>CM057350.1:479548855-480788663 GCA_030015575.1 Agapanthus africanus
CTCACACTCCTTCGAATCCAATCAGTAACACTACCGTACAGTCCGGTCTCTTCGTCTGATATGCCGCATATCTCGTCTAAGGGTGGTAAACGTCAGACCCTAGTAACTTGATAAGTCGTGCTGATGTAAGGCTCATAACGGGTTGAGAAACTACTGATAACACTTACCAGTATATCTCTGTATCAGCCCTGGCCAGGGACTTCCTGTTATAGCCAATCGAGCACGGCCCAACATCAACCCCCAATACCGGAAGAGACGAAACCCCTCATATCGCTCATTGCCTCCATGTGATTCGGGACTGTACCTAAAACCCACCGTTTTGCACGTTCTCTTGAACGTGGTAAGGTGAAAATCAAAGCACAGTGGGAATCACACAAGACTCTATGACGATCTCGGGTCTACAGACTAACCTGTACCAGTGTCACCAGAGAACTGCCATCCGACGTGAGGTATAATACCATCTGGGAGTTCTCGGCGAGTCCTTCTAGTATACCCAGTCTCCACTGAGCACCCATATACTGTCTCTGATGTCAAACACCAATGGATATGGGATCATCCATCGTCCATCTATATGGGTCGAGAAGCTATACGCTAGTCTACTCTGGTATATCGGTGCCCTGTCTCGATACAGCCACGACTAGGAACATTTGAAGGATGTACTTAACGACTACTCTGTCCCCACTAGTATGATCTGCATCATAGTCCTGGTAGTCAAGTACTCATCCTAAGGGTTTTATCAACATGTAACATAGAGACAATCAGTGTACATGTTAAGATAAAGAGCAACCAGATAGCATACTATCTTGTCGAGCAAGAAAGTCCTCCATATATATGTCCAAGCATCCACTACAATATACATCGTATATACAGTAATGGACTCTAGGGCATACATATAACTAACAATCTCCTACTTGCGCTAGGGCCATCAGTTGTAGTATCCCATACCCAACAATCGACAGTGGTTGAAGTATCTCATACTCAACCATCCTATAAAAGTCTCTCCTGGGAATAGGCCTTTGTGAGTGGATCCGCCCTGTTGTCCTCTGTGTCTGCTCTCCTAATCTCGATCTCCGTGGAGATCAACCATCTCCATGATCAGGTGATACTGCCTACGAATATGTCTGGATTACTGATGGGACGGGGGTTCCTAGGCATAAGCCACAACTCCATTTTCACACAATTGTAGGAACGAAGTTCATCCCATGAACTAATGTACATCCAGACTACCTCTTTGGTAGCATCCTTGGTAGCAATGTATCCAGCCTTTATCGTCTAGTTTGCCACGGTATCTAGCTTGGAACTCTTCCAACATACCGTCTCTCCACTGAGAGTAAAAACAATGCCTGTGACTGACATTCAATCGACCTTACCACCCTGAAAGCTGTCCAGTGATTCTCCCCAAGACCGATTGATACCATCTCACTACACCTAGTGAGAATCGTTACATCCATTTAGATCTATCTCATAGATCCAAAACCCAGGATTTAGGAGGTATCACCTTGATCATATATGGAGAATCCTTATTATAAGAGGAGATTGACCGAGCGTAGCATAGGAAACTCCTTTCCTATCAAAAGTATGTCATCCATGTACAATACGAGGATCACCACCATACTCCCTACTACCTTTTTGTATATACAAGGTTCATCTACCATTTTGATGAAGTCAAACTCGTTGACTACCACATCAAAGGAGATGTTCCAACTCCGCGATGCCTGCTTTAACCCATAAAGCAACTTGCACACGTTTCCGCTACACCCACTGTCTGCGAAGCCCTCTGGCTGTGTACTTATAAACGCTCTCTTCTAAATCACTATTTAGAAAAGCAGTCATGACACCCAACCGCCAGATATCGTAGTCATGGTATGTAGCAGTGGCAAGTGGGATCCGGATGGACTTAAGCATAGGCACTAGAAAAGGTTTCATCATTATCCACACCTGGTTGATGACGAGAACCTTTTGCAACAAGTCTTAGCTTTGAAATTCTCAACTTTTCCATATACACCAAGTAATTTTCTCAAGATATACTTGCTCCTGATGGGTATTTAACCCTTCAGATATAGAAACCAAAGTCTATACTTTGTTGGCGTATATGGATTCCATCTCAGATCGCTTAGCATCCAGCCATTCTTACGGAGTCATCACTCCTGATGGCCTGCTCGAAACGAGTTGGGTCATCATCTCATGATGCAATCCTCGCTCCCATTATCATAGAGAAAACCGAAGTATCTCTCAGGTGGGTGAGGAACCCTACCAGATCGGCGGAGAGGCTGAGGTTCTTCGGGAGCTATTTAATCCTTCGGTTCTACCAAATCATCAGCTATTGTTTGTATAGCTGGAACTCTTTCCAGTTCTACCTCATGACCATTAATTTCTTCACAAGAAAATACTTTTCTAAAAAGGCGGCATGCTGAGAAACAAAACACCTTTTGCTCATCAGTGTGGTAGAAGATATTCCCCTGCGAATGCTTGGGATATCCAACAAACTTTCACAAAACTGACCTTGCCTCGATCTTGTCTAGATTTTGCTTTTAGACATAGGCCGGACAACCCAAAATCTTAACATCCTTAAGAGATGAGCTCTTCCCATACCATATCACATATGGAGTAGTAGGCACCTGATTTGATTTGAAACCCTATTCAATAGGTATGCAACTTCTCAAGTGCATAGCCCCCAAAAGGAAATAGGCAACTCAGTAGTACTCATCATAGAGCACACCTTATCACATAGGGTGCGATTGCTCCGCCCCGATACACCGACGTGCTGTAGTGTATACGGAGAAGTAATGCTGAGAGAGAATCGTATTCTCCTTTAGAATAGTCTAAGAACTCCGTGCTTAAGTATTCTCCTCCCTGATCACATCATAGGACATAATACTTATACCCGTTTTGGTTCTCTACTTCCGACTTATATTCTTTGAATTTCTCAAAAGCTTCAGACTTGTGTTTCAACAGGAACATATGTCCGAATCTTGAGAGATCATCAGTGAATGTAATGAAGTACAATAAACCAGTCCTGGCATGTGTAGACAGGGGACCTACATACATCATCATGTTTCAATCCTAAGAGTTCACTAACTCTTTCTCTGTTTCCAATAAACGGAGCTATGGTCATCTTATCCTTGTGACATGACTGGCAAGTTTCACAAGATGTAAATTCAAACTGATTTAAATATGCATCTAAATGTAACTTAGCTAGTCGGGTCACAGTTGATATGACCTAGTCTACAATGCCTTAAGAAGGATTCATTCATTTCTGAACTCTTCCTCTTGTTTGTGTTCTGTACATTAAGAACTGTAATTTTATTTAGAACGTATATGCTTTTAGATAACGTGCCTAAACCGATCAACTCTTGATATAGGAAATGTTCAACACATTATCCAACAATACAAATTTATATCCTTCTTTACTAAATAAAGAGACTGATATGATGTTGTATATCAGGTTCGGTATCTAATAACATTCGTTCAGAATCAATGTATTTGGTAATACAGGGTGATAACTGCCAACATATTTGGATGCAACACTTACACCGTTTCCAACTCTTGAAACTTATCACACATTCCCAGTTCTCTACCTATCTGTATCCCATGTAACAGATTACATATGTGGGATCCTGATCTGGTATCTCATACCCAGGACGTAGAGAATACTGAGAAACGGTTCTCGGTAATGAACACATCCGAAGAAGATGCATCATCATGTACTTTCTTCGTTTGGACGGCACGGGAATCCTGGTAATTCCCTATTTCCTGCTCGGTCTTATCAAAATTATAAGTTGGAGCGGGGCCAACGTTCCTCAGCTCAGTATAACAAGCGGGTTCGGTCAATACATTCATATTATTATCTTGATTAAGGCGTGACATGGTCGCTACCTGGAGAGAGAGAGAAGAAAACACTCTGCGTATGCTCTTGCAAGATTAGATTGGTTATTAATTTAACTAATCAGGATGGCTCCTACTGTTTCAGTCAAATCTTCCTTCAAATCCTAAAAGGAAAGACTAGCCGGGATTAATTACACCCTACAAGTTCGCCAATCTTCAGCCAGGTCAGTGCCCGTACTTTGAGGGAGGTTCCCCGTGCTTTCGCATGGACCTAATTAAAATAAACCTCGTTTTCCCAGGAGCGTAACCTCGTTAACACCTTTCTAGACACCTACTTGATCGGCTAATTGTAATTTGTAAAACTCTCCCAAGAGTAACTCTTACTCGCAGTGGGTATCGGAATCCAACTATCTCATAGCAGGTATGCAATCTCATTGCAAATTTCAACACTTGAAATTCCCGATAATGTTTTGCCCCTAGCGTTCTATGACCTTGACGCATGCCAAACAACCCATAGTCCGCTAGTCAAGTTCAACCCGTGCATTTCCTGATTGAATTAAACCCACTCGTACGACCCTTAACGCATGCCAAACTACCATAGCACGAATACTAAATAATACTTATCTGAAATGACGGAGGGCTACGTAGGTTTCTATGAAAACCATGAGTGTAATGAATTTGATCTCGTTGTAGAATCGAGTGAATTTTAAAATGGATTGTTTTTTAGGCTTTTATTAGTTTTGCTAAAGAGGTCGCTCCCGGTGAAGGGATCTCGGCTCTTTCCTTATCGAATAAGGTGCAGGATATTTCACAAATACCACTATGCAAAGCAAAAACCATAATAGCAATCAAAAGACAAACTGAGTTTGTAGCATCTGCTAGTTTCGCTAAAAAGGCCACTCCCAGTGAAGGGATCTCAGCTCTTTCTTTATCGAATAAGGTGCTGGATATTCTATAAGGAATACCACTATGCAAAGCAAGAACTAGAGCTACCAGTTTTCGAGACAAGTTTCTACAACATCTTTAAGTTTCTTTTACTTCATTAATCTCATTAATGAAGTCCCATCATAAAAATTATCTAAGCATCACAGATAAATACAACGTATTCTTATGCCATCCGCATTGGCCTCGATGTCCCCTTGTGCACCGTTAGGTTAGGTAACTAACGGCAGAGCGGGACAGGGCTAGCGCGGGTGTAAAACATAAGCAACGTCTATATAATATATCACATATATTATATCCAGTATCTATCTCAACATATACAGTGATCACATCACAGATAAATCGCAGCAGAACACAACATATGAAATATTGGATATACTAGGATTTCCGTGTTTTAAATTAAGCCTGTATAAAACACGGATTCCACGGCCGTGATGAATAGCCAATCCCACACCCCTAGACCCCTACGAGAGCGGCAAGCAACCCCACCAATTCTAGAGTTAGGAGACCCGGTCTCGACTCCTCGAGATGGTCTCCCACTGGACCCTAGAACCCGGCTACTTGTGCTCCCCGCCTTGGGTCTATCCTAATGCGGAAAAGTAAATAATATACAATGGTGACGTCATCCTCAACTCGGAAGTGCCCCAATAAAAGAATATTAGATATAATGAATTTTACAAGAATGAAAATGAAAAACTCTCATTTCATATAAAACCCCCGGCTATTCAATCACGACGATCCAATATAACATATCATAGCAACACATAACATCACATGTCATCAACATAAGTAAATATGCGTATCCCAATTGTCATTGACATATAGCAACGAAACCGGCGATACATCATATATTACACTTACGGTCGCAGAAAAAAAATGAAAAACTACAATAGTTAGAATCCGCAACCACCTTAGACATCATAAACCCAACGTATCATATAGTTTGGATTTCATGCCTAACCAAATGAATTCCTTAGACATCGCATGTCCAACAATTATAAACCCTGCATTTTAGTCTCGATATTAAAAAAACCTTTTAATATCTTGTCGGGCAATTCAACAAGATTCCCGACATGCTGATCGAATGCTCGTCGGAAACTTTAGTAGACGGCCGCACCCCCCGATACCGTCGACGAAGTGCACTAAGGCGGAACACCGCTGCCGCGAGCACCCGAACGGATGCTTTTAGCGACAGGGTTCTCCTACAGTCACTTGGTCGGGGCTATGGGGCGTGTCTATCTAATAAGGTTACCCGGCGAGTATCCGCGTACGCTACGTGGTTGCGATGGACTTTTGATCACATCAAAATTCCGTGGCAACTGATCATCTGAGACTAAATTGCTAAATTTATAACATTCAAATTAGTTATCTCATAACTACTTATGGATTCCAAATATTGTATCCTATTACATAATAGTCGGACGACGTTAAACTTTTCGATCGAATCATCAAATTCCCACAATTCCCGATAGCTTAACACTTGAGCACAGTTCAATAATACCGAGAATATGCCACAGTACCTATGCACCAGCCGTAGAAGTGCAAACCTAAGCCTCACTCATGTCGCCACGGAACTGCGGCAAACCCTACGGGATGATCGCGGTTCCGTGATCCAAAAAAGTCAAGTTAGGGTTTCATTCTTCTAGAGGGTTCATAGAATTACTTGCATGTTTTTCCGAATACGTTAAACTTGGAAAAATGGGTTTTTGACATTCGATCAAACTTTTAAACTTCGTCTAGACAATATGTGAATAACCCGAAACAATGTTAAAACTACGAATACGAAACACTCCGAATTGCTTATAGTGTAAGATCACATCACATGCAAAATTAGCAAAAATAAACAACACCTGAAACATCAAAACCAAGTCACTAGAACACAGTGAAAATTTCAGGCAAAACCAAGAAAAAATGGCCGGCCCCATACCTCATGATCTCGGCCAAAAACCGAGCAAACACCCTAAAATTTTGACTGTGTTCATGATATATCCCATATAACACTCTGCACTTGTTTAAAAAAAAATTGACAACTTTTTAAAATCGACAGAAACTATATTTTGGCGTTTCAAGTTTCAAGTACTTCGGTTTCGTAATCTTAACAAAATCCGTATAAATTTCTAGCATGGCTCTGATACCACTGAAGGGTTTCCTAGCAAGACAGCAAGGCTTCGGGAGGCATCGTCCATGCGAAATTAAAAATTTTCCGTTCTAGCTAACCCTAACCCCATAATCGTCTACTAGAAATCGGACGGAATGTAAATGTAAACACTTTGCAATTGAAGTGAGCAAAGAATACAACCTTTGTAGACCGGTCCTTCACTTCAATAGCTCCGTGTAGTAGTCCCTTCGCTGCGATCGTGAACTCCGGACTCTAGAGAGGCTCCCTTGAAGAAACTAACATGCTTTCTTCGAAGTCTTCGAGGCCGAAGATGATCTACGTCGAGGAGACACTAACCCAAGCTATCTCTTCACTAATTATGGAATTAGTGAAGCAAACACCCTATACTAAATGGCAAGTAGTAGAGTATGATGAAGTAGGAAGTGGGCTCACTTTAGAATTGATTTTCTCACACTAATTCTTCATATAGGAAAAAACTAGCAAGCTTTTTTCCTTTTGTTGAAGATGAAGAAGAATGAACTCATATGAAAATTATTCAAGTGAGAATGGCAACCTTAGGTGAGTTAACATCATATGTTAACCTTTGTAGAGAGTTAACCATGGCTAGGTTTAATTGGTTGGGTTAAGAAATATCTTAGCCAAAACAAAAGAGTGGACTTGGTCAAAGATCACTACAAGCTTCTACAAGCTTTCATCCATGACAAAATGCCACCTTTTGTAATTACCAAAATAAATAAAACCCTAGCAATTAAACCAAACATGGTGTAAGTCATACACACACCTTTGTTGCATGTATCATCAAGCATGACACAATATTTTGTACACTAATATATATCACATATATACACATGCACAAATTAGTGAGAAAAGAAATCATAAGTGAGCTAATACTAGTTAATGTAATGTAATATATCAAATATATAATTATACATTAGATCATCAAATCAACTCTTGATTTAATAATCCAGCTATATCACATATAACCAACTAATATCATGTGTAACAACTTATCGAATCAACATTTGATCCGATAACCCGGCTATATCGCATATAACCGACCAATGTAACAAATCGCGAGAATAGAATACAGTATCCCATATCGTGTCAATCTCGGTCCCGCACATATCACATATGTGCTCCTACTCCGTTTCTCTTGAGCCAGGAAACCTCTGTGTAGGACTCTAAAGACCCGTCAATACGCCGGCAGTAGGTGATGATCATATCAAACACCCACAAGCCGCAAGCGGTATAATAAAAGTAACGGCCACCCGGGTATTGAGCGATCAGAAGATCAACAAGCAAGCCTGCTCACACTCCTGCGATTCCAATCAGTAACACTACCGTATAGTCCGGTCTCTTCGTCAGATATGTCGCATATCTCGTCTAGGGGTAGTAAACGTCAGACCCCAGTAACTCGATAAGTCGTGCCGATGTAAGGCTCATAATGGGTCGAGAAACTACTGATAACACTTACCAGTATATCTCTGAAGCTGCCCTGGCCAGGGACTTCCTGTTATAGCCAATCGAGTACGGCGCAGCATCAACCCCCAATACCGGGAGAGATGAAACCCCTCCTATCGCTCATTGTCTCCATGTGATTCGGGACTGTACCCAAAAGCCACCGTTTTGCACGTTCTCTTGAACGTGGTAAGGTGGAAATCAAAGAACAGTGGGAATCACACAAGACTCTATGACAATCTCGGGTCTACAGACTAACCTGTACCAGTGTCATCAGAGAACTGCCATCCGACGTGCGGTATAATACCGGCTGGGAGTTCTCGGCGAGTCCTTCTAGTGTACCCAGTCTCCACTGAGCATCCGTATACTGTCTCTAATGTCAAACACCAATGGATATGGGATCATCCATCGCCCATCTACATGGGTCGAGAAGCTATACGCTAGTCTACTCTGGTATATCAGTGCCCTGTCTCGATACACCCACGACTAGGAACATTTGAAGGATATACTTAACGACTACTCTGTCCCCACTAGTGTGATCTGCATCATAGTCCTGGTAGTCAAGTGCTCATCCTAAGGGTTTTATCAACATGTAACATAGAGACAATCAGTGTACATGTTAAGATAAAGAGCAACCAGATAGCATACTATCATGTCGAGCAAGAAAGTCCTCCATATATATGTCCAAGCATCCACTACAATATACATCGTATGTACAGTAATGGCCTATAGGGCATACATATAACTAACATGTATATACAGTAGAGTGTAATCCGTATTTTTTACAGATAGTATTCTAGAAGATGGACACCTCATTTTGGATTTATCCGTTTATCATAAATAGATAATGAGGTGGAAAATGAAAAAAGGAGAGTATGGTGAGAACCATGCTTGAATAGTATTGGCAAATGAATTGTTAATTCATTTGTACTCACTATTCAAGTATAGCTGCATTTTAAAAATTGGAAAAATGAGTTTGATAAAACCATACTTCATGGTTTGCTCTCTTGGATGGTTGGTTCATTATTTTTGAGATGAGAAAAACACTCTCACTATTAGCTTCGCTCTCCTCTTTCTTTTCTTGAGTTCCTCCCCCTTCATCTTCAACCTCCTCTCTACCCTCTCATGTGTTGAGAATCAAGAGAGAAGGTGAGGTATAGATACACTTAGAACACTCTGCTACATCCCACGCATTCTGGACTAGCCATCTAGAATCCTTAGTTGCTTCACTTGATCTTTTATGTGGAGCTTGAGCCATGAGATACATCTCTCGGGCGGATCATCTTCGATGGAGGAAGACCGGTGGCCAAGCTCGATCCAAGGGACCTCAAGGATCTAAAGGAGATGGTGGAAGACCGAAGGACATGGTTCGTTCGGTATAACACTCTATCACAGTAGTTATACTCTTTTAGATTACTAGTTTCATGTTTGGATTCGATTCTAGGTAGTTGTTTCTGGAGCTAAGTTCTTTAAACGCCAAAATTTTTTGTTCTGCAATAGGCACGGTAGATGGCCAGGGCGCTAGGAACCCCAACATGGTATCAGAGCCACCCAAACATTAGAAACTAGTAGTAGACGATGCATTAGTTTCAAAACCGAAAAACTGCGATTTCAAAACCCACTCTCTGTTCTGAAATTTTTTTGATCTCTGTAATTTTTTAAACAATTGCAGAGACTTAGTTTAGACATGAGTATGACACAGAATGAAAACGAGGCAATTTGATTTAATTTTGGCCGGCCACATTCCTCAAAAAACTGGCCTCACCTTTTTACTATTCACTTCTAGGCCTCGTTTTCATCCAGTGTCTGGGGTTTTGTAGATTGGTGTTTTTGGTCTTATTTGTTTTCCCCAGATTTCACTTGGTGTTGTCTTCTCTTTGTGGGAACTTAGAAAGTTTCAAAACTTGAAATTTTGCATCGTTGATATCTGTGGTGTATGTGTTTTTCAAACGTCGTCTATTAGCTATATGTCGTTTAGACGGGGTTGCATATACTTAAATATACTGCTGTGATGTTGATATCTTTGATGGCTATGTTCGGATTGTCGTGTGACATAGCCTCTTGTGCAATGATAGTTGTACAGTTTAGATTCATTTGTATATTCAGTATTGCGGGGTGAGCGTCCGACATGGGGACTGTCGTTTCCGCCAGATTGTATATTCTTTTATTGGGGCACGACCGGGTTGAGGTCGATATCTCTATTGTATATATATTTTTCTTTTCTGTACTAGGATTACCCCGCGGTGGAGTGCTCGAGTATCTGGGTTCTAGAGGGCAATAGGCCCACATCTCATGGCGTTGAGACGGAGGGGGCCTTATTCTAGAATTGGCGGGCTATTCGCCGCACTCATAGGGGGTATAGGATGACCCACGGAAGGGTGCTCAAGTTACCGGATTCTGTGAAGTTCTGGGTGGCCTATTCATTTTGTTTATTGGGGTTGCCTCACTTCTGGGATTGGCGGGTTACTTGCCGCACTGGTAAGAGTCCAGGTTTATATTGCACAGGCTATCCACACGACCGGGGAACTTCGGGTTTCATTTGCGGCTCAAAGGAAACCCGGGGCTCCTAGATTATCCGTTATTCTGTGTTACGTATCGTTTTTCTGTGATGTTGCTTATATTATGCATGGGACGAATGTTATATATATATATATATATTTATGTATATACTAGTAGATTTTGTATATGTTTTGCATCCGTGCTAGTCCAGCCCCCGCTCTGCCGTTAGTTAAGTAACCTAATGGTGCATGATGGGGCCCCGTGGCGAATGTAGATGGCATATACGTACATTGTATTTTCGTTCTTTTTGGTGTGATATGGATTAATTGATGGGACTGCATTAATTCTGATTAATGCAAGGAAAAGAAACCTATGTGATGTTGTTGGAACCAATTTTGAAAACTGTTATTGCAAACATTTATTTTTGCTTTGCACAGTGGTATTCGGTTAGGAATATCCTGCACCTCATTCGACGAGGCAAGAGATGAGATCACTTCATCGGGAGTGACCACTTGGACAAAAGTTTACGTCATTGTAATAACTTTACTATAGTCGATTATTTTGCTTTGCATCGTGATATTCAGTTAGGAATATCCTGCACGTCATTCGATGAGGAAAGAGCCGAGATCCCTTCACAGGGAGTGACCTCTTTAGCAAAAGTTTGCGTCGCTATATATTTGTAAAACCACTCGAGTTCCTTCAACGATATCAAGTTCATTATGTTAAAGGTTTTTCGCCAAAAACAAACCGTAGCCCTCCGTCATTTCTTACAAGTATTACTTAGTGTTCATGCTGTGTATGTTGACCTCTGTCAAGGCATAGTGAATGGTAGCTATGTATGCTTGTTTGTTGCATAGATATGCAATTATTTAGAACATTCGCACGGTCATATTGACCTCTGTCAAGGGCTTATGCGGGTGGGTCTAAGTTAATCCGGGATAATGACGGGTTGAACTTGACTTGCGACTTATGATATATTGACCTCTGTCAAGGTCATAAGCCGCTTAGGGCAAAAACCACATCGGGAGTTTCAAACATACAGGAAACTTACCATGCATGTGTATACCTTCTGGAGTGTGGTGACTTGAGTGGCTTCCATTAAGTTATCATGCGATGATAGTTGGATCCCGATTCCCACTGATGTGTAGGTGTTACTCCTCGGGTGATTTTAGATAAAGTGATCAACCAATCTAATCTAGGTTAGAGCCGAGTGTTTCTTTTCTCTCTCTCTCTCTGGCAGCGATCATGGCCTGACCTTAAAAACTCATGAACCAAGTTAACCGAACCTTCTTAAAACACTTTGGCTATTGGATTGTCATTTAGTCGCATATATCATATCCACTCCTATTTTCCCTTTGCATTTTCCAGAACACTCCGTATCACTACGAAGATCTACATTTCTTGGATATTCCATCGTATAGTTACATATGAACTCGAAGGAACTTATTCCAGTTCGAGGATGGATTCCAGTTCTGGAGAAATTGAATAGGATTATTCGGTTGTCTTTTCCCTTTACCTTCTCTCAGGTTGCGAGGGATCCTAGTATTAGGAGAGTACACCTATTGCGCTTATTGGATAGTCTTCTTCCAAACCATAGATAGATGCCGAAAGGTAGGGAAGGAAGAAAACCAATTAGCCTTAGTGTGGTGTACAGAAGGTAATAAGTAAAGACATATTAAGGGATTTTAGTGAGGGCATGGAAGTATACAGTTACTGTCATGAATCTGGATAGTGGAAGAGACATTACTAGGAATACCCGGCCACCCTTTCGAAACATTTTCATGTTTCAATTTTTCTGTGCGGTGTTAAGTGAAAACTATTTTCCCAATTAGATTCTAACTCCAGGGTATGTATTTACCAGATTTGATTCTCACATCTGTATGGCGTTACAGATTCTGAGTGGGAGTATGATATCGGGAAATGGGTGATTAGATTCTCTATATATCGGAATTCTTTGTAATTGGTGATATTTAAGGAAATCACCTGGGTTTTGCCAGACGACAAATATTTGGATTTGAATATCCGTCGTTATGCACCAATTTCAAACCGATATATCTGTACGTTTATTTATAAAGTGAGATATAACCTTTTGAAATTATGTTTATGACATTTACCAATATCAGTTGATGGTTAGGTAAGGAGCATTCAACAACGGTGTAATTCTTCTTAACCATAGCACAGTTTTCAACCTACGACACACAGAGTTTGAGTTATTAAACTCAGTGGACTTATACAGAGTACTGTATGTTGTCCGGTGTCTGTTAGGACAAAGGATTTGGTACTCATACTATATTCTGTTTACTCATGACTTCTCTAGTTTTAGACAAGTATTTCGTTGAAATACAAGATCCAGATTTTGAGAAGATATAGGTATAAGAATAAAGTAGAGAACCATATGTTGCAAGTATCAGGATTCTTCAAGGTGATCGAAGATATAGATACTTGTGTTTGGTATTCTGTTGTAAGTAATAGTTTTGAGATCTTACTTCTCTCTCAGGTTACTCATGCATGGGTGCGCTCCTTGATGAGTAATGTCGCTTGGCCTCCTTCCATTTAGTTGATATGCACTGGGAATGGCTGCATGTATTTTAAATCTGGTTCAAATTAAATTAGTGCATTTGTTTCTATATTGGATATATAGATGGATGCATATCTTAACGATGTTAAGGTATATGGAGTTGTCCGGTTTATGCTTAAAACCAGAATCTGGATAAACTCTAGGCATGTTTTAGTAATGGCAGCTTGTGGGTTATCCTGGGCTTTGACGAGGGTTAACATTCTACCATCTGGAAAATCAATGGTTATATTGTTCTTGACTCGCCACAGTTTTAGTAAAATGAATTTTTTTCAGAAAACATTAGTGGGAGTATGGTAGAACTGAAAGTTATTCCAAAACCACAAACGATTACTAAAAATTTAGCAAAACCTAAGAATTCAATTAGTTTCGACGATCCATTAGCCACTCCCCAGATTTGGTGGGTAACCTCAAGCACCCGAGAGGTACTTCGGTCTCCTCAAAGACGATGACAGGGAGATTTTCGATGACCCAAACTTGCCACTGCTGCTGTTCTAGACTATGAGATCTGGCAGGAGTATGAGTATAACGTCGTTCTAAATTAGCTTTAGAAGTGCACATGTATATGACTCTGCCAGAGGGTTGTTGTAGTCAGTGGGAGCAGCAGAAGCATAGTGGGTAGGTAGCTTATGTCTATTTATAAACTAAAGCAAGTATAGCGAAGAAAGATCGTCTAGTTTTGACGTGACAGTCATAGAGTTTGACTTCATCAGAACTATAGATGGACATGATAAGAAGGTGGTAGAGAGTGATATCCAGGTTTTGGATGACATGCTCTTGATAGGAAGTGATTTTCCTATTCTACGATCGGTTATACTGTGGTTGTCACAAGGGGTTTCTCCACATAGGATCTGGATAAAATATCAGGGTTTCTGGTCACTAGATCTATGGTTTTAAATCAAGATTTGGGAAGTGTCCCAATTATGGTACTTGACACTATTCTAAAGTGTTTTAGAATGGACGACTCCTATGTTGGATATGTATCCCTTAGAGGCCATTATTGTATATGTATATATGTGAATGCTGGAGATATGTATGTACAGGACATTCTTGCTCAGTTATATAGTATATTATTTGAGTTATATTTATCAGGATATATGGATTTGTTTCTATTGATGTTTTATCCATCTTGCACTTATTGATAAAGACTTGATACAGTAGTATACTATTATGGTTTGAGTTTATCTTAACATGTGCATATGTTATACTCGTTATTACATATTGCGGTTACATGTTGATAAAGCCCGTAGGATCTTGCTTGACTACCTGCGTTGTGATGGCGATCATACTTGTGAGAGCAGAATAGTCCATAAGCACATCCTTAAATGGTCCCTAGTCGCGTGAGTATCGAGACTGGGCATTGATACTCCAGAGTAGACTAGTGTGTACGTTTCTAGACCCCGACGAGGGGCGATGGTTGGTCCCGCAACCATTGGTCTGATGCACCTAAGATTGTATACAGGTGCTCACTGGGTGTGAGTATACTGGACGGACTTGCCGAGAACTTCCAGATGGTATTATACCTATCGTCAGATGGAAGTTCTCAGGTGACATGTGTACAGGTTAATCTTTAGACCTGAGATCGTCATTTGTCTCGTATGAATTCTCACTGTGCTTTGATCACTACCCTACCACGGCTCTACTGAGTCATGCAAACAGGTTTTGGTTGGGTACAGTCCCGAGCCATATGGAGGCAGTGAGCGATTGTTGGGGATTCGTCTCTCCCGGTATTGGGAGTCGATATCGCACTGTGTTTGATTGGTCAGGACCATAAGACCTTGGCCAAAGCAGTTGGGATTTACTAATAGGTTGATCAGTAGTTTTCCGGATTGGTCCTAAGCCACTTCAGCATGAATTATCGGGTTATTAGGGTATGACGTTTACCACCCCCTAGACCCGGTATGCGATACTCCTAGACGAAGAGACCGGACTGTACGGAGATTGTCACGGATAGGCTCTGCAGGAGTTCGGACGAGTTTGCTCGCCGGCCTTCTTTTTCGACAGGTACCTAGGTAGCCGTTATGTACAGCTAGTACCGCTGGCGTGCTTATAGTTAAACACACTGCCAATGTACTGTTGAGTCTTTAGAGTCCCACACAGAGAGTTTTCCTGCTTCGGGCGAGACGATGTAGAGGCCGTATGGCTTTACGGCAGGGTTCGATCACATACGTGTACTTGTGCACGTATGATGTTCGGGTAAATAATACTAGCGAGCTTTGGTTTAAGCCAAATCCTAGTATTATATTCTTGGATTAATTTTGTCTCTTTGTGTTCGTATTTTTCGGAATACGGATATGGGTATGTATATACGGTGATGGTTATTCTTGTAATTGTACAAGATGCTTCTAGAAGAAGACACACCATTATTATTTTAACCATTTAGTTTAAATGGTTAATGAGGTGGAGGTACGAGGTGTTGTTTTTCATTAAATGAAGCATGGCTACTTGGTGACTCCTGGGGTGACTCATGGTTTACTATTTGGGTAAACTTGATATTTTGTGTTGTGAAGATATTTTTGGTTTGCATTATTAGTTCACAACACTTAGCCATTATATATTCTATGCTCACTCAACACTTTCATCTCCTCAAGCTTCATCTTTTTCTTCCTCAAAATCTTAACAGTCTCATGTGTTGAGAAACCTAGAGTTAGTGAGACAAATCAATCCATCATCTTTCTCTACATCATCTAGGATACTTAGATTAGCATCATCTAGGCTACTTAGATTAGCATACTAAGTAACCTAGTTACCTCGGTTTAGAGCTAGAAGCTCAAAGTAGACACTCTCGGGTGGATCATCTTTGACGCGAGGAGGTTGTAGATCAAGCGCGATCCGTACATCCTTTGAGAAGCTAAAGGAAAAGAGTGAAGACCCGAAGGACTTGTTTCTTTAAGCATAAATTTCTATCTTAGTAGATAGAACTCTTTAGCTTGCTTGTTAGGTTTTATGGTAGATCCGGTTTAGGGTAATTCTAGCGCCGGTTATGAATCGTTGTAAAAATTTTGTTCCGCAAACGGTCACGAATGATGGCTAGGGTGTTAGTGTAACCGAACATGGTATCAGAGACAGCCCATAAACCTTTTACTAGCAGTTTTAAACGATGTTAAAGTAACAAAACCGAAACAACTCCGAAATACGAAATCATAATCCAAGTTTCTGTCAATTTTTCCCGAGCCTCTGAAATTTTTTTAAATAACTGCAGAGTGCTCTTTGTGCTACTACTAGAACACCAGAGAAAAACGACACCAAAATTTTATAAAATGGCCGGTGAGAATTGCTTTTTGGCCGGCATGGCCGGGAACACTGTAGCTTTTGGTGCTCGTTTTTGTTTGGTTTTCTATAACACTTGGATTTAGGGTTTCAGGATATTGATTTTGCCCAGGTTAGATATTCTGTTATCTTAAGTATTGGGGAAATACAGAGTATTTCGAAGTCGTTATTTTAATGCCGTTAAAAAGTTTCAGTGCATACATTTATATCTGCGACCTTGAATGTCATTAAAGCGGTATAATCCGTCTAACTGCTATATGTTCTATTAGACGGGTTTGTGAACATGACCATCTCGTTGATGTTCTGTGTTTGTACTGAGGTTGTGGTTGAATTTTTGTGGTGGATAGGTTATGGTGCAATGATAGTTGTACAATTGAGATTCATTTGTATATTCATATTGCGGGGCGAGCGTCCGACATGTGGACTGCCCTCTCTGCCGGATTGTATATTATTTGATTGGGGAACTACCGGGTTGAGATCGATGTCACCATTGTACATATTATTTTTTTCTATATACTAGGATTACCCCGCGGTGGAGTGCACGAATAGCCGGGTTCTAGAGGGCAACAAGCCCGCATCTCATGGCGTTGAGATGGAGGGGGCTTCATACTAGAATTAGCAAGCTATTCACCGTACTCGTAGGGGGTATAGTTTGACCCATGGAGGGGCGCTCAAGTTATCGGATCCCGTGAAGTGCTGGGTGGCCTATTCACTTTGTTGATTGGGGTTGCCTCACTTTTGGGATTGGCGGGTAACTTGCCGTGCTTGTAGGGGTTCAGGTTTTCATTGAACAAGCAATCCACACGACCGGGAACGTCGGGTTTTATTTACGGCTCAAATGAAACCCAAGGCTCCAAAATTATCCACCATTCTATGTTACTTGATTTTGATCTGTGATGTTGATTATATCATGTCTGGGACGAGTGTTATATATATTTATATATATACTAGTAGATGTTGTATATGTTTTGCACCCGCGTTAGTCCAGCCCTCCCTCTGCCGTTAGTTAAGTAACCTGACGGTGCATGACGGGGCCCGGTGGTGAATGCGGATGTTATATACGTGCATTGTATTTTCGTTTTTTCTGCTGTGATGGGTTAATTGATGGGACCGTATTAATTTTGATTAATGCAAGAAAAGAAACCTAAAAAGATGTTGTTGGAACAGAATTTGAAAAACTATAGTTATATTCTTTCGCTTTGCATAGTGGTATTCGATCGTGAATATCCAGCACCTCATTCCAGAAGGCAAGAGCCGAGATCCCTTCACGGGGAGTAACCTCTTGAGCAAAAGTTTATACTGTAGATTACTCGGTTTTTTCAAAACCAGAAGTTTTCAAAAGCGGAGCCTAAACCACTCTTTTTCAAAACTGCTCAGGTTCCTTCCATGATATCATGTTCATTATGTTAAAGGGGTTTTCGCCAAAAATCGAGCCGTATCCCTCCGTCATTTTAGATAAGTAGTATTTAGTATTCGTGCTGTGTTTGTTGGCATCTGTCAAGGCATAGTGTACGGTAGCAGAATAATACTTATTTGCAGCACTGAGATGCATTAATTTAGGACAGTCGTACAGTCTTGTTGGCATCCGTCAAGGGTGAGTACAGGTGGGTCTAAATTAATCGGAACAATGACGAGTAGAACTTGACTTGCGCTTTATGATTTTTGGCATCCATCAAGGTCATAAGATACCTGGGGCAAAAACCACATCGGGAGTTTCAAACATACCGGAAATTTGCTAGTGTTGCATATCTTCTGGAGTGTGATGATTAGAGTGGCTTCCATCTAGGTTATCATGCGATGATAGTTGGATCCCGATCCCATTGATGAGTAGGATTACTTTTAGGAGATTATTTCACATAACAATCAATGCTATAAACCAAGTAGGTGTCTAGAACGGTGTTAGCGGGGCTATGCCTTCAGGGAACAAAGGTTATATAATTAAGGAACTTCACGAAAGCGTTGGAAAGCCTCTCTCAAAATACCAACACCAGCCTGGCCGAAAGGTTAAGCAAGTATTGTAACGTGTGATTATTCCTGACTAGTTCTCCTTTTAAGGTTTGATGGAGAATTCGAGGAAATAGTGGGAGTCATCCTGATTAGATAAACTTATAACCAATCTAATCTTGCAAAAGCGCACGCTAAGTGTTTCTTTTCTCTCTTTCCAGGTAGCAACCATTTCACGCGCTAATCAAGATAATAAAATGAATCGCTTGACCGATCCGAATTCTTATTCGGGGCTGGGGAACGTCGGTTCGGCTCTAAACTATGACAGCTGTCATGAGTATAAGTAAGGGAAAGAGGATTGCATGAATTCCTTGATAACCCCAACGAAGAAGAAGCATATTATTGCGTCTCCTTCAAGTGTTCTTGTTATTGAGAACTGTTTTTCGGTCAGTCCTACCTCCTGGGTACTAGATACCGGATCAGGATCTCATATCTGTAATTTATTGTATGGACTGAGAAAAAGTAGGATGGTTGGACCTGGTGATATGTCCCTCAGAGTAGGGAACGGAGCACAAGTTGATGCTGCTGCCGTCGGTGAATATCACCTAGTATTGCCAAATGGCAATACTATGATTTTGAACAATTTCTACCATGTACCTTCCATGGTTTACAACATCATATCAGTTTTTTTACTTGATAAAGATGGATATAAGTTTGTTCTTGATAGAAATATCATGAACATTTACCTTAATCAGGTATTGGTTGCAGAAGGTACACTGTGTAATGGTATCTATGTTCTAAATCAAAATACAGTTTTCAATATACAAGACACACGCAGGAGGAAGAGTCCAGAAATGAATGAATCCTACTTGTGGTATTGTAGACTTGGTCATATCGGAGAGAAAAGACTAAGTAATCTGCATAAAGATGGATTTTTGAATACGTTCGAATTTTCATCTTATGAAACTTTTCAGTCTTGTTTCAAGGAAAAGATGATAAATCTCCGTTCACTGGACACGGAGAAAGAGCGACAGGGCTCTTGGGACTCATACACAGTGATGTATGTGGTCCAATATCTATACATGCAAGGGGTGGGTTCTCGTACTTCATCACATTCATTGACGATCTCTCTAGCTTTGGATGTGTGTATCTTATGAAACACAAATCTGAAGCTTTTAAGAAATTCAAAGAATACAGAAACGAAGTAGAGAACCAGACAGGAAAAAATATCAAGATCCTCCGATCTGATAGAGGAGGAGAGTACTTAAGCACGGAATTCCGGGACATTCTAAAAGAGAATGGTATTCTCTCCCAGCTTACTCTTCCATATACACCACAGCACAACGGTGTATCAGAGTGGAGGAACCATCCTTATTGGACATGGTTCACTCCATGATGAGTAACGCCGCGCTGCCTCTTTCATTCTGGGGATATGCGCTAGAATCTGCAGCATATTTATTGAATAGAGTTCTGACCAAATCCATGCGTACCATCCCATATGAAATATGGGAATGGAAAAGACCATACCTTAATTTTGTTAAAGTATGGGGATGTCCAGCTTATGTAAGAAAGCAGAACATGGACAAACTTGAAGCACGATCAGTTTTGTGTAAGTTTGTAGGATATCCTAAACATTCGCAAGGATATCAATTCTACTATACTGAGGAACAGAAGGTGTTTGTTGCTCGCCACGTCGTCTTTTTAGAGAAGGAATTTCTTGCAAAAGAAATTGGTGGAAGCGCGGTAGAACTGGAAGAAATTCCAGAGGGACAAACTATAACTGAAGATTTGGTAGAACCAGAGAATTCAATAACCCCGGACGAACCTCAGCCACTCTACGGATCTAGTAGGATTTCTCATCCGCCGGAGCGATACTACGGTTTTCTCATAGATAAGGATCGAGAGGATTGCATCTTGGAAGAAGATGATCCTACTAGTTTCAGGCAGGCCATTATCAGTAGGAACTCTGATAAGTGGTTGGATGCTATGCGATCCGAGATTGAGTCCATGTACACTAATAAAGTGTGGACCTTGGATATTGCTCCACCTGGGGTAAAACCCGTTGGATGCAAATGGATCTATAAAAGGAAGTTTGGTGTAGATGAGAAGGTGGAAACCTATAAGGCTAGACTCGTTGCAAAAGGTTTTCGTCAAAGACCAGCAGTGGACTATGACGAAACCTTTTCTCCAGTGGCTATGCTCAAATCCATTCGGATCCTACTTGCCATTGCTGCCTTCCATGACTATGAAATCTGGCAGATGGATGTAAAAACGGCTTTTCTAAATGAAAGTTTGGAAGAGTGCATTTATATGGATCAGCCAGAAGGTTTTGTAGACAGTGGGAATAGCGGGAAGCTGTGAAAGTTGCTTAAATCCATATATGGATTAAAGCAAGCATCGCGGAGCTGGAACATCTGTTTTGATGAAACGGTCAAGGACTTTGACTACATCAAAAATGAGGACGAACCATGTATATATAAGAAGATTATGGGATGAATTGTCGTATTCCTAGTCTTGTACGTGGACGGCATTTTTTTGATAGGAAACGATATTCCTATGCTACAATCGGTCAAGTTGTTCTTGTCACAAAGGTTCTCCATGAAGGGCCTGGGTGATGCCTCGTACATTCTGGGGATAGAGATTATTGGGACTTTCGCATTCCAGGTATATAGAGACCGTATTAAAGAGATTTAGTATAGAAGATTCCAAGCACGGTAACATACCCGCTTTGCACGGAATCACCCTCTCCAAAGAGATGTCTCCCAAGACCGATGAGGAGAGGGTTCGCATGAGTATTATACCCTACGCTTTGGTGGTAGGATCAATATTGTATGCGATGCTATGTACCAGACCGGATATAGAATACGCACTTAGCGTGGTGAGCCGGTATCAGTCAAACCCAGGTGAGAATCATTGGACGGTTGTGAAGAAAATTCTCAAGTATCTGAGAAAGACTAAGGAGATGTTCTTAGTATACGGTAATGGAGGCCTTAAGGTTGAATCCTTTACCAATTCCATCTTTCAGAGTGAAAAGGATGACAACAAGTCTGTCTCAGGTTTTGTGTTTACTCTCAACGGAGGGGCGGTGTGTTGGAGGAGCTCCAAACAGGACACTGTCGCAGACTCAACGATGGAGGCTGAATACATTGCTACGAATGATGCCGCAAAAGAAGCGGTCTGGATGAAGAAGTTCATTATTGAATTTCAGGTTGTTTCCTCCATTGTTGGTCCAATATCTTTGTATTGCGATAAAAATAGGGCTATAGCTTTAGCGAAGGAACCACGGTCCCATCAGAAATCCAGACACATCTTAAGGTGGTATCACTTGATCTGAAAGATCATAGATCGCCAGGAGATCGAGGTACGGAGAGTCGATACAAAAGAAAACATGGCGGATCCATTTACAAAGGCCCTCACTTAAACGTAGTTCGAGCGACTTTTTGAGATGTTGGGTATGTATTATGTTAGTTATATGTATACCCTAGAGTCCATTGTTGTACATGATTGTATATTATAATGGATGCTTGGACATATATAGAGAGGACTTTCTTGCTCGATATGATAGTATGCTATCTGCTTGCTCTTTATCTTAACATGTAGACTTGTATTGTGATACTATCTTTCTCTCACATGTTGATAAAGCCCATAGGATATGTACTTGACTACCAGGACTATGATGGAGATCATACTAGTGGGGACAGGGTAGTCCATAAGTTCATCCTTTAATTTTTCTTAGTCAGGGTGTATCGAGACATGGCATCGATATTCCAGAGTAAACTAGCGTATACGCTTCTTGACCCATATGATGGGCGATGGATGATCCCATATCCATTGGTGTTTGACATCAAAGATGTTATACGGGTGCTCAGTGGAGACTAAGTACACTGAACAGGACTTGCCGAGAACTCCTAGATGGTATTATACCTCACGTCAGATAGCAGTTCTCATGTGACACTGGTATAGGTTAGTCTGTAGACCCGAGATCATCATAGAGTATTGTGTGATTCCCACTGTGCTTTGATTTCCACCTTACCACGTTCAAGAGAATGTGCAAAACGGTGGTTTTTAGGTACAGTCCCGAGTCACATGGAGGCAATGAGCGATAGGAGGGGATTCGTCTCTCCCGGTATTGGGGGTTGATGTTGCGCTGTGCTCGATTGGCTATAACAGGAAGTCCCAGGCCATGACTGATATGGAGATTTACTGGTAATTGTTATCAGTAGTTTCTTGACCCGTTATGAGCCTCACATCGGCATGACTTATCAAGTTATTGGGGTCTGACTGTTAATGTAATATGCCCTAGAGGCCATTATTGTATAGTACTAGTTTGTATATTACATTTTGGAAGTTTGGGATATATACACGGTTTATGACAGTCTTGCTCGATATAGTGGTATGCTACTTGGTTTGAATCTATCTTAATATGTGTATATGTTTCTTTTAACGTATCGCTAATGCATATTGATAGAGCCCTTAGGATCTTTGCTTGACTGCCAGCATTGTGATGGCAGTCACACTAGTAGGGGCTGGGTAGTCTACAAGCACATCCTTACACAGGTCCCTAGTCGCAGGATTATCGAGATAGGGCATCGATACTCTAGAGTAGACTAGTGTATACGCTTCTCTTCCCAGCAGGGGAGATGGTCT
This sequence comes from Agapanthus africanus, assembly GCA_030015575.1. Classification (NCBI taxonomy): domain Eukaryota; kingdom Viridiplantae; phylum Streptophyta; class Magnoliopsida; order Asparagales; family Amaryllidaceae; genus Agapanthus; species Agapanthus africanus. The sequence continues at coordinate 479,572,135 of CM057350.1, forward strand.
GTCCCACAGCCATCAGTACGTCGTACTTGAGATAGTATGCAGGTGCTCATTGGGTTATGAGTTATACATGACTAACTCATGGGGAACTGTTGGTTAGTAATATACCTATCGTCAGGTAGTAGTTCCCAGGTGACATGAGTACAGCTTAGTCTGTCGACTTGACACTGCTACTTCGCCTCAAGTGTGTTTCGACTGTTCTTAGATTACTACCCTACCACGGCACTGCTGAGTCATGCAAACAGATAGTAGTTAGGTGTAGTCCCGAAGCACTTGGAGGCAGTGGCAGTTAAATAGTATTCGTCTCACCCGGTATTGGGGTTTGATGTCGCGCTGTGTTCGGAAAGCCATTACACAAAGTCCCTGGTCAGGGCAAGCGAGATTTACTGGTAGGGATTCCAGTAGTTTCTCAGGGAGTTTTTGGCCGCACTTCGACACGAATTATTGCACTATTATGGGTCTGATAATTACCGCCCCCTAAAACCGATATGGGACACTCTTAGACGAACAGACCGGACTGTACGGAGATTGCCAAAAATAGGCTCAGTAGGGGTACGGATGAGTTTCCTCGTCGACCTTCTTGTCGACAGATACCTGGGTAGCCGTTACGTACAGCTAGTGCCACTGACGTGCTTGTAGTTAAACCCACTGCCAGAGTACCGTCGAGTCTTTAGTGTCCCATACAGAAGGTTTCCCGACTTCGGTGAAACGTGTAGAGGTCGTATGGTTTTACGACAGGGTTCGATCACATACGTGTACTTGTGCGCATATGATGTTCGGGCGGACATTACTAGTGAGCTTTGGTTTAAGCCGGATCCTAGTATATGATTATTGGATTAGTTTTGTCTCATTGTATTCGTATTTCTCGGAATACGAATACGGGTATGTATATACGGACGGGAAGGGAATTCTTGTGATTTGATTAAGATTGCTTTTGGAGAATGACACCTCAAATTAGGGTTTCTCTTTTAAGGTTAATTCTTTAATGAGGTGGAGGAATTGAGAGAGGAAACTATATGGTATTTTAGTGAAATGGATTAGGGTTTTGCATTGACCATCTTGGACTCTTTTATGAGTTGTTAACTTAGATATTATTATGAGATATTTGTGAGATATTTTCATGAGGTTTAAATTCAAAAACCCTAGCCATTTTCTAGATTGATTATGCACTAAAAAACTACAGATACTTTCTTGCTCTCATTTCCTCAAGCTTTTCTCCTTCTCCATTCAAACCCTAACAATCTCATGAGTTGAGAATCATAGGGTTTGTGAGACTACTAGACTCCTCACCACTCTCTACACATCCTAGGCTACTAAGTTTAGCACACCAAGTGACCTAGTTGCCTCAAGTTAGAGGTAAAGCTCTAAATCGGATCTCTCGGGTGGATCTTCTACGATTTGGAGAAGACGACGAGGAGGTGCATTTCGTTCTCAATTCAAGGAGCTCACGACTTGGAGAAAGACAGTGAGGAGGTGAAGGACAGCGAGAACTTGAGATATAACACTCACACATAGTAGTTAAACCTCTTTGCTAGTTTGTTAGTTAGGGTTTAGTATCGATCCTGGAGTTTAGTCGATGTTACGAAGCTAATAAAAATCGTTTTTTGCAAACTCTGCCTCCCCGCAAACACGAGGGGTGCATAGTATCGACTTACACTGATATTTACCACCCATAGACTAGATATACAACATATAAGATGAAGAGACTGGACTGTACGGTAGTGTTACTTATTGGATTCGCAGGCTTGCTTGTTGATCTTCTGATCGCTCAATACCCGGGTTGCCGTTACGTCCAGCTACCGCTGACGGCTTGTGCGTGACTGATATAATCATCACCTACTGCCGGCGTATTGACGGGTCTTTAGAGTCCGACACAGAGGTTTCCTGGCTCAGGCGAAACGAAGTAGAAGCACATATGTGATATGTGCTGGACCGAGATTAATATGTGTATGTGATACCGTATTCTATCCTCGCGATTTATGATATATGCCGGTTATATGTGATATAGCCGGGTTATCGAATCAAGTGTTGATTCGATAAGTTGATACACATGATATTAGTCAGTTATATGTGATATAACCGGATTATTAAATCAAGTGTTGATTTAATAATTTAATGTATAATTATATATTTGATATATTAATTTACATTAACTAATATTAGCTCACTTAAGCATTTCTTTTTCTCACTTATGTACACTTAATATATATTATTGTGTCATGCTAGTTGCTACATGCTGCATGGGTGTATGAGACTCACACCATACTTATGATAATGTAGGGTTTATTTATTTAAAGTAAATCAAAAATTAGTTGGAAATTAGCACATGGCTTCAAGCTTGTAGAAGCTTGTGGAATCATTGACTTAGTCCACTAATTTTGTTTTACATGAGATATTTATTGACCCAACCATTATCTTAAACCATGGTCAAGTCTCTACATGAGTTATATGAGATATTATCTCACCCATGGTCACTTGATTCATTCATTCCATTCTCCACTTCATCTTCTTATTCATCTCCAAGAGCTCTCTAGGTTCTTAGGTGGTGAAGAAAATTAGTGAGAAAAATATTTCTAGAGTGAGCAAAATTCCTACTTCATCAACCTATACTAGATTAGCCATTTAATTTAGCTTGTTTGCTTCACTAATTCCTAATTAGTGAAGATGTAGCTTGAGTTAGTGTCTCATCGACTTAGATCATCTTCGGCCTCGAAGACTTCTAGCAAGCTTGTTCCTTTCACCTTGTGGAGTCCAACTAGAGTCCGGGAGATCACTACTTGGAGCGAAGGGACTTCTACACGGACCTTTTAAAGTGAAGGAGCGGTCTACAAAGGTTGTATTCCTCATTCACTTAGTGTAATGTTTGATTACATTCTTGTTACCCTAATTCTCTAGTTAAGATTCTTAGTCTAGGGTTGTTTAGCACACTAAAATTTTGAAAACGGCGTGGATGATGACTCTCGGAACCTTGTAGTCGTGCTAGGGAACCCTACACGGTACGCCAACAGCTGGCCTTAGAGCAGACATTGGGTATTCGGTACACCAATTACCGGCCTTTACTGCAAGTGGGAGATTGTTGGATATGTATGCCGAAGAGACCATTTTTGTATATGTATGCATGTGGATGCTGGGGATATGTATGTACATGACATTCTTTCTCAGTTATATAGTATATTATTCGTGTTTTCTTTATCAGGATATGTGTATTTGTTTCTATTGATATTTTATCCAGCTTGCACATATTGATAAAGACTTGATACGGTAGTATATTATTATGGTTTGACTTTATCTTAACATGTGCATATGTTATACTCGTTATTACATATTGCGGTTACATGTTGATAAAGCCCGTGTGATCTTTCCTGACTACCTCCGTTGTGATGGCGATCATACTTGTGGGAGCAGAGTAGTCCATAAGCACATCCTTAAATGGTCCCTAGTTGTATGAGTATCGAGACTGGGCATTGATACTCCAGAGTAGATTAGTGTATACGTTTCTAGACCCCGACGAGGGATGATGGTTGGTCCCGCAGCCATTGGTCTGATGCACCTAAGATCGTATACAGGTGCTCACTGGGTGTGAGTACACTGGACGGACTCGCCAAGAACTTCCAGTTGGTACTATACCTATCGTCAGATGGAAGTTCTCAGGTGACATGTGTACAGGTTAGTCTTTAGACCTGGGATCGTCATTTGTCTCGTGTGAGTTCCCACTGTGCTTTGATCACTACCCTACCACGGCTCTACTGAGTCGCGCAAACAGGTTTTGATTGGGTAAAGTCTCGAGCCACATGGAGGAATTGAGTGATTGTTGGGGATTCGTCTCTCCCAGTATTAGGAGGCGATATCGTACTGTGTTCGATTGGTCATGACCATAAGACCTTGGCTAAGGCAGTTGGGATTTACTGATAGGTTGATCAGTAATTCCCCGGATTGGTCCTAAGCCACTTCAGCACGAATTATCGGGTTATTAGGGTCTGATGTTTACCACCCCCTAGACCCGGTATGCGATACTCATAGACGAAGATACCGGACTGTACGGAGATTGTCACAGATAGGCTCAGCAGGAGTTCAGACAAGTTTGCTCGTCGGCCTTCTTTTTCGACAGGTACCTGGGTAGCCATCACGTGCAGCTAGTACCGCTGACGCGCTTATGATTAAACCCACTGCCAACGTACTGTTGAGTCTTTAGAGTCCCACACAGAGGGTTTCTCTGCTTCGTGCGAAACGATGTAGAGGCCGTATGGTTTTACGGCAGGGTTCGATCACATACGTGTACTTGTGCACGTATGATGTTCGGGCGCATAATACTAGCGGGCTTTAGTTTAAGCCGAATCCTAGTATTATATTCTTGGATTAATTTTGTCTCTTTGTGTTCGTATTTTTCGGAATACGAATATGGCTATGTATTTACGGTGAGGGGTATTCTTGTAATTGTACAAGATACTTCTAGAAGAAGACACCTCATTATTGTTTTAACCATTTAGTTTAAATGGTTAATGAGGTGAAGGTACTTTCCCTCCCTCAAAGCCCTGCTTTCGACGACGATTATAATAAGTAGTTACGCTGCCATTTTTCCAATATCATGGAATAGCATGGCCCGGGGCTAAGGTGTTGTTTTTCATTAAATGAAGCATGGCTACTTGATGACTCATGGGGTGACTCATGGTTTACTATTTGGGTATGCTTGATATTTTGTGTTGTGAAGATATTTTTGATTTGCATTATTAGTTTACAACACTTAGCCATTATTCATTCTATGTTCACTCAACACTCCCATCTCCTCAAGCTTCATCTTCTTCTTCCTCAAAACCCTAATAGTCTCATGTGTTGAGAAACCTAAGGTTAGTGAGACAAATCAATCCATCATCTTTCTCTACATCATCTAGGCTACTTAGATTAGCATAGTAAGTAACCTAGTGTAACATTTTGGAAAATTATAACTATTAATTTATAATTTTAAATATGAATATAATGAGTTTACAAAAATGATATCGCTTATGAAATTGAGTATCGAAATTATATCCGTAAAAATGTAATTATTTGGTAAATATGAAGAAAAGTGTGTGATATCATAAAAATGATATTTTAATTATTTTAACATGACATGATATTTTATATTAAGATAATGATATTTAAGTGTTAGAATAAGTATTTCATTTCTTTTTACATAAAGGGTTTTAATTAGGAGAAAAATGGTGTGTTCTTGTTTTTATGTTTTTGAGGTTGGGTAAATGTTAGTTAGCTTAAACTCTCACCTCTAGCACACCTTACCCATGCTCACATCTCTGCACCCCTTTCTTCTCATTTTACACCTCCTCCTTCTCAATTGACACCACCACCTTACAACCCTCCACCTTATGCTTTCTCTACATGAAACACAACACCTCCATCTTATCTTATCACAACACATAGGAATTCCTTTAGCTTCCCAACTGAATAAACATAGCTTCTTCAAGCTCCAAACAAAAACATTCCTAAGTGTTCATCACATCCAAAGAGTAAAGCCATGGTTTCCTTCATGAAAGTTGTTCACATCTTCATGCTTAGGCCAATACAACCCCTTGATGCTTCCACAAGTATTTCTTGAGCTGGATTTCTTTGTACTACCTCTCTATAGGTATATCTTCTTCTCTCTTTACTTGATCAATTCTGGTTGTGATTTTTTTTTAATGTGCAGTATTAGAAAAACTGTTTGTTTTGTGATATTTAGTATACTGAAATTGAATCTGGAACCACTAGGTAATACCACTAGAAAAACTAATATGACCATAGTATGATGAGACTACTAGGAGATGTACCCTAAACCCCGAGCCCTTAATTCCATGATTGACCCGGCGACATTTGCGTTTTGGCCGGCGCCGACGGGCCCTCTATGGAGTTTTGTGTAGTTTTTTCTTGTGTAGTTTTAATTGGGTATTTTATGGTCTACAGTATTGTTTGATTTGTCCCAGTATTCATATAGAGAAATCTGAGAATGTTTTAGTATGGGTTTTAGTTAGGTTTCCGACATTTCGATATGGTTTTTCGTATTTCTATACCGTAACTGAACTGTTGACGTTCGTACGTTAATGTCAGGGGTATCTTGTCGTTTATGGAGTATGTAAGCTGTAGGTTTTAACCTACGGGTGTTTAGCTCGTTGTTTTGATTTTGATATGATATTTACGACGATATGGTTTAATTACGATTATAGGTACGATCGTGAATGTTTTCGAGACGGAGTTGATGGACATTGCAATCGTGGATTCAGCGAGCTCGACAAGTTGGTGAATAGATTTATATTTACGGAGGAAGTCGGGTGGATGGAGTATAGCACCCTCGCAACCATATAACTAGGATAGTTATGCTATCTAGTTAGTTCTTAGTGTTAATTCAAGTTAATGGTATTAGCGTTATGTTGCATCTAGTATGTTATTCATGTGCATATAGTTTTATTCATGGTTTTGGTGACATACGTACGTGATGATAGATTCGTACGATATGGATATGGTTTAGTGGATTTGTACGAGGGATCATGCCATACTTGAGATAATATGGATATTGTGATAATGGCCAGGTTTTCTTATAGATTGATGAAATCTTGAATTATTCAGATTTAGGACATTATATTAAGTGAGCTATACTCTTTATAAAAAAAACTAACGATTCGTTTCCCTTTTTAAATGATAATTGACAAGGATGTGATGCCAATTTCCAAAACGAATATCTATTTTTAACTTAAGACAGCTTCCTTATTTCAAAACTAACGTTTCGTTCCATTTTCAAAGATAATTATATAGCTCATAGCAAGTGGTTACATTTAATATTTACGCTTAGATTTACTTACATGTTCACGATACATTACTCGATGATATATGTTTCCTTTATACGAACACAATGATAAAACACTGCACAACTAACAATGAGTACTATGTTGCACAAGCACATATGCACAAGTTACACTACACCTCATTAGTACCGCCATATCACAGTAGGACCGCTATACTACGTGATGCGTATGTAAATATAGATCCAAGTATGCTTTATACACTTATAGAACACTTGCACAAATACTAATGATTACCATGCAGCTGTTAGTTATATATATGCCCTAGAGGCCATTGTTGTACATATGATGTATATTATAGTGGATGCTTGGATATATATAGAGAGGACTTTCTTGCTCGACATGATAGTAAGCTATTTGGTTTCACTTTGTCTTAACATGTTGACTTGTATTAGTTTACTATCTTGCTCTCACATGCTGATAAAGCCCTTAGGATATGTACTCGACTACTGGGACTATGATGAGATCATACTAGTGGGGCCACGGTAGTCTATGAGTACATCCTATAATTGTTCCTAGTCGAGGATGTATCGAGACAGGGCATCGATACACCAGAGTAGACTAGCGTATACGCATCTTGACCCATATGATGGGCGATGGATGATCCCATATCTATCGGTGTTTGACATCAAAAATGGTGTACGGGTACTCAGTGGAGACTGGGTACACTGAACGGACTCGCCGAGAACTCCTAGATGGTAATATACCTATCGTCAGATAGCAGTTCTCCGGTGACACTGGTACAGGTTAGTCTGTAGACCCGAGATCGTCATAGAGTCTTGTGTGATTCCCACTGTGCTTTGATTTCTACCTTACCACGTCCAAGAGGTCATGCAAAACGGTGGCTTTTGGGTACAGTCGCGAATCACATGGAGGCAATGAGCGACAGGAGGGGATTCGTCTCTCCCGGTATAAGGAGTTGATATTGTGCTGTGTTCGATTGGCTATAACTGGAAGTCCCTGGCCAGGGCTGATATAGAGTGCTACTAGTAAGTGTTATCAGTAGTTTCTCGACTGGTTATGAGCCTCACATCGACACGACTTATCGGTTACTGGGGTCTGACGTTTACCACCCTAGACTAGATATGTTGACATATCAGACGAAGAGACCGGACTGTACGGTAGTGTTACCGATTGGATTCACAGGAGAATGTACAGGCTTGCTTGATGATCTTCTGATCGTTCAATACCTCGGTGGCTGTTACGTTTAGCTGACCGCTTGCAGCTTGTGGGTGTTTGATATGATCATCACCTACTGCCGGTGTATTGACGATTCTTTAGAATCCTACGCAGAGGTTTCTTGACTCAGGCAAAACGGAATAGGAGCACATATGTGATATGTGCGGGACCGAGAATAATACGATATGAGATACCGTATTCTATTCTCGCGATATATGATATAGCCGGGTCATCGGATCAAGTGTTGATTCGATGAATCGGTACATGTTATATTAGTCGGTTATATGCGATATAGCCGGATTGTCGGATCAAGTGTTGATTCGATAATTTAATGTATAATTATATATGTGATATATTACATTACATTAACTAATATTGGCTCGCTTTATTGATTCATTTTCTCACCGGATAATACATTGATATATATGCGATATATGTTAAATGTATTAATTTTTCTTTTGTTACAAAAATATATTATATATGTGATATATGATATTGTAACAAGTTATGATTACAAATGCAACATAATTTGTGGAGATTAAATATAGTTAGGGTTTGATCTGGGTTAGCTTTTTCATGAAGTTTCTAGAAGCTTTGTTTTGTTTTAAGTAAAGATATTTTGTTGATATTTTGTGGAGATATTTCCTAACCCAACCCAAACCCTTTACCCTAGTTAAATCTCTACAATGGTTAAAGCCTTTCTTTATTAAGTAAGGGTTGCAATTGTAACCATGGCAATAATTCATTATTCATCATAAAAGGAATTATTCATCTTCTTCTTCCTTGAGCTCTTGAAAAAGCTTTACTAGGTTTTTCTTTTGTGATGATATTGAGTGAGATTTTGAAATAAAAAGAGAGCTAAATTCCTATTTCATCATCCTCATCTATTCTAGCCACTTAGATTAGGGTGTTCACTTCACTAATACTTGAATAGAGAAGTAAGAGCTTGAGTTAAACATTCTTCAAGGTGGATCATCTTCGAAAAGGAAGACTTCAAGCAAGCATGGATCATTCGGCTTGTGAAGCCTCTCGAGAGTTTGGAAGTTCATGGATCGCGGTGAAGGGACTACTACTCGGAGCTTATGAAGCAAAGGAGCGGACTACAAAGGTTGTAATCCCTTTCCTTTAGATGTAAAGTTGTTTACATGCTTTGTTAACCCTAATTATCTAGCAAAGATCCTCGCTTTAGGTTGTTCGGCACTTCTAAATTTTAATTTTGGCATGGTTGATGCCTTATAGACCCTTATGATAGTGCCTAGTAACCCTACAGTGGTGATATAAGATATTATGTGTTGCTGTGATATGTTATATTGGATCATCGTGTTCTAAATAGCCGGGGGTTTTATGTGAGATGAGGGTTTTAATTTTCATTCATGTAAAATTCATTTGTATGTAATATTCTTTTATTGGGGCACTTCCGGGTTGAGGATGATGTCACCATTGTATATTATTTCCTTTTCCGCATTAGGTAGACCCAAGGAGGGGAGCACAAGTAACCGGGTTCTAGGGTCCAGTGGGAGGTCATCTCGAGGAGTCGAGACCGGGCTCCTAACCCTAGAATTGGCAGTGTTGCTTGCCGCTCTCGTAGAGGTCTAGGGATGTGGGTTTGGCTATTCATCGCGACCGTGGAATCCGTGTTTTATACAGGCTCGATATAAAACACGGACGTCCTAATATATCCAATATTTCATATGTTATCTTCTGCTGCTATGTTCTGTGATGAGATCATATTACTGCCTGAGACGAATACTTATACTATATATATGATATATAAATATTACAGCTTTCGTTTCTTCTGTGATGCTTAGGAAGCATAACTGATGGGATTTATTAATGAGATTAATAAAAGAAAAGAAACCTAAAAAATGTTGCAGAATCAAAACTTTATAAAAAGGGTTGCTACAGTTCTTGCTTTGCATAATGGTATATATGATATACCCTGCACCTTATTCGATGAGGAAAGAGCCGAGATCCCTTCACCGGGAGTGACCTCTTTAGCAAAACTTGCAGATGCTACAAACTCGCGGTTTAGTTTTTGATTGCTTCTATAGTTCTTGCTTTGCACAGCGGTATTTGTGAAATATCCGGCACCTTATTCGATAAGGAAAGAGCCGAGATCTCTTCACCGAGAGTGAGCTCTTTAGCGAAACTAAAAAAGCCTCAAAAACACTCCTTTTTCAAAATCACTTGTTTCTACAACGATATCAAGTTCATTACGCTCATGGTTTTCTGAAAAACCTGCGTAACCCTCCGTCATTTTAGGAAAATAGAGTACTTAGTATTCGTGCTGCGTTTGTTGACCATAGTTAAGGCGCAGTGTACGGTAGCTGAGTGATGTTTTCCTATATAACATATGATGTGATTAATTAGAACAGTCATATGACTTTGTTGACCATAGTTAAGGGTCATGTGGGTGGGTCTAAATTAATCAAGAAATGATGGGTAGAACTTGACTAGTGCTTATGATTTGTTGACCATAGTTAAGGGCATAAGTCACTAGGGGTAAAAGCATTATCGAGAATTTCAAATGTTGAAATTTGCAATGAGATTGCATACCTTCTATGAGATAGATGGATCCCGATACCCACTGCGAGTAAGAGTTACTCCTGGGAGAGTTTTACACAGGACAATTAGCCGGTCAAGTAGGTGACTAGAAAGGTGTTAACGGGGTTATGCCTCTGGAAAAACGAGGTTTATTTTAATTAGGTCCGTGCGAAAGCACGGGGAACCTCCCTCAAAGTACCAACACTGATCTGGCTGAAAGATTGGCGAACTTGTAAGGTGTAATTAATCCCGGCTAGTTTTTCCTTTTAGGGTTTGAAGGAAGATTTGATAAAAACAGTGGGAGACATCCTGATTAGATAAGATAATAACCAATCTAATCTTGCAAGAGCATACGCTAAAGTGTTTTCTTCTCTCTCTCTCTCCAGGTAGCGACCATGTCAGGCCTTAATAAGATAATAATAAGGATGTATTGACTGAACCCGCTTATTATACTGAGCAGGGGAACGTTGGTACCGTTCTTTCTTATAAGTGTTATAAGACTGAGCAGGAAATAGGAGAATATCTGGATTCTCACACCGTCCAAACGAAGAACAAGCATGCTGATGCATCTTCTTCGGAAGTATTAGTTATTGAGAACTGTTTCTCAGTTCACTCTACGTCCTGGGTATTAGATACCGGATCAGGATCCCATATATGTAATACGTTACGTGGGCTACGTAAAGGTAGAGAACTGGGAATGGGTGATCATTCCGTAAGAGTAGGGAATGGTGCAGATGTTGCAGCCAAGGCTGTTGGCGAATATCATCTTGTGTTACAAAAAGATAATACATTGATTCTGAACGAATGCTATTACATTCCGACCCTAATATGCAATATTATATCAGTTTCTTTATTGAATAAAGAAGGATATAATTTTATAATACAGGATAATGTTATGAACATATTCCTGAATCAAAAGCTGATAGGATCAGGATCGTTAAATAATGGCATGTACGTTCTAAATCAAACTACAATTCTTAATGTACAGAACACAAACAAGAGGAAAAGTTCAGAAATGAACGAATCCTTCTTGTGGCATTGCAGACTTGGTCATATCAATGCGACACGGCTAGCTAAATTGCATAAGGATGGATATTTGAATCCGTTCGAATTTTCATCTTATGACACTTGCCAGTCATGTCTCAAAGGCAAGATGACCAAAACTCCGTTTAGTGGACACGGAGAAAGAGTTAAAGGACTCTTAGGGCTGATACATAGTGATGTATGCGGTCCCATGTCTACGCATGCCAGGAACGGTTCTTCCTACTTCATTACATTCACTGACGATCTCTCAAGATACGGACATGTGTTCCTGATGAAACACAAGTCTGAAGCTTTTGAGAAATTCAGGGAATATAAGCACGAAGTAGAGAACCAAACGGGCAAAAGTATTAAGATCTTTCGATCTGATCGAGGAAGAGAATTCTTAAACAATGAGTTCCTGGACTATCTAAAAGAGAATGAGATTCTCTCTCAGCTTACTCCTCCCTATACACCACAGCACAACGGTGTATCGGAGCGGAGGAATCGCACCCTATTGGATATGGTGCGCTCTATGATGAGCACCGCTGAGTTACCTATTTCCTTTTGGGGTTATGCGCTGGAGACAGCCGCATACCTATTGAATAGAGCTCCAACTAAATCAGTGCCTACCACTCCATATGAGATTTGGAATGGGAAGAGACCATCTCTTAAACGAGTTAAGATATGGGGTTGTCCGGTCTATGTTAAAAGGCAAAATCCGGACAAGCTCGAGGCAAGATCAAGTTTATGTAAGTTTGTGGGATATTCAAAAGATTCCTATGGATATATCTTCTACCACGGTGAGGAACAAAAGGTGTTTGTTTCTCAATATGCCACCTTTTTAGAAAAGGAATTTCTTGCAAAAGAAATTAGTGGCAAAGAGGTAGAGCTGGAAGAGGTTCCAGCGACACAAACTGCAACTGAAGATTTAGTGGAACCAGAGGATTCGGTAGTACCCAACGAACCCCAGCCTCTCCGCCGATCTAGTAGGGTTTCTCATCCACCTGAGAGATACTACGGTTTTCTCGTTGATGGTGGGAGTGAGGATTGCATCATGGAAGATGATGACCCGACTAGCTTCGAGCAGGCCATCATGAGTGGTGACTCTGTGAAGTGGCTGGATGCAATGCGATCTGAGATGGAATCCATGTACACCAACAAAGTATGGACTTTGGAAGTTGCTCCTGAAGGGGTAAAACCCATTGGGAGCATATGGATCTTTAAGAAGAAACTTGGTGTAGATGGAAAATTTGAGACTTACAAAGCTAGACTTGTTACAAAGGGTTTTCGTCAACGACCAGGTGTGGATTATGACGAAACCTTTTCTCCAGTGGCTATGCTTAAGTCCATCCGGATCTTACTTGCCATTGCTGCATACCATGACTATGAAATCTGGTAAATGTATGTTAAGACCGCCTTTTTAAATAGTGATTTAGAGGAGTGCGTGTACATGACTCAGCCAGAGGGCTTCGTAGATAATGGGAGCAGCGGAAAGGTGTGCAAGCTGCTTAAATCCATCTACGGGTTAAAGCAGGCATCGCGGAGTTGGAACATCTGCTTTGATGTTGTAATCAAAGAGTTTGACTTCATCAAAAACGTAGATGAACCTTGTATATATAAAAAGGTTGCAGAGAGTAAGGTTGTCTTCCTCGTATTGTACGTCGATGACATACTCTTGATAGGAAATGATGTTCCTATGCTGCAATCGGTCAAGCTCTTCTTATCACAAAGATTCTCAATGAAAGATCTTGGTGATGCCTCCTGCATACTGGGAATTATGATCTATAGAGATAGATATAAACGGATACTGGGATTGTCCCAATCCAGGTACATTGACACCATACTAAAGAGGTTTAGTATGGAAGAATCCAAGCGTGGTAGCCAACCCACGATCTCTGGACTCACTCTCTCCAAAGAGATGCCTCCCAAGACTGATTTGGAGAGAGCTCGCATGCAAGGGATACCATATGCTTCGGCAGTAGACTCTATCATGTATGCGATACTATGTACCAGACCTGATGTAGCCTACTCACTAAGTATAGTGAGTAGGTATCAAGCAGATCCTGGAGAGAGTCACTGGATAGCTGTGAAGAACATTCTCAAGTACTTGAGAAGGAATAAAGAGATGTTCTTGGTGTATGGTAACGGAGAACTCCAGGTGGAGTCCTTTACCGATTCGAGCTTCCAAAGTGATAAGGACGACTCCAAGTCGCACTCGGGATTTGTCTTTACCCTCAATGGAGGGGAGGTGTGTTGGAAGAGTTCCAAACAGGAAACCGTTGCAGACTCGACGATGGAGGCTGAATACATCGCTGCCAACGATGCTGCAAAAGAGGCTGTCTGGATGAAGAAGTTCATTACTGAACTTGGTGTGGTTCCATCCATTGAGCATCCAATACCTTTGTATTGTGATAACAATGGAGCTGTGGCTTTAGCCAAGGAACCCAGGTCCCATCAGAAGTCCAGACATATTCTGAGGCGGTATCACCTGATCCGGGAGATAGTTGATCGCCGAGAGATCGAGGCCAGGAGAGTTGATACGAAGGAAACACTGCGGATCCACTCATGAAGGCCATTCCCCAGACACAGTTTGAGAGACTCTTCGGGTTGTTGGGTATGAGATACTACAACAGCTGGCCTTAGTGCAAGTGGGAGATTGTTAGTTATATATATGCCCTAGAGGCCATTGTTGTACATATGATGTATATTATAGTGGATATTTGGATATATATAGAGAGGACTTTCTTGCTCGACATGATAGTATGCTATTTGGTTTCACATTGTCTTAATATGTTGACTTGTATTAGTTCACTGTCTTGCTCTCATATATTTATAAACCCCTTAGGATATGTACTCGACTACTGGGACTATGATGAGATCATACTAGTGGGGCCACGGTAGTCTATGAGTACATCCTATAATTGTTCCTAGCCGAGGGTGTATCAAGATAGGGCATCGATACACCAGAGTAGACTAGCGTATACGCATCTTGACCCATTTGATGGGCAATGGATTATCACATATCCATCGGTGTTTGACATCAAAGATAGTGTAAAGGTGCTCAGTGGAGACTGGGTACACTGAACGGACTCGCCGAGAACTCCTAGATGGTAATATACCTATCCTCAGATAGCAGTTCTCCGGTGACACTGGTACAGGTTAGTCTGTAGACCCGAGATCGTCATAGAGTCTTATGTGATTGCCACTGTGCTTTGATTTCCACCTTACCACGTCTAAGAGGGCGTGCAAAACGGTGGTTTTTGGGTACAGTCGCGAATTACATGGAGGCAATGAGCGATAGGAGGGGATTCGTCTCTCCCGGTATAGGGAGTTGATGTTGTGCTGTATTCGATTGGCTATAACTGGAAGTCCCTGGCCAGGGCTGATATAGAGTGCTACTGGTAAGTGTTATCAGTAGTTTCTCGACTGGTTATGAGCCTCACATCGACATGACTTATCGGTTACTGGGGTCTGACGTTTACCACCTCTAGACTAGATATGCGACATATCAGACGAAGAGACCGGACTGTACGGTAGTGTTACTGATTGGATTCACAGGAGAATGTACATGCTTGCTTGTTGATCTTCTGATCGCTCATTACCTGGGTGGCTGTTACGTTTAGCTGACCGCTTGCAGCTTGTGGGTGTTTGATATGATCATCACCTACTGCCGGCGTATTGACGATTCTTTAGAGTCCTACACAGAGGTTTCTTGACTCAGGAAAAACGGAGTAGGAGCACATATGTGATATGTGCGGGACCGAGAATAATACGATATGAGATACTGTATTCTATTCTCACGATATATGATATAGCCGGGTCATCGGATCAAGTGTTGATTCGATGAATCGGTACATGTTATATTAGTCGGTTATATGCGATATAGCCGGATTGTCGGATCAAGTGTTGATTCGATAATTTAATGTATAATTATATATGTGATATATTACATTACATTAACTAATATTGGCTCGTTTTATTGATTCATTTTCTCACCGGATAATACATTGATATATATGCGATATATGTTAAATGTATTATTTTTCTTTTGTTACAAAAATATATTATATGCGTGATATATGATATTGTAACAAGTTATGATTACAAATGCAACATGATTTGTGGAGATTAAACATAGTTAGGGTTTGATTTGGGTTAGCTTTTTCATGAAGCTTCTAGAAGCCTTGTTTTGTTTTAAGCAAAGATATTTTGTTGATATTTTGTGGAGATATTTTCTAACCCAACCCAAACCCTTTACCCTAGTTAAATCTCTACAATGGTTAAAGCCTTTCTTTATTAACCAAGGGTTGCAATTGTAACCATGGCAATAATTCATTATTCATCACAAAAGGAATTATTCATCTTCTTCTTCCTTGAGCTCTTGAAAAAGCTTTACTAGGTTTTTCTTTTGTGATGATATTGAGTGAGATTTTGAAATAAAAAGAGAGCTAAATTCGTACTTCATCATCCTCATCTATTCTAGCCACTTAGATTAGGGTGTTCACTTCACTAATACTTGATTAGAGAAGTGAGAGCTTGAGTTAAAGATTCTTCAAGGTGGATCATCTTCGAAAAGGAAGACTTCAAGCAAGCATGGATCATTCGGCTTGTGGAGCCTCTCGAGAGTTCGGAAGTTCATGGATCGCGGCGAAGGGACTACTACTCGGAGCTTATGAAGCGAAGGAGCGGACTACAAAGGTTGTAATCCCTTTCCTTTAGATGTAAAGTTGTTTACATGCTTTGTTAATCCTAATTATCTAGCAAAGATCCTCGCTTGAGGTTGTTCGGCACTTCTAAATTTTAATTTTGGCATGGTTGATGCCTTATAGATCTTTGTGATAGTGCCTAGTAACCCTACAGCTGCACGAGCACAGACGCGTATGCTACACTACATATCATTAGTATTGCCATGACACGGTAGAACTGTTACGTTTATTGCTTGTATGACTTTATTTACGTACTTTACCTTTATTACCTGTTAAGCATTGCGAATACCAGTACCATGGGTATTCGTATTTGATTCTTATGAGTTTTCAGGATGTTTTATTTTTGATGATATATATCGGTGGTATGGGACGCTGTCATATATGTATATATATAATATATCATCAGAATGATCTATGCAAGTATTCTTATTCTTTACTTGATATCTTGGGATATGATGAGTTGATGTCCACCATGAGTCGTTTTCTATTTTCTTCTTTCGCATTGCATTCTCCTCTCTTTGAAACCTTGTAACAAGTCAGCAAGTCAACTGCCTCGCTCGAGTATGTTTTGTTTTACTCCAAACCGAGTGGGGGGGATATATGGATACGGATTACTACGATATCCAGAATGAGTGGGGGGATATACAGTCGAATACATGGTGCACCCGGTCGAGACCGAAGGGCAAGAAAGCCGCATTAGAGGTGGGGAACCTAGCGAGGACACTCGATACCGGAGATAGAGATGAAAATAACAGATATCCAGGGGATACTGACCGGGGCTAGATTTGAGCACGGCGGATATCTAGGGGATACCGACCGGGGCCAGGGATATCGGGTGGCGATCATCTGTTGAGATGGTGTCGACGATATCTGCATTTGCGTGTCAGTGATGGACATGAGATATTTGAGGATTTCATTTCGATGATGGACACCGGAGATTTCTGATTTCTGGTGTTGATGCTGGACATCCATATATTTTGATATTTTTCCATCACGAGGTATACAGTTATGTTAAGCGTTATTGTAGACGACCAGGACTGATCCGGGGGACAGTACCTAAATACCTTTTTACAGGTTATTGCATAAAAAAAGAATTTCTAAATCGAGCTATAGTATCATTATTTTGACATGCCTAGTATGACATTGGGATCTTTTAAACCGTAAATCTCTTATCACTCTTCACTAAAACAGCAAAACGTATATCTTAAACAAGATACCTATTTTACTTCATAATATCACGTCTGCTCCTATGCCGTGACATATGTATTCCACGGCTATTTTTAAAGAAGAGGTTTTACATATATAGTTTTGGCTGCTTATGAGGTTATATCTAGATACAAGTCATTTGCATGTCATATATATAGAGTACATGATATGATAGTACTATACTTATGAACTAGGTATTGTTGTGCATTTCGATTTCTACCTTGTGATGTACTTTTATTCACTGAGTTGGCAACTCACCCCCGTTGTGCCACAGTTTCTTGCAGGTTTTACCGCTCGGATTATCAACGGCTTGAGCCACACATTCTTTTTTTGGTGATTACTTTGGTAGGTAGGTTACTGTTGTATCGTACTCACACTTGTATATTTATACGTTCTTGTATCTAGTAAAAACTCTATCGACTTAGAACTGGTATATTGTGGACTTAGAAACGAGAATTAGAGTTGTGTGTTGGTGGGCGTCGCACTCATTGGAGTGACCTTTTTTTATTGTTGATTTTGTTTCGCTTTTCTTTTCTTCGCCATTGTGCGTCGTATATTGTTTGCTAGGTTGCTCTGCCGTTTGGGCGTGGAAGCTAGCACCCGTTAGGATGCTATTTATATTATATTATGTTGTATCGGATTTTATTCAAAATTTACAAAGGAGGTGCTGTCGAATTTCAAAACTTCATAGATGCTTTTTCAAACATACTTATTTAGACTTAAATGTTCTTTTAAACTGATGCCATCTGATGACTATCTTAAACTTCACCTCTAATATTTCAAAAGGGGATTTAGATTCCGGATTTCGTCTTACTTAGACCGCGTTGACGCCTTTAGATGTCACGTGATTTAAGTGCCGGTCACGTGCCACTTTCGAGTCGTGACACCTAGTTACTTCGGTTTAGAGGTAGGAGCTCAAAGTAGCTCGGGTGGATCATCTTTGACGCGAGGAGGTTGTAGATCAAGCACGATCCGCACATCCTTTAAGGAGCTAAAGGAAAGGAGTGAAGATCCGAAGGACTTGTTTCTTTAGGTATAAATTTCTATCATAGTAGATAGAACCCTTTAGCTTGCTAATTAGGTTTTATGGTAGATCCGGTTTAGGGTTATTCTAGCACCAGTTATGAATCGTTGTAAATTTTTTTTCTGCAAACGTCTAGGGCATTAGTGTAACCCAACATCCTGCCGTGGTGGTGTACCCGCAGATGATGGAGTCACTCTCTCTAAAGAGATGTCTTCTAGACTGATGAGGAGAGGGATTTACATGATTGGTATATCACTTTCTTAGGCAACTGAGTCAATTATGAGATGTCAAGTATCACACCAGATATTGCTTTTGCACTAGCTGCAATAAGCATATATATTAATCCAATCCTAGAGAAACATTAGGAAGTTGTTATGAACATAAGTAGATGTTCTTGGTATATGGTAACGACAGCCTTTTTTAGGAGGCGGTTGTCATTTTAGGCTTCCAAGATGACTTGGATGACAGAGTGGCTGTCAAAATTATAGTTTTCCCTCTTTTCGAGGGGAAATATGTTGCACTGGTGGTCCAAGCGGATACTGAGGAAGGCATGGCGCAGGATACTGATTAAATTCAGTAAATGATACAGTTTAAGAAGTTTGTTGTGTTTGGAGTTCATTAGTGAACCGGGTCCCATCAGATATCCAGACAAATTCTAAGACAGGTATTACTCATTTCGGGAAATATTCTTTCTTCGTGAAGTTGAGATATAGAGAGATAAAGATAGAAACATTGGAGCGGATCCACTCACCGAGGCTATTTCTCAAACGCGATAGTTTTGAAAACGGGTTTTGCGAGA
The DNA here is from genome assembly GCA_030015575.1 of Agapanthus africanus. Taxonomy (NCBI): domain Eukaryota; kingdom Viridiplantae; phylum Streptophyta; class Magnoliopsida; order Asparagales; family Amaryllidaceae; genus Agapanthus; species Agapanthus africanus. The sequence continues at coordinate 479,591,440 of CM057350.1, forward strand.
CTGATTAGTAGAGAAGTTGGGTGTTCGGTATCACACGGGCTGTGAGTATGCGACACCGCAATAATTAGCCTTAAGTTCAAGTGGGAGATTGTTGGCTATAGTGCCATCAAGTCAATTATTGTAATCGCAGGCACGCGATTGTGATGATTGAAGGAAGACCTATACAGGTAGAACATTCTTACTCAAAATGATAATATGCTATCTGATTTGCCTTTATCATTATGTACATGCATTATATAGTATTACATATCACTATTACATGTTGATAGAACCCATAGGATTCTTGCTTGACTACCGGTATTATGATGGCGATTATATACATGGGACCCGGGTGGTCTATAAGCACATCCATAAATGTCCCTAGTTGAGGGAGTGTCGAGATTGGGTATTGATACTCCGAAGTAGACTAGTGTATACTTATCAAGACCCCGACGAGCGGCGGTGGCTGGTATCACAAGCCATTGGTGTCAGTCAGTCATCTAAGATAGTATACAGGTGCTAATTGGGTTATGAGTACACTGGACGGACTCGCCGGGAACATGCTAGTTGGTATTATACCTATTGTCAGATAGCAGTTCCCAGGTGACATGTGTACAGGTAAGTCTGTCGACCTGAGATCGTCATTTATCTCATGTGAGTTCCCATTTTGCTTTGATTACTACCCTACCACGGCTCAAAGGAGTCGTGCAAATAGGTTTTAGTTGGGTACAGTCCCAAGCCACATGGAGACAGTGAGCGGATCGTCGGGGATTCATCTCTCACGATATTAGGGGTTAATGTCATGCGGTGCACGGGTGGCCATCACCAGAAATCCTTGGTCAAAGTAGATGAGAATTACTAATTTGGATCAATAGTTTCTCAGGGTGATGGGTTTCATACCGACACAAAATATCCCGTTATTAGGGTTCTGACTTTATTCGCCCCCTAGACTCGATATGCGATACTCTTAGACGAACAGACCGGACTGTAAGGAGATTGTCACGGACAGGCTCAGTAGAGGTTCGGATGAGTTTGCTCATCGACCTTCCTTTCGCTCAATACCTGGGTAGCCGTTACGCGCATCTATTGCCGCTGACGTGCTTGTGGTTAAACCCATTGCCAGCGTATTGACGAGTGTTTAGAGTCCCACACAGAGGGTTTTCCTGGTTCAGGCGAAACGATATAGTAGCCGTATTGGATATGTGCAGGGTTCCGATCGATTGATTGTACTATGTACCCGGACTTTCGATCGGACAGTTGATAATACTAGCCGGCTTGGGATTGAGCCAGATTATTAAATCAGGTGTTGATTTAATAATTTACGTATATGTATTTTGATATATATATATTCTAGCATTATGTTCTTTGTGTTATTCTATCTCTTCGGTCGTATTTCGGTACGAATACAGGTATATATATGAAGTAGAGTATAATCCGTATTTTTTTTACAGATAACATTCTAGAAGGTAGACACCTTATTTTGGATTTATCCATTTATCATAAATGGATAATGAAGTGGAAATGGAAAAAGGAGAGTATGGTGAGAACCATGCTTGAATAGTGTTGATAAATGAATTGTTAATTCATTTGTTCTCACTATTCAAGTATGGTTGCATTTTAAAAATTGAAAAAATGAGTTTGATAAAACCATGCTTCATGGTTTGCTTTCTTGGATGGTTGGTTCATTATTTTTGAGATGAGAAAAACACTCTCACCATTAGCTTCACTCTCCTCTTTCTTTTCTTGAGTTCCTCCACCTTCATCTTCAACCTCCTCTCTACCCTCTCATGTGTTGAGAATCAAAAGAGGAGGTGAGGTAGAGCTACATTTAGAACACTCCACTACATACTAGGCATTCTAGACTAGCCATCTAGAATCCCTAATTACTTCACTTGATCTTTTATATGGAGCTAGAGTCATCAGCTACATCTCTCGGGTGGTTCATCTTCAATGGAGGAAGACCGGCGGCCAAGCTCGATCCAAAGGACCTCAAGGAGCTGGAGATGGTGGAAGACCATGTAGGGTTGTATAGCACGACAACAAGGTTTAGCAAGGCATCACACATGCCATTTTATTAAAATTTGGGGTGCTATGTAACCCTAACCAAGATCTTAACTAGAGAATTAGGGTAAACATTACAAGTAAACAACTTTACTTCTAAGAGATAGGGATTACAACCTTTGTAGTCCATTCCTTTGCTTCATAAGCTCCGTGTTGAGGTCCCTTCGCTGCGATCATCAAGTACCCGGACTCTTGAGAGGCTCCATGAAGAGAAAGATGCAAGCTTGCTTCCAATCTTTAACTACTAAGATGATCTACCTTGAAGAATATCAAACCCAATCTCTTGCTTCACTAATCAAGTATTAGCAAAGCAAACACCCTAATCTAAGTGGCTAGAATAGATGAGGATGATGAATTAGGAATTTTGCTCTCTTTTGTTTTCAATTTCTCACTTTATTTCATCACATCACAAAAATTTAGAAAGTTTTTTTCAAGAGGAAGAAGAAGAAGAATTTCATTTGTGATGAATAATGAATTATTGTGTGAGGTTAGAATTGCAACCATGAGTTAAAAAATGATAAAGTTAACCCTTGTAGAGAATAAACTAGAGGCTAAGGTTTGGGTTGGGTTAATAAATATCAACATAAAATATCTAAGCTAAAGACAAAAGAAAGCTTCATGAAGCTTCATGAAAAAGCTAATCCAAATCCAAACCCTAACTTGTTTAAACTCCACAAAGCATGTTGCATTTGTAACCCTAACTTGTTACAATATTATATATCACATATACAATATATTTTGTAACAAAAGAAAATAATACAATTAACATATATCGCATATACATCAATATATTATCCAGTGAGAAAAATGAATCAATAAAGCGAGCTTATATTAGTTAACGTAATGTAATATATCACATATATAATTATACATTAAATTATCGAATCAACTCTTGATCCGACGATCCGGCTATATTGCATAGAACCGACTAATATAACATGTACCAATTCATCGAATCAACACTTGATTCGATGACCCGGCTATATCACATATACCCGGCCGATATCTCATATCACGAGAATATAATATGGTATCTTATATCGTATTATTCTCGGTCCCGCACATATCACATATGTGCTCCTACTCCGTTTTGCCTGATCCAGGAAACCTCTGTGTAGGACTCTAAAGAATCGTCAATACGCCGGCAGTAGGTGATGATCATATCAAAACACCCACAAGCTGCAAGCGGTCAGCTAAACGTAACAGCCATCCGTGTATTGAGCAATCAGAAAATCAACAAGCAAGCATGTACATTCTCCTGCGAATCCAATCAGTAACACTCCCGTACAGTCCGGTCTATTCGTCTGATATGTCGCATATCCAGTCTAGGGGTGGTAAACGTCAGACCCCAGTAACCGATAAGTCATGTCGATATGAGGTCCATAACAGTTCGAGAAACTACTGATAACACTTACCAGTAAATCTCAGCAACCCTGTCCAGGGATTTCCAGTTATAGCCAATCGAACACAGCGCAACATCAACTCCCTATACCGGGAGAGACGAAACCCCTCCTATCGCTCATTACCTCCATGTGATTCGGGACTGTACCCAAAAGCCACCGTTTTTCACGCCTTCTTGGACGTGGTATGATGGAAATCAAAGCACAGTGGGAATCACACAAGACTCTATGACGATCTCGGGTCTACAGACTAACCTGTACCAGTGTCACCGGAGAACTTCCATCTTACGTGAGGTATAATACCATCTGAGAGTTCTCGGCGAGTCCGTCCAGTGTACCCAGTCTCCACTGAGCACCCGTATACTATCTCTGATGTCAAATATCAATGGATATGGGATCATCCATCGCCCATCTACATGGGTCAAGAAGCATACACTAGTCTACTCTGGTATATCGATGCCCTGGCTTGATATACATGCGACTAGGAACATTTGAAGGATGTACTTAGCGACTACACTGTCCCCACTAGTATGATCTGCATCATAGTCCTGGTAGTCAAGTACTCATCCTAAGGGCTTTATCAACATGTAACATAGAGACTATCAGAGACATGTTAAGATAAAGAGCAACCAGATAGCATATTATCACGTCGAGCAAGAAAGTCCTCCATATATATGTTCTAGCATCCACTACAATATACATCGCATGTACAGTAATGGCCTCTAGGGCATACATATCACTAACAGACCGAAGGTCATGGTTCGTTCGGTATAACACTCTATCACAGTAGTTAGACTCCTTTAGATTACCAGTTTCATGTTTGGATTCGATTCTAGGTAGTTTTTTTTATAGCGCCAAGTTCTTTAAACGCCAAAAAATTTTGTTCCGAAATCGGCCACGGTAGATGGCCAGGGCGCTAGGAACCCCAACATGTTTATCTCAACCGTCTCGGCCGAGAACTTCTGGTTATGGTTAATCAAGCACAATGCAACATCAACTCCCTATACCGGGGAGAGACGAATCCTTTCGACTGCTCACTGCCTCCATGTGCTTCGGGACTATACCCAACTAAAACATATTTGCATGGATTTTTAAATCTGTGGTAGGATAGTAATCAAAGTACAGTGAGAAGATACACAAGGCATTATGGCGATATTAGGTCTAGGGACTACCCTGTACTCATATCACCAGAGAACTACTATCTGACAATCGGTATAATACCATTTAGGAGTTCTCGGCGAGTCCGTCCAGTGAAAATTATTCACCAATGAGCACCTGTATGCAATCTTTAGTGTAAAAAACCATTAGCTATGGGATCAACTATCTCCCGGTCGGGGTTATAAAACGTATACACTAATCTAAACTAGAGTACCGATACACAGTCTCGATACTCTTATGGCTGGGGACATTTAAGTATGTGCTTATGGACCACCCAGGCCACACTAGTATGATCATTATCGTAATTCTGGTAGTTAAGCAAAAATCCTATAGGCTTTATCATTATGTATTAGCGATACGTGATAACTAGTAAAATGTATATACAAGAATGATAAAGACAAACCAGATAGCATACTATCATCTCGAGCATGACTGTTCTATTTGTATAGGGCTTTCTTCAATTACAATAATTGCCTTGATGGCACCTATATCCAACACCATCGTCCTGCCATGATTCTTCACTGAAAATGCAGAACTTTCTGAACTCCCACTCGCAGAATTTCTTCTCATCTCATCGTTTAATATGCAACTCACCGCATCATTAAACATGAGAGTCCCTGAGATAAAGTTGTTTATCACTATCATGAGATTTTCCCAACTCTCTGGCAACGGAAAAAGAAATAAGAGGGCTCGAATCTCGTCTTCAAACACGATTGAAACGGATTCTAGTTTACTCATTACGATGTTGAACTCGTTCAGGTGCACCGGCACTGAACCGTTCTCGGCCATCTTCATCTTGAAAAACTTCTTTATCAAGAATATCTTGTTCGATATTGAAGGATTCTCATACAACTTCGATATCGTTTTCATTAGCGCCATGGTTGTCTTCTCCTTTAAGATGTTAAAGGCCACTTGCAGAGTCAACGATAGTCTTATCGTCGTCAGGGCTTTCCTATCCAAAAGATTCCATGCCTCATCGGTCATCTTCTTGGGCTTTTCGTCTAGCAATGAAAGATACAGATCCTTATGGTATAGGTAGTCCTCTATTTGCATGTGCAACCAACCATAACTGTGACCATTGAATTTTTCGATCCTTATTTTATCCTTCACCTTTTTTTGTCTATGTCGCAGCAAACCCAACTTCTTATTCGATTTGAACCAACGCCTTCAAATTTACGATTTAAATAGATGGAGAAGAGGACACAAGCGTTGTTACCCATCCTAAATTTAAATCGTAGAATTGAAAGATCCCCAGGTTTCCTAATCTCGCTCTAATACCAGTTGTTGGTATCATGCATCAAGCCCTAGGCTCTGATACTAGTTATTGGCAGAAACCCAATCCACGGAACAATACTTACGACGTAACAAATCACGCAATCACACCACGCAATTAAGAACGAAAAACAAAACGATAATAAAGTGCGAGAATAAGAAAATAGAATTACAAACACAAACCAATAGAGATTTGTTAACGAGATTCACCCACCGTATGGCTAGTCCCTGACAGAGCGGAATCTGCATAGTCTACTATAATCTCAAATCAAGTACACCTACGAGCAAGCCTATGAGATTTCTCTCAAATCTCTCTAGATTTAAGCCGTCACCCTCTTAATACATTAATTCCTATTTTCTTTTTAATTATGTGGTTACATAAATCATATGAGCGGTCCCTATTTATAGGCAAACCCTATTCCTAATCAAAATAAGAGATAAACCCGAATTACTAAAATTCTGTTCGCAGCAGTTTTATCGTCGACATACATTTGAACTACAATTTGTCAGACGTCTGCCTAGACTCTGTATATCTTCAGCTCCTTGGGCATACGTGTCACGTCCCGCTTCCCAAAATACGGAATGCAAGGGGTGACTAGACCAGCCATGCTCCTACGGTCAGGGAATAATACCGCCGTAGTCACATTTTGGTTTCTAGCATTACACGGTAGTCAATAAACAGTACTAGAGTAAAGGAAATCACAGTTAACAACTTTATTACATAAAAATAAGAGAGTTCAAGCTACATTTATTTTTCATAAAGAAATAACTGACCAACGAAATAACAATGTGCTTATAGCAAGAAGGCGGCGCTGATGTTGCGGTCTAGACCTCCGCGATCTCGAAAGACGGGTCTTGCTCCCTAGCTGGGTCTATTTCGTCCTCTGAGCATGCATACTCATGTCGTCAGGGTGACACATATAGCAATAAATATATAATATGCGTACAATGTTATCAAATATGCGACAGAATACAAAAACATGAAAATAATGAATATCATTTGAATATGCACAGCGCGATATATGTATCATGTCAGTAAACCCGGTAATGTGTATGTCACTACTTATCAGTCACTAAGTCAATGAAATCAATTGGTGGAAAGGATGCTCGTGTTTAACAAGGGTATCGTGTATACCCGAGACTACGGTCCACTGTTACCCGGGACATAACCCTGCAGCCGTGCCGCTAGGCCCATGACCTAATGTGTGTGTGTATATATATATCACTAATATCGAATGATCATCCTCTAAGTCACTGTACCTCGCTAAATATGAGTTCAATTCCACCTTGATTTCTCTTATTCCCTAGGTTACAATATGTATTCAGGTATTAGATAGGTTATGAACAAATATGTATCGCTTTCACTTTTAATCACGCTTCCACTTAACAATATTACTGTCAATCACCGGTTCACTATCACACTTGCCACACCCAATTACTAACTCTTATATATCGACAATGCAAAACAGTCGCTAGGTCCCAATGTAAATGATCACTATGCATAAGGTATAAAGCAAACAATAAAATAGGTAGAAATGCACTGAACAGATATTCACTAAATTATGACAGCCAACGCTATATGACTTGCAAAATTTACAATAAATCACACATATAGAATCGACCAAAACAATACAAAAGGTGTACGAAGTGTACTTGATTATCTAAGCGGTAAAATTAGTTTCATGTTAATAGGAATTCTGGTTAGGGACTTATCATCATTTCAAATTAGCAATCAATTGCTGGAATTCCAGTTCCAGAACTCGAAGTCCAACTTCACGCGCAGTTTATTAGGGATTGTGTTTAGATTCAGGTGTTTCCCCCAGTTGAATAAAACCTAGTTCTATCGATTAGGTTTCCAATGCATCAAGGGGATCCATGATAGCTTTCACGCCCCGCTTTCCGGTGTACGGACAAGGGAACGTGGCGGGTCACGTGATGTATTTACTCAGAAGTAAACACGCTAAGCGTAATTAAGTAATATAATGTAAATATACACAAGAAAGACAACAGATGTAAATGAATATCAACTTTTATTTATTAAACATTTATTTACAATACAACTGAAAATGTAAATACAAGAATGGAAAGAAATGCCTAAACAATGGTATGAACTGAATGAAAAGTGAGTACAAGTGAAGCCTAGTGGTCGTGCTGCTCAGTAGTCTGCTCCAAGTGCTCCTGGCTGGTCTCGAACTCCTCAGAGTCGGGTCCTCCTGACACTATTCCAAAGAAAGAAGAGAAATAAGAATGTCGTCAACGAACAATCGCTCGATAAGTCCCAAAAAGATAGAAATAGAATAGACAGATAAGAGGATGTAACGGGTATAATGTTTGATTGTTATGCTAACGCAGTTGTTTGTAACTTGGTACAGAATATGACAGTGTATATGAGAAGAGTCCAACTTACACCGTGGACTATGGTAATCTATAGTATAAGGCTCTGTCGATAAAACCACGGAATAACGGCAATGGATATATAGTTACGTCTTTTAATAACCATCTCGTGCCACTTTTAACACATTCCGTGCCAGTCTACCCCTTTAAAACCCCGTAATGTCTTTTGTATTGATTTGTATTTTTTTGTTTAATAGATGTAGGACTTGCCGAAACCATGATATTAGTAGTTCATGTAAACGGAAAGGATATAAATAGCTAGTCATGTAACAATGTATATCCATGGTTCGGTTCGGTCGAGTTATGTTGATATTGATTGTATCTGGTATAAATGGATTCATGTTGTATTGCAGTTATATTTGAATTATATTAAAGGATGGATTGATTGTATTCGTATTGTTTTCATATGGACTCAGATTGAGTCAGACTCTTTAAACAGAATTGAAGTTCTAAATTAGTTTTAATATTATCGGTAACTGCTGCACACGGACAGCAGGATTTGTGTCTTTTTCCAAGACAATTACCGTGTTTATAACACCATTTTTAGTTTTTCTACCTTAAATAGGCAAGCACCCATATTCTCCGGCTCGCTGAGACTCAAGAGAACTGGTCCCGCTTAAACCTATATTTACCAGGGTCCTTATTGTAATTTAATATAACTTAAGAGGGTTTTATGAAAAATAGTTTTGATATATTTTCAAAATACACCTCAAGTATTTAATTATTGTCTTTAGGGTTTTATAGATGTAATTTTTAAGAGTGATGAGATAGTCTAGTGAATATAAACCTAACTTGAATAGTATATGATATTTTCATGTAATTTGACTTGTATTGATTCTTGATGGTATTTTCATGAACTTTTGTGATTCTATTCTTTTGATTAGAAAAACATGGAATATATTATATTTTTAAAATAGATATTTTGATAATATTTATGTGTGTGTGTGTATTAAAAATAGAATTTATTTATTAAATAGAAATCACGTTTTCTTAAAAATTGTAATAAGAATTCCATCGAGATCGAATGCTCCGTGAGGAGGTCTGCATCTCGCTCTACTAGTCCCGAGGACGTGCGATAAACCGCACCATCCCGATCGGGTTTCCCAAAATGGATTGTAGAGGTTTATTTGCAAGGAATTAATTAAAACAATTTAAAGAATACGGGTTTTGATAGTTCAAGGTATTTTAATGTAAATTGTGTTTTGTCCCACAAAAATTGTTACAAAATCTATTGTGCTATGTCAAGATGAGTGTTGTGATGAGGTAGGTCATTACCTCGTGAGTTTTCTAAAGATAATATGAGCAAAACGATAAAGTAATGTCGTATGTAAACTTGATAGTATTTTACCGAAAAAGTAAACTAGAATTTGTTTAACATTAAATTTTGAATTGAAATTTGGTCAAATTGTTGTTTTATGGTTGCTAAACAATATGAAAAGATGGTAAATTTGTTGTTTAAGAAAAGTTGAATTTTAAAGAAAAGAGAATCGGAAGTCGGAATAACACCGCTTTCAACGAGTTTTGAAAAGAGGTTGTTTTGGATTAGAAATGGAGAATGGGAGAGAGAACTTACTAATTGATTATAGAGGGGGGAGATAGAGGAATATTTTGAAGACATCGTAGAGTCGCGTCGTCACCGGATTTGTCCTGAAATGTCGCCGGAACTTTGACCTTGGCTAACTCTACTTGTACAACTTCTTGGACTTGGAAAATTTAGAGAGTTTTGGCAAAAGAATTCTGAATGAGGAGGGATATGGTATAGTGTGGTATTTATAGGAGAAATTAAGGTTTAGGGTATTGAAATGAGAATTAAAAATGCATTAAAATTTAGTTTTAAGGCTCATTCTAATTCTCTGGAAATGTGCATAGAAATCAAGCAAACTAGGGTTAGTGGAGGAGTCCAAAGGGTGCGAGGGTTAAAGAATTTAAGCATTTGGGAGGGGGGCCGGCGGCGCCAGCCCAGAGAAGAATCTTGCTGGTCCAATGGTGTGGGTCTGTGCTTGGATTCATGCTACGTGTCGGGGTCTATGTGCAACATTTTCCACATGTTTTTTTAGTGACTTTTCACTTTCACGTGTATTGCACATGTAAACTTTTGAGCTTCTAAAAGTTTAAAAGAAAAATCAATAAAAATATTATGTGGCTGGAGGGATTCGAACACAGGAGTTATGTCACAACAGTGCAAGGTTTTATCAATGAGCTACAAGTGCTTTCTTGTTGTTCAAAAACAATTTAAATTTATAACTTGTGCTCGGGATAAAATATTCCTTTCTGTAGTTTACAAAAAAAATTTGTACAGAAGTTTTAGGTTTGTTACAATAGCCTTTCTGTACTAGGAAATATGTCCTGTTTAGTGTCAAGGTGAAAGAGATGTCAATGCGGAAACTGCAGAACACGTCGACTGTCTAAAATAAAAACAAAATACCAAACGACTGTGAAACTGAACGAGACAAGATCCATATGTTAGCTAACTAAGTTATCTACACGACTATATAGGACTCAGCGCATTTTCATTTTTATGTAGGGATGTGCAGGTGTTTATGTTCAGGTATCTTCATGGAATGCTGCCCCAGACTGCAGTCCAAAGCCGCATTCCCAGTCAATTCTCATTACAGCGGTCTATCAGCATTGAAGGCTAAACTATAGAGAGTTCTAGTTTACATAGTCGGTTTCGATATGAGCCGTAGAACATTACATTCCGACATGTAACAAATTTAATACCAATTTAACACTACTACGTGTACAGTAAAATCAGATTTGACGTCGTGTCTTTGGGACGTCGTTTCCTTGCACAATAATTTGTTATTTGAGTTCAGTTTCCTACACAATTTTCATACGTAGCAAAATAAATTATTAGAGAATTTTCGACAGGGTTTTGGATCAGTTCACCACATCGAACTCTTAGCATACAATATCTTGAATTATCGAATTAATGTCGTTTTTGTCCAACTCATGAAAACGGTATATAATACTTACAATTCCACACGATACTAATATGGTGTTTTAGATCCAATTATACTCAAAACTATCATCTTAGAATTACTATGGTTTTTCATGAAGATACGATGACGACTTACAATATATACGTGTCAATATATTACTAAATACGCGTTCGTAATAATTTATCTAATATAATTTTAACACGAAATCATATAGCATATTAAAAGCAAGTGAGGATTTTACTTGACTTCGGTCACTGATATAGAAGCGACACCACTTGCGAACTTCATATCGACACACGAGACGATACGATACTAGACACGGTACGTGGCGCATGCGCGATGTGCGGAGATTCGATACTGGGCACGGTGACAACGCGGGCGTGACACGGTAGCAGGCGTGGTCTTGGCTCAGTGCGTGGTGCGGGAGTGGCACGGCGCGACACGGTACTGAACGCGATGCTGGAGCGGGAGTGGGCACGGTGCGTACACTGGATCGGGGTACGGTGTGGCACGGAAGCTAGCACGGCGTGGCACGGGGACTGGCACGGTGTAGCATGGAGGCTCGTACGACGTGAGGGTACGGTGTGGCACGGAGAGTGGGTACGAGGCGCGACACGTCTAAGCACGTAGTGGTGCAGCCGTGGCACGGTGGCGGTGCGGAGGCGGGTTCGACGTGAGCACGGTGGTTCTGAGAGTGGGCACGGGGTGTGGGTATGAGGCGCGACACGTCTTGGCACGTGGCGGTGTAGCCGTGGCACGGTGGCTGTGCGGAGGCAGGTTCGACCTGAGCACGGTGGTTCTAGGAGTGGGCACGGGGCAGCGACGAGTCGGCTTGGGGCCGCAGTTGCAGCAGTGGCAGTCGGGAGGTGAGCCGGAGATGGGCTGGGTTGATGTCGCCGGCGTTGGAAGGAGGATGAGGTGGGCACGGCTATGGAGAGGGTTGGGTGGAGCTCGGCTGTCGGTGTGGGTGTTTGGAATCGTGAAGGGGTAGTGGGGAGCGGTGGTGGAGGACAAGAGGACGGTGGTGACGGTTGTGATGATCGCCGTAAGAGTTGGTCGGCGGCGGTGCAGTGACAGTGGAGGGTCGGTGAGTTTTTTTCTGAGAGAGAGAGAGAGATTGAGGGAGTTAGAGAGATAGAGAGTGTGTGTTATTGAGTGTGAGGGAGAGACAAGGGGAGATCGCAGGGGAGGGGCCGCAAAATCTCGGAGGCAGTTGAGACGTAGGCGAGGACGAGGTCGTGGGGGAGCGGTTCTCGCGGAGACGTCGGCGAGGGACGGGAAAGGAGAGCAAGTGAGGATTTGGGGGAGGGGATCTCAGGGAGATCGTTGGCGAGGATGCAGCGGAGGTGGGCACGAGTAACGAGGTGGCGGTCGCGAGGAAGGAGGAGAGGGACGTTGTGGAACGGGTCTTGCGGAGACGAGAGGAGAGTGAGTGGGGATTCGGAGGAGGTGATCTCGGGGAGGTCGTTGGCATGGTAGGCGTGGCATCGACGAGGGCCGGTCGGGTTCGAGTGCGAGAAGAGAGTCGTTGGGAAAAAGGACGGGAAAATAAATGAAAAGAAGGAGAAGGAGAAGAAGAAGAAGAATGGGGGGTTTCGGGTCGGGTAGGGTCGTGTCGGTCGGGTAGGGTAGTTTAGGGTGTGGGTTTTAGAAAAATTAATAAATGAAATAATAAAAAATATAAAAATCTGCAAAAATTAATAGGAGAATTCTGGAAAAATACGGAAAATATATATACATGGAATTAGGGATTTGCAAGACGTCTGCACCCTTACCATCAGACGTCTGTCGTTATTCTGGATTGGACTTCAGCATCTCTAGACGTCTACTACAGACGTCTGGCTACGCTCTGTTCTTTTGGTTTCGACTTGATCAAACGTCTGCATCCTCTCCATCAGATGTCTGACGTTGTTTTGGATTTCCGATATGGCTCTCGTGCATGTCCAAACAACTATACTCCTCACATCAGATGTCTGCGGGAAGTTTCTCCTCAATTTTAGCCGGACAGACTCCGACAATAACATCATAGAAAAGCGAGGCTTGTTGGCTTTACTTTTGCCTCGAGAAAATTTCAAATTTTACCTTATAGATATCTTTACTATATTCCAATTACAACCTGACATTGACGAGTGATACATAATTCTCTCCCTTCTTTAACCACAAAAGATAAAAGTAGAATATATTTACTAACCATTCTTTCTCTTGTACCTCTTTCTCTAATTAATTCTTCTCATCCTTTTATCACATGCATCATATTCCATCATATAAAAGCTTGAGAGTGGAGAAGCAGAAAATCCAATAATATACGATCCATTGTGGTACGGCTAAAAATTGCAACTAGATGGCATATAGAATCTCTCTTTTGTTAATGGGACGAATGTTTCCTCATAATCAATATAATTTTGGTAAGTGGGTTTGTATCATCTCCAACAACAATCCCAAACTTCCACTTCTCAATTTCTTTGGAAAAAGATAAAAGGCCACGTCGTAAGGAAATATCTCTAACTTTTGTTTCAATAGCGGGAATTATCCTTAACTTTCTAAAATCTGTATTTTGATCCATCATATTTAATTCCCGAAATGCCCCTATTTAAATGAAGTAAGAAAGATATAAAATGAGAAATTAATATTCAATCGAAGGGCATTTCGAGAATACATTAAAGCCGGATGGTATCAAAGTGCATGTTTTAGAAAGTTATGGGTATTTCTTGTCGTCAACACAAAAGTTAGGGATATTTCCTGCGACTTAGCAATAAACAAAAAAACAGCACAAATATTGTTATATATAATATAAAGTCCTTAAAAGCTTGATTCAAGCTTTTCTTTTCCCGGTTTTGTCCATTGCATTCCTTTAAATTGCTATTTTGTCCTAAAGATCTTCAAGATTTTCTTTGTTTTCATGCATGGAAAATTAGATTCCACCTATTTTGTTTAAGAAAATATGCTTTAGCCCTTTATTGCAATAAATTAATCATTCGTTCTCTATAATTTAAGTTAATATGCATTTGATCCATTCTAAGCTTATTGTCATATTCATGCAATATATTTTCTGACGAATTATCTGTATTTATTTTTGTACAAGTTATCACTATTCAACCTAAATTATACTGTAACATTTATAGAAAGTATTTTCTCCATGGGCACATGTAGATGGAAAATTAAATGAGATATTTGATATCTTTTGAAAATTGCAATCAACAAGTGCGTTATTAATTTGTATATGTACATACATGAAAAATTAGATAAGGCTCAAATGTATTTTGAAAAATTGCCGTCAACACTTCACTATCACTTTGTATATGTTCTCATTAATCGGATACGTCCGTCTATTATTAAGCATAAGTACATGGATGAAAAATTATGTGAGGCTCAGATGTCTTTTACAAAATTGCAATAAACACTTTCACTATTAGTTTTTATACGTTCTCAGTGTTCGAATACGAATTGGATGTAAATATTATCATATTCGTATCATGTGGTTATTAACAGATGCAAATATAGATATGGATAGTGATGATATTCAATATCGGCGACCTCCAAGATCAGGACACGTGGCAGGCGACGTGTCCCAGAACTCAGCAGAAAGGGCCCACAGGAGCCAACCAGGCTACCCTGTACCCGACCTGCAAATACAAGCTGGCCTTCCTCAGGGCCCCTTGCAAATTGGCCTCCTCGGCCCAATAGCCCGTGCCGGGCTGCCACAAGACCTGGACTCTTTGGCCTCCTCGCTCGTCCCGAGCTCCAAGCCGTGATCGTCTTCCTCGTCCATTTGACCAAAGTCACCGCTCACAGGCGTAACCGCCGCTCCGCAAATCTCACCATGCGCAGATTCTATACCAGCAACATCCCACGTTCCACGCCATCAATCCCCATTAATGGGCGATCCGCTTTCTACGCGGGCATGACATCGGGGGCATAACTGCTGGTGAGATCCTCGCACCTACTGCTGCGTGCCACCACCGCTATATAAACCCCCATCACAGAGGGGTCAAGTAAGCCATTCTTTACTCTTTAAGCCATTACTCTGCTCGGATCCCATCACTAACTTGATCGTCGGAGGGTCCTTGGTGGTACCAAACCACCCCGGGACTTCTTTGCAGGTACTCGGCACTGAACTCCTCATATCACCTCTTCCACTAAAACCCATTGAGACTCACACGCAATGGAAGGTAACCACCCAAGTCCACCAGAAGATCAGCGGAAGAAAACATCTGACGGAGACCCGAAAAGGACCTCCATCGGTTGGCGCCATCTGTGGGAAGAATAACTCCACAAAATACAAAGTTGGCCTTCACATCTCCACCTTCATGGAAAGCAACCTTCCTAAAGATCCCGGTACCAGCCGCCGCCTTCCACTCACCGATGGCGGGGAGGAACCCCTCCGATGACCGTCATCAACGCCCTTGCAGGCCGGATAGATCGGCTACAATCCCTAGTGGAAGCCCTCGTCTGCATCCAAACGACCGGGCCCGGGCCCCAGATCGCCAACCACCAGCAGGCTGCGTCCTCTAGCCACCGATCTCTCAAGCCGATGCCCCCTAAGGCCTGCTGGGCACCCTAGGGCTCCACGCCAAGGTCTGCCGCCAGGACATCTTGCCTCGAGCCCCCTCGTGACCCTTATCCACCCGAGGAGATGTCGGTCACCTCGCCCGTCCGCAGGCATGGTCAAGCCCACCACCATCGGCGGGGCCGCACGGAAGGGGTCCGCCTTGGCGACTCGAGAGCTACCTCACCCCGAGACCTAAGGCACCTCCTCGAGAAGAACCGGGGCCGCTCCCAGAAGCAGGCCACCCGCAGCGGAGGCCAGGGATCCCAAGGCGTCGATTCCTCGGGATACCACGGTCGGCTCGATGCCCTCGAGAAGAAAATCGAGGGCATGCGCAGGGAGGTCCACCTCTCGAGCGACGGAGCTAAGTATGCCTCCGACTCGCTCACGAAGCCGTTCACCGAGGAATTGCTCGCCATCCACGTCTCCTCGCACAACAATCCCCTAAAGGTCCCTCTGTTCGACGGGAAAACCGACCCGAAGGACCACTTGGACGTTTTCACCGCGGGGATGAGCTTCCAGGATCACTCCGACGCCGCCCAGTGCAGAGCCTTCCCGACCACCCTTATCTGCGCAGGTCGGGACTGGTTCCGGGGGCTCGAGCCCCGCTCGATTTCAACCTTCGACGAGCTAGCTACTCAGTTCCTCAGCCATTTCATGGGGAACCGTCGACAGAAGCGCACGATCGACTACCTCTTCACGGTTAAGAGTGGGGATAAGGAAACGTTCAAGGCCTACATTACCCGCTTCTACAACGCCCTCCTCGAGGTGCCCGAGCACCGGGACGAGACCGTCATCACGGCGCTTAGGTCTGGTCTGAGGCACAAGGAGTGGTTGCGCTCCTTCGCGTTGGCGCAACCTAAGACCATGGCCGGGGTCAAGGCGTGGACCGAGCGCGAGGTTCAGTTGGAATCCGAGGTAAATGCTAACCTCCCCCGGGCAGAACGGCCCGACCAGAAGAAGAGGGCTCGGGAGGAGAGGCCGGAGTGTCAACAGCCCTACCACCCGAAGTTCCAGGAGTACACCCCACTCAACGTATCCCTCGCGGTGTTGCTGGAGGAGGCCTAGAACAAGGGGTTCTTCAAGTTCCCTCCGATCCAGCGTCAGGCTGCAAAGCGAACCCGGGGCCCCTACTGTGCTTTCTACCAGGTACTAGGCCATGCCAGGGAGGACTGTAAACAACTAAGGGACTACATCGAAGAGCTCATCCGGTCTGGGCACCTCGCCGCCTACCTGAAGGACAAACGACAGGCCGACCGCGAGCAGGAGCAGCATCACCCTCCTGCCGACCTGACCATCGATCAGATCATGCTCGCTTCGGCGGACGACCAGCCCGGAGCTCAGGGGGCACCATGCCTCATGCCAAGCGCGGGGGCCAACAGCCCTTCAGGGAGCTCGGACCAGGCCTATAAAGTCATCTACTAGCCTGTACATTTCTTTTAAAGTGATGTAAATTCTTCCTAAGATTTGTTGTTAATTTAATAAATATCAATAGAGCATTGCGAAAAGGAAAGGAAAGCTTTGTTTATTCAAAGGGTATTATGGTCTCCTCAGCCGTATATGCAAAAAGAAAGAAAAAGAAAATTACAACAGTGGGGGAAGGGGGTGCAGCGAGCACTGCTCGTGGTACTCGGCGAAAATCTCCGCCAACCGGGGCCGCGCAAGATCCAACCGCTGTTTTCGGTTCCCCCCACGCGCATCGATCCCGAGCCTCATCTCGTAGCATTCGCGGACAAGCGCCTCTGAGCGGGCCAGCCTGTTCGCGGAGATTAGGCCGAAGCGCCTCAAAGACCGCAGCTTGCCCACGGCCTCATCATAGAGCAGCTCAGACAGGAGTTGTAAAGCCCTGGCGACGCCCTCCAAATGGAGTCCATCAGCAGCTGCAGCAGGGAGGAACGTCTAGGGAGCAGCCGGCCAAAATGGTCTTCGATGCTCCCATAAACCAGCTGCACCGTGTCCTCAGTGCAGTATGGGTCATAAAGGTACACGTCTTCAAAGCGGACGATGTCGGCGATGGTAAACGGGAAATCCTCCATTCTCGATGGCCTGTTTGCGAAGGGGGGAAGAACCAGTACTCTTTCAGCTTTATATAACCCGCTGCGTTGCTCAACAGTCGCCCGCTTTCACCTAGAGAGACGCCGCCACGCGGCGTCCATCGAGCATTATCCGGTGGGATCGAAGCGACGCGCCCCTAGCGCTACGCCTCCCCCCGCATTCAATGCGCTGGCTACGTGCGCCGTCGCTCAGACCGTTCACATTCGAACGGTCGGGCTACGCCCCGTCAAGACCCGACCCAGCAGCTACCATGCTCGGTCACCCCTGGCGGGTAGCTTCCCTACCACAACGCCGGGGGTCGGAAATCCCTCCCAAAGGCAGTCGAGCCCGAGGATCCCTCGCTCGGCTATCCCTGGTGGGCATCTTCCCTGCCACAACGCCGGGGATCAAAAAAGCCCTCCCAGAGGCAGTCGAGCCCGAGGATCTCTCGCTCGGCTATCCTTCAGGATAAAAGCCCTCGCCAAGAGGCACCGGGAAGTAACCCTGCCCGGCCAAGGGTCCTTGGTAGGCTTCTATAGCCCCTCCCACGCTAAGGACCAAAGTCCTCCCAGAGGCAGTCGAGTCCTTGCTCGGCTATCCTCGGCTGGTAGTTTCCTACCACAACCGAAAAGGATCAAATTCCTCGCCAAGAGGTACTGGGCAGCAACCTTGCTCGGTCCCCGTCCTGAAGGATCAAAGCCCTCTCAAGAGGCAGCCGAGCGGCTACCCTGCTTGGTCAATTCCAGTTGGTAGCACCCTGCCCACGACGCCAGGGATCGAAAGCCCTCACAAGAGGCGCCAGAACGGCCGCTCCGCTCGTTCATCCCATGCTGGTAGTTGCCTACCCACGACTCCAGAGGTCCAAGCCCTCGCCAAGAGGCAATCGCGCAGCTTCACTTCCCAGTCATCCTTAGTGGGATTCTTACAGCCCCTCAAAGACAGTCGAGTCCTTGCTCGGCTATTCCCGGCAAGTAGATTCCCTACCGCGACGCCAGGAATCTGAAGCCCCCGCCGAGGGGCAGAGCCCTCGCTTGGCCATCCCTGGAAGGCAGCTCCCCTACCACAACGCCAGGACCAGAGAGCCCTTACAAGAGGCGACTGAGTATCTCCCCTGCCCAGTCACCCCCGGATGGTGGTCAATGCTTGGAATCAGAAATGCTTGCCGACCCATGGAGGATACAGGCCCCAGTGAGGGGCATCAGGTCTATCCACGTCTAGACGATCTCCCCTCGACTCCGGGGCCCAGGGAGACACCTCCTCGGCAGCACGCTCATCGGCCAATAATTGAAGTCAACTCGACGGGCGATCACCAGACAGACGTCCGACCTGACATAAAAGCACAATGGTACAAGCAAAGATATTTTACGAGCATTCTCCACAAACAGATGGTAGAGCGCGACGCAATTCTACGGAGCCGGAGAAAATCTTAAACTTTAGTACTACCAAAGGCAAAAGTTTTTACAATGGGTATTTTTTTGGCTCCCCAGCCTTACAAAATTCAAGAAAACAAAAATAAAAAAGGAGAAAGGGGGCTCTACACCTCGGGGCCAGAAACGACCTCGAGGTCCTCAACCTCCACCACGTGGCTCGCTGGGTCCTCGGCCACCTCTTCACCGGGAACCCCTTCCCCTTGCTCGTCGGCGCCCACGAGGGGGAACTCGGCCCGGAACTCTGCCTCGTCGAACTTCGGCATCTGGGATTTGACGGCATCGAGGGCGTCGTGCCAAATGCGGGTCGTGGCCATGGCCAAGTCGTCAAAGAAGTCTTTCGACTTCTTATAGCTATCCACCGCCCTCGATTCAGCCGACTTAGCCGCCTCGGCCGCCGTCCCCAGCTTCTTTCGGAGGGTCTTCACCATCCTATTCAGGTTGTCGGCGAGCATCTGAGCATCCCCGAGCTTACCCTCGGCGATAACGGTGGCCTCGCGGTGCCTGGCGACCTCCCGTTTCCCGGCCTCCACCTCGCCTTCCAAGGCGGCAACCCTCGCCGACATCGCCTCCAGCTCCCGACTGGAGCTATCTTGCAGCGAGGCGAGCTGACCCTGAGCCTCCAACGCCGGGGCTACCACCTCGGCTTCCATGCGTTGGGCAAGGGCCACATGCTAGAGGACCTGGGAGACACAAAAATCATTAGAAAGGCGAAGGGGGCACTGAATATCAAAATGAACCAAGAAACTTACCTGCACGGACTCCTGGGCGATGGACGCCAGCTGAGCCCTGAAGGCCCTCCCGGGACTCTGCCCCCTGCCGAGGTCTTTATCTCATGCAGGAAGCTGTCCGCCACGGACAGCCCCGATGGCACTGCAAATCGCAAACCCCCTTCTACCACCACGGTCGGCGAGGATCGGCCCCGGGAAGGTCTCCGGGAGCCCCTCTTGAGTGGCTCCGAGGGAGAGCCGATCTCTTCTTTCGAGGCCGAGTCCTCCTGAATCATGGCCCGCTTCCGGCCCGATGGTCTGCTAGGACCCGGGGCGGGATCCGCCACCGAGAGCTCACGGGGCGCTGCTACCGGAGCGGTAGGAGTCGGGGCAGGCCACGCACGGGAAGAACTGGCACCCCCAGCCCTCGTAGGCTGCCTCGGCTGGCGCATGGAGGCCCTGAGTGTGACGAAGTCCATAGGTCCTACACGAAACAAATACTAACAGATCAGCGACACGAGTAAAACATAAACCCAAAAAGAGCAAGCCTAACTTACCGACGAACTAGACGGGGCTAAGCCCGGCCCAGTTCAAGACTCTCTCGGATAGCAACACGTCGGGTCGAGAGATGGGCTCTCACGACGGCACTCTCACCGCGGCGGGGTCATCGGACTGGTTCCTCGGCAGACACTTCTCCCTCGACCACTTAGTAGGCATGGGCCAGTCCTCGCCCTCGGGAGGGGAAACGAAGAAAAATTTCTTTTTCCAATCATGAATGGAAGAGGGCAAGGTCACGACCCCGGTCCCGGCGGCGCCCCCCGGCCGCTTCCTGAAGGTGAAATAAACCCATCTCGGGTCGCCCACTCGACCACCAGTGTGACTTTTGAAGACGGGAGAGGAATCGAGAAGGGAAAGGCTGAAGGGGACCGCCTGCAACTTAAGACGAATCAAGAACCCAAGGAGGATCCTCCACGAGTTCGGCACTAACTGGCCGGGGGCCAAACCGAAGAAATTCAGCGCGTCGACGACCTCAGGAGAGAAGGGCAGGCGCATTCCACCCCAAAAAGCTTCCAAATACAGGGCAATCTCACTGCCCCATACCTGGTCTGCCCTCTCTCCCTCCTTGGCCAGTCGAAGCGTGTAGCGCGAGGGGGTGCGGATGCGAGCCTGAGTGTTGGCGAGCTCGTCCTCGTGCCTCACCCAGTATGAGGTGCTGGGGGCCACATCTGCCGCCTCCTCCCTGGAGGCGGCCCCCACCTCACGATCCCGGGGAGAGGATCCAACTCCTGCTCCCCGAGGAGACTCAAACACAGCTAAAGGATCCCTAGCACCTACTCCTACAATGTCCACTAATTCTACAGAGGAAGACATATAACCTTGGAAAAGAAGGTCTTCAAAGGCGGGGAAGGAGAGAAGGGAGACGAGCGCCGAGCAGCTAAGACTTGAAAGAGGGAAATATGGAGGAGTGAGGGCCCTAGAGCAGGCCCCACCCTTGTTTATTGCTGCACACGGCCTCATCCAACGGCGCCCATCGTCTCCCGCCGAAACGGCTCTTCTTGCCCAGCGGCCCCGATCGCTCTACGTGTCAGTTCTGCGCTGGGCCGCATCCGATCAGGCGCCGTAGGCCTGCATACGTCGCATCAGCCAATCGACGCTCGACACATGGATCGTCGCTTCCGTTGCAGAGTGCACGAACCGGCGCACCTTCTTTAAATGCGGAGATCTCGCCTTGATTCGCTAGCGAAAAAGACAACCGACATCCCGAGGACTCATCCGAACAAAATCCTGAAAAGGAGCTCACCTCGGGAGGCCCGGCAGTCCACTCCTGACCCGACCCGCTAGCTGGTTGGGACAAGAATGGGGGGCTAATGATGATGCTCAATATCGGCGACCTCCAAGATCAGGACACGTGGCAGGGGACTTGTCCCAGAACGCAGCAGAAAGGGCCCACAGGAGCCGACCAGGCCACCCTGTACCCGACCTGCAAACACAAGCTGGCCCTCCTCAGGGCCCCCTGCAAATTGGCCTCCTCGGCCCCGTAGCCCGCGTCGGGCTGCCACAAGACCTGGACTCCTTAGCCTCCTTGCTCGTCCCGAGCTCCAAGCCGTAGCCGTCTTCCTCGACCATCCGACCAAAGTCACCGCTCACAGGCGTAACTGCCGCTCCGCGAATCTCGCCATGCACAGATTCTACGCCAACAACATCCCACGTTCCACACCATCAATCCCCATTAATGGGTGATCCGCTTTCTACGCGGGCGTGACGTCGGGGACGTAACTGGTGGCGAGATCCTCGCACCTGCTGCTACGTGCCACCACCGCTATATAAACCCCTATCACAGAGGGGTCAAGTAAGCCATTCTTTATTCTTTAAGCCGTTACTCTGCTCGGATCCCATCACTAACTTGATCGTCGGAGGATCCTTGGTGGTACCAAACTACCCCGGGACTTCTTTGCAGGTACTCGGCACCGAACTCCTCATATCAGCTCTTCCACCAAAAACCATTGAGACCCACATGCAACGGAAGGTAGCCACCCAAGTCCACCAGGAGATCAACGGAAGAGAACATCTGATGGAGACCCGAAAAGGACCTCCATCAGATAGTTACAAGAAATGAAAAATCTGTACAATATAGATCGACTACTAATAAAATTATAAAATATATATTAAAGGGGTTGAATTAATATAAAAATTAACAAGAGAAGAGTACAGTATGAGTGAAGACAACTGTCATCTGAAAGAGGACGAAGATCGAGAACAATCAGTGATGATTGTAGTAAGATTGCGGAGAAAATCTTTTAAAATTTCAAATGCAATCAGTGATGAGTGCATGAATTTTCGAATGCAATTTGTCATCTATTAAATACATGCAATAGACAGAAATGTATAAAGACGTGTACTTTTCTGGAATTATTGAGAGAAAATGAAAAAAATATTCTTAATTATTTTGAAAGGTACTTGATTTATTTTAGATTTGAATGATTTGCCTACAATAAAATTTAGTTAAAATTCAGTCATTTATACAATCTTATTTTTTTGGGCAACTCCTCGTCCGTGCATAGCATGGGACACAATCAGGCTCTTTTTTCCTTTTTACTGGAAAATTAGTCACCACCCTTAGGTTTTAGAGAATTTGCATTTAGCCCTTTATTTCAAATGAATGGTAATTGGTTATCGAAAAATTTAGACTCTGCTCTTTATATTTTAAGAAAATATGCATTTGGTCCCTTCTATACTTATCACATAGAGCGGGCTAAAAGATTGGAAAATAAGATCTTGCCATTTCTTTTTATTGGAATTTTCATTCAGGCCATTTACAATGTAATTTTTGGCCTTTTTAAATTATTGGTAATAAACTAAAAACTTAATTACTTCTTCCTGCTGGAAATCGATTTAGAATGCATAATTTATTTTGTATTAATTATTATTTTAGATACATTTTCATGTTAATTATTTTTGTTCAAATACGGTAATAATATAGGTTGCAGCATACTATCTTCATTTAATTGTTATAATTTATTTTGTATTAATTGTCATAAATTTTTATATCAGACTATTTATTTATATCACTTATTTATATCCGGAGCATATTTCTTAGACCCGTATAAGGGGTATATAGATTTCTGTTGAGCAGACAAAAACAGCACCCATAAAAAGTTGTTGCAACTCCCATCCAAAAATTCTGTTCAGACCCATCCAGTTCGTTTTTATCTGCCACGTCATCAACACCTATGTAATGAAACAGCTTCTAGAAGCCATACTAAGTTTACGTTGGATTTTGAGCCCCATAAATGCCGACTATCGAGGCATCAGATCCCTCCTCCTCAGGATCAATATCCCTTAAAACTAAACCAGAGCATGTCCAACTAGTGTTTTTGGATGCACATGAAGGCATACCTAATATTGTATTACCCAATTTAATCTTATGCGATTTAAATACAGTTCTATTCCGACTTAATAGTCTGGATGAAATCTGGGTTCCTACCATTAATTCATAATAGCAGAGTTGCTATTATCCCTAGTCGGTAATCATCTGTGTCCGTTTTGATTAATTATGATCAACGGTCCCGACTATCAATGTATGGAAAATTAAAGCACGGTCGCTCAAGAGGAAGGAGGGGTTTAAAATTGCCAATTAGGATCTTTATATATGGGTTGATGATAACTTGGATAGCCTAAAATTATGAATATTTGAAAGTTTTTCTCATTTCAAAATCTGTTTATTTTAAAACAGAGATCATATCAGCTGCATCTATGGAATTTGCATTATAAGAACAGAGTTGAGTTAAAGCATTGGGTTCACCGGTAAGTTATAGGATCTATACCCGCGCTTATTTTTTTTACCAACTGTCAATACATATGACGTGATATCTGTTAGACACGTATGAAATTAAACAGATCGGATCTAATCAAAATTACCCACTTTGACATATTTGAATGTGGCTTTGACCGGTTTGCTTAGGAATAAACCATTTTAGGTCTTTCAAACAAAATCGTTTGACTTGATCTCATGCGTGAGGCCGATACATCGTTTTATAAACACCCAAGAGTTAAAATTGACTACATCAAATCTAATGGTCATCGTCAGGTTCATCCGTCTTTCTATTTTTTCTATCTGCAATAATTATGGATCGATACATGTATTTGTGAATTGTATCCGGCTACCAATGCATAAGAATTGCACATGGGATCGAAAGCTCGAAGTGCACATTTTATGTGGGCATGGGAACTAAGTAGTTATATTGTGCCTATGGTACATCAAGTCATGCATGAGCCTTATAAATAAGGGTGGAGTTTAGTGCAAAAACCTTCTCATTGGTTTGAGTGTCAATCTAAGCAAACATCTCAACAAAGATAGAGGTGTACTCACATAATCAACTTATCATTTGTGGATAATGAGCAGGCATTTTGAAAAATCTAAGGCCCTACTCAGGTAAAATCTCTTTTTCCCATTTGTCAAATTTATTCTTGCTTATTTTAGGACAGTTATAATTGATGCGTAAGGTAAACCATTTTTCCTATATATAGTATATCATTAATTATAAAAACTTACACTCGGTTTATTAACTTCTTCAAATCTTCCGCAAAACGTGACACTAGAAGAAAAGAAATGCACAACAAATTTATGCACGGTGAAGACGTAATATGTGTGCATTTATATAACTACTCCAACGATCGCTGTTGTGTTCACGCAGGGAGGTGAAATACGGACGGAAAACTCTGAATCATAGCAGCAGCAGCAGCAGCAGCAACGAGAGTGAGCAAAAAGGGAGGTTGGAACCAACACTGTGGGTCCCACATCCAAGGACTGGGATTTACTATCCCAAGGGCCATGAATCTGTAATGGAAAGCATCCCAAATGGAGCTGCCTCATTGAAGCGGAAATATTGGTTGAGGAGTTGTGAAGAGGTTGAGAAGCCTGTTGCTGATCCTTCTGCAGCTAGTGGAATATTTGATCACCCTTTCCTTAACATGTAAAATGGAAAGAATATATTATATATATGTATGTATATGTGATCAAGAATAAGAAACTCTAATAATAATATATTCATATGATATGAATTAGTGCATATATATAAGAATTGAAATATGTTTTAAATATTTTTTTTATTATCAAAACGGAGTCAAGATGCCCTCACGTTTCATTAAACCATACTATACGAATCAAAGTTCAAAAACCAAAAAGACAGGAAAAAGGAAAAACAACCAGGTATCGGGCAAAAAAAATCCCCTACATATATATATATCAAAATAAATAACTCCTTTCAAAGGTCAGAAAAACAAGAATTACTCTTTAGAACGAAATATATATGCTAATAAGGAATGAAAATCAGTCACCACTTGCTTTGCAGAAGAATGATAAATATGAAGATAATGAGGAAGGTCTAACTTATATATATTAATCTTCGTAGCACAAGCAACCTCGATCAACAATTAATGGTATGCACAACGGTTAATCTGCTCTCGATCGATTACTAGACCTAGATACAATAGGTTGTTTTGTATTGCAGAGGCCTAAGATAAAGAAAAATGTTGTCATCATAATACAAAAGCCAACCATAACATAAATGATTTTTTTAAATGGTTTTTTTTTTCTTTAATCACCCCCAACCGTGAGTATTTTTTTTCCCCCCTAAGTAAAAGATGGGTACCCTTTTTTAAGTATGTTGCACTCGTGCTCTACCTTATCTTGTACAAATGCATGACAAAAAATTTTGGGAGCATGACTAGCTATCAATTACAATTAGCTACACTACTACAATAATGGTTTGCCCCTACGGATTTGGCCGTAGCGGCAAATCACTGCCCCTACGGATATCTCCGTAGAAAATTAAAACCCCATCATATGTCCAAAGGCTGCAGGTGTAAGTGTTCGCTCTGAACATGCCCCTAGGGAGTAATACACTACTACAAATAAGGATTGCCCCTACGGATTTATCCGTAGGAGCAAACCACTGCCCCTACGGCTATATCCGTAGGGGCAAGAAATTACGCCGTAGGAGCAAACGCCGCAGGTGCAAGTCTTAGCCTTAAACATTCCCCTACGGTTAAATACTTGCCCCTACGGCTTAATGCATAGGTCCATATGTCCCTACGGATTAGACTGTAGAGACAAAAAAGTTATTTAATTTATCGGTTTATAAAATAAAATAGTTGTCCCTACGGAGTTATCCGTAGGGCCAAATGTCTTCCCCTTCAGATACATGCGTAGGTCCAGATGTGTAGAGGCAAAATATCAGGTATCCTGATATTTTGTCCCTACGGATACCTGTGTAGGGGCATGTTTAAGCCCCTACGGTCAAATCCGTAGGGACAAGTATAACCCCTCTTACTGAGATCTTAGGGGCAAAATATCAGGTATCCTGATACTTTACCCCTACGGATAAATGTGTAGGGGCAAAGTAGGACCCTACGGATTAATCCGTAGGGACAATATTGGGTACTACGGATTAATCCGTAGGGACATATTATCAGGGTTTTTTTTTATAAAAAAAGGGTTTCCTGTTTTTTCTCGCCCTGTGCACAATAATATATACATTATATATAAAATTAATCAACACGCAGAATATATACCGCAGTATTCATAATCATATCTCACGCATAATATACAAAAGAAATCAACAAGCAGAATACGATATCAATCTAAATCAATATAAACACGCAAACACCACCAATATCAATATCGTCCAAAATATATACAATATGTATTATATAAGTAAATACATATTTAAAATATAAGAATCAAAAAGCTACCCTAACTCGGTCCAGCTCCACCTCTTATAAACGCCATAATCTGGCGCGCCTGCTTCTCGGATATACCCTGAGTCAATATCTCGAGCAATACGGAGTGTGCGGGAGTCTGAGCGGGCTGTGAAGCTGTAGGAGTGGTCTGGACAACCGCCGCCGAGGTAGTGGCTTGCGGAGCCACAGCTGCGGGAGTCTGGGCGGGCAGTGGAGCTATAGAAGTTGTCTGTGCAACCGCAGCCGAGGTAGTGGCTTGCGGAGCCGCAGCCGAAGGAGATGCATGTGGAGGCTCAGCCGATATACCCTGTCGTGTCTGTTCAATTTTGTGTGTAATAAACGAATAAGAACTATGTATTAGTCGAATTCGTATCATTATCAGGTTATTGCGAAACCTCAATCTATGTATACTTAAGGACTTAGGCCTCGTTTGGATATCTAGTTTGGAAAACCGTAGTTTATTTTAATTAGATATGTATGTATGATTAATCAAAGCTAAGTCTACAACCAAATAAGCTCAAGCTGCGTACTAATATTGGATATGTTGCTATCTATAATATGACATAATATTTTACTATTAAGTAGTATACATACCAACATCTCCTTCAACTCCTGAATGGTGGCCTTCAAGGTGTCCAGTTCTTGCTCGAAACATCGCTCACGGGAGATAGAGGAAGTAACCGCCGGAGTGGAGTCCAACCTCATATGGGCCCTGCCAGAACCCAGTCCCCAGCCTCTCTCCTAACCTCCGTGGTGCCCTCCGTGTGTGGTGTCTAGGACTGGGGTCAGCAGCATCAGATCGTTCTGTCCAGTAAAATCGATCCCCGATACCTCCGCCTGCTCAACCACCCGCTCCTACACCCACATTAAACAGTAAAATATAAGTATATCATTTAAATTTGAACCTTTTAAAACAAAAATTTCAAATAGGGGTTGAATAAATATTAACACTTACGCAATACTCCTGGGTAGTGGTGTCGGGGTATCGAAGCTCGCCCGTGGCAGGATCTGTCGAAGTGCCGTGGACAATAAGATACGAGGACAGCACGCTCGGTGTACCACCCTGCGTCAGGGTCTGAGCTCTCTGCAATTCGCCAAAAATTTACATATATTAGAAAATAACTCTTAATATTACATTATATCACAAAGGCCGGTCTATTGTAATTTACCGATAACTCCATGGCACGAGTAATATTTCTCGAGCTATCTGTATAATTGGGGCGACCCCTCTTCGCCGACTTTCTATTTTCTTTATTTTGATCGGCCTGTTTCTGCACAACACATTCAGATTTAGTTTTCTAATTAAGCAACACAAAAAAATAAATTATATACTAAACAATGAATTACATTTAAAATACATACCTGTTTGCGATGAGAGTCGAAATATTGGCACAATAGAGGCCATGTATCTACGCCGACTCTTGCAAAAGCTGGAGTATGTAGGAGGGCCGCTCTCTCTGCCTCGGGGGTCGCCGTCCACAAGGAATAGCAGTCGATCTTCAGCTCATTCCTATTGTATCGGACCTTCGTCTGCATGTTCTTTATCAGGCCATTGTACAGTGCGTGAAGATCGAGCACCCTACCAGGGTGATCAGGGTCGGGTACTGGCTGAAAATCGTAATCCAACTGAAAATACAAAAAAAACAATGTTATTAGATTGCAAGTGTTAATAATAAATATATTGGATAAATCAAATGAAAATATATATTAATACCCGAGCATGATCCCAGAACAGGATGAATGAGCGCCGGTGCTGGTCACCCCACTCAACGTGAAGTGGATAGTTCTTCACGAGGCGGCTCTCATCCCCCATATACCGGCCGAACCTCTTGGCATAATCGCCGGTATAGCGATAATCAGGAGTAAAAAAGAGGGGGAATACTGCCTCCCCCCTAGCTCTATCGGGCCTCAGCCTGTGGGACTGATTCGAGCCTCGAGTCCCCCTCTCGGGATGGGAAGACCCTGCGTCTACAAGAAATATCAAGACAATCAATATTAAGAAAAAGTGGTATTAAGAAATCAAAGTTTAATAAAAATTGAAGTGTGATATATACCTCCGGCAACTAAAGCATGAGCCTAGGCCCGGGAAGCAGCACGAGCAGGACGATAGTTCCTTCGGTGAGGAACAGCCGGTGACCCGGACGTGGACGCATCTCCAACTAGAAAATAAACACCGATAAAATTACATGAAATTCATGTTTATTCTTAAAGGATATGTAAAATGAATAAATATTTTATATTTATTCACACAAACCTGCGGACTGAGCGGAGGGTATGGAAGTAACGGGAGTGGCCCCTGCACCAGACGAGGACGTCCACCTATAATTAGACAATCAAATATCAGCTATATAAGTAATCGCAAAAAGAATGCGTATATCAATAATATAACATTCTAAATCAACATGTATACACTATAGGATATATAAACATACCCGCAGGTATATGATATATAAACATACCTGGAGGTGCGGAAGTGGCCTCTGTCCCTGATGTAAGTACGTAAGAGCAAAAAAAATGTATGTATATTTATGATATAGCATTCTAAATCAATATACATGCACTATATGATATATAAACATACCTGGAGGTGCGGGGGTGGCCTCTGTCCCTGATGTGGACGCATCACCAATAGCTAGACAATCAAATATTGACAATTTAAGTAATTTTTATATGAACATGCATGTATATCTATAATATTGCATTCAAAATGAATATGCATGCAATATACCTGGAGGTGTGACAAAGTCCACACGGAAGGAGGCATCCGAAGGGGTCTCCGATCGGGGTGCAAGACCGGGCCTCTAAAGCTCTCTACGCAGCTCTTCGGACGGCAGAACCGCTCTGCCTCTGCCTCTGCCAGTGCCATGGCTGGAGCTCCTGCCGCCCCTCGCTGCTCCCGTCATCATCATCAAATTTAGATAGACACATTAGACAATCATTACAAGCATTGAGTATATATGTATAGATCGTAAAATGTGAAGTAATAATATAACATTACTGATAACCTTTTTCGTTTCGTGGGCGTATTAGACATATCTACTTAGATTTAATCATCGATATCATTTCTAACCCACGTAACTTCATGATCAGCCGAAGACAACCCGTCTTTCGAAACAGACGGTCGGAGCACTCTAATTCTTCTCTCTTCTTCATCCTCATCGCTGTGCTCGAATTCTGGGATATCGTAGACATTCTTGGGTTTCCAACGGCATACGACACTCCATCCCGGATGCTTCAAACACTGTGAGTAGTATACTTGGAACGCTTGGTTCGGAAAGATAAACGGATCTTCCTGACCGTAAAATCGAAGTGTGTTCACACTGGTCAATCCATGTTCATCTTTCCAAGTCCCGGGATTGCTTCTCCACTTATCCGTATTGGTTCGCGTATCGTACCAAGTATACTGAAATATATAAAAGGGTTCTGATCGTCCGGGATATTGGATGCCGAGTATGCAATTTAAGTATCCATAATAAATCACACCATCCGATCCTACCGTCGCAATCCCACTATTCTGAGTGGTTCTAGATGTTTCTATGTCCTTAACTTCGAATTTGTATCCAAGGACATCGAATCCTTTATAATATACAACCTCCATACTAGGAAATTGAGCTAAACATCTTGAATCACTCTCTAATGATGCAGACAAGTTCGGATTATGGATCTAACAAAACAAATTTTACGACAAATACATAACGATATAAGTTTAGATTAAAACTGATAGCAATAACATATTATTCGAATAACTTACATGATCTGCAACCCAATCGCAAAAATTATTCTGATGATATTTTTCCAATCTTCATCGTTCCAATCAGGATGCCCCTCACGTACCTCGTTAAAATGAATTTTATTCTCGAGAATAAATTATGACATTAATATTATATCATTTCATACACACACAAACACAAATATAACAATTAATCCAAAAAAACTTACTCTCTAATTTTTTCAAGACATGCACAATTAAGCAAGATAAACCGGTATATCTTGTTGATAAACATAGTGTCTACCCTCCTATAATCGGCTTTACCATATGGCCCATCTTGAATTCTTCGAGGCCGGTTAAGTCTTGTCTCAATGTTCTCATCCAGATAGCGGGAACAAAATGTGGTTACTTCATCTGGAAGATAACCTTGCATGATAGAACCCTCTGGTGGATTTTTATTGCGTATATACTTTTTAAGAGTGTAGAGCTATCTAAAAAAAATATGTTGAATAAATAAATACGGGCATACAGGACAACAATAATTTTAAAAATTGCGCGAAACGAAAAATTCCACGTACCTCTCGACGGGATACATCCATCGATATTGTACCGGTCCGGCTAACTTAGCCTTAGTTGCAAAATGAACCGTCAGGTGTATTATGATATCGAAGAATGACGGTGGGAAAATACGCTCAAACTTACAAAGTATCAACGCAATAGAATTTTCTAGTTTATTCAGCGTCACAACATCGAGTGTTTTAGCGCATAACTCTCTGAAAAAACAACATAGGTCGTTGATTACTAGACCAACCGATTCGGGGAGCGAAGTCCTGAGGGATAATGGGAGAAGGTGCTCCACGATAACATGGTGATCATAGCTTTTCAGCCCATCGATCTTGCCTTTCACAATTTTTATCTTCTTGCTGAATGATCCTGAGAAACCCGTGGGAACTTTCAAATCATGCAACACCTGCAGGAATCTTTTCTTCTCCGGCTGTGACATATGATAAGCGGCATTGGGAAGTACAAACTTGCCTGGTTTACCCACTATCGGTTTAGGATGCAATTCACTTTTTATTTCCCAGTCATGTAGATCCATCCGAGCATTGAGGTTGTCTTTCGATTTCCCATATTTACAAAGAAGCAAGTTGAGTATGTGCTCGGATACTCCTTTCTCTATATGCAAGACGTCCAGACAATGACACACTAAATTTTTTGACCAGTACGGAAGCTCAAAGAAAATGCTTAACTTGTTCCAGAATGGTGGTTTGACTTGTTTTGTCGGATCCATCCCGAAGGTCACATTATTGTAACCATCCCACTTATCAGTCACGTCCTCTCTGGACAATGGGGCTGGGGGTCCAAGAAACTCCTGATGACCATCAAAGTAAACGGTGTCTAACCTGTAGGGGTAGTCTAGAGGCAGGAAATATCGATGGCCGCAACAACAAACCTTCCTGCTAAAATTCAAGAATTTCGATGTTGTATGTTGATGGCAATGAGGACATACTTTGTGATCATGTACGGACCAACCTGATAGCATTCCATACGCAGGAAAGTCATTAATTGTCCACATTAAAGCCGCACGCAGTATGAAGGCTGTATTTGTGTTTGCATCGTAAGTCTCTACACCATCAATGAACAAAGATTTTAACTTCTCGATCAGAGGTCGGAGATAGACGTCGATATTGTTTCCCGGTGTGTTTGGTTCGTCGATAAGAAGGGGCATCATAAAGTATGATTAGTCCATAGTCAACCAAGGCGACAGATTATAAATTATCATTACAACGGGCCATGTGCTGTGGCTTCCAGCCATATAGTTGAATGGGCAGAAATCATCACTAGCCAGTCTGAGCCTGACATTGCGAGGATTGCTACTGAATATTGCGTGCCTCCTATCAAAATCCTTCCATGCCGGTGAATCTCTTGGATGGCTCATTTTTCATCTTCACTTGGAAGAGCACGGTGATGCCAAATCATTATCTCGGCTGTTTTCTTGCACCTGAATAGCCTCTGCAGCCTCTGTATTATGGGAAAGTTTCGTGCTATCTTGACAGGTATATCGGGCTTCTTATCAGAATCTTTCGGCTTATACTTGGTCTCTCCGTATGTTGGACACTCTTTCAAATCTGAATTCTCTTTCCGGTACAACACGCAATTTTTAGGACATACTTGAATCTTCTCACACTTCATACCCAAATCAGACATCATCTTCTGGGCTCTGTACCAGCTGTCGGGCACGTTATTTCCCGGGGCATAGAATCTTTCAAGAACGAAAGAAGTATTGTGAATGACTTGTTGCTCCATCCATTTAGGCACTTAATCTGGAAAAGTTGGGCGAACTATGAAAGGGTGGAATACTTTGCATTCTCATAAATTGGTTTTCTAGTATCATTCATGAAATTTTCATATTTATTCGCATACGGTTCTTGACCGGAAGGAATATCATCTTCGGTACGAATAGATTCACCTAGGGCAGCCTCTACCATATCCTCCATTTCTTCTGATGGAAAGAAATTACCGTCTTCTTCTTCTGCCGCATTACCGTCTTCTCCTTCTTCTCCTGCCGCATTATCGTCTTCTCCTTCTTCTTCTATCGCATTACTGCGTTCTTCTCCTTCCCCGTGATATAGCTAAGTTGTATAAAGTTTAGTAAACCATTTTTTACAATATGAAGCTCAATTTTACCTTCTGCCAATACTTATTCCTACATCTATCACACGGGCAGAGAATCTTCTCTATCACGATCTTATTATGTGCGCGTGCAAATTCAATAAAAGCAGCAACTCCTGCGATAAACTTAGGTTGCATACGTTGTTTCCAATCTACATACATCCAGTCCTTAACTTTGACGTACTCATGGGCCATGTTAGACTGTATAATATATAAATTGTAAGTTATGATGACTATATTGAGAAATTTAAGAACGGGATGGTTACTGACAAAGGAGAAAATTCGTGTATATGCTTTGTGTGTGCATTTGTCGTTGAAAAGAATAAATTATCGATAATCAAAGTTAAATTTGAGGATACTCATGTATGAGAATATGAAAGTTTCATATTATCATCGAGTATTATGTATTGGTTTTACCTTGAACATCTTGAATCACTCTCTAATGATGCGTTTGCTGTGTATTCTTATTGTATGTGTGTGTTTCGGCTATCGGGGGTAAAGCTTCTATCCCATTAAGAATGTATAGAGCGGACACCCATTCGCTTGTGTTTTCAACCATTTCGAGTAAATTTCGGCAGCACCTCCCCGCTGTTCTTCGAGTACACTGTAATAGAATAGATAATCATTTTAAAACTGTAAAACAACGTTGAAATGAACATCTAATCTATCTTTGTACACGGAGAACCAGCAGAAAAGTACCGACGAAATATCTCGAAACAGATGAAAACACAAGTGAATGAAGATATTTGCTTTATACATTCCTAACTTGTCCACACGGGACAAATCTATCGGTTATCATACGATTGAATCTTCTCGTCACATAGACTACATGATGGTTGTTAGTACCGAACTATACCGTCCGATATTTAACAACCTTCGTATAGTTCTATGTCACGATGAATATCGAACGTATGTTAACCGATAGACGGGGACTAAGTTGCGCTTTGAATTTCATATATGAGTATCGATGAGAATATGAAAGTTTCATATTATCATCGAGTATCATATATTGGTTTTAACTTAAACATCTTGAATCACTCTCTAATGATGCGTTTGTTGTGTATTCTTGTTGTATGTGTGTGTTTCGGGGGTAAGGCTTCTATCCCATTAAGAATGTATAGAGCGGGCACCCATTCGCTTGTGTTTTCAACCGTTTCGAGTAAATTTCGGCAGCACCTCCCCGCTGTTCTCCGAGTACACTGTAATAGAATAGATAATCATTTCAAAGCTGTGAAACAATGTTGAAATGAACATCTAATCTATTTTTGTACACGGAGAACCAGCGGAAAAGTACCGACGAAATATCTCGAAACAGATGAAAACACAAGTGAATGAAGGTGTTTACTTTATACATTCCTAACTTGTCCACACAGGACAAATCTATCGGTTATCATACGATTGAATCTTCTCGTCACATAGACTACACGACGGTTGTTAGTACCGAGCTATACCGTCCGATATTTAACAACTTTCGTATAGTTCTATGTCACGACGAATATCGAACGTATGTTAACCGATAGACGGGGACTAAGTGGCGCTTTGAATTTCATATATGAGTATCGATGAGAATATGAAAGTTTCATATTATCATCGAGTATCATATATTGGTTTTAACTTGAACATTTAACGTGAATAGGTTTTACGTTTACGTTTCGTTATTAAGGGTTTGAAATTTCAAGTTTAAGGTAAATTTTTCTCGCGTTTACGATAAAGTTGTACGTTTACGTTATCATCGAGTATCCTCCTGAATGAACTAGTGCACCATAAACCCTAACCCTAAATAACCCAAATTAACCTAATTAACCACAATTAACCATAATCGTTACCCTAACACAAATTATCCCTACTTAACCCAATTTACCCAAATTAACCTAATTAACCCTATTCAGGTCAAACTAAACCCAATTTATACAAATTAACCTAATTAACCCTAATCAACACCCTAATCCTTTCAAATTATCACTAATTAACTCAAATTAACCATACCCTTTAATTAACCCAAATTAACCCTAGCCTCTAACCCTAAACCTGAACCAAACCCTAACCCTAACCCTAACTACCCTAACCCTAACTCCAACTAATTAACCCTAACCTTAACCCTAGCCCCAACCCCAACCGAACCCTAACTATAGATTGCACGAGCCTATCAATTCAATCTATCCTTTTCTTCCTTCTCAGTACACTTTGATTAACAACATGGCTAAAACTTGCATCTTTGGACTAAAAACGTCAACTTTTCCACTATCACCCCCAAAAAACCAAACTCTGCCTTACGCCAACTCTAACCCCAACCCCAACCTAACCCCAGCCCCAGCCCCAGCCCCAACCGAACCCCAGCCCCAACCCCAACCGAACCCAACCCCAACCCTAACCCCAACCTAACCCCAGCCCCAGCCCCAGCCCCAACCGAACCCCGAACCCTAACCCTAACCCTAACCCCAACCCCAACCCCAACCGAACCCTAACCCTAACCTAAACCTAAACTGAACCCGATGGAAACCCTAACCCTCACCCCTACCCGAACCCTGAACCCTGAACCTTAGCCCTAACATCATCAAAATTATAAATAATTGGAGATTTACTAACCTGTAGCGGGAGGTGGAGGAGACGATGGAGGAGATCGGTGGTCGACGACGCAATCGGCCACGAGTCGCGGGCGGTGGCGACGAGGAAGTCGACGAGGAAGTTTTGGGAACGAGGGCGGTAGAGGGCCGCGGGCGGAGGGCGGTGGCGACGATGAGAAAATTCGAGACGCGGGAACGAGGACGCGTGAGAGATTGAAAGAAAATTGGGGAATGAGATCGAGGCGTAGGGCTTTTCTGTGCATTTTTTTAATTAAATACCCATATACATGCCCCTACGGATTGAACCGTAGGGCATTTGTTTGCGGCTCCATAGGGCATTTGTTTGCGGCTCCGTAGGGCCAAACAACAATTTAAGATTTAATATTTTTAAATTAAAATGTAGGCCACCGTAGGGACAACCATGTGGACCTACGGATTAGTCCGTAGGGGCAATAAAACGTTGCCCCATGGATTTCTGTATCCGTAGGGGAAACCCCAATTGTAGTAGTCATAATTGCCCCTACGTCTTACTCCATAGGGGCATTTATCCCTACGGAATACTCCGTAGGGATATAATCTTTATTTAATTTATTGGCTTATAAAATAAAATACTTGCCCCTACGAATTTATCCGTAGGGCCTGATAGATTCCCCTACGGATTTATTCGTAGGTCCAGATAAATGGCCTTATGGATTAATCCGTAGAGGCAAGTTTTATCTCTGATACTGAGTCTATAGGGACAATATATCGGGTATCCTGATATTTTGTCCCTATGGCGAACTGTGTAGAGGCAAACATTGCACCTATGGATTAATCCGTAGGTTCAACAGATAGCCCTACAGATTAATCCGTAGGGACAATATTAGGGTTTTTTTAAAAAATGCTCTTCCTTTTTTTCCCCGCCCTGTGCACAATAATTTATACA
Organism: Agapanthus africanus; assembly: GCA_030015575.1. Lineage (NCBI taxonomy): Eukaryota > Viridiplantae > Streptophyta > Magnoliopsida > Asparagales > Amaryllidaceae > Agapanthus > Agapanthus africanus. The sequence goes on from CM057350.1 coordinate 479,628,476, forward strand.
TCATATAACCAAATACAGAAATATTCATAATCAACATCTCACGCATAATATATAAAAGAAATAAAAAAACAGAATACGATGTCAATCTAAATCATCCTGAACAAGCAAACAACCACCAATACCGTCCAAAATATATACAATATGTATCAGATAAGTACATACATCCTCAAAAATATATAAAAAAGCTATCCTAACTCGGTCCAGCTCCTCCACCTCTGATAATCGCCGTAATTTGGCGTATTTGCTTCTCGGTGCATCCCTGAGTCGTCAAAATCTCGACTAATGAAGGAGCGAACTGTGCGGGAGTCTGAGCGGGCTGTGGAGCTGCAGGAGTGGTTTACACAACCGCATTCGAGGTAGTGGCTTACGGAGCCGCAGCTGAAAGAGATGTATGTAGAGCCGCAGCCGAAGTGGCTCGTCGAATCTGTTAAATTTTGTGAGTAATAAACGAGTAAGAACGGTGTATTAGATTTTAGTCAAATTCGTATCATTATCAGGTGTTTCCCCCTATCAGAGCAAAGATCTGTTTTAAAATTTAAAATTTAAAAGTTGAAGCAACGCTTCAGATTCAGCGCTAGGCGCGCTGCGCGCCACGTGTCAAACACGGATGCGCTAACGCCAGATGCGCTAGCGCCAGATGCGCTGCGCTCTGCGCTGTGCGCCACGTGTCAAACGTAGGTGCGCTAGCGCTGGAATTAAAAATTTCCCACCGTTAGATCAAAAGATCTAATAATGATAAATCATTAATTAATCAGAATTAAATTCTGTTATGGAAAGATCTTTCCAATTTTGTTAAATACAAGAAAATTGCCTTCTGTAAAACAGAAGCCCTAGGATCAAAGATCCAGCGGTGAGAAAACATCCCAAAATCAATCAGAGAAAGATCTCTTTAACTGATTTAACAAATCAATTTGCCCTATATAAAGGCCCCGAGAGTTCAAGTCTGATATAGAAAAAACCCCTACAAATTTTGAGAAAACTCAAAGAAAGAAGAGCAAGCTCATAGCAAAAGAAGATCATTTCTTCAAGGTAAAGAACATGAACAATGAACAAAGAAATGAAATCATCTCATTCGAACAGAAGAATTATCTTCTTAAAAGATCATAGATCTATAAAGACCAAGGTCTTTCATAAAAGATCAAAAGATCTAATCATAAAAACAAAAGAAGTATTTACTTCATTCACAGATCATTGATCTACAAAGGCAAAGCCCTTTCAAAAATAAGAACTGTTGTTCTTGAATCTTGAGGCAAGACCTCCATTAAAAAAAACATAAACTTATTCTCTGATCACAAATTTGATCAAATGCGCTTTGCGCTATTGAAAAGTGCCTTGCACTCATGAACTGCGCTTTTGCGTTCCTTAGACCGGCGCTCAGCGCCAAAATGTGCCACGTGTCAACCACAGATACAACTTGCGTTTTGCACTTCTGAAACAGCGCACTGCGCTCATGGGCTGGCGCTCAGCGCCAAGCGCGCCACGTGTCATTCACGTGTGCGCCACTAAACTAGCGCAACGCGCTCATAAATTGAAAGCGCAATGCGCTTATAAACTGGCGCTTAGTGCTAAGCGCGACACGTGTCCTTTTCGTGTGCGCTACTTGGCAGAAGCGCACTGCGCTCTTTAATTGGCGCAAAGCGCCTGGCGCGCAGCGCCTGGCGCGCCACATGGCGCACTGTCAGAACACATATTGTTCTGATGAATGCTATGCATTCAATACAAGACAAAAAAGTAATATCAGGATCTAATGCTCAGCATTATTAAAAGGGCCAAGCCCAAATAAAGGCTCAATAGCCAGAACAATAAAATGTTAAACAATTATTGGACTTAGCCCAAGATTGGCCGTAAGTTCTCAACTCATATCAACTGAGCCCATATGCTCATAAACATTTTAACAAACTTTAGTCCCAAATTGGACTATAGATCTCCCAACCAAAATTGGTTCAAGGGTACATCTCTGAACTCCTCTGATATTTGTCGTTGTAATCCTTCAACGTCTTCAGAGAGGTGACAGGTCCCGATAGCCATACATTCCACAGACTATGATGTCTTTAAACCGGACTGTGGGGTCCTTAAACTCATGGACTACGATGTCCTTAACCTGGACTGTGGGGTCCCTTTACACCCATGGACTACGACGTCCTTAACCTGGACTGTGGGGTCCCTTTACACCCATGGACTACGACGTCCTTAACCTGGACTGTGGGGTCCCTAAACCCATGGACTACGATGTCCTTAACCTGGACTGTGGGCTCCTTAAACTCATGGACTACGATGTCTTTAACCTCGGACTGTGGGGTCCCTTTAAACCCACGGACTATGATGTCCTTAACCTCGGACTGTGGGGTCCCTTTAAACCCATGGACCGTAATGTCCTTAAACTAACATTGGACCGTAATGTCCTTAAACTAACATTCGACCGCAATGTCTCTAAACTAAACAATAGAGTTTAAATGTTCTTTTGTTGGATCTAAATAATCCTGTTAAGTTAATCTTAGTCTAAAATTAGACTAACGTATCCTTAACAAACGTTTAAGTTGATCTTAGTCTCAAATGAGACTAACGTATCCTTAAAACTAAACTAAAACCCAAATCTAAGAAGATACGGATTTGGACTAATCCACGCCCTACGGGCGACAACATAAATTAGTCTTCGTATACAATTCACGGGCAACCACAAACAAAACAAACACCCACGACACGAAGTGACCATTTGGAGAAGGAGAAAGTTGTTACCGCGATTTCGTAGCGTAATTAACTGCAGGGGCTTGCGCCTGCAGGGAAGAGCGTCCCCACAATCAAAAACCCCTCCAACGAAGGGGAATCTGACGAAATCTGCTATATCGTCCGCATCCGTTTAAACCTTCGATACATGGTGCCATAAATCAACTTGCCATCTTCAAAGAAGTGGACGGATAGAACCAATTAGCATCTGCCTCGAATTTCAGGCAAGACGGACCTGCGCGGTCGCGTCTCTGTATTCGGAGGGGAACAGATTCTGGCACGCCTGGTAGGACCTTTTCCTCTTTCCACTTGATTAATCCAAAAATACTTGTTTACCGTAATCAGAAACGGCATCGCTTTGCAGCTAGCCGGTGAGTACGGGTCGATCCACAGAGATGGGTAATTTCCTTAATGTGTTTTTACGAGTTGATTCCAAATGTTGTTTTGGTTGGTTTATTAAATCTATAAAAACCTAGATCTATCAATAAACTAAATTAATCTAATTTAAAGTCTTGCTAGGGTTAGGCTTAGGGGAAGTTTGGAGATTAAAGGTTTCCTCACCGCTTTCAATGCCTTATTTTAGATCTATTAGATATTATAGTAATTATCAATAAAGTGGATAAGAATCTTTTGGGAAGATGTTTCTTCCTCTAGATTCTTGTCCTTCCTTTATCGATAATTACCCTAACCTCCATGGAAAACGCGCGCAACCGGCCCTTTATACTATGGTTCACCGTTACCTCGAGGGGTAGGGTGCCGTAGGGAGCGGTTGTGCACGTATGCATGGAGTTCTAATTCTTAGTTGTGAATGGCATGAAAGGGGTGAGAGATCTCATCTCTCAAACCTTTCCCTAAGGCTAACCCTAACAAGCGAGGAGATTACTCGCTCATTAGGGGATTAATAAACATTCTAAATTAAAAGAGAAGTAAAACAAAGCTGTGAAAAATAACTTACTAATTGTATTGATGGCTCCCTCCAAGCAAGAAAAACAGAACAGATCTGAATTTGTTTATTGAAAAGAGGCATAGGGTTTTACAATTTTCGATTACAATTTTATAAGTAAACAGGAGAATTTAGGGTTACGGGATTCGCACATGTGCAATTACAGATTTGCCCATGGAAAATCCCAACTCTCGCACCGACGCACCGACACAAGAAAAATCCACCGACACGGGCACTTAATGGCCGCGGAACCGCGGCATTAGTGGGCTTGGGCCGCGGTTCCGCGGCCCTTTGGTCAGATCATTGGGTGAAACTTCCTCTGCTGCTCTTTTATGTCTTTTTCTCTTTATTTCTTCAGTACTTTTCTCCATTTGGATTCTGGATCTTCTCTAGATTGTTCAGTGAAATTTGTAGTGGTCTTTTAACTGTTTCCTTTGACATTTCGGACCATGTATTGCCTTGTGAATTGTTCTTCGTCTAGGCTTGAGTAGGACCCTTCTACTTGCTGGACAAAACTCACTCTTTTGTATCAACTTTCGTCTTTTTCACTGTATTCGCTCCAAGAACCTGTATCCTGTAATATGCAGCAGACATGCGTCAAAAGCACCTGCGTATTTATAAAATGAATAAGAATTGGGGAATACAAACTGCAATATTATGATATGAACAAATACCCCCAAACTTATCTTTTGCTCGTCCTCGAGCAAACTTATTTTTTATTCACTAAAATCCTAACCACACTTTCGCAGGGAAACACGATTGCACTGTGCACGTGCAACAAGCCGTTAAACCTCTAGGTGTCCCTAGTAGGAGGAGTGTTGTCTCCTGAGAGTTTTCAGCGGATTACACCCACAAAATCCTATCAACTCGGCCCATTGACTTTTATTCTCTAATTAGGTTTTCTAATAAGGAATTCCATTATCTTTTGACTCGCAAATTATCCACCCACATTCTTCACACTTCCTCATTATTTAACTTAAGATTATATATGTTATGTAGACCTACTTAGCTTTCGGCATCTCTTAAGTCTTCCTTCTAGGGTTTCATCTTCACTTAGGAATTTCTATCAACTCTATTAAAGATACAAGTTCTATCTTTCATCCCTTTCTCTCATCTAAACTCCAATCACATATCCCTACGTGTGTTTATTGATCACCCCTACACTTGGAAATTCAAATGAAGCAATCGTACTCTTGTCCATTGTTCAAAGCACTTATTAATTAGTGAATTTTTTAAATGAAATTTGCTTACACATCCTTCATGCGACCGTTAATACTTCTTGAGGTACCAACAACCGATTACAAGATGCGTTAGCACTTTAAAGCGTACTTCCTAGTTTTGCAACACCCAAGGCTTTAGCAGTGACTCCCAAACCAGTCGGTCTAAGGCACTAGGTGATGAAGCACCCTCGCTAAATATTTTTCTATTTTTTTTACAGCCTTAAGTAATCACAAAAACCAGTGTCCATTTTTTTTTTCTTTATTCACTTTTTTTTTTCATTGTACTAAGGACTTTAGACAAGAGCATTTCAAGGTCTCTTCTACTATTCCAAGTTTCAAGGTGCGTGATTGTGCAAATTGTAGGGTATACATTTTCAGAATCTAGACTTAAACTAGGAACTATTTTTCAAACTTATACTCTAATAAGAACATCAATACTCTTCCCTCATTTTGACTTAGCCTAAGAAGTGAACCCAAAATTTGCATATTTCTAAATAAACTACAAAAACATATACTTTCTACCGCTAAACTTTAAGGAAGGTTATTTTTAGGGTTTTTAATTTATTAAGTCTAAGATCTAGTTGTTCCTAACTAGTTAACCTATTTGTCAAACTCTAGTCAAATAAGCCAAAATTGAATACAATAATTTTTATAATTTTTGAAATTTTTCAATTTTTATGGGTTTTCAAATAAATATGCAAATGCAAAAATATGTACAAATGAATGCGAAGGAAGAAGACGTACCGAGCATACCCCCAAACTTGAACTTGACAGTGTCCTCAATGTCATGCTAAACCAAGAGGATCAAAATACCGGCACTCCCCTGTTTATTTATTAATTTTTTTTATTGTTAAGAAAAACAAATATATACAGAAAGGCCCTCCCCCAAACTTCATTTAAACTATGTTAGACATTACTGCCAAACTTTGCGTCAACACCAACCAGTTGAAAAATTTATCAGTAACGAGTATTGGTTGGTGGAAGAATAAGTTGTAGCGATCCACAAAGAATTGGGGAAGATAGAAGTGGTGGTATGGAAGGTGTGGAGGTGAATATACAGGAAGTGGTGATGAATCAAAATGAGAATGCGAAAGATCAGCAATCAGTGGAATGTTAGCATTCTCGTAGCTTCTTAAAAGAAATGGGGGTGGTTCAACTTCTAAAGGAGGAGGTTGACTAACCACAATACCCCCAAAATGTTCCTGTGGGTCCTCTATTGACGTGGCATCATCCATTAATTGCATATGATATTCAATTATAAGGGAACTGATCTTCTCGATGTCCGCCATAGTCCAACCGAAAACTTGCCGCCTATCTTGTAAGACTTTTAAAATAGCGTTCTCTTGCTCGAAGGCTAGAGAGGCTGATATTATAATGGGAAAAGTCTCATTCTCACCTATGTAAGCATATTTAAGGTGAGGCGGTAAGGACATGAGTTCGAGTTTCGGAGGCGAAAGAATCATTGCGGAATCTACCTCGAACTCAAAGGACTCCAACACAGGTTCGAAATCATTGCAAACAACCGATTCGGATGGTTCAATTAACTCATCCAAAAATTCAAAAGACTCATATTCGGGCTGTGAGTCATCATCATCCGAAAAAGTGAAACATTCATAATCCATATCGGTTGTGTCAACGGTGGTAGGCTCAAGGAGGGACGCACTAGTAGCGTCAAAACTGTTTTCATCAAACAAGAATCTTTCAAGCTCGCAGTCCTCCTGCGTGATTTCGTGAATAGAGCAAACTTCTCGTGTACTAGTTTTAGGTACGGGGGGCAGACTTCCCATCTTATAAATATTGAACTCACTAGATATCTTCCCAAAGGATAGAGTCATTGAGCCATTGCGACAATTTATTACGGCATTGGAAGTAGCCAAAAATGGTCGACCGAGAATCACCGGAATTTGGTTTCTTGGGTTAGCAACAGGTTGTGTATCCATAACAATAAAATCAACGGGGAATATGAACTCCCCAACTTTGATCAACACATCCTCTAGCTCACCCCTTGGATGGGTGATTAATCGATCAGCCATTTGGAGAGTACAACGAGTGTGTTTCAACTCTCCAACCCCTAATTGTTCGTACACGGAGTAGGAAAGCAGGTTAACACTAGACCCAAGATCTAAAAGTGCTCGATTAATTTTCTTATCCCCAATTGTGATTGAAATCGTAGGACAGCCGGGGTCCTTTCGTTTTTGGGGTAAGGTTTGAGGGTGGTTAATAGCATTGCTCACTGCACTAGCCACTAGCACTTTCTTGGGTACTTGAGATGCCTTTCTCTTCGAGGTGCATAAGCCCTTTAAGATTTTCGCGTATGAAGGGACTTGTTGGATGGCATCCAAGAGAGGTATATTTATGCTAACCTGCTTAAATAACTCCACAATCTTCTCCACTTGTGCAGTTGGTTTATTGGGACTCAACCTGTTTGGAAATGGAGCATTTTGAAAATTTGTTGACTCAAATGTCTGTGGAGTAGAATGTGGAGTAGGAACGGATCCCAGTGTGGATGTGTTCGTGTTGTGAGAAATGGGTCCGTTAGAGTTAGAAGAAGTAGAGCCGTGTGAGGGTGGAGAATATGCTCTAAAGAAAAAGGTGAAGAAGAAAGTGAAGAAAATGAAGAAGGGGAAGATGACGAAGAAGAAGAAGAAGAAGAAGAACCACCGGCGGGGATGTCATCACTAATACCCACATTATTTTGCAACTCTCTTCCGGATCTCAACGTGGTCACCGCATTTACATTGTGATTGTTATACGCGTTTTGTGTGTGACCGGGATTTGGCAATGGTTGAGATGGAAGCTTTCCATTTTCTCTCTCGCTCAACGCAGCAGTTAATTGTGCAATTTGTGCCTCAATAGATTTGATACTTTGATCGTGTGAAGCATTGTTATGCATCAAAGATTGAACATAATTTTCAAATCTTGCCGCGGATTCTGTAGATTGCTTGAGAAAGGCATCTAGACTTTTTTCGAGCGAGATAACCTTATCATCATTTGGTTGAACCAAATTGTTCGTTTGATTTGTATAAGGTTGTTGTTGGAAAGGTTGCTGGTTTTGAGTTTGTGAAGGCGCTTGTTATTGTTGTGGAGGAGGAGGTCTTTGAAAATTGTTATTTTCTTGGAATTGTTGATTTTGGTTCCAAGCGAAATTTGGGTGACTCCTCCATCCCGGATTGTATGTCGAAGAGTACGGATCGTTTCTTTGTCGTTGCTGAAATGCAGCATTGGCTTGATCCTGTCCTTGAATAGGTGCATTATAAGGACACTCTTCGGTTAGATGCGATGGATCCGTACAACAAGCACAAACAGTTCGTGGAGGCATAACAGGGGCAGGAGAAGGCAATGAGATTTTGGTCTCAATGACTTCTAGCTTTTTCATAAGTGCGGCCATCTCGGCCTTCATAGCAATCGACATATCTACTTGATGTATGCCTGCCCTAGATTGACCAATAGAAGAAGATGATGTGGTCTTGGTACTCTCCCACTGAATTGTTTGCTCACTAAGATCCTCAAGAAACTGCCACGCTTCGTCACTAGACTTGGAGAGAAAATGACCTTGACATATGGTTTCTAGCAACTGCTTCGTTGCCGAGTTCAATCCCTCGTATAATGTTTGGCAGAGTTGCCAACTTTCGATCCCATGATGAGGGCATTGAACGAGTAGGTCTTTAAATCTCTCGAAGCACTTCTAAAATGGTTCGGAACGAAGCTGTGAAAATTGTATTATCTCGTTACGGATTCTAGCAGTTTTGTGATGAGGATAGAACTTTTTCAGAAAAGCTCTCACAAACTCGTCCCAATTTCTAATGGAATGTGATGCGGTGCTGTATAGCCACTTCTCGGCTAGGTCACATAAGGTGAAAGGAATGACCCTTAGCCTTATAGCGTCATCACTTAATTGGGTCGTTTTCATCATAGCGCACACATTTTGGAATTTATTAATAAAAATATACGCATCTTCTGATTCCAAACCATGAAATTTTGGCAGCATATTGATGAAATGTGGTTTTATTTCAAAGTTGTCCCCATTTGCCGGTGGGGGTGAAAGACATGTAGGTAAAGAAGTGCGGACGAGGTAGAAGAGATCCTGGAGCGCGATTCGTTGGGGCGCTGCAACAGGCGGAAGATTCGGGTTATTCGCACCTAACGGAGGTGGAATCATTCCCGTCGGTAAGGTATTGTTGGGGTTGAATCCCGACATGCCTTCGGTGAATGAATTTGAAAGTGTAGGTAAGAAAGTGGATGGAATGTTGACTTCGGTGTCGAAAGGTTCGTCGGTCGGTACCAACGAAACACGGACTAATCGGGCGTTAGTATCCCTAATCCAAAGTGACATACACTAAAGGGGTAGTGTAGTCAGAAAAAAAAAGACAGAATGTGGAGGTAAGATAATGTCAGTGAAGGGAAGTAGTGGAAGTGAGTTGCAAGTTTCCTTTAGCGACAAGTTGCAAGTTTTGAAAAGATTTTTCTTTTTTTTATGTGAGAGTTTTGCAAGGAGGTTTTTGAAAAGGGACTCGTGACACAAATGTATCAACCACACATGCACAATCAGGCATAGATCTAGGGTCACCTAGGTCTGCTAGACAGCTCCTAACTAGGGCTAGAAATAGGACCTCAAACCGCCTCTTCACCGACAAGTACGGCCAGGTAAGTGGGAAGGAACCACAATAGTGGGCCTAATTAATAACCACTAGCCTAGACACCGCAAAGTCAGTTAGGATAAACGGTCGATGCCTATACTAGTCCTTTTCCTATTGAGCTCGATGTCCTTAGGTCTGAGTCTAGTATTTTTTAATTAATTGTGGTCGATGCAAAATGCTTTAAGGTGATTTCTGGGGTCCTGGGAAGGGTGATGAAATCCCCACCCAATCTGAGTTTGGTCAATTAGCCCTTTAAAGTCCGATTAAATTATGCAAAACAATAAAATTCACTTGCAATCAATTTTTAGCGCGGCGCAAAGAAACCTGCAGAAAATCTGTTATTTAGAAGGGGAAGGAAGAATTTTTTAGCGCAAAGAAACCCTGCAGAAAGTTTTCACAGAAAGATATATGGAGATTGCAGAGGGGAGAATGAGAGATCTAACCATGCAAAATTGAGGACCTGAAGTGGCTAAAGCGCGGCGGGATCACGGTCTGGGGCGCTATAAAGCCGCGGTTCCGCGGTCAGTTGAGCAGATCAGTGGCTCAGAAAATTTGTGGTGCTCTGTTGGTTCAATATACCTCTGTTGTGATGTGCACTTTACTGATTTGCCTTCTATAAAATTCCAGATCCGCGATTCTTCGTTGTTCCTGCAAGATTCAAACAATAAACCCTTCAAACAGATAAAAATTGATAAAAATTTTTGTACTTTTTTATATTTTCAGATTTTTATAATTTTTAAAATTTATATCAAGCCAAAATCACACAAAAGAAATTTTACGCCATCTCCGGCAACGGCGCCATTTGATTAATCCAAAAATACTTGTTTACCGTAATCAGAAACGGCGTCGCTTTGCAGCTAGCCGGTGAGTACGGGTCGATCCACAAAGATGTGTAATTTCCTTAATGTGTTTTTACGAGTTGATTCCAAATGTTGTTTTGGTTGGTTTATTAAATCTATAAAAACCTAGATCTATCAATAAACTAAATTAATCTAATTTAAAGTCTTGCTAGGGTTAGGCTTAGGGGAAGTTTGGAGATTAAAGGTTTCCTCACCGCTTTCAATGCCTTATTTTAGATCTATTAGATGTTATAGTAATTATCAATAAAGTGGATAAGAATCTTTTGGGAAGATGTTTCTTCCTCTAGATTCTTGTCCTTCCTTTATCGATAATTACCCTAACCTCCATGGAAAACGCGCGCAACCGGCCCTTTATACTATGGTTCACCGTTACCTCGAGGGGTAGGGTGCCGTAGGGAGCGGTTGTGCGCGTATGCATGGAGTTCTAATTCTTAGTTGTGAATGGCATGAAAGGGGTGAGAGATCTCATCTCTCAAACCTTTCCCTAAGGCTAACCCTAATAAGCGAGGAGATTGCTCGCTCATTAGGGGATTAATAAACATTCTAAATTAAAAGAGAAGTAAAACAAAGCTGTGAAAAATAACTTACTAATTGTATTGATGGCTCCCTCCAAGCAAGAAAAACAGAACAGATCTAAATTTGTTTATTGAAAAGAGGCATAGGGTTTTACAATTTTCGATTACAATTTTATAAGTAAACAGGAGAATTTAGGGTTACGGGATTCGCACATGTGAAATTACAGATTTGCCCATGGAAAATCCCAACTCTCGCACCGACGCACCGACACAAGAAAAATCCACCGACACGGGCACTTAATGGCCGCGGAACCGCGGCATTAGTGGGCTTGGGCCGCGGTTCCGCGGCCCTTTGGTCAGATCATTGGGTGAAACTTCCTCTGCTGCTCTTTTATGTCTTTTTCTCTTTATTTCTTCAGTACTTTTCTCCATTTGGATTCTGGATCTTCTCTAGATTGTTCAGTGAAATTTGTAGTGGTCTTTTAACTGTTTCCTTTGACATTTCGGACCATGTATTGCCTTGTGAATTGTTCTTCGTCTAGGCTTGAGTAGGACCCTTCTACTTGCTGGTCAAAAGTCACTCTTTTGTATCAACTTTCGTCTTTTTCACTGTATTCGCTCCAAGAACCTGTATCCTGTAATGTGCAGCAGACATGCGTCAAAAGCACCTGTTTATTTATAAAATGAATAAGAATTGGGGAATACAAACTGCAATATTATGATATGAACACCACTCCACACTTCGTGTGTCGTGTTTGCGAACGAATCGCGGTTTGATATGGTTGCCCTTGGGTTTGAGGTACTAAGATTTGGTTTCTTGCTTGGCACAGAAAATGAAACATCGATGGCGTCTACTTGCGCGAAGTGTTCCAACTGCAATTGCAACTCACGCTCCGCCTCGTCTGGAAGCATAGCTTACGGGCCCTAAGCGGCCTCCCTGTTCACGATGCCGGTGGAACAGGTCACTCAGGCCACCACTGGATTGTTTTTCGGGACCAGGCTCCCGCCAATGAGCTTCAGCACTCCTATACCAACACAAGAAGCTCCGAAGAAGTCGGTCTTTGATCGGTTTACAACTACCGCGGCCCCTCTCAACGGATCGTCCAGCTCCAGCGCCTCAGTCTTCGTCAGATTGGGCTAAAGTTCATGCAGGCCCATGATGAAGCCTGCGGTTCCAGAAAAGGTTATTCCGAAGAGGATAGCCATCCCTGCTCTCGAAGTCGTCAAGGCGGCTTCTCCTGCCAAAGGGTCGGTCTTTACAAGACTGACTGATCCGGCTCCCGCCCCGGCTCCCGTTCCTACTCAAACGTTTGTCTTTGACAGATTGGATACTGCTGCTCGACGGACGTTGGTCTTCAAGAGGCTGGTACCGGCAGCGCCTCACCAGAACATGGGTTCAATATGCAATACGATGGCGGAATCTGTGGTCGAAATGCGAACATCGCAAGAAGCGCCTGCGGTAGGCATGTTTGTGGGTACCTTCGACCCTTATGCGACCATCTCGCAATTCATGATGTTCTTCAAGCCGACTTCTTTCCAGGCCTTGATCGACAAATTGGCCCAAATGGATCAGATGGGTCATAGACCATCTCCTTCAAAGACGGATCCTCAGAATGAAAAAGGGAAAGGAAAAGCAACTTTCGTCGCCAATACTCAATAACAGCCGAGCAACTTAAAGCCGGTTGTTCGCTAAAACAATATGCGTCCATGCCCATCCCTCGAGGAGAGGCTAGGACGTCCTTACTCGTTTCCCCAAGATAAAACGAGGAGACTGTTCGAGCTGGCAGTGCGCAACAGACTTATCAATCTGCCAGATCCAAAACGTCCGTTGCAGCCAAACGACGTCAACGATCCCAATTACTGTCCCTATCATCGAGTATCGGGCCATCCGATCGAAGACTACTACGTCTTCAAAAACTGGATTGAGGACCAATACCAACAAGGCAAATTCGCATTATCGGAAAACTGGAAGTGAACCCGCCGCAACCTCATACCCCTAAAAAGGTGGACACGCCGGGGGCATCGTGCTCTTTTATAGAAGAAACTCCGTGGGAGGTCGCTCTTTCAGGCAAAACTAAAAGAATGCTGAAGGATCTCCAAACGTGCCCGGCAATCGGGTGGAAAAATCCACTGGAACCTGAGGTCGTCAAGGGAATGCTGAAACCGCGCCCAACTCAAAAAATTGGTGGTGATAGCCAAAGCATTCATACCCAACCGTCGAAATCTTCGAAAAAGAAGAAGAAGCCCATGAATCCTGGTGACAAGCGCACGGACCTGAAAAAGCGGATTGACGCACTGGAAGAGTATAACTAGAAGGCGCGGACTCCAGTCACACTCCAAGAGTTTCTCAGCCACGTCCTTGAGAACAAAGATGATGGAGAAGACTCGAGGAGTGAATCTGAAGATTACGTAGTAAGCTGCCATGTGATCTCTCACTCGTCAATAGACAATGAGGAAGCTCCTTGCACCGAAAAACTGGGGGCAGGATCGAAGCAAAAACCCTTGGAACCGTCTGACGAGATGATCGACTTGCTACTGAACGAAGCCCGTCAGAAAAGCAAAGCCAATCGAGAACGTGAACTGGCTATATTCGAAAAAGCCAAAAGCCGACGACTGGAGGAAAAGGTCGAGACGCCCCAACTAGAGCAAAGCATCCCTATCGCCAGCAAAAACAAGCTTAAAGTAAGGAAACGATTCGCTAGGGCCCTGGCAATAGGAATGAAGTTGCCCTCTTTCAAAGGAAATTTCCCTGGTAATATACGTCTTGATGAAGCGGACATGCATCCTAACTTATACCTATACCATTAGAGGATTGCTTACCCTACCGAGGAGTGCATAGCCTTTAAAAACTGGTGGCAGGGATATGTTGCCCATCGACGACACGTTCAACAAGTGAAGCGCAAGGCTCGTCGAGAACAGAAAAGCACGACAGATGAGCGCGAAAGTACTGCTGGCAACTGTCACATAGCCGACACCAAGGGATCGCAAGTTATCACCTTTGGAAGCGACTCTGACGAAGAAATCGCCCTCGGCCCTCTCTTTAAGGAATCCACCTCCGATACAAAATATGCGAAGATTCGCGGCAAAATCTAGCTGCGTAATTATACGTTGACTTACGACCGAAACGTCGTTAAACTACTACCAACCCGCGGCATCCTCAGGCTGACGTGGTAAAAAAACGGTATGTCCATAAGCGAAAAGGGCACGGATGAAAACCCGAGAGGTCTCCGTGAGTAAAAACAGCAGGGCTACCGGCGAGTTTTGTGAAAACCCAAAAGGGCGCAATCTCGTTAAAAGACACTTGCAAGGTCCTCTCGACCTTGTGAGGAGAAACCACCTGCGTGAGATCCTTACGACTCACAAAAGAGCAATACACTTAGGGATCCCCACGATCCCTAAGGAGAAAACACACTTACGAGATCCTCACGACTCGTAAGAAGTACCCTCTTATGAGACCCTCACGGCTCATAAGATTCAAAAGTCTTAAGCTACAGGGATCTGAACCTGTTCTTAAGCGGCCACCACAACCTCCAATGATGCCCTACAAGAGGCTCAATGCTGACCCTTGTATACAATCCACGGGTGCGAATAAATATTTCCCTAACAAAGTCCCATCCGTGACTAGGGATATGTCTACACGATGAACAACCCTTGTAAGTCCACTCGACTTATAAGGAGAAAACACTCTTGTAAGATCCTTACGAGTTATAAGAGAACATGCACTTAGGAATCCTCAAGATTCTTAGGGAGAAAATGCACCTACGAGATCCTCACGACTTGTAGGGAGAAATACCTTTGTGAGACCCTTATGGCGCATGAAGTTAAAAGTCTTAGCCGACAGGATCCTAACCCTGTTCGCTAAGCCATCTTTGTTTGATATCGACAGAGGCAAATGATGATTCGCTCTTGGCAATATCCCGGTTGTAGCGGTGCTGATGCCGAAGTCGGTGTCTAATTCTAAGCTTGCGGCGAAAAGCCAGCGTGCCACACATGCATGCAAAATAGCCGAAATGATGTGGCAAGTTGCAACAAAATCAGCAAGTAAAAATGTATACATGTAAAATAACCGAAATGATTGGGCAACTTGCAATAAAGAGCAGCGAGTAAAAATAACATAAATAGCCGAAATGATTGGGCGCCGCGAAAAATAGCCGAAATGATTCGGCATTCGCGACCTTCGCGATATAAAAGCTGAAATGATAGAGCATCGCGGAAAGAAATAAAAAAATGATGATACTTATGCCCTACAGGTGATATCACATCAATCCCTGTATACAATCCAGGGGCGCAAACAAAGAAGGAATCACACCTTCCCTCCCCAGGCTTCATCAGAAAATGAAGCCAAATCTCGACGGTTCAGGGATAGCTTAGAAATCATCAACAATGTTTCTCCCCATTCCAGCAGGATTCAGACGCTGTAATCAACCCTGGAGCTATGGCAAAGCCCCTACTCCAAATCTCGATGGTTCCCAGACAACTTAGAGACCACCTCGACATTCGTCTCGTTACAGCAGACGAAACGTCAGCAAGGCGGAGTGATGGCGAAATCCTAACTCCATCCCAGCATTCGTCTCGTTACACTAGACGCAATGTCAACAACGAAGTTCCTTCTCAGTCCAGAAGGATGCAGATGCAACGTCAACGAACGACCTCACGGTCAAAACAAAGCGGAGTGACGGCAAAATCTCAACTCCATCTCAGCATTCGTCTCGCTACAGCAGACGCAATGTCAACAACGGCGTTCCTTCGTAGTCCAACATGATGCAGGTACAACGTCAACAAAAGACCTCACGGTCAAAACAACGGAGCCATGGAGAAAGTACCTAGTTCCAAGTCCCGACGGCCACATCTACAGCGTGGAGACCCACAACACCTTTCCTCCTCATTCCAGCAGGACTCAGACGCCACATCACCAAGTGGAGCCATGGCAAAATTCCTAGTTCCAAACCTCGACGGTTCACCAGCAACCTAGAGACAACCGTGACATTCGTCTCGATACAGCAGATGCAATGCCAGCAAACAAAGCAAAGGCCAAATTCCTAGCTTCAGGGTCTTGACGGCAACTCATATAAAACCTGAAAGACTATCGGAGATCATCCTACACCAGCGCGGAGTGGTCACCACCTCGACGTTCGTCTCGATACATCAGATGAAATGTCACTACAGCGTCCTTCCTCCAACAGGATTCGGACACACCAAAGCAAACGAAGCGGAGGCCAAATTCCTAGCTTCAGGGTCTTGACGGTAACTCATATAAAACCTGAAAGACTATCGGAGATCATCCCATACCAGTGCGGAGTGGTCACCACCTCGACGTTGTCTCGATACAGCAGACGAAATGTCACTACACGTCCTTCCTCCAACAGGATTCGGACACACCAAAGCAAACGAAGCGAAGGCCAAATTCCTAGCTTCAGGGTCTTGACGGTAACTCATATAAAACCTGAAAGACCACCAGAGATAATCTCACACCAGCACGGAGTGGTCACCACCTCAACGTTCATCTCGATACAGCAGACGAAATGTCACCACAGCGTTCTTCCTCCAGCAGGATTCAGACGCGATAATCAAACAAACGGAGCCACGGTAAAATCCCTAGTTCCAAACCTCAACGGTTCACCAGCAACCTAGAGACAACCGTGACATTCGTCTTGATACAGCAGACGCGATGCCAGCGAATGAAGCGAAGGCCAAATTCCTAGCTTGAGGGTCTTTGACGGCAACTCATATAAAACCTGAAAGACTATCGGAGATCATCCCACACCAGCGCGGAGTGGTTATAACTCATCGGGGCTCTCCAAAATGGGCCTAACCTCAAGTAAAAAGCGGCATGGCAAAATTCCTAACGCTTGCTCTTCCGACGGTCAAACTGCCTAGGAGGATTGCTTGAAGACGTCTTATCCAGCCCCCGAAGGGATCAGAGACACTACAGTCGCAAGGCTACTCGAACAAGCAAGATTGCCTATCGAGGAATACATCATCCAACGCGACGGTACGATGGACAAAACCCTAGTACCAAAAACCCTAACGGACCTTTGTCGTAAAGAGCAGAGGTTAACTGTGACGTTAGGATATCCTTGCGAGAAATGCTCGATTCGTCTTGACTCGTAGGGAAAAGCCTTAGGCAATCGGGATAAAAACCGGTTTCCTAAGCACTGGGGCCCTTCAAGTCGGTCCAAAATGGACTCTTGCATACTATTCAAGGGCCACACTCTCCAAAGTCGATTCTCGACAAGGAGGGAAACAACCGCTTACGGGTCCTCTCGACTTGTATGAGGGAAAATTCTCTTGTGAGATCCTTACGACTATCGAGAGAAAACGCACTTAGGAATCCTCACGATTCCTAAGGAGAAAATACACCTACGAGATCCTCTCGATTCGTAGGGAGAAAAGTCTTTATGAGACCCTCACGGCTCATAAAGTTGAAAAGTCTTAGGCAGCAGACCTGAACCTGCTTCCTAAGCCATTGCTACATCTCAAAGAATTCAAGACAGAATGCTCTGTATCATCTACAGGCTACACTTGCCAGAGAGACACACCAACAACACAGAAAAGAGAAGAAAATGACAGTGGGAGATAGGAAAAATGTGTCTTTATTCATGAGCTCAAATTGAATACAAGATACATCGTATAAAAGAATAAAAAAATGGATACATGTTATTCAAAAAATTACAAGCGTTTAATTGGTATAAAAACAATTATTGAGAGGGAAGCGCTTTTAATAGTCCGATCAGCCGCTCGCGCACTTCCCTCAGCCCCTCTTCTTGATCAGCCGCCGCGGCCAGCTCCACTTCGATTCGAGTCCTTTGCTGCAAGCATGATGAAATCTTCTCATCGATTTCCCGTTAAGCAGCTTCGCGACTCTGCGTAACCCGCTTGACAGAGTCGAGCTTCCGTCTCAATACAAGCCAGTCCGAAATACATTGCTGCAAGGTGTCAAAGACGGCTCTCAGTTGCGCGGCGTTCGCTTCAACCTGGGCACGCAATTGAACAAACTCAGCGGAAGCCTCCTCGCGTTCCTTCCTCCTCAAGGTCGCTTCTTGTTCAAAATGGCGGAGGAAGGACACACTCTGCTTAACCCATGCAGCCCGCTGGGAGTTCAAAACCTGAGTCTGAAGAGCAAGACGCATAAGCTCGAGCTCATGCAAGCATGCTTCAATCTTCTGGCAGTGGTTAACCCAAGACTCGACGACGCCTTCGTTATGGAAGTTTACAAGCATCGCCAGCATTAGGTTGACCTCCGCAGCAAAGTCCGCGGCAGATGTAGGAGTCTCCACGTCGAGCTCCTCAATATAGTCGCTCAACAGCGCAGACTATTCGCGGCGCCTTTCGAGGATGAACGTCTGGAAAAGGGTCCGGCCGGCATTATGACGCGAGACTTGAACGGGGCTAGAATCGATGTGACCGCTGCAAAACAAATCATAGTCAAATGACGGTTCAAGAAGTATAAGAGGTTCATGAACAATGGAATTTACTATACCGGCTGCAGCAGGTGGCAAGGCCGGGAGTACCAGTGGCGCAACTGTTCTCTCATCTCCTTCTTCAATCTGTAGTACTGCAATCAAAAACAAAGAAGAATCAAAAATGATTTGACTGCCGGTAAAAGAAGGAACATTAGCTGAAGGCTGTACTCACCAACGCCACTAGATGAAGCAATTTCCGATGGGAAAAAGAAGTGCGGGTTCAGCACCTGATACAAATGATCAAGAAGAACTCCTGCGAGATCACGATGATACATGGTCAATACACGAAAGATGCTGTCCCCGATTTAAATTTATCACAAACCCATACCTTGCAGCATTTGAGAAGATATAAGAGAAGATGGAGGGGCGGTCACCGTCAAAGCGGTAACTGGTGGCGCTTCCTCGGGTGGCACAACCTCAACGCCCACCGCAGCTGCATTCAAAACAAAAGTATTGTCAGAAAAGGGATTGCAGAATAGAATAGAAAACAATAACCTGAAATTTACCTGGTAAGTCACCGGTCGGGACCACGACAAGGGCATCACTGGATGCAGCGACTGCCTCACCCCCCTCCGTGTTCTCGAGCACATCATCAGGGATGTCGGCTTGTATAATAACGTCCGGTGGAGAAGCAGTGACCATCGCTACACGCTCCAATGAAACGATAGTGGCTTCGACCACCTGTCCCACAGTCACTGGGCCGTCCCCAGAAAGATCCATTGGATCCGCAGCCAATGAAGATTCCTCTTCCGGAGGAGCAATCACCTGGAGAGCAGGAATCACCAAGGGATGCTCCGTCGCAGGAACAACAATGGCGTCAACCCCCTCCATACTGATTAGTGCTTCATCGGGGTTATCTGCGAAGTCCATAGTCAGGGCGCGACTTGGACTCAGCTTCTCTGCCAGCGCCGAAGTCCCTGCAAAGTTTGTACGAGGATAAGGATATATATATATATATATATATATATATATATATATATATATATATAGATAAGCAATACAAAATATTACAAAGAGATACATGAACATACCGATGCGCAAGGGAGCTTCTAGTATGGCTTGTTCAAGCCGACGCTCCTTCCTGAGGAGGTACGCTCGGCGAGGTTCGAGAGTAGACTCATGCCCACCGGTCCACAATGAAAGTGCATCCTCGGCGTCGGCTGATACGGCCTGCTTAAGAGCCCTTTCCCCCCATTCTTCCAGAGGGCCTATGAATAGTCGCCGTATCCACGGAGGGTCTTCATAAAAGATGACGGCAGGGTAAGGCCTTTTCGGGATCCTTACATTTTCGGATTCGTCTTGTGAGTGTTTTATAACCTCAGCCAATTGTGCGGCTTCCTCGGCAGATAAACCAGGAAAAAGAAGACCGTCTTCCGGTGGACTAGTAACGGTCTTCTTCCCCCGCTTTGGTCTAGAGCTAGTGATTGCAGAAGATCGCTTCTTTCCCCTGGCTGTATGTTTTTTGGGCTGCTTCTCGGTTTTGACAGGGAGAGGAGACTTCTTTAGGACCTTCGCCAAGGAGATATTATCACTAGGGCTAGGTTTTACCTCCGGAACCGTTACGGTATCCATCATCGGTCGTTCAAGCGAAGCCTCTGTTGGCAATGAGGCGCAAAGCCTTTCCTCCTCTTCAAAGGTTTTAAGAGAAGCAGCAATGGCTTCTTCTGTAAAGGCACCTGTTAAAATAGGAGGCGTCAGTCAAAGTATGATAAAAAAAAAGAAAGAAGAGTGAAATAAACAGCGGAGAGATAAGGATAAAGTATACCTGACTGCGCAAGGGCGGCCAATTCTTTTTCGAGGGTGGCCGATTGTTTGGAAGCTTCAATGGCAACCTCCAAATCGGTATCATCAAGCATCCCGAATAAACCCTCGTTGGTCCCATATTCGCTCAAGCCTTCGCTAGACGAAGCAGGGGGCGTCGAGCCTAATATAGTCTCCAAAGAAAGTACTTGCTTCTTTTTCTTCTGAGGATGGGCGCCGGTGGCCGATTACACGAGTTTGCGTTTGGTAGATGCCTTTGGACGACGAGTCCTAACTTCTTTTCTTACGTCCGACTCGGGGGACACGACAACCACCTCTTTTTCAGGCGTGCTGAATGGGGGCAACCCGCGCATAGGGCTTAGCACGTGTGGAGGCTCAACTACAGTGACCTCTCTCAGGGGAAGATGAACAATGTTACGTCGCTTCAGAGGAACATTTCGATCACTAGCCGGCACTGCACCCTTACGATCGAGCAACAATTTCTTCTCTTTCCTGATGACGGCGCCCATTGAATGCTGATACCACGCCGCGTACACATTAAGGGCCTTTGGGATGCAGCTCGGTTCGCTGATAAAGAAGTTGGACCCTGTGTTCAAGCGCATGAAATGATGCAGTGCGCTCCGTATTCCCTCTTCGGTAGCAGCAGGTTCGACCAAAAAGGCCTCAAGTGGGACGCCCTGATTGTAACCTAATTGCTGGGCGAAGCGATGCGAGTTATACCTCATGAATAAAGCTGAGTCATTCATCTTGAATACAAGAAAGCCCGGCCGAATGGAGTACAGATGAAGAATCTCCCGAGTCTTCAAGACGGAGACCCTATCTTTAAATATGTCCTTCAAGGATAGCACCGTCTTCCCCGACTCCTGGCCGACAGTCAAAACTTTATCAGTAAAAGACATGCCAGCCCCAACCGTGCGCGGGCGAAGAAGCAAGCCTCTAGCTTCCCATTGCGTCGGAGTTACGATAGAAGCGCCAACCAGTTGCATGATCCGAGGGAACCTGCACCTGTCAAAAAAACTCGGCCTCTTGTGGATGCCAAAGTCGCCTAGCACGTGTAGCTCGAGCCATGACATGAAATAATGCATCAGGAAATTTACCGACTGCACCCCTGGCTCAGTAGTATCAGTTGCCAAGCTGAGGCCGTGATACATATGGTCTAACCCAGCAATCCCCACAGCTACTGGTATCCCGGCAACCATTCGATGCGCAGGATAGAAGACGGATGGCCTCATGCGGTGAGGGTGCATGGGAAGCGCGAACGAACTCAGCCACAATACAAGGAACCCTAAAAAGAACGTTTCTTCATCAATCCCAGGAGCCGCTAGCTCTGTAAAAGGGATGACCGGGGTATCAGGTAGAAAGAAGCTTTTCTGATCTACCTCTGCCGCAGGCAGATTGCTTAAACCCAAGCCGAAGGGGTCATCAAGACTGGAAAATTTATTGACTTCGTCCTTCAATATTTCCGTACGAAGAAAATTAGAAATAAAAGCCGTAAAATTAACTCCACGACCTTCGGATGCGAGAGAGAGGTTTTCATACATATTCAACACCTTTATCAAGCTCGGAAATTAGTGTTGAATAGCATTCTCGGGAGTAAGACCCATTACCATGGATTTGGTAGCGAAAACATACTCATCCGGGGGAAGAAATTCTTCATAATGTTCCACCCTAACGGGTAAACCTGAGACCTCTGCAAACTCCTCCAAAAAAATGGAGACTTCTCGATCTGACAGGAGGAAGGTGTGGGTTAGAATGTTCCACTGTTCCAGAAATGCCCTGACCCACCATGTAGGGGGTGTGGAATATTGAAACAAAGAAGCATAAACGGCGGAATACAATCCGAGCTTCATCAACTGTGATTTCCTCGTCGAAAAGATATACCGGGCCCACTGCAAATATCCGGCTGGGTGATGGGGAGTTAGTCCTACATTGTACGGCTGTCCCCAAGGACGTGACTCGCCTTGACATATGCGTCGCCCGAAGATGTCCAAAGCTACCGGCTACTGCACGGGTATTGTGGCGATAGAAGGCCGAAGGAGACCTTCTGAAGTCCAGTTGACCTTCTCCACAGTGTAATTTATCGGAGGCGCATCTGCATAAGCAATCGCAGAAATAGGCTCCGAGGGTGTCGCACAGGAAAAGCTCCGTCGGCCCATGATAATTTGGTCATACCATTTACACCATAAATGAAGGATCTTATGCTCCGGGTCATGGTCTTTTATGAACGCAAAAACCTCACGGTCAACGGGTGCTTCAGGGAACCCGCCTTCTGAGCGAATGAACGGGAAGTAGGTGTCGGAAGACATAATACCTGCGCGAAAAAGAGTGAATTTTTAGCTGCCCATGTTATAAATTAAATTCTATTACAAAGTACTATAAGTCCGTTGTTCAGTTGATAAAACTGCACTTTTAATATGACATTTTTCCTACTATTTCTATATAAAAAGGTGTTTATTATAATATATGACACATATGAGGGTTTATCTATAAAAGTACTATTTTCATGTGTTTATATATTATAATTAACATTATGAAGGAAAAAGTAAGCATATAATATCCATGTAACATTTGGCCCATTTAATATGCTTACCTTATTAAATACCTTTGACCAATTCTCTTAAAACTAAAATATCATGACAAATGGTTAAATATAATATCTCAATAAAAACAAATTCTACTAACATTATTTATTGAGATAATTGTGCAGAAATTATTTCAGGACTGGAATCAAGGAAATCCGAGTTATCGAGATCAAATCTGCCGAAATAGTAAAGTAAATTGAAGAAATCAATTCTGGCAGAGACGTAGAGAAGATTTTCAGATTCCAGATACCAAAATAGTCTACATGTGTCACCAGAAGAAGCCTCAAGAGAAACGAACCCACGATCCTCCTAATCCACCGCGGATCCGTGGCCAAACCCACCATTACGCCGCGGTTCCGCCACACATATTAGGAATGTTACCATATATGGAAAGTTACAATATATGGAAAGTCACCATATTAGGAAAGTAACCATATAAGGAAAGTTACAATATATGGAAAGTCACCATATTAGGAAAGTAACCATATATGGAAAGTTACCATATATGGAAAGTCACCATATTAGGAAGTCATCATATATGGTAATTGGGTTTTCTTCTTTGAGGGCTATATAAAGGACCAAGGGCTAAAGTTAGAAGACATCAAGCTGAAGAGATCACGAAGTCCACGACAGGCTCACGCATCCAGGCTGATTATCAACTGTTCATCTACCTCCTTAGAAGAGATCGAAAAGCAAAATAGCATTTTGTAATCATTTTCTACGGGAATAAAGTGTAAATGATTTTTGTTGATTAATAAAGGTAGTTGTTTTCTTATTTTTATTTCTTTGTAGTTTTAATATGATTTCTCTATCCATCTCTTCTTCTCCCAACATGCGTGAGTAATTCTTCGCTTGTTAGGATTCATGGGATTATGGTAGGTTAATGGATGATGAAGATCCTTAAACTCTTTTTAAGTCCTATAAAGTTTCTAAACTCTATCAAAAGAATAGTTAGCATCCTAATTGGGCGCGCTATCAATTCATTGATAATCGCGACCACGATTAGAGATTAGATTAACAATTGTTTTGGTAAAGGCTAGATATGAACGGAGTTCCATGTCGAGATAGGGGTTAAGAGTGGGAACCCTTTTCCCTTCAGAAACCCTAATCTACATGCATCACCGTCGATCTAGTTTTAAATCTATTAAAGGATAAAAAGAGTAATCTTTCATTAATCATCCATAACTACTAAATCCTAATGAACCCTACAAGCCTCCTTTTAATATTAAATTTACCTCCGTAGTTAATCTAGATCTATATTTTGCATCCTTGTTCAACGTAGATCTAGAAACTATTTCCACCATTCTTTATTCTTCCCCTTTCTCAACACGCTTAAAGTAAGAATAAAAGGTTCCACGTTTCCCTGAGGATGACCCGTACTCACCTCGGTCTAGCTACGCGCGACACCGTTCTGATTGCGGTTAACTACAAACACTAAATCTAGATCAATCAAATGGCGCCGTTGCCGGGGATACGTGCGTAATATTTTTTTCTTACTATTCGTGTTGAATTCTTATTCGATCTATATCATAAAAATAAACAAAACTGCAAATTGTATATTTAAAGATTATTGTGTGAATTTTGCGAGGGAATCTGGAGTCACAGATTTGAGGAAATAGAGATTCAGAGACATTCATCAAGATCCAGAGGAGCAAAGGAGGCCACGTAGCAAAAATCTTCATCAGATCTTCCTAGTCGGCGGCGGAACCGCGGCACAAAGAGCCTATTGGCGGCGGAACCGGGGCTTTTTGAGGGATTTAGGGTTGCAAACTTCTCTGGTATTTTTTCTATATTTTTCTCTCTCCTCTGAAATCTAATAAAATATCTTTTCTGTAGGATTCTTTGCAAAATTTTGCCGCTCAAAAATCTTTTTGCAAAGTTTTGTAATTGGTTTGTTAATTCATATTTTAATACGGATTTGTAAGGGGCAAGACCAAAATTCAGATTAGGTAGGGATTTTATCACCCTTCCTAAGCCCCACAAATCACAAACCGAGCATCTGCATCAACCCTACATTAATTAAAAAAATATCTAGACAAGACTCTAAGGATTGTCGCGCTCAATAAAGACAGAGGAAAGTCGTGGGTAATCTATCGCTTACCCGCATTACTTTTGTGGTGCCTAGACAAGTGTGTCTAAGGCAAGTGGTTACTTAATTAGGCCCGCTATTTTCGGCTATTCGTATAGTGGATACCTCCCACTTACCTGGCCACAAGAGTTATAAAGAGGTGGTAGATGATTGATCCTGCGGCTTGTCCTTTAGAAGTCTAGGAGCGGTCTAGAGCTTGTCCTAGGTAACCATAGTTTTAGGGTTGTTTGTGCATTTTTTGTGATTTTGTGAGTAAACCCCCAAGTCCACTTTTAAAGCAAAACAATCCAATTTTTTTTCTTTTCCTTTTTACCCTTCCCCCCTCTTCTCTTCTTATAATGGGTGACCCAAACAGACGAACTCTTGCCGAGCTTTGCTGTCCACAACCAGATATTTCCTGTTTTCGTAATCGCTTCGGTATACCATCCGACTCTCCCATGTCTTTAAGAGATCGAATAGCGCAAGCGAATAGAAACAGTTGGCCACCTCAGTCTAGGTCTTATCAACCGTATCCTAATTCTACATCCGTTTCCGTTGATACTCCGAGTGAGGATGCCCCTAGACGCATGTCCATTGCTGAGCATATATCTAGGGCTAAAGACCAAAGTTTCAATCCGGACCAATATCAACCATCACCTCCACTTTCTAAAGAAGAATTTCATAATCGGTTTGTGGCATGTATGATGTCCAATAGCCAACCGACCAACCAATATTAATATTCTTCTTATCACAATATTGACCCTACTCTTGCCCAATTTTCACAACCATTCTGTTCTTATCAATCCAATCCGACTTTCCCACCTTCTCTAAACGGTCCTTCTAATAAGTCATTTGGAATTTTTAATTGTCCACAAGAATTTCAATCTTATACTGAAACTCCTTATCAACCCAAGTCCAGTCTTGAGCGGACATTAGAAGAAGGTTTAGTAATGTTGAACCACATCAGAGAGGAATGGAAGGGAAGCATGGCTAAATATGAAGGAGCAACTAGTTCCGAACCAGCTAAAAATTTTTCAATGTCTAATATGGCCATAGGACAAAGTGAGAATTTGGGTAGTGAGAGAAAACTATATACCTTTCCTAATCAAATCTTCCCTTTCCAAACTGAAATCCACAACTCCAGTTTCACAGATTCATCGAGTACACTAAATGATCCACCAATTGATAAGTTGTGTGACTTTGAAGTGTTTGATTTACCCGATTATAAAGGGTCCATTTCAAGTGAAACCATACCCAACCCTTGTGATCTCTACACCTCTACTATTGAACCAAAATTGATTGAAAACCATAATTTTAATGAGGTGTTTGAGAATTATAACCTTCACTTGAATGAGGAAATTGACATTGGGGATATACTGAATGATGAACCCGAAAATTTGTATGAGTTTGTCCCACCAATTCATCAGGTCCTTTCACTTCTTTGTGGTCATCATCTTGAGCCTTTAACTATTCTTCCCGAACCCCATATGCATCTTGAAGTTGATGATAATTGTATAACCGAACAGCAGACCGAAATTCAGCCTTCATCTCCCACATCTGGTTCAGCGATACTCGACACACCAATTTGTTTACCCATTTCACCTTCTACTTTCTCAGGTTCTTTTTCTATTCTTCCTATAATTTCAGTGAGTGTTCATGAATCACAATCCGATAATTCAAGTTTGATAATTCCAGAAAGCCAACTCTATTTGGATACTTTTGAAAATGACATAGATGAGTTTTTCGAGTCTCCTACCTCCATAATTTTTGACAAATCAAGTATGATAAATTCTAGCACAAAACTTACTGACAGAAAAATGTTCGATTACACCATTGATGAAAGTTTTGAAGAACTTTTTACTGACGAATTTGCATTCCTAAACAACACGGATTTTGTGATTAATCAACCTCCACCTATAGAAGTTGAACCACTACCCTTTCTTCTTATAAAATACGAGAATGTCAATATTCCACTCATTTCTGATCATTCACATTCTCGTTTTTATTTATTACCTCTTATCTCTTCACATTCACGTTCACGCAAACCCTTTCCATACCACCACATATCTCTTGCCCACTTTTTCTTGGCTCTATATAACATGTTCTTTCACCAACTTATACGTTACATTGATAAAATCTTTGAATGGTTGGTATTAACTTTTGGTCTTTGTAAAGTCTTATATTGACCAAATAACTTTACCCCCCTTAAAATGCTTAATATTGTTTAACTCAAGTTTGGGGGGGGGGTTATATTTTTGGCTCTTGAAAATAAAATTTGTCCTCAAAATTGTGAGCCAAAAATAAGTTTGGGGGAGGATTTTCACTTTCAATTTTTGTTGCCCCCGTTAATGACCTTTCCCCCTAAGTCTACAGGTTTTTGAGATTTATAAGAAACAACAGTGAGGACACTGCTGCAAATAGGCTTGGGGGAGATTTGTGCTTATTTACGCATTACTTTACATTATACTATATATAAGCACACAAAAAAAAAATTAAAATGATGAATGTTTGAAAGTGAAAATTTACATATGAAAGATATGAATAGTTTGAAAAAAGCAAGAAAATTAGATGTTTTCTTAAATGAAACTAGTAATAAGTAGTTATGAGCTGTTGGCCCAAGGGTTAGTAAGATGAAGGAAATTGCTAATTTGAGGATAAAAATAAGTCTGAAAAATAGTCCCTATTCTTGAGGCCAAATATTGGAACGTTGATATCCTACTATATGCACTTACACACATCTTGAAACTTGGGATAGTAGAGGATACTTTGAAATGCTCTTGTCTAAAAGCCTTAGTATAAAGGAAAATAAAATAAAATATAAGAGGTGAAGAAAAGAAATGAACACTGGTTTTGTAATTGCTTAAGGCAGCATAAAAAATATAGCGAGGGTGCTTTATCACCTAGTGCCTTAGACCAACAGGTTTGGGAGCCACTGCTAAGCCTTAGGTATTGCGAAACGAGGAATTACGCCTAAATGCGCAAGCACAATTTGTAATCGGTCGGTTAGTAGCTCAAGAAGTATTAACGGTCGCATGAAAAATGTGTGAGCAATTTTATCGAAAATATTCACCAACTATAAAGTACTTTGGAAGATGGAAAAGAGTATGATAGCTTGAATTGAATTCTCTAAGTGTAGGGATGTCTTTTATACACACGTAGGGGTATATGATCAATGTTTGGATGAAAAATAGGGAGGAAAACTAAAGGCTATGTTTTATTGAGGGATGATGTGATTTCTAACATTTTTTCATGACCATTAAGATAGGGCTCATAGCAGCTGAAAAGCTGGTATAGTTGGAAACTCTTATTTTCAAGTTCTTTCTTTTATAGTTCTTACCTTTGTATGTAACTTTCACTATCTTTTTTTTATTATAGGATTTTGTGGGTGCAATCCGCTGAGAACCCTCAGGAGACAACACTCCTCCTACTAGGGACACCTAGAGGTTTAACGGCTTGTTGCATGTGCTCAGTGCAATCGTGTGGCCTATGAAAGTATGCTACTTAGTTCTTCTTCTTTTTCTCCTTCTCTTGAATAACTAGTTTGTTCGGGACGATCAAAATTAAGTTTGGGTGTATTTGTTCAGTTGATAAAACTGCACTTTTAATATGACATTTTTCCTACTATTTCTATATAAAAATGGTGTTTATTATAATATATGACACATATGAGAGTTTATCTGTAAAAATACTATTTTCATGTGTTTATATATTATAATTAACATTATGAAGGAAAAATTAAGCATATAATACCCATGTAACATTTGGCCCATTTAATATGCTTACCTTATTAAATACCTTTGACCAATTCTCTTAAAACTAAAATATCATGACAAATGGTTAAAGATAATATCTCAATAAAAACAAATTCTACTAACATTATTTATTGAGATAATTGTGCAGAAATTATTTCAGGACTGGAATCAAGGAAATCCGAGTTATCGAGATCAAATCTGCCGAAATAGTAAAGTAAATTGAAGAAATCAATTCTGGCAGAGACGTAAAGAAGATTTTCAGATTCCAGATACCAAAATAGTCTACATGTGTCACCAGAAGAAGTTTCAAGAGAAACGAACCCACGATCCTCCTAATCCACCGTGGATCCACAGCCAAACCCACCATTACGCCGCGGTTCCGCCACACATATTAGGAATGTTACCATATATGGAAAGTTACCATATAGAAAGTCACCATATTAGGAAAGTAACCATATATGGAAAGTCACCATATATGGAAAGTCACCATATTGGAAAGTCACCATATATGGTAACTCGGTTTTCTTCTTTGAGGGCTATATAAAGGACCAAGGGCTAAAATTAGAAGGAATCAAGCTGAAGAGATCATGAAATCCACAACAGGCTCACGCATCCAGGCTGATCATCAACTGTTCATCTACCTCCTTAGAAGAGATCGTGAAGCAAACTAGCATTTTGTAATCATTTTCTAAGGGAACAAAGTGTAAATGATTTTTGCTGATTAATAAAGGTAGTTGTTTTCTTATTTTACTTCTTTGTAGTTTTAATATGATTTCTCTATCCATCTCTTCTTCTCCCAACATGCGCGAGTAATTCTTCGCTTGTTAGGGTTCATGGGATTAGGGTAGGTTAATAGATGATGAAGATCCTTAAACTCTTTTAAAGTCCTATAAAGTTTATAAACTCTATCAAAAGAATAGTTAACATCCTAATTGGGCGCGCTATCAATTCATTGATAATCACGACCACGATTAGAGATTAGATTAAGAATTGTTTTGGTAAAGGCTAAATATGAACGGAGTTCTATGTCGAGATAGAGGTTAAGAGTGGGAACCTTTTTCCCTCCAGAAACCCTAATCTAAATGCATCACTGTCGATCTAGTTTTAAATCTATTAAAATATAAAAAGAGTAATCTTTCATTAATCATCCATAACTACTAAATCCTAATGAACCCTATAAGCCCCCTTTTAATATTAAACTTACCTCCGTAGTTAATCTAGATCTATATTTTGCATCCTTATTTAACGTAGATCTAGAAACTATTTCCACCATTCTTTATTCTTCCCCTTTCTCAACACGCCTAAAGTAAGAATAAAAGGTTCCACATTTCCCTGAGGACGACCCGTACTCACCTCGGTCTAGCTACGCGCGACACCGTTCTGATCGCGGTTAACTACAAACACTAAATCTAGATCAATCATCCGTACCGCACTGCAATGCAGTTAAAAGGGACCAAAGGGGACCCACAAAATCTGGATGACAGTTCATCATTAATAAAACAGCCTCATCATTGGATGAGGCTGTCATTAAAAGTGGAAATCCTCAAGAGATTCTCATTAAATGAGAGAAATCTCTCGGGAAGAAGAGTAAAACTCCCACTGAGAGCAGCGCTCTTCACTAGACAGACATCTGTCAAAGTCTAATGATGAAGGAATAAAATTCCTCAAGAAGAGCCTCGCTCTGAGATGATGATCCATCAAAAATAAAATTTCATTTTTTTTGATTTTCAAGATCCATGAACAAACTCTTAAGAGTTCTTCTATATGATCTGAAAGGAGCAAAGCTCCAATAATGGATTAAAAAGTTATAAGTAAAATCCTTTCTGAGAGCAAAGCTCTGTTAATGAAATCCTAAATGGGCTTTCTTTAGATCAAAGATCTATGAAGAGCAAGGCTCTGTTAATGGGTAAAACCGTAATTTATTAAAAGTTCTTAACTTTACTTAAGTTTTGACAGAGTTTTACTCTTAAAAAAGTTTTAAACAGGAGAGCTATTCTCTGTGGGAGAATGAAAATTCTCAGAAGTGAAAATTCTCAAAGAAAGAAGATGATAATCATCTAAGCGACCAAAGGTCTTATTTATAGGCATTGAAACGCCTCTTCAACTTCTGAGCTGATCCAAGGGCGCAGATGTCGCCACTGTTGCACTCACATATGGGTCACATGAGCGCAACGGTGGGGGGGGCATTTGTTTCCCCAAATTAGAGCAAAACCCTGTTTTAAAATTCAAAATTTAAAAGTTGAAGCAACGCTTCAGATCCAGCGCTAGGCGCGCTGCGCGCCACGTGTCAAACACGGATGCGCTAGCGCCAGATGCGCTGCGCGCCACGTGTCAAACGTAGGTGCGCCAGCGCTGGAATTAAAAATTCCCCACCGTTAGATCAAAAGATCTAATAATGATAAATCATTAATTAATCAGAATTATATTCTGTTATGGAAAGATCTTTCCAATCTTGTTAAAAACAAGAAAATTGCCTTCTGTAAAACAGAAACTCAAGGATCAAAGATCCAGCGGTGGGGAAACATCCCTAAATCAATCAGAGAAAGATCTCTTTAACTGATTTAACAAATCAATTTGCCCTATATAAAGGCCCCAAGACTTCAAGTCTGATATAGAAAAAAAACCCTACAAACTTTGAGAAAACTCAAAGAAAGAAGAGCAAGCTCTTAGCAAAAGAAGATCATTTTTTCAAGGTAAAGAACATGAACAATGAAAAAAAAGATGAAATCATCTCATTAGAACAGAAGAATTATCTTCTTAAAAGATCATATATCTATAAAGACCAAGGTATTTCAAAAAAGATCAAAAGATCTAATCATAAAAACAAAAGAAGTATTTACTTCATTCACAGATCATTGATCTACAAAGGCAAAGCCCTTTCATAAATAAGAACTGTTGTTCTTGAATCTTGAGGCAAGGCCTCTTTTAAAAAGAATATAAACTTGTTTTCTGATCATAAATTTGATCAATGCGCTTTGCGCTATTGAAAAGTGCCTTGCACTCATGAACTGCGCTTTTGCGCTCCTTGGACCGGCGCTCAGCGCCAAAACGTGCCACGTGTCAACCACAGATACAACTTGCGCTTGGCGCTTCTGAAACAGCACACTGCGCTCATGGGCTGGCGCTCAGCGCCAAGCGCGCCACGTGTCATTCACATGTGCGTCACTAAACTAGCGCAACACGCTCATAAATTGAAAGCACAATGCGCTTATAAACTGGCGCTTAGCGCTAAGCGCGACACGTGTCCTTTTCGTGTGCGCTACTTGGCAGAAGCGCACTGCGCTCTTTAATTGGCGCAAAGCATCCGGCGCGCCACGTGGCGCACTGTCAGAACACACATTGTTATGATGAATGTTATGCATTCAATACAAGACAAAAAAGTAATGTCAGGATCTAATGCTCAACATTATTAAAAGGGCCAAGCCCAAATAAAGGCTCAATAACCAGAACAATAAAACGTTAAACATTTATTAGATTTAGCCCAAGATTGGCCGTAAGTCCTCAACTCATATCAACTGAGCCCATATGCTCATAAACCTTTTAACATACTTTAGTCCCAAATTGGACTATAGATCTCCCAACCAAAATTGGTTCAAGGGTACATCTCTGATCTCCTCTGATATTTGTCGTTGTAATCCTTCAACGTCTTCAGAGAGGTGACGGGTCCCGACAGCCATACATTCCACAGACTATGATGTCTTTAAACAGGACTGTGAGGTCCTTAAACTCATGGACTATGATGTCCTTAACCTGGACTGTGGGGTCCCTTTAAACCCATGGACTACGATGTCCTTAACCTGGATTGTGGGGTCCCTAAACCCATGGACTACGATGTACTTAACCTGGACTGTAGGGTCCTTAAACTCATGGACTACGATGTCCTTAACCTCGGACTGTGGGGTCCCTTTAAACCTATGGACTACGATGTCCTTAACCTCGGACTGTGGGGTCCCTTTAAATCCACGGACTATGATGTCCTTAACCTCGGACTGTGGGGTCCCTTTAAACCCCTGGACCGTAATGTCCTTAAACTAACATTGGAACGTAATGTCCTTAAACTAACATTCGACCGCAATATCTCTCAACTAAACAATAGAGTTCAAATGCTCTTTTGTTGGATCTAAATGATCATGTTAAGTTGATCTTAGTCTAAAATTAGACTAACGTATCGTTAACAAACGTTTAAGTTGATCTTAGTCTCAAATGAGACTAACGTATCCTTAAAACCAAACCAAAACCCAAATCTAAGAAGATACGGATTTGGACTAATCCACGCCCTACGGACGACAACATAAATTAGTCTCCGTATACAATCCACGGGCAACCACAAACAAAACAAACACTCACGACACGAAGTGACCATTTGGAGAACGAGAAAGTTGTTACCGCGATGCGGTAGCGTAATTAACTGCAGGGGCTTGCGCCTGCAGGGAAGAGCGTCTCCACAATCAAAAACCCCTCCAACGAGTGGGAATCTGACAAAGTCTGCTACATAGGCCGCATCCGTTTAAACCTTCGATACATGGTGCCATAAATCAATTTGGCATCTTCGTAGACGTGGACGGATAGCACCAATTAGCATCTGCCCCGAATTTCAGGCAAGACGGACCTGCGCGGTCGCGTCTCTGTATTCGGAGGGGAACATCAGGTTATTGCGAAACTCCAATATAAGAATACTTAGGGACTTAGGCCTCGTTTGGATATCTAGTTTGGAAAATCATAGTTTATTTTAATTAGATATTTTATGTAAGTATGATTAATCAAAGCTAAGTGTACAAGCAAATAAGCTCAGGCTACTAATATTGCATATCACTACTAAAATAAAGAGTTTCCCCTACGGATGGAAGAATTCGTAGAGGCAACTTTTTATTGCCCATACGGATTAATCCGTAGGGCCTTCTATTTGCCCCTACGACTAAATCCGTAGGGGCATAAATAAATTAAAAAATATTAAAATTCAATGTCTTTATTTAACCTTATGATGCCGCAAAAGAGAGCCCTACGGATTAATCCGTATGGGGAAAAAAGAGCTATTTAAAAAAAAGTTAAGAATTTTCCCACTGTCCCCAAAATTTCCCACCAACCCGCGCGCCCTCGCCCATCGATCGTCGCCCATCCTCTCCCATCATCGCCGACCCACTTTCGTCGTCACCTTCTTCGTCGCCGAGTTCCTCCTCCATCGTCGTCGATCGAGCTCGTCGTGGAGTTCCTCGTCGCCGCCAACCGTCATCGTCGCCGCCAATCGACCTCGTCGCCGCCTCCACCACTTCGAGCTTTGTCTTCCCGGCTTCTTCCACCTCGTCGAAGTCTTTCTCTCCACCTCATCGAGGAACTGCACACGTCGGCAGAGCTGAGTATTCATTGATTTTAATTTATAATTTTGTTGTTTTAAATTGGTGTTATTGCTGTTGATTTTAGGGTTAGGGTTAGGGTTACCAGGCCGGGATAAATGGGGGTTAATTTGGGTTAGGGTTAGGTTTCGGGTGATGATTAGGGTTAGGGTTAGGGTTAATTAGGTAAAATATGGTTAGGGTTATAGGGCCGGGTTAATTGGGGGTTAATTTGGGTTAGAGTTAAGCTTTGGGTGATGATTAGGGTTAGGGTTAGGGTTAATTAGGTAAAATAGGGTTAGGGTTAGGGTTTGGG
Organism: Agapanthus africanus; assembly: GCA_030015575.1. Classification (NCBI taxonomy): domain Eukaryota; kingdom Viridiplantae; phylum Streptophyta; class Magnoliopsida; order Asparagales; family Amaryllidaceae; genus Agapanthus; species Agapanthus africanus. The sequence continues at coordinate 479,662,647 of CM057350.1, forward strand.
TGATGATTAGGGTTAGGGTTAGGATTAAGTTGTGTTAATTAGGTTAAATAGAGTTGGTGATGATTAGGGTTAGGGTTAACTAGATTAATTAGGATTAATTTTGGTTTGGGCTAAGGTTAATTTGAGTTAGGGTTAATTTGGATGATGATTAGGGTTAGGGTTAATTTGGGTTAATTTGGTAAAATAAGGTTTAATTTGGGTTTGGATGATGGTTAGGGTTAGGGTTAATTTGGGTTAATTGGGTAAAATAGGGTTAATTTGGGTTAGGGTGCTGATAGTTAATTTGGTTTAATAAGCTTAATTTTTGATTAATTAGGGATAATTTGAGTTAGGGTGATGATTAGGGTTAATTAGATTAATTTGGGTTAATTATGGTTAGGGTTTAAGGTGCACTAATTCTTTCAGTAAGATACTCGATAATAACGTAAACGTAAAACTTTACCGTAAACGTAAGAAAACCTTATCCTAAACTAAAAATTTCAAACCCTTTAAAACGAAACGTAAACGTAAAATCTATTCAAGTTAAAACTAATATATGATACTCGATGATAATATGAAACTTTCATATTCTCATCAATACTCATATGTGAAAATCAAAGCGCGACTTAGACCCGGTCTATCGATTAATATACGTTCGATATTCGTCATGACATAGAACTATACGAAAGTTGTTAAATATCGGACGGTATAGTTCGGTGCTAACAACCATCATGTAGTTTATGTAATGAGAAAATTGAATCGTATGATAACCGATAGATTTGTCCAGTGTGGACAAGTTAGAAATGTATAAAGCAAACACCTGCATTCACTTGTGTTTTCATTCGTTTCTTATTATTTCGTCGGTACTTTTCCACTGATTCTCCATGTACAAAGATAGATTAGATGTTCATTTCAACGTTGTTTCATAGTATTTAAATGATTATCTATTTTATTACAGTGTACTCGGAGAACAGTGGGGAGGTGCTGCCGAAATTTACTCGAAACGGATGAAAGCACAAGCGAATGGATGTCTGCTCTATACATTCTTAATGGGATAGAAGCCTTACCCCCGACAGACGAAACACACATATACAACATGAATACACAACAAATGCACACACAAAGCACATACATACTAACAACCCTACACCTAAGCGAAATCATAAATTGAAACACATATACACAGAATACAACTCATACTTGGGTATCTTCAAATCTAACTTTGTTAATCGATAATTTATTCTTTTCAACGACAAACTTGCCTCTACGGATTTTCTTCTTTGTCAGTAACCATCTCGTTCTTAGATTTCTCAATATAGTCACCATAACCTACAATTTATATATTATACAGTCTAACATGGCCCACTAGTACATCAGAGTTAAAGACTGGATGTACGTGGATTGGCAACAATGCATGCAATCTAAGTTCGTCTCAGGAGTTGCTGCTTTCATTGAATTTGCACGCGCACCGTGCTGCTCCAAGCGAAGACGGAAAAATGATCCATCCAAGAGATTCACCGGCATGGAAGGATTTTGATAGGAGACACAAAATATTCAAAAGTGATCCTCGCAATGTCAGTCTCGGACTCGCTATTAATGGTTTCTGCACATTCAACTATATGGCTGGAAGTCACAGCATATGACCCGTTGTAATGATAGTTTATAATTTTTCACCTTGGTTGGATATGGATCAATTCTACTTTATGATGTCTCTTCTTATTGACGGACCAAACTCACCAGGAAACAATATCGACATCTATCTCCGATCTCTGATCGATGAGTTAAAATCTTTATTCATTGATGGTGTAGAGATTTACGATGCAAACGCAGACACAACCTTCACAATGCGTGCGGCTTTAATGTGGAAAATTAATGAATTTTCTGCGTATGAAATACTATCAGGTTGGTTCGTACATGGTCACAAAGCATGCCTTTATTGCTATCAATATACAATATCGAAATGGTTGAATTTTAGCAGGAATGTTTGTTATTGCGGTCATTGGCGTTTCCTGCCATTAGACCATCCCTACAGGTTAAACGCTGCTCACTTTAATGGTCATCAGGAGCTTCTTGGGCCTCCAGCCTCATTGTCTGGAGAGGACGTGAGTGCTCAGTGGGATCGTTACAATAATGTGTCCTTCAGGATAGATCCGGCAAAACAGTTCAAACCACCATACTGGAACAAGTTAAGCATTTTCTACGAGCTTCCAGTGCATCATTGTCTGGACGTCATGCACATAGAGAAGAGAGTATCCGAGCACGTACTCAACTTCTTTCTTTGTAAAGATGGAAAATAGAAAGACAACCTCCGTACTCGGATGGATCTTCAGGACTGGGAAATTAGAAGTGAATTGCATCCTAAACCGATAGCGGGTAAAACAGGCAAGTTTGTACTTCCCAATACTGCGTATCATATGTCGCAGCCGGAGAAGAAAAGTTTTCTGCAGGTATTGCATGATTTGAAAGTTCCCACAGGTTTCTCAGGATCATTTAGCAAGAAGATAAAAATTGTGAAAGGCAAGATCGATGGGCTGAAAAGTCATGATCACCATGTTATTATGGAGAACCTTCTCCCATTAGCCCTCAGGACTTCCCTTCCCGAATCGGTTGGTTGAGTAATCAATGATCCTTGTTGCTTTTTTAGAGAATTGTGCGTTAAAATTTTGGATGTTGTGACGCTGGAGAATCTAGAAAATTCTATTTTATTGATACTTTGCAAACTTGAGCCTATTTTCTCACCGTCATTTTTCGATATCATAATACACCTGACGGTTCATCTTACAACCAAGGCTAAGTTAGCCAGACCGGTACAATATCGATGGATGTATCCCGTTGAAAGGTACGTGGAATTTTTCGTTTCACGTAATTTGTAAAATTATTGTTGTCATATATGCCTGTATTTATTTATTTAACATATTTTTCTTTAGGTAACTCTACACTCTAAAAAAATATATACGCAATAGAAATCGACCAGAGGGTTTTATCATGCAAGGTTATCTTCTAGATGAAGTAACCACATTTTGTTCCCGCTATCTGGACGAGAACATTAATTAGCCGGCCTTGGAGAATTCAGGACGGGCCATATGGTAAAGCGTCCTATAAGAGAGTAGACACTATGTTTATTAACAAGATATATCGGTTTATCCTCTTCAATAGCGTATATCTTGAAGAAATTAGAGAGTAAGTTTTTTTGGATTAATTGTTATATTTGTGTTTGCGTGTGTATGAAATGATATAATATTAATGTCATAATTTATTGTTGAGAATAGAATTCATATTAATGATGTACGTCAGGGGCATCCTGATTGGAATGATGAACGATTGGAAAAATATCATCAGGATAATTTTTGTGAATAGGTTGCAGATCATGTAAGCTATTCGAATAACATGTAATTGCTACCAGTCTTAATCTAAACTTATATCGTTATATATTTGCCGTAAAATTTGTTTTGTTAGATCCATGATCTAAACTTGTTTGCATCATTAGAGAGAGATTCAAGATGTTTAGCTCAGTTTTCTAGTATGGAGGTTGCATATTATAAAGAATTCGGTGTCCTTGGATACAAATTTGAAGTTAAGGACATAAAAATATCTCGAACCACTCAGAATAGTGGGATTGCGACGGTAGGATTGAATGGTGTGATTTATTATGGATACTTAAATTGCATACTTGGAATCCAATATCTCGGACGATCAGAATCGTTTTATATATTTCATTGTACTTGGTACGATACACGAACCGATACGGATAACTAGAGAAAAAATCTCGGGAGTTGGAAAGATGAATATGGATTGATTAGTGTGAACACACTTCGATTTTACGGCTAGGACGATCCATTTATCTTTCCGAACCAAGTGTTCCAAGTATACTACTCACAGTGCTTGAAGCATCCGGGATGGAGTTTCGTATGCCGTTGGAAACCCATGGATGTTTACGATGTCCCAGAATTCAAGAATCATATGGAGAACAGCGATGAGGATGAAGAGGAGAGAAGTCTTAGAGTGCTCCGACCATCTGTTTCAAAAGACGGGTTGTCTTCGGCTGATCGTGAAGTTACGTGGGTTAGAAATGATATCGATGATGAAATCCAAGTAGATATGTCTAATGCATCCACGAAACGAAAAAAGTTATCAATAATGTTATATTGTTACTTCACATTTCTACGATCTATACATATATTACATGCATATGTAATGATTGTACTCTTATCTAGATTTGATGACGATGACCGGAGCAGCAGGAGCACCAGCCGCGGCAATGGCAGAGGTAGAGCGGTTCTGCCGCCCGGAGAGCTGCGTAGGAAGCTTTAGAGGGCCGGACTTGCACCCCGATCGGTATCCCCTCCGGATGACTCCTTCCGTGTGGACTTTGCCACAACTCCAGGTAAATTGTACGCATATTCATTTTGAATGTAATATTATAGATATACATGCATATTTATTTCAAAATTACTTATATAGTCAATGTTTAATTGTCTAGCTGTTGGTGGTGCATCCACATCAGAGGCAGAGGCCACTACCGCACCTGCAGGTATATTTATATATCCTATAGTGCATGCATAGTGGGTTAGAATGTTATATCATAAATTTATATACTTTCTTTTTGCTCTTACTTAGATGGTCATTTTTTATTGTCTAGTTGGTGGTGGTGCCTCCACATCTCGGGCGGAGGCCACCACCACACCTGCGTATATATTTATATATCCTTTATTGCATGCATATTGATATAGAATGTTATATTATTGATATACACATTCATTTTACAATTACTTATATAATCTATTTTTAATTGTCTAATTATAGGTGATGGTGTTAGTTATATGTATGCCCTAGAGGTCATTATTGTGCATATAATGTATATTATAGTGGATGCTTGGACATACATAGGGAGGACTTTCTTGCTTGACATGATAGTATGCTATCTGGTTACTCTTTATCTTAACATGTACACTGATTGTCTCTCTGTTACATGTTGATAAAGCCCTTAGGATATTTACCTGACTACCTGGATTATGATGCGGATCATACTAGTGGGACAAAGGTAGTCCGTGAGTACATCCTTTAATGTCCCTAGTCGTGGATGTATCAAGACGAGGCATCGATATACCAGAGTTGACTAGCGTATACCTTCTCGACCCATGTAGATAGGCGATGGATAATCCCAGATCCATTGGTGTTTGACATCAGAGATGATATACGGGTGCTCAGTGGAGACTGGGTACACTGGACAGACTCGCCGAGAACTTCTAGATGGTATTATACCTCACGTCAGATGGCAGTTCTCTGGTGACACTGGTAGATGTTAGTCTGTCGATCCGAGATCGTCATAGAGTCTTGTATGATTCCCACTGTGTTTTGATTTCCACCTTACCACGTTCAAGAGAACGAGCAAAATGGTGGTTTTTGGGTACAGTCCCGAGTCACGTCGAGGCAATGAGCGATAGGAGGGGATTTCGTCTCTCCCGATATTGAGGGTTGATGTTGCGCTGTACTCGATTGGCTATAACAGGAAGTCCCTGGCCAGGACTGTTTCTGAGATTTACTGGTAGGTGTTATCAGTAGTTTCTCGACCCGTTATGATCCTCATATCGGCATGAATTATCGAGTTATTGGGGTCTGACGTTTACCACCTCCAGATAAGATATGCGACATATCAGATGAAGAGACCGGACTGTACGGTAGTGTTACTGATTGGATTCGCAGAAGTATGAGCAGGCTTGCATTTTGATCTTCTGATCGCTCAATACCCGGGTGGCCGTACGTTTAGCAGACCACTTGCGGCTTGTGGGTGTTTGATATGATCATCACTTACTGCCGGCGTATTGATGAGTCTTTAGAGTCCCACACAGAGGTTTGTTGGTTCATGCGAAACGAAATAGGAGCACATATGTGATATGTGTGGAATCGAGATTAATGCGCGTATGTGATACCGCATTCTATTCTCGGGATATGTGACATCGGTCGGTTATATGTGATATAGCCGGATTATCGGATCAAGTGTTGATTCGATAGATTGTTACATTTGATATTATCTAGTTGTATGTGATATAGCCGGATTATTAAATCAAGTGTTGATTTAGTAATTTAATGTATAATTATATATTTGATATATTATCTTACATTAACTAATATTAGCTCATTTAAGAATTCTTATTCTCACTAGTGTACACTTAATATATATGTGATATATATTAATGTACATTATTTATGTGTCATGCTCGATGCCACATGCTACATGGGTGTATGAGACTCACACCATGCTAATAATAATGTAAGGTTTTTATTTATTTTGGTAATTCACAAATTAATGGCAATTAGTCACATGGTTGAAGCTTGTAGAAACATGTGGAACCATTGACCAAGTCCACTCATTTTGTTTTACTTGAAGATATTTATTAACCCAACCATTATTGTTAACCCATGGTTGATTCTCTACATGAGTTAGCGTATGACACTAACTCACCCATGGTTGCTATTCTCACCTCATGAGTTCATTCTCTCATCTTCATTCTTCATCTTCTTCTTCATTGAGAAAGCTTGCTAGCTTTTCTCAAGGTGAGAAAATATTGTGAGAAAAAAAAACTAAAGTGAGCCCATTTCCTACTTCATCATCCTCTACTATTAGCTATTTAGTTTAGGGTGTTTGCTTCACTAATTTCACCATTAGTGAAGAGATAGCATGAGCTTGAGTCTCCTCGACGTAGATCATCTTCGTCCTCTAAGACATTGAGCAAGCTTGTTCATTTCTTCCTGTGAACTCTCTATAGAGTCCGGGAGTTCACTACATAGAGAGAAGAGACTACTACATGGAGCTTTAGAAGTAAAGGACTGGTCTACAAAGGTTGTATTCTTCATTCACTTAGATGTAAAGTTGTTTGCATTGCTTGATTGTTTAAAACTCTAGTTAAAGATTCTAGGTTAGGGTTCTTTAGAACGTCAAAAAATTTGAAAACTGCATGGACGATACCTCCCGAAACCTTGCTGCCGACCTAGGGAACCACACAATGGTATCAGAGCCAAGCTAGAGATTTAAACGATGTTTGTTAGATTACGAAACCGAAACTACTCCAAAATTTTAAACATTGCAACCCAGTTTCTGTCGAATTTAAAAAGGCCTTTAAAATTTTTTTAAACAACTGCAGAATGTTGTATGAGATATAACATGAACACAGTACAAAATTCACCCCTCCCCGCCGGATTTTGGCCGGCCAGAAGCATGTTAAAACCGGCGATCTCGGCCATATGATGAGGTTTTGGGTTGAATTTTGTAGTGTGTTCCAGTCTCTGGGTTTTGGTGTTTCAGGTGTTGCTAGTTTTTGCTAAATTTGCATGTGATGTTAACTTTCTGCAAAGGCAATTCGGAGTGTTTCATAGTCGTAATTCTAACATGTATTCGGGTTATTTAAACGATCTTAAAATGTTCTAACGGATATCAATAACCCAATTTTTCCCTGCTGGAAATTTTCAAGAGTTGGATTTTTTCCGAGTTTAAAATCTTCAGAAATTAATGCAAGAGATTATGTGGACCCTCTAGAAAAACGAAACCCTAACTCGATTTTTTGACCGTCAGAACTGCTATCAAACCCTAGGGTTTGTGGTAGTTCAGCGGTGCCACAGGTGAGGCATTGGTTGACCCTTCTATGGCTGGTTCATAGGAGCTGTGGCGTGTTTTGGGTACTTTTTGAACTCCGCTCAAGTGTTGAGCTTGTTGGGAAATTTTGGGTGCTTGCTTATTCGATCGAAAAGTTTAACTTCATCTTGCTATCGATGATTGTGATACAATGGAATCCACATAATTAGTTATGAGATAACTAGTTTGAATTTTATAAATCTAGCAAGTTAGTCTCATTTGATCGGTTGCCACAGAATTTTGATGTGGATCAAAAGTCCGTCGCAATTACGTAGTGTACGCGGATACTTGCTGGGTAATCTTATTAGATACCGCACCCCATAGTCCCGACCAAGTGACTGTAGGAGAACCCCGTCGCCAAAAGCATCCGTTCGGGTGCTCTCGGCCGCGGTGTTCCGCCTTAGTACACTTCGTCGACGGCATCAGGGGTGCGGCCGTCTATTAAAGTTTCGGACGAGCATTCGATCAGGTTATCGGGAATCTTGTTGAATTACCCGACAGGTTATTGGAAAGTGTTTTCAATACCGAGACTAAAATGCGGGGTTTATAATTGTTAGGCATGTGATGTCTAAGGAATTCATTTGGTTAGGAATGAAATCCGAAGTATGTGATACATTGGGTTTATGATGTCTAAGGTGGTTGCGGATTCCAATTGTTGTAGTTTTTCACTTTCTTTTCGCGACCGTAAGTGTAATATGTGGTGTATCGCCGGTTTTGTTACTATATATTAACGACAATTGGGATACGTATATTTACTTACGTTGATGACATGTGATGTTACGTGTTGCTGGGATATGTTATATTGGATCGTCGTGTTTGAATAGCCGGGTTTTTTTTATGTGAGATGAGAGTTTTTCTTTTCATTCATGTAAAAACTTGTATGTAATATTCTTTTATTGGGGCACTTCTGGGTTGAGGAAGATGTCACCGTTGATGTATATTATTTACTTTTCCGCATTAGGATAGACCCAAGGAGGAGAGCACAAGTAACCGGGTTCTAGGGTCCAGTGGGAGACCATCTCGAGGAGTCGAGACTGGGTCTCTTAACTCTAGAATTGGTAGAGTTGCTTGCCGCTCTCGTAGGGGGTCTAGGGATGTAGGTTTGGCTATTCATCTCAATCGTAGAATCTGTGTTTTATACTGGCTTAATCTAAAACACGGAATTCCCAGTATATCCAATATTTCATATGTGTTCTTCTGTTACCGATATTTTGTGATGTGATCACTTGATCTGTTTTGAGACGAATGCCTATATTATATATATGATATATAATAACTATTGATGCTTTCGTTTCTTATGTGATGCTTAGGAAGTATAATTGATGGGACTTCATTAATGAGATTAATGAAATAAAAGAAACCTAAAGATGTTGTAGAAACTTGTTTTAAAAACTGGTAGCTCTAGTTCTTGCTTTGTATAGCGGTATTCCTTGTAGAATATCCAGCACTTTATTCGATAAGGAAAGAGCTGAGATCCCTTCACTGGGAGAGACCTCTTTAGCGAAACTAGCAGATGCTACAAACTCAGATTGTCTTTTGATTGCTTTTATAGTTTTTACTTTTCATAGTGGTATTTGTGAAATATCCTGCACCTTATTCGATAAGGAAAGAGCCGAGATCCCTTCACTGGGAGTGACCTCTTTAGCAAAACTAGTAAAGGCCTCAAAAACACTCATTTTCAAAATCACTCGATTCTACAACGATATCAAGTTCATTACACTTATAGTTTTCTTAAAAACTTGCATAGCCCTCCGTCATTTCAGATAAGTACTACTTAGTATTCGTGCTATGGTAGTTTGGCCTCCATCAAGGCGTAGTGTGCGGTAGCTGATTAGTGCTTATCTGCATAAGCATATGATGCGATTGGATTAAGGTATTCGTACGGCGTAGTTTGGCCTCCGTCAAGGATCGTGCGGGTGGGTTTAATTCAATCAGGAAATGACGGGTTGAACTTGACTAGCGCCCTATGGGTAGTTTGACCCCCGTCAAGGTCATAGGACGCTAAGGGTAAAATCTATTATCTAGAATTTCAAGTGTTGAAATTTGCAATGAGATTCCATACCTTTTATGAGATAGTTGGATCCCGATACCCACTGCGAGTAAGAGTTACTTCTGGGAGAGTTTTACACATTACAATTAGCCGATCAAGTAGGTGTCTAGAAAGGTTTCAACGGGGTTATGCCCCTGGGAAAACAAGATTTATTTTAATTAGGTTTGTGCGAAAGAACGGGGAACCTCCCTCAAAGTACCGGCACTGGCCTGGCTGAAAGATTGGCGAACTTATTAAGTGTAATTAATCCCGGCTTGTCTTTCCTTTTAAGGTTTGAAGGAAGATTTGATAACAACAGTGGGAGCCATCCTGATTAGATAAAATAATAACCAATCTAATCTTGCAAGAGCACACGCAGAGTGTTTTCTTCTCTCTCTCCCTCCAAGTAGCGACCATGTCACGCCTTAATCAAGATAATAATATGGATGTATTGACCGGACCCACTTGTTATACTGAGCTGGGAAACGTTGGTCCTGCTCTACCTTATAATTGTTATAAGACCGAACAGGAAATAGGGGAATACTAGGATTCCCGTGGCACCCAAACGAATAAAGTGTATGTTGATGCATTTTCTTCGGGCGTGTTCTTTACAGAGAACTGTTTCTCAGTGTCCTCTATGTTCTGGGTATGAGATACCGGATCAGGATCCCGTTAATGTAATCTGTTACATAGGGCTACAGATAGGTAGAGAACTGATAATGGGTGATAAAGTTTTAAGAATTAGAAACAGCGCAATTTTTGCAGCCAAGGTGTTGGCAGTTATCACCTTATATTACCAAATGGTAATACATTGATTCTGAACAAATGTTATTAGATACCAAACCTGATATGCAATATTATATCAGTCTCTTTATTTACTAAAGAAGGATATAATTTTGTATTGTTGGATAATGTTTTGAACATTTTCTATATCAAGAGTCAATTCAGGCACGTTATCTAAAAGCATATACGTTCTAAATCAAACCACAGTTCTTAATGTACACAACACACACAAGAGGAAGAGTTCAGAAATGAATGAATCCTTCTTGAGGCATTGTAGACTTGGTCATATCAATACAACTCGACTAGCTAAGTTACATTAAGATGTGATTGATCGTTCGATTCGATTGAAAAGGTGTTATCACAATGAAAGAATTTATAGCCGCAATCAATAACGGTGTCGATGTAGTTCGTTAAGGAGAACAGATCGTCCACTGAGATTCATGTATTTATTCGTTTTTGCTTTAGTTGAGTCGAAAGAAAATAGTAAAGAAAAATTCAAGAAGATAAATCAAGATTTAATAGATAATATATATTCAAGAAAAATCAAGAAAGAATTTAAGATTTAGTAATCAAGAAAATGTCCAAATTCAATATTAGTTATCAAGAAAATGTAGAATAGCTTATAGGATTCGATAGGAATTAGTGGCAATGATGAATACTAATAATGACTTATCTTATCTATTGATGAATTATAGCTAGAACGATGATGATTTATGAAGATTAGGGATCTATTGAAGGAACTAGGGTTTCTCCTTCACCATCCCTTATCTTTTCATTGATCATCATTCAAATCAAACCTTTAGCAAAGAGAATCATCAATCATTCAATCCCAAATTGCAACGAAATAATCAAGAACGGTGATCTCATACCAAATTTGGTCATTGACGATTCTTTTTCCTAAAGTTTATAATTCTCATAAGACTTAAGACTAGTTTAGGATTTCATCACCATTTGATCTACCGAATTCCTTCGAATCCTAAACAAGCGGAGATTTCATTCACGCATCATGAAAACAGAAGAATCAAGAATTAGAAATTTCATAATGCAAGAATTTAAATAAAGCAAGAATTACAATTGATCATCTTTATTAATCAACTTCAAATTACACGATCCTTCAATTTGAGGTTACAAGAAGTGCTCTCGATCGCTCCCTTGAAGAGGTAATTTCTTTGTCGACTTTCGCTTGGCTCTATCTCCGTGAGACTTGGATCTATCGAGGATCTCGCGCTCATAGATGAAGATTGGCTTCGCGTAAAGGATCTTTGCATTGAATACTTGATAAACTCTCGATGATTCTTGATTTGATTTGGAATTGAATTGGATTTGGTTTTAGTTTATGTGCTAGAAATCGACAATCATCAAGAACCTTTCAACTCCAAACAACATTAGCCCTAGGTCCCTTTTTATAGCCTTTTCTCAAGCTTCCCTTAGAAGCTAGGTCAATCTTCCACTAGAAGCTAGGTAGTTGTAGGGAAGTTTCCAGAATAAATTTGTTACAATGGAGCGTCTTCAACAAGCTATGAGGTTGTAGGGAAGCTTCTGGAAAATTTTCATCACCGGAGCCCCTAAATCAGACGCGGATCCGCGGCCGTTTGGTGTGCCTGTTGCTTCATTATTCTTGTGTTTTCTGGTGTTGGTTTCTGGGTCTATATTTGATATCTGGAATCTTTTTATCTCTTCTAAATCTCTGCCAGATTTTAACTTTTTGATTTGTTGCATCTTTGTCGGCGAATTTGCGATTTCGATATCTGTCCTGAAATAATTTTCTGCATAAAATCTCACTGAAGATTGTTGAGATAGACAATATCATGCGTGAAATGATAAACATACAATTTCCTTCCAGAATGTTGATTATAATGTATAACACGTGGTATTTGGTATTTTCCAGACGAACTTGTAATCCGTGTTATATTTATAACAAACACCTTTAGATGTTTAGAAAAGTGAGGAAATTGTTATGTTAAAGATTGCAATATTTTCGACTGAACAAATTCCCCCAAACTTGATTTTGATCGTCTCGAGCAAACTTCTTTTATTCAAGAGAAGGAGAAAATAGAAAGAGAGAGAAAAACTAACTAGTACACTTTCATAGGCAACACGATTGCACTGAGTACGTGCAACAAGCCTTTAAACCTTTAGGTGTCCCTAGTAGGAGGAGTGTTGTCTCCTAAAGGTTTTCAGCGGATTGCACCCACAAAATCCCATAATAAACTGTGAAAGTTACATATAAAGATCAGAATTATAAAAGAAAGAACTTTGAAAATCAGAGTTTTCAACTACACTAGCTTTTCGGTTGTCATGAGCCCTATTTTAATAGTCATGAAAAGATATTAGAAATCACATCATCTCTCAATAAAACATTGCCTTTATTCTTCATTCCTACTTTTCTTCCAAACACCGATCATATACCCCTACGTGTGTATATAAGACATCCCTACACTCGGAGAATTCAATTCAAGCTATCATACTCTTGTCCATCTACCTCAGTACTTTTTAGTCGGTGAATATTTTAGATGGAATTGCTCACACATTCATTATGTGACCGTTAATACTTCTTGAGGTACTAATCGACCGACTACTCAATATGCTCACATATTAGGCATAATTAGCAATTTCTTCTTCTTGCAACACCTAAGGCTTAGCAGTGACTCCCAAACCAGTTGGTCTAAGGCACTAGGTGATGAAGCACTCTCGCTATATTTTTTTATGTTGCCTTGGTGATTACAAAACCAGTGTTCATTTTTCTTCACCATTTTATACTTTTATGCTTTATTTATTATTTTCTTCGTACTTTGGCTTTTAGACAAGAGCATTTCAACGTATTCTCTACTATCCCGAGTTTCAAGATGTGTGTAAGTGCGTATAGTAGCGTATCAACGTTCAGATGTTTGGCTTCCAGAATAGGAACTATTTTTCGGACTTATTTTTATCCTCAGATTAGTGACTTCCTTCATCTTACTAATCCTTGGGACAACGGCTCATAACTACTTATTACTAGTTTCGTTTAATAAAACATCTAATTTTCTTGGTTTTCTTAAACTCTTCCAATCTTTTTAAATGTAATTTTTCACTTTCTAATCTTTTATTATAAAAGAAAATTTTAAAAATTTTGTGCTTATGCAATGTAATGCAAAGTGATGCGTAAATAAGTACAAACCTCTCCCAAACCTGTTTACGCAGTGTCCTCACTGTTGTCTCTTTTAAATCTCAAAAACCAGTAGGCTTGGAAGGAAAAGTTATTACCGGGGACAAAAATAAATGAAAGTGAAAATCTTCCCCCAAACTTTTTCTTTATTTATGAACAATTTTTCTTTTTTCTTTTTTTATTTTTTTAACATTGAATCACCTCCATTCTAAAAAATAAGACAATATTACCGAGATATGGAGGTGAGGTGGAGGAAAATTAGTCATTATAAATCGGCTCCTGTAAAAACAGGAGCTCCTCCGTGGGGTCAGTGGAAAAATACGGTTTTAATCTATGCCCTTTCACTTTGAAAATTGTACTATTTTTTCTATTTTTAACTTCAACTGCCCCGTGCGGATAGACATACCGCACAACAAATGGTCCTTTCCAACGAGATCGTAGCTTACCCGCATGAAGATGGAGACGGGAATCGTAATGGACTTGCTGATCTAGGGTAAAAGTTTTTCTCAAAATATTTTTATCGTGAAATACCTTCATCCGATTCTTTACAATCATCGCATTATCGTAAGCTTCATCACGGAGTTCGCTTAGCTCATTTTATTGTAACTTCCGAAAGTTGCAGGCTTGATTCAAATTGAAGTTAAGTTCTTTAATGGCCCATATTGCTTTATGTTCAATCTCGACCGGAAGGTGGCAAGCATTTCCAAACACTAGACGGTAAGGAGACATACCAAGATCGGTCTTATAAGTGGTACGAAATGCCCAAAGAGCATCCGTCAATTTGGTTGACCAATCTTTCCGGTTTTTAGAAACTGTCTTTTCCAGAATTTGTTTGATTTGCCTGTTGGAAATATCAGCTTGCCTGCTCGTCTGGGGATGATAGGGTATGAAAAATTTGTGGTTGATTGCATATTTCTGCATCAAAGTCTCGAAAGACCGATTACAGAAATGCGTCCCGCAGTCGCTAATGATAGCGCGAGGGTGTCCAAATCGCGAAAAGATATTTTCTTTAAGAAACTTAATGACAACCTTGTTGTCATTAGAGCGACAAAGAATAGCTTCCACCCATTTCGAGACGTAATCAACCGCTAACAAGATATACAAATTCTCAAAAGAGTTGGGAAAAGGACCCATAAAATCAATACCCCAAACGTCGAAAATTTTAACAACCAAGATCGGTTGAAGTGGCATCTCATTTCTTTTAGAAATCTGACCCGTGTGTTGATATTGTGGACAGGTTTTGCAATGATCAAATGCATCTTTGAATAAAGTAGGCCAGTAAAAACCGCATTGCAAAACCTTCTCTACCGTCTTACGTGGACCAAAGTGACCTCTACATGCCTGATCATGACAGAAATACAAAATACTCTTGAATTCATCATTGGGGAAACATTTGCGAATGATTTGGTCAGGACAATACTTAAACAAATAAGGTTCATCCCAGTAAAAATTCTTTACTTGGGATAGAAATCGATACTTGTCCAGTTTAGACCATTCTCTATGAATAAGTCCCGTTACAAGATAATTCACAATATCCATGAACCAAGTTTCGCTGGATATGGTCAAGAGCTGTTCGTCCGGAAAAGAGTCGTTAATTGGCATGGTCATAGTTGGTGAAGAGATGCGTGAAAGATGGTTGGATACTACGTTTTCACATCCTTTCTTATCTCGAATGACAAGATCAAATTCTTGTAATAATAGGATCCAACGTATTAACCTACCTTTAGCATCCTTCTTCGATAAAAGATGTTTTAGGGCGGAGTGATCAGTGTAAATCACAATCGGTGAGCCAATCAAGTAAGGTCTGAATTTTTCTAATGCAAATACAACCGCCAAGAGTTCTTTCTCGGTAGTTGTATAATTAATTTGGGCATCATTCAGGGTCTTACTTGCGTAATAAATCACATGTGGCATCTTATTAATGTACTGTCCTAAGACTGCATCAACAGCAAAATCTGATGCATCACACATAAGCTCAAACGGGTGGTTCCAATCAGGAGATGATAGAACATGGGCTGTAGTGAGGGAATTTTTAAGTGAATCAAATGCAGCCTCACAATCCGAATCAAAGTGAAATGTTGTATCCTTGGCCAAGAGAAGAGTTAAGGGTTTAGCAATTTTGCTAAAATCCTTAATGAATCTCCTATAAAATCCTGCATGACCAAGGAAAGATCGTATATTTTTGACGCATTTGGGATGAGGAAGGTTATGAATGATATCTATCTTAGCTCTGTCAGCCTCAATGTCTTTCCGTGAAATAATATGTCCAAGCACAATACTCTCTTGGACCATGAAATGGCAATTTTCCCATTTCAAAGTTAAGTTCTTATCTTTACAATGAGTAAGAACCGCATCAAGATGAGATAAGCAATCATCAAAAGAGGCCCCGAATATCGAGAAATTGTCCATGAGAATCTCCAGAAAATTCTTGACCATGTCCGAGAATATCGCCATCATTCACCACTGAAATGTAGTGGGAGCATTGCATAACCCAAAGGGCATGCGTCTATAAGCAAAAGTACCGAAAAGACAAGTAAATGTAGTTTTATCTTGATCCTTTTCGGCAATAGGGACTTGGTTATAGCCAGAGTATCCATCCATGAAACAATAATAGTCATGTCCAGCTAATCATTCCAAAATCTGGTCAATGAAAGGTAGAAGGAAGTGGTCTTTCCTCGTTGCGGTATTGAGTTTTCTATAATCAATACATACACGCCACCCAGTTTGAGTGCGTGTCTGGATCAATTCATTAGCCTCATTAGTTATGACTGTGATGCCCGACTTCTTAGGGACTACATGAATAGGACTTATCCATTGGCTATCAGAGATTGGGTAAATGATACCACTGTCAAGGCATTTGACGATTTCTTTCTTTACCGTCTCCTTCATGACGGGATTTAACCGTCTTTGTGGTTCTCGGGTTGGCTTGGCTTCATCCATCAAATGTATATAATGTTCAATAATTAAGGGACCAATCCCTTTGATGCCAGCCATTGTCCAACCAAATGCTTGCCGATTAGATCTCAAAACCATCAATAAAGATTTCTCTTGCTCTAAAGCTAGAAAAGCGGATATGATCACAGGCAAAGACTCATTCTCACCTAAATATCCATCAAATGTATATGATGTTCATAACCTGCAAAGGATACAGACTCGGAAAGTGTGTCTGACTTTTGTGATGAGTCAGAAAGATCAAATTCGGGAGTGGACTCGTCAAAAGTGTCATCACTATAATGTGCAAGATCAAACAATAATGTGCTAATGTCGTCGAGATCATCAAAGCAAAGTTCATCAGCCTTGCAGCTTTCGGAAGCTATCTCGTGGATAGAACAGATATCAAGAAAATGAGCAGAGGGTTCAGATGACTGACTTCCAATCTTGTAAATGTTAAGCTCGATTGTCATTTTTCCAAAGGATAGGTTCATGGAACCGTTTCGACAATTAATGACAGTATTAGAAGTGGCTAAGAAGGGTTGACCAAGAATCACCGGAATTTGGTTCCGTGGGTTTGCTACAGGCTGTGTATCTAAAATAATAAAGTCCACAGGGAATATAAATTCCCCGACTTTTATCAACACATCCTCAAGCTCACCCCTAATTTTGGTGATGGATCGGTCTGCCATTTGGAGAGTACAATGAGCTGGTTTCAACTCTGTAATCCCTAACTGCTTGTAGACAGAGTATGGAAGCAGGTTAACACTAGCGCCAAGGTCGAGTAAAGCACGGTTAATATTTTTACCCCCAATAGAAATAGAGATTGTAGAACATCCAGGGTCTTTACGTTTCTTCGGTAATTGTGAGGTAAAAGCTGTGCTAACATTATTCGTCATGAATACCTTTTTGGGCAGTTAAGTCTTCCTCTTCCTAGTGCGCAAGTCCTTAAGGATTTTCGCATAAGCCGGAACTTGTTGGATAGCATCTAGGAGAGGGATATTGATGTTAACCTGTTTAAACATTTTCATAATCTTCTCCATATGTAGACTTAGTTTGTTCCCCTTAACCGATTTGGATAAAGAGCTTTAGCAATAAGAGCTGGGCCCGACATTGGAGAAGGTGGTGTGGGTGGAAAAGATCCCAGAATTGGAGTGGGGATCGTCTTCGGTTGACTAGAAGAAGTAGGCTGAGGGTTCGAGTCTTGAGGAAAACGGAGAATAGGCTTGCAAGAAGGTGAAGTGGAAGTTGAAGTGGAAGCAAAATTGGAAGCCAGGGTGTCATTGATAGATTCATCATTATCAATATCAATCTGTTCACCGACTTGATTATTCAGCACTCTTCCGGATCTCAACATTGTAATGGCACTCACATTGTAGTGTAGTGAATGCCCAAGATTCGGTAGGGGTTGTGATGGATGTTTCCCTTTCTCTCTAGCACTCATTTCGTCATTTAATCGTGCAATTTATGATTCTATCGATTTAATACTCTCACCGTGGGAGGCGGAGTTCTTTATATCGTCGATAGAAGACCTTATATCAGACGACACTTGGATGGAATGTTTCATGAACAATCCAAGGTTCGTTCGAGTGAAGAAGAGTTATAGGAACCGGCCAATTGCAAAGAATTATTATACGGTGCAGAAGTGTTGGCCGGATTTTGAAAATTTTGTGATTAGAAGAGGTGCTGACTCAATTGTAGTGGTTGCTGTTGTTGTGGAGGGACCCTTTGAAAGTTATTTTGGTTTAGAACCGTATTTTGAGTTTGGTGTGAGTTCCAAGCAAAATTAGGGTGATTCCTCCAACCCTGATTATAAGTGGAAGAATAAGGATCGTTTCTAGGTCTTTGCTGAAAAGCAGCATTAGTGTGTTCTTGATCTTGAAACAAAGAATTCAAAGGAAATTCTTCAGTCAGATGTGATGGATCGGAACGGCTGTTGGGTTACCTACAACGGCAGCAAGTTTTTGGGAGGCATCATCCATGCCAAGTTTAAATTTTTGCCATTCTAGATAACCCAAACCATGAATCTTAAGCTAAAGAATCAAACTTAACAACATGTTAACAACTTAACATCTAAGAGTTAGGGATTACAACCTTTGTAGTCCATTCCTTCGCTTCATAAGCTCCGAGTTGAGGTCCCTTCGCTGCGATCATCATGCTACCTGACTCTAGAGAGGCTCCATGAGGTGAATAAGACATCCTTACTTGAAGACTTCACAATCCAAGATGATCTACCTTGAGAAAACACAAACCCTAGCTTTCACTTCACTAATGAGGTATTAGTGAAGCAAACACCCTAATCTAAGTGGGTAGAATAGATGAGGATGATGAAATAGGAATTTTGCTCTCTTTTGTTTTCTTTTTCTCATAAACAATCATAAAAAAATAAAAAGCTAGAAAGCTTTTATGAGAGGAAGAAGAAGATGAAGTGTGATGAATGAATTATCTTTTTTGAGGTTAGAAAAGTAACCAGAGGTTAAGCATAGCATGATTAACCCTTATAGAGAATAAACCATAGGTTAGGGTTAAAAGGTTAGGTTAACAAATATCTAGCAAATATCTAAGAGGGTGGACAAAGTCAACATGGATAAATATCTAAACAATATCCATACAAATTAGAATTAACTAAAAAGAAAATGTTAACCCAAATTTAAACCCTAGCATGGTTTAATCTCATAAACCCTAGTTGCATTTGTAACCCTAACATATTACAATATTATATATCACATATATAATATATAATGTAACAAAAAAAATAATACAATTAACATATATCACATATATATCAATGTATCATCAAGTGAGAAAAAGAATCGTTTAAGTGAGCTTATATTAGTTAATGTAATGTAATATATCAAATATATAATTATATATTAAATTATCGAATCAACACTTGATCCGATAATCCGGCTATTTCGCAAATAACCGACTAATATAATATGTATCAGTTCATTGAATCAACACTTGATCCGATGACCCGGCTATATCACGTATACCCGGCCGATATCATATATTGCGAGAATCGAATACGGTATCACATACACGTATTATTCTCGGTCCCGCACATATCACATATGTGCTCCTACTCCGTTTTGCCTGAGCCAGGTGTTCCCGCCAAAATCTTCGGCCAAGAGCTATTAGTTCCTGTTTATACCGGCTTAAGTTTCGTTTACAGATATGTGTGAAACCAGGCTCATTCGTATACACACATTCACATATCAGAGGAAAAACATGTGTTCAACGACAAAAACAAAGTATTTAATTGAACATTTTATTCTACAGGAAATAAATTACCAAACATGGGATCGAAAGTACAGGGATTCGCAAAACTGTGGATAAAATTATCTAACTCCCTCTCTGCCTTCTCCACCATGAAAAAGTGGCGATCTTCACGACGAGTAGCTACCCATCAGTCAGCACCGCACCCATCAGCAAAGGCGGACATGACGACCCGCTGAGCCCGTATCTGGCTTAGCAGCCGCATAGAACGATCCCTCAGAGCTGAGGTGATCAAAAGTGCTTCGTGGAAGCACTCGATCTTGTCTTCCACGGCGTCGAGCATGGCCGGAGTCATCTCCGCCGGAGGAGGGGGAATATCATTGATCACAGACAAGAAAACCATCCGGAGCCAAATGGAGCCAATGGGGAGAGGAGATCCTATACGAGTCAAGAGCTCGTGCAGCACCGTGACGCATTGGTTATCCGTAAGAGTAGGGTTCACCAAGCGCACAGCAAAACGAGGAACAATTTCCTCAATGGGCACTTCCCATGGCTGACGGCGAGCATGTGGGCGATTACAAGCCATGGCTCTTCTCTGTTAAAATGATTCTCTGAAAATGAGAGAGAAAAGAAGCATTGCTTCAGATTATGAAGGGAGACATTTAAGTCTAAACACAGAAAATGTTGTGCATGATGGAACTATTTCCAAGCTCTGGGAAAGAGAAGCTTGACTCAGGAAAAATGGAGAAGGAGGGTGAAAAGACACCTTCAGTGATGAAGCAGCGCTTCATAGCAGCGCCAGCGCTGAGAGTCGAAGAATCTGATGCAGCGCTCACGTGCAAAGCACGAGAGCGCTGGCGATAGCAGCGCCAGCGCTGAGAGTCAAAGACTCTAAGGCAGCACACCACGTGCAAAGCACGTGAGCCCTAGCGCTAAGAGCACTGCACTTTAAGCAGCGCACCACGGGCAAAGCACGTAAGCGCTAGAGATAAAACAAAATGTTCTCGGCCCTTGGATCAAAGATCCAACGAACATGATTAAAAATTATCAATTGACCAGAATAAAACTCTGTTAAGGAAACATTCCTCAGAATCTTTCCAAACAGGGAAGATTATGCTCTGAAAATCAGAGCACCGTTGGATCAATGATCCAATGGTGATTAAAAATCACTAAAATACAGAATAAATTCTGTATGGGAAAACATTTCCCAATCTTTTTAAAAATAAGAAGATTGCCTTCTGTAACATAGAAGCCATAGGATCAAATATCTAACGGTGGGGAAATCCCCAAATCAATTAGAGAAAAGATCTCCTTAACCGATTGAACAAATCATCCTTCGCTATATAAAGGCCCCAAGATTTCAAGTCTTGCAGAGAGGAAACCCCAAGCTTTGAGAAATTTCAAAGAAAAGAGCAAGCTCTGAGAAGAAGAACTTTTCTTCAAGGTAAAAACCGAGAGATAAAAAAATCTCATCAGAAAAAGAACTTAGTTCTTATGCTAGATCATAGATCTTTAATACAAATTGTCTTTCTCAAAAGAGATCATAACATCTCATTATAAAGGGGGGAGAATAATTCAATTCTCTTAGGATCACAGATCCATAAAGGCAAAACCTTTCACCAAAAGCATAAGAGATTGAAATATCTCCTATAAAATAAGAACTTTGTTCTTAGATCTATGAGACAAAGTCTCTTATAAGAGAGAACTTAATTCTCGGAGCGCAAAGCTACCTAAAAAGAGGCTTAGCGCTCTAATTAAAAGAAGCGCCTCAGCACTCCAAATCTAGCGCATAGCGCTGCAGAGCCTTAGCGCTCCAAGTTTAAAGAAGCACCTTAGCGCTCCAAATCTAACGCACAGCACTGCAGAGCCTTAGCGCTCCAAATTTCACAGGAAGCGCTTTGCGCTCATTGTCTGGTGCATAGCGCCAAGCGCGCCATGTGCTCCTCACGTGTGCGCTATCTAAACAGAAGCGCTTTGCGCTCATTGTCTGGCGCATAGCGCCAAGCACGCCACGTGCTCCTCACGTGTGCGCTACCCAAACAGAAGCGCTCTGCGTTCATTGTCTGGCACACAGCGCCAAGCGCGCCACGTGCTCCTCACGTGTGCGCTATTTTACAAGAAGCGCTATGCGCTCATTGACTGGCGCTCAGCGCCAAGCGCGCCACGTGCTCTTCATGTGTGCGCTACTTCACAAGAAGCGCTATGCGCTCATCGACTGGCGCTCAGCACCAAGCGCACCACGTGCTCCTCACGTGTGCGCTAAGAGAACATGAATTGTTCTTTAAACAATAAATCCCCAGAGCTATAATAAATGCTCAGCACTCAATTAAAGACAAAAAGGCTGTCAGAACCCAAACCAATGCTCAGCATTGTTAACATTTTTACTAAATGGACCGAGCCTAAAGTGGCCACAGAACCCTGCTTCAGATTAACTGAGCCCATATTCTCATAAATCTTTGATCTTAGTCCCAAATTTGACTACAGATCTCCCAACCAATATTGGTTCAAGGGTACATCTTTTCACTCCTCTGATATTTGTCATTGTAATCCTTCAACGTCTTCAGAGAGGTGATGGGTCCCGACAACCATACATTCCATAGACTATGACGTCTTTAAACTGGACTATGATGTCCTTAAACTTTACGGACTGTGTGGTCCTTAAACTCATGGACTATGATGTCCTTAAACTTTATGGACTGTGGGGTCCTTAAACTCATGGACTATCATGTCCTTAAGCTTTGCAGACTATGACGTCTTTAAACTGGACCGCAAAGTCCCTAAACTAAAACAATAGAGCCCAAATGCTCTTTTGTTGGATCTAAATTATCCTGTTAAGTTGATCTTAGTCTAAAATTAGACTAACGTATCCTTAACAAATGGTTAAGTTGATCTTAGTCTAAAATTAGGCTAACGTATCCTTAACAAATGTTTACGTTGATCTTAGTCTCAAATGAGACTAACATATCCTTACACTCAAACCAAAACCCAAATCTAAGAAAATACGGATTTGGACTAATCCACGCCCTACGGGCGATAACATAAATTAGTCTCCGTATACAGTCCACGGGCAACCGAAAATAAAACAAACACACACGACACGAAGTGACCATCTGGAGAAGGAGAAAGTGGTTACCGCGATGCGGTAGCATAATTAACTGCAGGGGCTTGCGCCTGCAGGGAAGTGCGTCCCCACAATAAAAAAAACCCTCATAATGAGGGGGAATCTGACGAAGTCTGCTACATCGGCCGCATCCGTCTAAACCTTCGATACATGGTGCCATAAATCAACTTGGCATCTTCGGAGAGGTGGACGGATAAATCCAAATAGCATCTGCCCCTAAAATTCAGGCCAGACGTCTCAACGTCCCGGTCGCGTCTTTCGGCAGAGAACACCAGGAAACTTCTGTGTAGGACCCTAAAAAATCGTCAATACGCCGGCAGTAGGTGATGATCATATCAAACATCCACAAGCTGCAAACGGTCAGCTAAACATAACAGCCACCCGGGTATTGAGTGATCAGAAGATCAACAAGCAAGCCTGCATACACTCCTGTGAATCCAATCAGTAACACTTCCGTACAGTCCAGTCTTTTCATCTGATATGTTTCATATCCAGTCTAGGGGTGGTAAACGTCATACCCCAGTAACCGATAAGTTGTGTCGATGTGAGGATCATAACGGGTCGAGAAACTACTGATAACACTTACCAGTAGATCTCCATATCATCCCTGGCCAGGGACTTCCAGTTATAACCAATCGAACACAGCGCAATATCAACCGCCAATACCGGGAGAGACAAAACCCCTCCTATCGCTCATTACCTCCATATGATTCGGGACTGTATCCAAAAGCCACCATTTTTCATGTTCTCACGAACGTGGTAAGGTGGAAATTAAAGCACAGTGGGAATCACACAAGACTCTATAACGATCTCGGGTCAACAGACTAACCTGTACCAGTATCACCAGAGAACTACTATTTGGCGATATGTATAATACCATCTAGGAGTTCTCGGCGAGTCCGTTCAGTGTACCCAGTCTCCACTGAGCACCCGTACACTATCTTTGATGTCAAACACCAATGGATATGGGGTCATCCATCGCCCATCATATGGGTCAAGATGCGTATACGCTAGTCTACTCTGGAGTATCGATGCCCTGTCTCGATACACCCTCGACTAGGAACAGTTATAGGATGTACTCTTGGACTCCCCTAGCCCCACTAGTATGATCTACATCATAGTCCTAGTAGTCGAGTACATATCCTAAGGGCTTTATCAACATGTGAGAGCAAGACAGTAAACCAATACAAGTCAACATGTTTAGACAAAGTGAAACCAGATAGCATACTATCATATCGAGCAAGAAAGTCCTCTCTATATATATCCAAGAATCCACTACAATATACATCATATGTACAATAATGGCCTCTAGGGCATATACATAACTAACAACAGCATCCACACACGGTTTTAGGGAGTTTAATCTGGTTTAGGGAGGCCAATAAAAATTTGTGTTCCATAGCTTCAAGTTTCTTTTGCATTGCTGCCATTTCGGCTTTAACTGCTATGGAAACATCAAGTTGATGGATACCACCCCTAGATGATGGTTGACTAACACTCTCCCATTGCAAAGTTTTTTCAGCAAAATCTTCTAGAAATTTCCAAGCTTCACCATCGTCTTTAGAAATAAAATTGCCTTGACACATGAATTCAAGCATTTGCTTTGTTGTTGGATTAATGCCCTCATATATAATTCGACAGAGATCCCATCGATGGATTCCGTGATGAGGACATTGGACTAACAGATCCTTGAACCGTTCAAAACACTTCCAAAATTTTTCATTGAGAAGCTGGGTAAATTGATTGATTTCGCTACGGACACGGGTGGTCTTATGATTGGGATAAAATTTCTTAAGGAATGCTATGACGAATTCATCCCAGTTTGAAATAGAGTGTGCAGCTGTGTTATAAAGCCATTTTTCGGCTAAATCGCACAAAGTGAACGGGAGAAGACGTAAACGCATAGCATCCACAGAAAGTTGTGAATTGCCCATCATAGCACATACGTTTTCAAATTTGGTAATAAAAACGTATACGTCTTCAGACTCGAGGCGGTGAAATTTTAGTAAAAAATAATGTAGTGAGGTTTGATTTCGAAATTGTCCCCATTGGCTGGTAGAATGGAAAGACAGGTAGAAAGAGGACCTCGAATATGGTAGCATCTCTCTTAGAGAGAGACGCGCAGTGGGTTCTGCGCACCTGCGGGCGGTGGCAGAATAATGTTATTGAAGTTTGATGGAAATCCGTCCATCGCGGTGGATGTGGTGTGTGGTGAGGAAAAAGAAGATGTAGAATTACCGACTTCAGAGTCGATAGGAGGAACGCGGACAAGACGGGCACTAGAATCCCGTGTCCAGCCGAGCATGTACTAAACGGCTTAGCACAAGTGGCAGCGTTTGTGATAATTAGAGAAAGTGGTTTGTTTTGAAAATGACGGATTTTGAAAAATCACACAAAAAATGCAAAATCAACCCTAAGATCTACGATCGCCTAGGTCAAGTCACTAGACCGCTTCTAGATATCCAGAAGACAAATCGCAGGATAAATCCTCTACTACCTCTTTATTCTTCTTGTGGTCAGGTAAGTGCCAGGTAAGTGGGAGGTATCCGCTACGTAAGTAGCGAGCCTAATTAAGTAACCACTTTCCTTAGACACACTTGCTTTAGACACCACAAAAGAAATGCGGATAAGCAATAGATTACCCACGACCTTCTTCTGTCCTAATTGAGCGCGACGGTCCTGTTCTCCTCCGAAAGACGGCGCACAGGACGGCGATGTCCTGACACTGAGATTCGGGGCAGATGCTATTTGGTTTTATCCGTCCACCTCTCCGAAGATGCCAAGTTGATTTATGGCACCGTGTATCGGAGGTTTAGACGGATGCGGCCGATGTAGCAGACTTCGTCAGATTCCCCCTCGCTTGAGGGGTTTTTGATTGTGGGGACGCTCTTCCCTGCAGGCGCAAGCCCCTGCAGTTAATTACGTTACCGCATCGCGGTAACAAATTTCTCCTTCTCCAGAATTTCACTTCGTGTCGTGTGTGTTTGTTTTGTTTGTGGTTGCCCGTGGATTGTATACGGAGACTGAGTAATGCCGTCGCCCGTAGGACGTGGATTAGTCCAAATCCGTATTTACTTAGATTTGGGTTTGGTGTTTTTAGTTTAAGGATACGTTAGCCGTATTGCGGCTAAGATCAACTTAAACGTTCGTTAAGGATACGTTAGTCCTGTTTGAGACTAAGATCAAATTAACGTAGTGATTCATTTAATATATGGCCTTCAGGACTCGTCACCTCTCTGACGTCGTTGAAGGATTACAACGGCGGATGTCAGAGGAGTTCAGAGATGTACCCTTGAACCAAGGTTGATTTGGAGTTTTATCGTTCATTTGAGTGTTTAAGGATACGTTAGCCGTGTTTGGGGCTAAGATCAACTTAAACAGGACCGTTTAGATCCGGCAAAAGAGCATTTGGAGGCTCTATTATTCCAGTTTAGGGACGTAGTGGTCCATAGGTAGTTTAGGGACGTTGCGGTCCATGCTCCAGTTTAGGGACGTGGTGGTCCGCATTAGTTTAGGGACGTTTCGGTCCAATATTAGTTTAGGGACATTTCGGTCCAATATTAGTTTAGGAACATTTCGGTCCACGAGTTTAAGGACCCCGCAGTCCATATTCATATGTGGTTGTCAGGACCCGTCGCCTCTCTGACGTCGTTGAAGGATTACAACGAGAGGTGTCAGAGGAGCTCGGAGATGTACCCTCGAACCGGTCGTAAATTGATTTAGGGAGCAGCCGTGCTCAGTCAATTTAATTTAAGGACTTACGGCCAAAATTGGGCTAAGTCCAGTTGAAAATGTTTGACACCCTTATTTATTTTTGGTGCATTGCATTACTTCTATTTTTTTGTTTGGGCTCTGCCCATAAAAGATGCAGAGCATCAATTTCACTTGGGCTCTGCCCCCCTTTTATTGCTTTGCAATTTATTTTGGTCTACTAGGCCCTTCTGATTTGGGCCTGGCCCTTCAGTAAAAGAAATGCATTGCATTTGTCAGGCGCTTTGCGCAAATCACTGAGCGCAAGCGCTTGTGGTGAGAACACGTGTCATGCTCTGGTGAGCGCAAGCGCAACAGCGCAGTGCGCTGCGTTAGTGCGCTGCGCTGTTGCGCTGCTGACACGTGGCGCGCTCTGGTGAGTTGTGCCAATTACAGAGAGCAAAGCTCTATTTCAAAAGCGCGTAGCGCAAGTTGTTCTGTAGCTGACATGTGGCGCTCTCCCAAGAGCGCAACAGCGCAGTTTGGAAGTGCAAAGCACTAAGAATCTTTTAGATTCAAGAACAGAAATGCAAAGCACTATTTGATTTCTTGATCTAATTTAGATCAAAGAAAAATAAGTTTTTCTTTTTATTTCAAGAACCAGAGGTTCATAAAAGTGCAAAGCACTATTTTTTTTATTTTTGTTGTTTTCTTGTTTTAAAGAACCAGTGGTTCATAAGAAGTGCAAAGCACTGTTTATTATGTGAAGATCATTGATCTGGTTTTTAGATCAATGATTTTTTAAAAGAGATTTCTTCCCTCTCGTGAAGGTTTTTACCTTTTTCTTTGGAATTTTCTCAGAGTTCTCTCTCTGTTTGAAGCTCTTGACTTTTTTCAAGAAAAATGTTCATCCCTTTGAATTGAGGCCTAGGGTCCTTGTTTCCTGATTTAAAATCAGGAAAGCTTATGGAAAAAGCTTGAGAAGAGGGTCACGTGCTTACACGTGACCAGCAGTCACGTGTTGGCACGTGACACCCAAAAGTACCGGCAAAGCAAGTTCAGCTTCCTGACTACATCAAAGAAAAAGGGCTTAAGAAAGGGTCACGTGCTCCCACGTGACCAGGGTCACGTGTTGGCACGAGACATTTTAAAGCGGATTCAAAGGCACATCGGTTCCCTGATCAAGTCAAGAAAAAAGAGTCCAGACCAGGGTCACGTGCTCACACGTGACCAGGGGTCACGTGATGGCACGTGACGGTTAAGCAACAATCAGAAGACAGCGCAAAAAGAAAGAAGAAGGCTCATTCCAAAGGGGGTCACGTGCCCACACGTGACCATGGGTCACGTGGTCACACGTGACCGGCTTTCAAAGCCCATTTTGTCAACAGAATTAAATTCTGAAAGAGATTCAAATCTTTCCAAAGGAAAGCGACTATCTGGAACCAATCGAATTAAAGATTCAGAGGTGATGAAATATCATCTATCTATGGGAAAATCTCGGGTTTGGAAAGATTTCCCCTTTAAATCTAACCGAAACAACAATGGAGAATCCTGGGACTTGAAATCCAATGGTGAATAAAATTCACCTAATAATCCAAAGGTCCAGAACGAATGATGGATGCAAATCAAATCTCTCAATGAAGATTCGTAAAAAAACTAATTGACTCGGCTGCTTCTCCTATAAATAGGAGCCAAGAGACACAAAAAAGAGAGATACGCAGAGGGAAGAAAGGGAGAGAGAGCCTTGATACTTCGAGGAACTTGGATCTTCTGCAAAAGAAAACCCTAGGTAAGAAAGGGAAGGCTCCTTGAAGGAAAAGAGAATTTAATTCTCAACAGAGTTTAACTCTGATATATAAAACAGAAGAACATATTTCTTCTCTCTTTGATAGAGGATCTGCAAAGTGCACATCTCCCCTTGAGGTTGAGAATTTAATTCTCAATGGGTCGAGATCCTGCCATGCAGATCCAAAACATAGAGAGGGAATGGAAGCACGAGAATTTAATTCTCACAGAACTATAGGAATTTAATTCCTTTGAAATAAAACTAGGGCTTGACCCTGTGTTATGGGAATTTAATTCCTTCAGAACAAAAGAAACAGGGTTTAACCCTAGTTAAGAACCTAGTTCTGCTGGAACAGCGGGGATTTAATTCCCTTGATCATAATTTAACAAGAGAGTGGGAATTTAATTCCTTAAAAGCTTTTTAACCCTATTTGGTTCTTCACATGTATGAGGAATTTAATTCCTACAGAAAATTCAGAGTCCAACTCTATTCAGAATATAAACCTTTAAGAGGAAGTAGGAATTTAATTCCTCTGAAATTACAGTCAGGGTTTAACCCTACGAGGAATTTAATTCCTGGAAAAGATTAACAGATCCTCTAAACAATATACATAGAGGCAGGGTCACGTGTCACCACGTGACCCCCCCAGGAGATCTACAGAAAACCCCTTTGAGGCAGCATCCCACGTGACCCACGTGACCCTTGACAGAAGCTTTAATACACAGGCATTTGAATGCCCATCACGTGATGGCACGTGATGCTCTGAAAGATGCGATAATCTCAGTAGAATAAATGAAGGGAGGGCGCTCTCACGTGCTGCCACGTGACCCCTCTTGCCTTAGTGTTTAACACTAAATTGAAACTCTCGAACCCAGTGTTAAAACACTGTTGGGCCTTAGTGTTTAACACTAATCAAAAAGCTTTATTTGCAGTGTTCAACACTGATCTGTTTTAGTGTTTAACACTAATTTGAAAAGCCTTGTTGCTGGTGTTTAACACCAATTATCTTTTAGTGTTAAACACTAACTTGTCAACCTCATTCCCTAGTGTTCAACACTGATTGCTATGTAGTGTTTAACACTAGGTTTTGGCCCAATTGGCTAAATGGATAGAGGCAAAGCCTTTCCTGATTGGACTTAGCCCAGGCTGGCCATAACCTCAATTCGTAATCAACTGGGCCAATGGGCTCATAACATAATTAATTGGTCTTGATCCCAAATTGGGCCAAGGACTATTTAATCCACTCCGGTTCTAGGGTACATCTCTTCACTCCTTTGATACTTGGCATTGTAATCCCTCAATGTCTTCAAAGAGGTGACGGGTCCCGACGACCACACATTGATATGGACTGTGGTGTCCTTAAACCCGTGTTTAATGCAAAATTCCTGGTTACGTGGAACGCGGATAATGTCACTCTTTGACCCCGTGGAAAACGTCCAGAGCGGAGCCTGGTCCTCGCAGAGCACGGCAGTGAACCCGTGTGAAGCATCCAGAGCACATACCGGACTGTGGGATCCTTAAACCCATGGACTACGACGTCCTTAACCTTGACCGAGATGTCTTAAAACTAACAATGGACTGTGGGGTCCTTAAACCCATGGACTACGACGTCCTTAACCTTGACCGAGATGTCTTAAAACTAACGATGGACCGCAACGTCCTTAAACTACCCATGGACCGCAATGCCCTTAAACTAGAATAATAGAGCCCCATATGCTCTTTTGTCGGATCTAAACGGTCCCGTTTAAGTTGATCTTAGCCTCAAAGATGGCTAACGTATCCTTAAACCTTCAAACAGACTGGACTATGAATCCCCCCAATTAACTCTGGCTCGAGGGTACATCCCTGAACTCCTCTGACATCCGTCGTTGTAATCTTTCAACGTCGTCAGAGAGGTGACGGGTCCCAACGGCCATACATATGATGGACCACTATGTCCCTAAACTGGAACATTAGAGCCCAAATGCTCTTTTGTCGGATCTAAACGATCCCGTTAAGTTGATCTTAGTCTCAAAGATAGACTAACGTATCCTTAATAAACGTTTGAGTTGATCTTAGCCTCAAGTATGGCTGACGTATCCTCAAACCAAACCCCCAAACCCAAATCTAAGATAATACGAATTCGAACTAGTCCACGCCCTACGGGCGACGACATAACTCGGTCTCCGTAAACAATCCACGGGCAACAAAACACAAAACAAACACACACGACACGAAGTGACCATCTGGAGAAGGAGAAAGTTGTTACCGCGATGCGGTAGCGTAATTAACTGCAGGGGCTTACGCCTGCAGGGAAGAGCGTCCCCACAATCAAAAAGCCCTCAAACGAGGGGGAATCTGATGAAGTCTGCTACATCGGCCGCATCCGTCTAAAACTTCGATACACGGTGCCATAAGTCAACTTGGCATATTCGGAGAGGTGGACGGATAGCACCTATTAGCATCTGCCCCGAATCTCAGGCTAGACGCCAATGTCTCGGCCGTCCTTCGGAGGGGAACAGATTCTGGCACGCCCGGTGGGACCTTTTCCTCTTTCCACTCCACACTTTGTGTGTCGTGACGTGCGAACCAATCGCGGTTCGCTAATGGTTGCCCTTGGGTTTCAAGATACTAAGAATTGGCTTCTCGCTTATTGCAGAAAGCAAAGGATCGATGGCTTCTACTTCCGTGAAATTCTCCAACTGCTCAGACTGCAATTGCAACCAACGCTCTGCCTCGCCAGGAGGTATAGCCTACGGACCCCAAGCTGCTTTGCTATTCACAATGCCCGTGGAACAGGTCACTCGCGCCACCACAGGATTGTTCTTTGGGACCATGCTCCCGCCGACAAACTTCACCGCTCCAGTGCTGACAACGGAAGCTCTCAAGAAGTCGGTCTTTGATCGTCTTACCCCTGTCGCGGCTCCTCTCAACGAGTCGCCCAACGTCAACGCCTCGGTCTTCTCTAGATTGGGCCAGAAATCCTGCGAACTCATCGTGGGGCCTACAATCTCAGAGAAGGCTGCTTCTAAGAAGGTGGCCGCTCCTGCCCCCGAAGTCGTCAAGGCAGCTTCTCCGGCCAAATGGTCGGTCTTTACAAGATTGACGGCTTCAGCTCCCGCTCCTGCTGCCCAAAGGACATCGGTCTTTGACAGGTTAATACCAACAGTGACCCCCCACCCAGACAGGGGGCAAGACGAAACCATTCTTACCGCTGACCCTACGCCGTCCGCTCGACACGCTCGATGTCGCCATTGGCGCCGAGTAAGGAAGGCTGGGGGCAACTCCCCCTCCGGGTTGACTCCATCGGCCCCGGTGGCAGAAGTTAATGCTGCTGTTCCAACTGGGAACAGCTTCGAAATGCTAAATAAGGTGCGAAGGAATTCTGCTACTGCAGTGCTGAAGAGGTCTCCTCCCCCATTAAAAAAGGTTGTGGAAATAAAACCTGAGCAGCCCCGATCTCCTCAACGACTGTCTTCCAAAATCTATAAAGTTTGGCGGCAGGCCCGAGACTCGATCATCGATCCAAACTTCTCCCGCCAGCACAAGAAGCTGAAAATCCAACCGGAAGCTGGTCACCAGGCTAAACCCCAAAAGGCTGTTGATCAACTGGCCCATAAAAGGAGGAGGCCAGAGAAGACCCCCCAGCATGCAACGACGGCTAAAAGCACTGAGCCCAGACGCCCTAAGTCTGGGGGCATGGTGGTGCACACTGTTTACATGGCCTCTGGAAAAGAGGAAAGCCGCACTTCTACGGGCCACCGACCGCTAACCCGATCCGTGATGAAAGCCCAGGAGCAGCAACAAAAGCTTCAGGAAATGATGAATGCTATGGCCGTACTTACCGGGCCAAAAGAAAACCCAGAAACGTCCTCAGACGCGCGCCAGGAGGAAGAAACCGACACTGAATTCCTTCGCCGGATACTGGAGAAAAAGGACAAAGAGGCTGCTGAACAGGCGGCCAACATACAACGTATGGGCCTTCTCTTCCAAGATATGATAGGAATGATGATCCAGCAGGACTTACCCGCCGAGGATCCCCCAATCGTTCTTGAAGACGACCGAGGAGAAACGTCAAATCCACCACCAGCCCTCTCAACGGCCAAGGAGGAGGCAATCTCTAAGGCTGACTTGGTTGACTACATAGCCCAGCAAATCCGGGTTCATCACGCGACTGAGGCAGCTGGTCAAGTCGTGAAAACGGGACGGCCGTATCCGAGCTGGTACGACCAAATCAAATACCCGCCAGGCTATACGATACCAAAATTCCACGTGTACAAGGGGACCGGCAACCCCCATCAACATGTCGCCCAGTTCCGGGCCCTCTGCGGTAACACCGGCGGTGATGATAAACTGTTGCTCCGCCAGTTCGTGGGCAGCCTATCAGAAACTGCGTTCGAATGGTATTCAGAACTCCCGAACGATTCTATCAAAACGTTCGCTGAAATGGAGTTGTTGTTCACTCAGCGATTCGCGAGTGCCAGCAAACGCACTCCAATAACTGCACTGATTAACGCCAGGGTAAAACCAGGCGAAACCTGGGTCCAGTATGCTATACGCTGGCGGAATTTGTGGTCGAGATGCGAGCAACGCATTGAGGAAGCACCTGCGGTGGGCATGTTCGTGGGAACTCTAGACCCTCACGCAACTATCTCCCAGTTTATGATGTTCTTTAAGCCAACCACATTCCAGGCTTTAATCGACAAGTTGGCTCAGATGGACCAGATGGGTCATAGACCACCTCCCCCGAAGTCGGAACCTCGGAATGACAAGGGTAAAGGAAGGGCAACCTTTGTTGCGAATGCCCAACAGCAACCTAACGCCCCAAAATCGGTAGATCAACTGGAGGAAAGATGTCGGTATTATAATGAGAAGATGAAGCGTCCCTACTCGTTCCCACGGGACAAGACGAAACGGTTATTCGAGCTGGCAATACGCAACAGACTTATAAACCCACCAAATCCAAGGCGACCGCCGCAACCCACCGAGGTGAATAACCCTAACTATTACCCTTACCATCAAACGGTAGGCCATCCGATTGAAGATTGCTTCGTCTTCAAAGGATGGATTGAAGACCAGTACCTCCAGGGGAAGTTTGTACTGTCCGAAAAGTGGAAGGTGAACCCACCACAACCGCATACTCCTAAGAAAGCAGATACACCGGGGGCAACCTGCTCCTTTATTGAAGAAGCTCCATGGGAGGTCGTGCTATCAACTAAAACCAAAAGAATGCTGAGAGACCTTCATGCATGCCCTGCGATCGAATGGAAGGACCCTCTTGAACCTCAAATTATCGAAGGGATGCTAAGGCGCCGCCCAACTACAAAGACTCACGATAAGAGCCCAAATACTCACGCCCAATCGTCAAAATCTTCGAAGAAAAAGAAGAAGAAATCCAAGAAGCCCGTGAAGCTTGGAAACGAGCACACGAACTTGCAGAAGCAAATCGACGCGCTGGAAGAATACAATCAAAAGGCGCGAACTCCTGTCACACTGCAAGAGTTCCTCAACCACATCTTTCAAGAGGAAGATGATGGAGAGAGCTCGTCGGATGAATCCGAAGGATATGTGGCGAGTTGTAACGTAATCTCCCACTCGTTTACCGATGATGGGAAAACTCCTGGCACTAAGAAGCTGGAGGCAGAGCCTGTACCAGAGCGTGCATGGCCAACAGATGAAATGATCGACGCTTTTCTAGACGAGATTCGTCTAAAATGTAAAGCGGACCAGGAGCGTGAGATGGCCACATCGGAAGGAGCCAAATGCGGGCAACTGAACGAAAGAGTTGAACTACCAGAGCGAAAGGCATCCGAAGTAGACAAGAAGATATTCAAGACGAGAAAAAGGTTTGCCAAAGCCATGTCAATGGGGATGAAGCTACCGCCCTCGGAAGGAAACACACACGATGGGGTGGAGAGGCACCCTGATTATTGCGCATATCACCGGAAAATATCACACCCCACAGAGGAGTGCGACGCCTTTAAGATATGGTGGCAAGGATATGTTGCTCGTCGGCAACATGTTAAATGCATGAAACGCAAGAGCCGTCGGGAGCGAAGAAGTACTATCGATGGGCACGGCAGAACTACTGGCAACTGTTACATGGTAAACGCCAGGGGGTCACAAGTTCTCACCTTTGGGAGCGACTCTGATGAAGAAATCGCTCTGGGCCCTCTCTTCAAAGAATCCGTTTTAGGGAAAGAGGAGAAATCGGAGATCTGCGAGAACACTCAGCTGCGCAATCGCACGCTCCCAGAAAAGAATCTCGGGCCCTTAAGTAGAAAGGATAAGGGAAAGGAAAAGGTCACTGAAGATATCACTTTAGATGACCAAGTCATGAGAGAGCTGGCTGCCAAAGACCCTTCTAGGAAGGGTAAGGTGGACTATAACATCCTCGCGCACCTAAGGAAGCTACCTTCTCAGCTTAGCATTCTCGATGCCCTCCTATTATCAAAAGAAGCGCGAGACTCACTAATTAAGGCGTTACAAGAACCTGAGCAATTCCAAGCCTTCCTCGCCACAGAAAAGATGAAGGATGAACTGGAGGAAGTGCATACGGCCGACATCACTTTCGGTGATGAAGACCTCCTTCTCGGGACGTGCGACCACAACCGTCCCCTATATGTCTCCGGATACTGCCATGATATCAAGATAGGAAAGATTCTGGTGGATAATGGATCCTCCGTCAATCTCCTTAATGTTCGGGTGTTGAAGGAAATCTGCATGAGCGTGCAACACCTCGCTCGTGACAAAATTACTATCTCCGGTTTCGATTCACAATCGTCACGGACTCTCGGATCTGTGATACTAACATTACGCTTTGGACTTCTCGTCACAGACATCAAATTCCATGTCATTGACGCCAAGACCTGCTACAACGCCTTGCTCGGTCGTCCTTGGTTACACGAATACAACATCATCCCTTCTACACAACATCAGTGTATGAAGTACTTTAAGGATGGTTTCGAGTATACCGTAACAGGTGAGTTAAACCCATTTTCCGTGAACGAAGTCCGCAAATACGAAGATGCGAAGTACTTTTTGCCAGATTTCGAGGATACGGAAAGATGTCGCAATCCAGAGAACAAAACCGCCGCCACCATCCCTGTTTTCGGGAGCGATACCGAAGAAGAGGAAGAGATGGTTTATGCAGGGCCATCTCAACGCAACAACCTGGGGACGCCCGCCCCCATGTTGGTCTTCGGAAGTGATTCAGAAGATGAAGTTAATGCCGTGTTCTCCAATCGGCTGTCAATACAAACACTCCCTGGCGATGACCATAGTTTGCAAATCACCATGGTACCGCGAGAACACTACAAGGATCTCGACACGCTGCAGGCTAATAATGTGCAGGACCTGCGAACATTTTACGTCCCTCCCAGGCAAAGGGGTGAGAAGGTGATCCTATTCTACCGATCCTCAGAGTCGAAAATAGAGAAAGAGATCTAGCATGGCGCGGATGCTACACTTGACAGGCTCCAACCCATCCGTCTGCCCAGATACTATACAAATGGATTAAAGAAGCTATTGAAGCGCCAAGGAGTACCCTTAGAACAGACCGTTCGGCAGGCTCGGTTCTACAACAGGATTTGGGATGTCCCCGGGACTCAACGCAAATTGCCCAACGGGAAGATGGAAACACTCGGGCTTGGATACGCAAGAGCCGGAAAACGGGAACGGGCTCACAGCAGCTACGCTATATATACCTTTGATGAAGAGGAGGACGCCCTGTCAGGAGATGCCAACCCCCCATCAAAACTAGACCCCGCGATTAAAGCGCCAAGTCCGTCGTTTGAGGAACGAATGGGCAAGCCTATCAGGAAAGTGGGTCAGAAAGCTCGGGAAGACCACAACCGCGAAATGGCCATCTACGAGAAGGCCAGGACGCAACGTCTATTTCAACGTGCTGCAAAAGACAAAGACGCTTATCCTCGTCAATCCGCTGTACGAAAGGCCCGACGCAGAGACGGAAATAAATTAAGAAGTGGCTCGGGTTTGTCCCTCATGAAGAAGATGAGTCGAGCGTACTCCTTCCCCCGAGACAAGACGGAGAGGTTACTCAACCTCGCTATAAAACATCAAATGATCACGCTTCCAGAGTCTAGACATCCTGAGCAAGCTAACAAGGCTTCTCATCTGAGTTATTGCTCTTATCACCAAGCCATAGGACATCCTACCGAAGACTGCTTCACCTTCAAGAACTGGGTCGAGGACCAGTACCGACGGGGCAGATTCGCTTTATCCGACGGCTGGAAGGTAACGCCGCCGCAAAAGCATGAGCCCAAGGCCGCAAGAGCAGAACCGGGCCCACCTCAGTCCGGGGAGCGGATTCGCACCTGTTATACGATTACGATATTAAAAGAAGAGCCCGAGAACATGGATGACCTTCCCTGGTGCTTTGAGAACAGCAATGATGAGGTGATCTCAGAATTTCCACCCGCTCCGAAAGAACTGGAAGATGGTATACATACTACTGCAGATAACCTCAAGAAGATCGAGTTGGGATCGTCAGGTGACCCGCGACCGACATTTGTCAGCGAGCTGCTATCTGAAGAAAGGGTGGCTGCGTTAAAGAACGTGCTTCTACGGCATAAAGACTGCTTCGCGTGGAACTACTCCGAGATGCCAGGATTAGATCCGGAGATTGCTGTGCATAAATTAGCAATATCCCCAGATATCAAGCCAGTCAAACAGGCGCCAAGGAGGATGCGACTCGAGCTTGAGATGAGCATCAACGCCGAAGTCAAGAAGCTGATCGATTCTGGATTTATCCAAGAAGTCCAATATCCCGACTGGATCGCCAATATCGTCCCAGTAATGAAGAAGAATGGGACGGTACGCATATGCGTGGATTTCAGGGATCTCAATAAAGCCTGTCCCAAGGATGATTTCCCAGTACCAGTAACCGAGCTAATGATAGATAACACGTCCACTCACGAGGTTTTCTCCTTTATGGATGGTTCGTCAGGATACAATCAGATAAAGATGCATCCCGAAGACCAGAAGCACACCGCTTTCCGCACCCCTTTGGGTATATTTTGCTACAGGGTTATGCCCTTTGGTCTAAAGAACGCTGGCGCTACCTATCAAAGGGCCATGACAAAGATCTTTGATGACCTTATACACGACGTCGTCGAGTGCTATATCGATGACCTCGTAGTAAAGAGCATGTCATACGAAGATCATTTAAAGCATCTGGAGACTGTATTTCGACGCCTTCGGCAATATAATTTGAAAATGAATCCCCTCAAATGCGCGTTTGGAGTCTCCTCGGGCAAATTTCTGGGATTCATCGTTCGACACCGAGGTATTGAAATAGATCCGTCAAAGATTAAAGCGATCATGGAAATGCCTCCGCCAAGAACCCTCAAGCAGTTGCGGTCTCTCCAAGGGAAGCTCGCATACATCCGGAGGTTTATCGCTAATCTCTCCGGCAAATGCCGTCCTTACAGTCACCTGATGAAAAAGGGAACTCCATTCGCTTGGGATCACAAATGTCAAGGTGCACTAGACGAGATCAAGCAGTACCTGCAGAACCCTCCGGTGTTGGCCGCACGGTCAAGGGAAACCCCCTCATTCTTTATACGACCGCCCTCGAAGGTTCCTTGGGCGCGTTATGGGCACAAGAGAACGATCAGGGGAAAGAGAGGGCACTCTATTACTTAAGTCGAGTTCTACTGGGGGCAGAAAGCAACTACTCTCCCATTGAAAAACATTGCTTGGCTTTAATCTTCGCGATAACAAAGCTCAGGCACTATGCGTTGGCACATGAAGTCCGTCTCATTTCAAAAGTGGATCCCCTTAAATGCTTGATGTCGAAAGCCATATTGACGGGACGACTCGCTAAGTGGGCCCTGCTCTTGATGGAGTTCTCGATAACGTATCAACCTCTCAAGGCAGTGAAAGGCCAGGCCATTGCCGACTTCCTCGCTGAGCACCCGATACCGGCCGATTCTCCTCTGAACTGTGATTTGCCGGACGAGCATGCATTTGATGCGATTAGCGGCGGAAGCACCCGATGGGAACTCTATTTCGATGGAGCGTCCTCCATAAAGAAACAGAAACAAGGTGTCCCAATGATCAAATCAGGGATAGGCCTCATCTTTGCAACTCCACAAGGAGGGATAATGCGCTTCGCCTTCTCCTTAACAGAGCCGAGGACAAACAATGAAGCTGAATACGAAGCTCTGATAGCAGGCCTCGAGATCGCCATCGACATGGGAATTGAAGATCTCCTCATATACGGGGATTCTCAGCTGGTCGTTAGTCAAGTAAATGGTGACTTCCAAACGTGCAAGCCGGAGTTGGTGAAGTACGGCGAAAGGGTGCAACAACTATTGACCCGAATTCCCTCCTATACTTTGGAGAACATACCGCGCGCGGAAAACAGCAAAGCAGACGCGTTGGCTAAACTTGCTAAAGAACTGGCTGACGAGAACCTCGATGACGTCAGAATCGTGGTACAAAGCCGTCGAGTGCTCGTCCCGGCAGAAATATCTCCGGAATCATGCGAAGAAAAGGGAGCGACTGAGTAGACGACCCTACAAATAAAAGACCATGAGAAGGCCGAAGACTGGAGGGAAGTCTTCATAGACTACTTTAAGTCCCACCGAATGCCTAAAGAGGCGTCCTCAAGACATCAGCTCATGAAACGAGCTTTATCTTTCGCTTTCGTCAACGATATTCTATACAAGAGATCGTTTGATTCTCTATGGCTGAGATGCTTAGGACCTGACGAAGCAGAAAGAGTCATTCAGGAAGTTCATGACGGACTTTGCGGTTCTCACCAAGCAGGCCCAAAGATGAAGTTAAAAATTAAACGGATGGGTTACTACTGGCCCACGATGATCCAGGACTGCCTCGAGTATGCGAAGCAATGCCACTCATGCCAGATTCATGGAGACTTCATCCACCAACATCCGAATCCACTGCACCCAACGCTGGCTAGTTGGCCATTCGAAATGTGGGGGACTGACATAGTCGGCCCCATTGAGCCAGCATCATCCCGGGGACACCGTTTTATCCTGGCGACAACTGATTACTTCTCCAAATGGGCAGAAGCAGTACCACTGAAGGAAGTGAAGACGGAGAATATCCTCCATTTCTTCAAGACGCATGTCATCTATCGGTTCGGAACTCCACGGCGGATTATCTCCGATAATGGGCCGGCCTACCGAAGCCATAAGATTAGCCGCTTCGCACAGCAGCACAATATAGACTGGAGATATTCTTCGGTTTACAATCCACGAGCTAACGGTCTGGCCGAGGCCTTCAATAAGACCTTGACGAAGATCATAAAAAAGACCGTTTCCAGGAATAAGAGAGACTGGCACGAAAGGCTGCAAGAAGCCCTTTGGGCTTATCGAACTACATTCAAGACGGCCACGAACACAACGCCGTACGCGTTGGTATTTGGGACGGAAGCAGTGCTCCCCCTCGAGATAGAGTTACCCTCTCTGCGAGTAGCAGTCCACCACGAGCTGACGAACGAAGAAAATGCTCACCTTCGGCTTGAGGAGCTTGATGCCCTCGACGAAACCCGGCTCATAGCGCAACAACATCTAGAGGCCTACAAAGCAAAGATGACGCGCTCGTACGAAAGATTGACCAGGCCGAGGACATTCCGCCAAGGCAAACTCGTACTAGTGGTCAAAAGACCTATGATCCCCAATCGTGCCAAGCGAGGAAAATTTGAGCCAAACTATGAAGGCCCGTACATCATAGACAAGGTCTACCAGGGTGGAGCCTACCTACTCATGGACATGCACGGTGAAAGGCCTTTCAGGCCAATAAACGGCCGCTTCTTAAAGAAATACTATGCTTAATAAGCCACAGCCTAGGTCAATAATAGATGACGACGACTATGTCCGCTCAATATCTTCCTAGGCTCAGACTTTACAAGCAGCAGCCAGCCTTCCCATATCGATGGACCGAAACGTCCTTAAACTAACGACGGACCGAAACGTCCTTAAACTAACGATGGACCGAAACGTCCTTAAACTAACGACGGACCGAAACGTCCTTAAACTATCGACGGACCGAAACGTCCTTAAATTAACGACGGACCGAAACGTCCCTAAAGCTACTACCGCAACATCTTTAGGCTGACGAGATAAAAAAAGAGGAGAGAGAAAGAAAGAATAAAAAAATATATATATGAAAAAGAATAAAAAAAAAGAGACGGTATGTCCATAAGCAAAATGGGCACGGATGAAAACCCGAAAGGGCTCCGTGAGTAGAAACAGCAGGACTACCGGCGAGTGTTTGTGAAAACCCGAAAGGGTGTAACCTCGTTAAAAGACACTTGTAGGGTCCTCTCGACCTTGTAAGGAGAAACCACCTGCGTGAGATCCTTACGACTCACAAAGGAGCAACACACTTAGGGATCCTCACGATTCCTAAGGAGAAAATACACTTACGAGATCCTCATGACTCGTAAGGAGAATTCTCTTATGGGACCCTCACGGCTCATGAGATTTGAAAGTCTTAAGTTACAGAAACCTAAACCTGTTCTTAAGCAAATCCTCCACAACCTTCGATATTGCCCTACAAGAGGCTCAATACTGACCCTTGTATACAATCCACGGGCGCGAAAAAACATTTCCCCAGCAAAATCCCACCCGTGACTAGAGATATGCCCACATGGTGAACAACCCTTATAATTCCTCTCGACTTATAAGGAGAAAACCCTCTTGTAGGATCCTTACGACTTACAGAGGAACATACACTTAGGAATCCTCACGATCCCTAAGGAGAAAATACACCTGCAAGATCCTCACGACTTGTAGGGAGAAATACCTTTGTGAGACCCTTACGGCTCACGAAGTCAAAAGCCTTGGTCGACAGGACCCTTAACCCTGTTTACTAAGCCACCTTTGTTCAATATCGACAGAAGCAAATGATGATTCGCACCTGGCAACATCCCAGTTGCAGCGGTGTTGATGCCGAAATCGGTGTCCAAAATCCAAGCTTGCGGCGAAAAAGCTAGCAAGCCACACATGCCTACAAAATAGCCGAAATGATGGGGCAACTTGCAATAAAAAGCAGCAAGTAAAAGTGAAGGCATAAAAAATAGCGAAATGATGGGGCAACTCGCAATAAAAATCAGCGAGTAAAAAAATAAATAAATAAATAAATAGCCGAAATGATTGGGCACCGCGAAAAATAGCCGAAATGATGGGGCAATCGCGACCTTCGCGATATAAAAGCTGAAACGATAGAGCATCACGGAAAAAGAAATAAAATAAAAATAAAATGTATGCCTTACAGGTGATGTTCCATCACACCCTGTATACAATCCAATGGCAGAAACAAAAAGGGAACATACCTCCCTCCCCCAGGTTTCACCAAAGAAAGAAGCCAAAGCTCGACGGGCCACAAGCGACCTAGAGATCAGCCCAACATTCGTCTCGTAACAACGGACACAACTTCAAGCTAAGCGGAACAGCGGCAACTCCCAGTTCCATGGCTCGGTGGTATACATATCGCTAACAGTCAGACCTCCATCCCGTGAAATGCGGATATATTCAGCAAAATTCCTGGTCACGTGGAACGCGGATAATGTCACTCTTTGACCCCGTGGAAAACGTCCAGAGCGGAGCCTAGTCCTCGCCTAACGCGGCAGTGAACCCGTGTGAAGCATCTAGTGCAAAATTCCTGGTTACGTGGAACGCGGATAATGTCACCCTTTGACCCCGTGGAAAACGTCCAGAGCGGAGCCTAGTCCTCGCTTAACGCGGCAGTGAACCCGTGTGAAGCATCTAGTGCAAAATTCCTGGTCACGTGGAACGCGGATAATGTCACTCTTTGACCCCATGGAAAACGTCCAGAGCGGAGCCTAGTCCTCGCCTAACGCGGCAGCGAACCCGTGTGAAGCATCTAGTGCAAAATTCCTGGTTACGTGGAACGCGGACAACGTCACTCTTTGACCACGTGGAAAATGTCCAGAGCGGATCCTGGTCCTCGCAGAGCACGGCAGTGAACCCATGTGAAGCATACAGAGAGGAGCCTAGTCCTCGCCTAATGCGGCAGTGAACCCGTGTGAAGCATCCAGTGCAAAATTCCTGGTCACGTGGAACGCGGATAATGTCACTCTTTGACCCCGTGGAAAACGTCCAGAGCGGAGCCTAGTCCTCGCTTAACGCGGCAGCGAACCCGTGTGAAGCATCTAGTGCAAAATTCCTGGTTACGTGGAACGCGGACAACGTCACTCTTTGACCCCGTGGAAAACGTCCAGAGCGGATCCTGGTCCTCGCAGAGCACGGCAGTGAACCCGTGTTAAGCATCCAGAGCGGAGCCTAGTCCTCGCCTAACGCGGCAGTGAACCCATGTGAAGCATCTAGTGCAAAATTCCTGGTCACGTGGAACTAGGATAATGTCACTCTTTGACCCCGTGGAAAACATCCAGAGCGGAGCCTAGTCCTCGCCTAACGCGGCAGTGAACCCGTGTGAAGTATCTAGTGCAAAATTCCTGGTTACGTGGAACGCGGATAATGTCACTCTTTGACCCCATGGAAAACGTCCAGAGCGGAGCCTAGTCCTCGCCTAACGCGGCAGTGAACCCGTGTGAAGCATCTAGTGCAAAATTCCTGGTCACGTGGAACGCGGATAATGTCACTCTTTGACCCCGTGGAAAACGTCCAGAGCGGAGCCTAGTCCTCGCCTAACGCGGCAGCGAACCCGTGTGAAGCATCTAGTGCAAAATTCCTGGTTACGTGGAACGCGGACAACGTCACTCTTTGACCCCGTGGAAAACGTCCAGAGCGGATCCTGGTCCTCGCAGAGCACGGCAGTGAACCCGTGTGAAGCATCCAGAGCGGAGCCTAGTCCTCGCCTAACGCGGCAGTGAACCCGTGTGAAGCATCTAGTGCAAAATTCCTGGTCACGTGGAACGCGGATAATGTCCCTCTTTGACCCCGTGGAAAACGTCCAGAGCGGAGCCTGGTCCTCGCCAAGCACGGCATTGAACCCGTGTGAAGCATCCAGAGCAAATACCGGACTGTGGAGTCCTTAAAATTCATGGACTATGACGTCCTTAACCTCGACCGTGATGTCTTAAAACTAACGATCAACCACCCCGATTCCCTACGGATTCTGCCTTGGTTTAAGGGTACATCTCTTCACTCCTTTGATGCCCGGCGTTGTGATTCCTCAACGTCTTCAAAGAGGTGACGGGTCCCTGCAACCAAACACCGGACTGTGGAGTCCCTAAATCCACGGACTATGAGGTCCTTAACCTTGACCGTGATGTCTTAAAACTAACAGCGGACTGTGGAGTCCTTAAATCCACGGACTATGAGGTCCTTAACCTTGACCGTGACGTCTTTAAACTACGATACCTTGATAGACCCCTGACTCCGTGAAATACGGGTAAGGATGATCACATCCGGCATTTGCAGGCCCTCACGACCTGTAAGGAAGAAAAACTCTCTTGTGAGATCCTTACGACTCTCAAGGGAAAACCCGCTTAAGAATCCTCACGATCTCTAAGAGGAACTCACACCTATGGGATCCTCTCGACCTGTAGGAGAAAAACTCTTTATGAGACATTCGTGGCTCGTAAAAAGCAAAAGTCTTAGGAAGCAGATCTTAACCCTGAGTCCTGAGCCATTGCTGTCCTGCAAGAAGATCAAGATAGAATATTCGCAGAATACATTCAATGAAAAGGAAACACATCATTGAGAAGAAAAATGTATCTTTTATTCATAAACCAAAAT
Source organism: Agapanthus africanus (assembly GCA_030015575.1). NCBI lineage: Eukaryota > Viridiplantae > Streptophyta > Magnoliopsida > Asparagales > Amaryllidaceae > Agapanthus > Agapanthus africanus. Next base: position 479,706,655 of record CM057350.1, read on the forward strand.
GGGTACAAAGTACGATTCATGAAAGAAACAAAAAGAAAATACTCTCATCCATGAGTATGTACAAAAAGGAAGGAAAAGATACAAATGTTTCAGGCCGGCGGGCGATTCAGCAACTTGGTCAGCTCATCCTGCTTTTGTTGGACCACGGCTTCATGACGCAAGATCTCCAAAAGACGAGCCTCCGCCTGAGCTTGTTGGGACTGATATGAAGTAAGCCGGGCTTCAAGCTCTTTCTCAATGGCCTTATGAGCCTCGACCCTCTCACGAGTGAACGTGGCAGCTTTATCGAGAGCCACAACCTTATGTTCGCTACATATCGCTCTATCAGGCCACGTAAGCTCGCTTTCGTGACCACAGCCTTGGAAACAAGACATTGACAAGACCATATAAATGGGCTTCCAGTCGACGGGAATAATCGATCTAAAAACGCGCTCACACCGCCTGATGTGAAAGGCAACAAGAAAGGTTTCCGACATATTTCAAGTATGCGTTCGCAATCATATGAGTATTCAAAAAGGGAATAATAATAATAATAGCATTTGCAATCGCATGAACGTTCATAATACCCAAAAAGGTCTGATGCGCAGGAAAGTGATGATAGCATTTACAATTAAAGAAAGTTCTCATGAGAAGAATACAAAGTTTATTTATGCAAGCGGAAGCATACATACTAGCACCAAGCCTACATGGAATCTCGGCATAAAGCGTAAAAAAAGGAGGGACTAATTTAAAAATGCTCTACGCTAACGGAAAAGGTCACCAAACATGGGATCAACGGCACAAGGGTTAATGAAACAGAGGACAAAATTCTCCATCTCTCTCTCTGCTTTCTCCAGCACGTCAAAGCGACTGTTCTCACGAGGAGTTGCTCCCCATCGATTGGCACCGTGTTCGTCCGCGAAAGCAGACATAATAGCTCGCCGGGCCTTGATCTGGCTCAGCAGATAAATTGAGCAATCCTTCAAAGCCTGAGTAATCAGGCACGCTTCATGAAAACCCTCGAGCTTTTCTTCTGCCGCGTCGAGCATCGCCAGGGTCATCTCCGCCGGGTGAGGAGGGATGTCAGCAAGCACGGCCGTGAGAATCATCCGGAGCCAGAGAGAACCCATCGGGAGAGGAGACCCCCTACGGATCGAGAGTTCATGCATGGCTGAGTCGCATTCGTTGTCGGTAAGGAGGGGATCCACCAGCCGAGCAGCAAAGCGGGGGACCATTTCCTCAATAGGAACTTCCCATGGCTGTCGACGAGCATGAGGGCGATTGCAGGCCATGGCGCTCGTTTGTTTCTCAAGACAAGTTACTCCAAGAAAAAAAAATAATAATAATAGAAATCTCTTTGTGAGAGGAAAAGGGAAGCTATAGCCTCATATATAAGGAAATGCATTAAGTGCTGTGCGCGGAAAATCTTGCATGGTGAAGCTATTTCCAAGGCCCAAAAAAGGAAAGGCATCGAAAATCAAGGAGATGGAACTATTTCCAAGGCCCTTTTTTCTGCGTCTAATATTGTGCACTGAAAATAGAGCATGAGAAGATTTTGTGAACAGCCACATCAGGGGACCCCACGTGCAGACTACGTGAGGCCTAAACCTGATGTACACTAAAAAATAGAGTAGCACCCTGCATATTGAAAGCACCAACAACAACAGTAGCAAAATGATAAAATCCCAGAGAAAAGACATGCAAACATAGAAAGACATAATAACAATTGTCACTCATACTTCAAGAGGTTCATATAAAATACAGAGGACACATTTACAACGGTAGAACTTCAGATGCGGGGCATGGGTTAAGAAACTCAAAATTAACTTTATTCAAGATCTTCCAAGCATTTCGAACCTCCCGAGTATGCTTCCTCTCACGATCACAAGCATCGGGGTCCCCGCGGATGTCCTCTACCCTCCGGTAGGCGGCAAGTATGGCTGACTGCTGGAACATCTGATGCAGGAGGTCAATGAGATTATCCCGCCTTCTCTTTGAGATCAAGTGCATCAGATACACCGAGTGTACTTTATCCTCGGCGGCGTCCAATGCCCCAAGCGGCACACCAGCACAGAATAAAGGGAGAGCCTCCCTGATCGCCAGCACGATCAGCCTCAGAAGAGAAGAGCGACGGGGGAGTAGCTGATGGTTGTACTCGTCAAAGCGGCTCATGATCTCGGCACATTGAGCGTCGGTGAACTCCTGGTTCTGACTGCGGCCCAGCGCACGAATATTCCCATAGGAGATGATCTCGTCAAGACCATACAGATGGGCATCCATGATACCTGAAATAAAGGTCATGAGACATCATTGCAAAACCACCATTTCATTAGTTGCAGAAGAACAATCTCGGGCCAAGAGACCCCAGGAAGCCTCTGTGTGAAGAAATCGAGTTCTTCATTGGAATTAAATTCCTTATTAAGAAAAGGGAATTAAATTCTCAGAAACATTTTCGGATGGAATTAAATTCCATGGATTTGAACCGCCATCATCATCTCCCTAAGGCTCATCTAAACCCTAAGAGATCTACTGTGGGAGGTTAAGTGGTCTCATATTTTGGTTAAAGTACTTGAAGAAAAATGGGTTCTTTGTGAAACTCTTGATATGGATTTAAAATCCAGAGAGTTTTGTCAAAACGAAGGTGCTTCTATTACCATTACCTGAGGAGGAAGAATCCCTTTAAAACAGAGTTAAACTCTGAAAATATTTTAAGACAGAGAACTAAGCTCTGGAAGAAGAGAATTAAATTCTCAGAAAAAGTTCTCAGAAGAAGAAGATGAGCAAAGTAAAGGCTCCTATAAAGAGACAGAGGTATTTATAGAAGGCAATGGAAACGTTTCATCTCCCCAAATCCCTAAAGGAATCCAACGGTCGCAAGAGGTGACAGCGTTGCACTCACGTACTGACACGTGAGAACAACGCTGTGGGGGCATTTGTTTCCTGATTTAAAATCAGGAAAGATTATGGAAAAAGCTTGAGAAGAGGGTCACGTGCTTACACGTGACCAGCAGTCACGTGTTGGCACGTGACACCCAAAAGTACCGGCAAAGCAAGTTCAGCTTCCTGACTACATCAAAGAAAAAGGGCTTCAGAAAGGGTCACGTGCTCCCACGTGACCAGGGTCACGTGTTGGCACGAGACATTTTAAAGCGGATTCAAAGGCATATCGGTTCCCTGATCAAGTCAAGAAAAAAGAGTCCAGACCAGGGTCACGTGCTCACACGTGACCAGGGGTCACGTGATGGCACGTGACGGTTAAGCAACAATCAGAAGACAGCGCAAAAAGAAAGAAGAAGGCTCATTCCAAAGGGGGTCACGTGCCCACACGTGACCATGGGTCACGTGGTCACACGTGACCGGCTTTCAAAGCCCATTTTGTCAACAGAATTAAATTCTGAAAGAGATTCAAATCTTTCCAAAGGATAGCGACTATCTGGAACCAATCGAATTAAAGATTCAGAGGTGATGAAATATCATCTATCTATGGGAAAATCTCGGGTTTGGAAAGATTTCCCCTTTAAATCTAACCGAAACAACAAAGGAGAATCCCGGGACTTGAAATCCAATGGTGAATAAAATTCACCTAATAATCCAAAGGGCCAGAACGAATGATGGATGCAAATCAAATCTCTCAATGAAGATTCGTAAAAAAACTAATTGACTCGGCTGCTTCTCCTATAAATAGGAGCCAAGAGACACAAAAAAGAGAGATACGCAGAGGGAAGAAAGGGAGAGAGAGCCTTGATACTTCGAGGAACTTGGATCTTCTGCAAAAGAAAACCCTAGGTAAGAAAGGGAAGGCTCCTTGAAGGAAAAGAGAATTTAATTCTCAACAGAGTTTAACTCTGATATATAAAACAGAAGAACATATTTCTTCTCTCTTTGATAGAGGATCTGCAAAGTGCACATCTCCCCTTGAGGTTGAGAATTTAATTCTCAATGGGTCGAGATCCTGCCATGCAGATCCAAAACATAGAGAGGGAATGGAAGCACGAGAATTTAATTCTCACAGAACTATAGGAATTTAATTCCTTTGAAATAAAACTAGGGCTTGACCCTGTGTTATGGGAATTTAATTCCTTCAGAACAAAAGAAACAGGGTTTAACCCTAGTTAAGAACCTAGTTCTGCTGGAACAGCGGGGATTTAATTCCCTTGATCATAATTTAACAAGAGAGTGGGAATTTAATTCCTTAAAAGCTTTTTAACCTTATTTGGTTCTTCACATGTATGAGGAATTTAATTCCTACAGAAAATTCAGAGTCCAACTCTATTCAGAATATAAACCTTTAAGAGGAAGTAGGAATTTAATTCCTCTGAAATTACTGTCAGGGTTTAACCCTACGAGGAATTTAATTCCTGGAAAAGATTAACAGATCCTCTAAACAATATACATAGAGGCAGGGTCACGTGTCACCACGTGACCCCCCCAGGAGATCTACAGAAAACCCCTTTGAGGCAGCACCCCACGTGACCCACGTGACCCTTGACAGAAGCTTTAATACACAGGCATTTGAATGCCCATCACGTGATGGCACGTGATGCTCTGAAAGATGCGATAATCTCAGCAGAATAAATGAAGGGAGGGCGCTCTCACGTGCTGCCACGTGACCCCTCTTGCCTTAGTGTTTAACACTAAATTGAAACTCTCGAACCCAGTGTTAAAACACTGTTGGGCCTTAGTGTTCAACACTAATCAAAAAGCTTTATTTGCAGTGTTCAACACTGATCTGTTTTAGTGTTTAACACTAATTTGAAAAGCCTTGTTGCTGGTGTTTAACACCAATTATCTTTTAGTGTTAAACACTAACTTGTCAATCTCATTCCCCAATGTTCAACACTGATTGCTATGTAGTGTTTAACACTAGGCTTTGGCCCAATTGGCTAAATGGATAGAGGCAAAGCCTCTCCTGATTGGACTTAGCCCAGGCTGGCCATAAGTCCTCAATTCGTAATCAACTGGGCTAATGGGCTCATAACATAATTAATTGGTGTTGATCCCAAATTGGGCCAAGGACTATTTAATCCACTCCGGTTCTAGGGTACATCTCTTCACTCCTTTAATACTTGGCATTGTAATCCCTCAATGTCTTCAAAGAGGTGACGGGTCCCGACGACCACACATTGATATGGAATGTGGTGTCCTTAAACCCGTGTTTAATGCAAAATTCCTGGTTACGTGGAACGCGGATAATGTCACTCTTTGACCCCGTGGAAAATGTCCAGAGCGGAGCTTGGTCCTCGCAGAGCACGGCAGTGAACCCGTGTGAAGCATCCAGAGCACATACCGGACTGTGGGATCCTTAAACCCATGGACTACGACGTCCTTAACCTTGACCGAGATGTCTTAAAACTAACAATGGACTGTGGGGTCCTTAAACCCATGGACTACGACGTCCTTAACCTTGACCGAGATGTCTTAAAACTAACGATGGACCGCAACGTCCTTAAACTACCCATGGACCGCAATGCCCTTAAACTAGAACAATAGAGCCCCATATGCTCTTTTGTCGGATCTAAACGGTCCCGTTTAAGTTGATCTTAGCCTCAAAGATGGCTAACGTATCCTTAAACCTTCAAACAGACTGGACTATGAATCCCCCCAATTAACTCTGGCTCGAGGGTACATCTCTGAACTCCTCTGACATCCGTCGTTGTAATCTTTCAACGTCGTCAGAGAGGTGACGGGTCCCGACGGCCATACATATGATGGACCACTATGTCCCTAAACTGGAACATTAGAGCCTAAATGCTCTTTTGTCGGATCTAAACGATCCCGTTAAGTTGATCTTAGTCTCAAAGATAGACTAACGTATCCTTAACAAACGTTTGAGTTGATCTTAGCCTCAAGTATGGCTGACGTATCCTCAAACCAAACCCCCAAACCCAAATCTAAGATAATACGGATTCGGACTAGTCCACGCCCTACGGGCGACGACATAACTCGGTCTCCGTAAACAATCCACGGGCAACAAAACACAAAACAAACACACACGACACGAAGTGACCATCTGGAGAAGGAGAAAGTTGTTACCGCGATGCGGTAGCGTAATTAACTGCAGGGGCTTGCGCCTGCAGGGAAGAGCGTCCCCACAATCAAAAACCCCTCAAACGAGGGGGAATCTGACGAAGTCTGCTACATCGGCCGCATCCGTCTAAACCTTCGATACACGGTGCCATAAATCAACTTGGCATCTTCGGAGAGGTGGACGGATAGCACCTATTAGCATCTGCCCCGAATCTCAGGCTAGACGCCAATGTCTCGGCCGTCCTTCGGAGGGGAACAGTCCTTTTTATAGCGCCCATAAATTAGTTAAATTTGTTAAAGAGATCTTTCTCTGAGTGATTTGGGGAATTTTCCCCACCGTTGGATCTTTGATCCAAAGGCTTCTGTTTTACAGAAGAAAATCTTCTTATTTTAATAAGAACAGAAAAATTCCTTTAGAATTTTAATTCTGTTTGGCGCATATGCATCTGCGCTGACACATGTCACGCAGCGCACAGCGCAGCGCAACTGTGCAAGCGCATCTGCGCTGATACGTGTCGCGCAGCGCAGCGCAACTGCTCTAGCGCGTCTACGCTGACACGTGTCGCGCAGCGCACAGCGCAACTGCGCTCGCGCATCCGTGCTGACACGTGTCACGCAGCGCAGTGCTTGCGCAACTGAAGCGTTGCTTCCTTTAATTTTATTTAAAATAGAGCTTTGCTCTGATTGGGTGCGCTGCCTTGGGCGCTGTGCTGCCGTATCAGCTTTTGACACGTGGCGCATTGCGCGCAGCGCACGGGATCTGAAGCGTTGCTTCAAAATTTTGAATTTTTGAAATTTAAACAGAGCCTTGCTCTAATTGGGGGAAACAAATGCCCCCCCACCGTTGCGCTCACGTGGCGCGTACGTGAGTGCAGCGGTGGCAAGATCCCAGCCTTTGGATCAACTGACAAGTTGAAAGGGCGTAGGAGCCTATAAATAGGACCCTTGGTCCTTAGTAAATGTTTTACCATTTTCAAGAATCTTGAGTTTTCAGAGCCTTGCTCTTGTTTAAGAATTTTAAAGCCTTACTCTTGTTTTTTCAAAAGAACTCCAGAGTTCAGAACTTGAAAACATCTTAGGTATTAATAAAATAAAATAAAATAAAAATTGATTAATAGAGCCTTGCTCTCATAGATCTTTGATCTAAAACCCTTTTGGGGTTTCATCAGTAGAGCCTTGCTCTGGAAGGTTCATAGATCTACAGAGATCTTCTTCATAGGTTTTAACTCATGAACAGAGCTTTGCTCATGGAACAAATGTAGATCTTTTCTGATATGAAAATGGAGAACTCCCAAAAGTTTTCATTGATCTTTAAAATCCCAAATTTTAATCTTTAAGGGTTGAAGTTTTCTTTTTGATGGATTTTCCATCATTAATATAGGGCTAGGCTCTCCTTAAAGAAATTTTATTCCCTTGAGACCAGAGTTTGACAAATGTCACTCTGTGACAGAGCTTTGCTCCAAAAGAGGAGATTTTCTCCTTGTCTCTAGGGATTTCCCACCAATGAGGATATTCTCTTGTGGATCTTTTAATGAATTGACAGTCTCATCTAATGATGGGATGGTTTTATTAAATGATGCACCGTCATCAAGATTTTGTGGGTCCCCCTTTGGTCCCCTACCCACTGCATCACAGTGTGGAGTAAGATTTTAAAATGCCAAGCGTTAGAACACTAACGGTTATTTTTGTCATTTTACAGGAAACATGTCTAACGACTTGTCTTTCCCCTTCGTTCGCTCAGAAGGAGGGTTCCCCCATGCGCCAGTAGACCAGGTGGCGTTCACTCTTATTAAAGATCATGACCCTGAGCGCAAAAAACTCCACCTGTGGGGAAGGTGGTACAGCCAGATCATCCAGGGTCGCCGCAGTTTCAGTTTTGCCATGCCGTCTGAGCCCATAGTTACGATCCCCTATGCGGACGAACCCCCGGTGAAGTATGCCGTGGAGGTTAAAAATTGGAATTCTGATGACTTCCTCCAGCCTGCAATCGGTGCCATCCCCGTGGAGCCGCCGCCGGCAATAGACATTCTGGGGAGGCGAATTTGTCAGGATGAAGCACGCCCTTGGGGACAGGCTTACAATATTGGACTGATCCTGTGACTGCCCGTCGGATATTTGCAGTGGGCTCGGTACATCTTATCGGCTAAAAGGACTCATTTGATGAAGATCGGTTTGTATTCGACCATCTACGTTTCGCTCTTCGAATATCCTTCCCCTCCAACATGGTGGATTAAAACTTTTATCGAGCAACGGAATATCCCCACCCACACTTTCTTGACGACGGATAGGGAGGTCTCTATTTCTTTGGAGGAGTTTGCCGAACTCTCGGGTCTGCCGATGAGGGGGGAGCATTATGAAGAGTTGCTCCCTCCTGACAAATACATCTTTGCTACCAAGCCGCTGGTGTTCGACCTGACTCCGGAGAACGCCGTTCAGCATCAGTACCCAGGCTTGGTGAAGGTATTAGAGATCTATGAAGGACTCCATCTGGAATTGGGCGACCGGGGCGTCAGTTTTGCAGATTTTATTGCCCGCTTCGTTCGCCCGGAGTTCTTATCGGAGCAGGGCGAGAAGTTCGCCCGGCTCGACGACCCTTTTGGATTCGTTTTGGATCGCCGACCCACATTGGAGGATGAGCACCAAGACTTTTACCTTCCCGGTGTCGCTGTCGTCCCTTTCTTAGAAATTGCCGTCCCGGGCTTGGATGAGGAGACTTTTTTTATAGGATTCTTGGGCTTGTGGCTGTGCAGCTTTGCGCTCCCTATGCACCCGCGCCACATGCGGCCCTCCGTCTTTTACCCAGCGCATCGGATGGTGGCTGGTCTGCAGTTATCGGTAAGAATCGCTGGGCTGGCTCACCTTTATAATGGACTTAGCGTAGCGGCGGATGCCAATGAGCCTGGGGTGCAGCCCGCTAACTTCCCGATGCACTATTTCACATCCTGGATGGAGATGCACGTGCAAGGGGTGTTCGGTGCCCATAAGATTCCTCTGTTCTTTGAGAAATGCAGACTCCCGAGAGTCATGCGGTTGGTTGGCGCTTCAATTGTGGCTGCACCCCCACAGGAGTCTAGGGGGCTGCTCCTTCGTCCATATCTGGTGGGAGCGAAGGTTTCCTTTGTGGATAAAATCATAACAATAGGCTCAGAGACCACAAAGTCAGTAGTGTCGCTACGCGATGATTTTAAAGATGGGGCTTCCATATTGAAGGCTCGGGAAATCCTCCATCTCTATTCCATTCGGCCGGGCTATCTAGTGTTTAGGCAGAATGAGACAGCACTTTTTATGAGGTACAACCCGCACCGGTTTGCTCAGCAATCGAGCTACAACCAAGGGATCCCGATGGAAGCTTTCTTGGAAAAGCCCGTGGTCAACCGAGAGGGGATGAAGAATGCAATGCACCATTTCGCACGGCTTAACACGGGTTCCTATTTTTTTATCAGCGAACCCAGCTGTGTCCCTAAGATGCTCAACACGTATGTGGCTTGGTATGCGCATGCGATGGGCCCAGTTATATTAACGGAAAAGCGCATGCTGGTTGACCGTAGGGGTGTGCCTCCTGGCAGTGATCGCAAGGCCCCCTTGAACCCAAGGATCCCGGTCATTCCTCCGTTAAAAGATGCCGGAGTCGATCGACCACGCGTGTTGAGCCCCCCGCGTGGATTGCCATTGCCTGCTATGGTGAATGCACCACCGGCGCCCCGTGCTCCCACGAAGACGGTTAATGTAGTATCGCCAGAGTCCTGCACAGGAGCGGACATCGGGACACGCCGCCCTAAGGTGACTGCCAAGCGCAAATCAATTCCAGGTGCATCTAGAGCTGGCATGCAAAAGAAGAAGAAGTCCATCCTTTCCCTCGATGCGATCCTCAGTTTAGAGCCTGAGGCTCCTCTCAACGAAGGAATAAGTGAATATGGCAGCAACAAGGGCTTCTTGGTAGACCCCGCAGACACCAATTTGGCGGCCGCCATTGCAGCTTCGGAGCGATCGGCGGGGCTCGAAGCGATGTTAAGTAAACTCGTTGAGTCAGGTAACCATTAGCCGCTTCCTTCGTCACTTTATTGCATTTTTTTATCATTATATTTTTTTTTACTAATATTTTCCCCATTTTCAACAGGTGTCTCTACCGAAGAAGCTATTGTTGCCTCTTTGAAAACTTTCCAAGAGGAGGAGGAGAAACGTGCTCTAGCAGGCGTTGGTACGTCTCACCCCCCCTTTTTTTTACAAGAAAAATTTGTTATCTCTTCTGATGGTCAACCTAACCTTCTTCCTTTGTTTCTTTGCAGGGGCTATATCAGTTGATGCGGGGATCCTCCCCAAGCCTGTTACTGAAATCCCGGTCTCGTCGGGGCTGCTGCAAGAGCCTCGACTTGACAAAACGACCTTGAAAAATTTGGAGGCATCCCTATTCACGGACGAAGACGCCTCAATTAAAGAGGCTCTAGTGGCATCCGTCTCAACGGCTCGGGAGGAGAGGAAGCGGTTGAGACGCGAAGCAAAGGCGCACAGAGTTGCTTTGGCTATGGGAGCGGGCCCTAGCACCATCCCTCGCACTGATACTCCCTCCGAAGAGGCCCCTGTCGCCCTATCTGCTGCTCGCAGGCAAGTGGCGCGTGCGGTTCGAAGTGCAAATGGTAAATCCTCTTCAGGTAGCATTTCTTTCAGAACCTTGTTGTAAGAATTATAAAGCCATCGGTTCTTATGTATCCCATCTTGCAGGGCCAAGTCCGACCGAGGGGGAGGCGGAGACCGTTGAACCCAGGGAAACAGAGGAGGCGGTGCCTGCCGAACCCGAGCTGACGGTGAGCAACGTCGTTGGGGCTACGGGGCCTGAAACAGAGGTTGGGGGATCTTCAGCCGAGAGGGTCATTGATGCCGAACCTGAAGTGGCGACAGATGAAATGATCGTTCTAACCGAGCCGAGGGTAGTGGTGGGCGAGGCGCTTGAGGCTGGCGACCTCATGGTGACGGTGGGCGAGACAACTGTGACCGCTGAACCCGAGGGAGTAGCGGGTGAGGTGATCACGATTCCTGAGGACGAGCCAACCGCTCCTTCTCAGGAATCTAGCAATGCTCCAATCATAGCCCTCCCCGTCTGTGGTCCCCCGCCGTCCCCAGGGCTTGCGAGCACGACAACGGTTCCCATTGAGTCGGGTGATGAGGCCACGGGCGGTGGCCTCATGTCAATGGAGGAGGGAATTGCCTCAGTTTCGGCCGGCAGCTCATCGGGTAAATTTCGAGTTATCATCCTTCTCTTTTTATATCTTGCGATCTTTTCTAACAAGTTTGTCTTTGTTTTTAACGCAGGTGCGGCCAACGCCGATACTCCATTTCTCGAAGGAGCACCGTCAACTACTTCCTTGGCGGTGGTCACCTCCCAGCCTTTCCTTGTGCCATCATGAATGTTGGAAGGTATGGATTTGCGACTCATTAGTTTATCTTTTAACCGCGTAACTTATGTACTAACGTCATACCACTGTGTCTTTTCAGGAGTGCTCTTTGATCATCTATATCAAGTGTTGCTCCCACACTTCTCCTTCCCATCCGAACTCGCTTCTCCCTCTAGTGGTGCCGGTGAGTATATTTTCATTTCGATGTCTTTCTTTTTTTATTGACGGAATTACTTATAACCCCTTTTTTTTATCTCAACTGCAGTGCTACAGATTGAAAGAGGGGATAAAAGATCGGCTGCGCCACCGGCCCTTCCGGCCTTGCCACATGCCTCAGCTGGTATATCGACTATCACATTAATAACTCCCCCTTTTTTTACTTCCTGAACTGTTATCTGATCACATCTTGTTTCTTTTCAGCGGTCGTTCCGGTCTCGGCGCCCTTCGAGTCTCGTATCATAATGCCGGTAGGTCCTTTCCTGAGATGTCCATCTTCGAAAGGCGCCGCGAACAGCTTGCGTATGTTGAGCGACTACATTGAAGAGCTCGACGTTGAGACCCCTACTTCTGCTGCGGACTTCGCTACAGTGGTTAACCCGATGCTGGTGATACTCGTGAGTTTCCATGACGAGGGCATCATCGCATCTTGGGTTAATCATTGTATGAAGATCGAGGCTCGCCTGCATCAGCTGGATTTGATGCGTGCTGCCCCCGAGACTTTAGCTGCGAGCAATGAAAGAGCAGCATGGATCGAGGGAAGCGCCTCTTACGTCCACCACTTGGAACAAGAAGAAGCTTTAAGGCTAAGGGAATGCCAAGAGACCTCAAGCGAGACGGCCCATCTGCGTGCTGAGGTTGAAGCGAATGCTGCCCAAGTGAAGACTATCTTTGAGGGTCTCCTGGAGCGCATCTCCCATGGGCTAAACTTGAAGCGAAAGCTTGATGTAGCTGAGCGCGATACCCCAGGTCCGGAAGCTGCTTATCAGGCCGTCAGGGAGCAGTTTGCGTCTGTCTTGCAGCAACGGGCCCAAGTGGAGGCGGAGCTGGCGGTGGTAGCCGATCAGGAGAAAGCGGGGAAGGAATTGCGCGAACAATTGCTAGATCTATGCAAGATGCTTCCTTCTTAGTAATTCTCCTTGTATCGTTTGTACTTGTAAATAAAAAATGTATGTATATTTTTTATTCTTTAGCACAATGTATCCTGTACTCAATCAAGTTTATGAATAAAAGATGCACATTTTTTTGTAATGTCTTGTGTCATTTCTCCGCCTTTTCTTTCTTTTATTATCAGCATGCCACCTTAGTAAACATGGTCAACAGATAATAGAGCACGCATCTTGACTTTCTTAAGAATCAGCGATGGCTTAGGCCGTAGGTTTAGATCTGCTGCCTAAGACTTTTCAACTCTATAAGCCGTGAGGGTCTCATTGAGATTCTTCTCCCTACGGATCGAGAGGATCTCGTAGGTGGGTTTTCTCCTTAGGAATCATGAGGATTCCTAAGTGTGGTTTTCTCTTATAAGTCGTAAGGATCCTATAAGAGAATTTTTTTCTCTTATGAGTCGAGAGGACCCGTAAGCGGTTGTTTCCCTCCTTGTCGAAACTCGACTTTGGAGAGTGAGACCCGTGAATAGTATGCAAGAGACCGTTTTAGATCGGCTTGTAGGTTCCCATTGTTCAGGAAGCAAGTTTTTCAGTTCCTGCTGCCTGAGGCTTCATCTTGCAAGTTGAGACGAATCGGGGATTTCCCATAGAGACGCTGGTGGCTCTGCGAGTCGACGCGGATCAGGAGGCTCTCGTCAAGGAGTGTTTGTATCCATGAGTCGAGGAATTTGCTAGGGATTATTTGTTTCCCAAGCGCCAAGGATTATTTGTTTCCTTGGGGGTTTGAAACGAGTCGAGAATTTCCCACGGAGGCACTGGTGGCTCTGCGAGTCGACGCGGATCAGGAGGCTCTCATCAAGGAGTGTTTGCATCAGTGAGTCGAGGAGTTTGCTAGGGATTATTTGTTTCCCAAGCGCCAAGGATTATTTGTTTCCTTGGGGTTTGAAACGAGTCAAGGATTTCCCACGGAGGCACTGGTGGCTCTGTGAGTCGACGCGGATCAGGAGGGTCTCGTCAAGGAATGTTTGTATCCGTGAGTCGAGGAGTTTGCTAGGGATTATTTGTTTCCCAAGCGCCAAGGATTATTTATTTCCTTGGGGTTTGAAACGAATCGAGAATTTTCCACGGAGGCACTGGTGGCTCTGCGAGTCGACGCGGATCAGGAGGCTCTCGTCAAGGAGTGTTTGTATCCGTGAGTCGAGGAGTTTGCTAAGGATTATTTGTTTCCTTGGGGTTTGAAACGAGTCGAGGATTTCCCACGGAGGCACTGGCGGCTCTGTGAGTCGACGCGGATCGGGGGGCTCTCGTCAAGGAGTGTTTGTATCCGTGAGTCGAGGAGTTTGCTAGGGATTATTTGTTTCCCAAGCGCCAAGGATTATTTGTTTCCTTGGGGTTTGAAACGAGTCGAGGATTTCCCACGGAGGCACTGGTGGCTCTGCGAGTCGACGCGGATCAGGAGGCTCTCGTCAAGGAGTGTTTGTATATGTGAGTCGAGGAGTTTGCTAGGGATTATTTGTTTCCCAAGCGCCAAGGATTATTTGTTTCCTTGGGGTTTGAAATGAATCGAGAATTTCCCACGGAGGCACTGGTGGCTCTGCGAGTCGACGCGGATCAGGAGGCTCTCGTCAAGGAGTGTTTGTATCCATGAGTCGATGAGTTTGCTAGGGATTATTTGTTTCCCAAGCGCCAAGGATTATTTGTTTCCTTGGGGTTTGAAACGAGTCGAGGATTTCCCACGGAGGCACTGGTGGCTCTGCGAGTCGACGCGGATCAGGAGGCTCTCGTCAAGGAGTGTTTGTATCCGTGAGTCGAGGAGTTTGCTAGGGATTATTTGTTTCCCAAGCGCCAAGGATTATTTGTTTCCTTGGGGTTTGAAACGAATCGAGAATTTCCCACGGAGGCACTGGTGGCTCTGCGAGTTGACGCGGATCAGGAGGCTCTCGTCAAGGAGTGTTTGTATCCGTGAGTCGAGGAGTTTGCTAGGGATTATTTGTTTCCCAAGCGCCAAGGATTATTTGTTTCCTTGGGGTTTGAAACGAATCGAGAATTTCCCACGGAGGCACTGGTGGCTCTGCGAGTCGACGCGGATCAGGAGGCTCTCGTCAAGAAGTGTTTGTATCTGTGAGTCGAGGTATCTGCTGAAGACACTGGTTTCTTCGGAGTTGGACTGAACCATCGAGATTTGGCTTCTTCTTCTGGCGGAGCCTGTTGGGAAAGTATGGTTCCCTCTTTTTTTACGCCCTTGGATTGTATACAGGGATCGATGTGATCTTAACTGTAGTGCCAAAGTTTTATCATCATTTTTTTTGTTTTATCTCCGCGATGCTCTATCATTTCAGCTTTTATATCGCGAAGGTCGCGATTGCCCAATCATTTCGGCTATTTTTCGCGGTGCCCAATCATTTTGGCTATTTATTTTATTTTTACTCGCTGCTTTTTATTGCGAGTTGCCCAATCATTTCGGCTATTTTGCATGCATACATTTTTACTTGCTGCTTTTTATTGCAAGTTGCCCTATTATATCGGTTATTTCGTATGCATGTGCGGCCTATTGGCTTTTCGCTGTAAACCGATTTCGGCATCGGCACCGCCACAACTGGGATATTACCAGGAGCGAATCATCATCTACCTCTGTCGATGTCGAACAAAGGTGGCTTAGCGACCAGGGTTAGGGTCCTGTCGGCTAAGGCTTTTGACTTCATGAGCCGTAAGGGTTTCACGAAGTTATTTCTCCCTACAAGTCGTGAGGATCTTGTAGGTGTATTTTCTCCTTAGGACTCGTGAGGATTCCTAAGTGTTCGTTTCCTCTGTAAGTCGTAAGGATCCTACAGGAGGGTTTTCTCCTCATAAATCGAGAGGATTTACAAGGGTTGTTTACCATGCGAACATATCCCATGTCACGGATGAGACTTGGTTAGGGAAATGTTTATTCGCGCCCGTGGATTGTATACAAGGGCCAGTATTGAGCCATTTGTAGGGCAATATCGGGAGTTATGGGAGTTGCTTAAGCACAGGTTTAGGTCTCTGTAACTTAAGACTTTCAACTCTTATGAGCCGTGAGGGTCCCATAAGAGAGTTCTCCTTACGAGTCGTGAGGATCTTGCAAGTGTATTTTCTCCTTAGGAATCGTGAGGATCCCTAAGTGTGTTGCTCCCTTGTGAGTCGTAAGGATCTCACGCGGGTGGTTTCTCCTTACAAGGTCGGGAGGACCCTATAAGTGTCTTTTAACGAGGTTGCGCCCTTTTGGGTTTTCACAAATACTCGCCGGTAGTCCTGCTGTTTTTACTCACGGAGCCCTTTCGGGTTTTCATCCGCGCCCATTTTGCTTATGGACATACCGTTTTTTTTCGCTTCCTCTCTTTTTTTTTACGAGGTCGCACCCTTTCGGGTTTTCACGAACACTCGCCGGTAGCCCTGCTGTTTTTACTCATGGAGCCCTTTCGGGTTTTCATCCGTGCCCTTTTTTGCTTATGGACATACCGTTTTTTTTAATTTTATTTTTATATGTTTTTTTTATATCTTGTCAGCCTAAAGATACTGCGGTAGTAGTTTAAAGACGTTTCGGTCTGCTATTAGTTTAAGGACATTTCGGTCCGTCTTTGAGAAGGCTGGTTACTGCTGATAGAGTTTGAGCTTAGGAAGATAGCGAGCGGACATAGTCGTCGTCATCTATCATTGACCTAGGATGTGGCTCATTAAGCGTAGTATCTCTTTAGGAAGCGACCGTTTATTGGCCTGAAAGGCCTTTCACCGTGCATGTCCATGAGTAGATAGGCCCCACCCTGGTAGACCTTATCTATGATGTACGGGCCTTCATAGTTTGGCTCGAATTTTCCTCGCTTAGCGCAATTGGGAATCATAGGCCTTTTGACCACTAACACAAGTTCGCCTTGGCGGAATGTCCTCAGTCGGGTCAATCTTTCATATGAGCGCGTCATCTTTGCTTTATAAGCTTCCAGATTTTGCTGTGCTATGAGCCGGGTTTCATCAAGGGCGTCAAGCTCCTCAAGCCGAATGTGAGCATTTTCTTCGTCCGTTAGCTCGTAGTGGACTGCCACTCATAGAGAGGGTAATTCTATCTCAAGAGGGAGTACTGCTTCTGTACCGAATACTAACGCATATAGCGTTGCGTTCGTGGCCGTTTTAAACGTAGTTCGATACGCCCAGAGAGCTTCTTGCAGTCTTTCGTGCCAGTCTTTCTTATTTCGTGACACCGTTTTCTTCATGATCTTCGTCAAGGTCTTATTGAAGGCTTCATCTAGACCATTAGCTCGCGGAATATAAACTGAGGAATATCTCCAGTCTATGTTATGCTGTTGCGCGAAGCGGCTGATCTTGTGACTTCTGTAGGCTGGCCCGTTATCGGAGATGATCCGTCGCGGAGTTCCAAATCGATATATGACATGCATCTTGAAGAAATGGAGGATATTCTTCGTCTTCACCTCCCTCAGTGGTATTGCTTCTGCCCACTTGGAGAAGTAGTCAGTTGTCGCCAGGATGAAACGATGTCCCCTAGACGATGCTGGTTCGATGGGGCCGACTATGTCAGTTCCCCACATTTCGAACGGCCAGCTAGCCACTGTTGGATGTAATGGATTTGGATGCTGATGGATGAAGTCCCCATGGATTTGGCATGAGTGACATTGCTTCGCATATTCGAGGCAATCTTGAATCATCGTGGGCCAGTAGTAGCCCATCCGTTTGATCTTCAACTTCATCTTTGGGCCCGCTTGGTGAGAACCGCAGAGTCCGTCATGAACTTCCTGAACGACTCTTTTCGCTTCGTCAGGTCCTAAACATCTCAGCCACAGAGAATCAAATGACCTCTTGTATAGAGTATCATTGACGAAGGCGAAAGATAGAGCTCGTTTCATGAGCTGATGTCTTGTGGACGCTTCTTCGGGCATTTGGTGGGACTTAAAGTAGTCTATAAAGACTTCCCTCCAATCCTCAACCTTTCCTCGTTCTTTTACTTGTAAGGTCATCTGCTCGTTCGCTCCTTTTTCTTCGGATGATTCCGAAGATATTTCTGCTGGGGCAAGCACTTGACGGCTTTGTACCATGATTCTAACGTCATCGAGATTCTCGTCAACCAGTTCTTTAGCAAGTTTGGCCAATGCTTCTGCTTTGCTGTTTTCCGTGCGCGGTATGTTCTCCAAAGTATAGGAGGGAATTTGGGTCAACAGTTGTTGCACTTTTCCGCCGTACTTCACCAGTTCTGGCTTGCACGTTTGGTAGTCGCCATTTACTTGACTAACGACCAGTTGAGAATCCCCGTATATAAGGAGGTCTTCAATTCCCATGTCAATAGCGATCTCGAGGCCTGCTATCAAAGCTTCCTATTCGGCTTCGTTATTCGTCCTCGGTTCTGTTAAGGAGAAAGCGAAACGCATTATCCCTCCTTGTGGAGTCACGAAGATGAGGCCTACCCCCGATTTGATTATAGGGGTACTTTGTTTGCGCTTTTTCACAGAAGATGCTCCATCGAAATAAAGTTCCCATTGGGTATCACCACCGTCGATCGTGTCAAACGCATGTTCGTCTGGTAAATCGCAGCTCAGAGGAGAATCGGCGGGTATCAGATGCTCAGCAAGGAAGTCGGCGATGGCCTGGCCTTTCACTGCCTTGAGAGGTTGATACGTTATCGAGAACTCCATCAAGAGCAGAGCCCATTTAGCGAGTCGACCTGTCAGTATGGCCTTTGACATTAAATACTTAAGATGGTCCACCTTCGAAATAAGACGGACCTCATGCGCCAACGTATAGTGCCTGAGCTTTGTTATCGCGAAGATCAACGCTAGGCAGTGTTTTTCAATGGGGGAGTAGTTGCTTTCTGCTCCCTGTAGAACTTGACTTAAGTAGTAGAGTGCTCTTTCTTTCCCTTGATCGTTCTCTTGTGCCCATAATGCGCCCAAGGAACCTTCGAGGGCAGTTGTATAAAGAATGAGGGGTTTTCCCTTGACCGGAGCAGCCAACACTGGCGGGTTCTGCAGGTACTGTTTAATTTCGTCCAGCACGCTATGGCATTTTTGATCCCAGACGAATGGAGTTCCCTTCTTCATCAGGTGACTGTAAGGGCGGCACTTTCCAGAGTGGTTGGCTATAAATCGCCGAATATATGCGAGCTTTCCTTGGAGAGACCACAACTGTTTGAGAGTCCTTGGCGAAGGTATTTCCATGATCGCCTTGATCTTGGACGGATCTATTTCGATACCCCGGTGTCGGACAATGAATCTCAGGAATTTGCCCGAGGAAACTCCAAATGCACACTTGAGCGGGTTCATCTTCAAGTTGTATTGTCGAAGGCATTGAAATACGGTCTTCAAATGCTCGAGATGTTCCTCGTATGATTTGCTTTTAACCACGAGATCGTCGATATAGCATTCGACGATTTCGTGTATGAGGTCATCGAAGATCTTCGTCATGGCCCTCTGGTAGGTGGCACCGGCGTTCTTTAGACCGAAGGGCATCACCTTGTAGCAGAATATACCCAAAGGAGTCCGGAAGGCGGTGTGCTTCTGGTCTTTGGGATGCATTTTTATCTGATTATATCCTGACGAGCCGTCCATGAAGGAGAAAACCTCATGAGTGGACGTATTGTCTATCATCAGTTCGGTGACTGGCACTGGAAAATCATCCTTTGGGCAAGCTTTATTAAGATCGCGGAAGTCTACGCATATGCGCACCGTCCCATTTTTCTTCATCACCGGGATGATGTTAGCGATCCATTCAGGATATTGAACCTCCTGGATAAAGCCAGAGTCGATCAGCTTCTTGACCTCGGCGTTGATACTCATCTCGAGCTCGAGCCGCATTCTCCTCGGTGCCTGTTTGACTGGCTTGATGTCCGGGGATATCGCCAATTTGTGTACAGCAATTTCTGGATCTAGTCCCGGCATTTCGGAATAGTTCCACGCGAAGCAATCTCTATGCTGCAGAAGCACATCCTTTAACGCAGCTACCCTTACTTCAGATAGTAACTCGCTGATGAATGTCGGTCGCGGATCGTCTGTCGATCCCAACTCAATCTTCTTGAGGTTATCTGCAGTGGTATAGATTCCATCTTCCAGCTCTTTTGGCGCTGGTGGGAATTCTGAGATTATCTCGTCGCTGCTGTTTTCAAAGCACCAAGGGAGCTCATCTATGTCCTCGGGCTCTTTTTTTAATATTGTAATCATGTGACAGGTGCGAATTCGCTTCCAATCCCAATGTGGAACCGGTTCTTCTTTCGTGGCCTTGGGCTCGTGCTTCTGTAGCGGCGTTACCTTCCAGTTGTCAGACAGAGCGAACTTGCCGAGCTGGTACTGATCTTCGACCCAATTCTTAAAGGTGAAGCAATCTTCGAGCGGGTGCCCTATTACTCGATGGTAAGAGCAATAGTTTGGGTCAGAGACTTCGCTTGCTTGTTCGGGGTGCTTGGACTCCGGCAGTGTGGGCATCTGATGTTTTAGAGCAAGCTCAAGTATCCTCCTCGTCTTATCCCGAGGAAAAGAGTATGCTCGACTCATTTTCTTCATGAGGGATAGATCAATAACGCTCGCCTCCCATTTGCGTGATTTCTTAGCCCTGCTTTGTTGCTGTTGAGCGCCTTTTTGGGCTTTCGACTTATTTCTGCTTTTGCGCCGAGCCTTCTTTATAACAGGTTGACAAGGAGCGGCATTTTCATCCTTTACGGCCTGTTGGAGAAGGTGTTGCGTCTTGGCTTTCTCGTAGATGGCTGTCTCACGGTTGTGATCATCTCAGACTTTTTGACCAGCTTTCTTTATAAGTTTGTCCATTTGTTCCTCGAACGACGGACTGGACTCCTTTGCATCTGGAACTTTTACTGGCTTAGGATTAGCATCCTCCCATTGAGCATCCGCTTCTTCATCAAGGTCATACACGACGTAGCAGCCGGGTAGTAACTCTCGTTTCTTTGACCGGATGTATCCAAGCCCTTTTGTTTCTATTCTCCCGTTAGGCAGTTTGCGCTGAGTCCCGGGGACGTTCCAGACCTTGTCATATAATTTTGCTTTTCTAACGGTCTGTTTGAAGGATATCCCCTGGCGTTTCAGCAGCTTTTTCAAACCTTCCGTATAATATCTGGGGAGACGGATAGGCTGAAGCCTGTCGAGCGTAGAATCCGCGCCATGCCAGATTTCTTTTTCTACCTTGGTTTCTTCAGAGCGGTAAAACAGAATTGCTTTCTCGCTCTCTCACCTGGGAGGGATATAGAATGTCCGCAACTCTTCTGCACTGTAGATATTAAGTGCATCCAGTTCTTTATGGTGTTTAAGCGGCACTATGGCGACTTGTAGACTTTGCTCTTCGTCAGCGGACGTTTGTATTGAAGGTCGAGCAGATAATACAGCATGGACTTCATCTTCCGAGTCGCTGCCAAAGATCAATGTAGGAGCCGATGGTCCCGGCTTGTTGTGTTGGGGAGGACCCGAATAAACTATCTCCTCTTCCTCCTCAGTATCACTGCCGAAGACAGGGATGGTAGCGTTAATTTTATTCTTCAGCTTGTGACACTTCACTGTGTCTTCGAAATCCGGTAAGAAGTATTTGGCGTCTTCATATTTGCGGACCTCGTTTTCAGAGAACGGGTTCAGTTCTCCCATCACGGTATACTCGAAACCATCCTTAAA
Organism: Agapanthus africanus; assembly: GCA_030015575.1. Classification (NCBI taxonomy): domain Eukaryota; kingdom Viridiplantae; phylum Streptophyta; class Magnoliopsida; order Asparagales; family Amaryllidaceae; genus Agapanthus; species Agapanthus africanus. The sequence continues at coordinate 479,727,784 of CM057350.1, forward strand.
ATATTTCATACACTGATGCTGTGTAGAAGGGATGATGTTGTACTCGTGTAACCATGGTCCGTCGAGCAAAGCGTTGTAGCATGTCTTGGCGTCTATGACGTGGAACTTAATGTCCGTGAAGAGCAGCCCAAAGCGTAGCGTCAGTATCACAGATCCAAGAGTCTTTGACGATTGGGAGTCAAACCCAGAGATGGTGATCTTATCCCGAGCAAGGTGCTGGACGCTCATGCAGATTTCCTTCAACACCCGCACGTTGAGTAGGTTAACAGACGACCCGTTATCGATCAGGATTTTGCCTATCTTTATATCATGGCAGTATCCCGAGACATAGAGAGGGCGATTGTGTTCGCACGTCCCAAGTAGAAGGTCTTCATCGCCAAAAGTGACATCGGCCGTGTGCACTTTCTCCAATTCATCCTTCATCTTTTCCTCGGCCTGGCATGCTTGGAATTGTTCTGGGTCTTGGAGCGCCTTAATCAACGAATCTCTCGCCTTTTTTGATAGCAAAAGGGAGTCAAGAATGCTGAGCTGTGAGGGCAGCTTCCTCAGATGTGCTAAGACGTTGTAATCCACCTTATTCTTCTTTGGTGGGTCTTTGGCAGCTAGCTCTTCCACCACTTGGTCATCTAAGACGATATCTTCAGTGGCCTTTTCTTTCTCTTTATCTTTTTTGTTCGAGGGTCCGAGGTTCTTTTCGGGCAGCGTGCGATTACGTAGCCGGATATTTTCGCAAACCTTCGGTTCTTCTTCTTTTCTCGAAGCGGACTCTTTAAAGAGAGGGGCAAGTTCTAGCTCTTCATCAGAATCACTCCCAAATGTGGGTACTTGTGATCTACCGGTGTTAACCATGCAACAATCGCCAGCAGTTCTTTTAAGCCCTTCGGTCGTATTTCTTTGCTCTCGACGAGTTTTACGCTTTTCCCGCTTAAAGCGTTGTCGATGAGCAACATATCCTTGCCACCATCTATCGAAAGCTTTGCACTCTTGAGTGGGGTGCGAAATCTTTTGATGATATAAGCAATAGGAGGGGTGCGTTTCCATTTCACCAGTGATGTTTCCTTCAGAGGATGGTAGCTTCATGCCCATTGATATGGCCTTAGCAAACTTTTTCCTCATCTTGAATTGGCTTTTGTCGGTAGCGGAGGTGTTTAGCTCCAACGGGATCGTCTCAGCTCCTTCATCAAGTCGCTGGCGCTTGGCCCCTTCAAATATAACCGCCTCGCGCTCCCTATCAGCTTTACTTTTCAACCGAGCTTCATTAAGGAATGCGTCAATTACTTCATCTGATGGCCCCAGAACTTTTGGTTCAGGATCTGCCCCCAGCTTTTCGGTGCAAGGAGTCTCCTCATCGTTCGTGATCGAATGGGAAATCATATGACAGCTCGCCACATATTCCTCGGATTCATCCGATGAACTTTCTCCCTCATCTTCTTCTTGAAAGACGCGATTGAGGAACTCTTGGAATGTAATGGGAGTTCGTGCCTTCTGGTTGTATTCCTCTAGCGCATCAATTTGTTTTTACAGGTCCGTGCGCTTGTCGCCAGGCTTCACGGGCTTCTTTGACTTCTTTTTCTTCTTATTCAAAGATTTTGACGACTGGTTGCAAGTGCTTGAGCCACCACCATCGGTCTTTGGAGTTGGACGTGGTTTCAACATCCTTTCAATGACCTGCGGTTCCAACGGGTTCTTCCACTTGATCGCTGGACATGTCTGGAGGTCGTTTAGCATCCTCTTTGTCTTGGTTGATAATACAACCTCCCAAGGAGCTTCTTCAACGACGGAGCATGTTGCCCCTGGCGTATTCGTCCCCTTAGAGGTGTAGGGCTGCGGGGGATTCACCTTCCATTTGTCAGATAACGCGAACTTGCCCTGTCGGTACTGGTTTTCAAGACAATTCTTGAAAACGTAGCAATCTTCGATCGGATGGCCTAGTACTCGATGATAAGGACAGTAGTTGGGCTCGTTGACGTCACTTGGTTGTAACGGACATTTCGGATCCGGCAGATTTATGAGTCTGTTGCGCAACGCCAGCTCAAATAACCTCCCCGTTTTATCACGGAGAAAAGAGTAAGAACGTCCTAGCTCTCCTCAAGGGATACGTACGGGCGCATATTATTTTGACGAGCAACCGGCTTCGAGTCGCTCGGTTGTTGTTGAGCATTAGCGACAATGATCGCTTTTCCCTTCCCTTTGTCATTTCGGGAGTCCGGGTTTGGAAGAGGGGGTTTATGGCCCATCTGATCCATTTGCGCTAGCTTGTCAATCAAGGCCTGGAAGGTAGTCAGATTGAAAAACATCATAAATTGCGAAATGGTTGCTTGCGGATCAAGGGTGCCCACAAACATACCCACTGCGGGAGCTTCTTCAATGCGCTGCTCGCACTTTGACCATAAATTACGCCACCGTATAGCATATTGGACCCATGTCTCGCCTGGCTTTACCCTGGCGTTAATCAGTGCCGTCATCGGGGTACGTTCACTGGCGCTTGCAAAACGCTGAGTAAACAATAGCTCCATTTCCGCGAAGGTTTTGATAGAGTCGTTCGGGAGCTCAGAGTACCACTCGAACGCCGTATCCGATAAACTTCCAACAAACTGGCGAAGTAAAAGCTTGTCATCACCACCGGTGTTGCCGCAGAGTGCCCTGAACTGGGCGACATGCTGGTGAGGATTGCCCGTCTCCTTGTAGACATGGAACTTGGGAATTGTGTAACCTGGCGGGTACTTGATTTGGTCGTACCAACTTGGATATGGCCGCCCCGTTTTTACGACCTGGCCGGCTGCTTCGGTCGCATGATGAACCCGTATTTGTTGGGCTATATACTCATCCAAATCGGCTTTAGAGATTGTATCCTCTTTAGCCGTTGACAGAGCTGGCGGAGGGTTCGACGTCTCTCCCCTATCGTCTTCAAGGATGATCGGGGGATCTTCAGCAGGTGGATCTTGTTGAATCATCATACCCACCATATCCTGGAACCGGAGGGCCATTTTCTTTATGTTAGCTGCCTGTTCCGTAGCTTCTTTATCCTTTTTCTCTAGTACGCGACGAAGGAATTCAGCGTCAGTTTCTTGTTCTTGATGCTCATCCGAGGACGTTTCAGGGGTTTCTTTTGGCCCTGTAAGTGCGGCCATAGCGTTCATCATCTCTTGAAAGTTCTGCTACTGCTCCTGAGCCTTGGTCACTGACCTCGTGTGCGGTCTATGACCTGTTGATATACGGCTGTCCTCTTTACCAGACGCCACGTAGACGGTATGAACTATTATGCCCCCTGACTTAGGGCGTTTGGGTTCATCACCTCTGATATCTGTCGCCGACACGGGGGTTTTCTCCGGCCTTCTTCTTTTATGGGCCGTTGAAGTTGAAGGGGCCGTTGCAGTGGGCACCCTAGCGATTGTTGTCCCTTACTGTTCAATAGAACGGTCTTTTCCTTTTTGCACCTTCGCCTTCTTTTGCTGACGAGAGTGATCTGGGTTGATCACAGAGTCTTGAACCCTCCGCCAAACTTTATAAATTTTTTAGGACAGCCATTGAGGGGGCTATTCTTGTTTTGTTTCCGGAACTCTCTCCGCAGGTGAAGGAGATCTTTTCAGTGTAGCGGTTGGAGAGTTCTTGCAAACTCTCCTCAGCAGTTCAAAGCTGTTCCCAGTTGGAACAGCAGCGTTGACTTCCACCACTGGAGCCGGTGGAGTTAGTCCTGAGGGGGAGTTGCCCCATGCCTTCCTTACTCGTTGCCAGTGGCGACGTCGAGCACGACGAGTCATTGGGACTGGCTCGGAGATAGAGGTTGCTTCTTTTTGCCCCCTGTCTGAATGAGGCGCGGCTGGTGTTAACCTCTTAAAGACTGAGGTTGTCTTTTGAGGGGTGATATTTAACCTGTCGAAGACAGATCCTCGGGCAAGGGTAGGAGCAGGAATCGTCAGTCTTGAAAAGACTGACTCTTTGACAGGGGAAGCCGTCTTGACGACTTCTGGAGCAGCAGTTATTGCTTTCCTTAGGACAGCCAATTTAGAGTTCTGATTTAGCCTGGTGAAAACAGAGGCTGTCGGTTTGGTAGTGGGCGACCCGTTGACAGGGGTCGTCGTAGCAGTAAGCCGGTCGAAGACCGACTTCTTGTTCACTTCCGGTGCAGGTATTGGCTCAGAGAAGCTTGTAGGTGGGATCATGGTCCCGAAGAACAGGCCAGTGGTGGCCTGGGTCACCTGGTCTACTGGCAGAGTGAGGAAGGAAGCCACTTGGGGCCCATATGCGACACCTCCTAGTGAGGTGGAGCGTCCGTTGTAGTGGCACTTCGAGCAGTTGGTGCAATTAGAGGCCATTGAATCTTGAGTTCTGCGCCAGGCAAAGGACCAAATCTTAGTAACGTGAAATCCGAAGGCAACCATTAACAAACCGCGACTGGTTCGCGAAGACGACACACGAAGTGTGGAGTGGAAAGAGGAAAAGGTCCCACCGGGCGTGCCAGAATCTGTTCCCCTCCGAATGGCGGCGCACAGGACCGCGATGTCTTGACGTTGAGATTCGGGGCAGATGCTATTTGGTTTTATCCGTCCACCTCTCCGAAGATGCCAAGTTGATTTATAGCACCGTGTATCGGAGGTTTAGACGGATGCGGCTGATGTAGCAGACTTCGTCAGATTCCCCCTTGCTTGAGGGGTTTTTGATTGTGGGGACGCTCTTCCCTGCAGGCGCAAGCCCCTGCAGTTAATTACGCTACCGCATCGCGGTAACAACTTTCTCCTTCTCCAGAATTTCACTTCGTGTCGTGTGTGCTTGTTTTGTTTGTGGTTGCCCGTGGATTGTATATGGAGACTGAGTAATGCCGTCGCCCGTAGGACGTGGATTAGTCCAAATCCGTATTTACTTAGATTTGGGTTTGGTGTTTTTAGTTTAAGGATACGTTAGCCGTATTGCGGCTAAGATCAACTTAAACGTTCGTTAAGGATACGTTAGTCCTGTTTGAGACTAAGATCAACTTAACATAGTGATTCATTTAATATATGGCCTTCAGGACTCGTCACCTCTCTGACGTCGTTGAAGGATTACAACGGCGGATGTCAGAGGAGTTCAGAGATGTACCCTTGAACCAAGGTTGATTTGGAGTTTTATCGTTCATTTGAGTGTTTAAGGATACGTTAGCCGTGTTTGGGGCTAAGATCAACTTAAACAGGACCGTTTAGATCCGGCAAAAGAGCATTTGGAGGCTCTATTGTTCCAGTTTTGGGACGTAGTGGTCCATAGGTAGTTTAGGGACGTTGCGGTCCATGCTCCAGTTTAGGGACGTGGTGGTCCGCATTAGTTTAAGGACGTCTCGGTCCAATATTAGTTTAGGGACGTTTCGGTCCAATATTGGTTTAGGGACGTTTCGGTCCAATATTAGTTTAGGGACGTTTCGGTCCACGAGTTTAAGGACCCCGCAGTCCATATTCATATGTGGTCGTCGGGACCCGTCGCCTCTCTGACGTCATTGAAGGATTACAACGAGAGGTGTCAGAGGAGCTCGGAGATGTATCCTCGAACCGGTCGTAAATTGATTTAGGGAGCAGACGTGCTCAGTCAATTTAATTTAATGACTTACGGCCAAAATTGGGCTAAGTCCAGTTGAAAATGTTCGACACCCTTATTTATTTTTGGTGCATTGCATTACTTCTATTTTTTTGTTTGGGCTCTGCCCATAAAAGATGCAGAGCATCAATTTCACTTGGGCTCTGCCTCCTTTTTATTGCTTTGTAATTTATTTTGGCCTACTAGGCCCCTCTGATTTGGGCCTGGCCCTTCAGTAAAAGAAATGCATTGCATTTGTCAGGCACTTTGCGCCAATCACTTAGCGCAAGCGCTTGTGGTGAGGACACGTGTCATGCTCTGGTGAGCGCAAGCGCAACAGCGCAGTGCGCTGCGTTAGTGCACTGCGCTGTTGCGCTGCTGACACGTGGCGTGCTCTGGTGAGTTGCGCCAATTACAGAGAGCAAAACTCTATTTCAAAAGCGCGTAGCGCAAGTTGTTCTGTAACTGACATGTGGCGCTCTCCCAAGAGCGCAACAGCGCAGTTTGGAAGTGCAAAGCACTAAGAATCTTTTAGATTCAAGAACAGAAGTGCAAAATACTATTTGATTTCTTGATCTAATTTAGATCAAAGAAAAATAAGTTTTTCTTTTTATTTCAAGAACCAGAGGTTCATAAAAGTGCAAAGCACTATTTTATTTATTTTTGTTGTTTTCTTGTTTTAAAGAACCAGTGGTTCATAAGAAGTGCAAAGCACTGTTTATTATGTGAAGATCATTGATCTGGTTTTTAGATCAATAATTTATTAAAAGAGATTTCTTCCCTCTCGTGAAGGTTTTTACCTTTTTCTTTGAAATTTTCTCAGAGTTCTCTCTCTGTTTGAAGCTCTTGACTTTTTTCAAGAAAAATGTTCATCCCTTTGAATTGAGGCCTAGGGTCCTTTTTATAGCGCCCATAAATTAGTTAAATTTGTTAAAGAGATCTTTCTCTGAGTGATTTGGGGAATTTTCCCCACCGTTGGATCTTTGATCCAAGGGCTTCTGTTTTACAGAAGAAAATCTTCTTGTTTTAACAAGAACAGAAAAGATTCCTTTAGAATTTTAATTCTGTTTGGCGCAGATGCCCCAGCGCGTGACACGTGTCGTGCAGCGCACAGCGCAGCGCAACTGCGCAAGCGCATCAGCGCTGACACGTGTCACGCAGCGCACAGCGCAGCGCAACTGCGCTAGCGCATCTACGCTGACACGTGTCGCGCAGCGCAACTGCGCTCGCGCATCCGTGCTAACACGTGTTGCGCAGCGCAGTGCTTGCGCAACTGAAGCGTTGCTTCCTTTAATTTTAATTAAATAGAGTTTTGCTCTGATTGGGTGCACTGCCTTGGGCGCTGTGCTGCCGTATCAGCTTTTGACACATGGCGCATTGCGCGCAGCCCACGGGATTTGAAGCGTTGGTTCAAAATTTTGAATTTTTGAAATTCAAACAGAGCCTTGCTCTAATTGGGGGAAACAGGTCCTTAGAGTCTTATTTAGATATTTTTTAGTTAATGACGGGTGATGCGGATGCTAGTTTTGTGATTTTTGGGGCTTAGGAAGGGTAATGAAATCCCCACCTAATCTGAATTTGGTCTTTGTTCCTTAATTTCCGTATTAAAATATGCAAACAACCAATATCAAAACACGCAACAATTTTTTATTTTTTTGAGCGGCGAATTTTTGCAAAGAATCCTGTAGAAAAGTTGTTATTGGACAGATCAGATCAGAGATAAGAAAGTGGAGAATATACCAGAGAATTATGGAGCCCTAACTCTTCAAAAATACCGCAGATTCGCCTCCAAATGCTGCTATCCGCCGCGGTTCAGCGGTTGTTTAAATGGTTCTTTGAACGATTTTTGGTTCTGATGCACCCTTTGCTCCTCTGTCCTAGATGAAATGATCTGAAAAATTTTCTCCCTGCTGCAGTGATTCCAGATTTCCTTGCAAAATTCACACACTAATTGTTAAGCACACGGTGCAATTTTGATTCAAATTTTTGATGGAATAATAATGTTTCAACTCAAATAGCAGGCACGAACAAATTACACACGGATCCCCGGCAACGGCGCCATTTGATTGATCGTTCGATTCGATAGAAAAATTGTTATCACAATCAAAGAATTTATAGCCGCAATCAATAACGGTGTCGATATAGTTCGTTAATGAGAATGGATCGTCCACTGAGGTTCGTGTATTTATTCGTTTTTGCTTTAGTTGAGTCGAAAGAAAATCGTAAAGAAAAATTCAAGAAGATGAATCAAGATTTATTAGATGATATATTTTCAAGAAAAATCAAGAAAGAATTTAAGATTTAGTAATCAAGAAAATGTCCAAATTCAATTTTAGTTATCAAGAAAATGTAGAATAGCTTGTAGGGTTCGATTGGAATTAGTAGCAATGATGAATACTAATAATGACTTATCTTATCTATTGATGAATTATAGCTAGAACGATGATGATGAATGAAGATTAGGGATCTATTGAAGGAACTAGGGTTTCTCCTTCACCATCCTTTGTCTTTTCATTGATCATCATTCAAATCAAGCCTTTAGCAAAGAGAATCATCAATCATTCAATCCCAAATTGCAACGAAATAATCAAGAACGGTGATCTCGTTCCAAATTGGTCGTCGACGATTCTTTTTCCTAAAGTTCATAATTCTCATAAGACTTAAAATTAGTTTAGGATTTCATCACCATTTGATCTACCGAATTCCTTTGAATCCTAAACAAGCGGAGATTTCACTCACGCATCATGAAAATAGAAGAATCAGGAATTAGAAATTTCATAATGCAAGAATTTAAAGAAAGCAAGAATTACAATTGATCACCTTTATTAATCAACTTCAAATTACACGATCCTTCAAATTGAGGTTACAAGAAGTGTTATCGATCGCTCCCTTAAAGAGGTAATTTCTCCGTCGACTTTCGCTTGGCTCTATCTCCGTGACACTTGGATCTATCGAGGATCTCGCGCTCGTAGATGAAGATTGGCTTCGCGTAAAGGATCTTTGCATTGATTGCTTAATAAACTCTCGATGATTCTTGATTTGATTTGGAATTGAATTGGATTTGGTTTTATTTTGTGTGCTAGAAATCGACAATCATCAAGAACCCTTCAACCCCAAACAACATTAGCCCTAGGTCCTTTTTTATAGCCTTTTCTCAAGCTTCCCTTAGAAGCTAGGTCAATCTTCCACTAGAAGCTAGGTAGTTGTAAAGAAGTTTCCAGAACAAGTTTGTTACAATGGAGCGTTTTCAACAAGCTAAGAGGTTGTAGGGAAGCTTCTGGAAAAGTTTCTTCACCGGAGCACCCAACTCGGCCTCGGATCCGCGGTGGATCGGCCTGACTCGGCCGTGGATCCACGGCCGTTTGGTGTGCTTGTTGCTTCATTTTTCTTGTGTTTTCTGGTGTTGGTTTCTGACTCTATATTTGATATCTAGAATCTTTTTATCTCTTTTGAATCTTTGCCAGATTTTAAATCTTTGATTTGTTGCATCTTTGTCGGCGAATTTGCGATTCTGATATCTGTCCTGAAATAATTTTCTGCACAAAATCTCACTGAAGATTGTTGAGATAGACAATATCATGCGTGAAATGATAAACATACAATTTCCTTCCAGAATGTTGATTATAATGTATAACACGTAGTATTTGGTATTTTCTAGACGAACTTGTAATCCGTGTTATATTTATAAAAAACACTCTTAGATGTTTAGAAAAGTGAGAAAATTGTTATGTTAAAGATTGCAATATTTTCGACTGAACAAGATGCATATTTAAATCAGTTTGAATTTACATCTTATGAAACTTGCAAGTCATGTCACAAAGATAAAATGGCCATAGCTCCGTTTACTAGAAACAGATAAAGAGTTGGTGAACTTTTGGGATTGATACATGATGATGTATGTAGGTCCCCTGTCTACACATGCCAGGACTGGTTCTTTGTACTTCATTACATTCACTGATGATCTTTCAAGATTCGGACATATGTTCCTATTGAAACACAAGTCTGAACCTTTTGAGAAATTCAAAGAATATAAGTCAGAAGTAAATAACCAAAACGGGTATAAGTATTATGTCTTTTGATATGATCAGGGAGGAGAATACTTGAGCATGAAATTCCTGGACTATTCAAAAGAAGAATGAGATTCTCTCTCAGCATTACTCCTTCGTATACACCACAGCACGTTGGTGTATCGGGAAGAGCAATCGCACCCTATTAGATATAGTGCGCTCTATGATGAGTACTACTGAGTTGCCTATTTCCTTTTGGGAATTATGCACTTGAGAAGTTGCATATTTATTGAATAGGGTTCTAACCAAATCAGGTGCCTACCACTCCAAATGAGATATGGTATGGGAAGAGCCCATGTCTTCAGTAAGTTAAGATTTGGGGTTGTCCGGCCTATGTCTAAAAGCAAAATCCGGACAAGCTCGAGGCAAGATCAGTTCTGTGGAAGTTTGTTGGATATCCCAAGCATTCGCTGTTAGTGTATATGCCCTAGGGGCCATTATTGTATCATACTAGATTGTATATTACTTAATGGAAGCTTGGGATATTCACAGTTGTATTGACAGTCTTGCTAAATATGGTAGTATGCTACTTGGTTTGTGTCTACTTTAATATGTGCATATATTTCTTGTAACGTATCACTTATACATATTAGTAGAGCCCATAGGTTCTTTGCTTGATTACCAGCGTTGTGATGGCAGTCACACTAGTGGGGTAGTCTATAAGCAACATCCTATACTTGTCCCTAGTCGTAGGATTATCGAGACAGGGCATCGATACTCCAGAGTATACTAGTGTGTACGCTTCTCATCCCAGTTGGGGAGATGGTCTGTCCCACAGCCATCAGTACGTTGTACTGGAGATAGTATACAGGTGCTCGTTAGGTTACGGGTACACCGGACAGGACTCGTAGGAGAACTGACTGGATGGTATTATACCTAACGTCAGATAGCAGTTCTCAGGTGACATGTGTGCAGGTAGTCTGTTGACTTAAGGTCGTCATTTGTCTCGTGTGAGTTCCTACTGTGCTTTGATTACTACCCTACCACGGCTCAAAAGAGTCGTGCATACAGGTTTTAGTTGGGTACAGTCCCGAGCCACATGGAGGCAGTGAGCGACTGTTAGGGATTCGTCTCTCCCGGTATAGGGAGTTGATATCGCACTGTGATCGGTTGGTCATTACCATAAGTCCCTGGCCAGGGCTGATAGAGAATTGCTGGTGGACTGATCAGTAGATTCTCGAATGGTCATGAGCCATACCAGCACGACTTGTACGGTTATTAGGGGTCTGACGTTCTCCACCTCCCTAGACCATACATGCGATACTCTTAGACGAACAGACCGGACTGCGCGGATATTGTCACGGACAGGCTCAGTAGGAGTTCGGATGGTTTCCTCATCGGCCTTCTTATCGACATCTACCTGGGGACCGTTACGTACAGCCAGTGCCGCTTGCGGTCTGTGGTTAAACTCACTGCCAGCATAGTGTCGAGTCTTTACAGTCCCACACAGAGAGTTTCCCTGCTCCAGGCGAAACGATATAGAGGTCGTATGGTTTTACGACAAGGGTTCGGACGCATACGTGTTTGAACGCACGTGCGACGTTCGGACAGTTTTTACTAGCCGGCTTTGGTTTAAGCCAGATTCTAGTATCGGGTTATTGGATTTATACAGTCTAAAGTTTTTCCGTGTTTTCACGGATTGGAGGGGCGTTCTCGTAATTTTCCGGGAAGCTTCTAGAAGCATGGTGACTTGGGGGTTAAGGTGGCATAAGCATTTATTGCTTAATGACTCATTTGTGTGATTCATCCTTAGAGTTAATGCTTCATTTATTGAGCTTATGACTCATGTGATGAATCACACAAGGTGAATGCATCAACCATGATGATTAATCATTTATATTATTTATTTGATAAATTGTTATGGTTGTTATATTCTAATGAGTTCATTTTTCAATATCATTCTTATCATCACCTTCTCTTTCCTCAAGCTCTCTCATTCTTGAAACCCTAATCCTCCTCTCTCATGTGTTGAGATCAAGGATTAGATAGACTAATTAATCCATAACCTCACTCTATATCACCTAGGTAGCTTAGATTAGCACTTTGAGCAACCTAGTTATCTCAAGTTAGAGATCAAGCTTGGAGTAGGAGCTCTCGGGTGGATCGTCTTTGACTCGAGGAGGCCGTTGAGGTGCCGATGTTCCAAGGAGCCTACGAGAAGTGGAGGACAGCGATGAAGACCCGAAGGAAAAGTAATGTGAGGTATAAATTCGAATCCGAGTAGTTAAACCTTTCGTAGTTTGCTAGTAACGGTTTAGACACGATTCATGCACTCAAGTCCGTGTTACGAAGCTTTGATAATCGTTTTTCATATATTCCGCCTCCCCGCGAGTTCGTGGGGTGCGTGACATGGACTTACAGTGGTATCAGAGCCAACTAAACCATTACTAGCTTGTTATCAACTAATTAGAGTTTCGATCGACGGAAAAAACGCGAAAACGAAACACCGGAACCCTATCAGTTTCTGTTAATTTTAAATGTATCGAAAAAATTATTTGATATGCCTTAAAATTCACAGCAGGGAAATATAAGAATTCTGGGAAAATACGAAGTTCTAACTCGGCTTGATAGCCGCGGATCCGCGGCAAGATTGTGCTTTTGGCCGCGGATCCGCGCGGAGTCAACCCCGAGTTGACTCCGATTTGCTCTAAAATTCATATATTTTGGTGTTCTGTTTTCCTGTATATTCTGTTTCTGCCCAGGTTACTTCTGTGATAGTTTGCTTTTGGGGTAGACACGGAATAAGGTTGTTGATCGATATTCTAAGTTATTTGCTAATTGGGTTTTTATCTGTAATGTTTAATGTGTTCGTAAACCTCCCCTAACTGCTAGTATGTCGGTTGGCAGGGGGTTGCACATTTCTGTAATGTTTACTGCTTGTGTATATGGACTTGATTGGAATGTTGTGATGATTAGCCGGGGTTTGAGATGGATTTAATATTCATTCATTCGATGTAAATGTAATATGATGTAATATTCTTTTGCGAGGCACATCCAGGTTGCGGTTCTAGCCACCGTTGTATTATTTCTTTTTTACTGTTTTTTGCTCCTAGGATAGACCCAAGGTGGGGTGCACAAACTGCGGGGTACTTTGAAGTGTTTAGTGGCCTACTCACTTTTTTGAGGGAGACCGCTTCACTTCGGGTACTTGGCGGGTAGTTTGCCGTACCCGTAGAGGTATAGGGTGGGGTAATTTCTATTCATCACAACTGTGTAATCCGTCTTTTGTTGCAGGCTCAAAGCAAACGCGGATTGCTAGTATATCCAATAAAGTTCATCAGTGATCTGGAATGCTTATTATTGCGTCTGACGAATGTACAATATCTATATATGATAGCTATTAGACGTCACTTATGTTTTACACCCGCGCTAGCCCAGCCCCCGCTCTGTCGTTAGTTAAGTAACCTAACGGGTGATGACGGGACCCCGTGGCGAATGCGGATGGCATAAGAGGACGTGGTATTTTTGTTGTTTTCTGCAATGATAGGATAAAAGATGGGACGCATTATTATAATGCAAAGAAAATAAACCAAAGTTAAGTCGTTGGAACAAATTTAAAAGAAACCACTCGGTTATTTTAAAAGATCAGAATTTTTAATTGCGGAGCTTTAACCACTCCTTTTAAAAAGTATCAGGTTCCTTCGATTATATCAAGTTCACTACGTTCACGGTTTTGCCAAAACCAGTCGTAGCCCTCCGTCATTTCATATGGATAGTCAATAGTATTCAAGCTGTGTTTGTTGGCTAAAGTCAAGGCACAGTGTTTGGTAGCTATTGAATATTCATATGCAGCATAGATAGATGTGTTGGTTTTGGACAGTCGTACTGCTTTGTTGGCCAAAGTCAAGGGTATGTACGGATGGGTTCAAATTAACCTGGAAATTGACGGGTAGAACTTGACATGTGACTTATGATTTGTTGGCCAAAGTCAAGGTCATAAGAGCATGGGGCAAAAATCCACATCGGGAGTTTCTGAAGAAACTGAAACTTGCTAGTGTTGCATACCATTTGGAGTTTGATGAATGTTGGTAGGATTCCTTCAACATTATCGTACGATGATATTTGGATCCCGATCCTACTGTGAGTATAAGCTACTTATCAGGAGAATCGTCACTTAATGATCATTGCTATAAACCAAGTAGGTGCCTAGAAAGGTGTCAGTAGGGCTACGCCCCTAGAGAAAAGAGGTTCTTTAATTAAAGAACTTCGCGAAAGCGTTGGAAAACCTCCCTCGAAGTATCAACACTGGCCTGGCTGAACGGTTAAGCAAGAATTGTACGGTGAGAATAGTCCTGGCTAATTCTTCTTTTATGGTTTGAGGAGGGATTCGAGAAACAGTGGGAGTCATCCTATTTAGATAAATTAAAAACCACTCTAAACTTGCAAGAGCATCATGCTAAAGTGTTTTCATCCCTCTCTCTAGATAACAAATTGACTGAATCTGACTTATATGACTGGCAAAGGTTTGTCGAGATGTCCATTGCCTATGACAAGCTGGACCACCCTATTACTACTCAAGATCCCGTCGTCCCAGGTCCAGTTTCCACCATCACGGATATGAATATCCGTCAGACATCGGAAAAGGAAAATGCAAAAGCCAAGTGCCTCGTGTTAGCTTCAGTTGATGGTGTATACCAGAAGCAGCACGAGAAGATGGACTTAGTTTCCATCTTTCTCCATAACAAAGATTTATATGGAGAGCAATCTCATATCACAAGAAATGAAACCTCGAACGAATTAATTCAAGAGAGGTTGGCTGACGGGTCATCTGTAGGGGACAACGTCCTTACAATGACTAGCTATATTGATAAGCTTACGAACCTGAAGACTACGTTGGAGAACGGGTCAGATACTGACTTGATTCTACAGTCTCTGCCTTCTACCCTGAAGGATACCAGGGAAGTAGAAGGAAAGGGAAAGGCAAAAGTTTTGGGACTGGATGTAGTGAAAGAGGGACGTTCCTATTGTTACGGGAATGACCATTGGCAGAACGATTGTAGGGCTAGCAAAGCTAGTAGCTAGGATTCGAAGCATGTTGTGGCTTCGGCTTCGGGTGTGTTTGTAATAGAGAACTGTTTGTCAATTAACCCTACTTCCTGGGTATTGGATACCGGATCAGGATCTCACATCTGTAATTCGTTACAGGCTCTGAGAAACCGTAGGGTTATCAGGATAGGTGATATGACCCTCAGGGTTGCTAACGGAATGAGCATGAACGCTGAATCCGTAGGGGAATATCATATTGGACTGACAACTGGGCAGATATTGATTCTGCGTAACTGTTTTTATGTACCAGGTACAACTTGTAATATCATATCTGTATCCTTACTTTCTAAGGAAGGATATGATTTTACTTTTATTAGCGATGTGGTTCACATCCACCTAAATCAAGTTCTGATTGGGTCAGGTACATTAAAAAACGGGATATACGTATTGCATCAAACTCAGATTTTCAGTGTCCAGAAAGTCTCCGGAATTAAATCGGGCTTTCTTATGGCATTGTAGACTGGGTCACATCAATGAGAGAAGGTTAACTAAGTTACATAGAGAAGGATATTTGAATCTGTTCGAATATCAATCTTATGCTACTTGTGAATCTTGTCTCATAGGAAAGATGACAAAAACTCCGTTTACTGGACACGGAGTAAAAGCAAGCGAGCTCTTGGGGCTCGTACACAGTGATGTGTGCGGTCCAATGTTTACACATGCGCGAAGTGGTTATTCTTACTTCATTACTTTTACGGATGACTTTTCGAGGTACGGATATGTCTTCTTGATGAAACATAAATCTGAAGCCTTTGAAAAATTCCAGGAATACAAGAATGAAGTGGAAAACCAAACAGGCAAAAGTATCAAGACACTGAGATCTGATCGAGGTGGTGAATACTTAAGTGCCGAGTTCCTAGGTTACTTAAAATAGAATGGAATTTTCTCTCAGCTTACTCCTCCATACACACCACAACATAACGGTGTATCGGAGAGACGGAACCGAACCCTATTGGATATGCTTCGTTCCATGATGAGTAACGCTGAGTTGCCGCAATCATTCTGGGGATATGCACTAGAATCAGCTGCATACCTTTTGAACCGAGTTCCAACCAAGACTGTGCTTACCACACCATATCAGATGTGGAGTGGGAAGAAACCCTGTCTTAAGTATCTTAAGACATGAGGAAGTCCAACTTTTGTAAAGAAGCAGCATGCGGACAAGCTCGAGGCACGCTCAGCAAAATGCAAATTTGTGGGATATCCAAAGAACTCCAAGAGATATTATTTCTATTACGCAGAGGAACAAAAGGTCTTTGTTTCTCATCATGCCTGCTTCTTGGAAACTGAGTTTTTAGAAATTCAGAAGAGTGGGAGCGCAATAGAACTGGAAGAAATTCCAGAACCACAAGCTATTACTGAAACCTTAGTAGAACAAGAAGGTTCAGGAGAACAGGACATCCCGACGCCACTCCGCAGGAGTAGTAGGCAATCTCATCCGCCTGAGAGATACTACGGTTTTCTCATAGACAGGGATCGAGAAGATTGCGTCATTGATAATGATGACCCTACTAGCTTCCAGCAAGCCATTCAGAGCGGCGACTCGGTAAAATGGCTCGATGCAATGTGGACCGAAATGGAATCCATGTACACTAACAAAGTATGGACTTTGGACATTGCTCCAGATGGGGTAAAACCCATAGGATGCAAATGGATCTTCAGAAAGAAGATTGGTGTAGATGGACATGTTGAAACTTATAAGGCTAGACTTGTTGCAATCAAAGACCTGGTTTGGACTATGACGAAACCTTTTCTCCAGTAGCTATGCTAAAATCCATTAGGGTCCTTCTTGCTATTGCTGCCTTCCACGATTATGAGATCTGGCAGATGGACGTAAAGACGGCCTTTCTAAATGGAAATTTGGAAGAGGGCGTCTATATGGATCAGCCAGAGGGATTCATTCAGAGTGGGAGCAGCGGTAAAGTATGCAAGTTGCTTAAGTCCATTTATGGACTAAAGCAGGCATCTCGGAGTTGGAACATCTGTTTTGATGATGCTGTCAAAGAATTTGACTTTATCAAAAATCCAGATGAACCAAGCATATACAGAAAGATTGTAGGGAGAGCTGTAGTATTCCTCGTCTTGTACGTGGATGACATTCTCCTAATAGGAAATGATATTCCTATGTTACAGTCAGTCAAAAGATTCTTGTCACAGAAGTTCTCCATGAAAGACCTGGGAGATGCCACCTACATTCTGGGGATCCAGATCTATCGTGATAGATCTAAAAGGATGTTGGGACTTTTGCAGTCCAGGTACATAGACACCATATTGAAAAGATTCAGTATGGAAGATTCTAAGCGCGGTAACCTACCGGCTTGTCACGGAATCACCCTCTCCAAAGAGATGTCTCCCAAGACTGATTTGGAAAGGGATCGCATGTCGATTTACTGTAGAAAAATGGTTTACTGTTGCTCCAAAACAGCGGCGGAACCGCGGCCAAACCAGGGTTTGTGCGGCGGTTCCGCGGCGCTTTGGAAGCTTCAGTCTACCAAATTTCTACAGTATTCTTAAAAAAGCCTGCACGATTTTCTGAGATAATCAAAATGATTTTTAGACCTATTTAAAAATTCGACAGAAACTTTAGCCTGAAAATCGCGGTTTCGGAAATTTCGTTCGATCGATATTTTAAACGCGTTAGAACAAGTTAGTAAAGGTTAATGGCGTGACTCTGATACCATGTAAGTCTACGGTAGCGTCCCGGCCGTCAATCTGACGCCAAACGCGGAACAAAAACTTTTATAACTGGCGCTATCGCATACTTTAACCCGGATCTTTAAAAGGGCTCCCGTCTCTATACCGAGGCAACTCGGTCATCAAGTCTGCCAAAAGAGATGACCAAGATGAAGTAGAGAATGAGTAGAATATTTTGTCTCGTGTCATCCAAAACCATGGATGAACGGTTAATCGAAGTTGCCTTGTGAGAAGAAGATCAAAAGGAAAGAGCTTTGGATTTTTTCTCAAATGAAATGAATCAATTTCTCACAAAATGAGAGAGTGGAAGAAGTGAGGGGGGCATCCTCAAGTGGCCGGCCACTTAAAGGGGAGGAGGGGGTGATGGCAAAGCTCAAGTGGTGACCATAAAGAAAATATCAAGAACAAATATCCTTCTCAATCCAAGAAGCAATAAATGCAAGGCATGAGTCACACAAAGCTAGAAGCTTCTTTCTAGAAGCTTCCATGTGACTCACCCTAAAACTTATCCTCTCATCAAGGATATTTTGGCCATAAAGAAATGATAGAAATACGGCAAAAAGAAATGCACGGATTAAACAATGTTTAACCGGGCGGTGAAAAATTGGCAATTTCGAAAAGCGATCCCGAAACGAATTTCAGGATAACCCCGCAACTGTACATACATACCCGCATTTGTATTACGACTGAATACAAATGTAACTGAGACAAAGATATTATATCTACACAGTATAATACTAGGATCCGGCTTAAACCAAAGCCTACCAGTATTATCTGTTCGAAATATGACACGTGCGTAAATGCACGTGCATTTTCCGAACCCTACCAAAAAACCATACGGCCTCTACAACGTTTCGCCCGAACTTGGGAAACTATCTATGGGGGACTCTAATGACTCATCAGTACCCTGGCAGTGGGTTTAACCACAAGCACGTCAGCGGCACTAGCAGTGCGTAACGGCTGCCCATGTACTGACCTCAAAGGAAGCCGATGAGCGAACTCATCCTGGAACCCTACTGAGCCTAACAGTGACAATATACATACAGTCCGGTCCGTTCGTCTATGAGTATCGCATATCGGGCCTAGGGGCTGGTAACTTCAAACCCCCAATAGCGGTATAAGTCGTGTCGGAAGTAGCCCTGAACACCCTGAGAAACTACTGGAATACTTACCAGTAATTCTCACCTGCCTTGGCCAAGGACTTGGTGTAATGGCTCTCCTAGACACAGCACGATCTCATCCCCAATACCGGGAGAGACGAATCCCCTGCCGATCCGCTCACTTGACTCCATGTGGCTCGGGACTGTACCCAAAAAAGACCTGTTTGCACGACTCTTTTGAGTCATGGTAGGGTAGAAATCAAAGCACAGTGGGAACTCACACGAGATAAATGACGACCTCAGGTCGATGAACTAACCTGTACACATGTCACCAGGGAACTGCTATCTGACGCTAGGTATAATACCAACTAGCAGGTTCCCGGCGAGTCCTGTCCGGTGTACTCATAACCCAATGAGCACCTGTATACATCTTAGGTGATCCAACTGACACCAGTGGCTTGTGAGACCGGCCACCGTCCCTCTTCAGGGTCTCGACTGTATGCACTAGTCTACTCTGGAGTATCTATACCCTGTCTCAAAACTCCTACGACTAGGGACCACTTTTAAGGATGTGCTTATGGACTACCCAACTCACACGTATATGATCGCCATCATACTGTTGGTAGTCAAGCAGGATCCTAAGGGCTCTATCAACGTGTAATAGTGAACAGTCGCCTAAAACTGTACACGACTGATAAAGGCAAACCGGATAGCATACTATCATCTCAAGTAAGACTGTCCTACCGGTATAGGTCCTCCCTCAATCATTGCAATCACGTACCTGCGATCCAATAATTGACTTTGATGGCACTATATCCAACAGTATTTACTCAGAAGTAAACACGTTAAGCGTATCTAAGCAATATAAAGTAAATGTACACAAGAAAAATGACAATAGATGTAATTGAACAACAACTTTTATTTATTAACAATTCTTTACAAGTACAACTGGAAATGTAAATACATGAATAGAAAGCAATGCCTAAACAATGGCATAACTGAAATGAAAAGTATGTACAAGTATCTAAAGCTCTGGGTCAAAGGCTAACTGCTCCAAATATTCAGTACAGGATTCAATCTCCAGTTAGTCCGATCCACCTGACAACATTCCAAAGAAAGAAGAAAATGAATGTTGTCAGCGAACAATCGTTCGGTAAGTCCCAAAGAAGGAAAGAAGTAGAATAGACAGAAAAGATAGTATATCTAGTAGTGTTTGATTATATTGTTAACGCAGTTGTTTGTACCTCGGTACAAAATATGTCAGTGTATACGGGAGGAGTCCAACTTACAACGTGGACTTTGGTAACCCGTAGTACAAGGCTCCGTCGAAAATACCACGGAATAACGACATGAATGTAATTACGTCTTTAGTGACCACCTCGTGCCATCTTTAACATGTTCCGTACCATTTTACCCCTTTATAAACCCCGTAATGTTTATTTTATTGATTGTATTTTTTTGTTATATAAATGGATGACTTCCAGAAACCATGATATCAGTAAACAGAATGGATATAAATGGATAGTCATGTAAACGGAGTATATCCATGGTTCGGTTCGGTCAGTATAGATTGAATATACGGATTCATGGATTCATGTTGTATTGTAATTTATACTTGAATCATATTCAAATCAGATTGATTAGATTGAGACTCAGTTTGAGTCAGACACTTAAAAAAAATTTTGAAGTCCTGAATTAGTTTTGATTTTATCGGTAACTGCTGCACATGGACGGCAGGATTTGTGTCTTTTTCCAAGACAATTACCATGTTGATAACACCGTTTGTAGATTATCTACCTTAGACAGGAAATCACCCACATTCTCTGGCTCTCTGAGGCTCAAGAGAATTGGTCCCGCTTAAACCTATATTTCCTAGGGTCCTTATTGTAATTTAGTATAACTTGAGGGGTTTTATGTTAAAATAGTTTTGATATGTTTTCAAAATACACCTCAAGTATTTAATTATCGTTTTTAAGGTTTTAATAGATTTATATTTTATAAAATTGTACTTTCTAGTGAGTAAAAACCTAGTTTTCATTGTATGTGGTATTTTATTGAAAAATCGGTATTTTGCATTGAATTGTAATGGTATTTTCCTGTAATGGTGATTTCTTTGATTTAGAAAACTTGGAATATTTATATAATATAATTAAAATATATATTTTGATAATATATATATATTTAATAAAAATAATTTTATTTATTTTTGTAGAAATCTCATTTTCTAAACAAAAATGCATTAAAATTCCATCGAGATCGAATGCTCCTTTTGGAGGTCTGCATCTCGCTCTACTAGGCCCGAGAATGTACGATAACCCATACCATCCCGAACGGAGTCCCCAAAAGTGGGTTGTAGAGGCGCAATTGCAAGGAATTGTTTAATACACTTTTTAAAGAAATGGTTTTGCAAGTTTGATGGTATTTATTTGTAATGTCGTATTATCCCATAACTAATGTCCCAAACTTTCATCGTGCTATGTCAAGATGTATTTTGTGATGAGTTAGGCCATTACCTCGTGAGTTATCTAAAGGAATACAAGTTTTATGTTGTTTTATGTCGGAAATAAAGTATGTGGTATTTTACTGTAAAAATACGATAAAAATTGCATAAAATCTTCTTTTAGGATGAAACTTGTTTTAAAGTATTTATTAATGTTTGTTAAATATTATATGAGAGTATGGTATTGATTGTTTAAGAAAAATAACCTTTTAAAAAAAAACCCGAATCGGGAGTCGGATTAACTCTGCTTCCGTCGGGTTTTAGAATTTTATGTTTTTAAGATAGTAAAAGAAAGGGGGAGAGGGGACTTACTGGATACAAGGTTAGAAGGGAGAAGGGGGAGGCTGGGGAAAGTGTCAGGGTATCGTTTCATCGCCGGAATCTCCTCGAAACTTCGTGGGAACTTCGCTCTTTGCTAACTCCACTTGCACAACTTAGGACTTGAAAATTTTATAGAGTTTTTATGAGGAAATTCTGAATGAGGAGGCGTGAAATGTGGTGTGGTATTTATAGAGAAAATTAGGATTTAGGCTAATGAAGAATAGAATTAAAATGTGCATTAAAAATGTATTAAAGAGAGGATTTATCATTCTCTGGATAAATACAGAGAAATCAAACAATAGGAGGGTAATGGGGTAGGCCAAAGGGTGCTAGGGGTAAATTTTAGGAGCATTTGGTACGGTTTAGACCGATGGTGCCAGCCCAAATCACGATCTCACTGGTCCAATTTGCGTGGGTTGGGTCTGGATTCTTGCCACGTATCATGTTCAGTGTATACAACATTTTTCACATGTTTGATTTTGTTGTGACTTTTCATTTTACGTGTTGTGCACGTGCCAACCTTTGGGCTTCTAAAAGATTAAAAGAAAAATTAATTAAAAAGAAATGTGACTGGGGGGATTCGATCACAAGGGCCACTTCATAGCGGTGCAAGGCTTTACCAATGTACTACAAGTGTTTTCTTGCTGTTCAAAAGAAAATCAAATACTTATAGTGTACACAGGATTGCAAATACTCAATTTGTACATTAACTTTTTTTAAAAAATTCTGTATATTGAAATTGGAGTTGTTATATTCTACCCTCCTTACAAAAATTTCGTCCTCGAAATTTGTAGAAGGATAGTGTAAAAGATTCAAAGAAATTTAATGATAGAACTATTGATAGTGCATGAAAAATATTTGGAAGAACGAAAGTATGCGAAATTTTTGGTAAAATTGAAAAAGAGGTGAAGGAATTACCAGGGTTACCTTGGTCTACGGTCTCAGCTTATACGTCCCCTAATGTGAAAGTCTGTCGCCGGGGTACATTCCTCCTAACGGGAGGTACATTCCTCTGTCCTCTGGGCATGTTTCTCTGCCCTCGAGGCATGTTCCTCAGTGCCTGATGGAATTGGCGATTAGGCTGTGCATGAGGTGGAGCTAGGATTGCAAGACGAGGTGCATGAGCCTGGATGGTTGGCCGCTGCGAATGAGTGTTGTGAGTTGAAATTGGGTTGCGTCTATAGGGACATGTTCCAGTTCCATGATTGGATGCGCTACAAACTAAGCACGGGCCTTTTCCGCACCTACAGTCCTTCCACAAGTGTCCATCCCTCTTGCAATAGAAGCAAAAATCTGGATTTGGCCGGTTATTGGTTTCTTCCGGTCACCTGAGTTCAACAGTTGGCCTTGAAGATGCTCTTCCTGCCATCTGAGTGGCAGGGGCACTTCGCTCTGGCAGATTGAGGTCTACCCTTCCTTTTCACTTTTGCCTCGTATATTCGGGAAGCCATCAAAGCCAAATCATGGGTTGGGAAATCCCCTGTAGCTAAGGCAGCTTGGATTTCCTGGTCCAACTCTTGCTGAAATCGTCTAGACCTGATCTCTGCAGTTGGTATCAAGTGTGCCGCGGTCCTATTACGGTCTTGTGTTAGCTGTGTAGTATGTGTATTTGGAAATCGAATATTAAGATATATCTTACCTACTGAGCATAGTAAACCCAGCATCATACTCATCCACAAATTTGGTCCACATCGAACCTTATTGCAGATGGATGAATTGATGCTCCATGTCAAATCGGGCAGTCTCGGGGAAATATTTCGCGTCGAACATATTGCGAAATGTCCTCCATTCGATAGGTTGGTCAAGACGGCTTTCTTCCGCCTTCCACCAAACTCGGGCATTATTAGTGAGTTGCAGCTTCGCAACTCAAACCCAAGCGATCTCTGGAACTTGAGCCACTGCCAGGTCATCCTCAAAACTTTGAGTCCATTCCTCAGCTTCCAGAGGGCTCTCTTTTCCTAAAAATTGTTTTGGATGCAAAGCCCGTAATTGCTTTACTCCGGGTGCTTCCGCTTCTGGACGGTTCATCAGAATAGCGGTATGCTGTTGCTGTCCTTCCAGGAGGCTGCAGATCGCCTCAAGCAGTACCGTCTGCTCATTGATCGGAGTAGCGATGGTAGGTGTAAGCGGTAGACGTGGTGGTGTGTTGTTGAAATTGGTGCTAGTGTTGTTGAAATTGGTGCTAGTGTTGTTTGGAGAATCCATAACTTTGAAAGAAAAATAGGGTTAGGATAGATTCAAAGTATATGAAATTGTAAGATTAAAGGAATATGAAATGTAAAGAATATTCTTAGTTGCTGATTCTTATGTTATATTGCTTAGTACTTCATGCAGAATTAACCCGCATGTCCATGCAGAACTGACCTGCATGGGCTGCCAATAAAACCAGTCACGTCCCGCTTCCCGGTGTACGGAGAAGGGACGCGGCGAGGCTCACTACGTATTTACTCAGAAGTAAACACGCTAAGCGTATCTAAGCAATATAAAGTAAATGTATACAAGAAAAATGACAATAGATGTAATAGAACATCAACTTTTATTTATTAACAATTCTTTATAAGTACAACTGGAAATGTAAATACATGAATAGAAACCAATGCCTAAACAATGGCGTAACTGAAATGAAAAGTATGTACAAGTATCCAAAGCTTTGTGTCAAAGGCTAACTGCTCCAAATCTTCAGTGTTGGGCTCGATCTCCAGTGAGTCCGATCCACCTGAAAACGTTCCAAAGTAAAAAGAAAAGGAATATCGTCAGCGAACAATCGCTCGATAAGTCCCAAAGAAGGAGAGAAGTAGAATAGACAAAAAGGAGAGTATATCTAGTAGTGTTTGATTATAATGTTAACGCAGTTGTTTGTAGCTTGGTACATAATATGACAGTGTATACGAGAGGAGTCCAACTTACACCGTGGACTTTGGTAGCCCGTAGTACAAGGCTCCGTCGAAAATACCACGGAACAACGGCATAAATGTAATTACGTCTTTAGTGACCACTTCGTGCCACCTTTAACATGTTCTGTATCAGTCTACCCCTTTATAAACCCCGTAATGTTTATTGTATTATTTTTGTTATATTGATGGATGATTTGCCGAAACCATGATATCAGTAAACGGGAATGGATATAAATGGATAGTCATGCAAACGGAATATATCCATGGTTCGGTTCGGTCAATATAGAGTGATATAGATTGAATATACGGATTCATGGATTCATGTTGTATTGTAGTCTATACTTGAATCATATTCAAGTCAGATTGATTAGATTGAGACTCAGTCTGAGTCAGACACTTAAAAAGAAATTTAAAGTCCTGAATTAGTTTTGATGTTATCGGTAACTGCTGCTAATGGACGGCAGGATTTATGTTGTTTTACAAGACAATTACCGTGTTGATAACACCGTTTGTTAGATTATCTACCTTAGATAGGCAATCACCCACATTCTCCAGCTCCCTGAGACTCAATAGAATTGGTCCCGCTTAAACCTATATTTACCAGGATCTTTATTGTAATTTAGTATAACTTGAGAGGGTTTTATATAAAAATAGTTTTGATATGTTCTCAAAATACACGTCAAATATTTAATTATCATTTTTAGGGTTTTCATATATATATATTTTATAAAAGTGAACTTTCTAATGAGTAAGAAGCAAGTTTTCATTGTATGCAGTGTTTTATTGAAATATTGGTATTTTGCATTGAATTGTAATGGTATTTTCCTGTAATGATGATTCCTTTGATTTAGAAAACTTGGATATTTATATAATATAATTAAAATAGATATTTCGATAATATATATATATATATATATATTTAATAAAAATAATTTTATTTATTTTTGTAGAAATCTCATTTTCTAATTAAAATTCCATCGAGATCGAATGCTCCTTTCGGAGGTTTGCATCTCGCTTTACTAGGTCCGAGGATGTGCGATAACCCGCACCATCCCGAACGGGGTCCCCAAAAGTGGGTTGTAGAGGCGCAATTGTAAGGAATTGTTTAATACACATTTTAAAGAATTGGTTTTGCAAGTTTGATGGTATTTATTTGTAATGTCGTATTATCCCATAACTAATGTCCTAAACTTTTATCGTGCTATCTCAAGATGTGTGTGGTGATGAAGTAAGTCATTATCTCATGAGTTATCTAAAGGAATACATGTTTTAAGTTGTTTTATGTCGGAAATAAAGTATGTGGTATTTTACTGTAAAAGTACGATAAAAATTGCATAAAATATTCTTTTGGGATGAAACTTGTTTTAAAGTGTTTGTTAATATTTGTTAAACATTCTATGAGACTATGGTATTGATTGTTTAAGAAAAATAACAATTTTAAAGAAAAACCGACTCGGAAGTCAGATTAACTCCGCTTCCGTCGGGTTTTAGAATTTTATGTTTTTAAGATAGTAGAAGAGAGAGAGGAGTGGGGACTTACTGGCTATAAGGTTAGAGGGAAGAAGTGTTGGATATGTATACCCTAGAGGCCATTATTGTATAGTACTAGTTTGTATAATATATTTTGGAAGCTTGGGATATATACACAGATTTACGACAGTCTTGCTCGATATAGTAGTATGCTACTTGGTTTGTTTCTATCTTAATATGTGTATATGTTTCTTTTAACATATCGCTAATACATATTGATGGAGCCCTTAGGATCTTTGCTTGACTACCGACGTTGTGATGGCGATCACACTAGTGGGGGCTGGGTAGTCTATAAGCACATCCTTATACAGGTCCCTAGTCGTAGGATTATCGAGACAGGGCATCAATACTCCAGAGTAGACTGGTGCATACGCTTCTCGTCCCAGCAGCGGAGATGGTCTGTCCCACAGCCATCAGTGCGTCGTACTGGAGATAGTATGCAGGTGCTCGTTAGGTTACGAGTACACTAGATAGGACTCGTCGGGAACTGTTGGTTGGTATTATACCTATCGTCAGTTAACAGTTCCCAGGTGACATGAGTACAGCTTAGTCCGTTGACTTGACACTGTCACTTCGCCTCGAGTGTATTCCCACTGTTCTTAGATTACTACCCTACCACGGTTCTATTGAGTCGTGCAAACAGGTAGTAGTTGAGTGCAGTCCCGAAGCACTTGGAGGCAGTGACGGTTAGACAGGATTCGTCTCTCCCGGTATTGGGAGTTGATATCGCGCTGTGTCTAGGAGAACCATTACACATAGTCATCCCTGGCCAGGGCAAGCGAGATTTACTGGTAGTGTTTCCAGTAGTTTCTCAGGGTGTTCTGGGCTACACTCCCACACGACTTGTACCGCTATTAGGGGTCTGACGTTTACCACCCCCTAGGCCCGACATGCGATACTCTTAGACGAACAGACCGGACTGTACGGAGATTGTCACGTTCATGCTCAGTAGGAGTCGGATCGGTTCACCTCGTCGGTCTTCTTATCGGCATCTACCTAGGGACCGTTACGTACAGCTAGTACCGCTTGCGGCCTGTGGTTAAACCCACTGCCAGCGTAGTGTCGAGTCTTTAGAGTCCCACACAGAGGGCAGTTCGCCTTTGGGCAAAACTGAGTAGAGGTCGCATAGTTTTGCAACGGGATTCGTTCACATTCGCGTACTTGTGCACGTTTGGTGTTCGGGCAGTTATTACTAGTGGGCTTTGGTTTAAACCAGATCCTAGTATTTGTTTTGGGATTGGTTTTGTCTCATTGTATTCATGTTTCTCGGAACACAAATGCGGGTGTGTATGCACAGTTGACAGAGGCAGAGGAATCTCATTAGGGTTTTTGACAGTTGACTTTTTTTAAACCCTAATGAGAATGAGAAATATGATTAATAATATTAATTAAGGATAATTGTGCCATGGTTAGGGTCGGGTTGACTTTTTGACTTTGGTTGACCATTTTGACTTTTGTTGACCATTTGACCATGATCATTTCTTTTGCAAGATGCTTCTTAATTCTTGCAAATTGCATTAAATGTGAAATGATAATGGTCATTTCAACTAACCATCACAATTTTCTTTAAATATTATTATTATTATTATCATTTTTCTATCATATGAGAGCATGGTTGTTTTTCCTCTGCTATTTCTCTTATGAGCTTTCTCTCTCATGGTTTGCTCTTCCTCTTCCTCTCTCAAAGTTTTAATTTTTCATGTGTTGAAAATCAAAAGCTTTTGAGACAAAACCACCAAAATACTTCTTTACTCACTCTAGGGTTCTTAGTCTAGCAAGCCAAGCACTCTAGTTATCTCTTGGTTGAGGTAGGAGCTCAATGTAGAGGCCTTCGGATGGATCTTTCTTCGGCAAAGAGAAGACGAAGAGGAGGAGCCGTCTACACCACTCCAAGGAGCAAGCAAGAAGGAGGACCACAACAAGAAGAGAAGGAGTTCAAGAAATAGGTATAACCATCTAACCTAGAAGCTAGAATTTGTAGTTAGTTTATTAGTTTTTGTTTAGCAAAGATCCTTCATGGTTGGTCTATATATCCTTATGAGAAAATTTTAATTTTTACCTATTCCACCTCCTCGAAAGAACCGGGGTAGGTAACATAGACCTTTCAATGGTATCAGAGCCTAGCTAAACAGCAACTAACATGTTAGCAAAGTGTTTAGAACTTCGATCCGAATAAAATCGTAAAATACATCAAATTTTAGTGTTTTCTGCCGTTTTTAAAAACAGGTCTAAAAATATTTCCAGAGACCTGAAAAATACAAGCAGGCTTTTAAGAGAAAACTGTAGAAATTTGGGCGCCTGAGTCGCTTAGAAGACCGCGGATCCGCGGCCGATCCAAGCGATCCGCCGCGGTTCCGCGGCCGAGTCAACTCAGCTGCGCACCAAATTTCTTCTGGGGTTCTCTGTGTTGGTTTTGTGATTTTTAAGATACTTTGTTTCTGCCCAGATTCTTCTGAGAACAGTGTTGTGTTTAGGGTAGTTTCAAATTGAAATTTTGATCGAAGTTCTATAAACTTTAGCTAATTGGTTAAATCTGTAATGTGATATATGTACTGAACGTCGACTAATCGCTATACGTCGATTAGTGGGAGTTGTGCATATCTGTGATCTGTGATGTTGGATTGTGTATATGAACTTGTTGGATTGTCGCGGATGAATTGCCGGGGTTTGTGAGATGAGAGTTTATTTATCTTTCATCTGATGAAAATTGTAAATTGATGTAATATTATTTTTATGGCCCCACATCCGGGATGAGGTTGTAGCCGCCATTGTATATTATTTCTTTTACTGTTTTTGCTCATAAGATAGACCCAAGGTGGGGTGCATAAACTACCGGGTATTTTGAAGTGCTGAGTGGCCTACTCACGTTATTGAGGGAGACTGCTTCACTTCGGGTATTTGGCGGGTAGTTTGCCACACCTGTAGGGGTCTAGGGTGGGGTTTGGCTAGTCTTCACGACCGTGTAATCCGTTTTTCGTTGCAGGCTTGAACGAAACGTGGATTTCTAGCATATCCAATGTGTTCATCTGTGATCTGGAATGGCTATCATTGCATCTGATGAATGTATATATATCTATATATGATATCTAGTAGACGTTGCTTATGTTTTGCATCCGCGCTTGTCCAGCCCCCCGCTCTGTCGTTAGTTAAGTAACCTAACGGGTGATGACGGGGCCCCGTGGCGAATGCGGATGGCATAAGCGTATGTTATATTTTCGTTGTTTTCTGCAATGGTGGGATTAATTGATGGGACGCATTATATTAATGCAAAGAAAATAAACCAAAGAGATGTTGGAACAATTTTCAAAAAGCTGTTATTGCAAGGACGTTCTCTTTTGTTTTGCACAGAGGTATTCGGTTATGAATACCCAGCACCTCATTCGACGAGGCAAGGGCCGAGATCCCTTCATCGGGAGTGACCCCTTGGACAGAAGTTTGCGTCAGGGTAATAACTTCACTATATTCGATTATTCTTGCTTTGCATCGAGGTATTCAGATTGGAATATCCTGCACCTCATTCGACGAGGAAAGAGCCGAGATCCCTTCACAGGGAGTGACCTCTTTAGCAAAAGTTTTCGCCACTATATTTTTTAAAAAGGGTTATCAAGTTCCTTCAACAATATCAAGTTCATTACGTTAACGGGTTTTTCGCCAAAAACCTAGCCGTAGCCCTCCGTCATTTCTTATAAGTTATACTTAGTATTCATGCTGCGTTTGTTGACTATGTAAAGGCGTAGTGAACGGTAGCTGAGTATTGCTTATCTGTAGCATACAATGTGATTGGTTAGGACAGTCGTGTAACCTTGTTGACTGTGTCAAGAGTTATGCGGGTGGGTTTAATGCAATCAAGATAATGATGGGTTGAACTTGACTAGGACTCTTTGATTTGTTGACTGTGTCAAGGTCACTTGGGTCCTAGGGGCAAAAACCACATCGGGAGTTTCAAACATACAGGAAACTTGCAGATTCTGCATACCTTCTGGAGTGTGGTGACTAGAGTGGATTCCATCTGGGTCATTGCACAATGATAGTTGGATCCCGATCCCACTGATGAGTTGGATTACTCTCGGGAGATTATTTCACTTAACAATCAATGCTATAAACCAAGTAGGTGTCTAGAACGGTGTTAGCAGGGCTACGCCTCCAGGGAAAAGATGTTATATAATTAAGGAACTTCGCGAAAGCGTTGGAAAACCTCCCTCGAAGTACCAATACTAGCCTGGCTAAAAGGTTAAGCAAGTATTGTGACGTGCGATTAATCCTGACTAGTTCTTCTTTTAGGGTTTGAAAAAGAATTTGAGGAAATAGTGGGAACCATCTTGGTTAGATAAATTAATAAAACCAATCTAATCTTGCAAGAGCGCACGCTGAGTGTTTCTTTTCTCTCTTTCCAGGTAGCAACCATTTCACACCCTAATCAAGATAATAAAATGTATCGCTTGACCGATCCGAATTCTTATTCGGGGCTGGGGAACGTCGGTTCGGCTCTAACTTATGACAACAGTCATAAGTATGAGCAAGGAAAAGAGGATTGTATGGATTCCAAGGTGACCCAGTTGAAGAAGAAGCATAGTTTTGCATCTACTTCAGGCGTTCTTGTAATTGAGAACTGCTTTTCGGCCAGCCCTACCTCCTGGGTACTTGATACCGAGTCAGGATCTCATATATGTAATTTATTGCAGGGACTGAGAAAAAGTAGGAAAGTTGCACCTGGTGATATGTCCCTCAGGGTAGGGAACAGAGCACAAGTTAATGCTGCAGCCGTCGGTGAATATCACCTTGTGTTGCCAAATGGCAATACTATGATTTTGAACAATTGCTACTATGTACCTTCCATGGTTTGCAACATCATATCTGTTTCTTTACTCGATAAAGATGGATATAACTTTGTTCTTGATAGAAATATCATGAACATTTACCTTGATAAGGTACTGGTTGCAGAAGGTACACTGTGTAATGGTATCTATGTTCTAAATCAGAATACAGTTCTCAATGTACAAAACACACGCAAGAGGAAGAATTCAGATACGAATGAATCCTACTTGTGGCATTGTAGACTTGGTCATATCGGAGAGAAAAGACTAAGTAAGTTGCATAAAGATGGACTCTTTAATACGTTCGAGTTTTCATCTTATGAAACCTGTCAGTCTTGTCTCAAAGGAAAGATGACCAAATCTCCGTTCACTGGATATGGAGAAAGAGCAAAAGAGCTCTTGGGACTCATACACAGTGATGTATGTGGTCCAATGTCTATACATGCAAGGGGTGGTGTTGGGTGTTTTTCATCACCCCATTAAGATGGAGATACGCGCGCGCTTGTCAAGCGTACTACAGATTCCCCCTGCCTAGGGTAGGCGGGGGTTTATTGATTGTGGGGATCCGAATCTTCGGTAGCCGCGGACTAAGCTGCCGTTAATTACCCCTTGCCTTTGGGGTGAGGGAACCTCTGATTAACGGGTTAAACTGGTCATGCGAACTCAATGTGCAGTGTACGTGTGTTTTGTTTTGGAGGGGGGTTTGGATATATCGGGAGCCACGCAGAGTTTTTACGGGGGTCCCGCTACCCGGATAGCGGGCTGGAGGTCAAGGGGGCTAGCAGCCCCCTTGCGGGGTGCGGGGCAGCGTCCCGCCCTAAATTTTTTTTTAAGGGGGACAGTGTTGTGGAGTGTGTGTGTCTATACATATATACGCATGTATACATATAAAAAAGGGGAAAAGCGCCCAAAGGACGTGTGGGGCCAGCGCCTTGAGAGCTGTGCTCTTAGGTGCTGTGCGCTTAGGCGCTAGTGCGCCACGTATCCGACACGTGGGCGCTTGGCGCTTGAGCGCTGGGCGCTCGAGCACTAGCGCACCACGTGACAGCACGTGGCCGCTCGGCGCTTGAGCACTAAGCGCTCGAGCGCTAGCGCACCGCGTGTCAGCACGTGGGCGCTAAGTGCTCGAGTGCTGGGCGCCACGTGTCGGCGCTCGAGCGCTAGCATGCCAAGTGTCGGCACGTGGGCGCTTGGCGCTTGAGCACTGGGCGCTTGAGCGGTAGGCGCTCGAGCGCTAGCGCGCCACGTGTCGGCACGTGGACGCTGGGCGCTTGAGCGCCAGCACTCCACGTGTCGGCACGTGGACGCTGGGCGCTTGAGCGCTGGGCGCTCGAGCGCCAGCGCGCCACGTGTCGGCACGTGGACGCTGGGCGCTTGAGCGCAAGGCACTTGGGCGCTTGGGCGCCGGCATGGAAAATGGGCTTTTGGCCCCAGAAACTCCCGAAAGAGAAATTAGGGTGGAGTTAAACTCCTAAGATATTTTGAAGCTGATGAAGGGCTTCTCCTCTTGAGCCCTAGTTCTTCCCCAAAGTGCGGTTTCTCGTGATGGGTCTCCTTCTTCTTCCTTTGTTGGCCGGATCTTGAAGATCAAGAAGTGTGAGATTTTAAAAATCTCTTCTTTATGAGATCTGATGGCAGATCTGAGTTCTCCTTTATGGGTTTTGTGGTGAAAAACTATTTTGTTTTATAAAAGGAAGAGTAAAACTCTTGGTTTAATTCAAATGAAAAAAGGAAGATTTTAGAACCTTGAGGAAGAAGAAGATCACATATCTGGATTTTTTTTGGAGAGAGAAAAAGTTGTTGGGATATTTTCATTATCCTTGTCTTTATAGGCTATACATTTTACACATAGCCCCTTGGGCTTCACAAAATGGCATTTTGCCTATCCCATGGCTCATGTGCCATTTCTTTTTGCACATAAGCCATGGGCTTTACAAAAATTTGGCTTTATGCCTATTTTTCTTACATTTATCCATAAAATAAAATAAAATAAATACAACAAAATTATTTATTACAAAATTTTTTATCTTGGCATGGGGGGAGGCCGGCCACTTCATGTTCGGGCTCGACCCGGGTATGAGTCCACTGGATCTGGGCTTGGGCCCACTTGGCTTAAGGTTGACTTTGATTTTAACTTGGTCAACCGGGGTGTAAATTTTTACCCCAACAAATTGCCCCCCATCAATAAATGCACACCACATATGTAGGTCGTGTGCATAAAATTGATGGATTTTCTTTCACGTGGAGGCGACTTGATTCGGTTCCCACCTTTTGGGAAGCTGGCATTGCCCTTTTTACGACATGGACGGTCGATGCTGCCCTTTTTGCTACTTGGACGGTCGGTTCTGCCATTTTAGAGACGTAGACGGTCGATGCTGCCCTTTTTGCGACTTGGACGGTCGGTGCTGCCCTTTTAGCGACGTGGACGGTCGATGCTGCCCTTTTTGCGACTTGGACGGTCGGTTCTGCCCTTTTTACGACTAGTACGGTCGTTGCTGCCCTTTTAGCGATGTGGACGGTCGATGCTGCCCTTTTTGCGACTTGGACGGTTGATGCTGCCATTTTAGCGACGTGGACGGTCGGTGCTGCCCTTTTTGCGACTTGGACGGTCGGTGCTACCATTTTAGCGACGTGGACAGTCAGTGCTGCCATTTTAGCGACGTGGACGGTCGATACTGCCCTTTTCGCGACTTGGACGGTCGGTTCTGCCCTTTTAGCGATTTGGACGGTCGGTTCTGCCCTTTTTGCGACTTGGACGGTTGTTGCTGCCCTTTTAGCGACGTAGATGGTCGATGTTGCCTTTTTAGCGATGTGGACGGTCGGTGCTACCCTTTTACCGACGTAGACGGTCGATTCTGGATTTGACTTGCCCCGCTTCTTGCGACGTCAGGGATGAAGTTGACTTGTTTCCGAGGTGGAATTTGATTCTGCCAGGGAGGTCATTGGTTGTTTTGCTGACCTGATGTGATTTGGGTTGACAACAGCATCGCTGCACTGGAATATGGTACCAGAAGCGAATCATCATTTGCCATGAGGAAATTTCCCTCGTTCACAGTTTAACGACTTAGTGGTCATCTGTTCCCATTTTAACGACTTAGAGGTCATCTGTTCCTATTTTAAAGACTTAGGGGTCTATTAGATTGGAGTTTGGAATTTTGGGGTTAGGGTAGGCATCAACGTTGCTAACACTGAAGCACATGTGCCAGGAGCAATTCATCATTTGCCTTTTCCTGTTGGGAAGCGGTGGCTTAGGAGTCAGGTTTAGGTCTGTATCACCTAAGGCTTTTCAATTTTATGAGCCGTAAGGGTCCCATAAAAGCATTTTCTCCCTACGAGTCGAAAGGATCTCGTAGCTGCACTTTCTCTTTAGGAGTCGTGGGGACTCCCAAGTGTGTTTTTCCTTTGTGAGTCGTAAGGATCCCACGAAGGTTTGTTCTCCTCATGTATCGTGAGGACACATGAGTGGGTCTTCCCAAATAGAGCATAATTCCGAGGGCGGAGACCAGCCGCGTAACTGGTGATTGCGGTGGGGCATGGGTATGCTGAGAATTATTTGAGCCCGTGGATTGTATACGGCAGCCAATTTGGGGGCTAACCATAGGGCCGGAAGAATTTTGAGAAATTGGATTTTGGTTGGCGTCTGCATCGCTACACTGGAATATAGTACAAGGAGTGACTCATCATTCGCCGTTTGGGGACTTGGAATTTGAATCTTGTTTGGCATCAGCATTGCTGCACTGGAATAATGCCAGGAGCAACTCATCATTTGCCTCGGGAGGACTTGGGATTTGGGTTTTTGGTCGGCATCAGCACCGCTAACACTGAAGCAAAATGCCAGGAGCGACTCATCATTTGCCGTTTCCCATTGGGGAAAGATGGCTTAGGAGACAGGTTTAGGTCCCTATCACCCAAGGCTTTTCAATTTTATGAGCCGTAAGGGTCCTATAAAAGCATTTTCTCCCTACGAGTCGAGAGGATCTCACAGGTGTATATTCTCCTTAGGAATCGTGAAGATTCCTAAGTGTGTTGCCCCTTTGTGAGTCGTAAGGATCTTACGCAGGGATTTTCTCCTCGCAAGGTCGAGAAGACTTTGCGAGTGTGTTTTATCTCTTTTCACGAGCTTGTGCCTTTTCGGGTTTTCACAAACTCACCAGCAATCCTACTGTTTTTACTCACGGAGCCCTTTCGAGTTTTCATCCGTGCCCGTTTTGCTTGTGGACATACATTTTTTTTTGCTGGTGGGACTTTAAAAGTAGTCTCACCGGAAGGATTTGGGAGAGATAGGGGTCGTTTACGCCCGTGGATTGTGTACGGTTTTGCAGGATGTATGATCCAGACCGTAGGGCTGATGTGCTCAATTTGCCTGCGACTTAGAGCATTCACGCGTAGTATTTCTTGAGATGAGATGTCGGCCATTGATGGGTGGAATGGGCCTTTCTCCCTCGGCACTTATTAGTTGGTAGGGTCCTCCGTCGAACACTTTCTCGATGACGTATGGTCCTTCCCAGTTTGGCTCGAATTTTCCCTTGGCATGTCGATTGGGGATGATCGGTCTTTTGAGCACCAACACCGACTCACCTTTCTTGAAAGCGCGGAGACGGGTTATCTTGTCATAGGCCCGTGACATTTGGGCTCGGTATAGCTCCAGATTTTGCTGCACCGCGAGCCTCTTTTCTTCGAGGGCGTCGAGCTCTTCAAGACGAAGGAGCACGTTTTCCTCCTCCGTCAATTCGTGCTGAACGACCATTCTTAAGCTTGGAACTTCGACTTTGAGGGGGAGGACCGCCTCCACTCCGTAGACTGAGTTGGAGTACGGTGCGTGGTACGATATGCCCACAACGCCTCGTGAAGCTTGAGATTCCAGTCTCTCTTGTTGGCTGAAGAATTTTTCCTCAGGAGCTTGCATAGAGTCTTATTGAAGGCTTTGGCTAGCCCATTAGCTCTTGGATTATAGATGGAGGAATATCTTCAGTCTATCTTGTGTTGAGTAGCGAATCATGAAACTTTGAAGCTCTTGAAAGAAGGCCCGTTGTCAGAAATGATTCTTCTTGGTGTACCGAAGCGGTATAGAATATTATGCTGGAAGAATGTCAGAATATCTTCTGTCTTGACTTCTTTTAGCGGGACAGCTTCAGCCCATCTGGAGAAGTAGTCTGTTGCGGCCAGTATGAACCGGTGGCCTTTGGATGACGGAGGATCAATTGGACCAACTATGTCTGTTCCCCAGACTTCGAAGGGCCACGACGCCACCGTAGGATGCAACGGATTGGGATGCTTGTGAATGAAATCACCGTGAATTTGGCAGATATAACATTTCTTTGCATGCTCTCCCCAATCCCGTATCATGGTGGGCCAGTAATACCCATGCTGTTTAATTTGAAGTCGCATCTTGGGACCAGATTGGTGAGCACCGCAAACGCCCGAGTGAACTTCTTTCATGACCTTTTGGGCTTCGGCCAATGACAGACACCTGAGCCAGAGTTGGTCATATGACCTGCGGTATAGCGTGTCATTTACAAACACGTATCGGAGAGCTCTCTTCTTCAGCTGAACCCTTGCAGATCTTCCTTCGGGCAACTTGTCGTATCGGAAGTACTCTATGAAGGGTTCTCTCCAATCGGGCTCGTCTTGAACGATCGAAGCTTCTTCGGCGGGACTGCTCTTCTGTTCCGCGCTTTCCTCTTCTCGTAGAGAGGCAGGGGGTAGAATTTGCCGGCTCCTGACCGTGATCAGAATTTCGTCCATGTCAGGATCAGCCAACTCCTTGGCTAAGCGAGCGAGTACGTCAGCCTTTCCGTTCAACGCTCTAGGGATTCTCATTAGTTCAATGTGAGCGAGCAATTTCATGAGTTCCACCACTCGGCCTCTGTACCGAGCTAACTCGGGTTTGTATATCTTATAGTCGCCGCTTACTTGGTTGACGACAAGCTGGGAGTCACCGTAAACCCGTAGCCGAAGGATTTTCATTTCTATGGCGAGCTCCAAACCAGCTATCAGAGCTTCATACTCGGCCTCATTGTTTGTGCGAGGCTCAGTGAGAGCAAAAGAACGCCGTAGGGTTCCTATTGATGGCGTGATGAACACCAATCCTATCCCTGCTTTTATCTCCGGGACACTTGATTTACTGGAGGTCCTTATCGATGAGGCCCCCATCGAAGTAGAGCTCCCAACATGGCTCGTCATTCTCTAGGTGCAGCACTTGTTCGTCGGGTAACTCGCAATTGAGTGGTGACCCTTCTGATATGGGATGAGCAGCGAGAAAGTCTGCAAGAGCTTGCCCTTTTACTGCTTTCTGAGGAGTATAAACTATGTCAAACTCAAGTAGCATGACAGCCCATCTTACCATTCTGCCGGCTAGGCTTGCTTTGGTCATCAAGTGTTTGAGCGGGTCGACCTTGGAGATCAGCATAACCCGTTGAGCGAGCAGATAGTGCCTCATCTTCTTCACAGCAAATATCAGAGCCAGGCATTGCTTTTCGATTGGGGAATAGTTGGGTTCCGCCCCGACTAGAGTTTGACTGAGGTAGTAGAGGGCATTTTCTTTTCCTTCCTCGTTATTCTGGGTAAGGAGCGCACCGAGTGACTCATCTAGCGCAGCAGTGTAGAGAATCAGTGGTTTATTTGGAATGGGAGCGGCTAGCACTGGAGGGTGCAACAAATACTATTTGATGCTTTCGAACGCTGCTTGACATTCGGCATCCCAGATAAAAGGAGCTCCTTTCTTCATGAGCTTTGAGAAGGGCCTATATATTCCCGATAAATTTGAGATAAACCTCCGTATATAAGAGAGCTTGCCTTGAAATGATCTCAGCTGCGTCAGACTCTTTAGAGGGGGCATCTCCATGATGGCCTTTATCTTTGATGGGTCAACTTCGATCTCTCGATGCCGGACTATAAAACCCAGGAATTTTCCCGATGACACGACAAAAGCGCACTTCAGAGGATTCATCTTCAGATCGTATTCCCTCAGTCTGGTGAGAACGGTCCTAAGATCTTGGATATGATCGGCCTTGGTTTTAGTCTTGACGACCAGATCATCAACATAACATTCGACGAATTTATGAATTAGGTCCTCAAAGATATTGGTCATTGCCCTTTGGTACATAACACCTGCGTTCTTCAGTCCGAACGGCATCACCTTGTAGCAGTATATTCCGATCGGGGTTCGGAATGCTGTGTGCTCCTCATCCTCCGGCGACATTTTGATCTGATTATACCCAGACGAGCCATCCATAAAGGTGAACAGTTCGTAATTTGAGGTGTCATCGACCATCATTTCCATGACCGGTAGCGGGAAGTCGTCTTTAGGACATGCCTTGTTGAGGTCCCTGAAATCGACACAAACTCGGATCTGCCCATTTTTCTTCTTCACTGGGACTATGCATGAGATCCAGTCCGCATATTTCTCTTCCCTGATGAAGCCGGCATCGATGAGCTTCTTGGTTTCCTCGATGAACTTTTCTTCTAGTTCCCTTCTCATTCTTCGAGGAGCTTGTTTGACTGGCTTAGCATCAGGAGATATAGCCAGCTTATGCACGGCCACTTCAGGGGAAAATCCAGGCATTTCTTTATACGTCCACGCGAAGCAGTCGGCGAACTCGTGCAGCAGGGCGATTATCTGTGCTTTCATTTCCTCCGACAAGAGTGAGCTGATGTAGGTCGGCCTTGGATCATCGGGCGTTCCTAAGTCAATCTCAGTTAGCTCGTCAAAGGTTGCTTGTCCGCCATCTTCGAGCTCTTGAGGAGCTTCTTCTGTCTCGGTTAGCTCATCTTCATCATTTGACTCTTCGCTGGCTTCCCCGATATGGGTCATGTAGCATGCCTTAGAATCAGGCTGGATGAAACCTATGCCACGCCTATCTGGAATTCGTCCATCAATGAGTGCTCGGACCTGAGGTGGATGCCATAGCCCTTCGTAAAACTTTGCTTCGGACTCTGTTTGATATAACTGGCATCTGCACTTTTTAAAGTATTCCCGTATCTCGGACGCATAGTATCTGGGATTGAGGACAACTCTTATGCCTCTTTCATATGGAAGGCACGCGACAGACAAATCATCCGGGTGCACAACGGGGTTTGACCCATAAAACAGGATGCCTTTCTGCCCACTTTTCCTTCCGGGGACGTAGAAAGTTTTCAGCAGGTCCACGGTGGAGACTGACAACGCATCGAGCTCTTTACATAACTGCTCCGGTACCCTTGTGACGGCTAGGGACCCTTCTGCAATTTCGAAGGTCTCTCATAGTTTCGCTTGTTGCATGGGGGTCCAATCTACACCGCTGTTGCACGGCAGGTCCTCTTCCTCTGACTTTTTAGTGTCGCTGCCAAGATGAGGGCGGACTTTGCTGCTAGATGGGGCTTCAGTAACAGATTCGTCCGTATCGCTACCGAAACGAGGTCGGGTTTTACGGAAGGACGGACTTCCAGCGTCGGACTCATCAGTGTCGCTACCGAAATGCGAGCGCATTTGGGCGTTTTTACTTTTGAAAGTGACAGGCGGCTCAGATTTGCCTTTGAGTCTTGGGGCCGCTCTATCCTCAGTCAGTTGTGGCTTAGCATTTGGTGGTTCATAAAGTACTGGGAATCTTCATATCGGACTTCATGCACACCGAACGGCTGGATATCTCCGTCAATGCGTCTTTCTTCGCCATTTTTAGTATACTTCATGCATTGATGGAGAGTTGACGGGACGATACCGTAATCGTGGAGCCACGGCCGTCCCAAGAGAATCTTATATAACGTGTCGGTGTCGATCACGTATATCTTAGCCTCAATTTGCAGATCTCCGAATTTGATTGGCAGAGCTATGGACCACAGAACTTGCTGGCAATTTTGGTTGAAGTCTTGAATGACAATCATTTCCCTTGACAGGTGTCGGACGTCCATTGACAAACTCTTCAGAGTTCGCAAGTTCATGATGTTCACTGAGGACCCCGGATCAATCAATATGCGATTAATTCGATCTCCGTCGCTGTACCCGGTCACATAAAGCGGCCGATTATGCTCAGCCGTTCCCAGTAGCAAGTCTTCATCCTTGAACGTGACTGCGGCGGCTTGCAAAGTGTATTGAGCTTCTTTCATATTAATTTCCGCAAAGCGAGCCTGATACCGCTCAGGGTTTTGTAGAGCATGAATGAGAACATCTCTAAGCTCTTGAGATAGAACCAAGGCATCGTAAATGCTAAGGAGAGACGGAAGCTTTCGGAGGTGAGCTAAGACATTATAGTCTACTAGGGAAGGACTCAAATCTTCATGAGCAATTTCTCTGTCATCTTCTTCATTAGCGAATTGTTTTTCCTTTCCTTTTGGGACGTTGCCCTGACTTGGCGGTAGAGCCCTGCTGCTTCTGAGCTGGATTTGGTTGGCCTTTGTGGCGAGCTCCTCGTCCTATTCGGGAAAACAGAGCTCCTCCTTAGAATCGCTGCCAAGATGGATGGCGTAGTAGGTCACTACTGGGATCTCTTCATTGGGGTCTTCTTCTAACTCCTCCAGAATTTCAGCCGCTCGTACAGGGAGGAACTCCTTCAATTGAATCAGAGTTCTTTCCTTTTGTTCATTGTCTTCGAGCGAATCAATATATTTTTGAATGATCGATCTCCCTGCAGACTCTTTTTCACGCCGAGCTGCACTTTTTTTCTCTTGAGCTTCTTGGATTTTGAGCCTGATGGAGCCGTATTGGCAGCTGGACTGGAAGGCTTCTTCTGTCCTTCCCATTCCGTCCTGGGCTCTTTCTGAAGCAGCTTTAGCATCTTCTTCGTCTTATTAGATATGTGCTTACTCCAAGGAGGTTGCGGTGAGTCGGTCTCATTTCTCAGGGTAGCGGGTTCGGCTGTCTGGTCCCAGAAGGCTTCAACTTCTGTCTGTATAAAGTTGATGGTTGCAACTTGATTGTTCACCAACATACTTTTGGACAGCTCGATCTCTCCAGCCTTGTACTGCTTCTCGACCCAGTCTTTGAAGATATAGCAATCCTCGACCGCATGGCTCACTACTCGGTGGTACAGGCAATACAGGGGATTGTCGGTCATTTTTGCTTCTTGGGGTCTTTTCGACTCCGGCAATTGTAGGCCGTTGTTCAAGGCATCTTTAAATATCTTGCGGACTTTGTCCCTTCTGAAAGAGTAAACCTTCTTCTTCTTCTCCTCTAGGGAAAGCCCATCTCCTTCCAGCAATGGCTTTCGAGACCGGTTGGTTTTGGATTCGCCCGCCCTTCGCTTTTCTTCATTGTCGGACGCATTGAAGATATTGGTACTGCTGGAACTCCCGCTTCTACGGTTGTCGTCCCGCTTTCTTTTCCAAGTTTTGTCTCTCTGAAAGTCCGAGGTAGGCTCTTGCTTCGAGCGTTCCAGCATTTGGACTTTCTTGGTTATCTCTTGAAACGTCTTGAGGCCTGCTGTACACAAGAATGGGACCATCCAATTGCTGAGGTTTCCAATGAGAAGGCTGACGGACTGGTCCTGCTCCAGCGGCGGTTCGCACTTGACTGTGAGATTACGCCATCGGGCGATAAAGTCGGTGTTGCTTTCATTCTTTCCCGGCTTGGTCCTCACAAGGTCGGCAATGGAGATTTTATCACTGACACTCATGAACCTTTGCCGAAACAGAGACTCCATTTGGGCAAAGGTAATAACGGACCCGTCTAGTATGCTCGCGTACCAGTCGAAAGCGACACCGGTCAGGCTGTTGACAAACTGACGAAGAAGGAGTGCGTCATTGTCCCCTGTATTTCCGCACGATGCTTTGAAGTGGGCGACGTGCTGATTTGCATTCCCCGTTCCGTCAAATCATCCGAACTTAGGAATGATGTAGCCGCTCGGGAACTCGATCAGATCGTACTGTGCGGGATATGGCCGCCTACTATTGCCAATTTCTTTCTGAGCTTCAGCTTCAGCCACCAATGTTTTAACTTTGCTGGTGACCAAATCCATTATCCGATCTTGTGTTAGCGGGATAGTGCTATCTGGGTCCAAGGCGTCCTCAGAAGCGGAATGTGGCCGGCTTTCGTGCGGCTTGACCAGCCTTGGACCCAAAGGAACAGGCATTGGCTGCTTCGGATTGTCATCACCTGGCTGATGAGTAGCGAATTGTGCTTGATTGGGAGGCGCTCGAGCAATTTGAGCCGTAAGTTGCATCACAACATTCGTTAGATCGTCAATTTTCGAATAGATCTTGGCCATCTCTTTATCTTTGCTCCTGAGTTGTTTTCGAAGCTCTTGAAGCAGCTCTTGCTCCGCAGTCCTGGGGCGGAAATTCGGCTCTTCCTCGCTGTCCGAGCTTGACTCTGCATGGACTGAGGGGTCTTTCTGCCTATCATCCTCCTCGAGAGGGTTTTCTTCATCCAGTGGAGGCGGCTGTTCTTTGGCAGCGGCAACCACATTCAAGCCAGATTAGGCTTGGGATGGGGTGGCCCCATCCTTGCTTTTGCTGCGAAGGTTATCGCTGGGGAGCCCGCCCGCCATATAGACCGTATGGATAATATATCCAGCCGTCTTTTTATTATCGGCGGTTGATTTCACAGATCGCTGTCTTGACCCTCCTGTTTCAGTAGCGGGAAGTCAATTGAAGGCGGATGGCCTGGCCAGGTTCTTGAATGGTGCTGGCGCTTCTTTTCTGGATTTGCCCCGCTGCTTTCGCACGGCACAAAGCGCCTAATAGACTCTTGAAGAGACAGTGTCATACTTTTTTTGTTGGGGCCGGGACACGTCTCTTTGTAGCATTGTTCGGACCGCTGTCTTCTTGATTCTGGCGGTCATGGCATTTCTCTGAACCTACTTCAGTGGTTCGAAGGAATTGCTGATTTTTACGGCCGACTCAGCCGTCGTCACAAAGTAACCCTTCTCTTGGAACTTCACAAGATTCCACTTGGCCGAAACCCTGGCCCCCTTGTTGGCTCGATACCTGAGCCGCTTCTGCCTTAACTTTTCTGTTTTAAGCACTTGGCAGACTTTGGCCCTTCGGGAAGACGCTGTAGACCGATTGATAGAGAGGCCAGAGGAGACGCCCGATCGTGCATTTGATGGAGTTATCGCCTGAGCTCTTCCGCAACGTTTGATGTTGCCCTTTGTATCAGAAGCCTTGCCCCCAGCTAGAGCGCCAGAGAGTCTTTCAGACACTGTCTTAAGCTTCGGTTGTGGTGCCTTAGCGATCACAACATTCGGCCTCTTGCCCTTCGAGACCAGCTTGGCTACCTGTTTTGCCGGGATTTCTTCCAGATGAGCGCTTCCGGCAGGGTAGATGATGACGGAGCCAAACTGGCGGGGCAGTTCCTCCCACTGTCAACTGAGGCTTGGGGGAGAACCACACGAGCATTAACCTTGACCACGTACGGGATCGGGGTCACGTTGGAAGCTGAATTCGTCTTAGGAGAAATTTTCATCGAAAGTTGATTGTTGTACGGAAAAAAAAATCATTTCATTATATGCAATCGATATGTATATTGATTGAGTTCGCATGAACGTTTAACCCGAAATATGGGACGAGAGAAAGGTCCCACCGGGCGTGCCAGAATCTGTAGGGTGTTTTTCGTCACCCCATTGAGATGGGAATACGCGCGCGCTTTTCAGGCGTACCACAGATTCCTCCTGCCTAGGGTAGGCGGGGGTTTATTGATTGTGGTGATCCGAATCTCCGGGAGCCGCGGACTAAGCTGCCGTTAATTACTCCTTGCCTTTGGGGCGAGGGAACCTCCGATTAACGGGTTAAACTGGTCATGCGAACTCAATGTGCAGTGTACGTGTGTTTTGTTTTGGAGGGGGGTTTGGATATATTGGGAGCCACGCAGAGTTTTTACGGGGGTCTCGCTACCCGGATAGCGGGCTGGGGGTCAAGGGAGCTAGCAGCCCCCTTACGGGGTGCGGGGCAGCGCCTCGCCCCAAAATTTTTTTTAAGGGGGACAGTGTTGTGGAGTGTGTGTGTATCTATACATATATATGCATGTATACATATAAAAAAAAGGGAAAAGCGCCCAAAGGACGCGTGGGGCAAGCGCCTTGAGCGCTGTGCGCTTAGGTGCTGTGCGCTTAGGCGCTAGTGCACCACGTATCCGACACGTGGGCGCTGGGCGCTTGAGCGCAGGGCGCTCGAGCGCCAGCGCACCACGTGTCAGCACGTGGGCGCTGGGTGCTTGAGCGCTGGGCGCTTGAGCGCGGGGCGTGTGAGCACTAAGCGCTCGAGCGCTAGCGCACCACGTATCAGCACGTAGGCGCTGGGCCCTTGGGCCCTTGAGCGCTTGAGTGCTGGGCGCTTGAGCGTTAAGCACTCAAGCACTAGCGCGCCATGTGTCGGCACGTGGGCGCTAGGCGCTTAAGCGCTAGGCGTTCGGGCCCTTGGGCGCCGGCGAGGAAAATGGGCTTTTGGCCCTAGAAACTCCCGAAAAAGAAATTAGAGTGGAGTTAAACTCCTAAGATATTTTGAAGCTGATGAAGGGCTTCTCCCCTTGAGCCCTAGTTCTTCCCTAAAGTGGGGTTTCTGGAGATAGGTCTCCTTCTTCTTCCTTTGTTGGCCGGATCTTGAAGATCAAGAAGTGTGAGATTTTAAAAATCTATTCTTTATGAGATCTGATGGCAGATCTGAGTTCCCCTTTATGGGTTTTATGGTGAAAAACTATTTTGTTTTATAAAAGGAAGAGTAAAACTCTTGGTTTAATTCAAATGAAAAAAGGGAAGGTTTTAGAACCTTGAGGAAGAAGAAGATCACAGATCTGGATTTTTTTTGGAGAGAGAAAAAGTTGTTGGGATATTTTCATTATCCTTGCCATTTTAGGCTATACACTTTACACATAGCCCCTTGGGCTTCACAAAATGGCATTTTGCCTATCCCATGGCTCATGTGCCATTTCTTTTTGCACATAAGCCATGGGCTTTACAAAAATTTGGCTTTATGCCTATTTTTCTTACATGTATCCATAAAATAAAATAAAATAAATACAACAAAATTATTTATTACAAATTTTTTTATCTTGGCATGGGGGGAGGCCGGCTGCTTCATGTTCGGGCTCGACCCGGGCATGGGCCCACTGGATCTGGGCTTGGGCCCACTTGGCTTAAGGTTGACTTTGATTTTGACTTGGTCAACCGGGGTGTAAATTTTTACCCCAACAGGTGGGTTCTCATACTTCATCACATTCACTGACGATCTCTCTAGGTTCGGATATGTACATCTGATGAAACACAAATCTGAAACTTTTGAGAAATTCAGAGAATTCAGAAACGAAGTGGAGAACTAGATTGGCAAAAGTATAAAGATCCTCCGATCAGATAGAGGAGGGGAGTACTTAAGCACGGAATTCCTAGAGTACGTAAAAGAGAATGGAATTCTCTCTCAGCTTACTCCCCCTTATACACCACAGCACAACGGTGTATCGGAGCGGAGGAATCGTACCCTATTGGATATGGTTCGCTCCATGATGAGTAGTGCTGAGTTGCCT
This sequence comes from Agapanthus africanus, assembly GCA_030015575.1. Lineage (NCBI taxonomy): Eukaryota > Viridiplantae > Streptophyta > Magnoliopsida > Asparagales > Amaryllidaceae > Agapanthus > Agapanthus africanus. The sequence continues at coordinate 479,772,716 of CM057350.1, forward strand.
CTTTCATTCTGGGGATATGCACTTCAAACAGCAGCACATCTATTGAATCAAGTTCCATCCAAATCCATGCCTAAGACTCCGTATGAAATATATAGTGGTAAGAGTTTGTATCTTAAACGTATTAAGATTTGGGGTTGCCCGGCTTATGTCAAAAAGCAGAACCCAAACAAATTTGAGGCACGGTCAGTTTTGTGTAAGTTTGTGGGATACCCAAAAGATTCCAGTGGGTATCTATTCTACCATGCAGAGGAACAAAAGATTATTGTTTCCAGGAACGCCACATTTTTGGAAAAAGAATTTCTTGTTAAAAATATTAGTGGCAGCACGGTAGAACTAGATGAAATTCCAGAGACACAAACTATAACTGAATATTTGGTGGAACCGCTAGATTCAATTATACCCAACGAATCTCAGCCAATCCGAAGATCTGGTAGGATTTCTCATCCGCCCGAGAGATACTACGGTTTTCTCATAGACGGGGATCGAGAGGATTGCATCTTGGAAGAAGATGATCCTACCAGTTTCAGGCAGGCCATTATCAGTAGGGTCTCTGATAAGTGGCTGGATGCTATGCGATCCGAAATGGAGTCCATATACACCAATAAAGTGTGGACCTTGGATATTGCTCCACCTGGGGTAAAACCCGTTGGATGCAAATGGATCTACAAAAGAAAACTTGGTGTAGATGGGCAGGTAGAAACCTATAAGGCTAGACTCGTTGCAATAGGTTTTCGTCAAAGACCTAGTGTGAACTATGACGAAACTTTTTCTCCAGTGGCTATGCTCAAATCCATTCGGATCCTACTTGCCATTGCTGCCTTCCATGACTATGAAATCTGGCATATGGAGGTAAAAACAACTTTTCTAAACGGCAGTTTGGAAGAGTGCGTTTACATGGATCAACCAGAAGGTTTTGTAGACAGTGGGAGCAGCGGGAAGGTGTGCAAGTTGCTTAAATCCATTTATGGATTAAAGCGGGCATCGCGGAGCTGGAACATCTATTTTGATGAGGCAATTAAGGAATTTGTTTTCATCAAGAACGAAGATGAACCTTATATCTATAAGAACATTGTAGGACGAATTGTCGTGTTCCTAGTCTTGTACGTGGACGACATTCTTTTGATAGGAAATGACATTCCTATGCTACAATCGGTCAAGCTATTCTTATCACAAAGGTTCTCCATGAAAGACCTGGGTGATACCTCATACATTCTGGGGATCAAGATCTACAGAGATAGATCCAAGAGATTACTGGGACTTTCGCAGTCCAGGTACATAGAGACCGTACTAAAGAGATTTAGTATGGAAGATTCCAAGCGTGGTAATATACCCGCATTGCATGGAATCACCCTCTCCAAGAAGATGTCTCCTAAGACTGACGAGGAGAGGGTTCGCATGAGCACTATACCCTACGCTTCGGCGGTAGGATCTATAATGTATGCGATGCTATGTACAAGACCAGATGTAGCTTACACGCTGAGTGTGGTGAGCCGGTATCAGTCAGACCCAGGTGAGAACCACTGGACGGCAGTGAAGAACATTCTCAAGTACCTGAGAAGGACTAAGGAGATGTTCCTGGTTTACGGTAATGGAGACCTCAGGGTCGAGTCCTTTACCGATTCAAGCTTCCAGAGTGACAAGGTTGACAGCAAGTCTGTCTCGGGTTTTATGTTTACCCTCAACGGAGGGGCGGTGTGTTAGAAGAGTTCAAAACAGGATACCGTCGCAGACTCGACGATGGAGGCTGAATACATTGCTGCAAGCGATGCCGTAAAAGAGGCGGTCTGGATGAAGTTCATTAGTGAACTTCAGGTGGTTCCGTCCATTGTTGACCTAATACCTTTGTATTGCGATAACAATGGGGCTATAGCTTTAGCGAAGGAACCAAAGTCCCATCAGAAATCCAGACACATCTTAAGGCAGTATCACCAGATCAGGGAGATCATTGATCGCCAGGAGATCGAGATACGGAGAGTGGACACTAAAGACAACACGGCGGATCCATTCACAAAGGCCCTCCCTCAAACACAGTTCGAGCGACTTTTTGAGCTATTGGGTATGCGGTACGCCAGCAGCTGGCCTTAGTGCAGACGTTGGGTATGCAGTACACCAATTACTGGCCTTTAGTGCAAGTGGGAGATTGTTGGATATGTATGCCCTAGAGGCCATTATTGTATAGTACTAGTTTGTATAATACATTTTGGAAGCTTGGGATATATACACGGATTTACGATAGTCTTGCTCGATATAGTAGTATGCTACTTGGTTTGTTTCTATGTTAATATGTGTATATGTTTCTTTTAATATATCGCTAATACATATTGATGGAGCCCTTAGGATCTTTGCTTGACTACCGGTGTTGAGATGGCGATCACACTAGTGGGGGCTGGGTAGTCTATAAGCACATCCTTATACAGGTCCCTAGTCGTAAGATTATCGAGACAGGGCATCGATACTCTAGAGTAGACTGGTGCATACGCTTCTCGTCCCAGCAGGGGAGATGGTCTGTCCCACAGCCATCAGTGCGTCGTACTGGAGATAGTATGCAGGTGCTCGTTAGGTTACGAGTACACTGGACAGGACTCGTCGGGAACTGTTGGTTGGTATTATACCTATCGTCAGTTAACAGTTTCCAGGTGACATGAGTACAGCTTAGTCCGTTGACTTGACACTGTCACTTCGCCTCGAGTGTGTTCCCAATGTTCTTAGATTACTACCCTACCACGGTTCTATTGAGTCGTGCAAACAGGTAGTAGTTGAGTGCAGTCCCAAAGTACTTGGAGGCAATGACGGTTAGACAGAATTCGTCTCTTCCGGTATTGGGAGTTGATATCGCGCTTTGTCTAGGAGAGCCATTACACGTAGTCGTCCCTGGCCAGGGCAAGCGAGATTTACTGGTAGTGTTTCTAGTAGTTTCTCAGGGTGTTCTGGGCTATACTCCGACATGACCTGTACCGCTATTAGGGGTCTGACGTTTACCACCCCCTAGTCCCGACATGCGATACTCTTAGACGAACAGACCGGACTGTACGGAGATTGTCACGTTCAGGCTCAGTAGGAGTTCGGATGGGTTCACCTCATCTGTCTTCTTATCGGCATCTACCTGGGGACCGTTACGTACAACTAGTACCGCTTGCGGCCTGTGGTTAAACCTACTGCCAGCGTAGTGTCGAGTCTTTAGAGTCCCACACAGAGGGTTGTTTGCCTTTGGGCAAAACTGAGTAGAGGTCGCATAGTTTTGCGACGGGGTTCGTTCACATCCGCACACTTGTGCACGTTTGGTGTCCGGGCAGTTATTACTAGCGGGCTTTGGTTTAAGCCAGATCCTAATATTTGTTTTGAGATTGGTTTTGTCTCATTGTATTCATGTTCCTCGGAACACGGATGCGGGTGTGTATGCACAGTTGACAGAGGCAGAGGAATCTCATTAGGGTTTTTGACAGTTGACTTTTTCTAAACCCTAATGAGAATGAGAAATATGATTAATAATATTAATTAAGGATAATTGTGCCATGGTTAGGGTCGGGTTGACCTTTTGGCTTTGGTTGACCATTTTGACTTTTGTTGACCAATTGACCATGATCATTTCTTTTGCAAGATACTTCTTGATTCTTGCAAATTGTATTAAATGTGAAATGATAATGGTCATTTCAACTAACCATCACAATTTTCTTTAATTATTATTATTATTATTATCATTTTCTATCATATGAGAGCATGGTTGTTTTTCCTCTCGTATTTCTCTTATGAGCTTTCTCTCTCATGGTTTGCTCAGTCTTTCTCTCTCAAAGCTTTAATTTTTCATGTGTTGAAAATCAAAAGCTCTTAAGACAAAACCACCAAAATACTTCTCTACTCACTCTAGGGTTCTTAGTCTAGCAAGCCAAGCACTCTAGTTACCTCTTGGTGGAGGTAGAAGCTCAAGATAGAGGCCTTCGGGTGGATCATTCTTCGACAAAGAGAAGACGAAGAGGAGGAGCCGTCTGCACCACTCCAAGGAGTAAGCAAGAAGGAGGACCACAACAAGAAGAGAAGGAGTTCAAGAACCATGTATAACCATCTAAGCTAGTAGCTAGAACTTGTAGTTAGTTTGTTAGTTTTTATTTAGCAAAAATCCTTCATGGTTGGTCTATATTTCCTTGTGAGAAAATTTTGAATTTTACCTATTCCGCCTCCTTGAAAGAACCGGGGTGGGTAACATAGACCTTTCAAGAAAGGGGGCTAGGGAAAGTGTCGGGGCATCGTTTCGTCGCCGGAATCTTCTCGGAATTTCGTTGGAACTTCGCCTTTTTCTAATCCACTTGCACAACTTAGAACCTGGAAATTTTATAGAGTTTTTGTGAGGAATTCTGAATGAGGTAGGGTGAAATGTGGTGTGGTATTTATAGAAAAAATTAGGGTTTAGGATAATGAAAAACAGAATTAAAATGTGCATTAATAATGGATTAAAGAGGGGATTTATCGTTCTCTGGATAAATCCAAAGAAATCAAACAATATGAGGGTAATGGAGTAGGCCAAGGGGTGTTAGGGTTAATTTTGGGAGCATTTTGTACGGTTTGGACCGATGGTGCCAGCCCAAATCACCATCTCACCGGTCCAATTTGGGTGGGTTGGGTCTGGATTCTTGCCACGTGTCATGTTCAGTGTATACAACATTTTTCACATGTTTGTTTTTGTTGTGGCTTTTCATTTTACGTGTTGTGCACGTGCAAACCTTTGGGCTTCTAAAAGATTAAAAGAAAAATTAATTAAAAAGATAATGTGGCTGGGAGAATTCAATCACAAGAGTTGCGTCATAGTAGTGTAAGGCTTTACCATTGTGCTACAAGTGTTTTCTTGTTATACAAAAGCAAATCAAATACTTATAGTGTACACAGGATTCCAAATACTGCATTTGTATATTAACTTTTAAACAATTTTCTGTACATTGAAATTGGAGTTGTTACAATTTATTTTATAAATAACCCTTTGTTCCCCCTTCGGATTAATCCGCAGGGCTTTCTTTACGGCACCCTACGACCAAATAAAGATTACATTTTAATATTTTTTAATTAATTTATGTCCCGACGGTGGGCACCGTAGGAGAAAACAGATGGCCCTACGGATTAATCCGTAGGTGCAATAAAAAGTTGCCCCTACGAATTCATCTATCCGTAGAGACAATCCCTCATTGTAGTAGTGCTAGTAGGCGTGTTACTGTGAATCGAGATGGCTCACAGTTTTAGCCATGATCACTAATACTCGTGACATCAAAAATAAATTATAATTGCAAGGAGAAATAAACACACACACACACCCTCTACACACCCACCACCAACTTATATCGTATCATCCTGATATTAAGCCCATTTTTTATTATATAGAGAAAATACATGTGAGCTAAAACTGCCTTGATGTTATCCGATATTATCTTATTGTGTGTGTGTTACTAATGTACCAAGTTTAGAAGACTTGATGTAACAGCCTTGTATATAAATATTCATTTTATTCAATTGTGAAAGCATTCTATAATTTACCAATTCCAGTTTCATAGTATTATAGCATGGATTTTCCGTTGGCTAGGGTTTCAATTCTCTTGCTTCTTCGTCTATAAAACGAAGATGACCTAATTCTATCAATGTGCATATGGAGAAGAAAAAAGAAGTCATGGCTAAGGAAATTGTGGTAGTACAAAGTCAGCATCATCATCAACAGTGGCGGATCCTGGAATTTTGGTCAATGGGGACACATGCAGTATACATCAAGGTTCCATCGAAAAGTTCAAAGTTTTTAATAAAAAAAATTGTTTTTACGAAAATACAGATAATATATATATATATATATATATATATATATATATGAGATTAATGGAGGAAAGAGGCCATAGGAGGGGATTTCCTCCTATGGCGTGGAAAAAATACAACCTCCACCATTTTTTCCGACGATCGGCACCCATCATCATCGTCGTTATCATCTAAGATGTGCGTACACCAAATTTCATGTGATTCAACAACTTTTTCACCGTTGATTTAGTGGGTTCAAAATTAACGGTTTACCGACAATAGAACTTTTTACATTACTAAATCAACGGTGAAAAAGTTGTAGAATCACATGAAATTTGGTGTACCCACATCTTAGATGATAACGATGAAGATGATGGAAGCCGATCGTCGAAAAAATTGGTGGAGGTTGTATTTTTTCCACGCCATAGGAGGAAATTTCCTCCTATGGCCTCTTTTCTCCATTATTCTATATATATATATATATATATATATATATATATATATATCATTAGTTAAAAAATATTGTATACACAACATATTTGCAGGACTTTATATCTTGGACTATAACATACAAATCATGTCTTCGATAAAACTATAAGACAAACTAATTTTAATATACATGGTATGCATTTATAGCGATTCAGAGTTGTGTCTAAAGTATAATTATGAAATATAACTTAGTATTTTATAAAAAGGGATACCTATATTAATAAGAAGCTTTATTTCATTTTTTCTTGGAAAAAAGAAAATAACATTAATTCATTAGATTTTGATCATAAGAATGCTGATGATCTATAAAAAAAAATTGAAACGTCACATTATCATCTCAATAAAAATTTAAATAAACTATGCTATATGACTTATATATACTCAATTTACGAAAACAAAATAAATTTGGCATTTTTGGGGTTAAATCCCCAACCTCTTGCTAGACAATTTTCAACACTACCACTTGGACAATGATACCTTTATGTTATATGCATAAACACAATATAAATAATATAACCTCATATATATAATATTGCATTAATAAGTAAAACGGTAAGTCTAATTTTCCGTAAAATCTCAGTAGGATACGTGCCCATGCTGTGGACTATGTGGGTCCGCCCTTGATCACAAACATCATAAGTCGTAAGTCAAGTTCAACCCGTCATTATCCAGATTAATCTAGACCCATTCGTAAAAGCCCTGGAAGAAGGTCAAAACAGTTGTATGCCTGTCCTTGATTAATGCATCTATCTATACTACAGATAAGCACCCACTGGCTACCAAATACTATACCTTGGCGAAAGTCAAAACACATAGCATGAATACTAGTAGATACCAATCTGAAATGACGGAAGGATACGGCTGGTTTTGGCGAAAACCATTAACGTAACGAACTTGATATGGTCGAAGGAACTAAATAGCTTTTGAAAAGGAGTGGTTTAAGCTCTGCTTTTAAAAAGTTGTTTTTGAAGAAAACCTAGTGGCTTTGCAATTGTTCAAACGACGTCATATTTTAGGTTTATTACTTTGCATTAAGTGAGATTAATGCGGTCCCATCAATTAACTTTATCACACCATAAAAAGAACGAAAATAGAATGTACCTATATGCCACCCGCATTCGCCACGGGGTCTCGTCATACACCGTTAGGTTACTTAACAAACGGCAGAGCGAGGGCTGGACTAGCACGGATGCAAAAAATATTTAACATTTATTTACACACACACACACACATATATATATCCATCACATGCATGATAAGCAACATCACAGAAAACTAATAAGCAATAAGAATAGTGGATAATTTTGGAGCTTCGAGTTTCAGTTGAGCCATAAATGAAACTCGACATTCCCTTTCGTGTGGATAACCTGTGCAATGAAGAACTTAGACCCATATGAGCGCGGCAAGCCACCCGCCAATCCCGGAAGCGGGGCAACCCCAAACAATAAAGTGAATGGGCCACTAAGCGCTTCGTGGAATCCGGTAACTTGTGCACCCCACCGTGGGTCATCTTATACCCCCTACGAGTGCGGCGAGTAGCCCGTCAATTCTAGAGTAAGGCACCCCGGTCTCAATGCCATGAGATGGGGCCCCGTTGCCCTCTAGAATCCGTCTACTCGAGCACTCCTCCGCGGGGTAATCCTAGTATATAAAAAGAAAAATATATACAACGGCGATATCGACCTCAACCCGGCCGTGCCCCGATAAAAGAATATATAAACGGGCGGAAATGGCAATCCACATATCGGATACTCTCCCCACAATAATGAATATACATATGAATCAACACTGTACTACAATCATTGCACAATAGGCCATCCACCACGACAAATTATCCATAACAACATCGCAACACAGAATATCAACGCGAATATCATGTTCGTAAACCCGATTATACATATAGCAATCAGTCGGGTTATACCGTTCAAAAATATTCATGGTCACAGAAACAAATACACAGATAAGCAAGAATTTAGAATTTCGATCGATTAAAATTTTCCGCATTTACCCCATGTACAAACCAGTACACAAATAAATCTGGGTAAAAACCAAATGTACCAAAAATCACATTTCCATGAACCCGAACCCCAGAAAAACTTTGGAGCACCTTAACCACAATTAGGCCGCGTATCCACGGCCAAATGACCTATTTAGCCGCGGATTAGCGGTCTAATTAGGAGCTCATGTGCTCAAATTTTTTTCTTGGTTCTAGAAAAACCTGTACATAATTTTAAGGTCACTGAAAATATTTTTTGAATAACTTTAAAAATCGAACTCTAAGCTAGTAATGGAGATGCAATTCGGATAATTTCTGTCGATCGAAATTCTAAATAAGGCTAACTAGCTAATTAAGGTTTATTGACCGGCTCTGATACCATGTAAGTCAATGCCATACACCCCACAAGGTTTGTGAAGAGGCGGAATTTACAAAAACAATTTTAATACAAGTAACATCGACTAAATTTCCAAGATCATTCATAAACCTTAACTAAATAAACTCAAAGAGGTTCTAAACTACTATAATAGTGGTTTATACATCTAAGATACAAGTCTTTCAGGTTTTCTTCTCCTCTTCTTGAGCTCCTAAAAGGTGCGGATCAAGCTCGGTCGTCCGCCTCCTCGTGTCGAAGACGATCCACCCGAGAGTCTATGGTTCACGTTCCAACCTCAAGAATGAGGTAACTAAAGTACCTAGTTTGCTAATTTAGGTAGTTTAGGAGATGTAGAGAGTTAATTGGATTAATTTATCTCAAAAACTTTAGGATTCACAACACATGGGAGGGTTAGGGTTTGAGGAAGAAGAAGGAGACGAATGGAGAGAGAGTGCAAAAACTAGAATGATGATAGATTGAGAGCAAGTGAAGAAGGGCTAAGTCTTTTTTCAAAATCAAGCATGCAATATTTTTCCATAGAAAAATATAACCATTCTTGAATAGTAAGGTCAAATGAATAAACTAAAGAATTAGCCATGCATCAAACCATGTCATAAATATCTCCATTTTCCACCTCATTATCTATTTTACCAAAAATGGATATAACCAAAATGAGGTTTCCCTTTCTAGAAGCATATCTTATAAAATTACAAGAATGCCATCACCGCATTGTAGGGTTCCTAGGCACGATAATGAAGTCTCACAAGGCATCAACCATGCCAATTTCAAATTTTACGGGTGCCGAGAAAACCTAATACGGATCGTTGACTAGAGTTTAGGCGAAAAACGAAACTAGTGAACAACTTAACTAAAGGAGAGAGGCTACAACCTTTGTAGATCCGTTTCTCCACTTCCTCAGCTCCATGTAGGCGTCCTCTCGCTGTCCGTCTCGAATCCCGAACTCAATCGTCGGCTTCATCGGAGAAATGGACGGGTTAGGTCGTCGGCTTCGTGCCGAAGATGATCTACATCGAGGCATCACAAGTTTAAGCTCCAACTTCACCAAGTTGTGAAACTTGTGAAGAAAACACCCTATACTACTTGGCAAGAGGTAGAGGGTGAAGAAATAGGAGGTGGGTTCACTTTAGAATTGGATTTCTCACACTTTCGCTCAAGTTGCCATTGATGGACTTAAGCTTTTTCTTTTGAAGAAGAAGATGAAGAAGATGATAGAATATGACAAGTGTAAATTAAAAAAGGAAAAGAAAATGAATACTTATCATATACTAACTATGGTAGAGTGTAGAGAATAGACCATGGTTACTTGGAAGGGTTAGGGTTAAGCATGAAGACAAGAATGGTTACAAAGTCAAAGCTTCATGAAGCTTCAACTAGAAACAAAGAAAGCCACCATTCTCATCAAAATCTTTTCCAAATAAATCAATAAATAAATAAAAGAATATGCAAAACCCTAATCATCATCTTAACCATGGTTTAATTCTATACACTTAACCAAAGAAGCATGTATCATCAAACATGATACAAACATGTGCACACAAAATATATCACATATACAAGGTGCTTATCAAGTGAGAAAATCCCTTTAAAGTGAACCAATACTAGTTAATGCAAAGTAATATATCAAATATATAATTATACATTAAATCATTAAATCAACACTTGATTCAATGATCCGGTCATGTCGCACATAACCGACTAGTATCCAATGTATCGACTTATCGAATCGATCTTCGATTCGATAACTAGGTTACATCACATACAACCAATCGAAACATTCATCGCGAGAATGAAATGCGGTATCACATACACACATCATTCTTGGTCCCGCACATATCTCATATGCGCCCCTATTTCGTTTCGCTTGAGTCAGGAAACCTCTGTGTAGGACTCTAAAGACTCGTCAATACGCCGGCAGCAGATGATGATCATATCATTCACCCACAAGCCGCAAGCGGTTTGCTAAACGTAACGGCCACCCGGGTATTGAGCGATCAGAAGATCGACGAGCTAGCCCGCTCACACTCCTGTGATTCCAACCAGTAACACTTTCCGTACAGTCCGGTCTGTTCGTCTGATATGTCGCATATCAAGTCTAGGGGTGGTAAACGTCAGACCCCAATAACCGATAAGTCGTGCCGATGTGAGGCTCATAACGGGTCGAGAAACTACTGGTAACACTTACCAGCAAATCTCTGATCAGCCCTGGCTAGGGACTTCCCTGTTACGGCCAATCGAGCACAGCGCAACATCAACCCCCAATACCGGGAGAGACGAAACCCCTCCTATCGCTCATTGCTTCCATGTGAATCGGGACTGTGCCCAAAGACCACCGTTTTTCATGCCCTCATGGACGTGGTAAGGTGGAGATCAAAGCACAGTGGGAATCACACAAGACTCTATGACGATCTCGGGTCTACAGACTAACCTGCACAAGTGTCACCTGAGAACTGCCATCTGGCGTGAGGTATAATACCATCTGGGAGTTCTTGGCGAGTCCGTCCAGTGTACCCAGTCTCCACTGAGCACCCGTACACCATCTCTGATGTCAAACACCAATGGATATGGGATCATCCATCGCCCATCTCATGGGTCGAGAAGCGTATACGCTAGTCTACACTGGTATATCGATGCCCCGTCTCGATACACCCACGACAAGGGACCTTAAAGGATGTACTTATGGACTACCATGTCCCCACTAGTATGATCTGCATCATAGTCCAGGTAGTCAAGTACACATCCTAAGGGCTTTACCAACATGTAACTATAAGACAGTTTAAAGAGATTAGGGTACATGTTAAGATAAAGAGCAACCAGATAGCATACTATCATATCGAGCAAGAAAGTCATCTCTATATATGTCGAAGCATCCAATATAATATGCATCATCTGTACAATACTGGCCTCTAGGGCATACATACAACTAACAATCTCCCACTTGCACTAGGGCCAGTTGCTGTAGTATCGCATACCGAGCATCCCGAAGAGTCTCTCAAACTGTATCTGGGGAATGGCCTTCGTGAGTGGATCCGCCGTGTTGTTCTCCGTGTCAACCCTCCTGACCTCGATCTCCCGGCGATCAACTATCTCCCGGATCAGGTGATACCGCCTCAGAATATGCCTGGATCGCTGATGGGACCTGGGTTCCTTGGCCAAAGCCACCGCTCCATTGTTATCACAATACAAAGGTATTGGATGCTCAATGGATGGAACCACTCCAAGTTCAGTAATGAACTTCTTGATCCAGACAGCCTCTTTAGCAGCATCGTTGGCAGCGATGTATTCAGCCTCCATCGTCGAGTCTGCCACGGTTTCCTGCTTGGAACTCTTCTAGCTAACCGCCCCTCCGTAAAGGGTAAAGACAAATCCCGACTGCGACTTAGAGTCGTCCTTATCACTCTGGAAGCTCGAATCGGTAAAGGACTCCACTTGGAGTTCTCCGTTACCATACACCAAGAGCATCTCTTTAGTCCTTCGCAAGTACTTGAGAATGCTCTTCACAGCTGTCCAGTGACTCTCTCCAGGATCAGCTTGATACCTGCTCACTACACTTAGTGAGTATGCAACATCGGGTCTGGTACATAGCATCGCATATATGATAGAGCCTTCAGCCGAAGCATAGGGTATCCCTTGCATGCGAGCTCTCTCCAAATTAGTCTTGGGAGACATCTCTTTGGAGAGAGTGACTCCAGAGATCGTGGGCAAGTTCCCACGCTTGGATTCTTCCATACTAAACCTCTTTAGTATGGTGTCAATGTACCTGGATTGGGACAATCCCAATATCCGTTTGGATCTATCTCTATAGATCCTAATCCCCAATATGCAGGAGGCATCACCAAGATCTTTCATTGAGAATCTTTGTGATAAGAAGAGCTTGACCGATTGCAGCAAAGGAATATCATTTCCTATCAAGAGTATGTCGTCCACGTACAATACGAGGAAGACAACCTTACTCTCTGCCACCTTCTTGTAGATACAAGGTTCATCTGGATTTTTGACGAAATCAAACTCTTTGATAACGACGTCAAAGCAGATGTTCCAACTCCGCGATGCTTGCTTTAATCCATAAATGGATTTAAGCAGTTTGCACACCTTCCCGCTGCTCCCACTGTCTATGAAGCACTCTGGCTGAGTCATGTACACGTACTCTTCTAAATCACCGTTTAGAAAGGCGGTCTTAACATCCATTTGCCAGATTTCGTAGTCATGATATGCAGCGATGGCAAGCATGATTCGGATGGATTTAAGCATAGCCACTGGAGAAAAAGTTTCGTCATAATCCACACCTGGTCTTTGACGAAAACCCTTTGCAACAAGTCTAGCTTTGAAAGTCTCCACTTTCCCATCTACACCATGTTTCTTCTTTAAGATTCACTTGCTCCCAATGGGTTTTACCCCTTCAGGAGCAACATCCAAAGTCCATACTTTGTTGGTGTACATGGATTCCATCTCGGACCGCATAGCATCCAGCCATTTCACTGAGTCCCTACTCGTGATGGTCTGCTCGAAGCTAGTTGGGTCATCATCCTCCATGATGCAATCCTCGCTCCCACCATCCATGAGAAAACCGTAGTATCTCTCAGGTGGGCGAGGAATCCTACTAGATCGGCGGAGAGGCTGAGGTTCATCGGGAGCTACTGAATCCACTGGTTTCACCATATCTTCTGTTGTAGCTTTTGTAGCTGGAACCTCTTCCAGTTCTACCTCATGACCACTGATCTCTTTTTCAAGAAATTCCTTTTCTAAAAAGGTGGCATGCCGAGAAACAAACACTCTTTGTTCCTTAGGGTGGTAGAAGATATACCCTTGTGAATTCTTGGGATATCCTATAAATTTGCATAGAACAGACCGTGCCTCGAGCTTGTCCGGATTTTGTCGTTTGACATAGGCTGGACAACCCCATATCTTAACATAGTTAAGACATGGTCTCTTCCCTTTCCATATCTCATATGGAGTGGTAGGCACAGATTTGGTGGGGACCATATTCAATAGATGTATGGCTGTCTCAAGCGCATACCCCCAGAAGGAAATAGGTAACTCAGCTGTGCCCATCATAGAGCGCACCATATCTAATAGGGTGCGGTTTCTCCGTTCTGATACACCATTGTGCTGTGGTGTATATGGAGGAGTCAGCTGAGAGAGAATCCCATTCTCTTTTAGGAAGTCCAGGAATTCATTGCTCAAGTATTCACCCCCTCGATCAGATCGAAGGATTTTAACACTTTTTCCGGTTTGGTTTTCGACTTCTTGTTTATATTCTCTAAATTTCTCAAAAGCTTCAGACTTGTGTCTTATCAAGTACACATGTCCGTATCTTGAGAGATCATCAGTGAATGTAATGAAGTACGAAGAACCATCCCTGGCATGTGTAGACATGGGACCACATACATCACTATGTATTAGTCCCAAAAGTTCGGTAACTCTTTCTCCGTGTCCCGTAAACGGAGTTTTGGTCATCTTGCCTTTGAGACATGACTGGCAAGTGTCATAAGATGAAAATTCGAATGGTTTCAAATATCCATCCTTATGCAACTTAGCTAGTCGTGTCGCATTGATGTGACCCAGTCTACAATGCCACAAGAAGGATTCGTTCAGTTCTGAACTCTTCCTCTTGTGTGTGTTTGTTATGCTCAGAACTGTTGATTGATTTAGAACATAAATGCCATTGCACAACGTGCCTGATCCAACCAACTTTTGGTTACGGAAAATTTTCATAACATTATCCTGTAATACAAAATTATATCCCTCTTTACTCAACAAAGAAACCGATATAATGTTGCATATCAGGTTCGGCATGTAATAGCATTCTTTCAGAACCAATGTATTACCAGTTGGTTATACAAGGTGATATTCCCCGACAGTCTTAGCTGCAACAATTGCACCATTTCCAACTCTAATGTCTTTATCACCTTCTCCAAATTCTCTACCTTTCCTAAGCCCATGTAACTGATTACATATATGGGATCCTGACCCGGTATCTAATACCCAGGACGTAGAGCAAATGGAGAAACAGTTCTCTGTAACGAACACACCCGAAGAAAATGCATCAACATGTACTTTCTTCATTCGGGTGGCATGGGAATCCTGGTGTTCCCCTATATCCTGTTCAGTCCTATAACTCTTATAGGAAAGAACGGAACCAACGTTCCCCAGCACAGTAAAACATGCGGGTTCGGTCAATACATCCATATTATTATCTTTATTAGGGTATGACATGGTCGTTACCTGGAGAGAGAGAGAAGAAAACACTTTAGCGTATGCTCGTGCAAGATCAGATTGGTTATTATCTTATCTAATCAGGATGGCTCCCACTGGTATTTATCAAATCTCCCTTCAAACCCTAAAAGGAAAGACTAGCCGGGATTAATTACACACTACAAGTTCGCCAATCTTTCAGCCAGGCCAGTGTCGGTACTTTGAGGGAGGTCCCCCGTGCTTTCGCACGAACCTAATTAATGTAAACCTCGTTTTCCCAGAGGCGTAACCCCGTTGACACCTTTCTAGACACCTACTTGATCAGCTAATTGCAATGTGTAAAACTTTCCCAGGAGTAACTCTTACTCGCAGTGGGTATCGGGATCCAACTATCTCATAGAAGGTATGCAATCTCATTGCAAATTTCAACACTTGAAACTCCCGATAATGCTTTTGCCCCTAGCGTGCTATGACCTTGACGAAAGCCAACAAACCACAGCCCGCTAGTCAAGTTCAACCCGTACATTTCTTGACTGAATTAAACCCACCCGCACGACCCTTGACGAAAGCCAACAAAGCCGTACGACTACCCTAATCCAGTCGCATCATATGCAGCAGATAAGCAGCACATAGCTACCGCAAACTACACCATGACGAATGCCAACAAATGTAGCACGAATACTATATGCAACTTATCTGAAATGACGGAGGGCTACGACAGGTTTTTCTGAAAACCTATTGCGTAATGAACTTGATATCGTTGTAGAATCAAATGAAGTTTTGAAATGGAGTGATTTTGAGGCTTTTCTAGTTTTGCTAAAGGGGTCACTCCCAGTGAAGGGATCGTCGGCCCTTTCCTCGTCGAATGAGGTGCGGGATATATCATATATATCACTGTGCAAAGCAGAAATTATAGAAGCAATCAAAAGTCAAACCGAGTGTGTAGCATCTGCCAGTTATTGCTAAAGGAGTCACTCCCAGTGAAGGGATCTCGGTCCTTTCCTCATCGAATAAGGTGCAGGATATATCACATATACCGCTATGCAAAGCAAGAACTGTAGCTACCTTTTTTTTTTGTTTAAAATTTGATTCTACAACATCTTAGGTTTCTTTTCTTTCATTAATCGCATTAATGAAGTCCCATCATTTAAGTCACCTAAACATCACAGATAAATACGACGTACACTTATGCCATCCGCATTCGCCTGGATGTCCCCTCGTGCACCGTTAGGTTAGGTAACTAACGACAGAGCAGGGCAGGGCTAGTGCGGGTGCAAAACATAAGTAACATTTATATAATATATCATATATACTATATACTGTATCTATCACAGAACATCACATGATCACATCACAGATATCGCAGCAGAAGAAACATATGAAACATTGGATATACTAGGACATCCGTGTTTTCAATACGAGCCAGTATAAAACACGGATTCCACGGTCGTGATGAATAGCCAATCCCACACCCCTAGACCCCTATGAGAGCGGCAAGCAACCCTACCAATTCTAGGGTTAGGAGACCGGACTCGACTCCTCGAGATGGTCTCCCACTGGACCCTAGAACCCGGTTACTTGTGCTCCCCTCCTTGGGTCTATCCTAATGCGGAAAAGTAAATAATATACAAAAGGTGACAACTTCCGCAACCAGAAAGTGCCCCAATAAAAGAATATTACATACAAGTTTTTACATGAATGAAAATGAAAAACACTCATCTCACATAAAAACCCCCGGCTATTCGAACACGACGATCCAATATAACACATCCAGCAACACATGAAAACACATATCATCAACGTAAGTAAATATGCGCATCGCAATTGTCGTTGACATATAGCAACGAAACCGGCGATATCACATATTACACTTACGGTCACAGAAAAGAAAGTGTAAAACTACAACAGTTGGAATCCGCAACCTCTTTAGACATCGCATGCCTAATCAAATGAAATACTTAGACATCACATGCCTAACAATTATAAACCCCGCATTTTAGTCCCATTATCGAAAACTCTTTTCAATATCAAATGAGACTAAACCGCTAGATTTATAACATTCATTCAGTTATCTCATAACTGTTTGTGAATTCCAATTATTGTATCCCATTCCGGATAAATAGAAAATATTAAACTTTCCGATCGAACAATCGAACACCCAAGTTTTCCCGAAACCGTTCAACACATGAAATTAGTTCAAAGACATTCACTTCATGCCTCA
Source organism: Agapanthus africanus (assembly GCA_030015575.1). Lineage (NCBI taxonomy): Eukaryota > Viridiplantae > Streptophyta > Magnoliopsida > Asparagales > Amaryllidaceae > Agapanthus > Agapanthus africanus. The sequence goes on from CM057350.1 coordinate 479,789,774, forward strand.
GTACCAACGGTCCAGCCGTAGAAGGGTCAAGCCAACGCCTAACATGTGGTACGCCGTACTGCCCCAAACCCGAAGGTTCAAAGGGCAGTTCAAGACGGTCACATAATCGAGTTAAGGTTTGTTGTCTTCTAGAGGGACCATCGCGTTACTTGCACTACTCAGAACGTCCTTAAACCACAGAAAAATCCAACACTTGGAAATTTTCCGGCAGGGGAAAAGTTGGGTATTCATATCCGGTCGAACTTTTTAACATATTCTAAAGTTATCCGGAAAACCATACAGACAAAATTTGATAATCCGATCGAATAATCGAAGCACCAAATACCCCAGAAAACTCAACTCTTGAGTTCAGATTAAAAAAATCCCAGAAAACTCAGCACCCCAATTAACAAATTACTGTGCAAAATTGGATGGATGATGTCATCTTTTGGCCGCGGAACCGCCGTAGAAGCCAGGCTTCTGCCGCGGTTCCGCCGCTCTTTTAACAGATCAGGGGATAAATTTTGCACCGTAATTCTTAGAATTCCCTGCTGAATTTTTTAAGAATTTTTAATCTGGAAAAAACCCAATTTTTGAAAAAAGTCCAGAGAGCATCTCGGGAATTAGGGTTTCAGTTCGATCGGGTTTCAAACGTCGTCTAGACTTCGCCTAAGGCTCTAGCTAGGCTCTGATACCACTGTAGGGTTCCTAGGCATGATAATGAAGTCTCACAGGGCATCAACCATGCCAATTTCAAATTTTACGGGTGCCGAGAAAACCTAATACGGATCGTTGACTAGAGTTTAGGCGAAAAACGAAACTAGTGAACAACTTAACTAAAAGAGAGAGGCTACAACCTTTGTAGATCCATTTCTCCACTTTCTCAGCTTCACGTAGGCGTCCTCTCGCTGTCCGTCTTGAATCCCGAACTCAATGGTCGGCTTCATCGGAGAAATGGGCGGGCTAGGTCGTCGGCTTCGTGCCGAAGATGATCTACGTCGAGGCATCACAAGTTTAAGCTCCAACTTCACCAAGTTGTGAAACTTGTGAAGAAAACACCCTATACTACTTGGCAAGAGGTAGAGGGTGAAGAAATAGGAGGTGGGTTCACTTTAGAATTGGATTTCTCACACTTTTGCTCAAGTTGCCATTGATGGACTTAAGCTTTTTCTTTTGAAGAAGAAGATGAAGAAGATGATAGAATATGATAAGTGTTAATTAAAAAAGGAAAAGAAAATGAATACTTATCATATATTAACTATGGTAGAGTGTAGAGAATAGACCATGGTTACTTGGAAGGGTTAGGGTTAAGCATGAAGACAAGAATGGTTACAAAGTCAAAGCTTCATGAAGCTTCAACTAGAAACAAAGAAAGCCACCATTCTCATCAAAATCTTTTCCAAATAAATCAATCAATAAATAAAAGAATATGCAAAACCCTAATCATCATCTTAACCATGGTTTAATTCTATACACTTAACCAAAGAAGCATGTATCATCAAACATGATACAAACATGTGCATACAAAATATATCACATATACAATGTGCTTATCAAGTGAGAAAATCCCTTTAAAGTGAACCAATACTAGTTAATGCAAAGTAATATATCAAATATATAATTATACATTAAATCATTAAATCAACACTTGATTCAATGATCCGGTCATGTCGCACATAACCGACTAGTATCCAATGTATCGATTTATCGAATCGATCTTCGATTCGATAACTAGGTTACATCACATACAACCAATCGAAACATTCATCGCGAGAATGAAATGCGGTATCACATACACGCATCATTCTTGGTCCCGCACATATCTTATATGCGCCCCTATTTCGTTTCGCTTGAGCCAGGAAACCTCTGTGTAGGACTCTAAAGACTCGTCAATACGCCGGCAGCAGATGATGATCATATCATTCACCCACAAGCCGCAAGCGGTCTGCTAAACGTAACGGCCACCCGGGTATTGAGCGATCATAAGATCGACGAGCTAGCCCGCTCACACTCCTGTGAATCCAACCAGTAACACTTTCCGTACAGTCCGGTCTGTTCGTCTGATATGTCGCATATCAAGTCTAGGGGTGGTAAACGTCAGACCCCAATAACCGATAAGTCATGCCGATGTGATGCTCATAACGGGTCGAGAAACTACTGGTAACACTTACCGGCAAATCTCTGATCAGCCCTGGCCAGGGACTTCCCTGTTACGGCCAATCGAGCACAGCGCAACATCAACCCCCAATACCGGGAGAGACGAAACCCCTCCTATCGCTCATTGCCTCCATATGACTCGGGACTGTTCCTAAAGACCACCATTTTGCACGCCCTCATGGACGTGGTAAGGTGGAGATCAAAGCACAGTGGGAATCACACAAGACTCTATGACGATCTCGGGTCTACAGACTAACCTGCACAAGTGTCACCTGAGAACAGCCATCTGGCGTGAGGTATAATACCATCTGGGAGTTCTTGGCGAGTCCGTCCAGTGTACCCAGTCTCCACTGAGCACCCGTACACCATCTCTGATGTCAAACACCAATGGATATGGGATCATCCATCGCCCATCTCATGGGTCGAGAAGCGTATACGCTAGTCTACACTGGTATATCGATGCCCCGTCTCGATACACCCACGACTAGGGACCTTGAAGGATGTACTTATGGACTACCATGTCCCCACTAGTATGATCTGCATCATAGTCCAGGTAGTCAAGTACACATCCTAAGGGCTTTACCAACATGTAACTATAAGACAGTTTAAAGATATTAGTGTACAAGTTAAGATAAAGAGCAACCAGATAGCATACTTGTAGGGTTCCTAGGCACACTATAGAGGTCTCACAAGGCATCAACCATGCCAATTTTAAATTTTATGGGTGCCGAGAAACCCTAATACGGATCGTCGACTAGAATTCTAGGCGAAATACGAATCTAGTTAACAACTTAACTAAAGATAAGAAACTACAACCTTTGTAGATCCGAATATCCACTTCCTTAGCTCCACGTAGATGTCCTCTCGCTGTCCGTCTCGAATCCCGAACTCAGGCATCGGCTTCATCGGAGAAATAGGCGGGCAAGGTCGTCGGCTTCGTGCCGAAGATGATCTACGTCGAGGTTTCACAAGATCTAGCTCCGACTTCACCAAGTTGTGAAACTTGTGAAGAAAACATCCAAAACAACTTGGCAAGAGGTAGAGGGTGAAGAAATAGGAGGTGGGTTCACTTTAGAATTGGATTTCTCACACTTTTGCTCAAGATGCCATTGTTGAAGACAAGGTTTTTCTTGAAGAAGAAGAAGGAGAAGCTTAAGAATATGATAAGTTTCTTATTTTAAAATGAAACTAATATGAATACTTATCATATACTAACCATGGTCAAGTGTAGAGATTAAACTAAGGTTAGTTGGAATGGTTAGGGTTAAGGATGAGATAAGAATGGTGGACTTTGTCAAAGCTTCAAGAAGCTTCAACATAGAAACAAAATAAGCCACCATTCTTAATAATATCCAAAATGAATAAATAAATAAATAACTAAGTAAATAATCAAAACCCTAACCATTCATATAACCATGCTTTAATCTTTACATAAACCCAAGTGAGCAAGTATCATCAAACATGATACAAACAAGTGCACAAAAAATATATCACATATACAATGTGCATCAAGTGAGAAAATCCTTTTAAAATGAACCAATACTAGTTAATGCAAAGCAATATATCAAATATATAATTATACATTAAATCATTAAATCAACACTTGATTTAACGATCCGGTCATATCGCATATAACCGACTAGTATCCTATGTATCGGCTTATCGAATCAATCCTTGATTCGATATCTAGGTTATATCGCATATAACCAATCGATACATTCATCGCGAGAATGAAATACGGTATCACATACACGCATTATTCTCGATCCCGTACATATCTCATATGCGCTCCTATTTCGTTTCGCTTGAGCCAGGAAACCTCTGTGTAGGACTCTAAAGACTCGTCAATACGCCGATAGCAGATGATGATCATATCAAGCACCCACAAGCCGCAAGCGGTCTGCTAAACGTAACGGCCACCCGGGTATTGAGCGATCAGAAGATCGACGAGCAAGCCGGCTCACACTCCTGTGAATCCAACCAGTAACACTTACCGTACAGTCCGGTCTGTTCGTCTGATATGTCGCATATCAAGTCTAGGGGTGGTAAACGTCAGACCCCAATAACCGATAAGTCGTACCAATATGAGGCTCATAACGGGTCGAGAAACTACTGGTAACACTTACCAGCAAATCTCTGATCAGCCCTGGCCAGGGACTTTCCTGTTACGGCCAATCGAGCACAGCGCAACATCAACCCCCAATACCGGGAGAGACGAAACCCCTCTTATCGCTAATTGCCTCCATGTGACTCGGGACTGTACCCAAAGACCACCGTTTTGCATGCCCTCATGGACGTGGTAAGGTGGAGATCAAAGCACAGTGGGAATCACACAAGACTCTATGACGATCTCGGGTCTACAGACTAACCTGTACAAGTGTCACCTGAGAACTGCCATCTGACGTGAGGTATAATACCATCTGGGAGTTCTCGGCGAGTCCGTCCAGTGTACCCAGTCTCTACTGAGCACCCGTACACCATCTCTGATGTCAAACACCAATGGATATGGGATCATCCATCGCCCATCTCATGGGTCGAGAAGCGTATACGCTAGTCTACACTGGTATATCGATGCCCCGTCTCGATACACCCACGACTAGGGACCTTGAAGGATGTACCTATGGACTACCATGTCCCCACTAGTATGATCTATATCATAGTCCAGGTAGTCAAGTACACATCCTAAGAGCTTTACCAACATGTAACTATAAGACAGTTTAGAGAGACAAGTGTACATGTTAAGATAAAGAGCAACAGATAGCATACTATCATATCGAGCAAGAAAGTCATCTCTATATATGTCCAAGCATCCAATATAATATACATCATCTGTACAATACTGGCCTCTAGGGCATACATACAACTAACAATCTCCCACTTGCACTAGGGCCAGCTGCTGTAGTATCGCATACCGAGCATCCCGAAGAGTCTCTCAAACTGTATCTGGGGAATGGCCTTCGTGAGTGGATCCGCCGTGTTGTCCTTCGTGTCAACCCTCCTGACCTCGATCTCCCGGCGATCAACTATCTCCCGGATCAGGTGATACCGCCTCAGAATATGCCTGGATCGCTGATGGGACCTAGGTTCCTTGGCCAAAGCCACCGCTCCATTGTTATCGCAATACAAAGGTATTGGATGCTCAATGGATGGAACCACTCCAAGTTCAGTAATGAACTTCTTGATCCAGACAGCCTCTTTGGCAGCATCGTTGGCAGCGATGTATTCAGCCTCCATCGTCGAGTCTGCCACGGTTTCCTGCTTGGAACTCTTCCAGCTAACCGCCCCTCCGTAAAGGGTAAAGACAAAACCCGACTGCGACTTAGAGTCGTCCTTATCACTCTGGAAGCTCGAATCGGTAAAGGACTCCACTTGGAGTTCTCCGTTACCATACACAAGAGCATCTCCTTAGTCCTTCGTAAGTACTTGAGAATGCTCTTCACAGCTGTCCAGTGACTCTCTCCAGGATCAGCTTGATACCTGCTCACTATACTTAGTGAGTATGAAACATCGGGTCTGGTACATAGCATCGCATACATGATAGAGCCTACAGCTGAAGCATAGGGTATCCCTTGCATGCGAGCTCTCTCCAAATCAGTCTTGGGAGACATCTCTTTGGAGAGAGTGACTCCAGAGATCGTGGGCAAGTTCCCATGCTTGGATTCTTCCATACTAAACCTCTTTAGTATGGTGTCAATGTACCTGGATTGGGACAATCCCAATATCCGTTTGGATCTATCTCTATAGATCCTAATTCCCAATATGCAGGAGGCATCACCAAGATCTTTCATTGAGAATCTTTGTGATAAGAAGAGCTTGACCGATTGCAGCATAGGAATATCATTTCCTATCAAGAGTATGTCGTCCACGTACAATACGAGGAAGACAACCTTACTCTCTGCCACCTTCTTGTAAATACAAGGTTCATCTGGGTTTTTGACGAAATCAAACTCTTTGATAACGACGTCAAAGCAGATGTTCCAACTCCGTGATGCTTGCTTTAATCCATAAATGGATTTAAGCAGCTTGCACACCTTCCCGCTGCTCCCTCTGTCTACGAAGCCCTCTGGCTGAGTCATGTACACGCACTCTTCTAAATCACCATTTAGAAAGGCGGTCTTAACATCCATTTGCCAGATTTCGTAGTCATGATATGCAGCGATGGCAAGCATGATTCGGATGGATTTAAGCATAGCCACTGGAGAAAAGGTTTCGTCATAGTCCACACCTGGTCTTTGACGAAAACCTTTTGCTACAAGTCTAGCTTTGAAAGTCTCCACTTTCCCATCTACACCAAGTTTTTTCTTGAAGATCCACTTGCTCCCAATGGGTTTTACCCCTTCAGGAGCAACTTCCAAAGTCCATACTTTGTTGGTGTACATGGATTCCATCTCGGACCGCATAGCATCCAGCCATTTCACTGAGTCCCCACTCGTGATGGCCTGCTCGAAGCTAGTTGGGTCATCATCCTCCATGATGCAATCCTCACTGCCACCATCAATGAGAAAACCATAGTATCTCTCAGGTGGTCGAGAAACCCTACTAGATCGGCGGAGAGGCTGGGGTACGTCGGGCACCACTGAATCCTCTGGTTCTACTAAATCATTAGTTGCAGTTTGTGGTGCTGGAACCTCTTCCAGCTCTACCTCTTTGCCATTAATTTCTTTTGCAAGAAATTCTCTTTCCAAAAAGGTGGCATGTTGAGCAACAAACACTCTTTGTTCCTCAGCTTGGTAGAAAAAATATCCTTGAGAATTCTTAGGATATCCCACAAACTTGCAAAGGACTGATCGTGCATCGAGTTTGTCCGGATTTTGCTTTTTGACATAGGCCAGACAACCCCATATCTTAATTCGTATAAAATATGGTCTCTTCCCACTCCATATCTCATATGGTGTGGTAGGTACAGATTTAGACGGAACCAGATTCAATAGGTATATGGCTGTCTCAAGCGCATATCCCCAAAAGGAAATAGGTAACTCGGCATTGCTCATCATTGAACGCACCATATCTAATAGGGTGCGATTCCTTCGTTCCGATACACCGTTGTGCTGTGGTGTATAAGGAGGAGTAAGCTGAGAGAGAATCCCATTCTCTTTTAGATAATCCAGGAATTCACTGCTTAAGTATTCACCTCCTCGATCAGATCGAAGAATCTTAATACTTTTGCCCGTTTGGTTCTCTACCTCGTGCTTATATTCTTTGAATTTCTCAAAAGCTTCAGACTTGTGTTTCAACAGGAACACATGCCCGTATCTAGAGAGATCGTCAGTGAATGTAATGAAGTAGGAAAAACCATTTCTGGCGTGTGTAGACATAGGACCGCATACATCACTATGCACCAGTCCCAAGAGTTCTGTAACTCTTTCTCCGTGTCCCGTAAACGGAGTTTTGGTCATTTTTCCTTTGAGACATGAATGGCAAGTGTCATAAGATGACAATTCGAATGAATTCAAATATCCATTCTTATGTAACTTAGCTAGTCGTGTCTCATTGATATGGCCAAGTCTACAGTGCCACAAGAAGGATTCGTTCATTTCTGAGCTTTTCCTCTTGTGTGTGTTTTGTATATTGAAGACTGTATTTTGATTGAGAATGAATATGCCATTATGTAGCGAGCCTGATGCAATCAACTTTTGATCTAGGAATATGTTCATAAAATTATCCTTTACTACAAAATTATATCCTTCTTTACTTAATAAAGAAACTGATATAATATTGCACATCATGTTCGGTATATAATAGCACTCATTCAGGACTAGTGTATCACCAGTTGGTAATACCAGGTGATATATGCCAACTGCTTTGGCTGCAACATTTGCCCCATTCCCTACTTGAACGGAATGATCACCTTTTCCCAGTTCTCTACCTTTTCGTAGCCCATGTAACTGCTTACATATATGGGATCCTGATCCGGTATCTAATACCCAGGACGTAGGGTGAACTGAGAAACAGTTCTCAATAACAAACACACCCGAAGAAGGTGCATCATCATGCACGTTCTCCGTTTGGGCGGCGTGAGAATATAGATATTCTCCTGTTTCCTGTTCAGTCTTATAACATTTATAAGATAGAACGGGTCCAACGTTCCCCTGCACAGTATAACATGCGGGTTCGGTCAATACATCCATATTATTATCTTGATTAAGGCATGAAATGGTCGCTACCTGGAGAGAGAGAGAAGAAAACACTTTAGCGTATGCTCTTGCAAGATCAGATTGGTTATTATCTTATCTAATCAGGATGGCTCCCACTGGTTTTTATCAAATCTTCCTTCAAACCCTAAAAGGAAAGACTAGCCGGGATTAATTACACCCTACAACTTCGTCGATCTTTCAGCCAGGCCAGTGTCGGTACTTTGAGGGAGGTCCCCCGTGCTTTCGCACGAACCTAATTAATGTAAACCTCGTTTTCCCAGAGGCGTAGCCCCGTTGACACCTTTCTAGACACCTACTTGATCGGCTAATTGTAGTGTGCAAAACTCTCTCAGGAGTAACTCTTACTCGCAGTGGGTATCGGGATCCAACTATCTCATAGAAGGTATGCAATCTCATTGCAAATTTCAACACTTGAAATTCCCGATAATGCTTTTGCCCCTAGCGATCTATGACCTTGACTAAGTCAACAAACCATAAATCGCAAGTCAAGTTCAACCCGTACATTTCCCGATTGAATAAAACCCACCCGTACGACCCTTGACTGAGTCAACAAGGCCGTGCGAATGCTCTAATCCAATCACATCTCATGTTGTTACAGATAAACATAATTTAGCTACCATACACTATGCCTTGACTAAGTCAACAAACATAGCACGAATACTAAATAATATCTATCTGAAATGACGGAGGGCTACGCGGGTTCTTTCAGAAAAAACCATGAGCGTAATGAACTTGATATCGTTGTAGAATCAAATGAAGTTTTGAAATGGAGTGATTTTGAGGCTTTTCTAGTTTTGCTAAAGGGGTCACTCCCGGTGAAAGGATCGTCGGCCCTTTCCTCGTCGAATGAGGTGCAGGATATATCATATATATCACTATGCAAAGCAGAAACTATAGAAGCAGTCAAAAGCAAACCGAGTGTGTTGCATCTGCCAGTTATTGCTAAAGGAGTCACTCCCGGTGAAGGGATCTCGGTCCTTTCCTCATCGAATAAGGTGCAGGATATATCACATATACTGCTATTCAAAGCAAGAACTGTAGCTACCTGTTTTGTTAAAAATTTGATTCTACAACATCTTAGGTTTCTTTTCTTTCATTAATCACATTAATGAAGTCCCATCATTTAAATACCTAAACATCACAGATAAATACGACGTACACTTATGCCATCCGCATTCTCCTCGATGTCCCCTCGTGCACCGTTAGGTTAGGTAACTAACGACAGAGCAGGGCAGGGCTAGTGCGGGTGCAAAACATAAGTAACGTCTATATAATATATCATAAATACTATATACTGTATCTATCACAGAACATCACATGATCACATCACAGATATCGCAGCAGAAGAAACATATGAAACATTGGATATACTAGGACGTCCGTGTTTTTAATACGAGCCAGTATAAAACACGGATTCCACGGTCGTGATGAATAGCCAATCCCACACCCCTAGACCCCTACGAGAGCGGCAAGCAACCCTGCCAATTCTTGGGTTAGGAGACCCGGACTCGACTCCTCGAGTTGGTCTCCCACTGAACCCCAGAAACCGGTTACTTGTGCTCCCCTCCTTGGGTCTATCCTAATGCGGAAAAGTAAATAATATACAAAAGGTGACGACTTCCGCAACCTGGAAGTGCCCCAAATAAAAGAATATTACATACAAGTTTTTACATGAATGAAAATGAAAAAAACGCTCATCTCACATAAAAAACCCCGGCTATTTGAACACGACGATCCAATATAACATATCCAGCAACACATAACATCACATGTCATCAACGTAAGTAAATATGCGCATCCCAATTGTCGTTGACATATAGCAACGAAACCGGCGATATCACATATTACACTTACGGTCACAGAAAAGAAAGTGTAAAACTACAACAGTTGGAATCCGCAACCCTTTTAGACATCACATGCCTAATCAAATGAAATACTTAGACATCACATGCCTAACAGTTATAAACCCCGCATTTTAGTCTCATTATCGAAAACTCTTTTCAATATCAAGTGAAACTAAACCGCTAGATTTATAACATTCATTCAGTTATCTCATAACTGTTTGTGAATTCCAATTATTGTATCCCATTCCGGATAAATAGAATATATTAAACTTTCCGATCGAACATTCGAACACCCAAGTTTTTCCGAAACCGTTCAACACATGAAATAGGTTCAAAAACATTCACTTCATGCCTCAGTACCAACGGTCCAGCCGTAGAAGGGTCAAGCCAACGCCTCACATGTGGCACGCTGTACTGCCCCAAACCCGAAGGTTCAAAGGGCAGTTCAAGACGGTCACATAATCGAGTTAAGGTTTGTTGTCTTCTAGAAGGACCATCGCGTTACTTGCACTACTCAGAACGTCCTTAAACCACAGAAAAATCCAACACTTGAAAATTTTCCGATAGGGGAAAAGTTGGGTATTTATATCCGGTCGAACTTTTTAACATATTCTAAAGTTATCCGGAAAGCCACATAGACAAGATTTGATAATCCGATCGAATCGTCGATTCCCAATACAACCCCAGAACACTCAACTCTTGAGTCAAATTAAAAATTCCCAGAAAATTCAGCATAATAAAATAGTAATTACTGTGCAAAATGGGAGTGACGATGTCATCATATTGCCGCGGAACCGCCGCAGAAGCCAGGCTTCTGCCGCGGTTCCGCCGCACTCTTTACTGTTCATGGGATAAATTTTGCATCGTAATTCTTAGATTTCCCTGCTGAATTTTTAAAGCATTTTTAATATGGAAAAATCCCAGATTTTAGAAAAAGTCCAGAGAGCACTTGGGTTTTAGGGTTTCGGGTTCGTTCGGGTTTCAAACGTCGTCTAGACTTCGCCTAAGGCTCTAGCTAGGCTCTGATACCACTGTAGGATTCCTAGGCACACTATAGAGGTCTCACAAGGCATCAACCATGCCAATTTCAAATTTTATGGGTGCCGAGAAACCCTAATACGGATCGTCGACTAGAATTCTAGGCGAAATACGAATCTAGTTAACAACTTAACTAAAGATAAGAAACTACAACCTTTGTAGATCCGGATATCCACTTCCTTAGCTCCACGTAGACGTCCTCTCGCTGTCCGTCTCGAATCCCGAACTCAAGCATCGGCTTCATCGGAGAAATGGGCGGGCAAGATCGTCGGCTTTGTGCCGAAGATGATCTATGTCGAGGTTTCACAAGATCTAGCTCCGACTTCACCAAGTTGTGAAACTTGTGAAGAAAACACCCAAAACAACTTGGCAAGAGGTAGAGGGTGAAGAAATAGGAGGTGGGTTCACTTTAGAATTGGATTTCTCACACTTTTGCTCAAGATGCCATTGTTGAAGACAAGGTTTTTCTTGAAGAAGAAGAAGGAGAAGCTTAAGAATATGATAAGTTTCTTATTTTAAAATGAAACTAATATGAATACTTATCATATACTAACCATGGTCAAGTGTAGAGATTAAACTAAGGTTAGTTGGAATGGTTAGGGTTAAGGACGAGATAAGAATGGTGGACTTTGTCAAAGCTTCAAGAAGCTTCAACATAGAAACAAAATAAGCCACCATTCTTAATAATATCCAAAATGAATAAATAAATAAATAACTAAGTAAATAATCAAAACCCTAACCATTCATATAACCATGCTTTAATCTTTACATAAACCCAAGTGAGCAAGTATCATCAAACATGATACAAACAAGTGCACAAAAAATATATCACATATACAATGTGCATCAAGTGAGAAAATCCTTTTAAAATGAACCAATACTAGTTAATGCAAAGCAATATATCAAATATATAATTATACATTAAATCATTAAATCAACACTTGATTTAACGATCCGGTCATATCGCATATAACCGACTAGTATCCTATGTATCGGCTTATCGAATTAATCCTTGATTCGATATCTAGGTTATATCGCATATAACCAATCGATAAATTCATCGTGAGAATGAAATACGGTATCACATACACGCATTATTCTCGCTCCCGCACATATCTCATATGCGCCCCTATTTCGTTTCGCTTGAGCCAGGAAACCTCTGTGTAGGACTCTAAAGACTCGTCAATACGCCGGTAGCAGATGATGATCATATCAAGCACCCACAAGCCGCAAGCGGTCTGCTAAACGTAACAGCCACCCGGGTATTGAGCGATCAGAAGATCGACGAGCAAGCCCGCTCACACTCCTGTGAATCCAACCAGTAACACTTACCTACAGTCCGGTCTGTTCGTCTGATATGTCGCATATCAAGTCTAGGGGTGGTAAACGTCAGACCCCAATAACCGATAAGTCGTGCCGATGTGAAGCTCATAACGGGTCGAGAAACTACTGGTAACACTTACCAGCAAATCTCTGATCAGCCCTGGCCAGGGACTTTCCTGTTACGGCCAATCGAGCACAGCGCAACATCAACCCCCAATACCGGGAGAGACGAAACCCCTCTTATCGCTCATTGCCTCCATGTGACTCGGGATTGTACCCAAAGACCACCGTTTTGCACGCCCTCATGGACGTGGTAAGGTGGAGATCAAAGCACAGTGGGAATCACACAAGACTCTATGACGATCTCGGGTCTACAGACTAACCTGTACAAGTGTCACCTGAGAACTGCCATCTGACGTGAGGTATAATACCATCTGGGAGTTCTCGGCGAGTCCGTCCAGTGTACCCAGTCTCTACTGAGCACCCGTACACCATCTCTGATGTCAAACACCAATGGATATGGGATCATCCATCGCCCATCTCATGGGTCGAGAAGCGTATACGCTAGTCTACACTGGTATATCGATGCCCCGTCTCGATACACCCACGACTAGGGACCTTGAAGGATGTACCTATGGACTACCATGTCCCCACTAGTATGATCTGCATCATAGTCCAGGTAGTCAAGTACACATCCTAAGGGCTTTACCAACATGTAACTATAAGACAGTTTAGAGAGACAAGTGTACATGTTAAGATAAAGAGCAACCAGATAGCATACTATCATATCGAGCAAGAAAGTCATCTCTATATATGTCCAAGCATCCAATATAATATACATCATCTGTACAATACTGGCCTCTAGGGCATACATACAACTAACAATACTATCATATCGAGCAAGAAAGTCATCTCTATATATGTCCAAGCATCCAATATAATATACATCATCTGTACAATACTGGCCTCTAGGGCATACATACAACTAACACGCATATACATACCCGTATTCGTACTGCAAAAAATATGAATGCCAAGAGATAAAAATAATCCAATAATATCATACTAGAATGCGAATTAATCCTAAGCCTCCTAGTATTATCCGTCCGAACAACATCCGTGTAGCTAGTACACGTATAAGATCGGAACCCTTCATGTAAAACCATACGGCCTCTACATCGTTTCGTCTGAACCAGAGAAACCATCTGTATGGGTCTCTAAAGACTCGACAGTACACTGGCAGTGGGTTTAACCACAAGTCCGTCGGTGATACTAGCTGTACATAACGGCTGCCCAGGTACCTGTCGAATAGAAGGCCGACTTGCAAACTCATCCGAACCCTTATCGAGCTTGTCCGTGACAAGACCGGTCTGTTCGTCTGAGAGTATCGCATGCTGGGTCTAGGAGGTGGATCACGTCAGACCCCTAATAACCTGACAAGTCGTGCCGATGTGGCTCAAGACCATCCGAGAATCTATTGGTCTAACTACCAGTAATTCTCAATCTGCCATGGTTAGGAACTTATGGTGTTGGCCAACCGAACACAGGGAGACATCAACTCGCTATATCGGGAAAGACGAATTCCCAACAATCGCTCACTGCCTCCATGTGGCTCGGAACTGTACCCAACTAAAACTTGTTTGCACGACTCAGTAGAGCCATGGTAGGGTAGTAATCAAAGCACAGTGGGAACTCACACGAGACAAATGACGACCTCAGGTCGACAGACTATCTGCACTCATGGCACCAGAGAACTGCTATCTGATGTTAGGTACTATACCATCTAGCCAATTCTTGTCAAGTCCGTCCAGTGTACTCACCCCCCAGTGAGCACCTGTATACAATGTTAGGTGCACCTCACCAATGGCTGCAGGACTAACTATCGCCCCTCGTCAGGGTCTAGATATGTATACACTAGTATACTTTGGAATATCGATGTCCAGTCTCGATACTCCCGTGACTAGGGACTGTTCCCCCAAAATTTAAACAATATAAAAAGAGCTAAACTCTGTTAAATTTTAATGACATGGCGCCTCACGTGCTCTCCACGAGGGCGCCAGCGCCAATCTTGTAGGATTAAATCCTATGATGGCAACGCACGTGCTCCTTACATGGGCGCCAATGTACAAAGCACAGGAGCGCTTATTATATAAGAAGTAGATTCTTATATAGCGCCGCACGTGCTTCTCACGTGGGCGCCAATATGCAAAGCACAGAAATGCCTATCATAAATAAGAATTTAATTCTTAAGTGGCCCCTACGTGCACAACACGTAAGCATCGACGCCCAAGTTAAAATCAAATAGAATTAAACTGGAATACTCTATGTAAAATAGAGCCGTTGGATCAAAAATCCAATGGTGATGATAAATTATCAAATAACAGAATAAAATTCTATGAAGGGAAAATATTCTCCTAATTTTTCTAAATGAACAAAAATTGTTGGATCAAAGATCCAGTGAGATAGGAAAATATTTCCCTATATCTTCTAAATAAAGAAAGATGTGCTCTATATAACAGAGAGCTCTTAGATTAAAAATCCACTAGTAATTAAAAATCACCGCTTGACAGAATAAAATTCTGTATATGAGAAAATATTTCACCAATCTTGTTAAAGAAAAGAAAACATATTCTGTAAAAACAGAAATACTTGGATCAAAGATCAAATGGTGGGTAAAACTCCCCAAATCAATTTTGAGACCAATTAAATCAATTGGAATTTCTCAATAAGAGATTTTCCCAAAAACTAATTAACAAACTTGCATCTACTATATAAAAGGACCTGAGACTTCAAGTCTCAGATAGAGAGAACCTTCTATAAGCTTCTGAAAAATACAGAAATCTTACAAAACAACAGAGAATTCAATTCTTAAGAAAGAAAAAGATCTTCCTCCTCAAAACCTTAGGTGAAGAAATACAGAGATCAAAATATCTCTTTTTACCTATCTAAGGGTTTAACCCTTCTCAAAGAACTTAGTTCTTCTTCTGGATCAGAGATCCACAAGACAAGTCTTCCACAAGTTGAGAATTTAATTCTCATCAAGAAGATCTTGTTCTTGAGAATCAAAGATTCAGAAAAGAACTAGGATAAAAAGAAGGAAAAAAGAAAAGAACACATGTTCTAGGAATTTATTTTCTCCGAAATTAGGGTTTAACCTTACATAAGGAACCTAGTTCTTATAAAAATAAAAGAAAACCCTAGTTCTCCAATGAAGGGAAAAAAACGACCCGAGGTCCTCAAAATAGAGATATTGATGATCATTAATGGCCAAAATGGTATTAACAGAGATTTAATCTTTAAAAAAGAAACGAAATTAGCGCCTCACGTGTTCCCCACGTGGGTGCCCTTCCAATAGCGCCTCACATGATAAACACATGGGCGCCCAAGACAGCAGGCCAATGCCTCACGTGAAATACACGTGAGTGCTGAGTTAAAGTGCTTGGCACTTCATATACAACCAAAATGGATAAGTGCTTTGGCACTGATTGGGCAGCGCCCAGTGCCTCAAGTGAAACACACGTGAGTGCAAGACCAAAATAAACGAGACAACACCGAATGTGCTCCTCACGTAGACGCCCCCAACAAAAGACTCAGCGCCCCACGTGCTTCCCACGTGGGCGTCCTTAAACAAAGGATCCAGCGTCTCACGTGCTTCCCACTTGGGCGCTCAAAACAGAAGGTCAGCGCCTCATGTGAAATACACGTAAGCGTTGAATTAAAGTGCTTAGCACTTCAAATGCAACCAAAACGGCTGAGTTCTTAGCACTAATTGGGTAGCGCCCAACGCCGTACGTGGACCTCACGTGGATGCCATAAAAAGTGCTTAGCACTCCATGATTAGTCAAAACGACTAAAGTGTTCGACACTCATTGGGCAGCGCCCATGACTAATATATATGTGAGCACCGGAGCTCAAATAAGTGCTTAGCATTTTTACATAAAAGGAAAGGGTGGTGGAAAAACAAAGCCCAAATAAGCGCTTAGCACTTTTGAAACAAAAAAAAGACTAAGTAGACCAAGCCCAAATTGGCTAAGTCTTTGAAGTTTTCTTACAGCTGAGCCCAAATGCTCTTTTGCTGGATCTTAAGTAAAAATGATCCTAAAATGTTGTTAAGTTGATCTTATTTTCAAATAAGACTAACGTATTCTTAGAAAAAATAAATTGAGCCCAAATGCTTACTTATATATTTAAGTTGATCATAATCTCAAACTAGATTAACGGTCCTTAAATAAAACAAAAATATTTTTGAACTGTAGGAATATAAAACCTAAGATCAAAACCCCGTCAAGCAAATCCTTGACACAAACCCAAATATAAAATATACGTATTTGGACTAATCTGCGCCCTACGGGCGATGACAAAAACTAGTCTCTGTATACAATCCACGGGCAACCAAAATAAACAAAAATACACACGACACGAAGTGAACTGCTGGAGCAAGAGAAAATGGTTATCGCAATGTGATAGCTGTTAGTTATATGTATTCCCTAGAGGCCATTACTGTACATACGATGTATATTGTAGTGGATGCTTGGAAAAATATAGGGAGGTCTTTCTCGCTCGATATGATAGTATACTATCTGGTTGCTCTTTATCTTAACGTGTACACTGATTGTCTCTATGTTACATGTTGATAAAGCCCTTAGAATGAGTACTTGACTACCAAGACTATGATGCAGATCATACTAGTGGGGACAGTGTAGTCGCTAAGTACATCCTTCAAATGTTCCTAGTCGTAAGTGTATCGAGACAGGGCATCGATATACCAGAGTAGACTAGCGTATAGCTTCTCGACCCATATAGATGGGAGATGGATGATCCTATATCTATTGGTGTTTGACATCAGAGACAGTATATGGGTGCTCAGTGGAGACTGGGTACACTGGACGGACTCACCGAGAACTCCCAGACGGTATTATACCTCACGTCAGATGGCAGTTCTCTGGTGACACTGGTACAGGTTAGTCTATAGACCCGAGATCGTCATAGAGTCTTGTGTGATTCCCACTGTGCTTTGATTTCCATCTTACCACGTTCAAGAGAACGTGCAAAACGGTGGCTTTTGGGTACAGTCCCGAGTCACATGGAGGCAATGAGCGATAGGAGGGGTTTCGTCTCTCCCGGTATAGGGAGTTGATGTTGCGCAGTGCTCGATTGGCTATAACAGGAAGTCCTTGGCCAAGGCAGCTTCAGAGATATACTGGTAAATGTTATCAGTAGTTTCTCGACTCGTTATGAGCCTCATATTGACACGACTTATCGAGTTACTGGGGTCTGACGTTTACCACCCCTAGACGAGATATGCGACATATCAGACGAAGAGACCGGACTGTACGGTAGTGTTATTGATTGGATTCACAGGAGTGTGAGCGGGCTTGCTTGTTGATATTCTGATCGCTCAATAACCCGGTGACCGTTACGTTTAGCAGACCGCTTGTGGCTTGTGGGTGTTAGATATGATCATCACCTACTGCCGGCGTATTGACGAGTCTTTAGAGTCCTACACAGGGGTTTCCTGGCTCAACCGAAACGGAGTTGGAGCACATATGTGTAAGTGCACGGCGGCGCCCCGGCCGTCAATCTGACGCCGGAATGCGGAAGCGATGATTTACTTTAACTTTTATAACCGGCACCACCGCGCACTAAAACACGGTTCGGGCCATTAAAATAGTCCTAGCTAACAAGAGAAAGGGGTAGAGAGATATACCGAGCGATCCGTGTCCTTCGGTCTTCTCGTCGTCGTCCCGATCTCCCCGCGGAATCTCCGGTCTCCACCACGTCGCCGGAAGGGCACCACGTCGCCGGCTTCTTTTACGGGCTCCCATCTCTGGTCCGAGGCAACTCGGGCATGAAGTTGGCGAGTCGACGTGCCCAAGATTTGCTGTAGAATGTAGTGTAGAACTTGTGTCTCATTTGGGGTATTGGAAGTTGCCTTTGGTGGAGGGATGAACTTTGGAGTTGAATTTGGGATTTTTGGTGAAGCAAAAATGATATGAGATCAAAAACTTTCCCCACCAAAAATGGGACAGCCCCCTCCCTTCTTTGGCCGGCCATCACCATGAGGAAAGTGAGAGTGGAGTGAATTAGAATCCAAAAGAAGTAAGGCACAACATAATGCAAGAGAGAGAGAGAGAAAGGGTGATGATAACAAGCAATGATCATAATCAAAGTCCAACACTCTATCAACCAATCATCACACCCAAAGTCAAGCCATCATGAACTCAAGAAAGTCAAGGGAGGCAAAACCATTATGATCCAACAAGATGCAAATAACACCCTCCACAAATGCTTATTTGCACAAATGCAAATAAGCCCTCCTCCACCAATCTTCAGCCAAATGAAAGATACAAAGAAATATGGCTGAAACGGAAAACAAACTAGCAACTCCAAAAACTGATCCCGTAATAAATTACAGGAAAACCCCGCTACTGTATATACATACCCGCATTTGTATTCCAACCGAAATACAAATGCAATGAGACAAATCTACACTGTCCAATACTAGGATCCGGCTTAAACCAAAGCCCGCTAGTATTAACCGTCCGATCATGATCCGTGCAATACCGCACGTATCTGATCGAACCCTGCCATATCTCCATACGGCTTCTACAGCGTTTCGCCCGAAACTTGAGAAAACGGTCTGTGGGAGACTCTAAAGACTCGTCAACACCTTGGTTGTAGATTTAACCACTAGCACGTCAGAGGTATTAGCCTATACGTAACGAGCTACCAGGTATTGATCAAAAGGGACGTCGATGAGCGAACTCATCCTGACACCCTACTGAGCCTGTCAGTGACAATATCCGTACAGTCCGGTCCGTTCGTCTATGAGCATCGCATGGCAGGCCTAGGGGGTTGGTAAAAGTCAGACCCCCAAAAGCGGTACAAGTCGTGTCGGAGTGTAGCCCAGAACACCCTGAGATACTACTGGAATACCTACCAGTAATCTCCTGCCTTGGCCAAGGACTTCGTGTAATGGCTCTCCTAGACACAGCGTGACCTCACCCCCAAAACCGGGAAAGACGAACCCCTGATGATCTGCTCACTGCCTCCATGTGGCTCGGGACTGTACCCAACTAAAACCTGTTTGCACGTCTCCTTTGAGCGTGGTAGGGTAGTAATCAAAGTACAGTGGGAACTCACACGAGACAAATGACGATCCTCAGGTCGATGAACTAACCTGTACACATGTCACCAGGGAACTGCTATTTGACGTCTGGTATAATCCCAACTAGCAGGTTCCCGGCGAGTCCTGTCCGGTGTACTCATAACCCAATGAGCACCTGTATACATCTTAGGTGAACCAACTGACACCAGTGGCTTGTGAGACCGGCCACCGCCCCTCATCGGGGTCTCAACTGTATACACTAGTCTACTCTGGAGTATCGATGCCCTGTCTCGAAACTCCCATGACTAGGGACCTTTTAAGGATGTGCTTATAGAATACCAGCTCTCACGTATATGATCGCCCTCATACTACTGGCAGTCAAGCAAGAATCCTAAGGGCTCTATCAACGTGTAATAGCGACCTGTCAGGTCACCTAAAGCAGTACACGATGATAAAGGTAAACCAGATAGCATACTATCATCTTGAGTAAGACTGTCCTACCGGGATAGGTCCTCCCTCAATCATTGCAATCACGTGCCTGTGATCCAATAATTGACTCTGAGGGCACTATCTCCAACAATCTCCCACTTGCACTCAAGGCTAATTATTGCGATATCGCATACTCACAGCCCGTGTGATACCAAACACCCAACTCCTCTACTAGTCAGTCTCACAAAGCTCGTTTGCGAAACTATTGCGTTCGAGGAATAGCCTCAGTGAGTGGATCCGCTGAGATGTTTCTTTCTATGTCTCTCTTAATCTCATGTTCGCGGAGAAACCCATCTCCCGAAATGAGCAATACCTGTCTTAGAATGTGTTTGGATGTCTGATGGGACCTAGCTCATAAATGAACTCCAAATCCAAACTTCTTAGACTGTATCGTCAACTGAACTTAATCAGTATCCTGCGCCATGCCTCCCTCAGTATTTCCTTAGACCACCTGTCCAAAATACTGCCCCTCGTCAGAAGGAAAACTATAACTCTGACAACCTCCCTGTCGTCCAAGTCACCTTGGAAGCCTGGAATGATAACTGTCTCCCGAATGAGGCTGTCGTTATCATATCCCTAGAACATCCACTTATGTTCTAAAACTGCTTCCGATTGTTTCTCCAGGATTGGATCAATGTCAACTTATTGCATCTAATCAAAAACAACATCTGGTGTGGTACTTGACATCTCATGATTGACTCAATTGCCTAAGCAAGTGATCTGCCAATCATGCGCATCCCTCTCCCCTTTAGTCTGCAAGACAACTTTAGAGAGGGTGACTCCATCACCTGTAGGTACACCACCATGCCAGGAGTCGTCCATTCTAAAGCACCTCTAGAATGCTGTCTAAGTACCCTGATTGGGAAACTACCCAAATCTAGATCTAAAACCATAGATCCAGTAACCAGAATGTCTGATATAATGTCCAAGTCCCATGTGGAGAAACCACTGTGTGACGACCAAAGTATAACCGATCGTAGTATAGGAACATCACTTCCTACTTTGTGTATGTCATCCAAATACCAGGATATCACACCCTACTACCTTCTTAACAGATCCATCCCCTATTCTGATGAAGTCAAACCTATGACTGTCATGTCAGAAATAGATGATCTATCTCCGCTATATCTGCTTTAGTCTGTAAATAGACATAAGCCACTTGTCCACCATGCTTCCGCTGCTCCCACTAACCACGACAGCCCTCTGGCAGAGTCATATAGACGTACACTTCTAAAGCTAGTTTAGAATGACGCTATACTCATCCTCCTGCCGGGTCTCACGGTCTGGAACAACAGCAATGGCAAGTCTGGGTAAATAAGAACTTCCCTGTCACCGTCCTTGAGGCTACCGGAGTACCTCTCGGGTGCCTGAAGTTACCCACCTTATCTACGGAGTGGCCAATAGAATGTCAAAACATATTGAATCCTTAGGTTCTTACTAAATTTTCAGTAATCATTTGCGGTTCTGGAATCACTTCCAGTTCTACCATACTCCCACTACTGTTTTCTGAAAAAATCCATTTTTGTTAAAACTATGGCGAGTTAAGAACAATATCACTATTGATCTTCCAGATGGTAGAAAGTCAACCCTCGTCATAGCCTGGGTCAACCCACAAACAGCCATTACAGAAACATGCCTTGAGTTATCCAGAGTCTGGTTTTAAGCATAAGCCGGACAACTCCCCGTACCTTAACATCGTTAAGATACAAACTGTTCTATATCCAATATAGGACCAGAGGCACTGATTTAATTGAACCAGATTCAAATCATGCAGCTGTCTCCAGCGCATGTCAACTTAATGGAAGGAGGCCGATCAGCGTTACTCAACATAGGAATGCTTCCAATTATGAGTAACCTGAAAGAGAAGCAAGTTCTCTTAATCATTACTATCAACTGAATACCCTACACAAGTATCTACATCTTCGATCACCTTGAAGAATCCCGATACTTGCAACACCTGGTTCTCTACTTTATTCATATACCTATAACTTCTCAAAACTCAGACCTTGTGTTTCTACGAAACACTTGTCTAAAAACTAGCGAAGTCATAAGTAAACCGAATATAGTACGAGGACCAACCCCTCTGTCCTAATGGACACTGGACAACATACAATACTTTGTATAAGTCCCTTGAGTCTAATAACTCAATCCCTGTGTGTCGTAGGTTGAAAATTGTACTTATGGTTAAGAAGAATTACACCGCTGTTTAATGCTCCTTACCTAACCATCCACTGATATAGGTAAATGTCATAGACATAATTTCAAAAAGGTATATCTCACTCTATAAAAATAGACGTACAGATATATCAATTTGAAAATGGTGCATTATAACGGATATTTAAAACCAAATATTCGCCGTCCGGCAAACAACCCAGGTGACTTCCTCAAATATCACCAATTACAACGAATTCCGATATAATGAGGATGATCACCTAATTCCCAATAATTTACTCCCACTCATCATCTGTAAAACCATACAGATGTGAGAATCATACCTGGTAAATACATACCCTGGAGCAAGGGTCTAATTGGGAAATCAGTTTTCTATTAACAGTACACAGTGAAACTGAAACATTGAAATGTTTCGTAGGGGTATCCGGGTATTCCTAGTAATGCCTCTTCCATTATCCAGATTCATGACTGTAACCGTATAATTCTTTGCCACCTCTCCAAATCCCTTTATATATCTTTAGTCATTACCTTCTGCACACCCCTTTAGGCCAAATGGTTTTCTTCCTTCCCTACCATTCGGCACCAGCCTATGGTTTGGAAGAAGACTATCCAATAAGCATAATGGGTGTACTGTCCTAATCCTAGGAGCACTCGCAATGCGAGAGAAGGTGAAGATAAAAGACACCTGAATAAACCTTATTCCTATTTCTCCTGAACCAGAATCCATCCTCGAACTGGAACAAGTTCCTTTCGAGTTCGTATATAACCATACGATGGAATATCCAAATATCTGTGGATCTTCGTAGTGATATGGAGTGTCCTGGAGAAATACAAGGTGAAGTGAGAGTGGTAATGAAATATTAGGTTTGGTCGTGAATATCAGTCGCAATTTACTTTGCCCTCCTTCTAATCCCTTTCTTTGTCTTAACTTAATACCTTCTGTACACCGTTTAGGCTAATTGGTTTTCTTCATTCGCTACCGGTCGGCACCAGCCTATGGTTTGGAAGAAGACTATCCAATTTGCGTAATAGGTGTACTATCCCCTAATCTAAGGGGCACTCGCAACCTGAGAGAAGGTAAAAGGAAAAGACAACTGAATAGTCCTATTCGTTTCCTCCAGAACCGGAAACCATCCTCGAATAAATTCCTTTCAAGTTTGTATATAACCATACGATGGTTTTGTCCAATGGAAGTGGACGTTCGTAGTAATACGGGGTGTCCTGGAGAAAAGGGTAAAAGTAGGAATGGCAATGAGGTGTGCAACTCTGACAATCCAAAAGCCAGTCTTATGAAAATGTTCGGTTAATTTTGGTCTCTGAGTCATAGTCTAAGGTCGGGTCAATGGTCGCTGCCAAAGAGAGAGAGAAAAGAAACACTCAGCGTGCACTCTATCCTAGATCAGAATGGTTACCAATTTATCTAATCTGGAAACCTCCCACTGTAACCTCAAATTCTTCTCCAAATCCGAAAGAAGAATTAGTCGGGATCATCCGAGGATAAACCAACTCATCAGTGGGAATCGGGATCCAACTATCATCGCATGATAATGTGACGGAATCCGCTCACGTCATCACACTCCAGAAGGTATGCGCATATCTGGCAAGTTTCAGTTTCTTTAGAAACTCCCGATGTGATTTTTACCCCATGCTCTTATGACCTTGACTTTGGCCAACATATCATAAGTCACATGTCAAGTTCTACCCGTCATTCTCCAGGTTAATTTGAGCCCACCCGTAGATACCCTTGACTTTGGCCAAAATATTAGTACGACTGCCCGAAACCAACGCATATATCTATGCTGCATATGAATACCCAATAGCTACCAATCACTATGCCTTGACTTTGGCCAACATACACAGCTTGAATACTATTAACCACCCATATGAAACGACGGAGGGCTACGAATGGTTTCTGGCGAAAACCTTTAACTTAATGAACTTGATATCGTTGAAGGAACGGATAGCTTTTTAGAAAAATATAGTAACGAAAACCTTTGCTAAAGAGGTCACTCCCGGTGAAGGGATCTCGGCTCTTTCCCCGTAGAATGAGGTGCAGGATATTCCAACTGAATACCACGATGCAAAGCAAAAGTAATCAGCTATAGTGAAGTTATTGCCCTGACGCAAACTTCTGTCCAAGGGGTCACTCCCGGTGAAGGGATCTCGGCCCTTGCCTCGTCGACTTAGGAGCAGGATATTCTAACTGAATACCACTGTGCAAAATAAAAGTGAACGTCCTTGCAATAACAGCTTTTTGAAAAATTGTTCCAACAACATCAGATTAGGTTTGTTTAACTTGCATTGATCCGAATCAACGCAGTCCCATCAATTGATCACACCAATAAAGAACGAAAATAATAACGTACGTATATGCCATCCGCATTCGCCAATGGGTCCCGTCATTACCCGTTAGGTTAGCTAACTAACGAAAGAGCGGGGACTGGACTAGCGCGGATGCAAAACATATACAACATCTACTAATATACATATCAATATATAATATTCGCTCAAGGCGTGATAAAATGCTACATCACAGAAATGTACAGCATCACAGAACAATACAGATATCTGGGATCCCCGGGTTTCACAGAGCCGCTACTGAAACCCGACGTTCCCCTGGTCGTGTGAATAGCCTGTGCAATGAAATCCTAGACCCCTATGGGCGCGGCAAGTTACCCACCAAAACCTGAAGCGAGACAGCCCCCTTCAACAACGTTAATGGACCACCCAGCACTTCACGGAATCCGGTAACTTGGGCACCCCTCCTGGGTCAACTTGTACCCCTTACGAGTGCGGTGAATAGCCCGCCAATTCTAGAGTAAGGCCCCCTCCGTCTCAATACCATGAGATGCGGGCCCGTTGCCTCTAGAATTCGGCTATCCGTGCACCCCTTCGCGGGGTAATCCTAGTACAGAAAGTAAAATATACATACAACGGGTATATCGACCGCAACCTGATCGTGCCCTAAAAGAATAATACAAACAGGCAGTGACGGCAGTCCACATGTCGGACGCTCGCCCCGCAATATCAAATGTACATAATACAACAAAAAACTGTACTAACATTGCATCCAGGCTATCCCCCACGACCAATCTGCAACATCACAGCACAATCACAGAACATCAACGTGAATGTCACGTTCGCAAATCCATCTAACCGGGCTATAGCAGTTAGACAGGATTTACCGATCAAGTGACATTCACGGTCGCAGATATAATGTAAATACTGTGAACTAATGTGTTTAAAACATTCGATCGATCAAATATTACCAAGTGGGCCCCAAGCATTACTGTAGCACTTAAAGAAATTCTGGGCCCAAACAAAGTATACCAAAACCCCTATTTTCAACCTAGAAGGCCTCTGTAAAAAATTGGTGCAATGATTCCCTCGTATTGCCGCGGAACCGCGGCCCAAACAGGGGTTTGGCCGCGGTTCCGCGGTCGTTCTAGGGAATCAGTGCATCGAATTTTTACAGTATGCTTAAAATTCCCTATACATACTTCTGCAACACACTGAAAAATTTTTGGAGCCCAAAAAATTTTAACAGAGAACTGATGCATGAGAAAAACGCGGTTTTGGAATTTTGTTCGATCGGAAATGTAAACACATTAGACCAAGCTAGACTAGGTTAATGGCGTGGCTCTGATACCAGTGTAAGTGCACGGCGGCGCCCCGACCGTCAATCCGACGCCGGAATGCGGAAGCGATGATTTACTTTAACTTTTATAACCGGCACCACCGCGCACTAAAACCCGGATCGGGCCATTAATATAGTCCTAGCTAACAAGAGAAAGGGGTGGAGAGATATACCGAGCGATCCGTGTCCTTCGGTCTTCTCGTCGTCGTCCCGATCTCCCTGCGGAATCTCCGGTCTCCACCACGTCGCCGGAAGGGCACCACGTCGCCGGCTTCTTTTACGGGCTCCCGCCTCTGGTCCGAGGCAACTCGGGCACGAAGTTGGCGAGTCGACGTGCCCAAGATTTGCTGTAGAATGTAGTGTGGAACTTGTGTCTCATTTGGGGTATTGGAAGTTGCCTTTGGTGGAGGGATGAACTTTGGAGTTGAATTTGGGATTTTTGGTGAAGCAAAAATGATATGAGATCAAAAACTTTCCCCACCAAAAATGGGACAGCCCCCTCCCTTCTTTGGCCGGCCATCACCATGAGGAAAGTGAGAGTGGAGTGAATTAGAATCCAAAAGAAGTAAGGCACAACATAATGCAAGAGAGAGAGAGAAAGGGTGATGATAACAAGCAATGCTCATAATCAAAGTCCAACACTCTATCAACCAATCATCACACCCAAAGTCAAGCCATCATGAACTCAAGAAAGTCAAGGGAGGCAAAACTATCATGATCCAACAAGATGCAAATAACACCCTCCACAAATGCTTATTTGCACAAATGAAAATAAGCCCTCCTCCACCAATCTTCAGCCAAATGAAAGATACAAAAAAATATGGCTGAAACGGAAAACAAACTGGCAACTCCAAAAACTGATCCCGTAATAAATTACAGGAAAACGTATATACATACCCGCATTTATATTCCAACCGAAATACAAATGCAATGAGACAAATCTATACTGTCCAATACTAGGATCCGGCTTAAACCAAAGCCCGCTAGTATTAACCGTCCGATCATGATCCGTGCAATACCGCACGTATCTGATCGAACCCTGCCATATCTCCATACGGCTTCTACAGCGTTTCGCCCGAAACTTGAGAAAACGGTCTGTGGGGGACTCTAAAGACTCGTCAACACCTTGGTTGTGGATTTAACCACTAGCACGTCAGAGATATTAGCCTATACGTAACGAGCTACCAGGTATTGACCAAAAGGGACGTCGATGAGCGAACTCATCCTGACACCCTACTGAGCCTGTCAGTGACAATATCCGTACAGTCTTGTCCGTTCGTCTATGAGCATCGCATGGCGGGCCTAGGGGGTTGGTAAAAGTCAGACCCCCAAAAGCGGTACAAGTCGTGTCGGAGTATAGCCCAGAACACCCTGAGATACTACTGGAATACCTACTAGTAAATCTTCTGCCTTGGCCAAGGACTTCGTGTAATGGCTCTCCTAGACACAGCGGACCTCACCCCCAATACCGGGAGAGACGAACCCCTGAAGATCCGCTCACTGCCTCCATGTGGCTCGGAACTGTACCCAACTAAAACCTGTTTGCACGTCTCCTTTGAGCGTGGTAGGATAGTAATCAAAGTACAGTGGGAACTCATATGAGACAAATGACGATCCTCAGGTCGATGAAGTAACCTGTACACATGTCACCAGGGAACTGCTATCTGACGTCTGGTATAATCCCAACTAGCAGGTTCCCGGCGAGTCCTGTCCGGTGTACTCATAACCCAATGAGCACCTGTATACATCTTAGGTGAACCAACTGACACCAGTGGCTTGTGAGACCGGCCACCGCCCCTCGTCGGGGTCTCGACTGTATACACTAGTCTACTCTGGAGTATCGATGCCCTGTCTCGAAACTCCCACAACTAGGGACCTTTTAAGTATGTGCTTATAGAATACCAGCTCTCACGTATATGATCGCCCTCATACTGCTGGCAGTCAAGCAAGAATCCTAGGGGCTCTATCAACGTGTAATAGCGACCTGTCAGGTCAGCTAAAGCAGTACACGATGATAAAGGTAAACCAGATAGCATACTATCATCTTGAGTAAGACTGTCCTACCGGGATAGGTCCTCCCTCAATCATTGCAATCACGTGCCTGTGATCCAATAATTGACTCTGAGGGCACTATCTCCAACAATATGTGATATGTGCGGGACCGAGATTAATACGATATGAGATACCGTATTCTATTCTCGCGATTAGTGATATTGATCGATTGTATGCGATATAGCCGGGTTATCGGATCAAGTGTTGATTCGATAAATTGTTACACATGATATTAGTCGGTTATAGCCGGATTATTAAATCGAGAGTTGGTTTAATAATTTAATGTATAATTATATATTTGATATATTACATTACATTAACTAGTATTAGCTCACTTATGATTTATTTTCTAACTAGATTGTGCACATTGTTTATATGTGATATATGCAAGTGTACATGTTTGTATCATGCTTGATGATACATACAAGATGGGTGTATGAGACTTATACTATGATTAGGTTAAATTAGGGTTTTGTTTATATCTTAAGAATAACAAAATAGAATGACTTAGTCAAAGTTGTCAAGCTTTCATGAAGCTTGTAGAAACTTTCATGAAGCTTGTAGAAACTTTGAAAAAGTTAACTCTTTTGTCATTCCATATGATATTATCGAACCCAACCCTTAAACATAGTGTATGGTTGATTCTCTACATGAGTTAAGCATGATAGCTTCTCGAGAAGATCGTCATAGAGTCTTGTGTGATTCCCACTGTGCTTTGATTTCCACCTTACCACGTTCAAGAGAATGTGAAAAACGGTGGCTTTTGGGTACAGTCCCGTGTTACATGGAGGCAATGAGCGATAGGAGGGGTTTCGTCTCTCCCGGTATAGGTAGTTGGTGTTGCGCAGTGCTCGATTGGCTATAACAGGAAGTCCTTGGCCAAGGCAGCTTCAGAGATATACTGGTAAGTGTTATCAGTAGTTTCTCGACCCGTTATGAGCCTCATATCGACACGACTTATCGAGTTACTGGGGTCTGACGTTTACCACCCCTAGACGAGATATGCGACATATCAGACGAAGAGACCGGACTGTACGGTAGTGTTATTGATTGGATTCACAGGAGTGTGAGCAGGCTTGCTTGTTGATCTTCTGATCGCTCAATACCCGGGTGGCCGTTACGTTTAGCAGACCGCTTGCAGCTTGTGGGTGTTTGATATGATCATCACCTACTGCCGGCGTATTGACGAGTCTTTAGAGTCCTACATAGGGGTTTCCTGGCTCAAGCGAAACGGAGTAGGAGTACATATGTGATATGTGCGGGACCGAAATTAATATGATATGAGATACTGTATTCTATTCTCGCGGTTGGTGACATTGATCGGTTGTATGCGATATAGCTGGGTTATCGGATCAAGTGTTGATTCGATAAGTTGTTACACATGATATTAGTCGGTTATAGCCGGATTATTAAATCAAGAGTTGGTTTAATAATTTAATGTATAATTAGATATTTGATATATTACATTACATTAACTAGTATTAGCTCACTTATGATTTATTTTCTCACTAGATTGTGCAGATTGTTTATATGTGATATATGCAAGTGTACATGTTTGTATCATGCTTGATGATACATACAAGATGGGTGTATGAGACATATACCATGATTAGGTTAAATTAGGGTTTTGTTTATATCTTAAGAATAACAAAATAGAATGACTTAGTCAAAGTTGTCAAGCTTTCATGAAGCTTGTAGAAACTTTCATGAAGCTTGTAGAAACTTTGAAAAAGTCAACTCTTTTGTCATTCCATAAGATATTATCAAACCCAACCCTTAACCATAGTGTATGGTTGATTCTCTACATGAGTTAAGCATGTTAGATTTAACTCACCCTTGGTTACATAATTCATTTTGGATGAATTATTGAGATGAGTTCATCTTCTTCTTCTTCTTCCTCCTCAAAAAGCTTTCTAGCTCTAATGGAGTTATGAGAAAAAGTATAAGAAAATCAATTATAAAGTGAGCCCACTTCCTACTTCTTCATCCTCTACTACTTGCTATGTAGTATAAGGTGTTTTCTTCACAAAGTTCATAACCTAGTGAAGGAATAGCATGAGTTAGTGTCTCCCCGACGTAGATCATCTTCGGCCTCGAAGTCTTCGAAGCAAGAACGTTCTTTTCTTCGTAGAGCCTCTCTAGAGTCCGGAGTTTGCGATCGCAGCGAAGGGAACTACTATATGGAGCTATTTGAAGTGAAGGACCAGTCTACAAAGGTTGTATTCCTTGCTCACTACTTATTGCAAAGGGTTTGCATATATTTTCCGTATATTTCTAGCTAACGATTCATGGTAGGGTTAGCTAGAACGGCAAATTTTTAAATTTGGCATGGACGATGCCTCCCGAAACCTTGCTGCCGTCGTAGGTAACCCTTCAATAGCATAATTAATTGTAAGGGTTTACGCCTGCAGGGAAGAGCGTCCCCACAATAAAAAAAACCCTCGCAAATGAAGAGGAATCTGATAAAGTCTGCTACAACTGTCGCATCCGTCCTCCGATATATGATGCCATAAATCAACTTGGCATCTTCGGAGAGCTGGATGGAGAAGTCCAAATAGCGTTTCTCCCCAAATTCTTGCTGGACGTCCCATCGTCTCGGTCCGGTCTTTCGGCGTTGAACATGGACTTTTTAAGGATGTGCTTATTGACTACCCAGCTCCCATAAGTATGATTGCCATTGCAACGCTGGTAGTCAAGCAAGGATCGTACGGGCTTTATCAACATATATACGAGATATGAAATAACAAGTAAAGCATATCACATATTAAAAAAAAGACAAACCAAATAGAATACTATCATATCGAGCAAGATTGTCCTGTCCATACATATCCCTAGCATCCTATACAATGAAGGCCTCTAGGGCATACATATCAAACAGTCAGGGACCCGAGTGGCCGTCAAAAAATTTTCCACGTTGATTATCCATTTCTCGGCCTCAAGTAGATCTGCTGCTCCCGTGAACACCGTCGGGTGATGTCTCCTGAAATCCAAAACGGTACCATTCCTAGCCTGTGTAGCCAGTACAAGAGCGCCCTCAGGGGCAGCAGGGATAGCTGTAGATCTCTTTAGAGTGGTAATTGCGGTCTCTTGTACCGCCTTCAATCTCTCAGCCAAGAGATCGGTCTTCCTTTCCTGAGCATGTGCTAGGGTCATCAGTATGCTGAGAATTTTTTCTATACGATTGTAGGGACCAGCACCGGAGGAGTTGCCTGAGGATTCCATATCTCTAAAAGATGATCAAGTAAGGGAATCAGATTCAAGCAAGGATTAAAGGTTGATTCAACGAGAATTATAAGAGGTGAAAATGCAATATAATAAAGTATAAATCAAGGGTGTAACTTAGTCTAGGGTTCCCTTGACGAAATTGTAATTTCGTTCTGAACCTGGCTTTGATACCAACAAAACCATGTCACGTCCCGCTTCCCAAAATATGGAATACGAGGGGTGACTAGGCCAGCCATACTTCTACGATCAAGGAATAATCCCACCGTAGTCACACTTTGGCTTCTAACATTATATGGTAATCTGTAAACACAGCACGGGAGCAAAAGAAATCACAGCTCACAACTTTATTACATTTAATCAACAGTGTTCAAGATACAATTATTTAATCAACAGTGTTCAAGAAACAACTAAACAAAAGAAATAACAATATCCTTAGTGCAAACAAAATATGATAGCGCTGGTGTCACGGTCTAAATCTCCGCGATCAGGGTGACACACACACACACACACACACACAGTGTGTGTGCGCGCGCGCGCGTGCGCACTATAATATTAAGCATAAAATGAACGACAGAATACAGTAACATGAGAATGTGGAATATCAAGGGAATATGAACAGTATAGTATAAGTATCATGTCGGCAATCTATGCAATGTGTATGTCATTACCTATAAGTCACTAAATCAAATTAAATCAATCGGTGGAAAAGGATGCTCGTGTTTATCAAAGGTCTCATGCATGCCGGAGACTACGGTCCGATGTTGCCCGGGATATAACCCTGCAGTCGTGCCGCTGGGCCTACGACCTAATGTGTGTGTATGTATGTGTGTCGCTAATATCAAATGATCATCCTCTAAGTCATTTTACCTCGCTAAATACGAGTTTGATTCCACCTTGATTTCCCCTTTTCCCCCAGGTTATAATAACTATATGTATAGGACTACTTGTATACAAACACGTGCCAAAATCGCAGTTTTATTCACTTTTCACTGCACTGTTCACTTTCATGAATCAATCACTTATCTCTGACGCACTTGACACAACTAATAAAATACCACTCATGTTCGACATTGCAAAGTTCTCTACAAATCACTGTAAACGTTCACTATCACTAAAGGTAGCACGGTCGGGTAAATACGAGAGTGATGCCACATAACAAGTCATGTACGATATGAAACACAATGTGCATTACGAGTTCAGAAAAACATATTAATTCGTACGTTCGTAATTTGGCAAAAAGAAACAAAAGAGGTAGTAAGTAAACTTAAATAGAAATCCAACAAAATTAGTTCCAGTTCAATCAGTTTCAGATTTGCGAGTTATGGTCATTTCATTTTAAGTGTTCATCGCTGGAAATTCAGTTTCTGAGCTGAAAGTTCATTTCGTGACACATTTTACTCCCTGTTGAGATCATAATTAGGCGACACTGCAATTATGTAAAATTTACATTTATCAATTATGTTTCCAACGCACTAGACGGATCGACAATATCCGCTATGTACTAGGAGATATGTCATGTTTAAGATTAGGGTATACAATCTGTCTCTGTACTAAACTGCAATATACTTTGACGGTTTAAAATGCAATTAAAATATCAAACGGCAGTAAAATCGAATGAAACTGCCATTCTATAGTTAGATAAAAGGATTATATTCTTATGGTATAAGGATCCGCATATTTTCACTTTCATACAGAGCTATGAATTTATTTAGAGTCATGTGTCAATGTTAATGCTGCTCTGGATTGCAGTCCAGAGCCGCATTCCTAATAAGTTCCCATCGTGTTATATCAGTATCAAAATATAAATTACAAAGGGTTCTAACTTATTGAGTCATATTCGATATGAGTCATAGAACAATACATTCCGGTATGTGTCTAATTTAATATCAATTTAATACCATGACATGTACCGTAAAACTCAGATTTGTCGTCGCATCCTTGGGGAGACATTTCGGGACAATATTCTCAATATTTTAAACTTAAATCACTACACAATAGTTATCAACAGTAACGGAATTCGACGTTCACAAAACACAGGCATGTTAAATAAGATTTTCATTCGGTTAACCTATCGAACATCTAGGTAAACGTTTGGTTATCGATCGTAACTCTCGTTTCATTTAACTAAACGAAATTAGGTAGTGACCATATAACTCCTACATAATACCAAACATAGTAATAAGCTCTATTCGGGCTCGAAACAATAAGACGGTACTATAGTTCGCTACACAATTTCGATAATGAACTATTATCTAATTATAGCTATAGATATATCTACTTATAGTAGATTTCATAGCTAAGATTTTAAGTAGCATGATAAACAAATGGAGATTTCACTTGCCTGTGACGGCCGCACAATGACGACGATTGCATGAATGGTTACGGCAAAGGCACGGACACGAACACGAACACGGCACGTTCACGGCTGCGACGGCGAATACTTAGCTCGGCTACGGGGTCTGGACATGGCCGTGGCTGGAACGGCGATGTGGGGGGGTTGCTGAGAGAGGGTAGACGGTGACTGACGGAAAGGGGGAAAAGGAGACACCGGTGGTGGCTTCGGTGGTGGCTACGGTGATGGGTGAAGGCTGTGAGTTGCAAAGGAGCAGGGGTTGTCGGCGCGATAAGGTGGTAGTAGGGAGCCAGGTCTGGGCCGATGGAGAAGGAGGAGGCGGCGAAGGCAGCAGGTGTGGTGACGGAGGTGATGATGGTCGGGTCAGTAGAGCGCTGGTGAAGGTTTTGGAACTCGGTGTAAGGAGTAGGAGATGACATGGGGAGTTATGGAGGACT
Source organism: Agapanthus africanus (assembly GCA_030015575.1). Taxonomy (NCBI): domain Eukaryota; kingdom Viridiplantae; phylum Streptophyta; class Magnoliopsida; order Asparagales; family Amaryllidaceae; genus Agapanthus; species Agapanthus africanus. The sequence continues at coordinate 479,823,743 of CM057350.1, forward strand.
CGGGTGTTGTGTTGGTGTAGAGGCAAGCTCGTCGAAGACGAAGGAGGTGCTCGGTGGAGGGAGAAGTTCTCCGGTTAAAGGAGGTGTCGATGAGAGGAGAGTTAGGGAAAGTTTCGGAAAGTGCTTTTTGAATGAGATTGAATAAGATAAGGAGATATAGAGGGAGAGGTTAGAGGGGGTGCGGGAATCTGCAGGAAGGGATCCTGAGTTGGTTGGGATCGTGAGGCGACCGTGGGTCGCGAGGAGGCAGTTGCGAGGAAGGAGGAGGAACGTTGGGGGGAAAAGAAAAGGGATGGAAAAGAAAAGAAGAAGAAGAGAAGGAGAGGAGAGGGGTGGGGTCGGGTTGGGTTTGGGGTTTGGGTTAGGGTGTTGGGCCTGGGCCAGTGTGGATTTGGGCTAAGGAATTGGGTTAGAGTTTAGAGTTTTAGATTAGGTTAAAAGAAAAGAAAAAAAATGAGAGGTATGAAAATAATTAGAAAAATATTGAGAAAATATTTATTAAAAAATACGGAAAATTATATAAGGAATTGAGGATTTACAATTTCTCTCTTCCTCTCTCTCTCGCTGGATCCTAGAGAACCCTAGCCGCCTTCACCGTTACCGCCGCCGCCGCCATCGCAACCTTGCCTCCCCAAGTTGCCGGCCTAACTCCCCACCCCAAATCTCCTCTCGCCGTCGAAAACCCTTACCCTTATATCGTCGTTACTGAGTTTGTCATCGATTAGCCTCTTCCGCAGACCTTCTTCGTCTTCTCCTCGGCCACTTAGAGCCCCCCATTGTCTTCCGTCAAGAAAAGCACTTCATCACCATCAGGACCTACTCAATGGCTCCTAAATCGAAGGAAAAGCTTGTCATCCCATCTTCGGCGAAATCGACAGCGGATCCAAAATTGGAAAAAAACTGCCGTCGGCTAAATCGATAGCAGCCGAGGAATCGACAGGGGCCGAGGAAAGAAATAAGTAAAATTGATACCCTTTTTTTACTCTTGCGTTGAAATTCAAAGTTGATTCTTTTCTTAAAATTTGTGAATATCTCGTCGATACTTGATTTTTAGGTTTGTGACATTTGATATTATAGTGTACTGCTTAGATGATGCATGAAAATGAAAATGAGAACTTGTCTGTATTATAGATAAAATTGATTAAAGAACCGATAGCTATAGTCAAGTGCTTATTTTCATTTTCCGTTGGAAAGAAAATACATGCAAATTATTTGATGTTATAGTCAAGTGATTGGATGATGGATGATGTATGAATTGCCTATAACATTTATGCAGCTTCCTATAATTTCTATAAAAGTTGTTTGTAACATCTAAGCAGTTGCATGTAACTTGTAAATAGTTGCCTGTAATTTCTAAGAAATTGCCTGTAATTTTCGGTTTAAAAAACTGATAACTATGATTTAATGTTTAAATTTGGTTTTCCGCAGAAGAAATTATGGAGATTATTTACCGTCGAAAACAAAGACGAACTGGGATTGATCGTCTTGCCTAAATTTGGGGGCAGATACTATTTGGACATATCCATCCACCTCTCCGAAAATATCAAGTTGATTTATGGCACCGTATATCGGAGGTTTGGACAAATACGACCGTTGTAGTAGACTTCATCAGATTCCCCCTCATTTTTAAGGGTTTTTTTTTATTGTGGGGGTGTTCTTCTCTACAGGCGCAAAGCCCTGCAGTTAATTACGTTATCCCGTTGCGATAACCACTTTCTCCTTCTCCAGTAGTTCATTTCGTATCGTGTTATGTTTTTTTTGTTAATGTTGCCCATGGATTGTATGCGGAGAATAATTTATGTCGTCGCCCGTAAGACGCGGATTAGTCCAAATCCGTATATATATTTTCATGATTTGGGTTTGGGTCAAGGATTTGCTTGACGGGGTCCGCGTTGGTAGCTTGGTTTGCTAATGGGAATAAACTTAGGACAAATTTCTCACATTTGTGAGGTCCATCTGTTCACGGGATATTTAGATTTGATCTAAGGATCATTAGTCATATTTTGAGACTAAGATCGACTTATGAACAGTGAGCATATGAGCTCAACTGATCATTAGATCACATATGAATAGCCTATAGATAGTATACGATAGTCAGTATGGAGACAGCCTACTGGGCAAAACATATTAGTTTAAGGACATCACGGTCTATTATCGCCGTGTTTGGGACGAATATTAGTTTAAGAACATTTCGGTCCATTATCGCCGTATTTGGGGCAAATATTAGTTTAAGGACATCTCGGTGAAACATTCATCTTGCGCGCACATGTATTTGTTTTGTGGCGAAGTGAACGATGGTGATATGAGATGCGCCTAATTTTGGGTGTGATCTAATTTGAGGTGTGCACATCGATGTGAAAGTGCACAATTGTGGGATGTATCATTCCCTATCTTGATGAACTTTCATATTTTTCAACAAATTGGGACAAGAAGTTGTTGTTAGTTGTCCCCGTCATCTCTCTGAAGATATTGAGGTATTATAACGACATATATTAGAGGTGTGGAGAGATGTACTCTTGAACCAAATCTCGTATTTGAGGGAAATGATCGTGGTGGACCAAAGAATCGTTAGTCATATTTGAGACTAAGATTAACTTAGGAGATATGGGATGAATATCACTTTGGATATCATCGATAAGAGATCATTAGTCATGCTTGAGACTAAGATCAGTTGGGAAATCACAAACATAAGCTTAGCCGATTTAGGCTAAGATTGGGTTTCTATAACACCCAACAGTGCTAAGCACTCGGTTGCATATAGTGCTCACGTGTATATCACGTGATGCACTATAATGTGTTAGGCACTAAATTTTCTCTGGTGCTCACGTACGTTTCACGTGAGGCGCTGAGCGTCTGGCGCTCACGTGTGTTTCATGTGAGGCACTCAGTTTTAGTTTTTTTTGAGCGCTCACGTGTGTTTCACGTAAGACGCTAGGTTTTGTTGCTCATATGTGTTTCATGTGAGGCGCTGAGCTTTTGGCCTTGGGTGCTCACGTGCTTTTCATGTGAGGCGCTGAGCTTTTTGGAGATTTAATCTCTGTTGATATTTTTAGAGAACTTAAACCTCTGTGAATGGTATTTTTACCATTAACGATCACCAAGATTACTATTTTGAGGATCCGGGATCAGGTTATTTAAGAATTAAGCTCTTGATTTGAAGGAACTAAGTTCCTGGAATATTATGGACTACATATTATCCATGTTTCAGAGAGGTTAAAGCTCTGTTAATGGTATTTTGACCATTAAGAATCACCAAGATCGCTATTTTGAGGATCTTAGATTGGGTTCTTAAAGAACTAAGTTCTTGATCTGAAAGAACTAAGTTCCTGATTTGAAAGAACTAAGTTCCTGAAGTATTATGAACTCCATCTTCTTTCTTTTCAATTTTGTTTTCCCCAGAATTTTTGATTCTCAAGAACAAGATCTTCCCGATGAGAATTAAATTCTCAACTTTTAGGAGATTTGTCTTATGGATGTCGGATCTAGAGAAAGAACTAAGTTCTTAAGTAGGGTTAAACTCTTAGATAGGTAAATGATATGTTTTTATCTCTGTATTTTTTTACCTAGGATTTTTAGGAGGAAGATCTCTCTTCTTTACTGAGAATTAAATTCTCTATTGTTTTTTTGTGGAACCTTTTGAGAGCCTTATGTATTACTTTTACTGAAGCTTATGGGGGGGGTCTCCTTCCTTTTATATCGACTCCTCCCCTTTTGATTAATCTCTTTGCTCCTATTTATACGAGAAGAGAAAAATAAATTTGTTGAGAAAATCTCTCGTTGAGAGATCATGATTGAGTTTATAATCAATCAAATTGATCTTTTAGATCAACCGTGAATTTTATTCACCGTTGGATTTTTAATCCAAAGGCATTATGTTTTACCGAGAAGATTTCTTGCTTGTTTTAATAAAATTAGGAGAATATTTTCCTAAGATAGAATTTTATTCTGTCAGATGATCAATTGGTGATTTTAAAATCATCGTTGGATTTTTGATCCATCGGCTCTCTATTTAACAGAGAAAATCTTCATTGTTTGAGAAAGATCAAGGAAATATAGATTTTAATTTTACCTTTTGATTACATTGGATCTTTGATCCATCTGCTCTCTGTTTAACAGAGAATATCTTTCTTATTTAGAAAGATCAGGGAGATATTTTCTCCCTCATAGAATTTAATTCTACATAGAATTCAATTTTATCAGAAAGTACACTCACGTGCTTTACACATGAGACATTGGCTTATAGCACCTCACGTGGATATTTCGTGAGGCGCTACTAAGAAGCAAGCGCTAGCACTCATGTGGATATCACGTGAGGCGCTGCGGAACCACCATAGGATTTAATTCTAGCCGAAGCGGCACCTACATGCTTTGCATGTGGTAGCGCATGTGTTTAACACGTGGGGCTTCCCTTTAGTTTTATCAGGAAAAATAAGCTCTGGGCCAAATTTTTTGGTGGGAACAAATGCCCCCGCTACTTTTCCCACGTAACTATGTATGTGGGTTAAGTAGTGCAAGGTTATGCATCTCTATAAAATTGATGGCTTAAGAGACAAGTTTAGGGTCCTTATAAGCTAAGGTTTTTTCCATTTTTCATGAGCCGTAAGGGTCTCAAGAAGGGTTTTCTCTCTATAAGTCATGAGGATCTCATAAGTGCATATCCTTCTTAGAAATCATGAGGATTTCTAAGTGTTCATCATCTTCGTGATTCGTAAGGATCTCACGGGTATTTTCTCCTTACGAACCGTGAGGGCCCGCTAGTGGATTTTTCACTTCATTAGTATGCGACTTTGGCGAATGTGGCCCGTGGATAGTATACAAGAGTCAGTCTTGACCTCCTTATAGGGCAGCGATGACATAGAAAACTGGTTTAAATCTGTGGCCTAAGGCTTTTCAACTTTATGAGCCATGAGGGTCTCATAAAGATGTTTCTCCCTACGAGTCGAGAGGATCTTGTAGGTGTATTTTTTTTAGGAGTCGTGAGAACTCCCAAGTGTGTTTTCTCTTGAGAGTCGTAAGGATCTCACAAGAGTCCCTTATAAGTCGAGAGGACCCGTAAGTGGCTTCTCCTCCTCATCGTTATGCGACTTTGGCGAATATGGCCCATGAATAGTATACAAGAGTCAGTTTGGACCTCTTTGTAGGGTCACAGTGCTTAGGAAACATGTTGATATCCCCATCGCCTAAGGCTTTTTCATCTTTATGAGCCGCTAAGGTCCCAAAAAGATGTTTTTCCCTACGAGTCAACGAGTCGAGAGGATCTCGCAGGTTTATCCTAACATAAAATGTTGATAACCTCCTTTTTTTATTGGGGTCCGTTAGGTTGGTGGTACTAGGTTTAAGTCCATCATACCGTTGCGTTGGCTGATGTATCCTCGATATGCAGTCCCTTAGGTTACTGCTAGAGTAGCCCCGAATCTGTCGTGTCTCTGATACCTTCTGAGGCCGGACAAGAGGTTTTCAAGTAATCTTCCTAGGTTTGAATATCCATTTTACCGTCGGAAGAACAAGCGTTAGGTATTTGCCGTGGCGCTTTTTACTGGAGGTTAGGCTTAATTTGAAGCCCCGATGATTCATAATTGCACCCTTCTAGGGTGGGATGATCTCTAATATTCTTTAGGCTTTGTAAGTATTACCGTCAAGACCCAAAGTTAGGAATACGCCATCACTTCGATTTTGCTTTGTTGATGTCGCGCCAATTTTTTGTTGAAGGGTAGACATCCAAATGACCTCTGTAACACCCTAGCACGTTCTTACAATTTTAATTGGTAGCTTATCACTTGGTTTATATTTCTTCTATTTTATTCTTTTGGGTTGCGATCGATTTGAATAGTAGAGATAGTTATTCGACCCAACCCGCATGTCTGAAACCCACTATGGTGCTAGATTATATCTAATATTTACCCATAAACTAAATCCATGTGAATTTAGTATAATATATCTATATATATAATATCTAAATCACCATATATCTTTTGGGTAGCCGCAAGTTAAGGATAATCTGTAATTGTTAACTGTCATCATATGGTTGCCATCCCATATCTTATTTTGCTTTTATCTTTTACGTTTAAATCTGAAAATATATAATATCAAATATTTATTAAATCTAGATATATTTTTATAATCCTTTTAAATCTTAAATAAGGGGTATGAGTTATATAAAATATATTCTTGCATTATGATTGAGAAGTTTACGTATGTGAATTATTTTCCAAAATATATTTTTAATGAGATTTTGGTGGAGATTTGCTGTAGTTTGATATTATCTATATACATTAAAACTAATATATATATATTTATAACTTAATTTAAACTATACTATATATTTTTATATTAAATACTTATATTAAATACAAAACCTCTCTTTCTCTGTCTCTCTCTCTCTCTCTCCACATAACATATCTCTCTCTCCTCTAACTAAATCTCTCCCTCATCAATTTAAATATTCTCCTTCTTCGTTCTTCAAGCACATACCCATTCTTGTCGATGCAAATCTAGCTGTATCCTAGAACCTAAGCCGAGCCAAAAAAACTTGGTGTTGATTTGTATAGCGTCGTATTGTTTCCGTTCATTGCGTTTGTTTCGAGACAAGTTTACAATTTGCAACATGCTATGGTTTACACAATTTACTTATATGTTGTCGTACTACTACTATTATTATTATTATTATTATCATACAACTACATCTATATAATTTATACACCGTAGTTATTTAACGTTAATCGGTTTTATAATATACAGTGTATGCAAGTTTACAACTTGCAATATGCTATGGTTTATGCAATTTTCTTATATATTGTCGTACTATAATCATCATCATCATCATCATACAACTATATTTATATAATTTATACACCGTAGTTATTTAACGTTATTCAGTTTTATATTATACAGTGTGTGCAAGTTTACAACTTGCAATATGCTATGGTTTACGCAATTTACTTATATGTTGTCGTACTATTATTATTATTATTATTATTATTACCATCATACAACAATATCTATATAATTTATACACCGTACTTATTTAATATTAATCAGTTTTATAATATACACATTCTCGTTTCCGTTCGAGAATGTGACCATTCTTTCCATTCTTAATCATCCACATTCTCATTTCCGTTCACCATTACTATTTCGTCTCTATCAACCGAGACATAAACCATACTGCCTCCTATCTCCTCACTTCTTCAAATCTCTAATTTTCCACCAACTAGTGTGTTACATCGATAAAATTTTTGAATGGCTGGTGTTGACTTTTTGTCTTTCTAAGGCTTTACTTTGACCAATAACTTTAACCCCTAATAATTTTAAATGCTTAATACTATTTTACTCAAGTTTGGGGGGAGAAAAATATTTTGGCACTTGAAAATAAGTTTTTAGAAAATTACGAGCTAAAAATATGTTTGGGGGAGAATTTCACCTTCATTATTTCTTATCCCCTTTGATGACTTTTCCTTCCAAGTCTACAGATTTTGAGATTTAAAAGATAACAACAGTGAAGAAACTGCTGCAATCAGGTTTGGGCGAGCTTTGTGCTTATTTACGCATTATTTTGCATTATACTTTATATAAGCACAAAAAAAATTTTGATAATGGAAGTTAGAAAGTGAAAAATTACATTTGAAAGATAGGAATAGTTTAAGAAAAATAAGAAAGTTAGATATTTTCTTAAACGAAACTAGTAATAAGTAGTTATGAGCCGTTGTCCCAAGGGTTGGTAAGATGAAGGAAATTTCTAATCTGAGGATAAAAATAAGTCTGAAAAATAGTCCCTATTCTTGAGGCCAAACATTTGAACGTTGATACCCTACTATACGCACTTACACACATCTTGAGACTTGGGATAGTAGAGAATACCTTGAAATGCTCTTATCTAAAAGCCTTAGTATGAAAAAAAAAGTATAAATAGTGAAGGAAAAAAAATGAACACTGGTTTTGAATTGCTTAAGGCAGCAAAAAAAATTATAGCGAGGGTGCTTTATCACCTAGTGCCTTAGACCAACTGGTTTGGGAGCCACTGCTAACCCTTAGGTGTTGCGAAACGAGGAATTACGCCTAAATGCGTAAGCACATTTTGTAATCGGTCGGTTAGTACCTCAAGAAGTATTAACGGTCGCATGAAAAATGTGTGTGCAATTTTATCTAAAATATTCACCAACTATAAAGTATTTTGGAAGATGGACAAGAGTATGATAGTTTGAATTGAATTCTCTAAGTATAGAGATGTCTTTTACACACACGCGTAGGGGCATATGATCAATGTTTGGAAGAAAGATAGGGAGAAAGACTAAAGGCAATGTTTTATTGAGGGGTGATGTGATTTCTAACATTTTTTATGACCATTAAGATATGGCTCATGACAACCGAAAAACTGGTGTAGTTGAAAACTCTTATTTTCAAGTTCTTTCTTTTATAGTTCTTACTTTTATATGTAACTTTCACTATCTTTCTTTTATAGGATTTTATGGGTGTAATCCGCTGAAAACCCTCAGGAGACAACACTCCTATTACCAGGGACACCTAGAGGTTTAACGGCTTGTTGCACATACTCAGTGCAATTGTGTTGCCTACGAAAGTGTGCTGCTTAGGTTTCTTTTTGCTTTTCTCCTTCTCTTGAATAACTAGTTTGTTCGGGACGATCAAAGTTAAGTTTGTGGGTATTTATTCAGTCGAAATTATTGTGCATTTGATATGACATTTTCCTTACTATTTCTATATGATAAAAGGTGTTTATTATAAATATGACACATATGAGGGTTTATCTGTAAAAATACTATTTTCATATGTTTATATATTATAATTAACATTATAAAGGAAAATGTAAGCATATAATATCTATAAAATATTTAGTCCATTTAAATATGCTTACCTTATCAAATATCTTTAACCAATTTTCTAAACATATAATATCATGTCAAATGGTTAAGATAATATCTCAATAAAAACAAATTCTACTAACATTATTTATTGAGTTATTGCGCAGAAATTATATCAGGACTGAAATCAAGGAAATTCAAGTTAGCGAGATCAAATCTGCCGAAATATTCAAGTAAATCGAAGAAAAATATTCTAGCAAAGACTACGAGATAATTTCAAGATTTCAGATATCAAAATAGTCTACAGGTGTCAGCAGAAGAGGCCACCAGAAAAATGAACCTATGATCCCTCTACCCCACCACTGATCTGCGGCCAAACCCACCCAATGGCCGCGGTTCCACCGCAATATTGAGGAGTTTGGATTTTGGATTTTCAGGTTGGGATCGTAACAACTAGTTACCATATTAGGAAACTAAGGTTCTGGCTCTGTGATTATAAATAAGGACCGAGAGACTCTTGGAAAAATCATCAAACCTACACGATCACGAAGTCCACGACGGCTCAAGAATCCTGGTTGATCATCGACAGTTCATCTACCATCTTAAGAAGAGATCAAGAAGCAAATTAGGGTTTTGTAATCATTTTCTAAAGGAATAAAGTGTAATTGATCTTGTTGATTAATAAAGCTAGTTTTATTCTATTGCATTTTATTTTCTTGATCATTTCTATCTTTTCTTTTCCCAACATGCCCGAGTAATTCTCCGCTTGTTAGGGTTCGTAGGATTATGGTAGATTAATGGATGATGAAGATCCTTAAACTCTTTTTACGTCCTATAAAGTTTATAAACTTTATCAAAAAAATAGTTAACATCCTAATCGGACGCGCTATCAATTCACTGATATTCACGACCACGATTAGAGATTAGATTAACAATTGTTTTGGTAAAGGCTGGACATAAACGGAGATCCATGTCATGGTAGGTGTTAAGAGTGGGAACCCTTTTTCCCTCCAGAAACCCTAATCTACATGCATCATTGTCGATCTAGTTTTAAATCTATTAAAGGATAAGAGGAGTAATCTTTAATTAATCATCCATGACTACTAAATCTTAACGAACCCTACAAGTCCCCCTTCTAATATAAAACCTACATCCGTAGTTAATCTAAATCTATATTCTACATCCGTGTTTAACGTAGATCTAGAAACTATTTCCACTATTCATTATTCTTCCTCTTTTCCTAATCAACACGCCTAAAGTAGGATTAAAAGATTCAACGTTTCCCTGAGGACGATCTGTACTCATCTCGGGCTAGCTACACGCGACACCGTTATTGATTGCAATTACAGAACAACAACTCTAAAAAAATCAAACAATCAAATGGCGCCGTTGCCGGGGACACGTGCGTAAATTTTTTTATTCTTACTATTTGTGTTGAATTCTTATTCGATCAATATCATAAATAAAACAAAACTGCAAATTGTAAATTTAACGATTATTGTGTGAATTTTGCAAGGGGATCTGGAGTCACAGGCTTGAGAAAACAGAGATTCAGAGACACTCATCAAGATCCAGAGGAGCAAAGGTGGCCACGTAACAAAACTTTTCACCAGATCTCCCAAGTAGGCGGCGGAACCGCTGCAAGAAGTGCCAATTGGCGGCCGGAACCGTGACTTTCTAAGGGAATTAGGGTTGCAAACTTCTCTGGTATCTTTTCTATATCCTTCTCTCTCCTCTGGAATCCAATAAAATATCTTTTCTGCAAGGTTCTTTGCAAAATATCGTCGCTCAAAAATCTTTTTGCGGGTTTTGTTTTGCGGGTTGTTTGTGCATATTTTAATACGGACATTAAGGGGTAAAGACCAAATTCAGATTAGGTGGGGATTTTATTACCCTTCCTAGGCCCCATAAATCACAAAACGAGCATCTGTATCACCCTACATTAATTAAAAAATATCTAGACCAAGACTCTAAGGACCGTCGCGCTCAAATAGGATAGAGGAAGATCGTGGGTAATCTATCGCTTATCCGCATTTCTTTTGTGGTGTCTAGGCAAGCGGTTACTTAATTAGGCCCGCTATTTTCAGTGATTCGTATGGCGGATACCTCCTACTTACCTGGCCACAAGAGTAATAAAGAGGTGGTTGAGGATTGATCCTGCGGCTTGTCCTTTGAAAGTCTAGGAGCGGTCCAGTGCTTGACCTATGTGACCTTAGTTTTAGGGTTTGCTTGTGTATTTTGTGATTTGTCAAGTCAACCCTCAAGTCCTACTTTCAAAGCAAAACAATCCAACTAGAGCTTAAATCCTTCCACCCTCCTTCCTCTTTTCACCTTCTTATAATGGGCCACCCAAATAAAAGAACTCTTGCCGAGTTTTGCTATCCAGAACCAGATATTTCTTGTTATCGTAATCGCTTCGATATACCATCCGACTCTACCATATCTTTAAGAGATCGGATAGGGCAAACGGAAAGAAACAGTTGGCCACCTCACTCCAGGTCCTGTCAACCGCTTCCAAATTCTACATCTTCTTATATTGATACTCCGAGTGAAGGAACTCCTAAACGCATGTCCATCGCTGAGCATATAGCGAAGGCTAACGGCCAAAGTTTCAATCCAGTCAAACCATTAGGACAACAAACACCACCACTTTCTAAAGAAGATTTTCATACTTGGTTTGTGGCGTATATGATGACTGTTGAAATCACCAGCCAACCAACCAATATCAATATTCTTTTTATCACAATGTTGATCCTACTCCTGCCCAATTTTCACAACCATTCAATTCCTATCAATACTACCCAACTTTTACATCATCTCTAGACAGTCCTTCAAATCAGTCATTTGGGAGTTTTACTTATCCACAAGAATTTCAATCTTATGCTGAAACCCCTTACCGACCCATGTCTAGTCTTGAACGGACTGTGGAAGAATATGTAGTAGTGTCACGCCGCACCAAAGAGGAATTAAAAGAGTGCATATCCATTCTCAATAAACAAAATGAACGAGCAACTAGTTTCAAACCAGCTCAAAATTTTCCAATGTATGATACGTCCATAAGACAAATTGAGAATTTGGTTAGTGAGAGAGAGCGGTACATCCTTCCAAATCAAATCTCCCCGTCCCAAATTGAAATCCACAACTCCAGATTCATAGATCTATCGAGTACACCAAATGATTCACCAATCGAAGATAGAATGTCTGATGAGTTGTGCGACTTTGTAGTGTTTGATTTACCCGATTGTGAAGTGTCCATTTCAAGTGAAGCCACACCCAACCCTTGTGATCTCTTCCACTCTAGAACCACAATTAATTGGAATCCCTGCTTTTTGATGAGGTGTCTGAGACTTGTAACCTTCACTTGATTGAGGATATTGACGTTGGGGATATATTGAATGATGAACCCAAAATTTTGGATGAGTTTTTCCCATCAACTCATCAAGTCATTTCACTCTCGTGTGGTCATCATGTCGAGCCTCTAACTATTTTTCCTGAATCCCATATTCGTCTTGAAATTGATGATAAATGTATAACCGAAAGGCAGAACGAAATTCAGCATTCATTTCCCATATCTGGTTCAGCAATGCTCGACACACCAATTTGTTTACCCATTCCATCTCCTACTTTCTCTGGTTCTTTTTTAATCAACCTTTACTTTTAGCAAGTGTTGATAAATCACAATCCGGTATTTTGAGTTCGATAATTATAGAAAGACAACTTGATTTAGATACTTTTGAGAATGAGGTAGATAAGCTTTTCGAATTTCCTACCTCCATAATTTTTGACAAATCAAGTGTGTTGAATTCTGGCACGACACTTATTGACATTGAAACCTTCAATCGGACCATCGATGAAAGTTTCGAAGATATTTTCGCCGACGAACTCACATTCCTAAACGACACGGATTTTGTAATTAATCAATCTCCACCTGAAGAAATTGAACCACCACCATTTCTTCTTATCTTATACGAGAATGTGATCATTCTTTCCATTCCTAATCATCCACATTCTCGTTTCCGTTCACCATTATTATTTCGTCTCTATCAACCGAGACGTAAACCATACTGCCTCTTGTCTCCCCACTTCTTCAAATCCCTGATTTTCCACCAACCAGTGCGTTATATCGATAAATTTTTTGAATGGTTGGTATTGACTTTTGGTCTTTGTAAGGCTTTACTTTGACCAATAACTTTAACCCCCCAATAATTTTAAATACTTAATACTATTTTACTCAAGTTTAGGGGGGAGAAAAATATTTTGGCTCTTGAAAATAAGTTTTTACAAAATTATGAGCCAAAAATAAGTTTGGGGGAGAATTTCACTTTCATTATTTCTTGTCCATTTTGATAACTTTTCTTCCCAATTCTACAGATTTTGAGATTTAAAAGATGACAACGGTGAGGATACTGCTGTAAACAGATTTAGGGGAGGTTTGTGCTTATTTACGCATTATTTTGCATTATACTTTATATAAGCACAAAAAAAAATTTGATAATGGAAGTTAGAAAGTGAAAAATTACATTTGAAAGATAGGAATATTTTAAGAAAAATAAGAAAGTTAGATATTTTCTTAAACGAAACTAGTAATAAGTAGTTATGAGCCATTGTCCCAAGAGTTGGTAAGATGAAGGAAATTGCTAATCTGAGGATAAAAATAAGTCTGAAAAATAGTCTCTATTCTTGAGGACAAACATTTGAACGTTGATACCCTACTATACACACTTACACACATCTTGAGACTTGGGATAGTAGAGGATACCTTGAAATGCTCTTGTCTAAAATCCTTAGTATGAAAAAAAGTATAGATAGTGAAGAAGAAAAAATTGAACACTGTTTTTGTAATTGCTTAAGGCAGCATAAAAAAAATATAGCGAGGGTGCTTTATCTCCTAGTGCCTTAGACCAACTGGTTTGGGAGCCACTGTTAAGCCTTAGGTGTTGCGAAATGAGAAATTACGCCTAAATGTGCAAGCACATTTTGTAATCGGTCGGTTAGTACCTCAAGAAATATTAACGGTCACATGAAGAATGTGTGAGCAATTTTATCTAAAATACTCACCAACTATAAAATACTTTGGAAGATGGACAAGAGTATGATAGCTTGAATTGAATTCTCTAAGTTTAGAGATGTGTTTTACACACACGTAGGGGCATATGATCAATGTTTGGAAGAAAGATAGGGGGAAGACTAAAGGTGATATTTTATTGAGAGATGATGTGATTTCTAACATTTTTTCATGACCATTAAGATAGGGCTCATGACAACCGAAAAACTGGTGTAGTTGGAAACGCTTATTTTCAAGTTCTTTCTTTTATAGTTCTTATCTTTATATGTAACTTTCACTATCTTTGTTTTATAGGATTTTGTGGGTGTAATCCGCTGAAAACCCTCAGGAGACAACACTCCTATTACTAGGGACACCTAGAGATTTAACGGCTTGTTGCGCGTGCTCAGTGCAATCGTGTTGCCTACGAAAGTGTGCTGCTTAGGTTTTTTTCTTCTTCCTTTTCTCATTCTCTTGAATAACTAGTTTGTTCGGGACGATCAAAGTTAAATTTGGGGGTATTTGTTCAGTCGAAAATATTGTGCATTTGATATAATATTTTCCTTACTATTTCTATATGATAAAAGGTTTTTATTATAAATATGACACATATAGGGGTTTATCTATAAAAATACTATTTTCATGTGTTTATATATCATAATTAACATTATGAAGGAAAATGTAAGTACATAATATCTATATAATATTTAGTCCATTTAAATATGCTTACCTTATCAAATATCTTTAACCAATTTTCTAAAACTATAATATCATGTCAAATGGTTAAGATAATATCTCAATAAAAACAAATTCTACTAACATTATTTATTGAGTTAATATGCAGAAATTATATCAGGACTGAAATCAAGGAAATTCAAGTTGGCGAGATCAAATCTGTCGATATATTCAAGTAAATCAAAGAAAGATATTCTGGCAGAGACTACGAGATGACTTCAAGATTCCAGATATCAAAATAGTCTACAGGTGTCACCAGAAGAGGCCGCCAGAGAAATGAACCCAAGATCTCTCTACCCTCCCGCTGATCCGTAGCCAAACCTACCCAATGGCCGCGGTTCCGCCGCAATATTGAGGAGTTGGGATTTTGGATTTTCAGGTTGGGATCCTAACAACTAGTTACCATATTAGGAAACTAGGGTTCTGGCTCTATGACTATAAATAAGGACTGGGAGCCTCTTGGAAAAATCATCAAACCAACGCGATCACGAAGTCCACGACGGCTCAAGTATCCTGGTTGATCATCGACAGTTCATCTACCTCCTTCAGAAGAGATCGAGAAGCAAACTCGGGTTTTGTAATCATTTTCTAAAGGAACAAACTGTACTTGATCTTGTTGATTAATAAAGCTAGTTTTATTCTATTGCATTTTATTTTCTTCATGATTTCTATCTTTTCTTTTCCCAACATGCGCGAGTAATTCTCCGCTTGTTAGGGTTCGTAGGATTATGGTAGATTAATGGATGATGAAGTTCCTTAAACTCTTTTTACGTCCTATAAAGTTTATAAACTTTATCAAAAGAATAGTTAATATCCTAATCGGGCACGCTATCAATTCACTGATATTCACGACCACGATTAGAGATTAGATTAACAATTTTTTTGGTAAAGGCTGGACATAAACAGAGATCCATGTCAAGGTAGGGGTTAAGAGTGGGAACCCTTTTTCCCTCCAGAAACCCTAATCTACATGCATCATTGTCGATCTAGTTTTAAATCTATTAAAGGATAAGAGGAGTAATCTTTAATTAATCATCCATGACTACTAAATCTTAACGAACCCTACAATCCCCCTTCTAATATAAAACCTATATCCATAGTTAATCTAGATCTATATTCTACATCCGTGTTTAACGTAGATCTAGAAACTATTTCCACTATTCATTATTCTTCCTCTTTTCCTAATCAACACGCCTAAAGTAAGATTAAAAGATTCAACGTTTCCGTGAGGACGACCCGTACTCATCTCGGTCTAGCTATACGCGAAACCGTTATTGATTGCGGTTACAAAACAACAACTCTAAAAAAATCAAACAATCACATACCTATAGGCCACGGTTGTAACACCTGTGATTGTTGGTTATACTCATACCTTAGTTTATATGTGACATCTTTTATAGCACACTATTCTCGTTATTATTATTATCATGATATTTATGATGCACTGACGTCTGTATTTTGCATGGCCTAGATACTTGATAGCATGTGAGTATTTTGACAGGATAGCTGAGCAGTGAGGACTACCTCATTGATATAGCTCTTATACTGTTTAGTTATTCCTTAGATCTTTATTGCTTCTGCTATCTTTTCCAGTTATTGTTTTTGTGGCTATTGGATATGTGATAAATAGATTTAGTAGTTTATCGTTCTTGATTACTAATTGACAGCCTTAATGTGACTATGAAAGGATGTTTCTTTACCGTAGGTAGCATGGCTGGTTTTGTTACGTCTCGAAATTTTAGTATTTTGGAAAGCGGGGCGTGACAACCTCTATGTTGTATGTATTGCAATCGAGATCTGGAGCTATTATTTTGCCGTCACTCCACTTTTATTTAACCGTTGCTTCCGCACCCTGCTAAAATGAAGAGGAACGTCGAGATGATCCCTTGGTTGTAGATGTGCCATCGAGATCTGAAACTAGGAATATGCCATTACTCTACTTTTATTTGGTCATTGGGTCCTTGTTGATGTCGTATCTATACTGAGAAGGAACGTCGAGCAGATCTCTAGGCTGTATATGTTATCGTTGAGATCTTGATCTAGGATTTTGCCTTCCACCATACTCCTAGCTCAGGAAAATATTTCGCGTTGAACATGTCACGAAAATTCTTCCATTCGATCGGCTGAGTAAAAAGGCTTTCTTCCTCCTTCCATCATAATCGGGCGTTATTCGTAAGTTGCATCTTCGCAACCCTTACCCAAGCAATGTCTGGCACTTATGCTGCTTCCAGATCGTCCTCGATAAATTGAGCCCATTTTTCAGCTTCCGGAGGGCTCCCTTTCTCAGAAAATTGCTTAGGATGCAGTGCCCGGAATTGATTCACTCCAGGTGCCTCCACTTCTGGGCGGTTCATTAGGATAGCAGTCTACTGCTATTGTCCCTCCAAGAGGCTATTTATTGTCTCGAACAGTACCGTCTGCTCATTAATCGGAGCTACAACGGTAGGAGTAAGTGGAAGAGGTGGTGGTGTAGTGTTGCCGTTCACGTTGGTGCTAGTATTGTTCGGAGAATCCATAAGAAAAATAGGGTTAGGATAGATTCAAGGAATATGAAATATAAAGAATGTTTAGTTGCTGTGTCTTATAATTCTTGTACTATATTGCTTAGGTTTCCATACAGAACTGACCTGCATAGGCCACCAACAAAACCTGTCACATCTCGCTTCCCGGTGTAGGGATAAGAAGACGTGACTAGGCCCGCGACGTATTTACTCAGAAGTAAACATGTTAAGTTTAAATAAGCAATATAATATAAATGTACACAAGAAAGACATGAGATGAAAATGAACAGCAACTTTTTATTTATTAAACATTCTTTACAATGCAACTGAAAAATAAATACAATGTGGAAAGCAATGCCTAAACAATGGCATGAACTGAAAGTAAAAGTATATACAAGTGACTAGAGCTCGGGGTCCTCGATGAACTGCTCCAAGTCTTCTGAGCTGGGCTCGATCTCCAGAGAGTCGTATCTTCCTGACAACATTCCAAAGAAAGAATAAAAAGGGAATGTCGTCAGCGAATAATCGCTCGGTAAGTCCCAAAGAGATAGAAATAGAATAGACCGATAAGATATAATATAACTGTATAATGTATGTTTGTTATACTAACGTAGTTGTTTGTAGCTTGGTACAGAATATGCCAGTGTATACTAGAGGAGTCCAACTATTTCATGGACTAAGATATACGGAGCACAAGAAACCGTTAAACCATGGAACAATAGCAATGGATATTCAGGTTAGGTTTATTAAAGTGACCATCATCGTGTCACTTTTAACACATTCCGTGCCAATCTACCCCATTAAAAATCCCGTAATGTATATTATGTTGTTTTATAGATGTAATACTTGCCGAAACCATGATATCAATTGCTCATGTAAATGAATGAGGATGTAAACAGATATTCATGTAATCAAGTCAATGTATATCCATGGTTCGGTCAGTTCAAGTCATGTTGATATAGATAGTATTCTGGTATACATGTTCAAGTTCCAGTATATATGGATTCATGATGTATTGGAGTTATATTTGAATTGTTTTCAAGTTTAGATTGTATTCTGATTAGACTGGGACTCTTTCTGAGTCAGACACTTAAACAGAATTGGATTCCTGAATTAGGTTTTGGTGTTATCGGTAACTGTTACACATGGACGACAGGATTTATGACCTTTTCCAAGCCAATTACCATTGATAGCCCCGTTTTAGTTTTCTACCTTAAATAGGCAAGCACCCATTTTCTCCATCTCCCTGAAGCTCAAGAGAATTGGTCCCGCTTAAACCTATATTCACTAGGGTCCTTATTGTAAATTAATAAACTTGACGGGGTTTTATGAAAAATAGTTTTGATAAACTTTCAAAGTAAACCTCAAGCATTTATTTATCGTATTTAGGGTTTTCATCAATGTAGTTTTTAGAAGTGAAGTATTCTATTGATTATAAAGCTAGATTGAATAGTATAGGGTATTTTAATGTAAATTGGAATTGTATAGATTTGTGATGGTGTATTCATGAAATTTGTAATTCCTTTGTTTAGAAAACATGGAATTTATTATATATATATATATATATATATATATATATATTTAAAATAGATATTTTGATAGTATATATATATATATATAAAATTATTAAAAAATAGAATTTATTTATTAACTAGAAAATCACGTTTTCTTAAAAATTGTATTAAAAATTAAATCAAGATCGGATGCTCCATGAGGAGGTCTGCATCTCACTCTACTAGTCCCAAGAATGTGCGATAATCCGCACCATCTAAATAGAGTTCCCCAAAATAGGTTGTAGAGGCTTGTTTGCAAGGAATTTAATTAAAACAATCATAAAGAATAAGGTTTTATTAGTTTAAGATATTTTATTGTAAAATTGTATTTATCCCACAAAATATTGTTCCAAAAGCCATCGTGCTATGTCATGATGAGTATGGTGATGAGGTAGATCATTACCTCGTGAGTTTTCTAAAGGTACTATGAGCATATATGATGAAAGATGTCGAATAGAATGTTTGTGGTATTTAACCGTAAAAGTGAAATAAAAGTTGCATAGCATTGTATTTTGAATTGAAACTTGCTCCAAATGTTTGTTTATGATTACTAAACAAGTGGTAACAATATGGGTGTTTAGTTATTAAGATAAGTTATGTTTTTAACAAAATTAAAATCGGAAGTCAGATTAACTCCACTTCCGATGAGTTTTGAAAAGAGATCTTTTTAGAATAGGAAAAGTGGAGAAGAGAGGGGACTTACTAGATTAGATGAGAGAGGGAAGGTAGAGGAAGGGTTTGAGAGCTTCATGGAGTCGCGGTGTCGCCGAATTTGTCCCAAGCCGTCGCCGGAAGATGACCTTGGGCTAACTCCACTTGTACAACTAATTTGACTTGGAAAAATTTGAGATCTTTGAAGATAGATTTCAGAATGAAGAGGCTAGGATATGATTTGGTATTTATAGGATAGAATTAGGGCTTAGGGAATTAAAAATGCTTCAAAATGGATTAAAGAGGTGAATTTGATCTCTCCGTAAATTTATAGAGAAATCAAACAGTACTGGGGTTAAGGGGGAGGACAAGAGACTAGGGTTCAAGAATTGGAGGCATTCCCTATGGGGGGGCCCTTGCACCGCTGGCCTTTTGGCCAATCTCTCCAGTTGTTGTAGGGGGGCGGGGTCTTAGATATTTTCCACGTGTCCCTATCTATTCATATGACATTTTTCACATGTTTAATTTTAGTGACTTTTCATTTTTACGTGTATTGCACATGTAAACTTTTAGGCTTCCAAAAAGTTTAGAAGAAAAATCCTTAAAAAATAATATGTGGCTGGGGGATTCGAACACAAGGGCTACGTCACAGCAGTGCAAGACTTTACCAATGAGATACAAGTTGTTTCTTACTGTTCTAAAAAAAATTAAATACTTATAGTATACTCAGGGTTGCAAATACTCTCTTTAGTACTTTAACTTTAAACAAATTTCAGTACATTAAAAACAAAGTCGTTACATTCTACCATTCTTACAAATATTTCATCCTCGAAATTTATAAATATTTAAGGACTAATTTACAAATAAGAAAAGGTATATTGCATTCAAGTCGTCTTCTCTTTCCCACGTTGATTCTCCTGGTGAGTCTTTCCTCCACATCACTCGGACTAAGTTTACTTCCTTGTTCCTAAGTGACTTTACCTTTCTGTCCAGGATTTCAACGGGTTGTTGCTCAAAAGATAAGTTTGGCTGTACAGTGAGCTCGGAGTGATCAAGGATATGGCTAGGGTCACTCACATACCTTCAGAGTTGTGATATGTGGAATACGTTGTGTACTCCTTCCAATGAGGGTGGAAGTGCCAAACGATATGCCACTTCTCCGAATCATTCGAGTATGTCGAACGGTCCAATGTACCTCGGACTTAGCTTACCCCTCTTTCCAAAACAAATCACTCCACGGTTTGGAGAAATCTTCAGAAAGACATGATCTCCTGATTGGAACTCCTAGTATCGGCGCTTTGCATCAGCTCAGTGTTTCTATCGGTCTTGGGCTATGCGCATTCGTTCCCTGATAATGCGAACTACATCTATAGACGCCACTATCATCTCAGGTCCAAGGAGTTCCCTATTTCCGATGTCGTCCCAACTTAATGGTGAACGACACTTCCTTCCATAGAGCGCTGCAAACGGTGCCATTCTAATACTCGCTTGGTAGTGTATGAAAACTCCACAAGATGTAGGTGATCTTCCCACGATTCTCCGAAGTCTAGCATACAAGCTCTTAGCATATCTTCAAGAATCTGAATTTTTCGCTCAGACTGACCATCTGTTTATGGATGATAAGCTATGCTCAAGTTCAGACTCGTTCCTAAGCTAGCTTACAGACTCTGCCAAAATTACGATCGGAATCTAGTTTCACGATCAGAGACAATGCAAACCGGTACTCCATGTAATCTCACGATCTCCTGCATAAGCTCATAGGTATCAGAGATAGTATACATTGAAGAGTTAAATCTTACTTAGATTCAAACTTACCTCCATGTACTTCTTTGCTATTGTTTCAGTAGATTGGCCAACTCGAATTGGGATGAAATGAGCCAACTTTGCGAGTCGATCCACAATAACCCATACTGCATCGTTACCTTTTGTGCTGTGAGGAAGAGCATTCACGAAGTCCATGGTGATGTGTTGCCACTTCTATTCTGGAATAGGTAACGGTTGAAGTAAACCAGAAGTCCTGTGATATTCAGCTTTTACTTGCTGACACACCAAGCATTTGGTTACACTTCTGGCTACTTCACACTTCATTCCATGCCACCAGTAATGTTGTCATAGATCATTGTACATCTCTGTACCACCACGGTGTACAGAGTAAGGAGAGCTGTGAGCTTCTTTCATCAATTCTTCCCGAACAAGACCTTATGGTACACACAATCTGCTTCTGTATCTCAAAGATCCGTCTTCGTGGATGATGAAGTCTGTTCGAAATCCACTTTCTAATTGTTCTCTGATCTTTTGCAACTTGGTATCACTTGCTTGATCTGCTTTGATCTGATTTAAAATAGTAGACTGAAATTGTAAATTTATCAAACTTGAAGCATTACCTGGCATGACCACTTCTATCTCCATCTGGTGCAAATCTTGTTGTGGCTTCCACTGTGCGGTGAGATTCATTGATAGCGGTTGGCGACTAAGTGTATCAAAGACTACATTCACCTTCCATGGATGATATTGTAGGTTGATGTCGAAGTCCGCCATAAGTTCTAACCATCTTCTCTGCCACATATTCAGCTCTTTCTGAGTAAACACATATTTCAGACTTTTATGGTCTGTGTATATATCTACCCATTCTCCAAAAAAATAATGACCCCAAATCTTCAGTGCAAATATAACAGCTGCCAACTCTAAGTCATGCGTTGGATAATTGCGCTTATGAATCTTCAACTGTCTTGATGCATAAGCTACAACTTTACCGTGCTGGCATAGAACACATCCTAATCCCTTACCGAATGCAACGCAAAGCACTACAAAACCTCCAGATTGGTCTGGTATGACGAGAATAAGCGCTGTTGTCAATCTTGACTTGAGTTCTACAAAAACGTGTTCTCATGCTTCTAACCATACGAATTCTTCATTTTTACGTGTGAGCTTTGTCAGGGGTGTTGCAACTTCGAAAAGCCTTCTATAAATCTTCGGTAG
Source organism: Agapanthus africanus (assembly GCA_030015575.1). NCBI lineage: Eukaryota > Viridiplantae > Streptophyta > Magnoliopsida > Asparagales > Amaryllidaceae > Agapanthus > Agapanthus africanus. Next base: position 479,846,022 of record CM057350.1, read on the forward strand.
TATCCTACTAAACCCAAGAAATTTCGAATGTCCTTCACTGTCTTTGGTGTCGGCCATTCGCTTGTTACTGATACTTTAGCTAGATCCACAGAGATTCCTTCACCTGAAACGATATGTCTGAGAAATCCGACTTGTTCTAGCCAAAACTCGCACTTGCTGTACATGGCATAGAGTTGATACTGTCGCAAAGTCTCCAAGACATTCCTCAAATGTTCAGCATGCTCTTTCCGATTCTTTGAATATACCAGGATGTCTTCGATGAAAATCACAACAAACCTGTCTAGGTATTCTCGGAAAACTTGATTCATCAAATTCATGAATATGGCTGGTGCATTGGTCACTCCAAATGGCATCACGAGAAACTCATAATGTCCATAGCGAGTCCTGAATGCCGTCTTCGGAATATCAGACTCTTTGACCTTCACCTGATGATAACCCGAACGAAGATCTAATTTTGAGAAAACGCAAGACCCACTTAGCTGATCAAACAGATCGTCGATTCACGGTAGTGGATACTTGTTCTTTATCGTGACTTCGTTCAAAACTCTATAATCAATGCACATTCTGTATTAACCTTCTTTCTGCTTCACAAGCAACACTAGAGATCTCCAACTTGAAGTACTGGAACGAATCCATTCTTTCTGCAGAAGTTCGTCCAGCTGAGTACAGACCTCCTTCAAACCTTCTGGACTTAATCAGTATGGTGCTTTGATCACCGGTTGTGCTCCAGGTACTAAATCAATTCCAAATTCAATACCTTGATCAAGAGGAAAACATGATATGTCTTCAGGAAATACATCATCGAACTACCTCTAGCTTATCTTCTCCCGCCTTTAGAGTTGCAATCACTGCCTTCTTCTGTTTTACTTTGTATGTGCTAGGCTCCAGGGTACGGTCTCCACTTTTGAAATAAAAGACCGGTTGCTCTGGAATCTCGAACACTACCCTCCTTTGACTATATTCGATGGTAGCATAGAAAATTCATAACCAATCCATACCCAAAACTACATCGAAGTTCGTTATGTCCAGCACCTTGAAGTCAGCATAAAATTCTATGCTACAGACGACCACTGGACACAGGTCGTATCCCATTGTTGCCTTTAGAACGCCATTTCCTGAACTGACATTTCAGCTGGATACGAGCGGTTTGACTGGAATCGCATGAGTTCGGATGAACCGTTGCGACATAAAGCAATGAGATGCTCCAGTATTGAAGAGTGCTAGTGCAGGTAGTGAGGCTACTAAGATTGTACCTAAGTTGTGTGGAATATGTTTAGGTATATTTGATATGTATATAGATTGAAAGAAAGTTTGAAAGAAAGAGTTACCAGTGATGACTTGGCCAGTGGCTTCAGCTTCATCCACAGTCATTGTGAAAGCCTGTCGCCTCGGTACATTCCTCCTTGCTGGAGGAGCATTCATCTGTCCGTTCCTCTGCCCTTGAGGTAGGTTCCTTTGTGCTTGATGGAACTGACGAGAAGGAGGTGCAGTAGGTCTATGAGGAGGTGGAGCTGGGAGAGCAAGACGTGGTGCAGGTACCTGGATAGCTGGCCGCTGCGGATAGGTGATTGCTGGTCTGGTTGCAGGATTTGGATTGAGTTTACGATGAAAAGATCCAATATCATGTGTGGATGAGCCACAGACTAAGCAAAGGCGATTAGCACACCTGCAGTCCTTCGCCAGGTGTCCATTCCTCCTGCAATAGGTGAAAAAGTCTGAACTGGGTCGGTAGAAAGGTACTCCCGGTCTCCTGGGTACAAAAGATGGTCTGGAAGAGGCTCCTCTTGCTATCTGAGTAGCAGGGTGTTTCATACCGGCAGATTGAGGTCTGCCTTTCTTCTTCACCACTGCCTTATATCTTCGGGCAACCTTCATATCTAGGTCATGGGTTGGGAAATCCCATGTAGCTAGAGCATCTTGGATTTCCTGGTCCAACCCTTGCTGAAATCTTCTGGCCCTGATCTCAGCAGTCAGTATGAGATGTGACGCGAACCTGTTACGGTCTTATGTTAGCTGTGTAGTATGTGATATCAGAAAATTCGAATATTTAAGACATATTTTACCTGCTCAACATAGTGAACTCAGCATCATACTCATCCACGAATTTGCTCCACATAGAGCCTTGTTGTAGGTCGATGAATTACTGCTCCATATCAAATCGGGCAGTCTCAGGAAAATATTTCACGTCGAACATGTCATGAAAAGTCTTCCATTCGATCGGCTGAGTAAGAAGGCTTTCTTCCGCCTTCCACCATACTCGGGCGTTATCCGTAAGTTGCATCGTCGCAACCCTTACCCAAGCAATGTCTGGAACTTGTGCTGCTGCCAGATCGTCCTCAATAAATTGAGCTTATTTTTCAGCTTCCAGAGGGCTCCCTTTCCCAGAAAATTGCTTAGGATGCAGTGCTCGGAATTAATTCACTCTAGTTGCCTCCGTTTCTGGGCGATTCATTAGGATTGCAGTCTGCTGCTATTTTCCATCCAAGAGGGTCTTTATTGTCTCGAGCAGTACCGTCTGCTCATTGATCGGAGCTACAAAGGTAGGAGTAAGTGGAAGAGGTGGTGGTGTAGTGTTGCCGTTCACGTTGGTACTAGTATTGTTCGGAGAATCCATAAGAAAAATAGGGTTAGGATAGATTCAAGGAATATGAAATATAAAGAATGTTAAGTTGCTGAGTCTTATAATTCTTGTGTTATATTGCTTAGGTTTCCATGCAGAACTGACCTGCATGGGCCACCAACAAAACCTGTCATGCCCCGCTTCCCGGTGTACGAATAAGGAGACGTAACTAGGCCCGCGACGTATTTACTTAGAAGTAAACACGTTAAGCTTAAATAAGCAATATAATATAAATGTACACAAGAAAGACATGAGATGAAAATGAACGACAATTTTTTATTTATTAAACATTCTTTACAATGCAACTGAAAAGTAAATACAATTTGGAAAGCAATGCCTAAACAATGATATGAACTGAAAGTAAAAGTATATACAAGTGACTAGAGCTCGGGGTCCTCGATGAACTGCTCCAAGTCTTCTGAGCTGGGCTCGATCTCCAGAGAGTCGGGTCTTCCTGACAACATTCTAAAGAAAGAATAAAAAGGGAATATCGTCAGCGAATAATCGCTTGGTAATTCCCAAAGAAATAGAAATAGAATAGATCGATAAGAGATAATATAACTGTATAATGTATGTTTATTATACCAACGTGGTTGTTTGTAGCTTGGTACAGAATATGCCAGTGTATACGAAACGAGTCCAACTATTCCATAGACTAAGATATACTGAGTACAAGAAACCGTTAAGCCACGGAACAATAGAAACGGATATTCAGGTTTAAAGTGACCATCATCGTGCCACTTTTAATGCATTCCGTGCCAATCTACCCCATTAAAAACCCGTTAATGTTTATTGTGTTGTTTATAGATTTAAGACTTGCTGAAACCATGATATCAATTGCCCATGTAAACAGATAAGGATGTAAACAGATAGTCATCTAATCAAGTCAATGTATATCCATGGTTCGGTCAGTTAAAGTCATATTGATATAGATAGTATTCTGGTATACATGTTCAAGTTCCAGTATATATGGATTCATGATGTTTTGGAGTTATATTTGAATTGTTTTCAAGTTTAGATTGTATTCTGATTAGACTGAGACTCTGTCTGAGTCAGACACTTAAACAGAATTGGATTTCTGAATTAGGTTTTGGAGTTATCGGTAACTGCTGCACATGGACGGCAGGATTTATGAATTTTTCCAAACCAATTAGTATTGATAACCCCGTTTTAGTTTTCTATCTTAAATAGGACAACACCCACTTTCTCCGGCTCTCTAAGGCTCAAGAAAATTGGTCCCGCTTAAACCTATATTTACTAGGGTCCTTATTGTAAATTAATAAACTTGAGGAGGTTTTATGAAAAATAGTTTTGATAAACTTTTAAAGTAAACCTCAAGTATTTATTTATCGTATTTAGGGTTTTCATGAATGTAGTTTTTAGAAGTGAAGTATTCTAATAATTATAAATCTAGATTGAATAGTATAAGGTATTTTATTGTAAATTGGAATTGTATAGATTTGTGATGGTGTATTCATGAAATTTGTGATTCCTTTGTTTATAAAACATGGAATTTATTATATATATTAAAAATAGATATTCTGATAATATATATATATATATATAATTATTAAAAAATAGAATTTATTTATTAACAAGAAAATCACATTTTCTAAAAAATTGTATTAAAAATTACATCGAGATCGGATGCTCCGTGTGGAGGTCTGCAACTCTCTCTACTAGTCCCAAGGATGTGCGATAATCTGCACCGTCCAAATCGGGTTCCCCAAAATGGGTTATAAAGGCTTATTTGCAAGGAATTTAATTAAAACAGTCATAAAGAATACGGTTTTATTAGTTTAAGATATTTTATTGTAAAATTGAATTTATCCCACAAAATATTGCTCCAAAAGCCATCGTGCTATGTCATGAAGAGTGTGGTGATAAGATAGGTCATTACATCATGAGTTTTCTAGGTAATATGAGCATATATGATGAAAGACGTCGAATAGAAAATTTATGGTATTTAACCGTAAAAGTGAAATAAAAGTTGCATAGTATTGTATTTTGAATTGAAACTTGCTCTAAATATTTATTTATGATTACTAAACAAGTTGTCACGCCCCGCTTCCCGGTATACGGCGAAGGGGACGGGACTGGTCCGCTACGTATTTACTCAGAAGCAAATACGCTAAGCGTAACTAAGCAATATAAAAGAAAATACACAAGAGACAAGATATAATAAAAATAACAACTTTTATTTATTAACATTCTTTTGTACAATGCATGAAAAGGAACTACAACGGAAATAAAATGATGCCTAAACAATGGCTTAACAATAAATGAAAAGTACTGAATGGAAAATATATAATGAAACTAGAGCTCTGGTTCTTCAGCAAACTGGTCCAAGTCTTCTGCAGATGGCTCGATCTCCGCCGGGTCCAAACCACCTGACGACATTCAAAGAAGAAAGAAATAGAATGTCGTCAGTGAACAGGTCGCTCGGTAAGTCCCAAAGATAAGGGAGAAATAGACAGAGAGTAAGAGAGAGAGAGAGAGAGTAGCTTTTAATGCTGTATTATAATATTGTAATGTTGTATTAACGCTGTTGTTTGTAGCCTGGTACAGAAGATGCCAGTGTATACGAGGGGAGTCCCACTTACACCGGGGACCTTGGTAACCTGTAGTACAAGGCTCCATCGATAATACCACGGAACAATGGCATGGATGTAATTACGTCTTAAGTGACCACCTCATGCCACCTTTAACATATTCCGTACCAGTTTACCCCTTAAACCCCGCGATATCTTATTTGTATTGTTGTCTTGTAAATTGTATTGGTTGTATGATTGATTGACTGACTGACAGAAACCATGATATCAGTAAACGGTTGTAACCGTAGAGTCATGTAAATGGAATAACTGAGAATCATGTAAAAGAAATATATATATATATATATATATATATATCCATGGTTCGGTTCGGTCAAGTTGTATAAATTGATAATTGGACTTGTGGACTCATGTTGAAGATTGCAGACCTGAATCATGTTCAAGTCAGATTAATCAGACTCAAACCCGAGTCAGACAATTAGAAATGTAAATCGAAGTCCTAGAATTGCTACAGTCCTTAGGGTAATTTATAAAACTTGAGGGGGTTTTATGTAAAAATACTTATATATACTTTTCAAAATACACCTCAAGTATTCGTTATTCGTCTTTAGAGTTGTAATGAAGGTGGATTTTATATTGGGATATTTCTAGTAAAAATATCCTAGTTTCATAAATAAAGGTATTTATTTGTAATATTGATTTATTTGAAGTTCATGGTATTTTAGTGTAAAATTTATTCTTGTGATTTTTAGAAAAATGTGGAATATTTATATCATGACAAAATAAATGTTTTAATGATAAATATATATATATTTATACAAAAATAATTTTAACAAATATTTTATATTCTAAAAATCTCATTTTCTTAAGATATCGTATTTTAAATCTTTCGAGACCGAATGCTCCTTACGGAGGTCTGAATCTCGCACTACTAAGCCCGAGGATGTGCGATAATCCGCACCATCCCGAACGGGTTCCCCAAGGTGGGTTGTAGCGGCGCTTTACAAAGATTGTAAAATACTAAATCCTTTAGAAAACGGTTTTATAAAGTAAAAGGTATTTATTTGTAAAAATGTCAATTTTCCGTATTTTAGATTCCTAAGTCAACTAGCCTATTTCTAAATGGTCTAAACGATAAGTTGTTAGATACCTCAAATCGTCTCTTCACCGCCAATTGTGGCCAGGTAAGTACAAATGAGGAAATGAGGGATCTGCTCACGAATCACCGTGAGACGGGCCTTTTAAAGTTACCTTTCTCATTTGCCTAGCCTAGACACCACAAAGTCAGCTTTAGATAAACGACCGATGTCCACAACTTATCGTATTTTCCTAATAAGAGGTATTTATTTAAAAGTGTATCAAAACTAAATATTTTAGAGATAGTTTTATTAAGTATATGGTATTTAAATGTAAATTCTTGTTTTCTCGTATTCTAAGGTTTCAATGGTATCGTGTTAGGTTGTATGTAAGTGTGTGAGGAGGTAGGTCGTTACCTCGTGATCTACTATAAATGTATAGCAAGTTGATGGTGTTAAATGAAAGAGTGAAACAATGTGGTATTTAAGTGAAAAATACAATAAATTGAGATAGCAATCATTTCATGTGATGAAACTTGATCAAATTGTTTGATTAGTGTTTAATAATCAACATGAGAAAGTTTAAGTAAGATTGTATTAGTGAGAAGTGGAATTTTATAGGAAACCGAATCGGAAATCGGATTTGTTCCGATTCCGTCGGGTTTTGTAAATTCGTATTTTGAGAATGGGAAAGAGAGATAGAAAAGGGACTTATGGGTTTTAGGACACACAAGAGGGTGAGAGGGAAGTAGTGAAATCACCGATGTGTTGCGTCGTCGCCGGTAGTTCCTAAAACGATCGCCGGATGTTCCGCCGGGAAATTCGTCGGAGTTTCGCCTCGAGCCCGTTTTCAAGGTACACAAGATCTCTTGAGAATTTTAGAGAGTTGGCTCAGAAATATGAGTGAGAGGGTAGTGGGTAGGGGGTGTATTTATAGGGTTAGGCTAGGGTTAGGCTAGGTGAAGAGTTTAAATAAAAAAATGTAAAAATATTAAAACTCTTTAAAATATAGAGTAAATGGGGATTTCAAAGGTTTCTAGAACCGATCTAAATAAATAGAGTATACAGGGGGGTAGGGGAGGCCAAGAGTCAACTTTTTTGTGTTGACAACTCGGCCGTCCGGCCGAGTCCGGCCGGCGGCGCCTTGCCGAGTCGGACAGTCCACCGTCCGAGTCGGCCGAGTCGGAGGTCAGGGAGGTGGGGGGTCGTCTGGTGTAGCCTCTGGTATATTTAGTTTTTTAGGTTTAGTTCAAAGTTTGGGAGTTATTGTGTGTCGACTGTTGAGCTTCCAAAGAATTTAAAACAAAATAAATAAAAAAATAATGTGGGGCATGGGATTTGAACTCTGGTGGCTTGGTTCAGCGGTGTAAGGTATTACCAATGAGCCACAAGCTCCTTCTTATAGTTAAATTGCTAATTAATTACTTAAGTCATATGTTCAGACAATAAATACCCCTTTAAGGATTTTGAAACATAAACAATTTAAAAATTTGTATGGAAAAAGTGTATAAGAAAATTAGGGTTCTTACATTCTACCCTCCTTATAAAAATTTCGTCCTCGAAATTTGTAAAAGGAAAGTGTAACAAATCCAAGAAAAGTTTGGTGCTGGTATACTGATAGTATGTGAAAAATAATAAGGTGGTGAAAGGCTTTTAAAAATGTGAAGAATGTGTGAAGGAATGAAAGAATGCGAAGGTTTTGGTAAAATTGTAAAAGAGGTGAGGGAATTTTGGGTTAGGACAGATTCAAAGTATATGATTAAAAGATTATGGAATGATAAGATTCAAAGAATATGAAATTGTAAGATTCAAGGAACATGAATTGTAAAGAATGTTTTAGTTGCTGGTTCTTGTGTTTTATATTGCTTAGGGTTCCATACAGCTCAGAACTGCATGGGCCGCCAACAAAACCTGTCACGCCCCGCTTCCCGGTATACGGCGAAGGGGACGGGACTGGTCCGCTACGTATTTACTCAGAAGCAAATACGCTAAGTGTAACTAAGCAATATAAAAGAAAATATACAAGAGACAAGATATAATAAAAACAGCAACTTTTATTTATTAACATTCTTTTGTACAATGCATGAAAAGGAACTACAACTGAAATAAAACGATGCCTAAACAATGGCATAACAGTAAATGAAAAGTACTGAATGGAAAATGTACAATGAAACTAGAGCTCTGGTTCTTCAGCAAACTGGTCCAAGTCTTCTGCAGATGGCTCGATCTCCGCCGGGTCCAAACCACCTGACGACATTCAAAGAAGAAAGAAATAGAATGTCGTCAGCGAACAGGTCGCTCGGTAAGTCCCAAAGATAAGGGAGAAATAGACAGAGAGTAAGAGAGAGAGAGAGAGTAGCTTTTAATGGTGTATTATAATATTGTAATGTTGTATTAACGCTGTTATTTGTAGCCTGGTACAGAAGATGCCAGTGTATACGAGGGGAGTCCCACTTACACCGGGGACCTTGGTAACCTGTAGTACAAGGCTCTGTCGATAATACTACGGAACAACGGCATGGATGTAATTACATCTTAAGTGACCACCTCGTACCACCTTTAACATATTCCGTACCAGTCTACCCCTTAAACCCCGCGATGTCTTATTTGTATTGTTGTCTTGTAAATTGTATTGGTTGTATGATTGATTGATTGACTGACCGAAACCATGATATCAGTAAACGGTTGTAACCGTAGAGTCATGTAAATGGAATAACTGAGAATCATGTAAAAGGAATATATATATATATATATATCCATGGTTCGGTTCAGTCAAGTTGTATAGATTGATAATTGGACTTGTGGATTCATGTTGAAGATTGTAGATTGTCCATTGACCTGAATTATGTTCAAGTCAGATTAATCAGACTCAAACCCGAGTCAGACAATTAGAAATGTAAATCGAAGTCTTATAATTGCTAGAGTCCTTAGGGTAATTTATAAAACTTGAGGGGATTTTATGTAAAAATACTTATATATACTTTTCAAAATATACCTCAAGTATTCGTTATTCGTCTTTAGAGTTGTAATGAAGGTGGATTTTATATTGGGATATTTCTAGTGAAAATATCCTAGTTTAATAAATAAAGGTATTTATTTGTAATATTGATTTATTTGAAGTTCATGGTATTTTAGTGTAAAATTTATTCTTGTGATTTTTAGAAAAATGTGGAATATTTATATCATGACAAAATAAATGTTTTAATGATATATATATATATATTTATAAAAAAATAATTTTAACAAATATTTTATATTCTAAAAATCTCATTTTCTTAAGATATCGTATTTTAAATCTTTCGAGACCGAATGCTCCTTACGGAGGTCTGAATCTCGCACTATTAAGCTCGAGGATGTGCGATAATCCGCACCATCCCGAACGGGTTCCCCAAGGTGGATTGTAGCGGCGCTTTGCAAAGATTGTAAAATACTAAATCCTTTAGAAAACGGTTTTATAAAGTAAAAGGTATTTATTTGTAAAAATGTCAATTTTCCGTATTTTAGATTCTAGGGTTTCCTAATTCAACTAGCCTATTTCTAAATGGTCTAAACGACAAGTTGTTAGATACCTCAAATCGCCTCTTCACCGCCAATTGTGGCCAGGCAAGTACAAATGAGGAAAGGAGAGATCCGCTCACGAATCACCGTGAGACGGGCCTTTTAAAGTTACCTTTCTCACTTGCCTAGCCTAGACACCACAAAGTAAGGTTTAGATAAACAACCGATGTCCACAACTTATCGTATTTTCCTAATAAGAGGTATTTATTTAAAAGTGTATCAAAACTAAATCTTTTAGAGATAGTTTTATTAAGTATATGGTATTTAAATGTAAATTCTTGTTTTCTCGTATTCTAAGGTTTCAATGGTATCGTGTTAGGTTGTATGTAAGTGTGTGAGGAGGTAGGTCGTTACCTCGTGATCTACTATAAATGTATAGCAAGTTGATGGTGTTAAAAGAAAGAGTGAAACAATGTGGTATTTAAGTGAAAAATACGATAAATTGAGATAGCTATCATTTCATGTGATGAAACTTGATCAAATTGTTTGATTAGTGTTTAATAATCAACATGAGAAAGTTTAAGTAAGATTGTATTAGTGAGAAGTGGAATTTTATAAGAAACCGAATCGGAAATCGGATTTGTTCCGATTCCGTCGGGTTTTGTAAATTCGTATTTTGAGAATGGGAAAGAGAGATAGAAAAGGGACTTATGGGATTTAGGACACACAAGAGGGTGAGAGGGAAGTAGTGAAATCACCGATGTGTTGCGTCGTCGCCGGTAGTTCCTAAAACGATCGCCGGATGTTCCGCCGGGAAATTCGTCGGAGTTTCGCCTCGAGCCCGTTTTCAAGGTACACAAGATCTCTTGAGAATTTTAGAGAGTTGGCTCAGAAATGTGAGTGAGAGGGCAGTGGGTAGGGGGTGTATTTATAGGGTTAGGCTAGGGTTAGGCTAGGTGAAGAGTTTAAATAAAAAAATGTAAAAAAATATTAAAACTCATTAAAATATGGAGTAAATGGGGATTTCAAAGGTTTCTAGAACCGATCTAAATAAATAGAGTATACAGGGGGGTAGAGGAGGCCAAGAGACAACTTTTTTGTGTTGACGACTCGGCCGTCCGGCCGAGTCCGGCCGGCGGCGCCGTGCCGAGTCGGATGGTCCGCCGTCCGAGTTGGCCGAGTCGGGCCGAGTCGGAGGTCAGGGAGGTGGGAGGTCGTCTGGTGTAGCCTCTGGTATATTTAGTTTTTCAGGTTTAGTTCAAAGTTTGGGAGTTATTGTATATGGACTGTTGGGCTTCCAAAGAATTTAAAACAAAATAAATAAAAAAATAATGTGGGGCATGGGATTTGAACTCTGGTGGCTTGGTTCAACGATGTAAGGTATTACCAATGAGCCACAAGCTCCTTCTTGTAATTAAATTGCTAATTAATTACTTAAATCTTGTGTTCAGGAAATAAATACCCCTTTAAGGATTTTGAAACATAAACAATTTAAAATTTTGTATGGAAGTTGTAACAATATGGGTGTTTGGTTATTAAGATAGGTTATGTTTTTAACAAAATTAAAATCGGAAGCCGGATTAACTCCACTTCCGCCGAGTTTTGAAAAGAGAACTTTTTAGAATAGGAAAAGAGGAGAGGAGAGGAGACTTACTAGATTAGATGAGAGAGGGGAGGTAGTTGAAGGGTTCGAGAGCTTTGTGGAGTTGCGGTGTCACCGAATTTGTCCGAGTCGTCGCCGGAAGATGACCTTGGGCCAATTCCACTTGTACAACTAATTTGACTTGGAAAAATTTGAGAGTTTTGATGATAAATTTCAGAATGAAGAGGCTAGGATATGATGTGGTATTTATAGGATAGAATTAACATTTAGGGAATTAAAAATGCATTAAAATGAATTAAAGAGGTGAATTTAATCTCTCTGTAAATTTACAGAGAAATCAAACAGTACTGGGGTTAAGGGGGGAGGCCAAGAGACTAGGGTTCAAGAATTGGAGGCATTCCCCACAGGGGGTCCCGGCGTCGCCGGCCTTTTGGCCAATCTCGCCGGTCGATGTAGGGGGTCGGGGTCGTGGATGTTTGCCATGTGTCCCTATTTGTTCATAAGACATTTTCCACATGTTTAATTTTTGTGATTTTTCATTTTTGCGTGTATTGCACGTGTAAACTTTTGGGCTTTCAAAAAGTTTACAAGAAAAATCATTAAAAAATAATATGTGGCTGGGGGATTCGAACAGAGGGGCTACGTCACAATAGTGCAAGGCTTTACCAATGAGCTACAAGTTGTTTTTTACTGTTCTAAAACAAATTAAATACTTATAGCATACTCATGGTTGCAAATACTCCATTTAGTTCTTTTACTTTAAACAAATTTCTGTACATTAAAAACAGAGTCGTTACAGGGCCTGGTAGGAAAATATGGTTTCCATTTTTCATTTGTGCCCATGGATTGTATACAGGGTTCGGTGTGGACTTACCTGCAAGGCAAAAGAAATTTTATTTTATTTTATTTTTTATTTCCGCGATGGTCTATCTTTTTAGCTTTTCATATCGTGAAAGTCGTGATTGCCCAATCATTTCGGCTTTTTATCCGCAGTGCCCAATCATTTCGGCTATTTTTTTTATATTTTTACTCGCTGCTTTTTATTGCGAGTTGTCCAAACATTTCGTCTGTTTTTATATGTATATTTTTTTTGCTCGCTGATTTTTATTGCGAGTCGTCCCATCATTTTGGCTCTTTCTTATGTATTTTTTTACTAGCTGATTTTGTTGCGAGTCGGGAACTTGGGTCCTGATATCAATTTTGGCATCAGTATCGCTATGACTGGAATATTGTCAGAAGCGAATCATCATTTGCCTTGAAAGGATTTGGAATTTGATGCCTGTTTGGGCATCAGCATCGCTACAGCTGAATATTGCTAGGAGCGAATCATCATTTGCCTTTGTTGATTTGGACAAAGGTGGCTTAGCAAACAGGGTTAGGATCCTGTCGACTAAGGCTTTCGACTTCATGAGCCGTAAGGGTCTCATAAAGGTATTTCTCCCTACGAGTCGAGAGGATCTCATAGGTGTATGTTCTCCTCAGAAGTCGTGAGGACTCCTAAGTGGTATTTTCTCTCGTAAGTCGTAAGGATCTTACAAGAGTCATTCACTATATGGGGATATTTCTCGCCATCAGTGGAAATTTCTGAGAACATATTTTTTTCGTGTCCATGGATTGTATACAAGAGTCAATATCGAACTACTTGTAGGGAAAATTGGGGGATATGATGGCTTAAGAACAGGTTTAGGTCCCTGTACCTTAAGGCTTTTGAATCTTACAAACCGTGAGGGTCTCATAGGAGGAAATTCTCCTTACGAGTCATGAGGATCTCTCAAGTGTAATTGCTCCATAGGAATTGTGGAGATTCTTAAGTGTGTTGCTCCTTTATGAGTCGTAAAGATCTCACGTAGGTGTTTTCTGCTTACAAAGTCGTGAGGACTTTGCAAGTGCATTTTTTTAACGAGTTCATACCCTTTTGGGTTTTCACAAATTCGCCGGCAGTCTTGCTGTTTTTACATACGACGCCCTTTCGAGTTTTCATCCGTGCCCATTTCTCTTGTGGACGTACCATTTTTTTGCGAACGATGTAACTTTCGAAAGTAGTTTCGTCGTAGGTGACCCATCTATTTTCTAGTGGGATGTGGTGGTGGCTTCATTGCTGGAGTAGCTGTGTAGCCGGTGGGACTTGAGTTGCAATCTTTATCATTAAGACTTCAATTGCAATGTAGATCTCAAGGGGCATATCGCCGTATTTTGGGCGACGCGCTAGTTTACGAACATTTCGGCCCATCTTTGTTGTATTTAGGGCGATGCGCTAGTTTAGGGACCAACCGGTCCATCATTCCCATGTTCGGGAAGAAATGCTACTTTGGGGACATCTCGGTACAACATCGCCATGTTTGGGGTGACACACTAGTTTAGGAACGTTTCGGTCCATTATTCCCATGTTCGACACGAAATGCAAGTTTAGGAACATCTCGGTCCAACATCGCCGTGTTTGGGGCGACATGCTAGTTTAGGGACTTTTCGGTCCATTATTTATCATTTGGTCAGGGAGTTGCATAACTCATTCCTTCCAACACTTGCTTGCTGAGGCACTGCTGCATGTCCTTTGTATGCATGGACATTTTACGCCTTAGGCTATCTTCATCTTTTTGGACTGCTTATTTTACCATCGTAGCAATAAGATTTTACACGACACCTGCCCCCTGCCCATCAATGTCGCTTTCTGATACTGATGGAGCATCTTCATCATATACGAAAGAACGAGATATCACGTCATTCTTTCTGCCGAGTTTTCTTCTTCCTTGGAAGAATGAACTTAACTTAAGGGTTTTCCCCCTCATCATCTGATTCAGTGTGGGACATGAATTTCAAACCACTTCCATGGTTTTTTGGTTCAAGCGGGATATTCCACTTGATTGTAGTACCCGTTTGTAGGTCCCTTAATATCCTTTCTGTTTTTTTAAGAAAGGACTACCTGGAGTAAAGATTATTCCGCCGGTGAGCAATATGCCCCTGCATATATCCCAGAGGAGCGAGTATTCACGCCCTAATCTTTCAAAGGGTAGAACCCGTGTTGTCGCTATTTTGGCGACAGGTTGCTTCAGAGCCTCTCATTCTTTGTTGAGCGTTGGCAACAAATGTCACCTTGACTTTGCTTTTCATACATCTTCATCGGAAGAGGAAGGGTCTCGACCCATCTGATCCAATCGAGCCATTTTATCTTTAAGCTCTTGGAAGGTCGTCGGCTTGAAGAGGGTCATATATGGGAACACCTTTGAATTTGAGTCAAGGGTGGCTATGAATATTTCCATGGTTGGAACTTCGTCGATACGTTGCACACATTTTGACCAAAGATTTCTCCATCGGGTAGCATATTGAACCCAGGTCTCATTCGGTCTAACTCTTTCATTGACCAATGTCGTTACGGTAGTGTGTTTGTTAACACTAGCGAATCACTGACAGAAGAGCATCTTCATCTCATCGAAGGTAATCACGGAGTCGTTTGGGAGTTCCGCATACCATTCGAACGCAGTGCCCGCCAGACTACTGATGAACTGTCGAAGGAGCAGTATATCATTTCTTCTAGTGTTGCCGTACATGGATGTAAATCGCGCGATGTGCTGGCGAGGATTTCCGGTCCCTTTGTACATATGGAACGTTTGAAGTATATATTCTGGCGGGTACCGTACTTGATCGTAACATGCCGGATACGGTCAACCAGTCTTGATTGACCTATTTGTGGCTTCACTGGTATAGTGAGCTTTAACATGCTGAGCGACACATGCGTCCAGCTTTCCTTTTGGAATCATTTCCTTCTCAGCCGTTGGTGAGGCTTGTAGAGGATTTGAAATGTCATTCTTGTCTTTAAGAGCGACTACCGGCGGTTTATCTGCCATTAGTTCCGATTGGACCATCATTCCAGCCATGTTTTGGATCAGAAGGGCTATCTGGTTCATTTTAGCGTACATCTCTGCCGCTTCTTCATCTCTGCCACTTCTTCATCTCTCATTTTTTATCAGATGGGCTATCCGACTCCTGCCCTGTCCTTTCTTCAGGTGCGTTTTCGGGGTTTACCTTAGGCGGTAAACTAGCAAGTGTCGCCGCTTGAGCAAGCATCTCATGCAACTTTTCATACTGCTGCTGAGTTTTTATCAGATACCGAGTATGCGGCCTGTGACTAGTAGAAACACGAATTTCTTCTCTGGAGTTCACCATATGGACTATGTGAACTACCATGCCCCCAACCTTAGGGCGTTCGGAGTCTTGGCCTTTAGAATTTTCCTCAGGCACTTGAGCTTTATCCGGCCTCTCTTTTTTATGAGAAGCTGTTTTGGGAGGAGCCATCATTTCAGGACCCTCCTTGGGATGAGTCCCCTTATATTTGAAAGGGGATTTGTCAAAATTTGGTTGAGGTTTAGGGGAAGAGCCGCGGTTGACGACTGAGTTTTTCACCTGCTTCCACACCTTATATATAGATGATGAGAGATTCCTTAGAGAGTGAACTAGTTTCTGTTGTCCTTGGATCTCCATGGGATGCGAAGACCTTTTGAGTGCTGCAATGGGGGAATTTTTTTTTACTCTTCACAGCAGTTCAAAACTATTCCCGGTTGGAATAGCAGCATTCACCTTTGGAGTTGAAGCGGGTAGAGTCAACGCGAACCGAGAATTGCCCTCAGCTTGTTTTGTATGACGCCAATATCGACGTCGACCAATTTTTATGGCCGGAATTAGATTAACCTCTAGCTTTTGTTAAGCCTGCCCCCATTTTCTTTAAGAGCTTGAATATTTTGCCCCTTGTGTTGACCTTGGTCCTTAGCTGGTACCAGTCGTATGAAGACTGATATTGTCGGCAGAACTAGAGCTGGAGGAGTCGGCCTGTGGAAGATAGACTTCTTTTGGGCTCCCTCTTTCGGCGTTGAGACGCCGAGGGTAGGAAGTGGGAGCATAGACCCAAAGAGAAGCCCTTTCATTTCTTAAAGAGCCGTATTACAGAGATTTGAGGCTGCAAGTAACCCATACTTGACTCCACCAGATGTGACAGAGTCTGAATTGCAGGGAGTGTAAGCAAACGCCATTCTGCATAGAGATGAAAAGCCAGCTTCAGTATCTTATCACCCAATGGCAACTATATACCGCGGTTATTTGATTGCGGAAAAACACAACACACAAAGTGTGGAGTGGAAAGAGGAAGAGGTCCAACCAGGCATGCCAGAATCTGTTTACCGCTGAAAGCAGAGATGAACTGGGATTGATCTTCTTGCCCGAATTTTAGGGCAGATTCTATTTGGACATATCCATCCACCTCTTCAAAGATACCAAGTTGATTTATGGCACCGTATACCGAAGGTTTGGACAGATGCGACCAATGTTACAGACTTCATCAGATTCCCCCTCGTTTGTGAGGGGCTTTTTGATTGTGGGGACGTCCTTTTCTGTAGGCGCAAGCCCCTGCAGTTAATTACGTTATCATGTTGCGGTAACCACTTTCTCCTTCTCCAGTAGTTCACTTTGTATCGTGTTATGTTTTGTTTGTTAAGCTTGTCCGTGGATTGTATACGGAGACTAATTTATGTCATCGCCCGTAGGGCATGGATTAGTCCAAATCCGTACATATACATATACATATATATATATATATATATATATATATATATGTTCATGATTTGGGTTTGGGTCAAGGATTTGCTTGACGGGGTCCACATTGGTAGCTTGGTTTGCAAACGGGAGTGAACTTAGGACGCATTTCACACATTTGTGAGGTCCATCTGTTCATGAGATATTTAGGTTTGATCTAAGGATCATTAGTCATATTTGAGACTAAAATCGACTTATGAACAGTGAGCATATTGGCTCAACTGATCATCAGATCACATATGAATAGCCCATGGATAGTATACGGTAGTCAGTATAGAGATAGTCCACAGGGCAAAACATATTAATATAAGGACATCACGGTCCATTATCGCCGTGTTTGGGGTGAATATTAGTTTAAGGAAATTTTGGCTCATTATCTCCATGTTTGGGGTGAATATTAGTCTGAGGACATCTCAGTTCAACATTCATCTTGCACGCACTTCTATTTGTTTTGTAGCGAAGTGATCGATGGTGACATGGGATGCATCCAATTTAGGGTGGGATCCAATTTGAGGTGTGCACATCGATGTGAAGTGCACAAATGTGGGATGTATCATTCCCTATCTTGATGACTTTCATATCTTTCATCAAGTTAGGACAAGAAGTTGCTGTTGGTTGTCAGGACCCGCCACCTCTCTGAAGACGTTAAGAAATTACAACGACACATATCAGAGATGTGGAGAGATGTACCATTGAACCAAATCTCGTATTTGAGGGAAAAGATCATGGTGGACCTAAGAATCGTTAGTCATATTTGAGACTAAGATTAACTTAGGAGATATGGGATGAACATCATTTTGGATATCATCGATGAGAGATCATTAGTCATGTTTGAGACTAAGATCTGTATGGAAATCACGAACATAAGCTTAGCCAATTTGGGCTAAGATTGGATTTCTGTAACACCTAGCAGTGCTAAGCACACAGTTGCATATAGCGCTCACATGTATATCACGTGAGGCGCTATAATAGTGCTAAGCACTATTTTTCTCTGGCGCTCACGTGTGTTTTACGTGAAGTGTTGAGCATCTGGCACTCACATGTGTTTCACATGAGGCGCTCAGCTTTGGCTTCTTTTGAGCGCTCACGTGTGTTTCACGTGAGGCGCTATGTTTTGGCGCTCACATGTGTTTCACGTGAGGCGCTAAGCTTTTGGTCTTGGATGCTCACATGCTTTTCATGTGAGCCGCTGAGATTTTTGGAGATTTAATCCCTGTAGATATTTTTAGAGAACTTAAACCTCTGTGAATGGTATTTTGACTATTAACGATCACCAAGTTCACTATTTTAATAATCTGGGATCGGGTTCTTTAAGAACTATGTTCTTGATTTGAAGGAACTAAGTTCCTGGAGTATTATGGACTCCATATTCTCTATGTTTTCAAAGAGGTTAAATCTCTGTTAATGGTATTTTGACTATTAAAGATCACCAAGATAACTATTTTGAGGATCTTGGATAGGGTTCTTAAAGAACTAAGTTCTTGATTTGATGTAACTAAGTTCCTGAAGTATTATGGACTCCATTTTCTTTCTTTTCAATTTTGTTTTTCCCTGAATCTTTGATTCTCAAGAACAAGATCTTCCCGATGAGAATTAAATTCTCAACTTTTGGGAGATTTGTCTTGTGGATCTCAGATCTAGAAAAAGAACTAAGTTCTTAAGTATGGTTAAACCCTTAGATAGATAAAGGATATGTTTTTATCTCTGTATTTTTTTACCTAGGGTTTTGAGGAGGAAGATCTTTCTTCTTTACTGAGAATTAAATTCTCTGTTGTTTTTTTTGTGGAACCTTTTGAGAGCCTTCTGTATTTTTTTTACTGAAGCTTATGGGGGATCTCCTCCCTTTTATATCGACTCATCTCCTTTTGATTAATCTCTTTACTCCTATTTATAGGAGAAGAGAAAAATCAATTTGTTAAGAAAATCTCTCGTCGAGAGTCGTGATTGATTTTATAATCAATCAAATTGATCTTTTAGATCAACCGTGAATTTTATTCACCGTTGGATTTTTAATCCAAAATCTCTCTGTTTTGCAGAGAAGATTTCTTTCTTGTTTTAATAAAATTAAGAGAATATTTTCCTAAGATAGAATTTTATTCTGTCAGATGATCGATTGGTGATTTTATAATCATCGTTGGATTTTTGATCCATCGGCTCTCTATTTAATAGAGAAAATCTTCATAATTTGAGAAAGATCAGGGAAATATAGAATTTAATTCTAACTTTTGATGACCATTGGATTTTTGATCCATCGGCTCTCTGTTTAACAGAGAATATCTTTCTTATTTAGAAAGACCAGGGAGATATTTTCTCCCTCATAGAATTTAATTCTACATAGAATTCAATTTTATCAGAAAGTACATGCACGTGCTTTACACGCGAGCCATTGGCTTATAGAACCTTACGTGGATATCTTGTGAGGTGCTACCAAGCAGCAGGCCTTAGCGCTCACGTGGATATCATATGAGGCACTGCGGAACCAACATAGGATTTAATCCTAGCCGAAGCGGCACCTACATGCTTTGCATGTGGTAGCGTACGTGTTTAACACGTGGGGTTTCCTTTTAGTTTTATCAGGGAACAAAAAGCTCTGGGCCAAAATTTTTGGCAGGAATAGAGATATGCCAGCCATTCGGACGTATGTCGACGTCTCTCGCTTCAACAGCTTCATGGATAGTTTGAAGCCACACACACCACGTACGGAGGCTAAAAAAAAAATTTTCCTCCATTATATAAAGATGTCAATTTTGGCTTAAGATATGTCTACCTTATGTAGGCTTATCTCTTTCTATGATAGAGGAACCGGAAAGTTCTCTTTTGGAGGTGCCTCACATAATTTTATTGTAGATTGGGTTAGCGAGCACACTGGCTTGCCCAATTATGGTGTATATATCAAGAATAACCATGACATAAGCTAGCTTCAAAAGAATTACTTTAACATAGAGAAGGGTGAAAGGACGTACATCACATATTTGGAGACTGTTTTGGAGCGGACTGTGAAGGATAGATCTCCGAAAGTGATGGATGATTTCGAATCTTTGCTGATTCTTTATCAGCTTTTGTTATTTTGGATACCCTTCACGTCCCCGACCGTCGCTAAAAATGCTTTTTCTTACGTTGAGCTATCGGTAGTGCCGAGTGTGAACTAGGCTAAAGCGGTTCACAAGTTCATAATGGAGGGTGTCATGGTTAAGCTTTCTTCGAAGTCTGACTCTGCACAGTTACCTGGGTGTCAGATCCTTCTCGCCGTAAGTATATGGAAACTATTATAGAGATTATACTATATTTATACGCAAAATATAGGCTACATAAATTAATATTATTGGTGGATGTATTTTTGATTATTTATATTAAAAATGCGAATGCGATATATGTTTGTTTGCAGCTATTGTTTTATACCCTGACGTGTTTGAGGCAACCGAAATACATGCACGCCAACAAACCGGGCCTATGTGGGTGGAAATTCAGTACCTCTTTGAGGATGATGCGATTTGAGAAGGATATGAAAAGAAAGAGGTCCACTTTTATGCCTAAGGAGGACATGGATGCGTCGAAAAGAATTAGGGCTCCAGAATTTGTAGACGGCACAGGCGATGTGCATAAGAAGAGCATTGGAGATGATAACGTACCAATTGCGTCAGTAAGTTGTATATCCTCTATTTACATTCAAAAAGTATCTTGTGTGTGTATATGTATATATAGGTATTTGTATTTGTATTTGTATTTGTGTGTGTGTAGTACTTGCCTGTAATTTCTAAATAATTTTCTGTAACTTGTAACAAGTTGCCTGTAATCTCTAAGCAGTTGCCTGGAACTTTTAATAAGTTGTGTGTAACTTCTAATAACTTGCCTGGAACTTCTAAGCAGTTTCCTGGAACTTCTAATAAGTTGCATATAACTCCTAATAAGTTGCATGTAATCTCTAATAACTTGCCTGTAAACTATAATAACTTTATTATAATATATAGTAAGTTACATCTAACTTCTAATAAGGTGATTGTAACCTCTAATAACTTGATTATAACAGATTGTGGTCTTCATTGGTACAAATACTGAAGAAACGATTTGTTGAGAAGCCGGATAAGAACGACAAGGTTAAAGACATGTTCTTTGAAGCACAAGCGACGTACTAGAAGAATATTTATTCGGAAAAAAGAGGTGCATTATAAAATGCTCATTTTTAAGAAGCAAGCGGCAATGGAGGCAACGGAAGCCGAGATTCAACATCTACGTAGTATACTATATAGGTTGGGATGCAAAGAGTATGCCGATTCTAGGCCAATGAAAGGCAAGGATATGGACGAGGTAGAAGAAGAAGAGAATGAGGAAAGAGCTAAAATGGATTAGGTAGAGGAAGAGGAGGAGGAGAGTGAGGATGAGTGCGAAGTTAGCGGGTCTGATGGTGGTTTCGATGATAGTTTGGTTATTATTGTATCCCGGAGGTTACTCGAATTGAGGAGAAGCAATTGTGTCTACTTTTAATGAGGGGAACATTTGTGTTACGATTGAGGAGCCCGTTATTAAGGGTGCAGATGATGTGTTGCAGTCTTCCATGGTTACCCCTATACCAGCAGCTAGGAGGAAAGTGGTTGCCTTTAGGTTCACCACTAAGAGTCTCGAGAGGAGTGTGAAGAATAGGCAGGGCCGAAAACCGTCCAGATCTCTAAATGAGGACGAGTATGTGACTGCGGAAATTTCGAAGATATGGCTCCTGGGGAGACAAAGGAGCATGAGGACCGCGGAGGCCCAAACCGTGATTGAAATTTCCAGTGCCGACGACACCATCGACAAGGAACATTCACTCACCACAGCCAAGGCATTGAGCAAGATGCATAAGACCTTGGGCTATTACAGGAAGATACACCCTAAAAAGGTGGAAGATCTTAAGTCTCTATGTAGGAAACGATTGTAAAATGATCATGACCGTGTTTTTTGTTACTTTTAATATTATGTATCAGTACTATTCATGTAAACTATAATTCTTATGTGTGGAAATTTTCTGAATATCATATGCAATACCCTTTAGTTTCATAACCGAAACTCTTTTTGTTGTCTACGGGCATGCGGAAGAAGGTATACGGGGATAGGAAATTTGTCCCTTATCTCGTAATAGAACACATCGATGAGCTCAGGAAGGTGCAAAGGGATGTCGTTGACGCTTTTTTGATGGAAAGTATTTCGCTTAGGAAAAACCCTTTGAACGTACGAACCGCGTTACGATTTCCCGCTTTGAACTCTTCGATTTCTTAACCAAGCAGTAGATGGGAGACATAGTACGTTTTCCAACCGTTGGTAAACTTTTTAGATGTTAGAGGAAACTTTTTTAATTGGTTAGATATTACATGCAAGATTTTAGAAGTTACAGGCAACTTATTAGAAGTTACAAAAAACTACTTAGAAATTACATGCAACTTTTATAGATGTTACATGCAACTTATTAGAGTTATAGGCAATTATTATAGATGTTACAAGCAACTCAGTAGATTTTACATACAGCTTAGTAGATGTTATAATCAAGTTAATAGATATTACCTTTGATAGATAAGGTGCAGAGTAGACTGGATTGGTGGAAAGGACGATGCTTGTCATTGGGAAGTCGAGTGAAACTGCTTAATTCAGCCTTAAGTTTGACTCCAATGTACTTTATGTCATTCTATCTGCACCCAGAATGAGTGGTTAAAAAATTGATCGAATTAGAAAAAAATTTCTGTGTAGAGGTGCTTCAGCAGAGAGAAAGAAGTACAATCTAGTGAAGTGGGGGAAAGTGTGTAGTCCAAAGGAGGAGGGAGGGTTAGGAGTGAAGAATTTAAAGGATATGAATAAGGCACTTTGTTGGGGTCGGAATATACACCCCACTTCCGAAATCAAAAATCAAAAATTAAAAGTCAAAATGTTAAAACAAAAAGACAAATTCAACGCCTAAAATAAGTGGTCCCAAGTCCAACCAACCAGAGCCCAAACCCAAGCATGTGGGCCCAAAACCAAACCACCTCAAGCCCAAGCAAAACCGGCCGGCCATTAAAGAAGAAAAAGAAAGAAATTTGTAATAAATAAATTTTGTATACAAATAAGTGTGAAAATGTAATACAAATGGGTAAAAGCAAAATTTATGTAAAACCCATGACTTATGTACAAAAAGAAATGGGTACATAGATATGAGAAAGGCAAAAGGCCAATTGTGTAAAGCCTAAGGGGTTATGTGTGAACATGTAAGCCTATATAAGACAAATATATTAAGAAATCAAGAACACTTTCATTCTCTCAATCTTTCTCGAGTTTTGAGCCTCCACAAAAAGAGTCAAGTCTTCTTCTTCTCCTTCTTCATATTCTTCTTTCTCAAAGAGAGAGAGAGAGAGAGAGAGCCCCAAAAAGAAAGAGAGTTTCTTTTGGGTCTGTCTCATCTCCTTCATCTCATTCTTACTCAATACAACCCATTAAAAGAGAACCCATCTCTTTTGGAAAACTCCATCTCAAAAACCCAATATCCAAGATCAAAATAAAGTAAAGGGGCAATTTTTATTCATCAAATTTGAAGAACAAGGGAGAAGAAGGATTCTTGGGGTGAAAGCCTAAGCCATCCGAGAAAGCATTTTTGGACACAGAGACTCGATGAAAGCCTCAGGGTTTCATCACTTGAACTAGGAACTCTTGCGGGATCTAAAGGAACATGGATCCATCCATGTTCTTCCCTCTATCTCTGAACACGGGATTTCCTATGTTCAGCTTCGGCATAACCCTTAAAGGGGGTTCCCTCTTCGGAACCACCCCTCAAAGGGTGTTCCTCTCTTGGGGACCCTTCCCAGAGTCCCTGCCTTCGGAACCCCCCTAAAGAGGGTTCCCGCTTCGGAACCCTCCTCAAAGGGAGTTCCTCTTCTTCGGTACGCAAAAAAGGGGTTCCCGTTGTCAGGACCACCAAAATAGGGGTTGTCGCTCTTGGGACCCCCCCAAAAGGGGTCCCGCTTCTATCGGGACCCGAAAAATGGAGGTTCCCACTCGCGTGACCCCCAAAAGGGGTTCCGCTTCTATCGGGACCCCCCAAAAGGCATCCCACTTCTTTCATGACCCTTCCTGGTTCCCCGCTTTGAAACCCCCTCCCGGGTCCCAGGTTCGGAACCCCCTAAAGGAGGTTCCCGTCTCTTTGGAAGGTCTCCAAAACTCATGAGGCCACCAAAAACTCTCTTTCCTATGATTGGTGCAATTTATTGAATAATTTTCTAACCAATTTATCATTTTATTATCATATATTATCTTGTTCTTGGTATCTTATATGATTATTACAGATAATAGGGCTTGGATGCAAAAAAACGTAAAATTGTCCTAAAAGACGGATTACGTGCGTGCAATGTGGAGTATATGGAGTTATATTAAAATAAGGGAGATAATCACAAAATAACAAAAGATCACGTGTATACGATGGAAATCAAATTGGAGATCATCAGAAAATTCGAGAACAAATTAGAAGATTTAAAATAAAATTTGGAGATTTCAAGATTAAAACAAGAAGATTGAAAAAAAGCCAAAATATCTCAGGTGTCAAAATTTTGACCAAAATGCCCATTCTAAATGATTTGGCCGGTTTTTTGTGGAGATTTGAGTTGGGATTTTTAGGGTAGTTTTCTTATTCTCCGTTTTTCTATAGAGTTTATTCCAAGTCTCACAAAAGACTATATAAATGCTTGTATAGCATTAGGTTTCATATCTCTCTCTTGGGAATAAACTTTAGGGTTTTCTTTTAAGAGATCAATTACTTGTAAGTTCTCTGTTTTTCTAAATAAGGATATTCAGTTTCTTTTTAACCATGCTTGGCTAAACTTTGCATCTAAGGTTTTGATTTGTGTTCTATTGTGGTGGATATTTAAATTATTCTTGATTTAATATAAATATTTATTCTGATCTGTGTTATTCTCTCTTTGTTCTTAATCTATAGAATCTAACTTTTACAATGAAAAGTTGACGCGTTTAAGTAAGAATTAGGGATAGATCGGAAACCTAGAAACTAATTAGGTTCATGACAGTTGACGCCTAGAAATCTAATTAGAGATGGTAGAGATAATTATAAATTATAGATATTCAAACTAGTTATTACTTTGATCTAAGAGAAAACCTAAAACAGGGTAGTTGTAGCTTTTAAACCTACAAATACACATACACGGTTAAACCTAGCTTAAATCTAGTGAACTAGAATTTGGGTTTTAATTAAATCTAAATGATATAATATAATTGATGGGATAAGATTAAATCAAATAATTTATTCTATGCTTTCATGTTATTAATAGAGCGTTAATTAAATCTAGGAAAAAGAATAGAAGTTTTATCATATAAACCACAATATTAGAAAAACAATTCAAAAACCCTATATCTTCTTTTTATTATAAAAAACAAACTTTTTAAATTTCCTTGCTTTCTTTAACTTAGTTTAAAACTAATTAACACATCTCTTTGTGGGAACGATTCTCAAGTACTACTGCGATAAGATGTATACTTGTGGTTTAATTTAGAGACTAATAAAATCTCTATTAAGTTTTTGTCGCCGTTGCCGAGGAGGTGTAGTTTAATTATATTTAAATTTAAGTTTTAGTTTTTTATTTAGGTTAAATTAGATTTTTTTAGTGCATTTGATTCTGCGAATTTTCTGCATTTTACTTCAGGTATTGAGACGAAATTTCTGGACGAGAAGATCGAGACGAGCAGGAAGTAACTTAGCGATTTTTCGCATCAAAGAAATTTTCGGCCGAAACCCATATAAAATCAAATTCGGCCGAATTTTTTTTTGTTTTCTCCAAAACTTTCGGTTGTGGA
Source organism: Agapanthus africanus (assembly GCA_030015575.1). Lineage (NCBI taxonomy): Eukaryota > Viridiplantae > Streptophyta > Magnoliopsida > Asparagales > Amaryllidaceae > Agapanthus > Agapanthus africanus. The sequence continues at coordinate 479,871,750 of CM057350.1, forward strand.
TTTTTAAATTTTTCGAGCATACTCTGGAACATTGTTCTAATTTTTAATAAAGTGCCAATATTGCAACAGAATCGAGGCAAATATCTAGATTTTAGGTACGATTTCATTCTTCCCAAATATCGATTTGATTCCAACTAACAGATTTTTGCAGGATTTTTTGCGCCATTAAAAAAAATTAGTTTAGATTTTAGATTGTTTTAGATTGCATTGCATATTTAAAAAGATTCTAAGGGGCAACAACCCAATCAAGATTAGGTGGGGATTTCATCGCCCTTCCCAGACCCCACAAATCACAACCGAGCATCCGTATTAACCTATGTTAATTTAAAAAATATCTAGACTTCATCCTCTTAAGGACATGTCGAGCTTAATAGGACAAGAGGAGGTTGTAGGTAATCTAACGGTTATCCGATTCGATTTTGAGGTGACTATTGACATGTGACTAGTTGTGTTTATTTAATTAAGGCCCGCTATTTCGGTGATTCGTATAATGGAACCCTCCCACTTAACTAGCACCGATCTTCCTTCAAGGTTGTTAAATAGCTATTAGAGGATCTATCCTATAATTTATCTCTTGGCAGTTAGGAGCGGATCTAGTAACTTGACATAGGCAATCCTAGAACTAGGTTTGTTTGCGCATTCTGTTAGTGATTTGTTAGAATCTCTAGTTAATTTTTTGCATAGAAAAAAAGAAAAAAAATTAGAAGAATATAACATATATTCTTTTTCTTACGATGTATGCAAGTGTGGGATCGAGACGAAACAAATCGTTTGACTCGTCTTAATTTTATAGATACTATGGCCGATCTCGTCCCCCCTACACCTATGCTGCAGGATAGATGCTATCCAACACGCACATCACTGCCATCTTGCATAGTCTTACCTGTAGCAGCCAGTGACTATGAAATAAAACTTGCTTTCATAAACTCACTTTCTAACTTCCATGGTCTAGAATCGTAAGCCGCCTATGTTTTTATAAGGGAATTTGAGAATTTGTGCCAATTGTTCAAGTTTAAGCAGTTAAATCAAGATGTTGTAAAACTTAGAGTGATACCATTTGTCCTCACTGATAAAACTAAGCGTTGGCTTTACAGTGTGCTAGTCAACACTATTCGCACATGGGAGGAGTTTACTAAACCTTTCCTTAAAAAAAATTACCTGCGTTTAATAACCGCTAAATTCAGAAATTAAATTAGGACATTTTCACAAAAACCGGGGAAATATTTTTGGAAATATTTTGAATGTTTTAAAAACCTTCTCATTAAATACCTACATCACAATATAGCTAAGTGGGAACTATGTCAAATTGTGTACGACGATATGGAGTCTAAACTTATGATAGAGTCGATGTGTCAAGGCGACTTTATGACGAAAAATGAAGACGACGCATGGAACTTTCTAGAAGAATTATCTGTTAAAACTATGCAATAGGAGAGTACTATTGAGAGAGATTCGACCACATATAGGGGACGGTTACACACTGTTGAGGCTACATAGGGATGCAAGCCGAGCAAGCAGCAATAAGAAAATTAATAGAAAAGTTATCAACTACAACCGTTCTCGTCCAATAAATTAGCAAACCCTCTCCCTGGCTAAACTGTCAAAACTCTTTTCACATTTTTGAAGAATATCCCCTTCTATGCAGTCCTCAAGGGTAAGAGACCGCCAATACTGCATATCAAAATAATAATAATAATTCTTATTCTCAAATTTATAACCAAGGTTGGAGAAACCACCCTAATTTACAATGAAATAAAGGCGGCACTATCCAACAATTCTAAAACATAAGACAAGGTTTTCCACCTAATCCAACCCAACCCAACACACAACAAGGGTATCGGGACGAGAATACTAGACTTAATAAAGTTGATAAGCAGCTGGAAAATATTGAAAAGAAAATTGGCGAGCTAGTTGCAACATTAGGAGGACGTGAGCTAGGCACCTACCTAGCCAACCTGTAACAAATCCAAAAGATACATGTACAAACCCCTCTCAAATAAATGCTATAACTACTTTGAGGTCAGGAAAACAGGTTAATAACTAGGTTAGGATACCCGATAATTCTGAAGAGATCTCGGCTGATTGTTAGGGATATGTATGCCCAAGAGGCCATTATTGTACATTGATGTATATTATAGTGGATGTTTGGACATAAATATAGAGGACTTTCTTGCTCGACATGATAGTATTCTATCTGGTTACCTTTATCTTAACATGGTCACTGGTATTATTATATTGTCTCTCATATATATGTTGATAAAGCCCTTAGGATGTAGGCCTGACTACCAGGACTATGATGCAGATCATACTACTGGGACCTGGGTAGTCCATAAGCACATCCTTTAATTGTTCCTAGTCAAGGATATATCGAGACAGGGCATCAATATTCCAGAGTAGACTAGTGTGTACATTTCTTGACCCTATATGGGGCAATGGTTGATTCCATATCCATTGGTGTTTGATATCAAAGATTGTATACAGGTGCTCATTAGATAATGGGTACACCGAACAGGACTCGCCAAAAACTCCTAGTAGGTACTATACCTATCGTGGGATAGCAGTTCTCTGGTGACACTGGTACAGGCCTGAGATCGTCATAGAGACTTGTGTGGTTCCTACTGTGCTTTGATTTTCTCCTTACCATGGCTCAAAGGAGTCGTGTAAACAGGTGGATTTTGGGTACAGTCCCGAGTCACATGGAGGCAATGAGCGATAGGAGGGGTTTCGTCTCTCCCGGTATTGGGATCAGTAGTTTCAAGAACCGTTATGAGCCATACATCGGCATGACTTATCAAGTTACTGGGGTATGACGTTACCACCCCTAGATTCGATATACGACATATCAGACGAAGAGACTGGACTGTACGGTAAGTATTACTTATATGCTTCATGGGAGTTTGGACAAGCTTGCTTGTTGATCTTCTAATCGCTCAATACCTAGGTAGCCGTTACATCCAGCTAGTATCGCTGACGGCTTGTGGGTGACTGATGTGATCATCACCCACTGCTGGCGTATTGACGAGTCTTCAGAGCCCTACACAGAAGTTTTCTCGTTCAAGCGAAACGAAGTAAGGCGCGTATGTTGATATGTGCGGGGGGCTGATTAAATACGAGTATGTGATACCGTATTCTAATCTGGCGGTTATTTGTTATCGGTTAGGTTATATGTGATATAACCAGATTATCGAATCAAGTGTTGATTTGATAATGTGATATACAGATAAATAATATTAGTCGGTCATATGTGATATAACTGGATTATTAAATTAAGTGTTGATTTAAATATGCGATATATATATATATATTAGATATAATTATATATTAACTAATATTATATATTTGATATAATTATATATTAACTAATATTGTTAGCTCACGTATTATGTTTCTTAATATATATATATATATATATGTATATATATATATTAATGTGTGTGTGTGTGTGTATTATGAAGCATGGTTGATTTTCTATTTTTAGAAAATAGAAATAAAAGGTGGAAATTGGAAAGATATCTATAGTATGGTTCATGACATGGGTCTTTATATTTCTTTATTCATTTGCTTGCACTATTGAAGTATGGTTCAATAAATTTATTAGAAATTTATTCATGCTTCAATAAGTGAGCAAGAGGGTAGTTCATTCTTGACTTGAGTTCATTGTTTTTGCCTTAGCTATTTTTCTTAAGCTCTTGCTCTCTAGCTCTCTCCTTTTTATCCTTACCTCATGTCCAAGCTCAATCCCTCACATGAGTTGTGAACCCTTGAGCTTGTGAACATCCTAAGTGAACCCAAACACCCCAACTTCACATCCTAGTTTGAATTGGTAATTTGAACTAGTGTATTTCTTTCACTAAAGAGTTTAGTGAAGAGATAGCTTGGATTAAAGAGGCTTCGGGTAGATCGTCTTTGGCACGAAGATCAAGAAGGTAGCTTGTACCATCTTCAAGTGGAGACTAGTAGAGTCACGTGGACTAAAACCCGGAGTATTTGAAGAGAAGGGCACGATCTTCAAAGGTTGTAGTTTTGTTCTCTTACTATAGTTTTCTTTATATCATAGTTAAAACCTAATCATCAAGTTAATGATCTTGGTTAGTGCAGATTAGCACCACTAATTTTTTAAAAATAGCATGCTTGATGTTAGTAAAACCTAGTGGTGGTGCTAACATACACTTTCACTGATGAGGAGCAACAAACTCTCGATATTCCTATACAGCCGGCATCAATTCCTACACCCACACCCACATTTCATCCATCTTCTATAGATACCCCTCTTGAGCCTAGAACACCATATCCAAAGCGTTTAAAGGACAAAAAGTATGATGCTAAAGTAATGAAGATGATGGATATGTTTAAACAAATCAACATCAACATCTTTCTACTAGATGCAATTGACCAAATTCCATCATATACTAAATTTCTTAAAGACCTGTGCACTAAAAAGAGGCAAACGCATGTGCCTAAGAGGTTTTTTTAGCCGGTAATGTTATTGATGTCCTACGTAATGCATTACCCATAAAATATAAGGACCCCGGTTGTCCTATAATTTCATGCATTATAAGAAGTAAGGTCATTAATAGAGCTTTACTTAATCTAGGCGCTAATGTAAATTTCCTTCATTTTTCGGTCTATGAACAGCTAGGGATAGGTGAGTTTGAACCTATAAAAGTCACTTTACAGTTGGCAGACCGTTCTATTAAGAAGCCAAAGGAAAAGATTAAAGATATATTAATCAAAGTAGGTGAATTTATATTCCTTATAGATTTTATCGTTTTATAAATACAACATATCTCTAACACTAAAAATCAAATTCCGGTAATCTTAAGACGACGATTCCTAACTACTGCCGACGTTTTGATTAACTATCGCAATGGTTCAATGAAAATTTCATTTGAAAATACGACAGTTGATATAAATATTTTCAATCTAGGAAGCCAACCAAGTAATTCTCATGACTTACCTTGTAATATCAATGCTTTATTTGAATTGTCTAATGAGAAAACAAGTGACGATGATGAGTGTTTATTTGATTTTAAGGACTACGATTCTTTATTTGATAGAACACATGATCAACTTATTGATACTTCTCCTAATCTTCATGATGAACTTAATATGGTAAGATCTCGAAATAGTTTCCTTGAAAATCAAATTTTGTTGTTAGAAAAGAAGAAAAAGGTTAATGAATATTTGAAAAACGAAAAAGAGAATATGATTTCATCTTGCAATTCTTTGAGAGAAGAAAATAATAATTTGATTGAAATTTTTACTAGTGAAATTGATATTTTAAAATCTTCTAATAGTTCATAAGAATTTTTGAAAAATGATGGTTTGATTGATAGATTAGAAAAAGAGAAAAATAATTTTCTGGCACAATTTGATAAATTAAAGAAGAAGAAATTTGAGTTTATTTCAAAAATTGATATTCAATAAAAAAAACTATTGATGTTTTAACAACTGAAAATGAAAATTTAATTTTATCATGTGATGTTTTGAGAAATAATCATGAAAATTTAATTTCAACTTTTAAAGCTGAAATTGATGTTTTGAAATTATCCTATATTTCTCAAGGAACATTGCTAGAAGAAATCGCTTCTCTCAAGAAACAAAATAATGATTTAACAGTTTTTTTTTTGCTAAGTTTTCAAAAAGAAAGGAAACAATTGATTCTTTACCAAGCAAAAGGAAGAAATTTTTAAATAAATGAGATATTGATCTTAAAACATCAAAGATTCAAAAACCCACTTCATCTAAATGTGTCAACCACTATTCTAATCATAAATTTAGTTCCATGGGTACATCTAATCACACTTATCACTATTATGGTACACATGGTCACTTTGCATATTTTTGTGAGTTGAAAAAAAATCTTTATATACTAATTTAAAATGGGTCCCCAAAACTAACCCTCATAAACCCAAGTTAGTTTGGATACCAAAATGCTTGCCCACATCTTCTTTTATAGGTATTGAGAATTTGAAATCAGGAAGATTTCAACAAAGGTAAGCACAACTATACGGGTGTAACAAGGTATGTACTCTAAAATAATGAGGACATTGTTTGATTTAAGTGTGGGGGGAATTGCTTTTGTACATTAAATCCCCAGTTCCTTTTATATTTTTTCGTATTTTTTTAATAAATATTTTCCCAATATTTTCCTATATTTTTCTAATTATTTTCATACCTTTCATTTTTTTCTTTTCTTTTAACCTAATCTAAAACCCTAAACCCTAACCCAATTCCCTAGCCTAAATCCACACTGGCCCAGGCCCAACACCCTAACCTAAATCGCTTGAAGCCACTTGAAGGCAAGAAATGGGCTCAGAGCATAGAAGACGACCCAGTCGCAGCTCAAGTTCCAGATGTGGCATGGATCAGAATAGCAAAACTTTAGCTTACTGACAATGCCAGAGTCTGGTGGAAGGCCAAGTAGACCCATCTTGAGAAACCGATCGAGTGGAAGACTTTCCGTGATCTCTTTGACATCAAATATTTTCCGGAAACCGCACGCTTCGAGATGGAACAGAAATTCATTCACCTGCAACAAGGATCCATATGTGATAAGTCGATGGATGAGTATGATCCAGAATTCACCATGCTCGACAGATTCTCCGCCTATCTAATTCCTACTGCAGAGAGCCAGGCGCTTCCAGTAAGGATTAGACCCTGAGATCCAGGATACCCTTGCAACGGGAGAATACCTAACACATGAAGCAGTTTTGAAGTCATCACGTCATTATGAAGCTATCGTTAAGAAGAAGGGAAGGCCACAGTCGGTCGGTATGAAATGTCCTGCCAATCGGATTACTGGAGGAGCCTCTTCTAGGCCAACTCTCCTAACGCCAGCTATGAGGCCATGAGGATCATTTTCCGAGACTGAACCAAACTTCTGTATCTATTGTAAGAGGACCGGACACCAAGTCAAGGATTGTCGTCGAGCGAATGGTCTTTGTCTGATATATGGATCACTCTCATACACTATAAGAACTTATCCACACAATCAAACTGGTCCAGCTCCCACAGCTAGACCAGCTATTCAAGCTCCACGTACTCGGTTAGCCCTTCCTGCACCACCTCCATGCAGACCACCTTTACTTCTTCAGCCATCGATGTACCAGCATGCACAGAGAAATGTGCAGAGACATCAGGATTTCACTTTGGTAGCTGTAGAGACCGAAAGTATAGGTCAAGATAACACTGGTAAACTACCTCCCACCTTTTTCAGCCATTACAAATTCTTGTATCCTTTTTTGGTTTCATCTACCAAAACATTTTCATGCACTTTCAATACAATATCAGTAGTTCCTTCACCACTGCTGTAATCAAATTTTTTTGGAATCTGTTACAACACCCTTGTATAAATTTCGAAGATGAAATTTTTATAAAGAGGGTAGAATATAACAACTCTGAGATCACGATAATTTTTTTTTCTTTTTAATGTATAGAAGATAGTATAACAGCCTAAATTTGAGTTATAAGTTACTTTTGCTAAATAAAAACAAGAAACAAGTTGTAGTTCACTGGTAAAGCTCTTGCACTGCAGTGACGTAGCCCCTATGTTCGATCCCCATCAGACACAATATTTTTTCTGATTTTTATTTTTAAATTTTTGGAAGCACAAAAGATTGCACGTGCAATACAGAGAAAAAAGAAAAGTCAGAAAAATCAAACATGTGGAAAATGGAGTAATCACTGAGAAATACACGTAGCACAAATCTCGAGATCCAACCACAATAATCGACCGGCGGACCTCCTCTTTTGGCCGGCACCGATGGCTGTGATGAGGCCATTGAAGCCCGGGCTCTGCACACTTATCTCTTCACCTATCTTTAACTCCTCTGCACTGTTTGATTTCACTGCAATAAAAAAGAGACCCTTCAATTCACAATTAAACCAAATTTTAATGCTTTTAATCCATATTTTTAATTCCAAAACTCTAATTATGTACTATAAATACCATCCCACAGTTTGGCTCAGCACCATTCTAAAAATTCTAGCCAAAACTCTCAAAAATTTTCTAAGTACAAGTGGAGTAAAGAGGAGTTAGCAAGCGATCAACTTCCGGCGAAGATCGAAGCAACATACGGAGATCCCGCGATACCACAACGACACCTACCTCTTCTTCCCCCTCTTCTTAGCACAGTCAAATAATAAGTCTCTTCCAAACTTCTTTTCTCTTCTTTGAAATTCTTTTTAATCAAAATCGGTAAAAGTGGAGTTAATACTGATATCTATTTTATAAACCCTAGAAACTCCCATTTTTCTTATATATTGTTCATCCAAATTCTTACACAATACTTGTAATTATAATACCAATGTTTATAATAAATTTTAACCAAGAATATCATGTAAAATAACTTTAATTCACTTTTCATTAAAATACCATGAACTTTAATATCATCCCTTTTAGTTTTGTGAAAACTATACCTTTAGGAAAAACTTCACGGGATAACGACCTACCCCTCACATACACTCCTATTTCATAGCACGATGCATTTTTGTATGAATTTTTGTACGAAGAAAATATTACATTAAAATACCACTTACTTTTAAAAAACCGGTTTCTTTTAGAACAGTATTTTGATTCCTTTGCGAATACGCATCTACAACCCTCTTTAGGATACCCACTAATGGATGGTGCAGATTATCACACATCCTTGGGCTAGTAGAACGAGATGCAGACCTCCTCACGGAGCATTCGGTCTCGAAAGGATTTAAATACGGTTTTTAAGAAAAACGAATTTTCTAAACAAATAAAGAAATTCAATTTTTAATAATTATATAAAAATTACAAATCCTTATTTACAAAATATAATAAACTTATTTTCTAATATGAAAGATTAACAAGTTTCAATAAAATACCATCAAGTTACCGAAAGACAACTCTTTTCAATAAAATACCATGAACTTCCAAAGTCAATTGTTTATCACTAAAATACCTCAAATCCATAAAACTCATGCTCATGAAAACCCTAATAATATAAATAACCCCTCGAGGTTTATTTTTAACTATATTAAAATATTTTTCATAAAACCCCCTCGAGATATATATAAAACAAAATTAAGAACTTTAGTAAATATAAGTTTAAGCGGGATCAATTCTCTTGAGCCTCAGGAAGCCAGAGAAAGTGAGTGCTTGCCTATTTAACGAAGAAAACTTAACAGAGTTATCAATAGTAATTATCTTGGAAAAAGATACAAATCGTTCCGTCCATATGTAGCAGTTACCGATAATTCCCGAACCTAACATTTCCAAAGTTAAATTAGTACAAATGTCTGACTCAGTCTGAGTCTAATTCAAACCTGAATCTAAAATCAAACATGAATACTTGAACATGAACATGAACGCTCGAATTCAAACCATCAATATCAAACATATATACTTGACTTAACCAAACCATGGTTATAATTGGACACGAACCTAACATGAATACCATAACACAATGGCTGTTATTTAAACTGACTTGACTCGAACTATGAATACAACTTGACATGAATACAAGAATACTTGACACGAATACATGATATTGATATGAACTCAATCTTGCAACTTGATGTATTCATGGATTCGAGTAAGGCTGGTAATCTTAACTGTAATGTAGAATACACGGGGTGTTGGGGTAGTTCATGTATGAATCCAAGGAAATCTTTGGAGTCCCCCTAGATCATGAATCCATATCTACTAATACAAGCAAGCTATCATGAGGGCCCGTATTTCCTTGCTCCTGGATTATAGCCTGTTGAGTTTGGAATACTTCAACACTAGGTTGAAGTCTCGTTACTAACACTTGATCAGGCACATGGTTCCTTACCCGTAGATTACAGCCTGTTGGGTTCGACAACACTCTTGAGATTGATTGACATTCACCCTTGAACTCACGTTAGTTACTTTTACCTTTTAGAGACCTTTTAGGACACTTACAATCTCTTCATGTTCACTATACCAACACTTCACGGCCATGTTATACTTGTTTGCCATGCTAATATAGTTGATATACACATTACCATACACGCTACTATACTTGTCTACATGTTCATGATTTATATCCATGCTATACCATATATTATATTACATCTTGCATTTCATTTATATACATCACACCCATTTCTTGGGGACTTACCGAGCGAAAGTTCGCTGACGGGCATTCTACCCACCTTTGTTTCTTGAAATGTTCGCCAGATACTATGGAGACTAAGAAGGTGGACATTATAGAGGAGAAGCGATCAGAGAGCAACTCAGGACTAGACTAGTTATCTTTTTCATTTTATGTATGCCACCTGTTTAGGCATCTCTCTTCTTGTATTGTATTTTCTTTCAGTTGAACACATGTATTGTAAATGAATCATGTTGAATGTAAATAAAGTTGTTGAAGTTTAAATCTCATGTTTATTTCTTATCATTTTATATTGCTTACTTTACGCTTAGCGTATTTATTCCGGGAAATGACTTTCTCGAAATAAATACGTCGCGGCCTCGTCACGTACTGTCTTCCGTCTACCAGAAAGTGGGGCGTGACAGACAACCCCCCACATTGCCGCTCCAGCCACGGCCAAGTCCAGACCATATAGCCGAGCCAAGTTGTCGCCGTTGCAGCCATGAATGTGACGTGGTCGTGTTTGTGCCTTCGCCGTAACCGTTCATGCAATCGCCATCGATGTGCGGTCGTCACAGGCAAGTGAATTCTCCACTTGCTTATCATGCTACTTCAAACCTTAGCTATGAAATCTATTATAACTGGATATATCTATAGCTATAATTAGATAATAGTTCATTATTGAAATTTTGTAGCGAACTATAGTACCGTCTTATTGTTTGGAGCCTGACTAGGGCTTATTACTGTGTTTGATATTATGTAGGAGTTATATGGTCACTACCTAATTTCATTTGGATAAATGAAACGGGAGTTACAATCGATAACCAAACGTTTACCTAGATGTTCGATAGGTTAACCGAATGAAAATCCTATTTAACATGCCTGTGTTTTGTGAACGTCAAATTCTGCCACTGACGATAACTATTGTGTAGCGATTTACATTTAAAATGTTGAGAATATCGTTACGAAATGTCGCCCCAAGGAGGAGACGCCAAATCTGAGTTTTACGGTACATGTCGTGGTGTTAAATTGATATTAAATTAGATACATACCGGAATATATTGTTATATGTCTCATATCGAAGCTAACTCGATAATCTATATGCCTCTATAATTTATATTTCGATACTGATATAACACAATGACGGGAACTGATTTGGAATGCGGCTCTGGACTGCAGTCCAGAGCAGCATTTCACATTGACGCCTGACTCTAAATAAATGCATAGCTCTGTATGAAAATGAAAATATATGGAACCCTATACCATTATGAATACAATCCTATTAGCTAACTATAGGTGGTAGTTTCTGTAGGGTGTTTTTCGTCACCCCATTGAGATAGGAATACGCGCACGCTTCTCAGGTGTACTACAGATTCCCCCTGCCTAGGGTAGGCCAGAGTTTAATGATTATGGGGATCCGAATCTCCGGCAGCCGCGGACTAAGCTGCCGTTAATTGCCCCTCGCCTTTGGAGCGAGGGAACCTCCGATTAACGGGTTAAACTGGTTATGCGAACTCAATGTGCAGTGTACGTGTGTTTTGTTTTGAAAGGGGGTTTTGGATATATCGGGAGCCACGCAGAGTTTTTACAGGGGTCCCGCTACCCGGATAGCGGGCTGGGGGTCAAGGGGGCTAGCGGGCCCCTTGCGGGGTTCAGGGCAGCGCCCCGGCCCAAAATTTTTTTGGAGGGGGAGAATGTTGCGGAGTATGTGTATGTGTACATATGTATACATATGTATATATATACATGTATATATAAACAAAAAAGGGGAAAAAGACATCCAAAGGATGCGTGGGGGCCAACGCCTTGAGCGCTGTGCGCTTAGGTGCTGTGCGCTCAGGCGCAAGCGCTCCACGTGTCGGCACGTGGGCGCTTTGCGCATGAGCGCTGGGCGCTAGGGCGCAAGCACGCCACGTATCGGCACGTGGGCGCTTTGCGCTTGGGCGCAAGAGCGCGCGCCACGTGTCGGCACGTGGGTGCTTTGCACGCTTTGTGCTCGGGGCGCAGTGCGCTTGAGCGCAAGCGCGCCACGTGTCGGCACGTGGGTGCTTTGCGCTCGGACGCAGTGCGCAGGAGCGCAAGCGTGCGCGCCACGTGTCGGCACGTGGGCGCTTTACGCTCGGGCGCAGTGCGCTTGAGCGCAAGCGCGCCACGTGTCGGCACGTGGGCGCTTTGCGCTCGGGCGCAGTGCGCTTGAGCGCAAGCGCGCCACGTGTCGGCACGTGGGCGCTTTGCGCTCGGGCGCACTGCGCAGGAGCGCAAGCGCGCGCGCCACGTGTCGGCACGTGGGCGCTTTGCGCTCGCGCGCAGTGCGCTGGAGCGCAAACGCGCCACGTGTCGGCACGTAGGTGCTTTGCGCTCGAGTGCTAGCGCGCCGGCGAGGAAAAGAGGGCTTTTAACCCCAAAAACTCCCGAAAGAGAAATTAGAAAGGAGTTGGACTCCTGAATGTGTTTTTTTTTTTTTGGGTTAATGGGAGGGGTTCTTCTTCTTCCTCCCCTGTTAGCTGGATCTTGAAGATCAAGAGATATGGGATTTTAAAAAAATCACTCCTTTTTGAGATCTAATGGAAGATCTGAGTTCCCCTTGATGGGTTTTATGGTGAAAAACTAATTTGTTTTATAAAAAGGAGAGTAGAACCCTTGATTTAATTCAAGAGAAAGAAGCAGGTTTTGGAACCTTGAAGAAGGAGAAAGATCTCAGATCTAAAACCTTTTTTTGGAGAGAGAAAAGTTATGAGATATTTTCATTATCTTTTGCCTTTATAGGCTATACACTTTACACATAGCCCCTTGGGCTTCACAAAATGGCATTTTGCCTATCCCATGGCTCATGTGCCATTTCTTTTTGCACATAAGCCATGGGCTTTACAAAAATTTGGCTTTATGCCTATTTTTCTTACATTTATCCATAAAATAAAATAAAAGAAATGCAACAAAATTATTTATTACAAAATTTTTATCTTGGCATGGGGGGAGGCCGGCCGCTTCATGTTCGGGCTCGACCCGGGCATGGGCCCACTGGATCTGGGCTTGGGCCCACTTGGCTTGGGGTTGACTTTGATTTTGACTTGGTCAACCGGGGTGTAAATTTTTACCCCAACAGTTTAATTTGATTTTACTACCGTTTGATATTTTAATTGCATTTTCAACCGTCAAGGTATACTGCAGTTTACTACAGAGACAGGTTGTATACCCTAGCCTTAAACAGGACATATCTTACAGCATGCAGCGGATATTGTTGATCCGTATGGTTCATTGGAAACGTAATTGATAGACCTAAATTTTACTTACTGCAGCGTCACCTAATTATGATCCCAACAGGGAGTAAAATGTGTTACGAAATGGACTTTCAGCTCAGGAACTGAATTTCCAGTGATGAACACTTAAAATGAAATGACCGTAACTCGCAAACCTGAAACCCTATTGTTTTGGAATCAATTTTGTTGGATTTCTGTTTAAGTTTACTTACTGCCTCTTTTGTATCTTTTTGCCTAATTATGAACGCACGAATTAATATGTTTTTCTGAACTCGTAATGTACATTGTTTTTAATATCGTACATGACTTGTTATATGGCATCACTCTCGTATTTACCCGACCATGCTACCATCAGTGATAGTGAACGTTCATAGTTATTTGCAGAGAACTTTGCATTTTCGAATGTGGGTGGTATTAGATTAGTTGTGTCAAGTACGTCAGAGTTAAGCGATTGATTCATGAAAGTGAACAGTGCGGTGAAAAGTTAATAAAACCGCGATTTTGACACGTGCTTGTATACAATTAGTCCTATACATATAGTTTTTATAAGACGGGGAAAAGGGGAAATCAAGGTGGAATCGAACTCGTATTTAGCAAGGTACAGTGACTTAGAGGATGATCATTCGATATTAGCGATACACACACACACATTAGGTCGTGGGCCTAGCAGTACGACTGCAGGGCTATGTCCCAGGCAACAACAGACCATAGTCTCGGGCATGCACGAGACCTTCGTTAAACACGAGCATCATTTTCCACCGACTGATTTTATTTGACTTAGTGACTGATAGGTAATGACATATAAATTTCATAAATTACTGACATGATATTTATACTATACTATTCATATTCTCTTGATATTCCACATTCTTATATTACTGTATTCTACCGTTCATTTCATGCTTAATATTATAGTACACATACTATATATATTGCTATATGTGTCGCCCTGACGACCTGAGTGTGCATGCTCAGAGAATGAAGTGGACCTAGCTTAGGAGCAGGACCTGTTATTCGAGATCGCGGAGATTTAGACCTCGACAACAGCGCTATCATATTCTGTTTGCACCAAGAATATTGCTATTTCTTTTGGTTAGTTATTTCTTTCATTCAAATAACTGTATCTTGAACATTGTTGATTAAATGTAATAAAGTTGTGAGCTGTGATTTCCTTTACTCTCGTGATATGTTTACTGATTACCATGTAATGCTAGAAACCAAAGTGTGACTACGGTGGGATTATTCCTTGACCGTAGGAGCATGGCTGGCCTAATCACCCCTCGTATTCCATATTTTGGGAAGCGGCGCATGACATGGTTTTGTCGACCAAGAATCACCAAAATTTGGTTCTGTGGATTCTCCATAGGCTGTGTATCTAAAACTATGAAATCCACCGGGAATATAAATTCCCTGACTTTAATCAACACGTTGTCTAACCCACCCTTAGGGTGGATGATAGATCGATCGGATATTTGGAGAGTATAGTGTGTGGGTTTCAACTCTCCTATACTTAATTGCTCATACACAGAATATGGGAGTAAGTTAACACTAGCACCAAGGTCAAGAAGAGAGCGATTGATGTTTTTACCCCCAATAGTTATAGAAATTGTAGGAAAACCGGAGTCCTTACATTTCTTGGGCAAATTTTGGATAAGAGCATTACTTACATTACTCGCTAAGAAAACTTTTTTAGCTACTTGAGTTTTCCTTTTCTTAGTGCACAAGTCCTTAAGAATTTTTGCATAGGATGGGACTTATTGGATATCAATATTAATGTCAACTTGTTTAAATATTTCCACAACCTTCTCCATTTGTGGACTTGGTTTGTTGGATCTCAACCAGTTTGGAAAATGAGCTTTGTTAAAAAAGGTTGGGTCCAACACTTGGGGAGAAGTTTTTGGAGATGGAATGAATCCTAAAACTGGAGTTGGGGTAGCATGAGAGGAGAATACATTTAAGAAAGTGGACGGAGAGTTCGAGCCTAGTGGAGAATGGAGAATGTGCTTGGAAGAAGATGACTAATTAGAAGAGGAAGAAGATGACTGATTAGAAGAAGCAGAAGTCGTAGTAGTAGCCGGGGTGTTATCGTTGTCATCAAACTGTTCTCCAACATGGTTGTTCAACATTCTTCCCAATCTCAAAATAGTTACGGCACTCACATTATGATTTTATTGGTTAAGAATAGCGTTAGCGTTTTGTGGGTGGCCGGGATTTGGTAAAGGTTGAGATGGAAGTTTCCATTTCTCTCTTCCACTTATTTCTGCATTCAACCGTGCAATTTGTGTTTCGATTGATTTGATACTTTCACCATGGGACGCAGTGTGTTGTACTAACGATTGGATAGAAAAAGTTAGACTAGCCGACATTTGAGCAGATTTTTTAATGAAGGATTCTAAGCTTCTCTCGAGTGCAGAGACTTTGTCGGTGCCTGCAGGAGGAACATTATTTTGTGATTGGAAAGAATTGTTATAAGGAGCAAAGTTGTTTACCAGATTTTGGAATTGTTACGGTTGAAAGGGCTGCTTAATTTGTTGTGGTGGTGGTTGTTGTTGCTGTGGAGGAAGCCTTTGATAGTTGTTTTGATTTTGAAACTGATTTTGATTTTGTTTTTGAGTTTGGTTTTGGTTCCAAGCAAAATTAGGATGATTCCTTCATCCCGGGTTCTATGTGGACGAATAGGGATCGTTTCTATGTCGTTGCTGTAAAAAAGTATTAGTTTGTTCTTGACCTTGAGACGAAGGATTTAAAGGACATTCTTCAGTCAAATGTGATGGGTCAAAACAACAACCACACAAGGTTTTGGGGAGAGAAACTTGGTTTAGGAAGGCTGAAGAAAATTTGATCTCAATAGCTTCGAATTTGTTTAGCATCGCAGCCATTTCGGCTTTCATTGAGATTGAAGCATCGAGCAGATGGACCCTTGTTCTAGTTGAAGATGAAGATGATGTTCTCGGTCTTGTGCTCTCCTACTATAGTGTTTGCTCGGAAAGATCTTTAAGAAATTGCTATGCCTCCTCGTCAGATTTTGACATGAAATGACATTGACAAATAGTTTCTAGCATTTTTTTCGTCGCTGGATTAACGCCCTCATACATAATTTGGCAAAGTTGCTATTTTTTGAATCTGTGATGAGGGAATTGGACAAGGAGATCTGTGAACCTTTTAAAGCATTTCCAAAAGGGTTCGGTGGGAAATTGAGCAAACTGGTTGATCTTGCTCCTTATGTGGGCAGTCTTATGATTAGGATAGAATTTTTTAAAGAATGCCTTAAAAAATTCATCCCAACTGGTGATGGAATGTGAGGAGGTTCTATAAACCCACTTCTCCACGAGATCGCATAAGGTGAATGGAAGAATACGTAATCTCATAGAATTCCCAGACAGTTGGATGGTGCTCATCATTGCACATACGTTTTGAAATTTAGTGATAAAAACGTAGGCATCCTCATATTCAAGCCTGTGAAATTTAAGAAACAAGTTGATGAAGTGGGATCTAATTTCGAAGTTATCCCCATGGCTGGTGGAAAAGACAGACATGTATGAAGGGGTCCGCATGTAGGGTAGCATCGGTCTTGGAGAGGGATGCGTGGTGATGTTTGTGTAGGAGGTAGAATTTGCGCACCAAGAGATGATGGCATCGTGGGGTTTTTTACGTTAAAACTCGGTGGATGTCCATCCATATCAAGAGACGTGGTAGATGAAGGTGAAGAAGAAGGTGAAGAAGTATCGACCATGAAGTCGATAGCGAAAACACGGACTAGACGGGACCGAACATGCACTAAGCGGGTTTAGTGCACGTGGCAGCATGTGAGAAAGTGGGAGAAAGATGTTTAGAATGCTTTGCTTTGGCAAAATGACGAACGCTAGACTTGACTCAACCAATCATAAAAAGATGCACAAACAGTTCTTAGACCTAGGGTCACCTAGGTCAAATCACTAGACTGCTCATAAACTTCCAAAGGATAAGACGTAGGATAAAGCCTTTATCACCTCCTTATCTTTCTTGCAGCCAGTTAAGTGGTAGGTAAGTGCGAAATATCCGCTATATGAATCACCGAAATAGCGGGCCTAATTAAATAAACCACTTGCCTTAGACACTATAAGAAAGATGCGGATAGGTAACAAATTACCCATGACCCTCCTCTGTCCTAATTGAGCACGATTGTCTTTAGAAGCTTGGTCTAGATAATTTTTATTAATGTAAGGTGATACGTATGCTCGTTTATGATTTTTGGGGTTTAGGAAAGGTAATGAACTCCCCACCTAGTCTGAATTTGGGTTTCTTACCCCTTAATATCAATTTAAATCATGCAAAGCAAAAACGCACAAAAAAAATCTAAAACACGCAAAAAGATATTTTTTTATTTTAGGCATTGTTTGCAAAGAATCCTGCAAGTAGAAACAGTTTATTTGAGCTTTAGAAGGGATGAAAGGAAGAAAGGAAGTCACCAAAAAAATTGGAGAGAAGATACTACGAAAGCGCTGCGCTTCCGCCGCCAAATGTACTCTTGCGCCGCAGTTCTGCCGCCTCCTTTGGGCCAAGTTGCCCAATTCATTAGCACCGAACTCCTAATCCTCTGCTCTCCTGGTTCAGGCAATTGTATTCACCGTAAGCTCACCCAGATACTCTAGATTTCCTGTACAACTCGAACAAACATCATATAACATATCAAGATGCGGTTTGACATTTTTTTTATTTTATTTTTTATTAGATCAACACGAATAACAAAAAGAATAAAATTACCGTTTCCCAGGAAACAACGCCATTTGATTGATATTAAATTATGTGTCGTTTATCACTTTAAATACTCCAATCAATATGGTGTCGCAATAGCAAGTCGCGATGAGTATGAGCCGTCCACAGGGAGTCTGTAGTCTTATTTTTAATGTTTTAGACGAGTTGAAGGTTAGTTTTGTTTTTTATTATAAGTGTGAGATAACAATAAAAAAGTGCTTATTAGGGTTTCAGGACTAGATAGTTAAGGGATGGTGATTAAATACATTAATCTTTTTATCTTTAATTATTTATAGCTCGAGGAAGAGGAATGAATGTGGATTAGGGTATTTAGAGGGGTACTAGGGATTCTCTCTATTGACCCTTGTTCTTCTATTGATCCATACTAAACTCAAAGCTTCAACAAAACAAATATTAACTCATTCTCAAATTGGGGTCGCAACTATCAAAAAGTGACGGTGCCCCCAAATAGGGGAGTTAATGCTCACCTACTTGAAGTTTATAAAAATCAAAATATAAAAAGAATATGAGGGATTTACCATCCCTTATATTCCCCTTTCCTACAACCCTAACAAGCGAGAATTTACTCGCTCATTATTAAAATAGGAGGACAAAGAAGAAAGATTGAAGAAGAATCAATATATGCTAACTACTAGGGCTCTCACTATAGCAAGAGACAACCTTTAAGTATCATCGCATACAAATAATTAAGTTGAGAAAGGAAGGAGAAAAGAGTTTTCTTTTAATAAAAAAAACTAACTACTAGATCCCTCACGATAGCGATGAGATTCTTTGAGCATCATGGTTTCAAAAAATCGTTAAGAGAGAGATCGTAGAGAAAGAGAAAATATTTGAAATATCATCATCCTAATAATAAAAGTAACAAGCGATAAAAAATGCAAGGAAATAAAATGCAGAAATTAAAGTAGACAAGAATGCAATAGAACCCCTACCTTTTATTGATCAACTTGAGCTTCAATACAATTTATTAATGGCTATGGAAATAGACTACAAATTCTAAAAACCCTAAAACATAAAACTCTAGATGCCTCTTTGTTGGGTGCTCTCGCTGCTATTTATAGGCCTTGCAATCTGAAACCCTAGCGTCGAAGCCGCTATACACGAAAAGACCAAACTGCCCCCGAAACCCTAACTTGTGCGGCGTTTAAGGAGCGGCGGATTCACGGTCATTTGATGGATTTGGCGGCGGTTCCATGGCCTGGTGATGGATTTGAGCTTCCAAACTTTTTGTATTGCGTTCTCACTATTTTAGATGGTCTCTAAGCACATAATATCTTGATTTTGCTGACACTGAAATTTGCAGGGTTGACTAAGTTGACTTTGACTTTTAACTGGATCGGTCCAGTTTTACCTCTAAGGTCCGTCATTCGCTCCAAACCTGTTTCCTGAACTTATGTAGCAAACTCGGATTAAAAACACCAATTCTATAGGAAATATTATAAAGAATGGATGGTATTAAAATGCAATTTTATGATATAAACAATTGTCAAACCTCTTTGCCCCAAAATTGAATACGTACTGCAAATATAGCCTAGCCCCTTTCTCTTAATGGGGGTCGCGCTCAAGTGAAGAATAATACCGCTATTCTTTTTCGGCAAAGTCTATAACGAGCAATGTCCAATGTTTATTATGGAATATCGGAGTGGTAATATGAGTGGATGGGAATTCCATGCATCGTCAATGTATATATTCCATCCACTGCTATTCATGTACAACTTTGCGGTGTACAGGATCAATAATCATGCTCGGCCACAAGTATTTAACTTGTTGATAAATTGATGGATTTAATCGGGAGAACCGGATAAGATAAGTAGGCATTACTATTATCCACGGCCTCATGAAGGCAAATGGAGGTATTAATGTGTCATGGGCCAAAACCCTCATCAAGTTATCTGCCATCTTGATAAAGGAGTCCATCATCTATAAATAGTTTACATATTTATAAGTTGCCTGTAACTTCTAATAAATTGCCTATAACTTCTAGCCACTGGCCTATAACTTTTAGTAAATTGCATGTAATGTCTAGTAATTTGCATGTAACTTCCACTAAGTTGCCTGTAATATCTATTAACTTTTTTTTGACCAAAACGAA
This sequence comes from Agapanthus africanus, assembly GCA_030015575.1. Lineage (NCBI taxonomy): Eukaryota > Viridiplantae > Streptophyta > Magnoliopsida > Asparagales > Amaryllidaceae > Agapanthus > Agapanthus africanus. The sequence continues at coordinate 479,891,942 of CM057350.1, forward strand.
GGCTTAAAGCCCCTGCATTTTTTTAAACAAAAATTTTAATGAAACTTACAATAAAGTCACCAAAAATAAACCAAAAAAGGGAAAAAAAGTGCAACAAAAGGAAAAAAGGAAATTGAGACAAAGTAAAGAGCAGCTAACACATTCAACTCTATCCCAAGACACTTATTAAGTTTCAAACTCCTTCGAGACCCTACGAGCCTCGCATGCCATCAAACTGAAACTTCACCCTTCTAGTCTCCCTGCTCCTGACCATGTTCCCCGTTACTTGGACTCTCCTCCATCGCTTGTACTTTCGGTTTCTTCCCTACCCTTACGGATGCTAGACCTGACCAAAATGCGATGATTGATTCAATAACATTAACCACATGCAAAGTAAATTTTTTAATATTATTTAAAATTCTATTATTCCTCTAGGCCCAAATGCCCTAACAAATTACGTAAACCAACTATCCCATATCCCATATGAAATCGTTTATCCAACTCATTCCTATATTGACTCCAAAAATCAACTAAAGACCCGAAATACGACCTAAACCTTGCTTAATTCCCAAACCTATCCTAAATATGTCTAACAAAATCGCATGTTATGAACAAGTGATCCACCGACTCCGTCATTGTTGCATACATCTCACAAAGCAATGGTCCGACCTATTTCCGTCTACACAGATTATCTTTTGCGACAACAACATGAAAATCTTAACTTTAAGTGGTATGGAGAATTCACTTTCTACTCTGGCAATTGAGTACCTCCATAATTTAAAATTTCATAAAAGTACTTCACCGAGAAAGTCTTATTTGCCGTCCACCTCCATGCTACTTTGTCCTCCCTCCTCCTTCCATCGGTATCCATCCCTGAAGATAATCATTCTATGCCATTCCTTCTACTCCTAAATTGTCAAAGCTCGTGAGAATTGCAGCCACCACTTATCTCCCTTTCATTGACTTAATATCGATGTTTGTTTATTCTTTGCCAAGGAAAACATACCAGGGTATTTTTCCTGTAATGTTTGCTCCCCACACCAGTAATCCTGCCAAAAGCGAATAAGTCCACCATCGCCTATTGTGTATGAAATACCACTAAAAATGATTCCTTTACAGTACTTATCCGTTTCAAAAACCCAGAAGCGGGTGACATATTCCTATTAGTCGCGTTTATAGCACATGTCTTATTGCCATATGTGGCATTTATACTCACCACCCAGCCTTTCTTATTACTGGTAATCCACTGCCACCGCCACATTCCTTGAAGTGTGTAGATTGTTTTTCATCACCCTGTTGAAATAGAATGCACTCTCTTGTCAGGCGTGTACAGACCCCCTGTCTAAGATAGGAAGGGGTTTATTAATTGGGGGGATTCTAATCTCTGACGGCTGCGGAAAAAGCTGTCGTTGATTACCCCTCATTTTGAGACGAGAGAATCTCCGATTAACGGGTCGTATAGGTCATGCAAACTCAGTGTGCAATACACGCTTGTTGGATTTTGAAAACAGTTTTGAGGGTGCTTTCGTATAAAGGGGGCCTCGCAGAGTTTACGGGGGATCGATCAGCGAGTTAAGGATCAAGAGGGCTAGCAGCTCCCTTGCAAGGTTCGGGGCAGTGCAACGTTAAAAAAAATTTGAAAGGAAGAAGTTCTTTTAGTGTATCTGGGAGCTCCCGAATGGGGTGATAGGGAGTTTATTAGTCTCCAAATTAAACCGCAAGTATACTTCTTATCACAGTAGTACATGAGGATCGTTCCCATGAATAGGTATGTTAACAACTTTTAAACTAAGTTAAAAAAACCAGGGAAATTTAAAAAGGTTTTTTTTTGTAACAAAAAAAGGTCTAGGGATTTTGAATTGCTTTTCTAATGTGGTGGTTTATATGATAAAACTTATATTCTTTTACCTAGGTTTAAATAACGATCTATTAATAACATAAAATTATAGAATAAATTATTTGATTTAATCTTATCCCATCAATTATATTTTATCATTTAGATCTAATTAAAACCCTAATTCTAGTTTAATATATTTAACCTAGATTTAACCGTCTATGTGTATTTGTAGGTCTAGAAGCTACAACTACCATATTTTAGGTTTTCTCCTAAATTAAATTAATAACTAATTTGAATATCTATGATTTATAATTATCTCTAACGTCCCTATTTAGATTTCTAGGTGTCAACTATCATGAACTTAATTAGTTTCTAGGTTTCTTATCTATCCTTAATTCTTACTTAAAGCCTTCAAATTTTCATTATAAAAATTAGATTTTTTTAGATTAAGAACAAAGGGAGAATAACATAGATCAGAATAGAATTCATATTAAATCAAGAATAAAAGAACAAATGAAATACCCACCACAATAGAACACAAATCAAAACCCTAGATGCAAAGTTTAGCCAAGCATGGTTAAAAAGAAACTAAATATCTTTATTTTAAAAAATGGAGAATTTACAGGTTGTTGATCTCTCAAAAGAAAACCCTAAAATTTATTGCCGAGAGAGATATGAAACCCTAATTCTATACAAGAATTTTTATAGTCTTTTGTGAGATTTAGAACAAACTCTGCAGATAAACAGAAAATAAGAAAACTACCTTAAAAATACCAACTCAAATCTCTACAAAAAAAACCGGCTGAATCTTCATGAATGGGCATTTCGGCCAAAATTTTGACACCTGGGATATTTTGACACCTGAGATATTTCAGCTTTTTTCCAATCCTTTTGTTTTAATCTCGAGATCTCCAAACTTTGTTTCAAATTTTCTAATTTGTTCTTGTTAGTGATATATGCCCTAAAGGCCAATATTGTATCATACTGGTTTGTATATTACTTAATGGAAGCTTGGGATATACACAGATATATTAACAGTCTTGCTCGAAATGGTAGTGTGCTACTTGGTTTGTTTCTACCTCAATATGTGCATGTGTTTCTTTTAGCATATTGCTTATACATATTGGTAGAGCCCTTAGGATTTTTGCTTGATTACCAGCGTTGTGATGGCAGTCACACTAGTGGGGGCTGGGTAGTCATAAGCAAATCCTATACAGGTCCCTAGTCCTAGGATTATCGAGACGGGGCATCGAAACTCCAGAGTAGACTAGTGTATACGCTTCTCATCCCAGCAGGGGAGATGGTCTGTCCCACAGCCATTAGTACGTCGTACTGGAGATAGTATGCAGGTGCTCATTAGGTTATGAGTACACTGGACAGGACTCGTCGGGAACTGTTGGTGGATATTATACCAATCATTGGGTAGCAGTTCCCAGGTGACATGAGTACAGCTTAGTCCGTCGACTTGACACTGCTAGTTCGCCTCGAGTGTGTTCCCACTGTACTTTGATTACTACCCTACCACGGCTCAAAAGAGTCGTGCAAACAGGTAGTAGTTGGGTGCAGTCCCGAAGCACTTGGAGGCAGTGGCGGTTAGATAGGATTTGTCTCTCCCGGTATTGGGGGTGGATATCGCGCTGTGTTCGGAGAGCCATTACACAAAGTTCCTAACCAGGGCAAGCGAGATTTATTGGTAGGTATTCCAGTAGTTTCTCAGGGTGTTTTGGGCTACACTCCGACACGACTTATTGTGCTATTAGGGGTCTGACTACCACCTCCCTAGGCCTGATATGCAATATTCTTAGACGAACATACCAGACTGTACGGAGATTGTCACATACAGGCTCAGTAGGAGTTCGGATGAGTTCGCTCATCGACCTTCTTATCGACAGATACCTGGGTAGCCGTTACGTGCAGCTAGTACCGCTTGCGGCTTATGGTTAAACCCACTACCAGCATACTGTCGAGTCTTTAGAGTCCCACATAGAGAGATTTCCTGTATCGGGAGAAAGATGTAGAGGTCGTATGGTTTTACGGCAGGGCTTCGATCACTTGCGTGTATTTGTGCACATATGATGATCGGGCGGATAATACTAGTAGGCTTTGATTTAAGCCGGATCCTAGTATTATATTGATGGATCAAGTTCGTCTCATTGTATTCGTATTTCTCGAAACACGGATACGGGTATGTATATACGGATGAGAGGGGTATTCTTGTAATTACTCAACATTGCTTTTAGAAGGAGACACCTTATTAGGGTTTTGATCATTTACTTAATTAAAACAATTATGAAATGGAGGAAATGGATTATTATTATTACAAATAATAATTCAAGCATGGCTACTTGGTTTGACTATTTGTGGCTTAGTTTTACTTTGATATTTTGTGAGATATTTTGTGGCACTAGATATTTTAGGTGAGATATTTTTCTAAGCATGCTTATAGTCTAATCAAGGGAGCCATCTCATTTTATCATTTATGAAAACATTTTCTCTTTCCGCAAGCTCTCTTTCTTCTTCCTCTCAACCCTTAATCTCTCATGAGTTAAGAAACCTAGGATTCCAAGTGACAAACTAATCCATTTTCTTTCTCTACATCACCTAGGTTATCTAGTCTAGCAAGTTAGGTGCTCTAATTACCTCGGATTTGAGGTTGGAGCTCAGACTATAGACTCTCGGGTGGATCGTCTATGACTCGGGGAAGCCGACGAGGAAGCATCGATCCGTTAAGATCCTCGGAGCCTACAATGACGAAGAGGACAGCGGAGAAAACCCAAAGGACTTGTATCGTGAGGTACAACTTTCTTTCCAAGTAGTTAATCTATTTACATGCTTAGCTAGTTAGGGTTTAGCCAAGATCCTGGAGTTCAAGTCGGTGTTGCGAGCTTTGAAAATCAATTTTTAAATATTCTGCCTCCCCACGAACCCGTGGGGTGCGCGACATCGACTTACAGCGGTATTTGAGCCTAATAAACCTTAGCTAACTATTTACACGAAGTGTAAAACTACAAAACCGAAATAACTCCGAAACACGAAACCTAAACTCCAAGTTTCTGTCAAATTTTTCCGAGCCTCTAAATTTTTTTTAAACAATTACAAAGTGCTCTACTTGTTGTTATATGAATACACACAAAATATGAAGTAATTCTACCTGAATTGGGCCAGCCACATGCACAAAAAAACCGGCCTCACCTTTTTTATTTTGGTGGAATTCTTTGAATTTTGGTCTGTGTTCTAGTTGCTTAGATATAAGGTCTCAGGTGTTGTTTCTTTTTTGCAAATTTTGGATATATTGTTATCTTTTTATTGTGGCAATATGGATTGTTTCGAAGTCGCAGTTTTAACATCGTTTAAAGTTTCGTGTTGTGATATATGTGTTGAACGTCCGCTAATCACTATACGCCGATTAGTGGGGGTTGCACATATCTGTGATCTGTGATGTTGGTTTGTGTATATAAACTTGTTGGATCGTCGTGGATGAATAGCCGGGGATGTGAGATGAGGGTTTTCATTCTTTCATTCAATGTAAATTTTAAAGTGATGTAATATTATTTTACGGGGTATATCCGGCTTGAGATTGTAGCCACCGTTGTATTATTTTCTTTTACTGTTTTCTGCTCCTAGGATAGACCCAAGGTAGGGTGCACAAACTACCGGGTTCTTTGGAGTGCTAAGTGTCCTACTCACTTTGTTAAGGGAGGTTGCTTCACTTCGGAAATTTGGCGAGTAGTTTGCCGCACCCGTAGGGGTCTAAGGTGGGGTTTGGCTATTAATCACGACCGTGGAATTCGACTTTCATTACTGGCTTAAACGAAACGTGGAATTCCTAGTATATCCAATGTGTTCATCTGTGATCTGGAATTCCTATTATTGCATGAGACGAATGGATATTATTATATATATTATATAATAGACGTTGCTTATGTTTTGCATCCGCGCTAGTCCATCCCCCATCTCTAGCGTTAGTTAAGTAACCTAACGTCGTAAGACGGGGCCCCGTGACGAATGCGGATATCATAAGCGTACATCATATTTTCGTTTCTTGTTATGATGATAGGTATAAATGATGGGACTGCATTAGATTAATGCAAAGCAAACAAACCAAAGCTGAATCGTTGGAACAAATTTTAAAACCACTCGGCTTTTTCAAAACAGCAAACTTTTAAAAATGCGGAGCTTAAACCACTCCTTTTAAAAGCTATCAGGTTCCTTCGATTATATCAAGTTCACTACGTTCACGGTTTCGCCAAAACCATTCGTAGCCCTCTGTCATTTTATATGAATGTTCAGTAATATTCAAGCTATATTTGTTGACCTTCGCCAAGGCATAGTGATTGGTAACTGCTGGATATCATATGTAGCATAGATAGATGTGTTGGTTTGGGACAGTCGTATTACTTTGTTGGCCTTCGTCAAGGGTATATACGGGTGGGTTCAAATCAACCTGAACAATGATGGGTAGAAATTGACATGTGACTTATGATTTGTTGGCCTTCGTCAAGGTCATAAGAGCATGGGGCAATAATCCACATCGGGAGTTTCTAAGGAAACTGAAACTTGCTAGTGCTGCATACCATTTGGAGTGTGATAATTTTGGTAGGATTTCTTCAGTGTTATCACACAATGATATTTGGATCTTGATCCTACTGTGAGTATATGAAACTCCTCGGGAGATTTTTCACTTAATGATCAATGCTATAAATAAAGTAGGTGTCTAGAAAGGTGTTAGCGGGGCTAAGCCTCCAGGAAAAAGAGGTTATTTAATTAAAAAACTTTGCGAAAGCGTCGTAAAACCTCCCTCGAAGCACCGACACTAGCCTGGCTGAAAGGTTAAGCAAGTATTGTACGGTGAGATTAATCCTGACTAATTCTTCTATTATGGTTTGAGGAAGGATTCGAGAAACAGTGGGAGACATCCTGTTTAGATAAATTAAAAACCAATCTAAACTTGCAAGAGTATAATGATGAGTGTATTATTCTCTCTCTCTCTCCTAATTGCAGCAACCAGGTGACCAGATTAGGTTTCAGTTAAATAATAAAATGAATGAGTTATACTATATTGACTGGCAAAGGTTTGTCCAGATACCCATTACCTATGACAAGCTGGACCACTTCATTACTACTCAAGCCCCCGCCATCCCAGGTCCAATTTCCACCGTCGCGGATGTTGATATCCGTCAGACAAGGGAAAAAGACAGTGCGAATGCCAAGTGCCTCGTGTTGGCCTCAGTTGATGGTGTATACCAGAGGCAACACGAGAAAATGGACTTAGTTTCTATCTTCCTCCATAATAAATTTTTATATGGAGAGAAATCTCGTATCGCAAGATATGAGACCTCGAAGGAATTGCTTCAAGCGAGGTTGGCTGTCGGGTTATCTGTAAGGAACCACGTCCCTACAATGATTAGCTATATTGATGAGCTCACGGACCTAGAGTCCACGTTGGAGAACGAGTCATGTACTGACTTAATTCTACGGTCCCTACCTTCTACTTATGCCCAGGGGAAGAAAGTTATATTTCCAGTTGAGGGCACCCTGAAGGAAACCAGGGAGACACCCACTCTTCTCATTAGGGAATCTTCCTCTTCTAGATCCAAGGAGAAAGCCAAGGGTGAGTAGAATAAGACCACTACAAAGCCGATACGCGGTGTCAGTAAGGTAGAAGGGAAGGACAGGGCAAAAGTTTCGGGGCCAACAGTAGGTAAGGAGGGATGTTCTTATTGTCACAGGAAAGGACATTGGCAGAAGGGATGCAGGGCTTGGAAAACCAGAATCCAGATCCAAAGCATATTGTGGTTTCGACTTCGGGTGTGTTTGTGATTGAAAACAGTATGTCAATTAACTCTACTTTCTGGGTACAAGATACCGGATCAGAATCTCATATCTGTAATTCATTACAGGAGTTGCGAAACCGTAGAGTTATCAGGGCAGGTGATATGACTCTCAAGGTTACTTACGGAATGAGCGTATACGTTGTATCCGTAGGGGAATATCACCTAGGGTGGGCAAATATTGATTCTACATAATTGTTTGTGTGTACTTAGTCTAGTTTGTAAGCGATATGGTCCACATCCACTTAAATCAAAGTTTGATAGGGTCAGATATACTAGAGGACAGTATATACATATTAAATCAAGCTATGGTTTTCAACGTCCAGAACACACTTAAAAGAAAGTCTCCGGAATTAAATCAGGTTTTCTTATGGTATTGTAGACTGGGTCACATCAATGAAACACGGTTGACGAAGTTGCATAGAGAGGGATATTTGGATCCGTTCAAATATCAGTCTTATGCAACTTGTCAATCTTGTCTCAAAGGAAAGAAGACAAAGACTCCGTTCTCTGGACACGGAGTAAGAGCGAGCGAGCTCTTGGGACTCATACACAGCGATGTGTATGGTCCAATATCTACTCATGCACGAAGTGGTTATTCCTATTTCATTACTTTTACGGATGATTTCTCTAGGTATGGACATGCCTTCTTGATGAAGCATAAATCCGAGGCCCTTGAGAAATTCCGGGAATATAAGAATGAAGTGGAAAAACAAACAGGCAAAACTATCAAGACACTAAGATCTGATCGAGGTGGTGAATACTTGAGTGTCGAGTTCCTGGATTACCTAAAAGAGAATGGTATTCTCTCTCAGTTTACTCCTCCATACACACCATAACCCAACGGTGTATCGAAAAGGTGGAATAGAATTCTATTGGATATGGTTCGTTCCATGATGAGTAACGCTGAGTTGCCACGATCCTTCTGGGGTTATGCACTAGAATCAGCTGTATATTTTTTGAACAAGCTTCCAACTAAGTCAGTGCCTACCACACCATATCATATGTAGAGTGGGAAAAAACCCTATCTTAAGTACCTTAAGACATGAGGATGTCCAGCTTTTGTAAAAAAGCAGCATGCGGACAAGCTCGAGGCACGCTCGGTACTGTGTAAGTTTGTGGGATACCCAAAGAACTCCAGGGGGTACTATTTCTATTACGCAGAGAAACAAAAGGTCTTTGTTTCTCTTCAGCCCCCTCTTGGAAGCTGAATTTTTAGAAAATCAGAAAAGTGGGAGCACAATAGAACTAGAAGAAATTCCAGAACCACAAGATATTACTGAAAGCTTGGTAGAACCAGAGGTTTCAGAAGAAACGAACATCCCCATGCCACTCCGCAGAACTAGCAGGCAGTCTCATCCGCCTGAGAGATACTATGGATTTCTCATAGACAGAGATCGAGAGAATTCCATCATTGGCAACGATGAGCCTACTAGCTTCCATCAAGCCATTTAGAGCGGCGACTTGGTAAAATGGCTCAATGCAATGTGGGGCCGAGATGGAGTCCATGTACACCAACAAAGTATGGACTTTGGACATTTCTCCAGAAGGGGTAAAACCCATAGGCTGCAAATGGATCTTTAGAAAGAAGATTGGTGTAGATGGACAGGTTGAAACCTATAAGGCTAGACTTGTTGCAAAAGGTTTTCGTCAAAGACGTGGTTTGGACTATGATGAAACCTTTTCTCCAGTGGCTATGCTCAAATCCATTCAGATCCTTCTTGCCATTACTGCCTTCCATGATTATGAGATCTGGCAGATGGACGTAAAGACGGCTTTTCTAAATGAAAATTTGGAAGAGTGCGTCTATATAGATCAGCCAGAGGGTTTCATTCAGAGTGGGAGCAGCGGGAAAGTGTGCAAGTTGCATAAGTCTATTTATGGACTAAAGCAGGCATCGCGGAGTTGGAACATCTATTTTAATGAGACAGTCAAAAGAATTCGACTTTATCTAAAATCCAGATGAACCATATATTTATAGTAAGATTGTGGCGAGAACTGTGGGATTCCTCGTCTAGTACATGGATGACATTCTCTTGATAGGAAATGACATTCCTATGCTACAATCAGTCAAAGGATTCTTGTCACTAAGGTTCCCTATAAAAAACTTGGGTGATGCCAACTACATTCTGGGGATCCAGATCAATCGTGATAGATCAAAGAGGATAGTGGGACTTTCACAGTCAAGGTATATCAACACCTTACTGAAAAGATTTAGTATGGACGATTCAAAAGCGCGGTAGTCTACCGGCTTGTCATGGAATCACCCTCACCAAAGTGATGTCTCCCAAAGACTGATTTAGAAAGGGCTCGCATGTTGATTATATCCTACGCTTTAGCGATAGGCTCTACAATGTATACGATATTTTTTACCAGACCAGATGTAGCTTACGCACTGAGCGTGGTAAGTCGGTATCAGTCAAACCCAGGAGAGAAGAACTGGAAAGCAGTAAAGAACATTCTCAATTACCTGAGAAGGACTAAGGAGATGTTCTTGGTGTATGGCGGAAAAGGACCTCCAGATCGAAGCCTTTGCTGACTCCAGCTTCCAGAGTGATAAGAATGACTCCAAATCCATGTCAGGTTATGTCTCTACCCTCAATAGAGGGGTGGTCTGTTCGAAGAGCTCCAAGAAGGACACCATTGCTGTAGGACTACGGCAGCGCCCCGGCCGTCTTTCCGAGGCCAAAATGCGGAAACGAAAATTTTTCTTGACTTTAAACCAGCACTACCGCATCCTAAAACCCCGGATCGTAACCATTAACCTAATACTAGAAAACAAGAGAAAGGGTAGAAAGCTATACCAAGCGATCCGTGTCTTTCGGTCTTCGCCTCCACTCCGATCTCCTCGCGGAATCTCCGGTCTTCATTTCCTCGTCGGAATGGGCACCACATCGCCGGGTTCTTTTACGGGCTCCCACCTCTGGACCGAGGCAACTCGGGCACGAAGTTGGCGAGCCGACGTGCCCAAGAATGCTGTAGGCTAAGTGTAGTAAGCTTGTCTCTTGGGGTTGTGAAGTTGCCATAAAGATGATGGAGGTAGAATGAACTTTGGAGAGAGGTGAGCAAGTGAAGAATGAGATGAACATTTTTCCTCATACCAAAAATGAACCCCTCCCTCTCTCCCTAATGTGGCCGGCCTATATAAAAATGGTGGAGTGAAAAAAAAACAAGGGGGGTGAGCATAAGAAGAGAAAATGGTGAGCAAAAGAAAAGTGATGATAATGAGGAATTAATGTCACATCAATTTCTAATCCATTCTTTTCTCATAAATGCAAACCATGATGAGCTAAAAAAGCAAAGATACTATCATAATCTTTCCATTTACAAATAAACGCCCTCCACATAACTAATTTGCACACTTGCAAATAACCCCCTCCATGGGAAAAATCCAGCCGTGAAGGAACAAAGGAAAACTGGCCGAAACGGAATGCAAACTGGCAACTTCAGAAAACTGATCCCGTAATAAATTACAGGAAAACCCCGCGACTGTATATACATACCCGCATTTGTATTCAGACTGAATACAAATGCAAAGAGACAAAATCTACACCGTACAATACTAGGTCCGCTTAAACCAAAGCCCGCTAGTATTATCCGTCCGATCATGATCCGTGCAATACCGTACGTACATGATCGAACATTGCCATATCTCCATACGGTCTCTACAGCGTTTCGCCCGAAACTTGAGAAAACGGTCTGTGGGGGACTCTAAGGACTCGTCAATACTTTGGTTGTGGATTTAACCACTAGCACGTCAGAGGTATTAGCCATACATAACGGGCTACCAGGTATTGACCAAAAAGGACGTCTGTGAGCGAACTCATGCTAATACCCTGCTGAGCCTGTCAGTGACAATATCCGTACAGTCCGGTCCGTTCGTCTATGAGCATCGCATGGTGGGCCTAGGAGGGTGGTAAAAGTCAGACCCCCAAAAGCGGTACAAGTCGTGTTGGAGTGTAGCCCAGAACACCCTGAGGTACTACTGGAATACCTACCAGTAAATCTCCTGCCTCGGCCAAGGGCTTTGTCTAATGGCTCTCCTGGACACAGCGCGACCTCACCCCCAATACCGAGAGAGACGAACCCTTGCAGATCCGCTCACTGCCTCCATGTGGCTCGGGACTGTACCCAACTAAAACCTGTTTGCACGACTCCTTTGAGCCATGGTAGGGTAGTAATCAAAGTATAGTGGGAACTCACACGAGACAAATGACGATCTCAGGTCGATGAACTAACCTGTACACATGTCACCAGGGAACTGCAATCTAACGTTAGTATAAGACCAACTAGCATGTTCCCGGCGAGTCCAGTCCGGTGTACTCATAACCAAATGAGCACCTGTATACATCTTAGGTGAACCAACTGACACCAGTGGCTTGTAAGACCGGCCACCACCCCTCGTCGGGGTCTCGACTGTATACACTAGTCTAATCTGGAGTATCGATGCCCTCTCTCGAAAACTCCCATGACTAGGGACCTTTTAAGGATGTGCTTATAGACCCCAGCTCCCACGTATATGATCGACATCATACTGCTGGCCGTCAAGCAAGAATCCTAAGGGCTCTATCAACGCGCAATAGTGACCTGTAAGGTCACCTAAAATAGTACACGATGATAAAGATAAACCAGATAGCATACTATCATCTTGAGTAAGACTATTCTAACGGTATAGGTCCTCTCTCAATCATTGCAATCACGTGCCTGTGATCCAATAATTGACTCTGAGGGCACTATCTCCAACAATCTCCCACTTGCACTCAAGGCTAATTATTGCGATGCCGCATACTCACAGCCTGTGTGATACCGAACACCCAACTCTTCTACTAATCAGTCTCATAAAACCCGTTTGCGAAACTAATGCGTCCGAGGAATAGCCTCAGTGAGTGGATCCGCTTTGATGTTTCTTTCTATGTCTCTCTTTATCTCAAGTCACGAAGAAAACCATCTCCCGAAATGAGCAATACCTGTCTTAGAATATGTTTGGATGTTTGATGGGACCTAGTTCATAAATGAACTCCAAATCCAAACCTTATAGACTGTATCGTCAACTGAACTTAATCAGTATCCTGCACCATGCCTCCTGTTTACCCCAATCAGAGCAAAGCTCTGTTCAAATTCCAAGGTGGGAAAAGAAGCAATGCTTCTGTTTTCCTTCAATCAGAGCAAAGCTCTGTCTTGAAAATTAAAGTGAGAATTAAAGTTAAAATAAATGAAGCAACGCTTCAGATCCCCTGCGCTGCGCGCAGAGCGCTACGTGTCAAAATCAGACACGTTAGCGCAGGGAGCACAGCGCCCAAGGCAGCGCACCCAATCAAAGCAAGGCTCTGTTGAAAATTCAAACTTTAATTAATTGAAGCAACGCTTCAGCTGGCCTGCGCTCTGCGCTGCACGCCACGTGGCAGCGCAGTAGCGCTAGCGCAGTTGCGCTGTGCGCTGCGCGACACGTGACAGCGCAGTTGCGCTGCACGACACGTGTCAGCGCAGTTGCGCAGGCGCAGTTGCGCTGCGCTGTGCGCTGCGCGACACGTGTCACGCGCTGGGGCATTTGTGCCAAACAGAATTGAAATTTGAAAGAAATCTTTCTATTCTTGTTAAAACAAGAAGATTTTCTTCTGTAAAACAGAAGCCCTTGGATCAAAGATCCAACGGTGGGGAAAATTCCCCAAATCAGTCAGAGAAAAATCTCGTTAACAAATTCAATAAACTGATGGGTACTATATAAAGACCCCTAGACCTCAAATCAAAGGCATCAACATTATCATTGAGAACTCTGAAGAATTAGAAAGAATTCCTCAAGAACAAAAAAGGTAAAAACCTTTAGAAAAAAGAGAAAATTCTCTTAAAAACAGATCATTAATCTGAGAAGAAGATCAATGATAAAAAGAAAAATAAGTAATAATAGTGCTTTGCACTTCCTTTATGAACCATTGGTTCTTGAATCTAAAAGATTCCCAAATTATAGTGTCTTGCACTTGCAAACTGCGCTGTTGCGCTCTTGGGTTGGCACAAGCCACCAGAGAGCGCCACGTGTCAGCATCTGAACTACTTGCGCTATGCGCTTTAAGATAGAGCTTTGCTCTCTGTAATTGGCGCAACTCACCAGAGCGCGACATGTGTCAGCAGCGCAAGCGCAGCGCATTGGCGCAGCGCACTGCGCTTACGTGACACGTGTCAACACCACAAGCGCTTGCGCTCTTTGATTGGCGCAAAGCGCCTAACAAATGCAATGCATTTCTTAAAGGGCCAGGCCCAAATCAAAAAGACCTAATAGGCCTAATTAAATTGCAAAGCAATAAATGGGCAGAGCCCAAGTAAAATTGATGCTCTGCATCATTCATAAATGAGCAGAGCCCAAAATAAATTGATGCTCTACATTCTTTATGGGCAGAGCCCAAGCAAAAAAATAAAAAAAAATAAGTGTTGAACTTTTTTCAACTGGACTTAGCCCAATCATGGTCGTAAGTCCTCAAATTAAATTGACTGAGCAAACCTGCTCTCCTAAATCAATTTACATCCGGTCCGAGGTACATCTCCTAACTCCTCTGACACCTATCGTTGTAATCCTTCAACGACGTCAGAGAGGTGACGGGTCCCGACGACCACACATCAATATGGACTGCGGGGTCCTTAAACTCGTGGACCGAGACGTCCTTAAACTAATATTGGACAGCAATGTCCTTAAACTACCTATGAACCACCACGTCCCTAAACTGGAATAATAGAGCCTCCAAACGCTCTTCTGTCGGATCTAAACGATCCCGCTTAAGTAGATCTTAGCCCCAAACAAGGCTAACGTATCCTTAAGCATTTCAACAGACTCCATATTCCCTAATCAACTTCGGTTCAAGGGTACATCTCTGAACTCCTCTAACACCTATTGTTGTAATCCTTCAACGACGTCAGAGAGGTGAGGAGTCCCGACGGCCATATATTAAATGGATCACCATATTAAGTAGATCTTAGTCTTAAACAGGACTAACGTATCCTTAACGAATGTTTAAGTCGATCTTAGCCTCAACACGGCTAACGTATCCTTAAACTAAAACACCAAACCCAAATCTAAGTAAATACGGATTTGGACTAATCCACGTCCTACGGGCGACGGCATAACTTAGTCTCCATATACAATCCACCGGCAACCACAAACAAAACAAACACACACGACATGAAGTGAAATTCTGGAGAAGGAGAAAGTTGTTACCGCGATGCGGTAGCGTAATTAACAGCAGGGGCTTGCGCCTGCAGGGAAGAGCGTCCCCACAATCAAAAACCTCTCTAGCGAGGGGGAATCTGACGAAGTCTGCTATATCGGCCGCATCCGTCTAAACCTCCGATACACGGTGCTATAAATCAACTTGGCATCTTCGGAGAGGTAGACGGATAAAACCATATAGCATCTGCCCCGAATCTCAGGCTAGACGTCCTCACGTCGTCGCCGCCATTCGGAGGGGAACAGATTCTGGCACGCCCGGTGGGACCTTTTCCTCTTTCCACTCCACACTTCGTGTGTCGTCTTCGCGAACGAGTCGCGGTTTGTTAATGGTTGCCTTTGGATTTCAAGTTACTAAGATTTGGTCGTTTTGCCTGGCAAAGAAATCAAGCATCAATGGCCTCTAACTGCACCAACTGCTCAAAGTGCCACTGCAACGGACGCTCCACCTCACATAGAGGTGTAACATATGGGCCCCAAGCGGCCTCTTTCTTCGCTTTGCCGGTTGAACAGGTGACCCAGGCTACCACCGGACTGTTTTTTCGGGACTATGATCCCACTTGCAAGCTTCTCTATGCCAATACCTGCACCAGAAACGAACAAGAAGTCGGTCTTCGACCGGCTCACCGCTACGACGGCCCCTGTCAACGGGTCGTCCATTACCAAGCCAACAGCCTCTGTCTTCGCCAGGCTGGATCAGAACTATGAGGGGCCCGCTAGGAAGCCCATGAACTCTAAGGTGGCTGTTCCAAGGAAGGCAATAACCGCTGCTCCAGAAGTCATCAAGGCAGCTTCCCCTGTTAAAGAGTCAGTCTTTTCAAGACTGACTATTCCTGCTCCTGCCCGTGCTCGAGGATCTGTCTTCGACTGGTTGAATATCACCCCTCAAAGGACAACCTCAGTCTTTAAGAGGTTAACACCAACGGCGCCTCATTCAGACAGGGGGCAAAAAGAAGCTGTCTCTATCTCCGAGCCAGTCCCAACGGCTCGTCATGCTCGACGTCGCCACTGGCGCCAAGTGAGGAAGGCTGGGAGCAACTCCCCCTCTGGGATAACTCTGCCAGCTCCAACGGTAGGGATCGATGCTGCTGTTCCAACCGGGAACAACTTTGAATTGCTGAACACGGTGTGCAGAAACTCTCCTGTTGCGGTGCTGAAGCGAACTCCTTCACCTGTGGAGAACACTCCAGAGAAGAAGCTAGAGCAGCCCCCTCACCGGCTGTCCTCTAAAATTTACAAAGTCTGGCGACAGGTCCAAGAGTCGGTGATTTATGAAAACTATCTCCGCCGACAGAAAAAGACGAAGGTTCGGCAGGAGAAAGACTACTCTGTCAGGCCAGAAGAAGCAACGATCACCAGGGTGCCCACTTCAATGGCCCCCTCCACTTCAACGGTCCACAAAAGAAGAAGGCCGGAGAATACCCCCGCGCCCGCGGCAAATGCCAAAGGTGGTGAGCCTAAACGCCCTAAGTCCGGGGGCATGATAGTTCATACAGTTTATATGGCATCGGGAAAGGAGGATAGCCGCGCATCCACGGGTCATAGACCGCTCACACGGTCAGTGACCAAGGCTCAGGAGAAACAGCAAAAGCTCCAGAAGATGATGACCGTGATGGCCGCACTCACTAGGCCAAAAGAAAGCCCTGAAACGTCCTCGGATGAACGCCAGGAGCAAGAAACTGACGCCGAATTCCTTCGACGAATATTGGAGAAGAAAGATAAAGAGGCTGCTGATCAAGCAGCCAACATAAAGCGTATGGGCCTCCTGTTCCAAGACATTGTAGGGATGATGATCCAGCAGGATCCTCCGGCCGAAGATCCCCCGATCGTCCTTGAAGACGATAGGGGAGAAACGTCAAATCCTCCACCGGCACTGTCAACAGCCAAGGAGGAGGCAATCTCTAAAGCTGACCTAGACGAATATATAGCTTAACAGATCCGGGTTCATCAGGCGACTGAAGTAACCGGTCAGCTCATAAAAATGGGGCGGCCGTATCCGAGCCGGTACGACCAGATCAAGTACCCGCCGGGCTATACCATTCCCAAGTTCCATGTCTATAAGGGGACGGGCAATCCCCACCAGCATGTTGCTCAGTTCAGGGCACTCTGCGGCAACACTGGCGGCAATGATAAACTGTTGCTTCGCCAGTTCGTTGGAAGCTTATCAGATACAGCGTTCGAGTGGTACTCTGAGCTCCCGAACGACTCTATCAAGACCTTCGCGGAGATGGAGCTGTTGTTTACCCAGCAATTCGCGAGCACCAGCGAACGGGCCCCGATAGCAGCGTTGATTAATGCCAGGGTAAGGCCGGGCAAGACGTGGGTTCGGTACGCTATACGCTGGCGAAACTTGTGGTCGAAATGCGAACAACGCATTGAAGAAGCGCCCGCGGTGGGCATGTTCGTGGGTACCCTAGACCCTCATGCCACTATCTCACAGTTCATGATGTTCTTTAAGCCGACCACATTCCAGGCTTTGATCGACAAGCTGGCCCAGATGGATCAAATGGGTCACAGACCTTCTCCCCCGAAGCCAGAACCGCAGAACGACAAGGGTAAAGGGAAGGCAACCTTCGTTTCGAATGCTCAGCAGCAACCCAGCACCCCAAAGCTAGCGGATCAATCGGGAGAGAGACGGCGGTTCTATATTGAGAAAATGAGGTGCCCCTACTCATTCCCACGGGATAAGACGAAGAGGCTGTTCGAGCTGGCTGTGCGCAACAGGCTTATCAACTTGCCGAATCCAAAGCAACCGCCACAACCCAACGAGGCGAATAACCCCAATTATTGCCCTTATCATCAAACGGCAAGCCATCCGATTGAGGATTGCTTCATCTTCAAGGGATGGATTGAAGATCAATACCTACAAGGCAAGTTTGCCCTATCTGAAAAGTGGAAGGTAAATCCACCACAGCCGCACACTCCAAAGAAGACGGACATGATGAGGGCAGTTTGTCAAGGACGAAAACGATGGAGAAAACTCATCAGACGAATCCGAAGACTACATAGCGACTTGTCATGTGATCTCTCGTTCACTGGCGGATGATGAAGAGGCTCCTTGCGCCGAGAAACCAAGGGTGAACCTTGAACCAGAAATTCCGCGGCCGTCAGACGAGTTGATCGATGCCTTCCTGAAGGAGATTCGTCTGAAAGTTAAAGCCAATCAAGAGCATGGGATGGCCATACTGGAAAGAGCCAAACACCGCCAACTAAACTAAAGAGTCGAGACACTTTCGTCAAATCAAAAGTCATCCGATGCGGACAAAAATAAATTCAAGACGAGGAAAAGGTTTGCTAAAGCCCTATCAGTGGGAATGAAGCTACCACCCTCAGAAGAAAATACTCTCGCTGAGGTAGAGATGCACCCTAACTTCTGTTTATATCATCAGAAGATCATACATCCTACCGAAGACTGCAAATCCTTTAACTGTTGGTGGCAAGGGTATGTCGCTCAAAAGCAACACTTTGACAGAACAAAATGTGAAGCTCATAGACGTCAAAAAAATGCGATAGATGAGCGCAAAAGAGCCGCCGACGATTGTCATATAGCCAACTCCAAGGGATCACAAATTATCACCTTTGGAAGCGACTCTGACAAAGAAGCTACCCCCAAACCCTACCTCGGGGAGTCTATTTCAAAAATGAAGGAATTGAGGAGCTGCAAGAACGTTCAGCCGTGCAATCGCACGCTATTCGAAAAAAATCTCGGCCCCGTAAACAAAGGGTCGAGCAAAAAGGATAGAGGGAAGAGGAAAATGACCCTCATCGCCAACACTCAACAACGATCGAGTGGCCCAAGACCAGTCGTTTGCCGAAACAACAAGCGGCAACCTCTCCAGCAAAAGTTGAAACGTCCTTACTCGTTTCCGCAAGATAAAACAAGGGGACTATTCGAGCTGGCGGTACGTGACAGACTCATCAATCTGCCGAGTCCAAAACATCCGTTACGGCCAGGAGATGTTAACGCTCTCAATTATTGCCCTTACCACCAAACGGTAGGTCATCTGATCGAGGATTGCTATGTCTTCAAGAACTGGGTTGAAGACCAATACCAACAGGGCAAGTACGTGTTGTCCGAAAACTGGAAGGTGAACCCGCCACAACCGCACGCTCCGAGAAAGATGGATACACCGGGGGCATCATGTTCAGTCATAGAGAAAGCCCCATGGACCGAAAAGTCAGTAAACAAGAGATTCGCCTCGAATACGGCGACGGCGGACCGCAACGTCCTTAAACTAACGATGGACCACAATGTCCTAAAACTTACTGCAGCAACATCCTCAGGCTGACAACAACAACAAAAAAAACGGTATGTCCATGAGCAAAATGGGCACAGATGAAAACCCGAAAGGGCTCCGTGAGTAAAAACAGCAGGGCTACCCGCGAGTGTTCGTGAAAACCCGAAAGGGCGCGACCTCGTTAAAAAAAACGGTATCATGGATGAAAACCCGAAAGGGCTCCATGAGTAAAAACAGCAAGACTACCGGCGAGCGTTTGTGAAAACCCAAAAGGGCGCAACCTCGCTAAAAGACACTTATAGGGTCCTCTCGACCTTGTAAGGAGAAACCACCCACGTGAGATCCTTACGACTCACAAGGGAGAAACACACTTAGAAATCCCTACAATTCCTAAGGAGAGAATACACTTGCGAGATCCTCACGACTCTTAAGGAGAACTCTCTTATGGGACCCTCACGGCTCATAAGATTTGAAAGTCTTAAGTTACAGAGACCTAAACCTGTGCTTAAGAAACCCCCACAACCTCCGATACTGCCCTACAAGCGGCTCATACTGACCCTTGTATACAATCCACGGGCGTGAATAAACATTTCCTAACCAAGTCCCATCCGTGACTAGGGATATGTACGCATGATAAACAACCCTTATAAGTCCTCTCGACTTATAAGGAGAAAGCCCTCTTGTAAGATCCTTACGAATTACAGAGGAACATACACTTAGGAATCCTCACGATTCCCAGGGAGAAAATACACCTACAAGATCCTCACGACTTGAAGGGAGAAATACCTTCGTGAGACCCTTACGGCTCATGAAGTCAAAAGCCTTAGTCGACAGGACCCTAACCCTGTTTGCTAAGCCACCTTTGTTCAACATCGACAGGGGCAGATGATGATTCGCTCCTGGCCATATCCCAGTTGTAGCGGTGCTGATGCCGAAATCGGTGTCTAATTTCAGGTTTATGACGAAAATCCAGTAGGCCGCACGTGCATACGAGATAGCCGAAATGATGGGGCAACTTGCAATAAAAAGCAGCAAGTAAAAATGTATGCACGCAAAATAGCCGAAATGATAGGGCAACTTGCAATAAAAAGCAGCAAGTAAAAATGTATGCACGCAAAATAGCCGAAATGATGGGGCAACTCGCAATAAAAGCAGCGAGTAAAAATGAAATAAATAGCCGAAATGATTGGGCACCGCGAAAATAGCCGAAAAGATAGGGCAATCGCAACCTCCGCGATATAAAAGCTGAAATGATAGAGCATCGTGAAAAAAGAAATAAAAAAAAAGTTTTAATTTATGCCCTACAGGTGATGTTACATTACACCCTGTATACAATCCAAGGGCATAAACAAAGAAGGGATCATACTCCTCTCCCAGGTTTCATCATAAGAAGAAGCCAAATCTCGACGGGTCGCAAATGACCTAGAGGTCATCTCAACACTTGTCTCGTAACAACGGATACAACTTCAAGCGAAGCGGATCAGCGGAAACTCCCAATTCCATGGCTCAACGATATCCTGATCACCGAAAAGTCAAATCCCAATTCTGTGAAATGCGAATACAATCAACAAAATTCCTGGTTACGTGGAACACGGATAACGTCACTCTTTGACCCCGTAGAAAACGTCCAGAGCGGATCATGGTCCTCACAGAGCACGGCAGTGAACCCGTGTGAAACATCCAGAGCGGAGCCTAGTCCTCGCCGAACACGGCAGTGAACCCGTGGGAAGCGTCTAGTGCAAAATTCCTGGTTACGTGGAAAGCGGCTTATGTCAATCCTGACCCCGTGGAAAACGTCCAGAGCGGATCCTGGTCCTCGCAGAGCATGGCAGTGAACCCGTGCGAAGCATCCAGAGCGGAACCTAGTCCTCGCCGAACATGGCAGTGAACCCGTGGGAAGCATCTAGAGCAAAAATTCCTGGCTACGTGGAACGCGGTTTTGGTCAATGATGACCCCGTGTGAAGCATCCAGAGCAAAAATTCCTGGCTACGTGGAATGCGGCTTATGTCAATCCTGACCCCGTGTGAAGCATCCAGAGCAAAAATTCCTGGCTACGTGGAAAGCGGCTTATGTCAATCCTGACCCCGTGGAAAACGTCTAGAGCGGATCCTGGTCCTCGCAGAGCACGGCAGTGAACCCGTGCGAAGCATCCAGAGTGGAACCTAGTCCTCGCCGAACACGGCAGTGAACCCGTGGGAAGAATCTAGAGCAAAATTTCCTGGCTAGGTGGAACGCGGCTTGTGTCAATCCTGACCCCGTGTGAAACATCCAGAGCAAAAATTCCTGGCTACTTGGAAAGCGGCTTATGTCAATCCTGACCCCGTGGAAAACGTCCAGAGCGGATCCTGGTCCTCGCAGAGCATGGCAGTGAACCCGTGCGAAGCATCCAGAGCGGAACCTAGTCCTCGCCGAATACGGCAGTGAACCCGTGGGAAGCATCTAGAGCAAAATTTCCTGGCTACGTGGAACGTGGCTTATGTCAATCCTGACCCCGTGTGAAACATCCAGAGCAAAAATTCCTGGCTACGTGGAAAGCGGCTTATGTCAATCCTGACCCCGTGGAAAACGTCCAGAGCGGATCCTGGTCCTCGCAGAGCACGGCAGTGAACCCGTGCGAATCATCCAGAGCGGAACCTAGTCCTCGCCGAACACGGCAGTGAACCCGTGGGAAGCATCTAGAGCAAAATTTCCTGGCTACGTGGAACGCGGCTTATGTTAATCCTGACCCCGTGTGAAACATCCAGAGCAAAAATTCCTGGTTACGTGGAAAGCGGCTTATGTCAATCCTGACCCCATGGAAAACGTCCAGAGCGGATTCTGGTCCTCGCAGAGCACGGCAGTGAACCCGTCCGAAGCATCCAGAGCGGAGCCTAGTCCTCGCCGAACATGGTAGTGAACCCGTGGGAAGCATCCAGAGCAACTCCTGACTCTATGAAATACAGATAAAGACAACTTCACCCATCACTTGCGGGTCCTCACGACTCGCAAGGGAATAAATTCTCTTGTAAGATCCTTACGACTTTCAAGAGAACGCGTTCAGGAATCCTCACGATTCCTAAGGAGAAAATACACCTACGAGATCCTCTCGATCCGTAGGGAGAAAAGTCTCTATGAGACCCTCAAGGCTCATAGAGTGGAAAAGTCTTAGACGGCAGATCTGAACCTACGGCCTAAGCCATCGCTATCTCTTGGAAAAACTAAGTTATCTGCCAATTATGTTTAGCAAGTCAACATGCTGATAATAAAAGAAAGAAGAAAGCGACAGAAAGAACATCTGATTGGCGTTTGATCAAGCACTCGAAATACACTCATTCGTGCATGTGCAAAAGACTCAGAGCGAGAAATAAGACAAGCTGGGATAAAACTTCTTCATTAATATTGCCAAAAATAATTCTTACAATCATAAAGCGGTAAACAAGAAATATTATTACAATGGAATAACCTCAGATCCGGGGTACGGATTGAGGAAGTCAAAAGTAAGGCCATCCAGAGTTCTTCTGGGCTTTCTGATTATCCTTGTGCGCAGCCTCTCGCGCTTCTGGGTGTCAAGATCCTCGGCAAGCCCCCACAGTCTTCGATAAGCAGCGATTATCGTCATCTGCTGGAAGACTTGATGAAGAATGTCGACGAGACTGTCCCGTCGATTCTTCAAGATTCGCCCCGACAGGTGCACTGAATGCACCTTATCTTCGGCGTCATCCAGCGCATCGAGCGGCATGGCCTCGTGGAACCCCGGGAGTGCTCTCCAAATCGCTCCCAGCACGACTTTCAAGAGAGCTGAACGACGAGGAAGCAACCAACCAACGCTTGCGTGAAGGCGACCCATAACCTCCGCACACTGGACATCTATAAACTCCTGGTTTTGTTGACGGCCCTGTACACGGATGTCTTCATAAGTGATGAACTCGTGCAGGCTATATAGATGCACCGCCATAATGCCTGAAGGAAGCAACATTGGAAGATTAGCAATGAGGAAAAGGTACAGAAAGTTAAAACTCCTCGAGAGCAATGCTCTACGAATAGAGGTGACGCCTATCAAATTCAATAATAAGGGAAATTTAAAGAAATCCCCCGAGAACTCTGAAATCATTACTATTAATGATATAATCCATTAAATACAAAACTCCATTTTTTTAATTTTCATTATCCAAACTCTTAAGAGTTCATTTTTTTTTAGATCAAAGAGATCTGTGTTTTGCCAAAGATGCAAGGTTCTGTTCATGGGTTAAGAAACCCTGAAACAAATTCATAAGAGCAAAGCTCTATTTGGTGAAACCCCAAAAGGGTTTTCTTTAGATCAAAGATCTATGAGAGCAAAGCTCTATTAATTAAAATTGATTTAAGTCAAGACTAATTCTTACTTAAATAGTTTCTGTTAAAGAAAATCTAACTCAAGAGTTCTCAAAGGCAAGAACAAAACTCTAAAGTTTTTGAAAATAAAAATCTTAAAGATGATAATCATCTGTGTAGGACCAAAGGTCCTATTTATAGGCATCAAGTGCCCTTTCAACTTCCAAAAGTTGCCGCAACGGTTGGAATCCTACCACCGTTGCGCTTGCGTTTGGGGCCACGTAAGCACAACGGTGGGGGGGCATTTGTTTACCCCAATCAGAGCAAAGCTCTGTTCAAATTCCAAGGTGGGAAAAGAAGCAATGCTTCTGTTTTCCTCCAATCAGAGCAAAGCTCTGTCATGAAAATTAAAGTGAGAATTAAAGTTAAAATAAATAAAGTAACGCTTCAGATCCCCTGCGCTGCGCGCAGAGCGCCACGTGTCAAAATCAGACACGTTAGCGCAGGGAGCACAGCGCCCAAGGCAGCGCACCCAATCAGAGCAAGGCTCTGTTGAAAATTCAAACTTCAATTAATTGAAGCAACGCTTCAACTGGCCTGCGCTCTGCGCTGCACGCCACATGGCAGCGCAGTGGCACTAGCGCAGTTGCGCTGCGCGACACGTGGCAGCGCAGTTGCGCAAGCGCAGTTGCGCTGTGCGACACGTGTCAGCGCAGTTGCGCAAGCGCAATTGCGCTGCGCTGTGGGCTGCTTGACACGTGTCACGCGCTGAGGCATTTGCGCCAAACAAAATTGAAATTTGAAAGAAATCTTTCTGTTCTTGTTAAAACAAGAAGATTTTCTTCTGTAAAACAGAAGCCCTTGGATCAAAGATCCAACAGTGGGGAAAATTCTCCAAATTACTCAGAGAAAAATCTCGTTAACAAATTCAACAAACTGATGGGCACTATATAAAGACCCCTAGACCTCAAATCAAAGGCATCAACATTATCATTGAGAACTCTGAAGAATTGGAAAGAATTTCTCAAGAACAAAAAAGGTAAAAACCTTTAGAAAAAAGAGAAAATTCTCTTAAAAACAGATCATTAATCTGAGAAGAAGATCAATGATAAAAAGAAAAATAAGTAATAATCGTGCTTTGCACTTCCTTTATGAACCATTGGTTCTTGAATCTAAAAGATTCTCAAATTATAGTGCCTTGCACTTGCAAACTGCGCTGTTGCGCTCTTGGGTTGGCACAAGCCACCAGAGAGCGCCACGTGTCAGCATCTGAACTACTTGCGCTATGCGCTTTAAGATAGAGCTTTGCTCTCTGTAATTAGCGCAACTCACCAGAGCGCGACACGTGTCAGCAGCGGAAGCGCAGCGCATTGGCGCAGCGCACTGCGCTTACGTGACACGTGTCAACACCACAAGCGCTTGCGCTCTTTGATTGGCGCAATGCGCCTGACAAATGCAATGCATTTCTTAAAGGGCCAGGCCCAAATCAAAAAGACCTAGTAGGCCTAATTAAATTGCAAAGCAATAAATGGGCAGAGCCCAAGTAAAATTGATGCTCTGCATCATTCATAAATGAGCAGAGCCCAAAATAAATTGATGCTCTGCATTCTTTATGGGCAGAGCCCAAGCAAATAAATAAAAACAAATAAAAGTGTTGAACTTTTTTCAACTGGACTTATCCCAATTATGGCCGTAAGTCCTCAAATTAAATTGACTGAGCAAAGCTGCTCTCCTAAATCAATTTACATCCGGTCCGAGGGTACATCTCCTAACTCCTCTGACACCTATCGTTGTAATCCTTCAACGACGTCAGAGAGGTGACGGGTCCCGACGACCACACATCAATATGGACTGCGGGGTCCTTAAACTCGTGAACCGAGATATCCTTAAACTAATATTGGACCGCAATGTCCTTAAACTACCTATGGACTACCATGTCCCTAAACTGGAATAATAGAGCCTCCAAACGCTCTTCTGTCGGATCTAAACGATCCCCCTTAAGTAGATCTTAGCCCCAAACAAGGCTAACGTATCCTTAAGCATTTCAACAAACTCCATATTCCCTAATCAACTTCGGTTCAAGGGTACATCTCTGAACTCCTCTGACACCTATCATTGTAATCCTTCAACGACGTCAGAGAGGTGACGAGTCCCGATGGCCATATATTAAATGGATCACCACGTTAAGTAGATCTTAGTCTTAAACAGGACTAACGTATCCTTAACGAACGTTTAAGTCGATCTTAGCCTCAACACGGCTAACATATTCTTAAACTAAAACACCAAACCCAAATCTAAGTAAATACGGATTTGGACTAATCCACGTCCTACGGGCGACGGCATAACTTAGTCTCCGTATACAATCCACAGGCAACCACAAACAAAACAAACACACACGACATGAAGTGAAATTCTGGAGAAGGAGAAAGTTGTTACCGCGATGCGGTAGCGTAATTAACAGCAGGGGCTTGCGCCTGCAGGGAAGAGCGTCCCCATAATCAAAAACCTCTCTAGCGAGGGGGAATCTGACGAAGTCTGCTACATCGGCCGCATCCATCTAAACCTCCGATACATGGTGCCATAAATCAACTTGGTATCTTCGGAGAGGTAGACGGATAAAACCATATAGCATCTGCCCCGAATCTCAGGCTAGACGTCCTCACATCGTTGCCGCCATTCGGAGGGGAACGCCTCCCTCGGTATCCGCCTGGACCACCAGTCCAAACTACTGCCCCTCGTCAGAGGGAAAACTATAACTCTGACATTCACTCTGTCATCCAGATCACCTTGGAAGCCTGGAATGATAACTTTCTCCCGAAGGTGAATGCCGTCATCATATCCCTAGAACATCAACTTATGTTCTAAAACTGCTTCCGAACGTTTCTCCAGAATTGGATGAATATCACCTTATTGCATCTAGTGCAAAAACAACATCTATATCCTATATGGAGAAACCACTGTGTGACAACCAAAGTATAACCGATCGTAGTATAGGAATTTCACTTCCTACTCTGTGTATGTCATCCAAATACCAGGACATCACACCCTACTACCTTCTTAACATATTCATCCCGTATTCTGATGAAGTCAAACCTATGACTGTGACATCGAAAATAGCTTATCTATCTCCGCTATATCTGCTTTAGTCTATAAATAGACATAAGCTACTTGTCCACTATACTTCCGCGGCTCCCACTGACTACGACAACCCTCTGGCAGAGTCATATAGACGTGCACTTCTAAAGCTAGTTCAGAACGACGCTATACTCATCCTCCTGCCGGGTCTCATAGTCTGGAACAACAGCAATGGCAAGTCTGGGTAAACAAGAACCTCCCTGCCACCGTCCTTGAGTCTACCGGAGTACCCCTCGGGTGCCTGAGGTTACCCACCATATCTGCGGAGTGGCCAAGGGAATGTCAAACCAGATTGAATCTTTAGGTTCTTATCAAATTTTCAGTAATCGTTCGCAGTTCTGGAACCACTTCCAGTTCTACCATACTCCCACTACTGTTTTCTTGAAAAAATCCATTTTTATTAAAACTGTGGCGAGTCAAGAACAATATCACCATTGATCTTCCAGATGGTAGAAAGTCAACCCTCGTCATAGCCCGGGTCAACCCACAAACAACCATTACAGAAACGTGCCTTGAGTTATCCGGAGTCTGGTTTTAAGCATAAGACGGACAATTCCCCGTACCTTAACATCGTTAAGATATGAACTGTTCTATATCCAATATAGAAACAGAGGTACTGATTTAATTGAACCAGATTCAAATCATGCAGCTATCTCCAGTGCATGTCAACTAAATGGAGAGAGGCCGATCAGTATTACTCAACTTAGGAGTACTTCCAATTATGAGTAACCTGAAAGAGAAGCAAGTTCTCTTAATCATTACTATCAACTGAATACCATTCAAAAGTATCTACATCTTCGATCACCTTGAAGAATCCCGATACTTGCAATAACTGGTTCTCTACTTTATTCATATACCTATAACTTCTCAAAACTTGGACCTTATGTTTCTACGAAACACTTGTCTAAGGACTAGAGAAGTCACAAGTAAACAGAATATAGAACGAGGACCAACCCCTCTGTCCTCATGGACACTGGACATCATACAATACTCTGTATAAGTCCCCTGAGTCTAATAACTCAATCCTTGTATGTCGTAGGTTGAAAACTGTACTTATGATTAAGAAGAATTACACCGTTGTTCAATGCTCCTTACCAAACCATCCACTGATATAGGTAAATATCATAGACATAATTTCAAAAGTTCATATCTCACTTTATAAAAATAAACGTACAGATATATCAATTTGAAATTGGTGCATAACAACGGATATTCAAAACCAAATATCTGCCGTCCGGCAAATAGCCCAGGCGATTTCCTCAAATATCACCAATTACAACGAATTCCGATATAATGAGGATAATCACCTAATTCCCAATAACTTACTCCCACTCATCATCTGTAAAACCATACAGATGTGAGAATCAAACCTGGTAAATACATACCCTAGAGCAAGGACTAATTAGGAAATCAGTTTACTTTTAACAATAACAAGTGAAATTGAAACATGTAAATGTTTTGAAGGGGTATCGGGGTATTCCTAGTAATGCCTCTTCCATTATCCAGATTCACAACTGTAACCGTATATTTCTTTGCCACCTCTCCAAATCCCTTTATCTGTCTTTAGTCGTTACCTTCTGCACACTCCTTTAGGCCAATTGGTTTTCTTCCTTCCCTACCGTTCGGCACCAGCCTATGGTTTGGAAGAAGACTATCCAATAAGCATAATGGGTGTACTGTCCTAATCCTAGGAGCACTCGCAATACGAGAGAAGGTAAAGATAAAAGACACCTGAATAATCCTTATTCCTATTTCTCCTGAACCAGAATCTATCCCCGAACTGGAACAAGTTCCTTTCGAGTTCGTATATAACCATACAATGGAATATCCAAGAAACCGTGGATCTTCGTAGTGATACGGAGTGTCCTGGAGAAATACAAAGGCGATTTAGGATTGGCGAAGAAATGCTTGATTTGGTCATGAATAGCAGTCGCAATTTACTTTGCCCTCTTACTAATCCCTTTATTTGTCTTTGCTTAATACCTTCTGCACACCATCGTTAGGCTAATTGGTTTTCTTCATTCCCCACAGTTCGGCGCCAGTCTATGGTTTGGAAGAAGACTATCCAATAAGCGTAATAGGTGTGCTGTCCTAATCCAAGGAGCACTCGCAACCTGAGAGAAGGTAAAAAGAAAAGACAACTGAATAGTCCTATTCATTTTCTCCAGAACCAGAAACCATCCTCGAATAAATTCCTTCGAGTTCGTATATAACCATACGATGGTTTTATCCAATGGAAGTGGACGTTCGTAGTAATACGGGGTGTCCTGGAGAAAAGGGTAAAAGTAGGAGTGGCAATGAGGTATGCAACTCTGACAATCCAAAAGCCAGTGTTATAAGAAGGTTCGGTTAATCTTGGTCACTGAGTCATAATCAAGGGTCGGGCCATGGTCGCTGCCAAAGAGAGAGAGAAAAGAAACACTCAGCGTGCACTCTAACCTAGATCAGAATGGTTACCAATTTATCTAATCAGGAAACCTCTCACTGTACCGTCAAATTCTCCTCCAAATCTGAAAGAAGAATTAGTCGGGATCACCCGAGGAGTAAACCAACTGATCAGTGGAAATCGGGATCCAACTATCATCGCATGATAATGTGACGGAATCCGCTCACGTTATCACGCTCCAGAAGGTATGCGCATGCCTGACAAGTTTCAGCTTCTTTAAAAACTCCCGATATATGTTTTTACCCCTAGGACCCAAGTGACCTTGACGAGTAATCAACAAATCAAAAGGTTTTAGTCAAGTTCAACCCGTCATTATCTTGATTGCGTTAGACCCATCCACACGACCCTTGACGAATAATCAACAAAGTCGTACGACCGTCCTAACCAATCCACATATCCATGAGACAGAAAGCATTACAGAGCTACCACACACTACGCCTCGGCGAATAGCAATGACAAACGCAGCGCGAATACTAAGCAATACTAATCTGAAATGACGGAGGGCTACGAATGGTTTTTGGCGAAAAACCTTTTACCGTAATGAACTTTATATCGTTGAAGGAACTGGATAGCATTTTATAAAAATATAGTGGCGAAAACCTTTGCTAAAGAAGTCACTCCCGGTGAAGGGATCTCGGCTCTTTCCCCGTAGAATGAGGTGCAGGATATTCCAACTGAATACCACGATGCAAAGCAGAAGTAATCGACTATAGTGAAGTTATTGCCCTGATGCAAACTTCTGTCCAAAGGGTCACTCCCGGTGAAGGGATCTCGGCCCTTGCTTCGTCGACTGAGGTGCTGGATATTCATAACCGAATACCACTGTGCAAAACAAAAGAGAACGTCCTTACAATAACAGCTTTTTGAAAAATATTCCAACAACATCAGAATAGGTTTGTTTAGCTTGCATTGATCCGAATCAATGCAGTCCCATCAATTGATCACACCACAAAAGAACGAAAATACGATGTATGTATATGCCATCCGCATTCGCCACTGGGTCCCGTCATCACCCGTTGGGTTACTTAACTAACGACAGAGCGGGGACTGGACTAGCGTGGATGTAAAACATATACAACATCTACTAGTATATATATTAATATATAATATTCGCTCAAGGCGTGATAAAAAGCAACATCACAGAAATGTAAAAAGCATCACAGAACAATACAGATATTTGGGATCCCCGGGTTTCATAGAGCCGCTACTGAAACCCGACGTTCCTCTGGTCGTGTGGATAGCCTGTGCAATGAAATCCTAGACCCCTACGGGCGCGGCAAGTTACCCGCCAAAACCTGAAGAGAGGCAACCCCCTTCAACAACGTGAATGGACCACCTAGCAGTTCACGGAATCCGGTAACTTGAGCACCCCTCCTTGGGTCAACCTGTACCCCCTACGAGTGCGGCGAATAGCCCGCCAATTCTAGAGTGGAGCCCCCTCCGTCTCAAAGCCATGAGATGCGGGCCCGTTGCCCTCTAGAACCAGGCTATCCATGCACCCCTCCGCGGGGCAATCCTAGTACAGAAAGAAAAATATACATACAACGGGTACATCGACCTCAGCCCGGTCGTGCCCCAAAAAGAATAATATACAAACAGGCTGTAACGACAGTCCACATGTCGGACGCTCGCCCCGCAATATCAAATGTACATATAATAAAACCAAACTGTACTACTATTGCATCCAGGCTATCCCCCACGACCAATCCGCAACATCACAGCACAACACAGAACATCAACGTGAATGTCACGTTCACAAATCCGTCCAAAAGGGCTATAGCAGTTAGACAGGATTTACCGATCAAGTGACATTCACGGTCGCAGATATAATGTAAATACTGTGAACTAACTTGTTTAAAATTTTCGATCGACTAAATTTACCGAAGTGGGTCCCAAGCACAACTGTAGCACTCAAAAAAAATCTGGACCCAAACAGTATATACCAAAAACCCTATTTCCAAGTCAGAAGCCCACTGTGAAAAATTGGTGCTGTGAAGAGTTAAAGTGGCGGCGGAACCGCGGCCAATGCGTGGGTTTGGCCGCGGTTCCGCTGTGGAACAGTGACGTCACGCGACCAAATTTTCACAGAATGCTTAAAAAACCCTGCTCGTATTTTTACAATGTACCAAATAATTTTTAGAGCACTGGAAAAATTCGACAGAAACTGTTAAATGGAAACGCGGTTTTTAGAAAATCCGTTCGATCGAACTTGTAAACACGTTAGAGCAAGCTAGACTAGATTAATGGCCTGGCTCTGATACCATGTAGGACTACGGTAGCGCCCCGACCGTCTTCCCGAGGACAAAATGCGGAAACGAAAATTTTTCTTGAGTTTAAACCGGCACTACCGCATCCTAAAACCCCGGATCGTAACCATTAACCTAATGCTAGCAAACAAGAGAAAGGGTAGAGAGCTATACCAAGCGATTCGTGTCCTTCGGTCTTCGCCTCCACTCCGATCTCCTCGCGGAATCTCCGGTCTTCATTTCCTCGTCAGAATGGGCACCACATCGCCGGATTCTTTTACGGGCTCCCACCTCTGGACCGAGGCAACTCGGGCACGAAGTTGGCGAGCCGACGTGCCCAAGAATGTTGTAGGCTAAGTGTAGTAAGCTTGTCTCATGGGGTTGTGAAGTTGCCATAAAGATGATGGAGGTAGAATGAACTTTGGAGAGAGGTGAGCAAGTGAAGAATGAGATGAACTTTTTTCCTCATACCAAAAATGAACCCCTCCCTCTCTCCCTAATGTGGCCGGCCTATATAAAAATAGTGGAGTGAAAAAAAACAACAAGGGGCGTGAGCATAAGAAGAAAAAATGGTGAGCAAAAGAAAAGTGATGATAATGAGGAATTAATGTCACATCAATTTCTAATCCATTCTTTTCTCATAAATGCAAACCATGATGAGCTAAAAAAGCAAAGATGCTATCATAATCTTTACATTTACAAATAAACCCCCTCCACATAACTAATTTGCACACTTGCAAATAACCCCCTCCATAGGAAAAATCCGGCCGTGAAGGAACAAAGGAAAACTGGCCGAAACGGAATGCAAACTGGCAACTTCAAAAAACTGATCCCGTAATAAATTACAGGAAAACCCCGCGACTGTATATACATACCCGCATTTGAATTCAGACTGAATATAAATGCAAAGAGACAAAATCTACACCGTACAATACTAGGATCCGGCTTAAACCAAAGCCCGCTAGTATTATCCGTCCGATCATGATCCGTGCAATACCGTATGTACATGATCGAACCCTGCCATATCTCCATACGGCCTTGTTCAGTTGATAAAACTGCACATTTGTATTACATTTTTCCTACCATTTTCATATTAAAAAAGGACCTTATTATAATATATTATACATATGGGGGTTTATGTGCAAAAACACTATTTTCCATGTATTAATATATTTTAATTAGCATTTGGTAGGAAGATGTATGCAAATAAATTCATTGACCTAATTCTAGTAGAACTAGGTCTACTAAATCTTATTTGAGTTGTTGTGCAGAATATTTCCAAGTTGTGCAGAATTTTCCAAGACTAGAATCAAGCAAATCAAGTTGTTGAAGAAGACTTGCCTAATTAAGAATCAAAACTTGAAGACCAAATCTGACAGCAACCACGAGAAGATTTCCAAATTCTTAAGGTTCCAAATATCAACACATGTCACAGGGAGCAAGCCCTAAAAGTTTGATCAATTGATCTCTGTAGGGTTCCTAGGCACACTAATGAGGTCTCACAAGGCATCAACCATGCCAATTTCAAATTTTACAAGTGCCGAGAAATCCTAATACGGATCGTTAACTAGAAATTTAGGCGAACACATGCAACTAGTTAACAATATAACTAAAAGAACGGAAATACAACCTTTGTAGATCCGGTCCTCCACCTCCATAGCTCCGCAATGAAGTATCCTCGCTGTCCAAATGGAATCCCGGGCTCTAGCGTCGGCTTCATCGGAGAAATGGGCGGGCAAGGTCGTCGGCTTCGTGCCGAAGATGATCTACGTCGAGGCATCACAAGATCAAGCTCCAACTTCACCAAGTCATGAAACTTGTGAAGAAAATACCCTATACTACTTGGCAAGAGGTAGAGGATGAAGAAATAGGAGGTGGGTTCACTTTAGAATTGGATTTCTCACTCATTTGCTCAAGTTGCCATTGATGGAGCAAGGTTTTCTTCTTGAAGAAGAAGAAGAAGAAGAAGAAGAATGAATATTGTTATGATAAGTATATTCAAATAGAAAAGAAAAATGAATTCTTATCATAAGCAAACTATGGTCAAGTGTAGAGAATGAACTAGGGTTAAGTGGAATGGTTAGGGTTAAGCATGAGACAAAATGGTCACTTAGTCAAAGCTTCATGAAGCTTCAACAACAAACAAAGTTAGCCACCATTTTCTCTTTATGCTTTTCATTTTCCAAAAAGAATAAATAAATAAATAAATATATAAGAAAATGAAAACCTTAACCATTACACAACCATGGTTTAATCTTTACACAAACCCAAGTTAGCATGCATCATCAAACATGATACAAACTTGTGCACAAAAACATATCACATATACAATGTGCACAAACAAGTGAGAAAATCCATTTAAAGTGAACCAATACTAGTTAATGCAAAGTAATATATTAAATATATAATTATGCATTAAATCATTAAACCAACACTTGATTCAATGATCCGGTCATGTCGCACACAACCGACAAGTATACAATGTATCGATTTATCGAATCAATCCTTGATTCGATAACTAGGTTATATCGCATACAACCATTCGACACATTCATCGCGAGAATGAAATACGGTATCACATACACGTATTATTCTCGGTCCCGCACATATCTCATATGCCTCCTATTTCGTTTCGCTTGAGCCAGGAAACCTCTGTGTAGGACTCTAAAGACTCGTCAATACGCCGGCAGCAGGTGATGATCATATCAAACACCCACAAGCCGCAAGCGGTCTGCTAAATGTAACGGCCACCCGAGTATTGAGCGATCAGAAGATCGACGAGCAAGCCCGCTCACACTCCTGTGAATCCAACCAGTAACACTTACCGTACAGTCCGGTCTGATCGTCTGATATGTCGCATATCTCGCCTAGGGGTGGTAAACGTCAGACCCCAATAGCTCGATAAGTCGTGTCGATATGAGGTCTATAACAATTCGAGAAACTACTGGTAACACTTACCAGTAAATCTCAGCAACCCTGGCCAGGGATTTCCGGTTATAGCCAATCGAACACAGCGCAACATCAACTCCCTATACCGGGAGAGACGAATCCCCTCCTATCGCTCATTGCCTCCATGTGACTCGGGACTGTACCCAAAAACCACCGTTTTGCATGCCCTCTTGGACGTGGTAAGGTGGAAATCAAAGCACAGTGGGAACCACACAAGACTCTATGACGATCTCGGGTCAACAGACTACTCTGTACCAGTGTCACCAGAGAACTGCCATCTGACGTAAGGTATAATACCATCTGGGAGTTCTCGGCGAGTCCGTCCAGTGTACCCAGTCTCCACTGAGCACCCGTATATCATCTCTGATGTCAAACACCAATGGATATGGGATCATCCACCGCCCATCTGTATGGGTCGAGAAGGTATACGCTAGTCTACTCTGGTATATCGATGCCCCGTCTCGATATACCCACGACTAGGGACTTTGAAGGATGTACTTATGGACTACCATGTCCCCACTAATATGATCCGCATCATAGTCCAGGTAGTCAAGCATACATCCTAAGGGGTTTACCAACATGTATCGGAGAGACAATCAGTGTACACGTTAAGGTAAAGAGTAACCAGATAGCATACTATCATGTCGAGCGAGAAAGTCCTCCCTATATATGTCCAAGCATCCACTACAATATACATCCTATGTATAGTAATGGCTTCTAGGGCATACATATAACTAACAATCTCCCACTTGCACTAGGGCCATCTGTAGCAGTGGTTGTAGTATCTCATACTCAACCATCCCATAAAAGTCTCTCTCTGGGAATAGGCCTTCGTGAGTGGATCCGCCGTGTTGTCCTCTGAGTCTACTCTCCTAACCTCGATCTCCTTGGAGATCAACCATCTCTATGATCAGGTGGTACTGCCTTAGAATATGTCTGGATCACTGATGGGACGAACGTTCCTTGGCTTAAGCCACAACTCCATTGTCACACAATGGGTGGAACTAAGTTCATCTCATGAACTAATATACATCCAGACTGCCTCTTTGGTAGCATCTTAAGTAGTGATGTATCGAGCCTTTATCGTCTAGTATGCCACGGTATCTAGCTTGGAACCCTTCCAACATACCGTCCCTTTACTGAGGGTAAAGACAATGCATGTGACTGACTTTCAGTCGTTCTTATCACCCTGGAACACTTCCAGTAATTCTCCCCAGGACCAATTGATACCATCTCACTACAACTAGTGAGTCTCCTAACATCCATTTAGATCTATCTCATAGATCTAAAATCCAGGATTTAGGAGGTATCACTTTGATCCTATATGGAGAATCATGGTGATAAGCGGAGATTGACCGAGCGTAGCATAGGAAACTCCTTCCCTATCTAGAGTATGTCATCCATGTACTTTACGAGGATCGTTACTATACTCCCTACTACCTTTTTGTTTATACAAGGTTCATCTACCATTTTGACGATGTCAAACTCTTTTACTAACACATCAAAACAAATGTTCCAACTCCGCGATACCTGCTTTATCCTATAAAGCATCTTGTACACGTTTCCGCTGCTCCCACTGTCTACGAAGCCCTCTGGCTGTGTACTTATAGACGTTCTCTTCTAAAACATCAATTAGAAAAGCAGTCATGGCACGCAACCGCCAGATATCGTAGTCATGGTATGTAGCCGTGGCAAGTAGGATCTGGATGGACTTAAGCATAGCCTCTTGAAAAGGTTTCATCATTATCCACGCCTAGTCAATGACGAAAAGTTTTAACAAGTCTAGCTTTGAAAGTCTCAACTTTTCCATCTACACCAAGTAATCTTCTCAAGATATACTTGCTCCTGAGGGGGATTTAACCCTTCAGATATAGCAACCAAAGTCCATACTTTGTTGGTGTACATGGATTCCATCTCAGATCGCTAAGCATCCAGCCATTCTTACAGAGTCCCACTCCTGATGGCCTGCTCGAAACTAGTTGGGTCATCATCTCATGATGCAATCCTCGCTCCCACTGTCATAGAGAAACTGAAGTATCTCTCAGGTGGGTGAGAAACCCTACTAGATCGGCAGAGAGGCCGAGGTTCGTTGGTAACTATTGAATTCTTTGGTTCTTTCAAATCATCAGCCGCAGTTTGTATAGCTGGAACATTTCCAGTTCTACATAACTGACTTTGCCTCGAGCTTGTCCGGATTTTGCTTTTCAGACATAGGCTGGACAACCCCAAATCTTAACTAACTTAAGAGATGGGCTCTTCCCTTATCATATCAAATATGAAGTGGTAGGCAACTGATTTGATTTGAACCTTATTCAATAGGTATGCAGTTTCTCAAGTGCATAACTCCCAAAAGGAAATAGGAAATACAGTAGTACTCATCATAGAGCACACCTTATCTCATAGGGTGCTATTGCTCCGCCCCGATATACCATCGTGCTATGGTGTATACGGAGGAGTAATGCTGAGAGAGAATCTCATTCTCCTTTAGAATAATCCAGGATTTTCGTGCTCAAGTATTCTCCTCCTTGATCACATCAAAGGACATAATACTTATACCCGTATTGGTTCTCTACATCTTGCTTATATTCTGTGAATATCTCAAAAGGTTCGGACTTGTGTTCTAACAGGAACATATGTCTGAATCAAAAGAGATCATCAGAGAATTTAATGAAGTATAAAGAACCGGTCTTGGCAAATGTAGACAGGGGACCTACATACATCAACATGTACATCCCAAGAGTTCACTAACTCTTTCTCTGTTTCCAGTAAACGGAGCTATGGTCATCTTATCTCTGTGACATGACTGGCAAGTTTCACAAGATGTAAATTCAAACTGATTTAAATATGCATCTTTATGTAACTTAAGCTAGTCGGGTCGCATTGATATGACCTAGTCTACAATACCTCAAGAAGAATTCGTTCATTTCTGAACTCTTCCTCTTGTGTGTGTTCCGTATACTAAAGAACTGAAGTTTGATTTAGAACATCAATGCTTTTAGATAACGTGCCTGAACCGATCAACTTTTGATATAGGAAATGTTCAAAACATTATCCAACAATACAAAATTTTATCATTTCTTTACTTGTAAAGAGAGTGATATGATTTTGTATATCAGGTTCGGTATCTAATAACATTCGTTCAGAATCAATGTATTGGTAATACAGGGTGACAGTGACCAACAGACTTGGCTGCAACACTTGCCCCGTTTTCTGCCTCATGAAACTTATCACCCGTTCTCAGTTCTCTACCTATCTGTAGCCCTATGTAACAGATTACATATCTGGGATCCTGATCTGGTATCATATACCCAGGACGTAGAGGATACAGAGAAACAGTTCTTTGTAACGAACACACCCGAAGATGATGCATCAGCATGTACTCTCTTCGTTTGGGTGGTATGGGAAATCTGGTATTCCCCAATTTTCTGCTCTGTCTTATAACAATTATAAGTTGGAGCGGGACCAACGTTCCCCAGCTCAGTATAACAAGTGGGTTCGGTCAATATTCCGTATTATTATCTTGATTAAGGCGTGATATGGTCTCTACCTGGAGAGAGAGAGAAGAAAACACTCAGCGTGCGCTCTTTCAAGAATAGATTGGTTATTATTTTATCTAATCAGGATGGCTCCCACTGCTTTTTATCAAATCTTCCTTCAAACCCTAAAAGGAAAGACTAGCCGGGATTAATTACACACTACAAGTTCGCCAATCTTTCAGCCAGGCCAGTGTCGGTACTTTGAGGGAGGTCCCCCGTGCTTTCGCACGAACCTAATTAATGTAAACCTCGTTTTCCCATAGGCGTAACCTCGTTAACACCTTTCTAGACACCTACTTGATCGGCTAATTGTAATGTATAAAACTCTCCCAGGAGTAACAATTACTCGCAGCGGGTATCGGGATCCAACTATCTCATAGAAGGTATGCAATCTCATTGCAAATTTCAACACTTGAAATTCTCGATAATATTTTGCCCCGAACGATCTATGACCTTGACAAGGTCAACAAACCATAGACCGCAAGTCAAGTTCAACCCGTCATTTCTTGATTGAATCAAACCCACCCGCACGACCCTTGACAAGGTCAACAAGGCCGCACGACTACCCTAACCCAATCTGCATCATATGCATAAGCAGATAAATACTGGTTAGCTACCACACACTGCGCCTTGACAAGGTCAACAAACGCAGCACGAATACTAAACAGGACTTATCTGAAATGACGGAGAGCTACGACAGGTTTTTCTGAAAACCTATTGCGTAATGAACTTGATATCGTTGTAGAATCAAATGATTTTTAAAATGGAGTGCTTTTGAGGCTTTTCTAGTTTTGCTAAAGGAGTCACTCCCGGTGAAGGGATCGTCGGTCCTTTCCTCGTCGAATGAGGTGCGGGATATATCATATATATCACTGTGCAAAACAAAACACTTAAAAGCAATCAGAAGACAAACCGAGTGTGTAGCATCTGCCAGTTATTGCTAAAGGAGTCACTCCCGTTGAAGGGATCTCGGTCCTTTCCTCATCGAATAAGGTGCAGGGTATATCATATATACCACTGTGCAAAGCAAGAACTGTAGCTACCTGTTTTATTTTGAAATTCGATTCTACAACATCTTTATGTTTCTTTTATGTCATTAATCACATTAATGAAGTCCCATCATTTAAGTACCTAAACATCACAGATAAATACGACGTACACTTATGCCATCCGCATTCGCCTCGATGTCCCCTCGTGCACCGTTAGGTTAGGTAACTAACGGCAGAGCGGGGAAGGGCTAGCGCGGGTGTAAAACATAAGTAACGTCTATATAATATATCATATATACTAAATACTGTATCTATCACAGAACATCACATGATCACATCACAGATATCGCAGCAGAAGAATCATATGAAATATTGGATATACTAGGACGTCCGTGTTTTCAATACGAGCCAGTATAAAACACGGATTCCACGGTCGTGATGAATAGCCAAACCCACACCCCTAGACCCCTACGAGAGTGGCAAGCAACCCTACCAATTCTGGAGTTAGGAGACCCGGACTCGACTCCTCGAGTTGGTCTCCCACTGGACTCCAGAACCCGGTTACTTGTGCTCCCCTCCTTGGGTCTATCCTAGTGCGGAAAAGTAAATAATATACAGAGGGTGACATCTTCCGCAACCTGGAAGTGCCCCAATAAAAGAATATTACATACAAGTTTTTACATGAATGAAAATGAAAAACACTCATCTCACATAAAAACCCCCGGCTATTCAAACACGACGATCCAATATAACATATCCAGCAACACATAACATCACATGTCATCAACGTAAGTAAATATGCGCATCCCAATTATCGTTGACATATAGCAACGAAACCGGCGATATCACATATTACACTAACGGTCACAGAAAAGAAAGTGTAAAACTACAACAGTTGGAATCCGCAACCGCATTAGACATCGCATGCCTAATCAAATGAATTCCTTAGACATCGCATGCCTAACAATTATAAACCCCGCATTTTAGTCTCATTATCGAAAACTCTTTTCAATATCAAGTCGGGCAATTCAACAAGATTCCCGACATTCTGATCGAATGCTCGTCGCCAACTTTAGTAGGCGGCCGCACCCCCGATACCGTCGACGAAGTGCACCAATGCGGAACACCGCTGCCGCGAGCACCCGAACGGATGCTTTCGGCGACGGGGTTCTCCTACAGTCACTTGGTCGGGGCTAAGGGATGTAGCTGTCTATTAAGTTTACCCGGCGAGTATCCGCGTACGCTACGTGATTGCGACGGACTTTTGATCACATCAAAATTCCGTGGCAACCGATCAAGTGAGACTAAATTGCTAGATTTATAACATTCATTCAGTTATCTCATAACTTTTGTGAATTCCAATTATTGTATCACATTCCGAATAAGATAGAAAATGTTAAACTTTCGGATCGAACAATCGAACACCCAAGTTTTCCCGAAACAGCTCAACTCATGAAATAAGTTCAAAGTCATTCACTTCGTGCCTCGGTACCAACGGTCCAGCCGTAGAAGGGTCAAGCCAACACCTCACATGTGGCACGCCGTACTGCCCCAAACCCGAAGGTTCAAAGGGAAGTTCAAGACGGTCACATAATCGAGTTAAGGTTTGTTGTCTTCTAGAGGGTCCATCGCGTTACTTGCACTACTTAGAACATCTTTAAACCACGCAAAAATCCAACACTTGGAAATTTTCCGGCAGGGGAAAAGGTGGGTATTTATATCCGGTCGAACTTTTTAACATATTCAATAATTATCCGGAAAGCACATAGACAAAATCTGATAATCCGATCGAATCATCGAATCCCCAAAACAACCCCAGAAAATTCAACTCTTGAATAAATATTAAAATTTCCCAGAAAATCCAGCACCAGAAAAGAGGAATTACTGTGCAAAAATTATGGGGCAATATGATAATAAGGCCGCGGAACCGCCGCATAAGCCTTGCTTATGCCGCGGTTCCGCCACACTTTAAAGGAATCACGAGCTAAATTTTGCGCCGTAATTCTTAGAATTCCCTGCTGAATTTTTAAAGAATTTTTAATCTGGAAAAAATCCAATTTTTGAAAAAAGTCCAGAGAGCGGGTCGGATTAGGGTTTCAGGGTTTGTTCGGATTTCAAACGTCGTCTACGCATCGCCTAAGGCTCTAGCTAGGCTCTGATACCACTGTAGGGTTCCTAGGCACACTAATGAAGTCTCACAAGGCATCAACCATGCCAATTTCAAATTTTACAAGTGCCGAGAAACCCTAATACGGATCGTTAACTAGAAATTTAGGCGAACACATGCAACTAGTTAACAATATAACTAAAAGAACGGAAATACAACCTTTGTAGATCCGGTCCTCCACCTCCATAGCTCCGCAATGAAGTCTCCTCGCTGTCCAAATGGAATCCCGGGCTCTAGCGTCGGCTTCATCGGAGAAATGGGCGGGCAAGGTCGTCGGCTTCGTGCCGAAGATGATCTACGTCGAGGCATCACAAGATCAAGCTCCAACTTCACCAAGTCATGAAACTAGTGAAGAAAACACCCTATACTACTTGGCAAGAGGTAGAGGATGAAGAAATAGGAGGTGGGTTCACTTTAGAATTGGATTTCTCACTCATTTGCTCAAGTTGCCATTGATGGAGCAAGGTTTTCTTCTTGAAGAAGAAGAAGAAGAAGAAGAATGAATATTGTTATGATAAGTATATTCAAATAGAAAAGAAAAATGAATTCTTATCATAAGCAAACCATGGTCAAGTGTAGAGAATGAACTAGGGTTAAGTGGAATGGTTAGGGTTAAGCATGAGACAAAATGGTCACTTAGTCAAAGCTTCATGAAGCTTCAACAACA
Organism: Agapanthus africanus; assembly: GCA_030015575.1. NCBI lineage: Eukaryota > Viridiplantae > Streptophyta > Magnoliopsida > Asparagales > Amaryllidaceae > Agapanthus > Agapanthus africanus. Next base: position 479,933,466 of record CM057350.1, read on the forward strand.
AACAAAGTTAGCCACCATTTTCTCTTTATGATTTTCATTTTCCAAAAAGAATAAATAAATAAATAAATATATAAGAAAATGAAAACCTTAACCATTACACAACCATGGTTTAATCTTTATACAAACCCAAGTTAGCATGCATCATCAAACATGATACAAACTTGTGCACAAAAACATATCACATATACAATGTGCACAAACAAGTGAGAAAATCCATTTAAAGTGAACCAATACTAGTTAATGCAAAGTAATATATCAAATATATAATTATGCATTAAATCATTAAACCAACACTTGATTCAATGATCCGGTCATGTCGCACACAACCGACAAGTATACAATGTATCGATTTATCGAATCAATCCTTGATTCGATAACTAGGTTATATCGCATACAACCATTCGACACATTCAACGCGAGAATGAAATACGGTATCACATACACGCATTATTCTCGGTCCCGCACATATCTTATATGCGCTCCTATTTCGTTTCGCTTGAGCCAGGAAACCTCTGTGTAGGACTCTAAAGACTCGTCAATACGCCGGCAGCAGGTGATGATCATATCAAACACCCACAAGCCGCAAGCGGTCTGCTAAACGTAACGGCCACCCGGGTATTGAGCGATCAGAAGATCGACGAGCAAGCCCGCTCACACTCCTGTGAATCCAACCAGTAACACTTACCGTACAGTCTGGTCTGATCGTCTGATATGTCGCATATCTCGCCTAGGGGTGGTAAACGTCAGACCCCAATAGCTCGATAAGTCGTGTCGATATGAGGTCTATAACAATTCGAGAAACTACTGGTAACACTTACCAGTAAATCTCAGCAACCCTGGCCAGGGATTTCCGGTTATAGCCAATCGAACACAGCGCAACATCAACTCCCTATACCGGGAGAGACGAATCCCCTCCTATCGCTCATTGCCTCCATGTGACTCGGGACTGTACCCAAAAACCACCGTTTTGCACGCCCTCTTGGACGTGGTAAGGTGGAAATCAAAGCACAGTGGGAACCACACAAGACTCTATGACGATCTCGGGTCAACGGACTACTCTGTACCAGTGTCACCAGAGAACTGCCATCTGACGTAAGGTATAATACCATCTGGGAGTTCTCGGCGAGTCTGTCCAGTGTACCCAGTCTCCACTGAGCACCCGTATAGCATCTCTGATGTCAAACACCAATGGATATGGGATCATCCATCGCCCATCTGTATGGGTCGAGAAGGTATACGCTAGTCTACTCTGGTATATCGATGCCCCGTCTCGATATACCCACGACTAGGGACTTTGAAGGATGTACTTATGGACTACCATGTCCCCACTAGTATGATCCGCATCATAGTCCAGGTAGTCAAGCACACATCCTAAGGGCTTTACCAACATGTATCGGAGAAACAATCAGTGTACACGTTAAGGTAAAGAGTAACCAGATAGCATACTATCATGTCGAGCGAGAAAGTCCTCCCTATATATGTCCAAGCATCCACTACAATATACATCCTATGTATAGTAATGGCCTCTAGGGCATACATATAACTAACAATCTCGACCATTGGCCACGGATCCGCGGCCAAAACCCCACTTGGGCCGCGGATCCGCGGCAATATTATGGATTTAGGGGTTGAGAAAATTTTGGGTGAATCTCTGTTAAATATTACCTAATTTGGAAACAAAGTATTCTGGCTTTGCACTATAAAAAGGCACCGAGAGCCTCTTGGAAAATTTATCAAGTCGACGCGATCACGAAGTCCAAGACGGCTCACGCATCCAGGCTGATCATCAACTGTTCATCTACCTCCTTCGGAAGAGTTCGAGAAGCAAATCAAGATTTTGTAATTATTTTCTAAGGAATCAAAGTGTAGATTGTTCAAGTTGATTAACAAAGGTAGTTGTTTTATTTTATTCTTTTGCATTTTACATTATGTTTTCCCTCTCCATCTTTTCATCTTCTTTTCCCAACATGCTCGAGTAATTCTCCGCTTGTTAGGGTTCGCAGGATTAGGGTAGGCTAATGGACGATAAAAATCCCTAAACCCTTTTTAAGTCCTATAAAGTTTATGAACTTTATCAAAAGAATCATTAACATTCTAATCGGGCGCACTAACAATTCTTTGCTAGTTCCGACCGCGATTAGAGATTAGATTAATGATTGTTTTGGTAAAGGCTAGATATGAATGGAGTTCCGTGTCGAGATAAGGGTTAAGAGTGGGATTCCTTTTCCCTCCAGAAACCCTAATCTACACGCATCACCGTCATTCTAGTTTTAAATCTATTAATGGATAAAAAGGGTAACTTTTAATTAATCGTCCATAACTACTAAATCCTAACGAACCCTACAAGCCCCCTTATTATATTAACTTCATCTTTAAAATAATCTAGATCTATACTTTACATTCTTGTTTAACGTAGATCTAGAAACCATTTTATAAAATTCTTTATCCCTCCTCTCTTTCTCAACACATCTAAAGTAAAAGTAAAAGGTTCCACGTTTCCCAGAGGACGGCCCGTACTCATCTCGGTCTAGCTATACGCGACATCGTTCTGATTGCGGTTAAACTACAAAACACACTCATTCGAGTAAATCAAATGGTGCCGTTGCCGGGGATACGTGCGCAATTTTTTATTTTTACTATTTGTGTTGAATTCTTAGACGATTCATATCATTATTAACACAAAACTGCAAATTGCATATTTAACGATTTGTGCGTGAATTTTGCGAGGAAATCTGGAGTCACAGAATTGAGGAAAACAGAAGACAGAGACATTCATCGAGATCCAGAGGAGTACAGGAGGCCAAAGAAAAATTTTCATCACTTGATTCTTCTGCCACGCGGCGGAACCACGGCATAAAGGTGCTTCCGGCGGCGGAATCGCGGCAGGTTAGAGGGATTAGGGCTACAGAACTCTCTGGTAAGATTCTCAACTCCTTCTCTCTCCTCTCAAATCCAATAAAATCTATTTTCTGCAGGATTCTTTGCAAAATAGCGCCGCTCAAAAAAATCTTTTTGCAAAAGTTTTGTGATTGGTTTTGTTTTGCATATTTTAATACGGACTTTAAGGGGTAAAGACCAAATCCAGATTAGGTGGGGATTTCATCACCCTTTCTAAGCCCCATAAATCATAAACCGAGCATCTAGATCTACCCTTCATTAATTTAACAAATATCTAGACCAGACTCTAAGGGCTGTCGCGCTCAATAAGGACAAAGGAAGGTCGTGGGTAATCTATCGTTTATCCGCAGTACTTTTGTAGTGCCTAGGCAAGTGTGTCAAATGCTAGTAGTTTTTAATTAGGCCCACTACTGTGGTTCCTTCCCACTTACCTGGCACTTACCTGGCTACAAGGGTAGTACGAAGGCGGTAGAGGATTTATCCTGCGGCTTGTCCTTTGGAAGTCTAGGAGCGGTCTAGAGACTGGACCTAGGTGACCTTAGTTCTAGGGTTACTTGTGCATCTTAGGGTGATTTGTCTTGAGTCCCACATTTTTCAAAACAAGCCAATTTTAAATCACACACACGCTGCCACTTGCACTAAACCCGCTTAGTGCATGCTCGGCTGGACACGGGATCCTAGTGCCCGTCTTGTCCGCGTTCCTGCTATCGACACCGAAGTCGGTACTTCTTCATCTTCTTTTCCCCTACCACACACAACCGAGATGGACGACACTCCATCAGAATATAACACCATGCTGCCACCCCCCGTAGATGCGCAGAATCCACCACGCATCTCTCTCCAAGAGAGATGCTATCCTATCCATGGTCCTCTTCCCACTTGTCAATCTTTTCCACCACCTAACGGGGATAATTTCGAAATTAAACCCCATTACATCAATCTGCTGCCCAAATTTCACGGGCTTGAGTTGGAAGACGCGTACGTTTTCATCACCAAATTCGAAAACGTATGCGCAATGATGGGTACTTCACAATTGACTTTAGATGCTATGCGCTTACGTCTTCTCCCATTCACACTGTGCGACTTGGCAGAAAAATGGTTTTATAATACTGCCGCACACTCTATCACTAATTGGGACGAATTCGTCATAGCATTTTTTAAGAAGTTTTACCCAAATCATAAGACTGCCCACATTAGGAGCGAGATCAACTAGTTCACCCAGCTTCCCAATGAACCATTTTGGAAGTGCTTTGAACGTTTCAAAGATCTGCTTGTCCAATGCCCCCATCACGGAATACAAAGATGGGATTTATGTCGGATTATATATGAGGGCATTAATCCAGCGACAAAGCAGATACTTGAAACAATGTGTCAATGCAATTTCATGTCTAAAGATGACGGTGAAGCTTGGAAATATCTGGAAGACCTTGCTGAACACACGTTGCTGTGGGAAAGCGTAAGACCACCTTCAACTAAGGGAGGTATTCACCAGCTCGATATTTCTATCGCAGTAAAAGCCGAAATGGCAGCGATACAGAAGAAACTCGACGCTATTGAAAACAAGTTTTCATCATTCTCCCTAAATCAGGTCACGCTTCCTAAGACCGTCTGTGGTTGCTGTTCGGATCCTTCACACTTAACGGAAGAATGTCCTATGAATGCATCGTTTCAAGCTAATGTTGCTTTTCAACAGCGACCTAGAAACGACCCTTATTCTTCCACGTACAATCAAGGATGGAGGAATCATCCTAGTTTTGCTTGGAACCAAAACCAACAAAGCAATTATCAAAGACCTCCTCCACGGCAACCACAACCACAGAATCAGCCCCCCTTTCAGTCACAGAATTTCCAAAATCCGGCCAACATTTCTACACCATAAGTGGCCGGTACTGACAACTCACTTACACAAACTTTGGATATGTTCATGAAATAATCCATGCAAATTTCGGCTGAGATGAGGTCTTCTATTGATACCATAACGAAAAACTCCGCCTCCCATGGTGAGAGTATTAAATCATTAGAAAACCAAATCGCACAGTTAAACGCCGCAATGAATGCGAGAGAGAAAGGGAAACTCCCATCTCAACCCATACCTAATCCTGGCCACTCACAAAGTTATAATGTGAGTGTCGTTACTACGTTGAGATCGGGAAAAATGCTGAATAACCGAATGGGTGAGCAATGTGATGATAGTGACACCAATGATACCCCATCTTCTTCTTCTTCACCTAATTCGTCTAGTCTCCCACCTTGCTTTTCGAGTAGCCTTGCGACTTTCGTGTCTCTGATCCCTTCGGGGGCTGGACAAGACGTCATCAAGCAATCCTCCTCGGCAGTTTGACCGTCAGAAGAGCAAGCGTTAGGAATTTTTCTATGCCGCTTTTTACTTGAGGTTAGGCTCAGTTTGCGGAGCCCCGATGAGTCATAACCATTCCGCGATGGTGTGGGATGATCTCCGATAATCTTTCAGGTTTTATATGAGTTGCTGACAAGATCCTAAAGCTAAGAATTTGGCCTTTCCTTCGTTTGCTGGCATTGCGTCTGCTGTATCGAGACGAATTTCGCGGTTGTCTCTAGGTTGTTGGTGAACCGTCGAGGTTTGGAACTAAGGATTTTGTCGAGGCTCCATTGTTTGATTTGTCGCGTCTAAATTCTGCTGGAGGAAGAATACTGTGGTGACATCTCGTCTGCTGTATCGAGACGAACGTCGAGGTGGTGACCATTTCGTGCTGGTATGGGATGATCTCCGATAGTCTTTCAGGTTTTATATGAGTTACCGTCAAGACCCTGAAGCTAGGAATTTGGCCTTCGCTTCATTTTCTTTGGCGTGTCCGAATACTGTTGGCGGAAGGACGCTGTAGTGATATCTCGTCTGCTGTATCGAGACGAACGTCGAGGTGGTGACCACTCTGCGCTGGTGTGGGATGATCTTCGATAGTCTTTCAGGTTTTATATGAGTTGCTGTCAAGACCCTGAAGCTAGGAATTTGGCCTTTGCTTCGTTTGCTGGCATTGCGTTTGTTGTATCGAGACGAATGTCGCGGTGGAGTTGGGATTTTCCCATCACTCCGCTTTGTTTCGACCGTGAGGTTTTTCGTTGACGTTGCATCTGCATCCTGTTGGACTGCGAAGGAATGCCGTTGTTGACATTGCGTCTGGTGTGACGAGACGAATGCTGAGCTGGAGTTGGGATTTTGCCATCACTCCGCTTTGTTTCGACCGTGAGGTCTTTCGTTGACGTTGCATCTGCATCCCGCAGGACTGCGAAAGAACGCCGTTGTTGACATTATGTCTGGTGTAACAAGACGAATGCTGAGGTGGAGCTGGGATTTTGTCGTCACTCCACTTTGCTGAAGTCACGTCTACTGTAACGAGACGAATGTCGAGGTGGTCTCTAGGTTGTCTGTGAACCATCGAGATTTGGCTTCTTTTCTGATGGAGCCTGATGGGAAGGTATGGTTCCCTTTTTGTTTGTGCCCCTGGATTGTATACAGGGATCGATGTGATCTTACCTGTAGGGCAAGAAGTTTCATTATATGTATTTTTTCTTTCCGCGATACTCTATCATTTCAGCTTTTATATTGCGAAAGTCGCGATTGCCCAATCATTTCGGCTATTTTTCGCGGTACTCAATCATTTCGGCTAATTGTTTTATTCACTCGCTGCTTTTTATTGCGAGTTGCCCAATCATTTCGGTTGTTCTGTATGCATACATTTTTACTTGCTGATTTTGTTGCAAGTTGCCCAATCATTTTGGCTATTTCATATGCATTTGTGGCTCGCTGACTTTTCACCGCGAGTTTAGGATTTGATACCGATTTAGGCATCAACATCGGTACTACTGGGATATTGCCAGGAGGGAATCATCATTTGCCTTTGTCGATGTCGAACAAAGGTGGCTTAGTAAACAGGGATAGGATCCTGTCGGCTAAGGCTTTTGACTTCATGAGCCGTAAGAGTCTCATAAAAGTATTCCTCCCTACGAGTCGTGAAGATCTCGTAAGTGCATTTTCTCCTTAGGAATCGTGAGGATTCCTAAGTGTATGTGTTCTCTTATAAGTCGTAAAGATCTTACAAGAGTGTTTTCTCCTTATAAGTCGAGAGGACTTACAAGGGCTATCCACTGTGTGAACATATCCCAAGTCGCGGGTGGGACTTTGCTAGGGAAATGTTCATTCGCGCCCTTGGATTGTATAAAAAGGTCAATATTGAGACGCTTGTAGAGCAAAATCAGGGTGTATGACTGCTTAAGAACATGTTCAGATCCCTGTATCTTAAAGCTTTTGAATCTTATGAGCCGTGAGGGTCTCATAAGGGGGTTCTCCTTACGAGTCGTGAGGATCTCGCAATTGTAATTTCTCTTTAGGAATCATGGGGATCCCCAAGTGTGTTGCTCCCTTATGAGTCGTAAGGATCTCACGCAGGTGGTTTCTCCTTACAGGGTCGAGAGGACCTTACAAGTGTCTTTTAACGAGATTGCGCCCTTTCGGGTTTTCACAAAACTCGCCGGTAGTCCTGCTGTTTTTACTCACGGAGCCCTTTCGGGTTTTCATCTGTGCCCATTTTGCTTATGGACGTACCGTTTTTTTTTTCTTTTTTTTGCTGCGGTCAGTATACGTCTCGGTCAACAGCCAATTTTAGGACATAGTGGTCCATCGTTAGATTAGGGACGTTTCGGTCCGTCGTTGCCATATTTGAGGTGAATTTCTAGTTTACGGACTTTTCGATCTAGGGGCTTTCTCTATGAATGAGCACGACGCCCCCGGCATGTCCATCTTTTTCGGATCATGTGGTTGTGGCGGGTTCATCTTCCAGTTTTTAGACAGCACGAATTTGCCCAGTTGGTATTGGTCCTTAACCCAGCCTTTGAAGATGAAGCAATCTTCGATTGGATGGCTTACTGCTTGGTGGTAAGGGCAGTAATTAGGATTGTTGACATCGCCTGGCTGCAATGGACGTTTTGGATCCGGCAGAATGATGAGTCTGTTGCGCACTGCTGCTGGCTATAGTGCCCTCAAGGCAATTATCATAGTCGCGGACTTGTGATTATGATGATTGAGTGAGGACCTATACCGATAGAACAGTCTTACTTAAGATGATAGTGTGCTATCTGATTTGTCTTTATCACCATGTACATGTTGATAGAGACCATAGGATTCTTGTTTGACTGCCAGCATTATGATGGCGATCATATATATGGGAGTTGGGGTCTATAAGCACATCCTTAAATTTCCCTAATCGTAGGAGTATCGAGACCGGGCATCGATACTCCAGTGTAAACTAGTGTATACTGATCGAGACCCCGACGAGGGGCGGTGGCCAGGTCTCACAAGCCATTGGTGTTAGTATGTTCACCTAAGATAGTATACAGGTGCTCATTACGTTATGAGTACATTGGACGGACTCGCCGGGAACCTGCTAGTTGGTATTATACCTATTGTCAGATAGCAGTTCCCAGGTGACATGTGTACAGGTTAGTCTGTCGACCTAAGAACGTCATTTGTCTCGTGTGAGTTCCCACTGTGCTTTGATTACTACCCTACCACGGCTCAAAGGAGTCGTGCAAACAGGTTTTAGTTGGGTACAGCCCCGAGCCACATGTAGGCAGTGATCGGATCGTCGGGGATTCGTCTCTCCCGGTATTGGGGGTTGATGTCGCGTTGTGTACGGATGGCCATCACCATAAATCCGTAGCCACGGTGGACGAGAATTATCGATACAGGATCGATAGTTTCTCAGGTGGTGATAGGTTTCATGCCGACACTGAATGTCGCGTTGTTAGGGGTCTGACTTTATCCACCCCCTTAGACTCGATATGCGATACTCTCAGACGAACAGACCGGACAGTATGGATATTGTCACTGTCAGGCTCAGTAGGGGTTCTGCATGAGTTTGCTCATCGGCCTCCCTTTCGCTCAATACCTGGATAGCCGTTACGTACAGCTAGTGCCGCTGACGTGCTTGTGGTTAAACCCACTGCCAGCGTATTGACGAGACTTTAGAGTCCCACACAGAGGGTTTCCCTGGTTCTGGCGAAATGATGTAGTAGCCGTATTGGATACGTGCAGGGTTCCGATCGATTGATGTACATTGTACTCGGACTTTCGATTGGACAGTTGATAATGTTAGTCGGCTCGGGATTGAGCCGAATTATTAAATCAAGTATTGATTTCATAATTTACGTATATGTATTTCGATACGTATATTCTAGTATTATATTCTTTGTGTTATACTATCTCTTTGGGTATTCGTATTTCGGTACGAATGCAGATATATTTACAGTAGAATGTAATCCGTATTTTTTACCGGATAACATTCTAGAAGGTGCCACCTCATTTCTTGTTTTGACCATTTTATTAAAATGGTAAATGAGGTGGAAATTGCATGAGGAGGTATGGTGACAACCATGCTTGCAATAGTGCACACAAATGAATTGTTAATTCATTTGTGTTCACTATTCAAGAATGGGAGGAATTTAAAATTGGAGAAAGGCTTTTAACAAAACCAAGGGTGCTAATTTCTTTTTGAAGTGAGAGTTCATTTTTGAAGCATGAAGATTTTGTTCATTGTTTTTCCTTCTTGAGCTCCTCATTCACCATGAGCTTCACCTTCCTCTAGCTTTCATTTTTTACTTCCACCTTCAAGTTTTTGAGATGGCTAACATTAAGAAACATTCACACTACATCCTAGGCTTTCTAGGGTAGCATCCTAGAGACCCTAGTTGCTCCATATGCATCATATCGTGGAGCTAGAGCCGGAGTTACATCCTTCGGGTGGATCATCGGAGATGGAGGAAGACCGGCAACCAAACTTCATCAAGGTACCTCTAGGAGCTTAGAATGAAGACTGAAGGACACGGATCAACTCGGTATAACAATTCTAACTCTTAGATTAGCTCGCTAGATTAGGGTTTAAGGTCGATCCGGGATTCGGGTAAGGGTAGCGCCAGTTTAGAAATTTTTGTTCCGCATTTTGGCCGCGTTTCGATGGCCGGGGCGCTGCCGTAACCCTTCATGGTATCAGAGCCACCCTTGCTAGCTAGTTTAGACAATGTTAAAGTGTCGAAATCGAAACAGTCCCGAAACGATGCACTGCAGTTTTGCTTTCTGTTGAAATTTCAAAGTCGTCAAAAACTTTTTCAAACAAGTGTAAAAGAATACTGACCTGATCAGAAGACCATACCCCAAAAATGAGCCCACCTAGCCGGAATTGGGCCGAGCACATTTGAAAAAAAACCGGCGAGGCCGGCCTTGAAGGGGATTTTGGGGTTCGTTTTTGGGTTATGGTTTGGTCTCTGGGAAATTGTTGCAGTGGTATTGTTTGCTTAGCCCATTTTTGATATTGTGTTATCAGTCGTTCGGAGGCAATTCGGGGTGTTTCGGAGTTGATGTTTTAACACTGTTTAAATCTTTTTATCAGTACATACATTATTATCTGTGACTGTTAATGTCATTTGATCGGTACAACTCGTATAATTGCTATATGCCTTTTAGACGGGTTTGCGAACGTGACATTCACGTTGATGTTCTGTGTTGTGCTGTGATGTTGGTTGGATCATCGTGGTGGATAGCTATGCTGCAATGTTAGTACAGTTTAATTTCATTTGTACATTTGATATTGCGGGACGAGCGTCCGACATGTGGACTGTCGTCACTGCCAGTTTGTATATTATTCTTTTGGGGCACGACCGGGTTGAGGTCGATGTCACCCTTGTATATTATTTCCTTTTCTGTACTAGGATTACCCCACGGTGGAGTGCACGAATAGCCGGGTTCTAGAGGGCAACGGGTCCGCATCTTATGGCGTTGGGATGGAGGGAACCTTACTCTAGAATTGGCGGGCTATTTGTCGCACTCGTAGGGGGTATAGGTTGACCCAGGAGGAATGCTCAAGTTACCGGAACCCATGAAGTGTCGGGTGGCCCATTCACTTTGCTGAAAAGGGCTGCCTCACTTCTGGTTTTGGCGGGTAACTTGTCGCGCTCGTAGGGGTCTAGGTTTCATTGCACATGCTATCCACATGACAGGGAACGTCGCGTCTCACTTGCGGATCAAGTGAAACCCGGGGCTACAGATTATCCACCATTCTGTGTTGCTTTTGTGATGTTTCTGTGATATTGCTTTATATCATACCTGGGACGATTGTTATATATATATATATATATATATATATATATATATATATATATATATATATATATTAGTAGATGTTGTATATGTTTTGCACCCGCGCTGGTCCAGCCCCCGCTCTGTCGTTAGTTAAGTAACCTAACGGGTGATGACGGGGCCCAGTGGCGAATGCGGATGGCATATACGTACATTTTATTTTCGTTCTTTTCTGGTGTGATTAATTGATGGGACTGCATTGATTCTTATCAATGCAAGGATAAAACAAACCTATATATGATGTTGTTGGAACCAAGTTTTTTAAACTGACATTACAGACGTTCTCTTTTGCTTTGCATCGTGGTATTCATTTTGGAATATCCTGCACCTCATTCGACGAGTCAAGGGCCGAGATCCCTTCATCGGGAGTGACCCCTTGAGTAAAAGTTTGCATCAACGTAATAACTTCACTATAGTCGATTATTTTTTCTTTGCATCGTGGTATTCAGTTTGGAATATCCTGCACCTCATTCTACGAGGAAAGAGCCGAGATCCCTTCGCCGGGAATGACCTCTTTAGCAAAAGTTTTCGCCACTATATATTTATAAAACCACTTGGATTCCTTCAACGATATCAAGTTCATTACGTTAAAGGTTTTTCGCCAAAAACCAGTCGTAGCCCTCCGTCATTTCAGATAGGTATCTCGTAGTATTCGTGCTATGTACGTTGGTCTCTATCAAGGCATAGTGTACGGTAACTGCGTGATACGTGTCTGTAGCATGGATATGCGATTATCTAGGACAGCCGCATAGTCACGTTGGTCTCTATCAAGGGCTTGTGCGGGTGGGTTTAGATCAATCTTGGATAATGATGGGTTGAACTTGACTAGCGACTTATGGCACGTTGGTCTCTATCAAGGCCATGAAGTCGTTAGGGGTAAAATTCACATCGGGAGTTTCAAACATACAGGAAACTTGCCAGGCATGCGCATACCTTCTGGAGTGTGTTGACTTGAGTGGCTTCCATCAAGTTATCATGCGATGATAGTTGGATCCCGATTCCCACTGATGAGTAGGATTACTCCTCGGGTGATTCCGACTAATTCTCCTTTTGGGTTTGGAGAAGAATTCGAGGAATTAGTAGGAGCCATCCAGATTAGATAAAATGATTAACCATTCTGATCTAAGTTAGAGTGCATGCTGAGTGTTTCTTCTCTCTCTCTCTCTCTCTCTCTGTGGCTGCAACTATGACCCGACCTTTGACTAAAACTCATGAAACCAAGTTGACCGAACCTTCTTAAAACACTTTGACTTTTGGAATGTCACGGTGTCGCATACATCATTGCCACTTCTATATCACCTTCACATTTCTCCAGAACACCTCGTATCACTACGAACATCCACTTCCATTGGATAAATCCATCGTATAGTTACATACGAACTCGAAGGAACTTTTTCGAGGATGGATTCTGGTTCTGGAGAGATTGAATAGGACTATTCGGTTGTCTTTTCTATTTACCTTCTCTCAGGTTGTGAGGGCCCCTAGGATTAGGAGAGAGTACACCTATTGAGCTTATTGGATAGTCTTCCTCCAGACCATAGGCAGGTGCCGAACGGTAGGGAAGGAAGAAAACCAACAAGCTTAATTGTGGTGTACAGAAGGTAATAAGTAAAGACATATAAAGGGATTAGAATAATGGCAAAGGAAATTGCGATGACCATCATTCAAGACAAAGACCGTGTATACCCCTGCCACTCCTACATCTATTTTGCATTTCTCTAGAACACTCCGTATCACTACGGATATCCACTTCCATTGGATATGCCATCGTATAGTTACATACGAACTCGAAGGAATTCGTTCCAGATTCGGGGATGGTTTCCGGTTCAAGAGAAATTAGATAGGATTATTCAGATGTCTTTTCTTTTTACCATCTTTCAGGTTGCGAGGGCTCCTAGGATTAGGAGAGTACAACTATTACGCTTATTAGATAGTCTTCTTCCAAACCTTAGGCTGGTGCCGAAAGGTAGGGAAGGAAGAAAACCAATTAGCCTAAAGAAGGTGCACAGAAGGTAATAAGTAAAGACATAAAAAAAGGATTGGGGTGAGGGCACGTAAGTATATGGTTACTGTCATGAATGAGGATAATGGAAGAGGCGTTACTAGGAATACCAGTTAACCCTTTTTGAAACATTTTCATGTTTCAGTTTCACTGTGCGATATTAATTGAAAACTTTTTTCCCAATTGGAATCTAACTCCAGGGTATGTATTTACCAGATCAGTTTCTCACATATGTATGTTATTACAGATGGTGAGTGGGAGTAAGATATTGGGAATTGAGTGATTAGATCCTCATTATATCGGAATTCGTTATAATTGGTGATATTTGAGGAAATCATCTGGATTTTGCCGAATGGCAAACATTTGGTTTTGAATATCCATTGTTATGCATCAATTTCAAACTGATATATTTGTATGTTTATTTTATAAAGTGAGATATAACTTTTTGATATTATGTCTGTGACATTTACCTATATCAGTTGGTGATTAGGTAAGGTGCATTCAACAGCGGTGTAATTATTCTTAACCATAGTACAGTTTTTCAACCGACGACGCACAGGATTTGAGTTGTTGAACTCAGGGGACTTATACAAAGTATTGTATGTTGTCCAGTGTCCATTAGGGCAATGGGACTGGTACCCGTACTATATTATGTTTACTCATGACTTCTCTTAGACAAGTATTTCGTTGAAATACAAGGTTCAGATTTTGAGAAGTTATAGGTATAAGAATAAAGTAGAGAACCATTTATTAGAAGTATCAGGATTCTTCGAAGTAGTCGAAGATTTAGATACTTGTGTTTGGTATTCCGTTGATAGTAATGGTTTTGAGAACTTGCTTCTCTTTCGGGTTACTCATATATGGATGCACTCCTAGATGAGTGATGCTGATTGTCCTCTTTCCATTTGGTTGACATGCACTGGAGACAGCTGCATGATTTTGATTCTGGTTCCAATTAAATTAGTGCTTTTGTTTCAATATTAGACCTATATAGAACCAATTTATATCTTGACGATGTTAAGGTATAGAGAGTTGTCCGGCTGATGCTTAAAACCAGAATCTGGATAAACTCAAGGCACGTTTCAGTAAAGGCTGTTTATGGGTTATCCCGGGTTTTGACGAGGGTTAACTTTCTACCATCAGGAAGATTAATATTTATATTGTTCTTGACTCACCACAGTTTTAATAAAATGGATTTTTTCAGAAAAACATAAGTGGGAGTATGGTAGAAGTTGAAGTAATTCCAGAACCACAAACGATCGCTGAAGATTTAATAGAACCTAAGGATTCAATTAATTTCGACGTTCCATTAGCCACTCCGCAGATTTGGTGGGTAACCTCAGGCACCCGAGAGGTTCTTCGTTCTTCTCAGAGACGGTGACAGGGAGGTTCTTGTTTACCCAGACTTGCCATTTGCTGCTGTTCTAGACTATAAGACCCGGTAGGAGGATGAGTATAGCGTCGTTCTAAACTAGCATTGGAAGTGCACGTATATATGACTCTGCCAGAGGGTTGTTGTAGTCAGTGGGAGCAGCGGAAGCATAGTGGGCAAGTAGCTTATGTCTATAGACTAAAGCAGAGATAGAGGAAATAGATCATCTATTTTTGATGTGACAGTCATAGGTTTTGAATTCGTCAGAATAGGATATGGATCTGCTAAGAAGGTAATAGAGAGTGATGTCCAGATATTAGGATGACATGCACTTGATAAGAAGAGATATTCCTACACTATGATCGGTTATACTGTGGTTGTCACAAAGTTGTTTCTCCACACAGGATATGGATGTAATATCAGGGTTTCTGGTTGCTAGATCTATAGTTTTAGATCTAGATTTGGGAAGTATCCCAATCTGGGTACTTTGACTATATTCTAAAGGAATTTTAGAGCGGACGACTCCTGGCATGGTGGTGTACCTGCAGATGATGGAGTCACCCTCTCTAAAGGTGTCTTACAGACTAAAGGGGAGAGGGATCTGCATGATTAGCATATCACTTGCTTAGACAATTGAGTTAATCATGAAATGTCAAGTACCACACCAGATGTTGTTTTTGCACTAGATGCAACAAGCAGATATATTAATCCAATTCTGGAGAAACATTGAGAAGCAGTTATTGAACATAAGTGAACGTTCTTGCGATATGATAACGGCAGCCTCCTTCAGGAGACGGTTATCATTTCAGGCTTCCAAGGTGACCTGGATGACAGAGTGACTGTCAGAGTTATTGTTTTCCCTTTTTTGAGGGACAGTATGTTGGACAAGTGGTCCAAGTGAATACTGAGGAAAGGCATGGCGCAGGATACTGATTAAATTCAGTGGACGATACAGTCTAAGAATTTTGCTGGATTTGGAGTTCATTTGTGAACTGGGTCCCATCAGATATCCAAACAAATTCTAAGACAGGTATTGCTCATTTCGGAAGATAGCTTTCTCCGCGAAGTTGAGATTAAGAGAGATACAGAAAGAAACATTAGAGCGGATCCACTCACTGAGGCTATTTCTCGAACGCAATCATTTTCGCAAACGGGCTTTACGAAACTGATTAGTAAAGAAGTTGGGTGTTCGGTATCACACGGGCTATGAGTATGCGACATCGCGATAATTAGCCTTAAGTGCAAGTGGGAGATTGTTGGCTATAGTGCCCTCAAGGTAATTATCATAGTCGCGGACTTTTGATTATGATGATTGAGTGAGGACCTATACCGATAGAACAGTCTTACTTAAGATGAAAGTGTGCTATCTGGTTTGTCTTTATCATCATGTACATGTTTATAGAGCCCATAGGATTCTTGTTTGACTGCCAGCAGTATGATGGCGATCATATATGTGGGAGCTGGGGTCTATAAGCACATCCTTAAATGTCCCTAGTCGTAGGAGTATCGAGACCGGGCATCGATACTCCAGTGTAGACTAGTGTATACTGATCGAGACCCCGACGAGGGGCAGTGGCCAAGTCTCACAAGCCATTGGTGTTAGTATGTTCACCTGAGATGTATACAGGTGCTCATTGGGTTATGAGTACACTGGACGGACTCACCGGGAACCTGCTAGTTCGTATTATACCTATTGTCAGATAACAGTTCCCAGGTGACATGTGTACAGGTTAGTCTGTCGACCTAAGATCGTCATTTGTCTCGTGTGAGTTCCCACTGTGCTTTGATTACTACCCTACCACGGCTCAAAGGAGTCGTGCAAACAGGTTTTAGTTGGGTACAATCCCGAGCCACATGGAGGCAGTGATCGGATCGTCGGGGATTCGTCTCTCCCGGTATGTAAGGTTGATGTCGCGTTGTGTACGGATGGCCATCACCATAAATCCGTGGCCACGGTGGACGAGAATTACCGATCCAGGATCGATAGTTTCTCAGGTGGTGATGGGTTTCGTGCTGACACTAAATGTCGCGTTGTTAGGGGTCTGACTTTATCCACCCCATTAGACTCGATATACGATACTCTTAGACGAATAGACCGGACTGTACGGATATTGTCATTGTCCGGCTCAGTAGGGGTTCTGCATGAGTTTGCTCGTCGGCCTCCCTTTCGCTCAATACCTGGGTAGCCATTACGTACAGCTAGTGCCACTTACGTGCATGTGGTTAAACCCACTGCCAGCGTATTGACGAGTCTTTAGAGTCCCACACAGAGGGTTTCCCTGGTTCTGGCGAAATGATGTAGTAGCCGTATTGGATACGTGCAGAATTCCGATCGATTGATGTACATTGTACTCGGACTTTCGATTGGACAGTTGATAATGCTAGCCGGCTCGGGATTGAGCCGAATTATTAAATCAGGTATTGATTTCATAATTTACGTATATGTATTTCGATACGTATATTCTAGTATTATATTCTTTGTGTTATACTATCTCATTGGGTATTCGTATTTCGGTACGAATGCAGATATATTTACAGTAGAATGCAATCCGTATTTTTTACCGGATAACATTCTAGAAGGTGCCACCTCATTTCTTGTTTTGACCATTTTATTAAAATGGTAAATGAGGTGGAAATTGCATGAGGAGGTATGGTGACAACCATGCTTGCAATAGTGCACACAAATGAATTGTTAATTCATTTGTGTTCACTATTCAAGCATGGGAGGAATTTAAAATTGGAAAAAGGATTTTAACAAAACCAAGGGTGCTAATTTCTTTTTGAAATAAGAGTTCATTTTTGAAGCATGAAGGTTTTGTTCATTGTTTTTCCTTCTTGAGCTCCTCATTCACCATGAGCTTCACCTTCCTCTAGCTTTCATTTTTTACTTCCACCTTCAAGTTTTTGAGATGGCTAACACTAAGAAACATTCACACTACATCCTAGGCTCTCTAGGGCAGCATCCTAGAGACCCTAATTGCTCCATATGCATCATATCGTGGAGCTAGAGCCAGAGTTACATCCTTCGGGTGGATCATCGGAGATGGAGGAAGACCGACAACCAAACTTCATCAAGGTACCGCTAGGAGCTTGGAATGAAGACCGAAGGACACGGATCAACTCGGTATAACAATTCTAACTCTTAGATTAGCTCGCTAGATTAGGGTTTAAGGTCGATCCGGGATTCGGGTAACGGTAGCGCCAGTTTAGAAATTTTTGTTCCGCATTTTGGCCGCGATTCGATGGCCGGGGCGCTACCATAACCCTTCAACTACCAGCTCGAATAGTCTCCTCGTTTTATTCCGGGGAAATGAGCAAGGACATCCCAGTCTCTCCTCGAGGGATGGGCGTGGACGCACGTTGTTTTGGCGAACAACCGGTTTTAAGTTGCTTGGCTGTTGTTGAGTATTGGTGACGAAGGTTGCTTTCCCTTTCCCTTTTTCATTTCGAGATTCCAGCTTCAAAGGAGATGGTCTATGACCTATCTGATCCATTTGGTCCAGCTTGTCAATCAAAGCCTGGAAAGTGGTCGGCTTGAAAAACATCATAAATTGGGAAATGGTCGCTTGAGGGTCGAGAGTACCCACGAACATGCCTACCGTAGGCGCTTCTTCGATGCGCTGCTCGCATTTTGACCATAGATTCCGCCACCGTATTGCATACTGAACCCATGTCTCTCCAGGCTTTACCCTGGCATTGATCAATGCCGTGATTGGGGTGCGCTCGCTGGCAATCGCGAAACGCTGGGTGAATAGAATCTCCATCTCTGTAAAAGTTTTGACGGAATCGTTGGGAAGCTCTGAATACCATTCGAAGGCCATTTCCGCCAAGCTGCCGGCGAAATGACGAAGCAGCAGTTTATCATCACCTCCAGTGTTGCCGCACAGAGCCCTGAATTGAGCAACATGCTGGTGTGGATTCCCCGTCCCCTTATATACGTAGAATTTGGGGATCGTGTATCCCGGCGGGTACTTTATTTGGTCATACCAACCCGGATAGGGTCGTCCAGTTTTAACAACTTGCCCAGCCACTTCATTCGCCTGGTGAGCTTGTATTTGCTGAGCGATGTAATCATCTAGGGCAGCTTTGGAGATTGTCTCTTCCTTGGCTGTTGACAGAGCAGGCAGAGGATTTGATGTCTCTCCTCTATCATCTTCAATTATTACTGGAGTATCTTCGGCTGGAGGGTCCGGCTGGATCATCATGCCCACCATATCTTGGAACAGAAGGGCCATTTGTTTTATATTGGCCGCTTGTTCCGCGGCCTCTTTGTCCTTATTCTCAAGCATTCTCCGAAGGAATTCAGCATCAGTTTCTTGCTCACGGCGCTGCTCCGAAGATATCTCCAGGCTTGCTTTTGGTCCCGTAAGTGCGGCCATGGTTATTAACATCTCTTGGAGCTTTTGTTGTTGTTGCTCCTGAGCCTTAGTCACTGATCGTGTAAGCGGTCGATGACCTATGGAGATACGGCTATCCTCTTTTCCGGATGCCATATAGACGGTATGCACTACCATGCCCCCAGCCTTGGGGCGTTTGGGCTCAATGGTCTTGCGATTCGTCGCAGACGCATGGATTTTCTACGGCCTTCTCCTCTTGTGGGCGGTCGAAGTTGAGGGGGCCGTTGCAGTGGGCACCCAAGTAGCTGTCGCCTTATGTGGCTTGACAGGATGGTTGTCTTCTCGGTAAACTTTCACCTTTTTCTGTCGGCGAGAGTAATCTTAATCAATCACCGAGTCTTGGACTTGACGCCAGACCTTGTAAATTTTAGAGGATAGCCGTTGAGGGGGCTGCTCCAGCTTCACCTTAGTAGCGTTCTCCATGGGTGGAGGAGATCTATTCAGCACGGCAGTTGGAGAGTTTTTGCGCACTCTCCTTAGCGGTTCAAAACTGTTCCCAGTTGGAACAGCAGCATCAACTTCTACCGTTGGAGCTGGCGGAGTCAGTCCAGAGGGTGAATTGCCCCTAGCTTTCCTCACTCGACGCCAGTGGCGACATCGAGCATGTCGTGCGTCCGGGATCTCCTCCGGTGTTGGATGAGCTTCCTCTTGCCCCCTGCTTTGAGGAGAGACTGTTATTGGTGCTATCCTGTCAAAGACTGACACCCGTTGAGAGGGGGTAGTCAGTCTTGCGAAGGCCAACTTTCGAACAGGGGAAACAGCCTTCATAACTTCACGTGGAGTAGGAGCTGAAACGGCCAGTCTCGTGAAGATCCACCCCTTAGCAGGAGAAGCCGCCTTAGTGACTTCAGGAGTAGAAATGGCTATCCGCTTAAGGATAACCCTTTCTGGTATCGCGGGCTTCTTCATGGACCCAAATGAGCTTTGGCCCAGTCCGTCAAAGACTGAGGCATTGGTGCTGGACGACCCGTTGAGATGGGCCGCGGTAGTTGTGAGCCGATTAAAGACCGAGCTCTTCGGAGCTTCTTGTAATGGTACAGGGGCGTTGAAGTTCATCGGTGGGAGCATGGTCCCGAAGAATAGCCCAGTGGTGGCTTGAGTTACCTGCTCCACTGGCATTATGAAAAGGGAGCCCACTTGAGGCCTATAAGTCACTCCTCTTATGAGGACAGAGCGGGAGTTGTTGCAATTGTTGCAGTTGGTGCAGTTGGAAGCCTTTGATTTTCTGTTTTCTGCACGGAGCAAGACACCAAATCTTAGTATCTCGAACCCAAAGGCAACCATATCAAACCGCAATTCGTTCGCGAAACACGACACACGAAGTGTGGACTTGAAAGAGGAAGAGGTCCCACCGGGCGTGCCAAAAACTGTTCCCCGCCGAAACACAGAGACGCGGCTGCGTAGGTCTGTCTTGCCTGAATTTGGGGGCAGATGCTAATTGGTGCTATCCGTCCACCTCTCCGAAGATGCCAAGTTGATTTATGGCACCGTATATCGAAGGTTTAAACGGATGCGGCCGATGTAGCAGACTTCGTCAAATTCCCCCTCATTTGAGGGGTTTTTGATTATGGGGACGCTCTTCCCTGCAGGCGCAAGCCCCTGCAGTTAATTACGCTACCGCGTCGTGGTAACCGCTTTCTCCTTCTCCAGATGGTCACTTCGTGTCGTGTGTGTTTGTTTTGTTTTTTGGTTGCCCGTGGGTTGTATACGGAGACTAATTTATGTTGTCGCCCGTAGGGCGTGGATTAGTCGAAATCCGTATTTTTCTTAGATTTGGGTTTGAGGGTTGGGTTTAAGGATACGTTAGTCTCATTTGAGACTAAGATCAACTTAAACGTTATTAAGGATACGCTAGTCTAATTTTAGACTAAGATCAACTTAACGGGATCATTTAGATCCAACAAAAGAGCATTTAGGCTCTATTGTTTAGTTTAGGGACATTGCGGTCCATTACCAGTTTAAGGACATGGTGGTCCAATGTTAGTTTAAAGACATCTCGGTCCAGTTTAAAGACATCATAGTCTGTAAAGGTTAAAGACATCATAGTCCATAAGTTTAAAGACCTCACAGTCCAAGTTAAGGACATCATAGTCCATGGGCTTAAGGACCCCACAGTCCAGGTTAAGGACATCATAGTCCATGGGCTTAAGGACCCCACAGTCCAGGTTAAGAACATCATAGTCCATGAGTTTAAGGACCCCACAGTCAATGGAATGATTGGTTATTGGGACCCGTCACCTCTCTGAAGACGTTGAAGGATTACAACGACAAATATCAAAGGAGTGAAGAGATGTACCCTTGAACCAAAGTTGATTGGGAAATCTATAGTCCAATTTGGAACTAAGATCAATTAATTAGATTATGAGCACATTGGCTCAGTTAAATCTGAATTGAGGATTTATGGCCAACTTGGGCTAAGTCCAATTAGGTTCGAAATGTTGGACCTTTGTTTGGACTGTTGAATCATTTGTCTGGGTTCAGCCCCCCCATTATTTAGCAATACTAAACAGGGGTTTGGGGGATCTGACAACATTTTGTCTTTGGCTGTGCACTAACCATTCATTATAGCTCTGGATTTTAAGGTTCAGTTGAAGGGGAGTTTTGCCTCTGGAAAACTTAGCCAATTTCGGCTAAGCTTGGTTTTTGACATAGTGTTAAACACTAGAGGATATTTGGCGATCACGTGTTCCCATGTGATGCGTTTAAAACAGTGTTAAACACTAGGGATAGAACACTCAAAATATTGTTAAACACTAAAAAATGAGACGATCACGTGGAGTCATGTGAGGCGCCAGAGAATTGGGCTAAACCTCCTTTATTTTCTTCCCAGAATACCTAAGTGTTAAACACTTTTAGTCTTCGAGGCCATCACGTGTGAGCACGTGATGGGCATCCATGCACTGGATATTAAAGGGATTTGTTAGGGGTCACGTGGGGACACGTGGGGCATTGCCTCCAAAAGCTTGTTCTTCCTCATTTTGAGGAGTTTGTTTAAGGGTCACGTGGGGACACGTGAGGCACCCAAAATATATTCTGCCCTCTTTATTTTGAGAAGTCTGTTTAAAGGTCGCGTGGGGATACGTGACCTAGTCTTATTCGTTCTCTTTCTGATCATTGAGGGGGGAGGGTCACGTGTTGCCACGTGATCAAGTTGGGCACTGACTTCTTTTACGTGCATAAAAAGTCTAAGTCTCTTATTTAGGAATTAAATTCTTTTATAGGGTTAAACCCTAATTTTGTTTAGAAGAATTAAATTCCTATGTATTTGGAAGAATTAAATTCTCTTTAAACTCGATTCTCCCTCTAAGCTTTGGATCTGCATGGCAGAATCTCCCCAATGAGAATTAAATTCTCAACTTATGGGGAGATCTGCTTTTGCAGATCTTCAACCAAAGGAAGAACTAAGTTCTTGTATTAAGGGTTAAACCCTATTTTGTTTGAAGGAATTAAATTCCTGATTGCTTTGATGTGAGAATTGAATTCTCTAAACATAAATCTTCCCTTAGGTTTTAGACCTGCATGGCAGAATCTCTCCGATGAGAATTAAATTCTCAACTTATGGGGAGATCTGCTTCTGCAGACCTTCAACCAAAGGAAGAACTAAGTTCTTATTCAGAAGAGTTATACTCTTAGTTTGAGAATTAAATTCTCTTTTATTTTGTGAGAGCTTGTAGAATGAACGTCTTCTTTTTCTTCTCACCTAGAGTTTTTTCTCTGAAGAGATCTTCTTTTCTCACTTGAGAATTAAATTCTCCTCTCTTTTGTCTATCTGTTGTTGTGTATCTCCCCAAAAAAAAGAATTCTCCCTCTTCTCTTCTTGGCTCCTATTTATATTAGAAAGAAAAGAATCAGTTTGTTTAGTCAATCTTTCATTGAAAGATTTTAATTGATTTTGTAACCAACATGATCTTTTAGATTACTTAGTGAATTTTATTCACCATTAGATTTTTAATCCAAAAGATATTCTGTTTGTTATTCTTGGTGAATTTCAGGGAAATCTTTCCTTGTATAGAATTTTTCTATAAATTGGTGATTTTTTTAATCAACATTGGATTTTTAATCCAACAGTGCTCCACTTTACAGAGCACAATCTTTTTTGTTTGGAATGATTTAGAGAAATATTTTTCCAGTTAGGGTTTTCGATTCCCTCTTAATTAGAATTTAATTCTATTAGTTCAGAAGGCTAAAGAGCCTATAACGTGTTGGCACGTGATCCCACTGTTTGATCATTTTAAATAGAATTTAGTTCTATTAATTAAAGAGCTCAGGAACCCATCACGTGTTAACACGTGACCCACCTGACTAAACATTTTTAACCAGAATTTAATTCTGTTGTTTTAAAGAACTAAGAAATCAGCACGTGTCAGCACATAACCCTTGATCACATGTAGACACGTGATACCCCATTGGGATCTTTCCTTGCTGTTTTATTATGCCTTTTAATTCCTTCAGTGGGTTTTTTAAAGACCCATCATGTGTGGGCACGTGACTCCACTAATTGCTTGCTTTATTAGAATTTAATTCTATTTCAGCAGAATCCCCAGGAAACCATCACGTGTTAGCACGTGACCCCTGGTCACGTGTGGGCACGTGATGCCCCATTGGGGGTTTTCCTGATATTTTATGAGGGAACACTCCCCTTTGTGGGTTTTGTGGTGACAAACTATTTAGTTTTGTAAAAGGAAGAGTAAAACTCTTGATTTAATTCAAAAAAAAAAGAAAAAGGTTTAGAATCTTGAAGAAGGAGAAGGAGGCACAAAACCCCTAGAGTTTTTAGAGAATGAAAAGTGTCTTAGATATTTTCATCATGTTGCCTCTTATAGGCTTACACATTTACACATAGCCCTTTGGGCTTTACAAAATGGCATTTTGCCCATCCCATGTCTCATGTGCTATTTCTTTTTGCACATAAGCCATGGGCTTTACAAAATTTTGGCTTTATGCCCATTTTTCTTACATTCATGCATAAAAAATTACATCAAAATTATTTGTTACATGATTTTTATTTTGGCATGGGGAGGCCGGCCGCGGGGCTCGACTTGGGCATGGGCCCACTTGCTTGGGCTTGGGCCAGCTTACTTGGGGTTGATCTTGACTTTAACCCGGTCAACTGGGGTGAAAATTTTGACCCCAACAAAGTGCCCCCCATCAATAAATGCACACCGCGCATATGAGTTGTGTAGATGAAATTAATGGATCTTGAAGCTGGACTTCGAGGAAGAACATCATTCCGGGGGCGGAGCATCCCTCGGGGAGCATGATTCCTGGGGATCGGAGCATCATTCCGATTTGCGGAGTATAATTCCAGGGTCGGAGTATCATTCCGAAGAGTCGGAGCATAATTCCGAGGATCGGAGCATAATTCTGAGCAGTAGAGGCATGGTTCCAGGGATCGGAGCATGATTCCAATGAGCATAACTTCGAGGATCGGAGCATAATTCCGAGGATCGGAGCATCATTCCGAAGAGCGGAGCATGATTCCAGGGATCGGAGCATAATTCCAATGAGCATAACTTCGGGGATCGGAGCATCATTCTGAAGAGCGGAGCATGATTCCAGGGATCGGAGCATAATTCCGATGAGTGGAGCATGATTACAATGGGTCGGAGCGTAATTCCGACGGGCGGCAGACATTCTGACCGAAGCATAATTTCGATGCAGAGGTTGATTCCCAGGCGAAGCATAATTCCGACAGGGAAAGCAGATACTCCGAGGCGAAGCATGATTTTGACACGGGGTACATTCTAAGACGAAGCATGATTCCGGCACAGAGCTTGTTAGTCGACTTGATTCCGAGGTGGAGCTTAATTCCGACAGGGAGGTCATTGGTTGACTTCGAGCCGAAGCATAATTCCGACAGGGAAGGCAGATACACTGAGGCAAAGTTTGATTTCGATGCGGGGTACATTCTGAAACGAAATATGATTCCGATGCAGAGCTTGTTGGTTGACTTGTCCCCGGCACGGAGTGTCTGTGGTCGACGTTTCCCCGGCACGTAATGTCACTAGTTTTGATGTAGAGGAATGATTCCCAGACAAAGCATAATTCCGACAGGGCAGGTGGATACTCCGAGGCAAAGCATGATTTCGACACGGGGTACATTCTGAGACGAAGCATGATTCCGCCGCAGAGGTTGTTGGTTTGATTTGATTTGGGTTGACATCAGCATCGCTACACTGGAATATAGTATCAGGAGCGAATCATCATCTGTCTTTGAGAGGATTTAGGGATTTTGGTTTTGGTCGGCATTTGCATTGCTGCACTGGAATAATGCCAGGAGCAACTCATCATTTGCCCCGGGAGGATTTGGGAATTGGTTTTTGGGTCGGCATCAGCACCGCTACACTGGAATATGGTACCAGGAGCGAATCATCATTTGTCTTTCCCTGTTGGGAAGCGATGGCTTAGGAGACAGGTTTGGATCCCCATCACCTAAGGCTTTTCAATTTCATGGGCCGTAAGGGTCCTATAAAAGTATTTTCTCCCTACGAGTCGAAAGGATCTCGTAGGTGTATTTTCTCCTTAGGAGTCGTGAGGACCCCCAAGTGTGTTGCTCCATTGTGAGTCGTAAGGATCTCATGCGGGAATTTTCTCCTCACAAAGTCAAGAGGACTTTGCGAGTGCATTTCATCTCTTTTTCACGAGTTTACGCCCTTTCGGGTTTTCACAAACACGCTGGTAGTCCTGCTGTTTTTACTCACAGAGCCCTTTCGGGTTTTCATCCATGCCCATTTTGCTTGTGGACATACCCTTTTTTTTGTTTTTTTGAATCTTTATCGTCGGTGGGACTTTGAATATGGTCTCGCCGGTAGGACTTGGTAGAGATTGGGATCGTTTTACGCCCGTGGATTGTATACGGTTCTGCAGGATGTATGATCCAGACCGTAGGACCGGAAAAATTTCGGGACTTTGTTGGCGTCTGCATCGCTGCACTGGAATATGGTACCAGGAACGACTCATCATTCGCCGTTGGGGTATGGGATTTGGAATTTGGTTGGCGTCTGCATCGCTGCACTGGAATATGGTACCAGGAGCGACTCATCATTCGCCAGTTAGGGATTTGGATTTTGATTAGCATCTGCATCGCTGCACTGGAATATGGTACCGGGAGCGACTCATCATTCGCCATTGGGACATTCAGAGATTTGAAATTTTGGTTGGCGTCTGCATCGCTGCACTGGAATATGGTACCAGGAGCGACTCATCATTCGCCGCTTGGGGATTTGGATTTTGGTTGGCGTCTGCATCGCTACGTTGGAATATGGTACCAGGAGCGACTCATCATTCGCCATTGGGACATTCAGAGATTTGAAATTTTGGTTGGCGTCTGCATCGCTGCATTGGAATATGGTACCAGGAGCGACTCATCATTCGCGGGTTTTTTTACCGCAATTGCTCTATCATTTCAGCTTTTCTTATCGCGAAGGTCGCGATTGCCTTATCATTTCAGCTTTTTATTCGCGGTTGCCCCATCACTTCGGCGTTTTATTCATGGTTGCCCCATCATTTCGGCATTATTTTCATTTTTATTTTTTACTCGCTGATTTTTATTGCGAGCTGCCCCATCATTTTGGCTTTATATATATATATATATATATATATATATATATATATATATATATATATATATATATATATATTATTTACACATTTTTACATCCCCAGTTTAACGACTTAGAGGTCGATTGTTCCTAGTTTAATGACGTGGTGGTCGATTGTCCCCTAGTTTAACGACGTGGTGATCGACTGTTTGCGTATCCCAGCTCCTCAAACTTTGATCTTGGCCGAGCTGTGTTGATGACCTTAGCTCTGTGGCTTGTCGGTACATCTGACGACTGTAAGTATTTTCCAAGTTTGTATTGGTTCTCCACACAATCTTTAAAAATATAGCAGTCTTCAATGGTATGACTCACCATTCTATAATATGGGCAATATATGGGATTGCCGGTCTTGTTCATTTCATGTGGCCTCTTTGAAATAGGCAGTTGCGGACCGTTGTTCAAGGCGTCCTCGAATATTTTGCGGACTTCATCCCTCCTGAAAGAGTATACTTTCTTCTCTCTCTCCATCAGAGTAGATGCCCTTACTGATACTGGATCCTGAGGACGATCAGTCTTTCGTTCGCCTACTGTCCGCTTACCACGTTCAGTGTACGTATCAGAGGGACTGGAGGCCGATCGCGGCCGTTTTTCGCAAAAGTGTTCCGCTCTTTGGATGGAGGGAGTATCGATTGGCTGCTTCCAGATATCAATTCCTAGCTCGTGAACAAACATTTGATTCTGTTGTAATTGCAATCGGACGACTTGGTTCACGAGATCTGCTACAATGTTTGCCCGCTCGTCGACTTTGGAATGGACCTTGGCCCTCTTCTCATCCCTGTCCTGAAGTTGCCTTTGAAGCCATTGGAATAATGCTTGTTCTATGGTTCCAGGTATGAAAACGGAGCCATCCTTACCGCCTGAGCTTGATTCAGCATGAACCACGGGTTCCTTTGTCTTAATAGCCTGAGCGAGCTCTTCATCATTTGGATCGAGCCGGTGTTGGGTGGCAATGTCAAGGCTATAAGGCGTAGGATGAATTGTTCCTCTGAGCTCCATCATGTAGACCGTACGGGTTGTGTACCCGTCTATTGCTTCTTCATCGGCAATGTTGCTCGCTTGGCTCTTAGCTTGTTGCTGTCACGCCCCGCTTCCCAAAATACGGAATACGAGGGGTAGACAAGGCCAGCCATGCTCCTACGGTCAAGGAAATGTCCTGCCGTAGTCACACTTCGGCTTCTAGTTTATCATGGTAAACAGTAAATGATGCGCAGGTAATGAGAAATGCAGTAACTGAAAGGAACAATGTAAAGACTGACCTGAAGTGGAACAAATGAAAGTAACTCGGAATGGCAAGTCAAGAAGTCTGTGATGCACGTCTAGTTCTGGTCCAGGCTAAATCTCCTCTTCACACTGAGCATGCATACTCAGGTCGTCAGAGCGACACAATAGCAATATAATATATATATAATCATATGACAGTTCTAACAGTGGTAATGGATATGAATAACAGTAAATCAACGACAGCATGAATATGAATGTACAGTAATCAATGCAGCGGAACAGTAAAGCAGTATAACGATATGTCACGTATGCCAACACAGTATATAAGGAATATAAATGCCAGTATTCCTATCAGTCTCTAAGTCTCACTGTACAGGTCACTAAGCCTATCGTCAGTCCAAGTGTGAGAGTCAACCACTCGCGAGTATCCTCCATCCAAGGGTAGAACCCAAGGGCAAGGGACCACGGGCCCAACATGTAACGAGAATATCACGGTGTATATATCACATACCCTGTAAAACTCCATATAACTCCCTAAATATATAAGCCGGAATGGGACTCCCGAGATTCTGTTGAACTCATACTTAAACTACCCCACACCCCGTGGTCTACATCAAACGCTAACCATCAACCTAAATACTAATCGATCCGTGACAAGTCTGCGCGAGAACTGGAGGCAGGACCTCCATCAAGCACGTCCCGACTAATACCTAAGATAAATGGCAGTGTTTGGGGTCTTATCTGTGACATCCGTGCAACGCTTCCATAAATGTCCCATACCACTTATAGTCACACGTACACGCATCCCACAGACGTCGACAATGCAATAGAACAATAGGGTCACTGATTGTGTACAAGTACGTATCACTTTCACTTATTCACGGATACACGAACACAAACGTACTTGCCACAATCATCGCTAGAAACTAACACTGGGTAAATGCACGATATCACTAGGTTATCACTACAATGATATAGGTATGATATGATTCATGAACAGTAAATAAGCATGATTAGGATGTTATGAAACAGTATTTTATCACTTGCACGATTTATCATGAAACGTACATATATAATTTAGCGAAACGATAAACAGGTAGTAAGTAGTATGTTCAGTTATCCATCCATAGAATTTTGTTTCAAGCCAAACGGGTTCCAGGATCATTAATTATAACCATTTCATTTTAAGCGCTCGCGGCTGGAAATCCGGTTTCAGAATCAGAAGTCCGTTTCGCAACGCATTTTAATCCCAGTTGGGATCAGATTTTAGTGACTCTACAGTTGGATGAATTCTAGGGTTTTCAGTAAGGTTTTTAACGCAACAGACGGATCGTCAATCGCATCTGTACGTTAGGAGTTATAATCTGTTTAATATTAACATGTCAATTCTGATACTGTTGGGACTGTTATGTGTCCCGATCTATTAAATTACAGATTAAATATCAAACGGTAACGAAACAGAATGAAACTAATTGTGTTGTTTAGATAACAGATTTATCTATAATAAACAGTGGAGTTCCGCAACCTACTAGTTAAGGAACACCTGTGGTACCCATTACGGAACAGCAACTAATAACTGGAGTCGCTCTGGACTGCAGTCCAGAGTCGCACTCCGATACAAACATCACCATGGTTTGAGTACAGGAATGTCTGGAAACTGGTATGGGGTTAAATTTCGTCGAGTTGGCTTCGATTTGAGCCCTCGAACGCACCATTACAGTGTGTACATAATTTATGGTAAATTTAACGGTTTTCAGGTACAATAAAAGCACAGTTTTACGATCAACTTGGGGGTAGTCGTTTTGGTTATTAACGATCATGTTTTCCAGTGAAATTTTCACACGTTATCTATCACAGCCAGGGCCAAAGTAATTAGTCCAGTTCCGTCATATTTGATAATGATTTTCTATGAGAACAAGTATCGAACAGTTTTGTTGTAATATTTACATAAGGCAAACATGTGATATATATATATACGATTATAATTTGTAACTAATAATAAATAGCATGTAACAAGTGGGGACTTGCCTGGAGACGTTGGGGCACACGGCAGCGACACGACACACGTGCGGCACGGCAGTGACACACGCGCGAGCGGTAACGTCAAGATTTGGCCTCGGCTTGAACTGGTTGGCACGGGATTGGTTTGGGCTGGAGGGGTTGTTGCGATTTCACGCGGTGTCGGGCTAGGGGTTGCTGATGTTGTCGAGGCCGAGGGAGAGGGATTTGCAGGGGAGAGAGAGTGACTGCAGCGAGAGAAAGAGTTTAGAGAGAGAGACAGAGAGAGAGAAGGATTGAGAGAGTTACAGAGAGAGAGAGAGATGCAGTGAGTGAGAGATCGAGAGAGAGGGAAATAGAGACTAAGAAAGAGAGGGAGCTGAGAGTTAGAGAGTATAGAGAGAGAGAGAGACGAGGACTGAGAGAGGGGGAAGGCAGAGAGAGAGAGATAGAGTGTAAACAGAGAGGGAGAGAGAGTGAGAAGGAGAGGCAGTGAAAAAGAAGAGAAGGGGAGATCGGGAGTGAGGGAGAGAGAGTGTTTGATAGCGACGATGATGCGGGGAGTCGACGACGAGACGAGATGCTCACCGATCGTCGGCGCAGGGGGCTCGGTGTGCGGGTGAGTGGGTGCAGGGGAGTGGGTGCAGGCGAAGGCGCTCGGGCAGTGGAGGAAGAGGGGAGGAGGAGTAAGCGGGAGTGGAGGATGGAGGGTAGTGACGGTGGTCGGCGGTGTGAGGTGACGGCGACGTAGGAGACGTGGGTGTGGCTCGAGAAGGAGAGAACAGAGGTGGAAGAAAGGAGAGAGGGAGAAAGGGAAAGAGGGTGTGATGGAAGAGAGGGGCGAAGAGAGAGGTGAACCATGATGGAGCGGGCGCGAGTCGTGGGTGTAACGTCGCGAGAGCGGGGGCGACGGCGGAGGCGAGAAGCGCGCGAGAATGGGGAGAGAGCCGTTGGATATTTAAAGGAGATGAACAGTGTGGGGGGTCGGGTCGGGTCTAAGGAGGAAACGGGTTCGGGCTGCTGGGGAGAAGAGTGGGCCGGGCCGAGTTAAAGAAAAAGAAAACTAAAATAAATAAGATGAAAGGGGCCGGCCGAGTAAAATAGAAATTTATTAAGGGAAAATATTTTGTGGGCTCGGGCTCATAAGGGAATATAAATTAAAAGGGAAAAAGACACGGGCCGGGCCAGGTTTAGTAAGAAAGTTGATTTAAATTGTAGGAAAAGAATGGGTGGGCCGGAGGAAAATCATGGGTAGGTTTTTATTGTATATATTCTTTGGTTTTAGGATAAATACTTTTATAAATAAGATGATAAAATTTTATATATAAAATAAATATAATTATAAGGTAACAAAATATAAGTTTATGGAAATAAGTGAGTGGGCTGAGGGAAAAATCAAAAGGGATTTTAATTTATGAAATGATAAAGGAATGGGCTTGGGAATTTGAATGAATTAATTAGATAAAGGGATAGTCTGGGGTAAAGAAAATAGAGGATAAAAGAATAGGGTTTGGGTTTTAAGAATAATAGGGAACCTTAAATCTAATAAGTGAGGAAAGGTTCACCAAGAGCAATGGGCTGAGGAAGGAGTAGGTTGGGCCGAACAGAAATAATAATAAATAAAACAAAATGAAGAGTCCGGCTGGGAAAATAAAATAAGAGAGTGGAGAACTAAAATAGATTGGGAAGTTTTTAAAAATAATAAATAGTCGTGAATAAAATTTTATAGATAAAAAGGAAATACGGATATAGACGTACAAAAAGGGCTGGGTATTACAGTTGCATTGGTCTGCCCTTTTCAGAGAAAGGCAGATGTCTGAGAGAATCAGCTTTCCGAAGGACTTCGGTCTCCGTTTGTATGAAATTAGCGATCGCAGCTTGACTGTTTATTAACACGCCAGGGGAAAATGATATTTCTCTTGCATTCTATTGTTTCTCGACCCAATCCTTGAAGATGCAACAGTCTTCAATAGTGTGTCCCAGCACTCGGTGGTATGGACAAAAGTTGGGATGTTCAGTCATGTTCGCTTCACTTAGCCTTTTTGGTTCTGGTAGTCGCAGGCCATTCTTCAGAGCATCTTTGAATATTTTGTGGACCTTATCTCTCCTGAGAGAGTAGACCTTATTTCTCCTTTCCTCCAAAGTTGGCTCTCCGAGTTTGTTAGCCATCGCTCCGCCCGCTCTCTGCTTATTTAGAGAATCGATGCTGTTGGAACTTTCGCTTTTTCGGTTGTCGTCCCTCCGGTGTCTCGGTCTGTTTGTGAATTGGAGATTCTGAGTGGACTTGGGCTTTGAGCGTTCCAACACTTGAACTTTCTTGGTCAGCACTTGGAATGTTTTGAAACCCGCGGTGCACAGGAAAGGTTTCATCCACTCGTTCAGATTTTCTATAAGAAGACTGACGGATTGGTCTTGCTCCAACGGCAATTCACATTTGATAGAGAGATTGCGCCATCGTACTATAAAATCCATGTTGCTTTCGTTGTTCTTTGTCTCGGTCCTTACGAGGTCAGCAATGTTGATTTTATCGCTGACACTCATGAACCTTTGCTTGAACATGGATTCTATTTGAGCGAATGTCATGATCGAGTCATCCGGTATGCTTGCATACCAATCGAAAGAAACATTGGTCAAGCTATTGACAAACTGGCGGAGAAGGAGCGCATCATTGCACCCAGTATTCGCGCATGATACTTTAAATTGGGCAATGTGCCGGTTCGCATTCCCGTCCCAACGAACCTTTCAAATTTGGGGTCGACATGGCCAGTGGGAAACTCTACAAGATCGTACCGAGCAGGATATGGTCTCCCGCTACTGCTAACATCTTTTTGCTCTCCAGCTTCGGCTACCAATGTTTTGACTTTG
Organism: Agapanthus africanus; assembly: GCA_030015575.1. Taxonomy (NCBI): domain Eukaryota; kingdom Viridiplantae; phylum Streptophyta; class Magnoliopsida; order Asparagales; family Amaryllidaceae; genus Agapanthus; species Agapanthus africanus. Next base: position 479,965,984 of record CM057350.1, read on the forward strand.
TTGGCAACCAAATCCATGATTTGATCTTAAGTTAGCGGGTTGCTGTCATCGGTAGTCAAAGACATTTCTCGAGATAGGATGCGGCCGACTTTCATGCAGCTCGCCCACCTTTGGATTTAAGGGAATAGGTGTCGGCTGTCTCAGGACACCGTTTCCCGGTTCATGAGTAGAACCATGCGCTTGATTGGCGGCTGAGAGGCAAATTAAGCTGTGAGCCGTAAGACGATGTTTGTCAAGTCGTCAATTTTTTAGTAGAGCTTGGCCATCTCCTTGTCTCTACTTCTGAGCTGCTTTCGGAGCTCCTGGAGAAGTTGCTGCTCTGCGGTCTTAGGATGGAAAGTTGGTTCATCTTCGATTTCCGAGCCCGACTCCTCATGAACTGAGGGCTCTCCCTGCTTATCAGCCTCACTGGAAGGGACTTCATTACCTTCCAGAGAAGGCTGGTCTTGGAATGTGGCAGCCATATTCACACCAGATTGAATTTGAGATGTAGTGGCCCCCTCCTTGCTCTTGCTGCGTGTGCCCACCATGTAGACGGTGTGGACCACATATCCAGCTGTCTCTTTATCATTGGCGGGGAGCTTAGAGAAGACACCCGATCGAGCAGTTGTTAGGGACACCACTGGGGGTTGCTCGAAACACCTTGTTGCTTTATTGGTGTTGATGGCCTTTCCCCCAGCTGGGGCCAAGGAAAGTCGTTCAGACACGGACTTGCGTTTGGGTAGTGGTGCCCTCGAGATCACCACATTTGGCCTCATGCATTTCGAGGCCTGTTTGTCTGTTACTAGAGCTTGATGACGTTAGTTGACACGAACAGAATAGAGGCGAACTGTAGCAGCGGCTCCTCCCACTGTCGCCCAAGACTGGCCGGGAGGACCGTCCTGGAGTCCATCTTCATCGTGTAGGAGATGAGAGCTTAGTTCATCTTTGGAGACATTATTGAAAATTTATTGCTTGGAAAACTGCATGAAAGAGTATTATTTTAGTATAAATATAGATATGTATATTGATTGAGTTCGCATGAATGTTTAACCCGAAATATGGGAGGAGAGATTGGTCCCACAGGGTGTGCCAGAATCTGTAGAGTGTTTTTCATCACCCTATTGAGATGGAAATGCGCGTACGCTTGTCAGGCGCGTTACAGATTCCTTTGCCTAGGGAAGGCTGAGGTTTATTGATTGTGGGGATCTGAATCTCCGGCAGCCGTGGACTAAGCTGCCGTTAATTACCCCGCGCCTTTGAAGAGAGAGAACCTCCAATTCACGGGTCAAACATATCATGCGAACTCATTGTGCAGTGTTATGTTTTGAAAGGGTTTTGGATATATCGGGGGCCCCACAAAGTTTTTACGGGGGTCTTGCTACCCGGATAGCGAGCTGGGGGTCAAGGGGGCTAGCAGCCCCCTTGCGGGGCATGGGACAGCGCGCCGTTAGAAATTTTTTTCTAACGAGGGAGGTATTTTTAGTGTGAAGTGTGTGTAAAATGAGAGGGGAAATGGTGTCCAAAGGACGCGTGGATGCCAGCGCCTCGCATGCCTGACACGCGGGCGCTGGGCGCAGGCGCCCCACGTGCCTGGCATACGGGCGCTGGGTGCTGGACGCCCCACGTGCCTGGTATGCGGGCGTTGTGCGCTGGGCGCCGGCGCCCCACGTGCCTGGCACGCGGGCGCTGTGCACCAGAGCGCCGGCGCTCCACGTGCCTGGCACGCGGACGTTGGGGTCAGCAGCAGAAAGGACTTAGTCCCTGCACTGGGAGCTGTGCTCTTGAAAGGAAATATTTATTATTTTGTATATATATGTATATATATTTTTGAGAAGTTGAACTCCTAAGATGTTTTGGAGCTGATGAAAGGGGCTTCTCCCTTGAACCCTGGATCTTCCCCAAAATAAGGTTCTTGGAAGTGGGTCTCCTTCTTCCTCCTCTGTTGGTCGGATCTTGAAAAATAAGAAGTATGAGATTTTAAAAATCTCTCCTTTTTAAGATCTGATGGAAGATCCAAGCTCCCCTTGTGGTGAAAAACTATTTAGTTTTGTAAAAGGAAGAGTAAAACTCTTGATTTAATTCAAAAGAAAGAAGAAGGTTTAGAACCTTGAGGAATGAGAAGGAGGCACAAAAACCCTAGAGTTTTTAGAGAATGAAAAGTGTCTTAGATATTTTCATCATGTTTCCTCTTATAGGCTTACACATTTACACATAGCCCCTTGGACTTTACAAAATGGCATTTTGCCCATCCCATGTCTCATGTGTTATTTCTTTTTGCACATAAGCCATGGGCTTTACAAAATTTTGGCTTTATGCCCATTTTTCTTACATTCATACACAAAAAAGTACATCAAAATTATTTGTTACATGATTTTTATTTTGACATGGGGAGGCCGGCCGTTGGGCTCGACTTGGGCATGGGCCCACTTGCTTGGGCTTGGGCCCGCTTACTTAGGGTTGACCTTGACTTTGGGCCGGTCAACTGGGGTACAAATTTTGATCCCAACAGACACAACTTATTGCGCTATTAGGGGTCTGACGATTACCGCCCTCTAGGCCCGATATGCGATATTCTTAGACGAACAGACCTGATTGTACAGAGATTGTCACATACAGGCTCAGTAGGAGTTCGGATGAGTTTGCTCATCGGCCTTCTTATCGACAGATAACTGGGTAGCCATTACGTACAGCTAGTACCGCTTGCAGCTTGTGGTTAAAGCCATTGCCATCATACTGTTGAGTCTTTAGAGTCCCACATAGAGAGTTTCCCTGCATCGGGCGAAAGATGTAAAGGTTGTATGGTTTTACGGCAGGGCTTCGATCACTTATGTATACTGGTGCACATATGATGATCGGGCGGATAATACTAGTATGCTTTGGTTTAAGCCGGATCCTAGTATTATATTGATGGATCAAGTTCGTCTCATTGTATTCGTGTTTCTCGAAACACGGATAAGGGTATGTATATACGGATGGGAGGGGCATTCTTGCAATTACTCAAGATTGCTTTTAAAAGGAGACACCTCATTAGGGTTTTAATCATTTACTTGATTAAAATAATTATGAGATGGAGGAAATGGATTATTATTATTACAAATAATAATTCAAGTATGGCTACTTAGTTTGACTATTTGGGGATTAGTTTGACTTAGATATTTTGTGAGATATTTTGTGGCACTAGATATTTTGGGTGAGATATTTTTCTAAGCATGCTTATATTCTAATCAAGGAAGCCATCTCATTTTATCATTTGTGAAAACATTTTCTCTTTCCTCAAGCTCTCTTTCTTCTTCCTCTCAACCCTTAATCTCTCATGAGTTAAGAAACCTAGGGTTCCAAGTGACAAACTAATCCATCTTCTTTCTCTACATCACCCATGTCATCTAGTCTAGCGAGCTAGGTGCCCAAGTTACCTTGGATTTGAGGTTGGAGCTCGGACTATAGACTCTCGGGTGGATCTTCTTTGACTCGAGGAAGCCAACGAGGAAGCATCGGTCTGTTACGATCCTCGGAGCCTACGATGACGAGGAGGACAGAGGAGAAGACCCGAATGACTTGTATCGTGTGGTATAACTTTCTTTCCGAGTAGTTAACCTCTTTACATGCTTAGCTAGTTAGGGTTTAGCCAAGATCATGGAGTTCAAGTCGATATTGCGAGCTTTGAAAATCAATTTTTAAATATTCCACCTCCTCGCGAACCCGCGGGGTGCACGACATCGACTTACAGTTCTTGAATTTTCTGATCATCTCCTATTTAATTTCCATCGCACGCACGTGATCTTCTGTTATTTTGTGATTATCTTTCTGATTTTAATGTAGCTTCATATAGTTTACATTGCACGCACGTAATCCATCTTTTAGGACAATTTTCCATCTTTTTGCATCTAAGCCCTGTTATATGTAATAATTCACAAAAGATCCAAGAATAGAATAATATACGACAATAAAATGGTAAATGGGTTAGAAAATTATGCAATAAATTGCACCGATCAAATACCCCCACATATATCTTTTGCTAGTCCTTGAGCAAATCTAGGGTTTTAAACACTAAACTATACTAAACTAAAATCTAACTAAATCGTATTCCTACTCCTGTGCACCTTTCGCGGGTGTGCGATTGCATTAAGCGCATGCAACAAGCTTTTAAACCTCTAAGCGGACCTAATAAGAGGAGTGTTGTCTCCTGAGGATTTCCAGGGGATACTACCCACAAAATCCACAAAAACTAAAGAAAATAGAAGAAACAAAAATAAGAAAATGATACTCTATATAAAGACTGTAACAGATCAAGAAAAATACGAAAAACAAGAGTTTAAATCTTACTAGATTTTCAGTCGTCATGAACCATGCCTTAATAGATTTTGATCTATACCGAAATTTACTTTCTCATCATTCTTCCAATCTTTCCTACATATCTTGCTTCCAAATATGATCATATACCCCTACGTTGGTGTAAAATCATCCCTATACTCGGAGAATTCAATTCAAGCTCCCATACTCTTTTCCTTAGCTCCCTATTGCTTTTTAATCAGCGGATCAAATTGATGGATTTGTTCTCACATTTTTCATGCGACTGTTAATACTTCGTGAGACACTAATCAACCGATTACCGAATGTGATCACTTATTGGACATAAATAGCAGTAACTTAATCTTGCAACACCTATGACACAACAAATGATCTTAAACCAGTTAGTCTAAGACACTAGGTGATGAAGCACCCTCACTGAATTTTTTTTATACTAACTTGAAAATTGCAAGACAGTGTTCATTTTTTTCGTGACATTTTTCTCTAGTTAAAATTTATGTTTTTCCTTCGTACTAGAGTTTTACAGATAAGAGCATGACAGGTCTCTACTACTATCCCAAGCTTCAAGATGTATGCATGTGCGTATGGTAAGGTATCAACGTTCAAATGTTTGGACTCAAAAACAGGCTACAATTACATCTTGTCAATCCTAGTAACTCTTTCATGATACTAGATTTTTGGGAATGGGCTCAGGAATATTTATTACTAGATCCATTCAACACATCTTTTTTTCTTATTTTTCTTAAAATCTCTTTCCCACTTTTATATACATTTTTCACTTTTTCATTTCTAATTTCAAAATTTTCTAAAAATCCTTTTTTCAAAGAAAAGTAGAAGAAAAATTTTGTACAAGTCATGCCCCACCCCCAATATAGAGAGTTTTGTCCGCTCTGGCCAAAACCGCACAATTTTCTCCTTCGGGGCAAACCGGACCTGACCAGGGGCCACTTCCCGCACGGTTTTTTCCTGACCCGAGCACGCTTAACTACGGAGTTCTCAAGCTCCTCTAGTACCGGTTCACTTAAAAGGCGTCTCTGTATTGAAGAGTTGTATCATTCCATTAATAGTATAGATCCGCACTGTTTCAGAATGTATTCCGAAGATTCTCCATTATTTTATAGTGGGTTCTACGGACTCAAGAGGTGGCCTCCGCCCTTTGCTATGACACTTGGCTTAGCATTTTGTTCCGTTTGCAAGAACCGGGTCCCGACATCCTCCCCACTTTTGAACAATGGTCCGTTCTCGAACCACAGACCTACTATTGAGGGACTAGCTCTGATACCATTCTGTCACGCCCCACCCCTAATACAGACAGTATTGTTTGCTCTGCCCAAAATTGCACGGTTTTGTCCTTCGAAGCGAACCGGACCCGACCAGGGGCCACTTCCCAAGAGGCCACCCATCCTAGGACTTCCCTGGCCCGAGCACGCTTAACTACGAAGTTCTTAAGCTCCTGTTGTGCCGGTTCACTTAAAAGGAGTCTCTGTATTAAAGAGTGGTATTATTCCATTTATAGTACAGATCTGCCCTCTTTTGGAATGTATTCCGAAAATTCCCTATTGTTCTACAGTGGGTCCCACAGACTCGAGAGATGGCCCTCACGGATTCAAGAGGTGGCTTCCAGCCCCCGCCCCTTGGCATGACACTTAGCGTGGAACTTTATTCCGTGAGCAAGAACCGGGCCCCGACAACCAATTCTCGCAACCATAAATGCGGTGATCAATTGTCGAAACGGTTCCATGAACCTGTCCTTTAGGAAAATGACCATTGAACTTAACATTTTTAAGTTGGGAAGTCAACCCTTCGAACCTTCTGCTCAGATGTTAGATATTTGTTCCATCCACAAGATAGCTCCCAACAGCTATGAATTCGAGGAGTTTTTGTTCAACGACAATGATCTTGACGACACTAGTGTGTTATTGTTTGATCCCGCCACTTCTTACACGGATAGAGAATACAAAGGGTTCACCTTTCTTGATGATCTAATTCATGGGTCCCTTCTATCAACGAGACACCTCCCGAGTTCGAATCTTTAACTTTCCGGATGAGTTAGTTGAGCCGTCCGAGTCAATCTCTTATCCTAGCTATGAACCCTTCATGGAGTCCGTCGAGTTCGAGCATCGACCCTCTACCCTACCTTCTATAATCTCTCCACCGACACTTGAACTCAAACTTTTGTTGTCTCATCTTAAGTATGGATATTTAAAGGAGAATGAGACTTTGCCCGTTATCATCTCGGCTTCTCTAGGCTTAGAGCAAGAGAAAGCTCTTTTGTCTGTCTTGAAATCAAATCGGCAAGATTTCGGTTGGACAATAGTGGACATCAAAGGGATTAGTCCCTTAATTTTTAGACACATATACAAATGATGGATGATGCCAAACCAGCCCGTAACCCACAAAGACGGTTGAATCCTTCCATGAAAGAGGCGGTGAAAAAGAAAATCATCAAATGCTTAGACAGTGGTATCATTTACCCAATATCTGATAGCTAGTGGATGAGTCCTATTCACTTTGTCCCTAAGATGTCTGGCATCACGGTCAAAACTAATGAGGCAAATGAGTTGATTCCGACTCGCAACCAAACCGAGTGGCGGGTATGTATTGGTTATAGAAAATTCAATACCGCGACGAGGAAAGATCACTTCCCCCTACCTTTCATTGACAAAATATTAGAATGCTTAGCTGGGCATGAGTACTACTATTTCTTGGACGGTTAATTTGGTTACAATTAGGTTCCCATCACCGATAAGGATCAAGATAAGACAACTTTTACTTGTTCTTTCGGCACTTTCGGTTATAGATGCATGCCCTTTGGGTTATACAATGCTCCCGCTACATTTCAGTGGTGTATGATGGGGATATTCTCTAACCTGATCGAGAATTTTCTGGAGATATTCATGGACGATTTATCCATCTTTGGAGACTCCTTCGAATAATGTGTACATCATCTTGACGCCGTTCTTACCCGCTGTAAGGATAAGAATCTAACTAAAAATTGGGAGAAATGTCATTTCATGGTTCAAGAAAGTATTGTCTTAAGGCATATCATATCACGAAATGGCATTGAGCTTGACAAAACTAAAATAGATGACATTTCCAACCTTCCTCCACCCAAATGCGTCAAAAATATACGATCCTTTCTTGGTCATGCCGATTTTTATAGACGGTTCATCAAGGGCTTCGGTAAAATTGCTAAACCCTTGACTCTTCTCTTGGCCATGGATACAACTTTTCTTTTCGACTTGGATTGCTTGGCGGCTTCTGAATCGCTTAAACGTTCCCTCACTGCCGCCCCTATTCTATTATCTCCCGACTAGAATCATCCTTTTGAGCTTATGTGTGATGCATCCGATTTTGCAATCAGTGCAGCCTTAGGACAGCTTATTGATAAGATGACACATGTAATTTATAATGAGAGTAGGACCTTGAATGATGCTCAAATGAACTATACAACCACCGAGAAGGAAATTTTGGCAGCTGTTTTTGCATTAGAAAAATTCAAAAACTACCTAATTGGCTCACCAGTCATAGTCTACACCGATCTTTCCGCCTTAAGGTATCTTTTCGCAAAGAAGAATGCTAAATCCAGGCTAATATGTTGGATGCTCTTGTTGCAAGAATTTGACATTGTCATAAAGAACAAAAGTGGATGTGAAAACGTCATAACCAACCATCTTTCACGTCTTCCTTCTTCGTCGACGTTGACCTCGCCAATAAATGACTCTTTTTCGGACGAACACCTCTTGACCATATTTTGCGAATCTTGGTTTGCTGATATCATGAATTATTTAGTAACAGAAGTTTTACCCAGCGAATGGTCTAATCAAGACAATCACAGATTTTTATCTCAGTTAAAAAGTTTTACTAGGACGAACCTTATTTATTCAAGTATTGTCCCGATCAAATCATTCGTCGGTGTGTCCCTAATAATGAGTTCAAAAGTGTGTTGTCTTTCTGCCATGATCAAGCATGTGGTGATCAGTTTGGCCCAAGAAAAACTGCAAAAAAAGTTTTGCAATTCAGCATTGTTCCCGCCAAAATTTTTGGCTAAGAGCTATATGTTCCCTTATAAAATAAAGGGAGAGAAGAAAAAGGAAAAAAATTTCCACAGTTTGGCATCACGTGTTAAACACGTGAGCGCTTAAATGCAAACATATAAGGGCTGAAAGCAAATAACAAAAAGGCCAAACATGCCTCACGTGTTAAATATGTGAGCGCTTATATACAAAGAAAATAAGCGCTGAAAATAAACAGGCTAAAACCAATACCAGGGGTCACATGTTAAACACGTGAGTTCTTTTGCCGCTTTCTTTGGCAACGCTCACATGTAAACTATGTGAACGCCCCAAAGTATGTGAACACCCAAATTTAAAATACTCTTAGAATTAAATTTTATGTGATAGAATTAAATTCTATTTGGGAAATATTTCCCCAAATCTTTCTAATATAAAAAGATCTTTCTCTAACAGAGAATCTTGGATTTAAAATCCAATGGTGATAAAATATTACCAATAAAACCATCTGATATAATTAAATTCTATGTGATAGAATTAAATTCTATTTGGGAAATATTTTCCCTAATCTTTCTAATATGAAAATATCTTTCTCTAACAGAGAATCTTGGATTTAAAAGCCTATTTTGATAAAATATCACCAATTAAACCATCTAAAAGAATTAAATTCTATGTGGGAAATATTTCCTTGATCTTTTTTATTAGATAGAATAAAATTCTATATTAAGAAAATATTTTCCTAATCGAGTTGAATTAAAAAGATATGATAGAATTAAATTCTATGTTAGGAAAATATCTTCCTAATTATGTTAAATTAACAAAATATCCATATGATAGAATTAAATTCTATGTTAGGAAAATATCTTCCTAAACTAACAAGATATTCACAGGATAGAATAAAATTCTATGTTAGAAAAATATCTTTCTAATCTTGTTAAACTAATAATATATTCATCTGATAGAATAAAATTCTATTTTAGGAAAATATTTTCCTAATTTCATTAAAACAAACAAGAAATCTTCTCTGTTAAACAGAGAGCTTTTGGATTAAAAATCCAACGGTGAATAAAATTCACCGATTGATCTAAAAGATCAATTTGATTGATTATGAAATCAATCATGATCTCTCAATGAGATATTTTCTCAACAAATTGATTCTTTTCTTTCTCCTATAAATAGAAGCAAAGAGATGAAAAGAAAGGGAGGGATGATTGGATATATAAAAAAAGAGAGGATACTACCCCATAAACTTCTGTAAAAAAATACGGAAAGCCCTCAAAAATATTGAGAATTTAATTCTCAATAAAAGAAGAAGATCTTCCTGCTCAAACCCTAGGTAAAGAAAACACAAAGATCAAAATATATCTTTTACATATCTAAGAGTTTAACCCTTTAAAAGAACTTAATTTTTTCTCTGGATCTGAGATCCGCAAGACAAGTCTCCCACAAGTTGAGAATTTAATTCTCATTGGGAAGATCTTATTCTTAAGAATCAAAAATTCAGGGAAGAACAATATTGAAAAGAAAAGAGAAGAACAAGGTTGAATAGAAAGAACATGGAGTCCATAATACTCCAGGAACTTAGTTCCTTCAAATCAAGAACTTAGTTTTTTAAAAACTCAATCCAAGATCCTCAAAATAGTAATCTTGGTGATCGTTAATGGTCAAAATACCAACATAGATTTAACCTCTCTGAAAACATGAATAGGAGAACATGCATAGAAGAACATGGAGAAGATGGAGTCCATATTACTCTAGGAACTTAGTTTCTTCAAATCAAGAACTTGGTTCTTAAAGAACCCGATCCTAGATCCTCAAAATAGTGATCTTGTTGATCGTTAATGGTCAAAATACCATTAACAGAGATTTAAGTTCTCTAAAAACATAAAAAGAGATTAAATCCAAAAGAACTTAGCACCTCATGTGAAAAGCACGTGAGCACCCAAGGACAAGTTATATAGCACCTCACGAGAAACACACGTGAGCGCCGGGAAAAGTTAGTGCTTAGCGCTATTGGAGCGCCTCACATGAAACACGCATGAGGGCCACAAAAGACTAGTGCTTAGCACTATTATAGTGCCTCACGTGATATACTCGTGAGCACTATATGCAACTGAGTGCTTAGCACTGCTAGGTGTTACAGAAACCCTATCTTAGCCCAAATTGGATAAGCTTATATTCATGATATCCAAACTGATATCCAAACTGATCTTAGTCCCATACATGACTAACGATCTTCATCCCATACCTTCCAAATTAATCTTAGTCTTAAATAAGACTGACGATTCTTAGACGATCCATCATGATCTTTCCCTCAAATACGAGATTTGGTTTAAAGGTATATCTCTTCACACCTCTGGTATATGTCATTGTAATTCCTCAGCGTTTTCAGAGATGTGGCGGGTCCCGACAACCAACAACTCCTTCCATCCCATATTGATGCACTTCCAAATTGACGTGCACACTAAAATCATACCACACCCAAATTGGGTGCATTCCATATCACCATCATTCACTTCGCCATATAACAAATACACGTGTGCGCAAGATGAATGTTCGACCGAGATGTCCTTAAACTAATATTCACCTCAAATATGGCGATAATAGACCGAAATGTTCTTAAACTAATATCCGTCCCCAAAATGGGAATGTTGGACCGAAACGTCCTTAAACTAACTTTCATCCCAAACAGGGAATGTTGGACTGTGGTATCCTTAAACTAAAATAATTGAGCCCATATGCTCATTTATTTCTAAGTTGAACTTAGTCTCAAATATGACTAATGACCCTTAGAACGGATCCAAATATCCCATGAACTGGTGGATCTCATTTATATGATATCCGCGTCTTATGTTTATTCCCGCTAGAAAACCAAGCTACCAACTTGGACACCGTCAAGCAAATCTTTGACCCAAACCCAAATCTAAAATATACGGATTGGGTCTAATCCACCCCCTACGGGCGACGACATAAGTAGTCTCTGTATACAATCCACGGGCAACCCTAACAAACAAAATAACACACGACATGAAGTAAACTACCAGAGAAGGAGAAAGTGGTTATCGCAACGCGATAACGTAATTAACTGCGAGGGCTTGCACCTGCAGGGAAGAGCGTCTCCACAATCAAAAATCCCTCACAAATGAGGGGGAATCTGATATAGTCTGCTACAACGGTCGTATCTATCTAAACCTCCGATATACGGTGCCATAAATCATCTTGGTATCTTCGGAGAGATGGATGGGTAAGTCCAAATAGCATCTGCCCCCAAAATCAGACTAGACGTCTCAACGTCTCGGTCCGATCTTTCGGCTGTAAACAGATTCCGGCACGCCTAGTGGGACATTTTTCTCTTTCCACTCCACACTTCATGTGTCATATTTTTCCGCGATCAAATAATCATGGTTTGTAGTTGCCCTTAGGTGATGAGATACTGAAGCGGTGTTTCATCTCTTTTCTGAATGGCGTTTGCTTCCACTCACCGCAACTCAGGCTCTGTCACATCTGGCGGAGTCAAATATAGGCCACTTGCAGCCTCAAGTCTCTGCAATCCAGCCCTTCAAGAAATGAAGGGGCTTTTCTTTGGGTCGATACTCCCACCTCTCACCCTCGGTACCTCAACACCAGTACCGAAGGAGGAATCCCAGAAGAAATATGTCTTCCATAGGCTGGCTCCTCAAGATTCTGCTTTGCCGACGGAATCAGTCTCCAAACAACCGGTACCTTCCAAAGGCCAAGGTCGACGCAGAGGGCAGAATACTCAAGCTCTTAAAGAAAATGGAGGGCAGGCTCAGCAGAATCCTGAGGCTAATCAAATTCTGACCGTAAGAAACGATCGATGTCGATATCGGCATCATAAAAAACGAGCAGGAGACAGTTCTCCATCAGCGTTGACTCCACCTGCTTCAACTCTGATAATGAATGCTGCTATTCCAACCGGGAACAACTTCGAACTATTGTGAAGGGTCAGAAAAATTCTCCCACCGCAATATTGAAGAAATCTCCACAGCCCATGGAGATCCAACGAGAGCAAAAAACAGTTCGCTCTCCAAGAGATCTGTCCTCATCTATATATAAGGTGTGGAAGCAAGTGAAGGACTCAGTCGTTAACCATGGCTCTTGTTGGATATAGTGCCCTCTAAGTCAATTATTGGATCACAGGTACGTGATTGCAATGATTGAGGGAGGACCCATACCGATATGACAGTCTTGCTCGAGATGATAGTATGCTATCTGGTTTGTCTTTATCATCATATATATGCTTTAGTTCACTATTGCATGTTGATAAAGCCCATAGGATTCTTGCTTGACTGCCAGCAGTATGATGGCGATCATATACGTGGGAGCTGGGGTCTATAAGCACATCCTTAATGTGTCCCTAGTCGTAGGAGTTTCGAGACAGGGCATCGATACTCCAGAGTAGACTAGTGTATACAGTCGAGACCCCGATGAAGGGCGGTGGCCGGTCTCACAAGCCATTGGTGTTAGTTGGTTCACCTAAGATGTATACAGGTGTTCATTGGGTTATGAGTACACCGGACATGACTCGCCGGGAACCTGCTAGTTGGTATTATACCTAGCGTCAGATAGCAGTTCCCTGGTGACATGTGTACAGGTTAGTTCATCGACCTGAGGTCATTATTTGTCTCGTGTGAGTTCCCATTGTGCTTTGATTTCTACCCTACCATGGATCAAAGGAGTCATGCAAACAGGTCTTTTTGGGTACAGTCCCGAGCCACATAGAGGCAAGTGAGCGGATCGGCATGGAATTCGTCTCTCCCGGTATTGGGGGTGAGATCGCGCTGTGTCTAGGAGAGCCATTACACAAAGCCCTCGGCCGAGGCAGGAAATTTACTGGTAGGTACTCCAGTAGTATCTCAAGGTGTTCTGGGCTACTCTCTGACATGACTTATACCGCTATTGGGGGTCTGACGTTACCAGCCCCCTAGGCCGATATGCGATACTCATAGACGAACGGACCAGACTGTATGTATATTGTCACTGTTAGGCTCAGTAGGGTTTCTGGATGAGTTCGCTCGTCAGCTTCCCTTCCATTCAATACATAGGCAACCGTTACGTACAACTAGTACCTCTGACGTGCTAGTGGTTATACCCAGTGCCGGTGTGTTGATGAGTCATTAGAGTCCCCCACAGATAGTTTCCCAAGTTCGGGCGAAACGTTGTAGAGGCCGTATGGTTTTATGGCAGGGTTCGGAAAATGCACGTGCATTTACGCACATGTCCTATTTCGGACAGATAATACTGGTGGGCTTTGGTTTAAGCCGGATCCGAGTATTATACTTTGTAGATATAATATCTTTGTCTCAGTTGCATTTGTGTTCGGTCATATTATAAATGCGGGTATGTTTATACTGTTACGGGGTTATCCTGAAATTCGTTTCGGGATCGCTTTTTGGAAGTTGCCAGTTTCTAGTTTTCTATCACCCGTATTAAACATTCGGTTAAATACGGATTTATCTTTTCTTCATGAGGGTGAGTCATGAGGTGAGTCATGAGTGTGGAATGTTCTAGAATGGTGACTAGGTTAGTGACTCATTAGGATGCATTAATTGTTTTGCAAGATGTTAAGTGAGTCACCATTTGCATTAATAGGGTTTTGTTTGCATGAAGGATATTTGTTAAGATCTTTTCCTTGTAGTCACCACTTTGCTCCTACCCTCACCTCCCTCCTCCTATATTATGGTCGTCCCCTCCCCTCTTGAAATGAGATGGTTGTTGATTTGGAAAAAGATATAGTTTTGGTTCATGGAAATTAATATACTCATTTCTCATTTACCCGATTCAAATGGCAACTTCATTAACCGTTCGTCCATGGTTTTGGACGAAGTGAGACAAAGTGATCTACTCATTCTCTACATCAATCTTGGTCATCTCTTTTAGCAAACTTGATGATCGAGTTGCCTCGGTTCAAAGGCGGGAGCCCGTTTAAAGATCCGTCGACGTGGTGCCACCTGGACGAGAAGACTGGAGATTCAGGAGATCGTAGCAGCCGCAACAAAGCGTGGGATGATGGTTGAAGACCGGAGGACTCGGATCGTTCGGTATAACATTTCTACCCATTTTGTAGTTTGTTAGTTTAGCTTTAATGGCAGATCCGGGTGATAGTATACGATAGCGTCAGTCAAAAAGTTTTTGTTCCGCATTTGGCGTCTGTTAGACGGCCGAGGCGCTACCGTGTACTTACAGCTCTTTCACTAAACGTCAACTAAATTCTGACAAATCTCCTTTCAAATAGAAGAGGACTCATCCCAAGATGGTTCCTGATACAATGGTTCCTCCCAAAGTCAAAGCGGCTACTCACAAAAAAGAGAGGCTTAATAATGCATAAGTGCCCGAGGCAAACTCCGAGGGTCAAAACTCCAAACGCTCCAAGCCTGGAGGTATAGTAGTTCACACAGACTACATGGTGAATTCCAAAGACGAAGGGCACACTTATACTAGCCACGGACCGCATACTCGGCCACCGATAAAAGCTCAACTGCAACGTGAAAAGTTTTAGAAGATGCTTGCTCAGGCGGAAACACTCGTTAATCCATCGTCTAAGGCAAATCCCGAAGACCCACCTAGAGAAAGAACAAGACAAGAGTTGGATGTTGACTTCCTAAAGCGCGCTCTCAAAAAGAGAGATGAAGAAGCGGCAGAAATGCCCACTAAAATGAACCGGATGGCCCTTCTGATCCAGAATATGGCTAGAATGATGGTCCATCCAGAACCACTGGAAGATGAACCGCCGATAGTCGCTCTTAAAGATAATGCTGATATTTCAAATGCTCTACAAGACTCATCAACGGCTGAGGAGGAAATGATTCCAAAGGCAAAGATAGACGCATATATCGCTTAGCAAATCAAAACTTACTATGCCAGTGAAGCTGCAAATAGTTCAATCAAGACTGGTCGACCGTATCCGACATGCTACGATCAAATACAGTACACGCCAGAGTACACACTTCCAACATTCCATATGTACAAAGTGTAGGGTTCCTATGAACGACAGCAAGGTTTCGGGAGACATCGACCATGCCATTTTCAAATTTTTGTCGTTTTAAAGAACCCTAAACTAGTATGTTTAACTAGAGAATCATACAAAACAAATTGTAAAATACTTTACAAGTGAACTACGAATACAACCTTTGTAGACCGGTCTTTCACTTCAATAGCTCCGTGTAGTAGTCCTTTCGCTCCAAGTAGTGATCTTCCGGACTATAGCATGGCTTCACAAGAACAAGGAATGAACTTGCTTGAAGTCTTCGAGGACGAAGATGATCTACGTCGAGGAGACACTAACCCAAGCTACTACTTCACTAATGAGAGATTAGTCAAGCTAACACCATATACTAAAGTGCTAATCTAGTAGAGGATAATGAAGTAGGATTTTTGCTTACTTAAGAATTGTTTTTCTCACTAATTTTAAGCTCACTCACAAAACCTAGTGAGCTCCCTCTTGAGCTTGAGGAAGAAGAAGATGATAATAGATGAGAGAGTGAATGGAAACTATGGGTGAGAAAATATCTAATATTACTCATGTAGAGACTTAACCATGAGTTTAGATAATGGTTGGGTTAACAAATATTTAGTGTAAGACAAAACTAGTGGACTAAGTCAATGGTTCTCCAAACTTCTCAAAGCTTCATGCCATGTGACAATTTTCCAACTAATAATTGAATTACAATAAATAAATAAACCCTACATTATTTTTATCATGGTGTAAGTCTCATACACCCATGTTGTATGTATCAACAACCATGACACATAATAAAACACAATTAATATATATCACATATATATTAAGTGTGCATATGTGAGAAAAATAAATGCTTAAGTGAGCTAATATTAGTTAATGTAAACTAGTATATCAAATATACAATTATACACTAAATTATTAAATCAACACTTGATTTAATTATCCGGCTATATCACATATAACCGACTAATATTATATGTATCAACTTATCGAATCAACACTTGATTCGATAACCCGGCTATATCACATATAACGGACCAATACAAATATCGCGAGAATAGAATACGGCATCTCATACTCATATTAATCTCAGTCCCGCACATATCACATATGTGCTCCTACTTCATTTTGCCTGAGCCAGTAAAACCTCTGTGTAGGACTCTAAAGACTCGTCAATATGCCGGCAGTAGGTGATGATCATATCAAGCACCCACAAGCCGTCAGCGGTAATAACTGGACGTAACGGCTACCCGGGTATTGAGCGATCAGAAGATCAACAAGCAAGCCCGCTCTAGCTCCTGTAAAGCCTGTCGGTAACACTACCTTACAGTCCGGTCTCTTCGTCTGAGATGTCGCATATCAAGTCTAGGGGTGGTAAACGTCAGACCCCCAATAAATCGATAAGTCATGCCGATACGAGGCTCATAACGGGTCAAGAAACTACTAATAACACTTACCAGTAAATCTCTAAATCATCCCTGGCCAGGGACTTCCAGTTATAGCCAATCGAGTACAGCACGATATCTACCCCCAATACCGGGAGAGACGAAATCCCCTCCTATTACTCAATGCCTCCATATGACTCGGGACTGTACCCAAAAACCACCGTTTTGTGATTCCTCTTGAACGTGGTAAGGTGGAAATCAAAGCACAGTGGGAATCACATAAGACTCTTTGACGATCTCGGGTCTACAGAATAACATGTACCAGTGTCACCAGAGAACTGCTATCTGACGTCAGGTATAATACCATCTAGGAGTTCTCGGCAAGTCCGTCCAGTGCTCCCAGTCTCCATTAAGCACCCGTATACCATCTCTGATGTCAAACACCAATGGATATGGGATCATCCATCGCCCATCTCATGGGTCGAGAAGCGTATACGCTAATCTACTCTGGTATATCGATGCCTTGTCTCGATACACCCACGACTAGGAACATTAAATGATGAACTTATAGACTACCATGGCCCCACTAGTATGATCTGCATCACAATCCTGGTAGTCAAGTACACATCGTAAGGGCTTTACCAACATGTAACCATGAGACAGTATCAAGAGACAAGTATACATATTAAGATAAAGAGCAACCGGATAGCATACTATCATGTCGAATAAGAAAGTCCTCTCTATATATGTCCAAGCATCCACTATAATATACATCATATGTACAATAATGGCCTCTAGGGCATACGTACAACTAACACAAATGAACCGGGAATCCTCACCAGCATATTCCGTATTTTAAATCCATGAGTGGCAACACTGGAGGAAATGAAATACTGCTCCTCCGGCAGTTCGTCAGCAGTCTGGCAGGTATCGCCTTCGAATGGTATGGGAAACTCCCAAATGATTCTGTAAAGACCTTCAAATAGATGGATATGCTCTTCTGTCAAAAATTCGCTAGTGTGAATAAACACACTACCGAGGCGGCATTGGTCAACGATAGGGTTGGACCGAATGAGACTTGGGTTCAATATGATACCCGATGTCGAAATCTCTGGTCAAAATGTGAGCAACGCGTCGATGAAGCTACAGCCGTGGGAATGTTCATAGCCACTCTTGACCGAAATTCAAAGGTGTTCCCATACATTGCCCTCTTCAAGACGACGACCTTCCAAAAGCTCATGAATAAAATGGCTCGATTGGATCAAATGGGTCAAGACCCTTCCTTATCCGATAAAGATGAATGAAAATTAAAGGTAAGGTGGCGTTTGTCACCAACGTGCAACAAATATGAGCGGCTTTGAAGCAACCTGTCGCCAAAATAGCGATAGCACGAGAAAAGATTGGGACGTGAATATTCGCTCCCCCGAAATATGCATAAAGGGCATATTCCTCACTAGCGGAAGAATCTCTAAGTGAGATGGTCCTCTCTTCTCAAAGAACATAAAGGATATCAAGGAACCTACATGCGGGTCCTGCAATCAAGTGAAATATCCCACTTGAAACAAAAAACCATGGGAGGGACGTGAAATCCTTGTCCCACTCCGAATCAGACGATGAGGGGGAAAACCCCTAAGTCAAGTTCATTCTTCCAAGAAAGAGAAAGACTCGGCAGAAAGAATGACGTGATATCCCGTTCCTTCATATATGAAGATGATGCTCCATCAGTATCAGAAAGCATCATTGATGAATAGGGGCATGTGCCGTGTAAAATGCCTGATATTTCCCGCAAAACAACTCGATTGCTGCGATGGTAAAACAAGCGGTCTAAGAAGGTGAAAGTAGTTTAAGGTGTGAAGTGTCCATACAAACAAAGGACAGGCAGTAGCACCTAAACAAGCAAGCATTGGAAGGGATGATTTATATAACTCCCTGACCGAATGATAAAGAATGGACCGAAATGTCCCTAAACTAAAGCGTCGCCTCAAAAACGGCGATATTGGACCGAAACGTCCCTGAACTAGTGCATCGCCTCAAACACAGCACGTCGCCTAAAAACAGCGATACTGGACCGAAACATCCTTAAACTAAAGCGTCGGCTAAAAAACGTTGATACTGGACCGAAACGTCCCTAAACTAGTGCATCGCCTCAAACACGACGCGTCACTCTAAACATAGCGATGATGGACTAGAACGTCCCTAAACTAGCGCATCGCCACAAATACGGCGATATGCTCCTTCAGATCTACATCGCAATTAAAGTCCCAACGATGAAGTTTGCAACTCAAGTCCCACCGGCTACACAGTTACTCCAGCAATGAAGCCACCCCCAAGTCCTACTAGAAAATAGATGGGTCACCTGCGGCGAAGCTACTTTCGAGAGTCCCGTCGTTCGCAAAAAAAGTACGTCCATAAGCAAATGGGCACGGATGAAAACCCGAAAAGACGCCATGAGTAAAAAGAGCAGGGCTACCAGCGATTTTATGAAAACCCGAAAGGGTGCAAACTCGTTAAAAAAAGGTATGTCCATAAGCAAATGGGTACGGATGAAAACCTAAAAGGATGCCGTGAGTAAAAACAATAGGGCTACCAGCAAGCTTGTAAAAACCTGAAAAGGGGAAAACTCGTTTAAAAAAACGGTATGTCCACAAGCAAATGGCCACGGATGAAAATCCGAAAGGGCACCGTGAGTAAAAACAGCAGGGCTACCGGCAGTTTGTGAAAACCCGAAAAGGGCACAAAATCGTAAACAAAAAATTGCACTTGCAAGGTCCTCTCAACCTTGTGAGGAGAAAATACCTGCGTGAGATCCCTACGACTCACAAAAGATTTATACACTTAGGAGTCCACACGATTCCAAGGGAGAAATTACACTTGCAAGAGCTTCACGACTCGTAAGGAGAATGCCCCCTATGAGACCCTCACGGCTCATGGGATTCAAAAACCTTAAGTTACGGGGATGTAAACCTATTCTTAAGCCATCAAAACCCTACAAAAATTTCCTGCCATACAAGTAGTTCGATATCGACTTTTGTATACAATCCACAGACACGAAAAAAATATATTCCAACCGAGTTCCACCAATGGCGAGAAATATCCCCATATGGTGAACGACACTTGTAAGTCATCTTGACTTGCTAGGAGAAAATACTCTCGTAAGATCCTTACGACTTACAAGAGAAAATATCACTTAGGAATCTCTACGATTCCTAAAGAGAAAATACACCTACAAGATCCTCTCGACTCGTAGGGAGAAATAATTTTATGAGATCTTTACGGCCCATAAAGTCAAAAATCCTTAGTCGACAGGATCCTAACCCTGTTTGCTAAGCTATCTTTGTTCAAATCGATAAAGGCAAATTATGATTCGATCCTGGCAATATCCCAGTTGTAGCAATGTTGATGCCTAGATAAGTATCAAATTTCAAGTTCTCTCACGGAAAATGATGATTCGTTCCTGGCAATATTCCAGTGGTAGCAATACTGATACCAAGATTGGTATCAGATTTCAAATCCAAAAAAAGGCTGAAATGGTAGGGCAACTCGCAATAAAAAACAGCAAGTAAAAACAAAAATAGCCAAAATGATTGGGCACCACGACAAATAGCCTAAATGATTGGGCAATCACGATTTTCGCGACATAAAAGCTGAAAAGATAGAGCATCGCAGAAGGAAATAAAAAAATGAAAATAAAACTTTTCTGTCCTGCAAGTAGGTCCATATTGATTCTTGTATACGATCCATGGGCATAAATGAAAGAAAGAGAACCATATTTTCCACCGCGCTTAGTCAAAAAGAGAAACAAGTCTTGACGGCATATATACAACCTAGAGACTACTTCGACGTTCTTCTCATTCTAGCAGGATGCAGACGCAACGTCATCAAAAAGACCCAAGGGTCAAAGCAAAAATGGAGTAAAGGCAAAATCCTAACTCTAAGTCCTGACAGTACATATACAACCTAGAGGCTACCTCGATGTTGCCTCTCATTCCAGCATAGTGCGGATGCAACAATCAAACAAAGTGGAGTGACGGCATATCCCTAACTCCAGACCTCGACGGCAATACATACAGTATAGAGGTCATACGGATGTCTACCCTACATCAGCAAAGAATCGGCACGACATCTGTTAGGATCCGGTGCCCACGCTGCGGAGGCCACGGGCGAAGCGGAAGCGAAAACAAAAACTGTTAGTTATATGTATTCCCTAGAGGCCATTACTGTACATTGGATGTATATTGTAGTGGATGCTGGGACATATATAGGGAGGACTTTCTTGCTCGACATGATAGTATGCTATCTGGTTGCTCTTTACCTTAACGTGTATACTGATTGTCTCTCTGTTACATGTTGGTAAAGCCCCTAGGATGTGTACTTGACTACCTGGACTATGATGCGGATCATACTAGTGGGGACATGGTAGTCCATAAGTACATCCTTCAAAGTCCCTAGTCGTGGGTGTATCGAGATGGGGCATCGATATACCAGAGTAGACTAGCATGTACCTTCTCGACCCATACAGATGGGCGATGGATGATCCCATATCCATTGGTGTTTGACATCAGAGATGATATACGGGTGCTCAGTAGAGACTGGGTACACTGGACGGACTCGCCGAGAACTCCCAGATGGTATTATACCTTACGTCGGATGGCAGTTCTCTGGTGACACTGGTACAGAGTAGTCTGTTGACCCGAGATCGTCATAGAGTCTTGTGTGGTTCCCACTGTGCTTTGATTTCCATCTTACCACGTCCAAGAGGGCGTGCAAAACGGTGGTTTTTGGGTACAGTCCCGAGTCACATGGAGGCAATGAGCGATAGGAGGGGATTCGTCTCTCCCGGTATAGGGGGTTGATGTTGCGCTGTGTTCGATTGGCTATAACAGGAAATCCCTGGCCAGGGTTGCTGAGATTTACTGGTAAGTGTTACCAGTAGTTTCTTGAATTGTTATAGACCTCATATCGATACGACTTATCGAGCTATTGGGGTCTGACGTTTACCACCCCTAGGCGAGATATGCGACATATCAGATGATCAGACCGGACTGTACGGTAAGTGTTACTGGTTGGATTCACAGGAGTGTGAGCGGGCTTGCTCGTCGATCTTATGATCGCTCAACACCCGGGTGGCCGTTACGTTTAGCAGACCGCTTGCGGCTTGTGGGTGTTTGATATGATCATCACCTGCTGCCGGCGTATTGACGAGTCTTTAGAGTCCTACACAGAGGTTTCCTGGCTCAAGCGAAACGAAATATGAGCACATATGAGATATGTGCGGGACCGAGAATAATGCGTGTATGTGATACCGTATTTCATTCTCGCGATGAATGTATCGAATGGTTGTATGCGATATAACCTAGTTATCGAATCGAGGATTGATTCGATAAGCCGATACATTGTATACTAGTCGGTTGTGTGCGACATGACCGGATCATTGAATCAAGTGTTGATTTAATGATTTAATACATAATTATATATTTGATATATTACTTTGCATTAACTAGTATTGGTTCACTTTAAATGGATTTTCTCACTTGAAGTTCACAAGTTGTATATGTGATATACTTTTGTGCACTTGATTGTATCATGTTTGATGATACATGCTTACTTGAGTTTGTGTAAAGATTAAACCATGGTTATGTAATGGTTAGGGTTTTCATTTAATTATCTATTTATTTATTCTTTATTCTTTTTAGAAAATAATTAGCATTATGAGAAAATGGTGGCTTTCTTTGTATGTATTATGAAGCTTCATGAAGCTTTGACTAAGTGACCATTTTGTCTCATGCTTAACCCTAACCATTCCACTTAACCCTAGTCTATTCTCTACACTTTACCATGGTTGAATTATGATAAGTATTGATTTTATTTCCTTTTTGAAAACAACTTATCATAATATTCATCTTCTTCTTCTTCATCTTGACACATGAAGAAACCTTACTTCATCAATGGTGATTGATGAAAACAAGTGAGAAATCCAATTCTAAAGTGAACCCACTTCCTATTTCTTCATCCTCTACCTCTTGCCAAGTAGTATAGGGTGTTCTCTTCACAAGTTTCATCACTTGGTGAAGTTGGAGCTTGATCTAGCGATGCTTCGACGTAGATCATCTTCGGCATGGACATCGACGACCTAGCTCGCCTATTCTCCGATGAAGCCGACGCTAGAGGCCGGGATTTATTTTGGACAGCGAGAGGACTTCGTTGCGGAGCTATGGAGGTGGAGCACCGGATCTACAAAGGTTGTATTTCCGTTTAAACTTTAGTTAAGTTGTTAACTAGTTTCTTTTTCGCCTAGATTTCTAGCCAACGATCCGTATTAGGGTTTCTCGGCACCGTAAAAATTTGAAATTGGCATGGTTGATGCCTTGTGAGACCTCTTGAGAGTGCCTAGGAACCCTAAAGTGGTATCAGAGCCTAGCTAGAGCCTTAGGCGAAGTCTAGACGATGTTTGAAGTCCGAACGAACCCGAAACCCTAACCCGATAATGCTCTCTGGACTTTTTCCAAATTTGTGGTTTTTTGTCAATTAAAAATGCTTAAAAAATTCAGCAATGAAATCTAAGAATTACGGTGCAAAAAGTTTCCCATGAACAGTACTTTGTGCGGCGGAACCGCGGCAGAAGCCTAGCTTCTGCGGCGGTTCCGCGGCTCTTTGGTGACTTCAGCCCTAAGTGTTTGCACAGTAATTCCTGATTAATTATTCTGAGTTTTCTGGGATTTTTTTAAATTGGCTCTTAAGTTGAGTGTTCTGGGGTTAAATTGGGAAACGATGTTTCGATCGGATTATCGAACCTTGTCTAAGTGTTTTTCCGGATAATTTATGGATATGTTAAAAAGTTCGACCGGATATAAATACCCAATCTTTCCCCTGTCGGGAAATTTCCAAGTGTTGGATTTTTCCGTGGTTTAACGACGTTCTAAGTAGTGCAAGTAACGCGATGGACCCTCTAGAAGACAACAAACCTTAACTCGATTATGTGACCGTCTCTAACTGCCCTTTGAACCTTCGGGTTTGGGGCAGTACGGCGTGCCACATGTGAGGCGTTGGCTTGACCCTTCTACGGCTGGACCGTTGGTACTGAGGCACGAACTGAATGTTGTTAGACTTATTTCATGAGTTGATCTGTTTCGGGAAAACTTGGGTGTTTGAATGTTCGATCGGAAAGTTTAACATTTTCTATTTATCTGGAATGGGATACAATAATTGGAATTCACAAGTAGTTATGAGATAACTGAATGAATGTTATAAACATAGCAGTTTAGTCTCACTTGATCGGTTGCCACGGAATTTTGATGTGATCAAAAGTCCGTCGCAATCACGTAGCGTACGCGGATACTCGCCGGGTAAACTTAATAGACAGCCTCGCTCCATAGCCCCGACCAAGTGACTGTAGGAGAACCCCGTCGCCGAAAGCATCCGTTCGGGTGCTCCCGGTAGCGGTGTTCCGCCTTGGTGCACTTCGTCGACGGCGTCGGGGGTGCGGCCGCCTACTGAAGTTTGCGACGAGCATTCGATCAGGATGTATGGAATCTTGTTGAATTGCCCGACTTGATAATGAAAAGAGTTTTCGATTTTGAGACTAAAATGCGGGGTTTATAATAGTTGGGCATGCGATGTCTAAGGTATTCATTTGATTAGGCATGCGATGTCTATGCAGATTGAGAATTCCAACTGTTGTAGTTTTACACTTTCTTTTCTGTGACCGTAAGTGTAATATGTGATATCGCCGGTTTCGTTGCTATATGTCAACGACAATTGGGGTATGCATACTTACTTACGTTGATGACATGTGATGTTATGTGTTGCTGGATATGTTATATTGGATCGTCGTGTTTGAATAGCCGGGGGTTTTTATGTGAGATGAGTGTTTTTCATTTTCATTCATGTAAAAACTTATATGTAATATTCTTTTATTGGGGCACTTCCAGGTTGCGGAAGATGTCACCTTTTGTATATTATTTACTTTTCCGCACTAAGATAGACCCAAGGAGGAGGGCACAAGTGACCGGGTTCTGGAGTCCAGTGGGAGACCAACTCGAGGAGTCGAGTCCGGGTCTCCTAACTCTAGAATTGGTAGGGTTGCTTGCCGCTCTCGTAGGGGTCTAGGGGTGTGGGTTTGGCTATTCATCGCAACCATGGAATCCGTGTTTTATACTGGCTCGTATTGAAAACACGGACGTCCTAGTATATCCAATATTTCATATGATTCTTCTGCTGCGATATCTGTGATGTGATCATGTGATGTTCTGTGATAGATACAGTATATAGTATATATGATATATTATATAGGCGTTACTTATGTTTTACACCCGCGCTAGCCCTGCCCCGCTCTGTCGTTAGTTACCTAACCTAACGGTGCACGAGGGGACATCGAGGCGAATGCGGATGGCATAAGTGTACGTCGTATTTATCTGTGATGTTTAGGTACTTAAATGATGGGACTTCATTAATGTGATTAATGAAAGTAAAAAGAAACCTAAGATGTTGTAGAATTGAATTTCAAAAATAAAACAGGTAGCTACAGTTCTTGCTTTACACAGAGGTATATGTGATATATCCTGCACCTTATTCGATGAGGAAAGGACCGAGACCCCTTCACCGGGAGTGACTCCTTTAGCAATAACTGGCAGATGCTACACACTCGGTTTGTCTTTTGATTGCTTTTAACAGTTTTTGCTTTTCACAGTGATATATATGATATATCCCGCACCTCATTCGACGAGGAAAGGACCGACGATCCCTTCACCGGGAGTGACTCCTTTAGCAAAACTAGAAAAGCCTCAAAAACACTCCATTTTAAAATCATTTGATTCTACAACGATATCAAGTTCATTACGCAATAGGTTTTCAGAAAAACCTGTCGTAGCCCTCCGTCATTTCAGATAAGTACTAGTTAGTATTCGTGCTGCGGTTGTTTGGCATGCGTCAAGGCGTAGTGTACGGTAGCTAACTAGTGCTTATCTGCTAGCATACGATGCGATTGGATTAGGGTATTCGCACGGCGTTGTTTGGCATGCGTCAAGGGTCGTGCGGGTGGGTTTAATTCAATCAAGAAATGTACGGGTTGAACTTGACTAGCAGACTATGGGTTGTTTGGCATGCGTCAAGGTCATAGCGAGCTAGGGGCAAAATATTATCGGGAATTTCAAGTGTTGAAATTTGCAATGAGATTGCATACCTTCTATGAGATAGTTGGATCCCGATACCCGCTGCGAGTAATTGTTACTCCTGGGAGAGTTTTACACATTACAATTAGCCGATCAAGTAGGTGTCTAGAAAGGTGTTAACGAGGTTACGCCTCTGGGAAAAACGAGGTTTACATTAATTAGGTTCGTGCGAAAGCACGGGGGACCTCCCTCAAAGTACCGACACTAGCCTGGCTGAAAGATTGGTGAACGTGTAGTATGTAATTAATCCCGGCTAGTCTTTCCTTTTAGGGTTTGAAGGAAGATTTGATAAAAAGCAGTGGGAACCATCCTGATTAGATAAAATAATAACCAATCTATTCTTGCAAGAGCGCACGCTGAGTGTTTTCTTTTCTCTCTCTCTCCTGGTAGCGACCATATCACGCCTTAATCAAGATAATAATACGGATTTTTGACCGAACCCGCTTGTTATACTGTGCTGGGGAACGTTGGTCCCGCTCTAACTTATAATTGTTATAAGACAGAGCAGGAAATTGGGGAATACCAGATTTCCCGTGCCACCCAAACGAGGAGAGTGCATAATGATGCATCATCTTCGGGTGTGTTCATTACAGAGAACTGTTTCTCAGTATCCTCCGCATCCTGGGTATATGATACCGGATCAGGATCCCAGATATGTAATCTGTTACATAGGGCTACAGAAAGGTAGAGGACTGAGAACGGGTGATAAGTTTCATGAGGCAGAGAACGGGGCAAGAGTTGCAGCCAAGTCTGTTGGTCACTGTCACCCTGTATTCCAAATACATTGATTCTGAACGAATGTTATTAGATACCGAACCTGATATACAAAATCATATCAGTCTCTTTATTAGTAGAGAAAGGATAAAATTTTGTATTGTTGGATATGTTTTGAACATTTCCTATATCAAAAGTTGATCGGATCAGGCACGTTATCTAAAAGCATTGATGTTCTAAATTAAACTACAGTTCTTAGTATACGGAACACACACAAGAGGAAGAGTTCAGAAATGAACGAATCCTACTTGAGGCATTGTAGACTAGGTCATATCAATGCGACCCGACTAGCTGAAGTTACATGTAGATGCATATTTAAATTAGTTTGAATTTACATCTTATGAAACTTGCCAGTCATGTCACAGAGATAAAGATGACCATAGCTCCGTTTACTGGAAACAGAGAAAGAGTTAGAGAACTCTTGGGACTGATACATGATGATGTATGTAAGGTCTCCTGTCTATATATGCCAGGACTGGTTCTTTGTACTTCGTTACATTCTCTGATAATCTCTCAAGATTCAGACATATGTTCTTGTTGAAACACAAGTCCGAACCTTTTGAGATATTCACAGAATATAAGTTAGAAGTAGAGAACCAACGCGGGTATAAGTATTATGTCCTATGATGAGATCAGGGAGGAGAATACTTGAGCACGGAATTTCTGGACTATTCTAAAGGAGAATGAGATTCTCTCTCAGCCTTACTCCTCCGTATACACCATAGCATGATGGTATATCGGGGCGGAGCAATTGCACCCTATGTGATAAGGTGTGCTCTATGATGAGTACTACTGAGTAACCTGTTTCCTTTTTGGGAGTTATGCACTTGAGAAGCTGCATACCTATTGAATAGGGTTCAAATCAAATCAGTTGCCTACCACTTCATATTTGATATGATAAGGGAAGAGCCCATCTCTTAAGTTAGTTAAGATTTGGGGTTGTCCAGCCTATGTCTGAAAAGCAAAATCTGGACAAGCTCGAGGCAAGGTCTGTAATGTAGAACTGGAAAGGTTCCAGCTATACAAACTGCAGCAGATGATTTGATAAAACCAAAGGATTCAGTAGAGACCAACGAACCTCAGCCTCTCCGCCGATCTAGTAGGGTTCCTCACCCACCTGAGAGATACTTCGGTTTCTCTATGACAGTGGGAGCGAGGATTGCATCATGAGATGATGACCCAACTAGTTTCGAGCTGGCCATCAGGAGTGGGACTCTGTAAGAATGGCTGGATGCTTAGTGATCTGAGATGGAATCCTTATACACTAACAAAGTATGGACTTTGGTTGCTTTATCTGAAGGGTTAAATCCCCATCAGGAGCAAGTATATCTTGAGAAGATTACTTCGTGTAAATAGAAAAGTAGAGACTTTCAAAGCTAGACTTGTTAAAGGTTTGCATTATTGACCAGCTATGGATTTTGTTGAAACCTTTTCTAAGTAGCTATGCTTAAGTCCATCCAGATCCTACTTACCACGGCTACATACCATAACTACGATATCTGGCGGTTGGGTGCCATGACTGTTTTTCTAAATGATGTTTTAGAAGAGGACGTCTATAAGTACACAGCCAGAGGGCTTCGTAGACAGTGGGAGCAGCGGAAACGTGTACAAAATTCTTTATAAGATAAAGCAGGTATCGCGGAGATGGAACATCTGTTTTGATGTAGTAGTCAAACAGTTTGACATCATCAAAATGGTAGATGAACCTTGTATATACAAAAAGGTAGTAGGGAGTATGGTGATGATCCTCGTAGAGTACGTGGATGACATACTCTTGATAGGGAAAGAGTTTCCTATGCTACGCTCGGTCAATCTCCGCTTATCACAATGATTCTCCAATATAGGATCAAAATGATACCTCCTAAATCCTGGATTTTGGATCTATGTGATAGATCTAATTGGATGTTAGGATTCTCACTAGTTGTAGTGAGATGGTATCAATCGATCCTGGGGAGAATCACTGGAAGGGTTCCAGGGTGATAAGGACGACTGAAAGTCAGTCACAGGCATTGTCTTTACCCTCAGTAAAGGGACGGTATGTTGGAAGAGTTCCAAGCTAGATACCGTGACATACTAGAAGATAAAGGCAGGATACATCGCTACTTAAGATGCTACCAAAGAGGCTGTTTGGGTGTATAATGGTTCATGAGATGAACTTTGTTCCTCCCATTGTGTGACAATCGAGTTGTGGCTTATGCCAAGGAACGCCGGTCCCATCAGTGATCCAGACATATTCTAAGGCAGTATCACCTGATCATGGAGATAGTTGATCTCCAGGGTGATCGAGGTTTGGAGAGTAGACTCAGAGGACAACACAGCGGATCCACTTACAAAGGCATGTTCCCAGAGAGAGACTTTTATGGGATGGTTGAGTATGAGATACTACAACCACTGCTATCAGATGGCCCTAGTGCAAGTGGGAGATTGTTAGTTATATGTATGCCCTAGAGGCCATTACTGTACATTGGATGTATATTGTAGTGGATGCTGGGACATATATAGGGAGGACTTTCTTGCTCGACATGATAGTATGCTATCTGGTTGCTCTTTACCTTAACGTGTATACTGATTGTCTCTCTGTTACATGTTGGTAAAGCCCCTAGGATGTGTACTTGACTACCTGGACTATGATGCGGATCATACTAGTGGGGACATGGTAGTCCATAAGTACATCCTTCAAAGTCCCTAGTCGTGGGTGTATCGAGATGGGGCATCGATATACCAGAGTAGACTAGCGTGTACCTTCTCGACCCATATAGATGGGCGATGGATGATCACATATCCATTGGTGTTTGACATCAGAGATGATATACGGGTGCTCAGTAGAGACTGGGTACACTGGACGGACTCGCCGAGAACTCCCAGATGGTATTATACCTTACGTCGGATGGCAGTTCTCTGGTGACACTGGTACAGAGTAGTCTGTTGACCCGAGATCGTCATAGAGTCTTGTGTGGTTCCCACTGTGCTTTGATTTCCATCTTACCACGTCCAAGAGGGCGTGGAAAACGGTGGTTTTTGGGTACAGTCCCGAGTCACATGGAGGCAACGAGCGATAGGAGGGGATTCGTCTCTCCCGGTATAGGGGGTTGATGTTGCGCTGTGTTCGATTGGCTATAACAGGAAATCCCTGGCCAGGGTTGCTGAGATTTACTGGTAAGTGTTACCAGTAGTTTCTCGAATTGTTATAGACCTCATATCGACACGACTTATCGAGCTATTGGGGTCTGACGTTTACCACCCCTAGGCGAGATATGCGACATATCAGACGATCAGACCGGACTGTACGGTAAGTGTTACTGGTTGGATTCACAGGAGTGTGAGCGGGCTTGCTCGTCGATCTTCTGATCGCTCAATACCCGGGTGGCCGTTACGTTTAGCAGACCGCTTGCGGCTTGTGGGTGTTTGATATGATCATCACCTGCTGCCGGCGTATTGACGAGTCTTTAGAGTCCTACACAGAGGTTTCCTGGCTCAAGCGAAACGAAATAGGAGCGCATATGAGATATGTGCGGGACCGAGAATAATGCGTGTATGTGATACCGTATTTCATTCTCGCGATGAATGTATCGAATGGTTGTATGCGATATAACCTAGTTATCGAATCGAGGATTGATTCGATAAGCCGATACATTGTATACTAGTCGGTTGTGTGCGACATGACCGGATCATTGAATCAAGTGTTGATTTAATGATTTAATGCATAATTATATATTTGATATATTACTTTGCATTAACTAGTATTGGTTCACTTTAAATGGATTTTCTCACTTGAAGTTCACAAGTTGTATATGTGATATACTTTTGTGCACTTGATTGTATCATGTTTGATGATACATGCTTACTTGAGTTTGTGTAAAGATTAAACCATGGTTATGTAATGGTTAGGGTTTTCATTTAATTATCTATTTATTTATTCTTTATTCTTTTTAGAAAATAATTAGCATTATGAGAAAATGGTGGCTTTCTTTGTATGTATTATGAAGCTTCATGAAGCTTTGACTAAGTGACCATTTTGTCTCATGCTTAACCCTAACCATTCCACTTAACCCTAGTCTATTCTCTACACTTTACCATAGTTGAATTATGATAAGTATTGATTTTATTTCCTTTTTGAAAACAACTTATCATAATATTCATCTTCTTCTTCTTCATCTTGACACATGAAGAAACCTTACTTCATCAATGGTGATTGATGAAAACAAGTGAGAAATCCAATTCTAAAGTGAACCCACTTCCTATTTCTTCATCCTCTACCTCTTGCCAAGTAGTATAGGGTGTTCTCTTCATAAGTTTCATCACTTGGTGAAGTTGGAGCTTGATCTAGCGATGCTTCGACGTAGATCATCTTCGGCATGGACATCGACGACCTAGCTCGCCTATTCTCCGATGAAGCCGACGCTAGAGGCCGGGATTTGTTTTGGACAGCGAGAGGACTTCGTTGCGGAGCTATGGAGGTGGAGCACCGGATCTACAAAGGTTGTATTTCCGTTTAAACTTTAGTTAAGTTGTTAACTAGTTTCTTTTTCGCCTAGATTTCTAGCCAACGATCCGTATTAGGGTTTCTCGGCACCGTAAAAATTTGAAATTGGCATGGTTGATGCCTTGTGAGACCTCTTGAGAGTGCCTAGGAACCCTACAAAAACTTTATACGGGCACCGGACGTCCGAACCCAAGGATTCGAACCAAACACCCTAAACTAGTAAGCAAAATCATGTAAGGTTGAGAAATACAGCTTTTGACGCGTGTCCACCAAATTGTGGAAGACCCCTCCAAGCTCGTAGCCGCCGGGAATGCGCTTGAGTAGTGATCACCCTTGCCGAAGATGATCTATCCGAGGGACAGCAGAATAGGCTCTAACCAACGGTCCAAATTTGCTAGGTTTAGATGGCCGGTGATGTAGGAATACTCCACTAAATTTTCTCTCTAGAATCTTGCTCAAAAATGAGAGCAAGAAGAAGTAGGAGATGAGCTAGAGCAAGTATGAGCCATAGTGGAGGAGATGAAGAAAAATCTCATCAAATGGAAAATGGAAGAGAGAATGGCTAAACAAAAATGCAACCATGGAGCAATAGTGTCCAAGCCATACCTTTTTAAGTCATGCACCATGCTTCATGTCCTTCACATGCCACCTCATTTCCCATTTAATTTTATAAAAAGGAAAATCAAATATGAGGTGTCCTTCTAGAAGTATTCCCGTACAAATATGGAATATTTCACCTGGTATATGTATCGCTACATATACGCGTATCCGTATAAAATACGGATAGCACCAAAGAGAGAAAATGAATAGTGAACAATAATACTAAAATATATATATCAAAATAAATGTATAAATTATTAAATCAAAACCTAATTTAATAATCTAGAATCCTAAGCCGGCTAGTATTATCAACCGTCCGATTGAAATCCGTGTATCGCGTACACGTATTTAATTAAACTCCCTGCACGCACCACCGTACGGCTCCTACATTTGTCGCCTGAACCGGGAAAACCCTCTGTGTGAGACTCTAAAGACTCAACAATACGCTGGCACTGGGTTTAACCACAAGCACGTCAGCGTCACTAGCTGTACGTAACGGCAACCCAGGTACTTATCGAAAGGGGGTCGACAATCAAGTGCGTCCTTACCCTACTGAGCCTGAATGTGACAATCTCTGTACAGTCTGGTCTCTTCGTCAAAAGGTGTCACATATCGGATCTAGGGTGGATAACGTCAAACCCCTATTAACCCGATAAGTCGTGTCTGAGTAAGGCTCATCACCAACTGAGATACTACTGATCAACTATCAGCAAATCTCGTCCACCGTGGCTATGGATTTCTGGTGATAGCCAACTGAACACTGCGTGACATCGACTCTTGATACTAGGAGAGACAAATCCCTGACAGTCGACCACTACCTCCATGTGACTCGGGACTGCACCAAACTAAAACCTGTTTGCATGACTCCTTTGAGCCAGGGTAGGGTAGTAATCAAAGTACAGCGGGAACTCACACAAGACAAATGACGACTTCAGGTCAAAGGACTAACCTATACTCATGCCACCTGAGAACTTCCATCTGACGATTGGTATAATACCATCTAGAAGTTCTCGGCGAGTCCGTCCAGTGTACTCACCTTCAGTGAGCACCTGTATACTATCTTAGGTGACACAACACCAATGGCTTGTGAGAATGGCCACCGCCCCTCATCGAGGCCTCGAAGCGTATACACTAGTCTGCTCCGGAATATCAATGCCCAGTCTCGATACCCCCACGACTATGGACATTTAAGGATGTGCTTATAGGCTACCCAGCTCTTACGTATATGATCGCCATCATAATGCTGGTAGTCAAGCAAGAATCCTATGGTCTCTATCAATATGTAATAGTGATCTGCAATATCACATAATGCATGTACATGATGATAAAGACAAATCAGATAGTATACTATCATTTTGAGTACGACTGTCCTACCCATATAGGTCCTCCCTCAATCATCACAATCGCGTGCCTGTGATTACAATAATTGACTTAAGGACACTATATCCAACAATCTCCCACATGCACTTAAGGCCAATAATTGCGGTATCGCGTACCCACTGCTCTTGTGCTACCGAATACCTAACTTCTCTACTAATCAGTTTCTCAAAACTCGTTTGAGGAACATCCGTGTTCAAGAAATAGCCTCAGTGAATGAATCCGATATAATGTTCCAACTTCATCACTCTATATCTCAACTTTGCGGAGATGAACAATCTCCCTGCCTCAAGAATTTGTTTGGATACCTGATGGGACCAAGTTAATCAATGAACAACTCCTATCCAACAAACTTCTTTGGTTGTATCCTCTGTTGAGTCATAACCAGCATCCTGCACCATGATTACCTCAGTATCTCTATTGGAACACTATCCAACATACTGATTCACAGAAGAGGATAAAATCATAACTCTGACAGCATCTCTGTTAACCAGGTTATCTTGGAAGCCATAACCGATAACCGCCTCTCGGAGGAGGTTGCCGTTACCAAATACCAAGAACATCCTCTTATGTTCTTTACTGCTTCCCTTTGTTTCTCGAGGATTGGATTAATATTTGCTTGTTGCAACTAGTGCAAAAGCAATATCTGGTGTTGTACAAGACTTTTCATGATTGACTCAATTGTGTAAGCAAATGATTTTTCATTCATGCCCGTCCCTCTCTTCATCAGTCTAAAAGACATCTCTTTTAGAGAGGGTGACTCCATCACTTGTGGGTATACCACCACCCTAGGAGTCATCCATTCTATAATACTTTTAGAATGTTGTCTAAGTACCTGATTAGGGAACTTTCCAAATCTAGATCTAAAACCATAGATCTAATGACCAGAACTCCTGATATACTATCCATATCCAACATGGAGAAAACACTGTGTGACAACCAAAATCTGACCGATTGTAATATAGGAACATCACTTCTTATCCGGAGTATGTCATCCAAATCATGGACAGTACTCCCTACATCCTTCTTACTAGGTTCATCTTTTGTTTTGATGAAATCAATCATCTTGACTGTCATGTCAATAAAAGATGATCCATCTCCGCTATCCTTGATTTATTCTACGAATAGACTTAAGCATCTTGCACACCTTCCGCTGCTCCCACTAACTACGATAACCCTCTGGCAGAGTCATATACATGTACACTTCCAAAATCCCATTTGGAAAGATTTTATAGTCACGCACCTGCCAGATATCATAGCCATGAACTGCATCAGTACCAAAACATATCCATATGGACTTCAGCATAGACACTGAAGTAAAAGTCACATCACAATCCACAACGGATATTTGATGAAAACTCTTTACAACAAGTCTAGTCTTATTAGGTAAGCACCTTTCCACCTGCACAGATCTCGAAAGATCTACTTTCTCCTAATGGGTTTTACCCCTTCAAGAGCACCCAGCAAAGTCCAAAATCCATGATTTGCTGAAGTGCGTGAAGTCCATCTAGGGTATGAAATACCTGGTCACCTGGAAATTACCACTTCCTATGACCTGCTGATAACAAGTAGGGGAATAGCAGTGTCAAGTCATATCCATATGGATTTCAGCATAATACCTTTCCACCTGCATATATCTCCAAAGATCTACCTGCTCCTAATGGGTTTTACCCATTAAGGAGCACCCATCAAAATCCAAAATCCATAATTTGTTGAAGTGCGTGGAGTCCATCTTGGATATGAAGCATCTGGTCACCTGGAAGTTTCCACTTCCTATGACCTACTGATAACTAGTAGGACCATCATTACCATGATGCAGACTTCCCTGTCACCGTCTACGAGAAAATCGAAGTGTTTCTCGGGTGTCTGATGTTACCTACTAAAATCTGAGGAGTGGCTAACAGTTTGTCAAGTCCAATTGAATTCTTAGGTTCTACTAAATTTTCAGTAACCGTTTGTGGTACTGGAATTACTTCCTATTCTACCATACTCCCACTAGTTTCTTTTGCAAAAAGATCCTTTTAAAAAATGGTGGCGAGTCAAGCACAATGTAACTATTGATCTTATAAATGGTAGAAACAAAATCCCAGTGAATGCTCAGGATAATCCACAAACTGCCATTACCGAAGCGTGCCTCGAGTTTATCCGAATTCTTCTTTTAAACGGAAACCAGATAACTCAATATCATAACAACCTGAAGATATATAACCATTCTATGTCCATATAGAATCAAGGCACAAATTTAGATGGAACCAGATTCAAAAGTCATGCAGCTGTTTCCAGTGCATATTACCTAATGGAAAAAGGCCAATACAGCATTACTTATCATAGAGCGCGTCCATCGATGAGTAACCTGTGAGAGAATCAAGTTCTCGATATTACTATAATGGAATACCTAGCATAAGTATCCACATCTTCGATCACCTCGAAGAATCCCGATACTTCCAACGTATGGTTCTTTACTTTATTCGTATACCTATAAACTTCTCAAAATCTTTGGACCTTGCATTACTACGAATGCGTGTCTAAAACCAGAGAACTCATAGGTAATCCTGAATGAAGTAAGAGTACCAATCCCTTGCCCCGAAGGACACTGGACAACATACACTTTCATGTATAAGTTCCAAGAGTATACCAACTCAAATTCTATGTTTTGTAAATTAAAAACTGTATCTTGGTTAAGAATGTCTTACACCGTTATTCAATGCACCTTACCTTATCCTCAACTAATAAAGGTAAATGTCTACAATAAAATTTTCAAAATGTATATCTCACTTTATAAAGATAAAGGTACAGATATTTCATTTTAAAATATGATGCATAACAACGGTTATTCAAAACCAAATGTCTACCGTCAGGCAAAAGCCAGAATATTTAATCCAATATCACCAATTGCAACGAATTCCAATATTAAAAATAAAATCGTCCATTTCCCAATATTCTACTCCTACTCATCATCTGTAACACCGTATAGATGTGAGATCCAAATCTGGTAAATATATACCCTGGAGTCAGAATTGACTGGGAAAACAGTTCTCTATTACATATACACGGAAAAACTGAAACATGAAAATGTTTCATACGAGATGGTCAGGTATTTCTAGTAGTGCCTTTTCCATTATCCAGATTCATGACAGCAGTCGCAATTTCCTTTGCCCTCACTTCTATCCCTTTACATGTCTCTACTTCTTATCTTCTGCACACCATCCCTATGCTAACTGGTTTTCTTCCTTCCCTACCTTTCGGCACCAGCCTAAGGTTTGAAAGAAGACTATCCAATAAGCATAACAGGTGTACTCTCGTAATCAAGGAGCTCTCGCAACTTGAGAGAAGATAAAAGGAAGAGACAACCGAATAATCCTATTCAATTTCTTCAGAACCTGTAGCCATCCTCGACTGAAGTAACTTCTTCGACTTCGTATGTAACTATACGATGGCCGTTCTAAGTAATATGGATCATCGTAGTGATACGATGTTTTCTTAAGAAATGCAAAGGGTAAAGTAGGAGTGGCAGGGATATATACGACTTTGTTGCGAATCAAGACAAACCAAAACCAAAGGGTGTAAGAAAAAGGTTCGGTCAAATTGGTTCTTGAGTTTTAAGGTAAGTCATGGGTCGCTGTATCAGAGAGAGAGAGAGAGAGAAAACACTCAGCGTGCACTCTATCAAGATCAGATTGGTTATCACTTTATCTTATCAGGATGGCTCCCACTGTTTCTTCGAATTCTTTTTCAAACCCTAAAAGGAGAACTGGTCGGGATCATTTAAGTGAAAAATCTCCCGAGGAGTAATACGTACTCATCAGTGGGAATCGGTACCCAACTATCATCATGTGATAACCTGACGAAATCCACTCAAATCACCACACTCCAGAAGGTATGCGCATACCTGGCAAGTTTCCCGTATGTTTGAAACTCCCGATATGGTTTTTGCCCCTAACGACTTATGACCTTTACTAGGTCAACATATCATAAGTCGCAAATCAAGTTCAACCCGTCATTATCCTGGATTAATTATACCCACCCGTACGAGCCCTTGACTAGGTCAACATGACCGTACGACTTTCCTAACCAATCACATAACCAAGCAGCAGAAAAGTACAACAGAGCTACCGAACACTACGCCTTGACTAAGTCAACATATATAGCACGAATACAAAGCAATACTCATCCGAAATGATGGAGGGCTACGGCTGGTTTTTGGTGAAAAACCTTTAACGTACTGAACTTGATATCGTTGAAGAAACTCGAGTGGCTTTGAAATGAAGTGGCTTAAGCTCCGCTTTTTTTAAGACTAGTAACATAAACTTTTGCTTAAGAGCGAACTCCTAATGAAGGGATCAAGGCTCTTCCCTAATAAAATGAGGTGCGGGATATTCCTAACCGAATACCTCTATACAAAACAAAAGAATAT
The DNA here is from genome assembly GCA_030015575.1 of Agapanthus africanus. Taxonomy (NCBI): domain Eukaryota; kingdom Viridiplantae; phylum Streptophyta; class Magnoliopsida; order Asparagales; family Amaryllidaceae; genus Agapanthus; species Agapanthus africanus. The sequence goes on from CM057350.1 coordinate 480,003,469, forward strand.
GACTGTGAGTTTTGAAGAAAACCAAGTAGTTTTAAAATTGGTTCCGACAACAACATTTAGGTTTATTGTTCCTTGCATTATATCGATAATGCGTTCCCATCATTTTATGTTTCCAAGCCATAAAAGAAACAACCAAAATAACATGCTTTTTATATGCCATCCGCATTCGCCACGGGGCCCCGTCATTCACCATTAGGTTACTTAACTAACGGCAGAGCGGGGGCAGGACTAGCGCGGATGCAAAATATATAGAAGCATCTACTAAATATATATCATATATATATCATCATCGCAGGCAGATAATACTCATCACAGGAAGATAAAAGCATCAAAGCATGCGAACAACAATATGGAATAGCGGATAATCTAGGAGCCCCATATTTCATTTGAGCCATAAATGAAACGCGACGTTCCCTGGTCGTGTGGATAGCCAGTGCAATAAAGATCCTAGACCCCTACAAGTACGGCAAGTTACCCACCAATCCTCGAAGTGAGGCAACCCCAATCAACAAAGTGAGTGGGCTACCCAGCACTTCACGGAATCCGGTAACTTGAGCACCCCCTCCGTGGGTCAACCTATATCCCCTACGAGTGCGACGAATAGCCCGCCAATTCTAGAGTAAGCCCCCCCCGGTCTCAATGCCATGAGATGCGGGCCTGTTGCCCTCTAGAACCCGGCTATTCGAGCACTCCTCCGCGGTGTAATCTTAGTACAAAAAAGAAAATATATACAATGGTAACAACATCCTCAACCCGGTCGTGCCCCAACAAAAGAATATACAAACTGGTAGTGATAGCAGTCCACATGTTGGACGCTCGCCCCGCAATAATGAATATACAAATGAATCTGAACTGTACATCTAACATTGCACACAAGGCTATCCATCACGACAATCCGCACAAACCATAACCAAATATATATATATATAACTACAGAAGCAAGCAACACCAGAATGTGTGCAACCCCGTCTAAATGAACATATAGCAATTAGACGACGTTCGGCTGCACATATACAACGTCACAGATACCGACGATGCAAAAGTTTCGAGTTTTTAAAACTCCCAAGTTGTCCCTAAGCTAAGATGACACAAAGTTAAATCTGGGACAAAATAAACAATACCAAAAATACCAATTTACAAAACCCAGCACACACCATGAAAACGAGCTCCAAATAAAATACAAAAACCGGCGGTGCCGGCCATATCCCCGATCTCACCAGGCCAACTTTGATGAAATGTTCTCATTTTCATTGTGTGTCTCTATCTAGTCAAGATGAAACTTCTGCACTTGTTTAAAAAATTTTTAGAGACCATAAAATTTTCGACAGAAACTGGGATTTAGAAAATGGTGTTTTCGGTTTTGAAACTTGAAGCATCGTCAAACACTAGCTTATGGTGTTTGGGTGGCTCTGATACTATGTTGGGATCCGGCATCCACACCTCGGAGGCCGCGGGCGAAGCGGAAGCGAAAACAAAAACTTTTTACGGGTACCGAACGCCCGAACCCAAGGATTCGAACCAAACACCCTAAACTAGTAAGCTAAAACATGCAAGGTTGAGAAATACAACCTTTGTCGCGTGTCCACCCAATTGTGAAAGATCCCTCTAAGCTCATAGCCGTCGGGAACGCGCTTGAGCATCGATCACCCTTGCCGAAGACGATCCACCCGAGAGAACGCGGAGGAGGCTCTAACCGATGGTCCAAAGTTGCTAGATTTAGATGGCCGGTGATGTAGGAATACTCCACTAAATTTTTCTCTAGAATCTTGCTCAAAAATGAGAGCAAGAAGAATGAGATGAGCTAGAGGAAGCATGAGCCATGGTGGAGGAGATGAAGAAAAAATCTCATTAAGTGGAAAATGGAAGCGAGGATGGCTATACAAAAATGCAACCATGGAGCAATAGTGTCCAAGCCATACCTCTTTAAGTCATGCACCATACTTCATGTCCTCTACATGCCACCTCATTTCCCATTTAATTTTCCAAAAAGGAAAATAAAATATGAGGTGTCCTTCTTTTAGAAGTATTCCCGTATAAATACGGAATACTTCACCTGGTATATGTATCGCTACATATACACGTATCCGTATAAAAATACGGATAGCACCAAAGAGAGAAAATGAATAGTGAACAATAATACTAAAATATATGTATCAAAATACATATATAAATTATTAAATCAAAACCTGATTTAATAATCTGGCTTAATCCTAAGCCGGCTAGTATTATCAATCGTCCGATTAAAATCCGTGTATCGTGTACACGTATTTAATCGGACCCCCTACATGTACCACCGTACGGCTCCTACATCTATCTCCTGAACCGCGAAAACCCTCTGTGTGGGACTCTAAAGGATCGAAAATACGCTGGCAGTGGGTCTAACCACAAGCACGTCAGCGGCACTAGCTGTACGTAACAGCTACCAAGGTACTTGTCGAAAGGGGGTCGACAATCAAGTGTCTCCTTACCCTACTGAGCCTGAATGTGACAATCTCCATACAGTCTGGTCTCTTCATCAAAGAGTATCGCATATCGGATCTAGGGAGTGGATAACGTCAAACCCCTACTAACCCGATAAGTCATGTCTAAGTCAAGCTCATCACCAACTGAGATACTACCGATCAACTATCAGTAAATCTCGCCCACCGTGGCCATGGATTTCTGGTGATAGCCAACTGAACATAGCGCGACATCAACTCCTAATACCAGGAGAGACGAATCCCTGACAGTCGACCACTACCTCCATGTGGCTCGAGACTAAACCCAACTAATACCTGTTTGCACAACTCCTTTGAGCCATGGTAGGGTAGTAATCAAAGTACAGTGGGAACTCACACGAGACAAATGAAGACTTCAAGTCAAAGGACTAACATGTACTCATGCCACCTGAGAACTTCCATCTGCCGATAGGTATAATACCATCTAGAAGTTCTCAGCGAGTCCGTCCAGTGTACTCACCTTCAGTGAGCACCTGTATACTATCTTAGGTGACACAACACCAATGGCTTATGAGACCGGCCACTGCCCCTCGTCGGGGACTCGAAGCGTATACACTAGTCTACTCTGGAATATGGATGCCCAGACTCGATACTCCCACGACTAGGGACATTTAAGGATGTGCTTATAGGCTACCCAGCTCTCACGTATATGATCGCCATCATAATGCGGGTAGTCAAGAAAGAATCCTATGGGCTCTATCAACATGTAATAGTGATCTGCAATACCACATAATGCATGTACACGATGATAAAGACAAATCAGATAGCATACTATCATTTTGAGTAAGATTGTCCTACCCGTATAGATCCTTCCTCAATCATCACAATCGTGTGCCAGCGATTACAATAATTGACTTAAGGGAACTATATCCAACAACAGCATCAAAGCAAAAACGAAGTGACAGCATATTTCTAGCTTCGGGTCTTGACGGTAATACATACAAAGCCTAAAAACTATTGGAGATCATCTCACCCCAGAAGGGTGCGGTTATAACTCATCGGGGCTCCAAATTAAGCCTAACCTCAAGTTAAAAGCGTCATGGATAATACCTAACGCTCGTTCTTCCAACGGTAATATGACCTAAGAAAATTATTCGAAGAAGTCTTGTCCAGCATCAGATGGGATCAGAGACACAACAGTCGCGGGGCTACTCGAGCAACAACCTAAGGAATTGCATATCGAGGAATATATCAGCCAACGTGATAGTACGATGGACTTAAACCAAGTACCGCAAAGCTAACGGACCTCTATCAAAAAAGGGGGGTTATCTATATTTCACGTTAGGATACACCTGCGAGATCCTCTCGACTCGTCTTGACTCGTCTCGACTCGTAGGGAAAAATATCTTTATGAAACCTTCATTGCTCATGAAGGTGAAAACCCTTAGGCGACGGGGATATCAACCTATTTCCTAAGCACCGTGGCCCTATAAGTAGGTCCAAACTGACTCTTGTATACTATCCACGAGCCACATTCTCCAACGTCGCATACCGATGAGGAGGAGAAATCACTTACAAGTCCTCTCTACTCGTAAGGGAAAAATTCTCTTGTGAGATCCTTACGACTCTCAAGAGAAAACGCACTTAGGAGTCCTCACGACTTCTAAGGAGAGAATACATCTACGAGATCCTCTCAACTCATAGGGAGAAATATCTTTATGAGACCCTCACGGCTCATAAAGTTGAAAAGCCTTAGGCGACAGATCAAAACCTATTTTCTAAGCCATCGTTGCCCTACAAGAAGGTCAAGATTGACTCTTGTATACTATCCACGGGCCACATTTGCCAAAATTACATGCCAATGAAATGAAGAAGACACTTACGGGTTCTCTCGACTCGTGAGGAGAAAATACCTGCGTGAGATCCATACGACTCACGAAGGTGAAAGACACTTAGGAATCCTCAGGATTTCTAGTGAAAATATGCACCTATGAGATCCTTAAGACTCATAGGGAGAAAAACAATCTTGAGACCCTTACGGCACATGAAGGTGAAAAGAGCTTTAGACGACAGAGATCCTAAGCTTGTCTACTAAGCCATTAATACTATAGCCATACATAACTCTGTACTACTTCACCTACGTACATACTTACGTGGGCAAAGTAGTGGGGGGCATTTGTTCCCTCCAAAATTTTTGGCTAAGAGCTATTTGTTCCCTTATAAAAAAAAGAGAGAAGAAAGAGGAAAAGAATTCCCACAGTTTAGTATCACGTGTTAAACACGTGAGCGCTTATATGTAAAGCATATAGCGCTGAAAACAAATAACAAAATGGCCAAACATGCCTCACGTGTTAAATATGTGAGCGTTCATATACAAAGCATATGAGCGCTGAACATAAATAATAAAATGCCAAACAGGCCAGCGCTCATATGGCCTCACGTGTTAAACACGTGAGCGCTCATATGCAAAGCATATGAGTGCTGAAAATAAACATGCTAAAACCCACACTACGGGTCACGTGTTAAACACGTGGGTTCTTTTACTGCATTCTTTAGCAGCGCTCACATGTAAAGCATGTGAGCGACCCAATTTAAAATACTTCTATCTGATAGAATTAAATTCTATTTGGAAAATATTTTCCCCGATCTTTCTAATATGGAAAAAAAATTCTTTAACAGAGAATCTTGGATTTAAAATTCAATGGTGATAAAATATCACCAATTAAACTACCTGATATAATTATATTCTATGTGATAGAATTAAATTCTATTTGGGAAATATTTTCCCTGGTCTTTCTAATATAGAAAAATCTTTGTCTAATAGGAAATCTTAGATTTAAAATACAATTGTGATAAAATATCACCAATTAAACAATCCGATATAATTAAATTCTATGTAGGAAATATTTCCCTGATCTTTTCTATTAGATAGAATAAAATTCTATTTTAGGAAAATATTTTCCTAATCTTGTTAAATTAACAAGATATCCATATGATAGAATTAAATTCTATCATATGAAAATATCTTCCTAATCTTGTAAAATTAAAAAAATATACATATAATAGAATTAAATTCTATGTTAGGAAAATATCTTCCTAAACTAACAAGATATTCACAGTATGGAATAAAATTCTATGTTAGAAAAATATCTTTCTAATCTTGTTAAACTAATATATATTTATCTGATAGAATAAAATTCTATCTTAGGAAAATAATTTCCTAATTTCATTTAAACAAACATGAAATCTTCTTTATTAAACAGAGAGCTTTTGGATTAAAAATCCAACGGTAAATATAATTCACCGATTGATCTAAAAGATCAATTTGATTGATAATAAAATCAATCGTGATCTCTCAATGAGAGATTTTCTCAACAAATTGATTCGTTTCTTTCTCATATAAATAAGAGCAAAGAGATGAAAAGAAAAGGATGGGGGATTGGATATATAAAAATAGAGAGGAGACCATCCCATAAGCTTCTATAAAAAATACATAAGGCCCTCAAAAAAATAGAGAATTTAATTCTCAATAAAATAAGAAGATCTTCCTCCTCAAAACTTAAGTAAAGAAAATACAGACATAAAAATATCTCTTTTACTTATCTAAGAGTTTAACTCTTTAAAAGAACTTAGTTCTTTCTCTGGATCTGAGATCCGCAAGACAAGTCTCCCGCAAGTTGAGAATTTAATTCTTATCGGGAAGATCTTGTTCTTAAGAATCAAATATTCAGGGAAGAACAATATTGAAAGAACAGAGAAGAACAAGGTTGAACAGAAAGAAAATGGAGTCCATAATACTCCAGGAACTTAGTTCCTTCAAATCAAGAACTTAGTTCTTTAAAAAGCCGATCCAAGATTTTCAAAATAGTGATCTTGATGATCGTTAATGGTCAAAATACTATTAACATAGGTTTAACCTCTCTGAAAACATGAATAGGAGAACATGGATACAAGAACATGGAGAAGATGGAGTCCATATTATTCCAGGAACATAGTTTCTTCAAATCAAGAACTTAGTTCTTAAAGAACTAGATCTCAGATCCTCAAAATAATGATCTTGTTGATCATTTTGAAAACATAAACAGAGATTTACTTTCTCTAAAAACATAAACAGAGATTAAATCTCCAAAAGAACTCAGCACCTCACGTGAAAAGCACGTGAGCACCTGAGGACAAGATACATAGCGCCTCAAGTGAAACACACGTGAGTGCCGGGAAAAGTTAGTGTTTAGCACTATTGGAGCGCCTCACGTGAAACACACGTAAGCGTCAAAAAAAACTAGTGCTTTGCACTATTATAGCTTCTACCCCTAAATTAATTGCAGGGGCTTGCGCCTACAGGGAAGAGCATCCTCACAATCAAAAACCCCTCACAAATGAGGGAGAATCTGATAAAGTCTGCTACAACGGTCGGATCTATCCAAACCTCCGATATACGGTGCCATAAATCAACTTGGTATCTTCGGAGAGGTGGATAGGTAAGTCCAAATAGTATCTGCCCCCAAATTCAGGCTAGACGTTTCAACGCCTCGGTCCGGTCTTTCGGCGGTAAATAAGCTTTTATTGGCCAACGCTATTCAAAAATACACATCATTATTGCAAAACTTGTTCACGATGCCAACACATTGGCCGGATTTTACGGAGGAATGAGATGTCGCTCTAACCAATCTTGATTGTTGAGATATTTAATGTGTGGGGAATTGATTTCGTGGGCCCATTTCCCAACTCTTTTTAGAATTCATACATTCTCTTGGCAGTTGATTACATCTCTAAATGGGTTGAGGCAATACCAAGCCGAACAAATGACAACAAGGTTGTCGTTAAGTTCCTTAAAGAAAATATCTTTTCTCAGTTCGGGTACTCTCGCGCTATCATTAGCGACAATGGAATGCATTTCTGCAATCGGTCTTCCGAGACTTTGATGCAGAAATATTCATTCAACCATAAGTTTTCTACGCTCCATTATCCCCAAAAAACAAGCAAGTCGAGGTCTCTAATCGACTAATCAAGAAAATCTTGGAGGAAACAGTTTCTAAGAACCATTAAGATCGGTCTTCTAAATTGATAGATGCACTTTGGGCATTTCGCACTGCATATAAAATCGATCTTGCCATGTCTCCTTATCGGCTTGTGTTTGGGAAGGCTTGACGCATCCCTGTCGAGATCGAACATAAGGCGATGTGGGCAATTAAAGAACTTAACTTTGATCTTGATCAAGCGAGCAGCTACCGGAAGTTGCAATTAAACGAGCTGAACGAGCTTCGAGATGTACCCTACGATATGCGGTTATAGTAAAGAACCGAACGAAGGTGTTTCACGACAAACACCGTTTACAAAATCCATTCACACCGAGACAACAGGTCCTTCATTACGATACCCGTCTTCATCTTCATCTGGGTAATCTGAGATCTCATTGGATGGGACCTTTTATAGTGCGGTGCGTATACCCGTACGGTGCAGTAGATGTAGAAAATTCTAAAGATGGTTCACTTTTCAAATTAAATGGACATAGATTAAAACCGTACTTTTCCGCTGACCCATCGGAGGAGCTCCTGTTATTACAGGAGCCGCTTTCTCATGACTAATGTCCTCCGCCTCTCCTTCATACTTCGGTTTTCTGGCCATAAATAGTGGCAACACTGTTTCAAATAAGCATGGAGGCGTGTAAATTAGTAGTTATTTAAAAATAAAAATTAAAAAAAAATAAAAAAAAGTATGCTAAGAACAAGTTTAGGGGAGGCTTTCCTATTGACTAACTTTTGCCCTAATGTGCACCATCCTTTTCCACCCAAGTTTCTATATTTTTGAGCTCGAACGACAGCATCAGTGGGGACACTGCTGCAAACAGGTTTGGGGGAGCTTTGTATTTATCCATGTATCATTTTGTATTGCCCAAAAAAAACATCCATCGTCAAGTTAGGTAGTAGGAAATATAGACTCAAAATCTGACAATTCAGATTAATAAATTAGAAGTAACTAACTCTTAGAATTAGAAGTTGAAAACCCGAAAAATAACCCTCCTTGAATTTCACTGAGCAAATATATGTCTTTACACCACACTACACGTGTCATGATGTTTTGAGAACTAGATGACAAGTTTGATATGTCTAAATTAAAACTATATGAATTTTCTTTAAGGTCAAACAAGCTTGTTTGGAAATAAGCACTTTTGAGCATGATTTATGAGTGAAGTTAATATGAAGGGAAAGTATTAAATTTTTAATCAAAACTAAGTTTGAAAAATAACACATCTTGTGCTTAATTGGAGTGATTATACACATTTTCCACACTTACACGTCTTTAACTTTGGGATGAAAAGCATAACTTGGAGTATCTCCGTTGTTTTTTTCCTAAGAATTTTCATGCATAAAATAAGTCTTTGCTTTGTGGCCTCGGTGACTTGGGCAATTAAGTCCTTGGGATGTCTTTACACCCAATACCCTAAAACTATCTGGTTTAGGAGTCATTGACCCAAAACTCATTAAGAAACCTCAATAGCCTAATAAAACAAGCCAAGTAAGTGTTCTCTCCAACTTAAAAGTCCTTGCGGTTCTTTGAAGGAGAATAATCTTGGTTAAGGACGAATTTCAAGTACAAAACATAAAACTTTAAAAGAGAATTTAACAGGGATATGAAAGTTTAAATTGAAGTTACGAGACTAAAGACTATTGCACGGTCACAAAGGTGTGTATGAACGAAAACATGTGAGAGGTGGAGTGAAGAATAAGACCAAGTCTTTGTTAAAAACGATAAAAATTCCAGATTTGAGACCGAGCTGTAGAATGAAAACTCAAGAAAACTTAGGACTTTATAAGCTCGTGTGATACTTTTGAAACTTATTCCGGGTCTTTATTGAAGGCATGAAGACTTTTAATCAAAAATTTTGAAACAAAACGACACTATCTGCACAAGCATGTAAAGACATATATGAGCTTAACTTAAATGAAAAGTGATGCGTGAAAAATAAGGGTTGAAGGGTTCTAACTTAAGATGATATAGTTTCTCACTTGGATACTAAACCTTAGGATTAGAGTTGAGGTTAATCAATGAACTAGCTTGACGGGATTTTGTGGGTGTAACCAGCTGAAAACCCTCAGGAGACAGCACTCCTCCTATTAGGGACACTTGGAGGTTGAACGGTTTGTTGCACGAGCTAAATGCAATCATGATGCCTAAGAAAGTGAGCTAAGATTTTCTTTTTCCTTCAAATAAAACAGTTTGCTCGGGACGAACAAAAGATAAGTTTGGGGGTATTTGTTTACATCATAAAATTGCATTTTAATACCATCCATTTTTTATAACATTGCCTATAGAATTGGTACTTTTAATTCGAGTTTGCTACATAAGTGCAAGAAACAGGTTTGGAGCGAATGACGAACCTTAGAGGTAAAACCGGACCGATCCAGTTAAAAGTCAAAGTCAACTTAGTAGACCCTGCAAATTTCAGTGTCAGCAAAATCGAGATATTATGTGCTCAGAGACCGTCTAAAATAGCGAGAACCCGACACAAAAAGTTTGGAAGTTCAAACCCATTACCAGACCGTGGAACTACCACCAAATCCATCGAATGACCGCGAATCCACCGCTCCTTTAGCGCCGCACAAGTTAGGGTTTCGGGGGCAATTTGGTCTTTTCGTGTACAATGACTACGACGCTAGGGTTTCAGATTTTAAAGTCTATAAATAGCAGCGAGAGCACCCAACAGAGAGGCATCTAGGGTTTCATATCTTATGGTTTTTAGAATTTGTAGTCTACTTCCATAGCCATTAATAAATTGTAATGAAGCTTAAGTTGATCAATAGAAGGTAGGGGTTCTATTGCATTCTTGTCTCCTTTAATTTCTGCACTTTATTTCCTTGCATTTTTTTTATCGCTTGTTACTTTTATTATTAGGTTAATGATATTTCAAATGTTTTCTCTTTCTCGACGATCTTTCTCTCAACAATTTTTTGAAACCGTGATGCTCAAAAAATCTCCTCACTATCGTGAGAGATCTAGCAGCTAGTTTCTTTGATTAAAAGAAAACTCTTTTCTCCTTCCTTTCTCAACTTAATTATTTGTATGCGATAATATTCAAAGGTTGTCCCTCGCTATAATGATGGCCCTAGTAGTTAGCATATATTGATTCTTCTTCAATCTTTCTTCCTTGTCCTCTTATTTTAATAATGAGTGAGTAAATTCTCGCTTGTTAGGGTTTTAGGAAAGGAGAGTATAAGAGATGGTAAATCTCTCGTATTCTTTTTATTTTTTTGATTTTTATAAACTTCAACAAGGTGAGTATTAACCCCCCCCCCCCACTATTTGGGTGCACTATTACTCCATGATAGTTGCGACCCCAATTTGAGATGAGTTAATATTTGTTTTGTTGAAGGCATGAGTTTAATATAGATAAATAGAAGGACAAGGGTCAATAGAAGGAATCCCTAGTACCCGTCTAGATACCCTGATCCACATTCATTCCTATTCCTCGAGCTTTAAATAATTAAAAGATAAAAAGATTAATCTATTTAATCACCATCTCTTAACTACCTAATCCTAAAACCCTAATAAGCACTTTTGTCTCATTGATATCTCACCCATAGAATAAAAAAAACCGAAACTACCTTTCGGAATCAACTCGTCTAAAACATTAAAAATAAGACTACAGTCTTCCCGTGAACGACTCGTACTCACCGCGGCTAAATATTGCGACACCGTGTTGATTGCGGTATTTAAAGCGATAAAAGACACATAATTTAACATCAATCAACAATCATGGGTGTTTCAATGCATTTCACTTTATTAGTGTCCCTTGTCCGATATAAAAGAATAAGTAACCGGTGTTTCCTTTATTTAGAATTGTTGTTTTAACATTTCTGATTATTAAAGATTATAACCGTATGCATTTTTAACCCTGTTGTTTAACAGTTCAGATTGCGGCATGTTTTTCTACTTATTCATGAAGGCATTGATTGGGGGTCGGGGAATTCCGGATGCCTTGGAGGGAAAAGGATCGCTGCAGTGGCGGCCGATATTTTTGGCACAAATTCTATTAGCGAACGAGAAAGAAATGGTTTGATATTGTTTCAGTTTTTGTTTGGCCGAAATTTGAATTATTGTTATTTGTACATGTATTTATTTGTATTTGGTTGATTTTCGCCGATATTATTTTTTTTTAGTCAGGAAAACAAATTGATTATAAGTTATCGGTTTGTCTAATGAATATCAAAAATTGTTGACGTATTTACGTTAATGTCGCCGGCCGATGTTGTGATACAAATAATATTTTTGTTGATGTTATCAGTTTTATATAGCCGATATTGGTCGATACTGTGATATGAATGATATTTTTGTTGATATTATCAGTTTTATATAGCCGATGTTGGCCTATGTTATGATATGAATGATATTTTTATTGATATTATCAGTTTTATATAATCGATGTTGGCCGATACCGTGTTATGAATGATATTTTTGTTAAATTACTGGTTTTATATAACCGATGTTGATGTATTATAAGTTACAGGCAAGTGCTTATAAATTACAGGCAATTTATTAGAGGTTGCAGACAACTTATCAGAAGTTACAGGCAACCGTTTACAAGTTACAGGCAACCGTTTAGAAGTTACAGGCAACTGCAAATAAAGCGAGTTATAAAATAGTTTCTACATTTCATTCAGATGCATACTGTTGGGGTCGAAAATTGCACCCCGGTTGACCAAGTCAAAGTCAAGGTCAACCCCGAGCCAGGTGGGCCCAAGCCCAGATTAAGTGGGCCCATGCCCAGGTCGAGTCCCAACATGAAGCGGCCGGCCCTCCTCCATGCCAAAATAAAAAGTCATGTAATAAATAATTTTGATGTAATATTTTATGCATGAATGTAAGTAAAATGGGCATAAAGCCAAATTTTTGTAAAACCAATGGCTTATGTGCAAAAAGAAATAGCACATGAGACATGGGATGGGCAAAAAGTCATTTTGTAAAGCCTAAGGGGCTATATGTAAATGTGTAAGTCTATATAAGGCAACATGATGATGAATAAAAATACACTTTTTCATTCCCCAAAAATTAGGGCATGTGCCTCTTTCTCCTTCTTCAAGGTTCTAAAAACCTTCTTCTTTCTTTTGAATTAAATCAAGAGTTTAACTCTTCTTTTTCTCAAAATAAATAGCTTTCCACCACAAAACCCACAAAGGGGAACTTAGATCTCCCACCAGATCTCGAAAAGAGAGATCTTTAAAATCTCACACCTCTTGGTCTTCGAGATCCGGCCAATAGAAAAAGAAGAAGGAGACCCATCTCCAAGAATCTAATTTTGGACAGATCCAAGGCTCAGAAGAAGGGCCAAAGATTCCTAGGAGTTTAACTCCTTTCTAGATCTGTTGGAGTTTAACTCCATAAATTAATCTTCTGTCAAGAGTTTAACTCCAAAAAATCCCTTGGGAGTTTAACTCCCCAACCTAAGGGCTAGGCCCCCATACAACGAGTGTTTTCCTGTGGTCACGTGCGCCCACGTGACCCCGGGCGCTGAGGCGCCCAATGGTCACGTGTGCCCACGTGACCCCAGGCGCTAAGGCGCCCGAAGGTCATGTGTGCGCCATGTGACCCCGGGGCGCTGAGGCGCCCAACGGTCCCGTGTGCGCCACGTGACCCCGGGACACTGAGGCGCCCGACGGTCACGTGCGCCCACGTGACCCCGGGCGCTGAGGCGCCCAAACGGTCACGTGTGCCCACGTGACCCCGGGCGCTGAGGCGCCCATCGGTCACGTGTGCGCCACGTGACCCCGGGCGCCGAGGCGCCCAACGGTCACGTGTGCGCCATGTGACCCCGGGCGCCGAGGCGCCCAACGGTCACGTGTGCCCACGTGACCCCGGGGCGCTGAGGCGCCCAACGTGCTACGCACGCGTCTTTAAGACGCTTTTACCCTTCCTTTTTTACTGCACTCCACACTAAATGTGTCTCCTCCGTTAGAAAAAAAATTCTAACGGGGAGCTGCCCCGCACCCCGCAAGGGGGCTGCTAGCCCCCTTGGCCCCCAGCCAGCTATCCAGGTAGCGGGACCCCCGAAAAAACTCTGTGAAGCCCCCTATATATCCAAAACCCCTCCAAAACAAAACACTGCACATTGAGTTCGCATGACTAGTTTAACCCGTCAATCGGAGATTCCCTCGCTCCAAAAGCGAGGGGTAATTAACGGCAGCTTAGTCCGCGGCTGCCGGAGATTCGGATCCCCACAATCAATAAACCCCAGCCTACCCTAGGAAGGGGGAATCTGTAGTATACCTGACAAGCGCGCACGTATTCCCATCTCAATAGGGTGAGGAAAAACACCCTATAGATTCTAGCACGCCCGGTGGGACCTATCTCTCCTCCCATATTTCAGGTTAAACGTTCATGCGAACTCAATCAATATACATACCTATATTTATACTAAAATAATGCTCTTTCATGCAGGTTTTCAAGCGATCACTTTTCAATAATGTCTCCAAAGATGAACTCAGCTCTCAGCACGGCTCCCGTCTCCTACACGATGAAGATAGACTCCAGGACGGTCCTTCTGGCAAGTCTCGGACGACAATGGGAAGAACCGCTGCTATAATTTAGGTCTATTCTGTTTGTCTCGGCTAATGCCATCCCTGCACCTCAAGGCCCGATGACAGACAAGCCGGTCTCGAAAGGCAAGAGGCCAAATGTGGTGATCTCGAGGGCGCCCCAACCCAAACGCAAGTCGGTGTCTGAACGACTTTCCTTGGCCCCAGCTGGGGGCAAGGCCATCAACACCAATAAAGCTACAACGCGTCTTGAGCAAGCTCCAGCGGCGCCTCTGAAAACTGCTCGATTGGGTGTCTTCTCAAGCCTCCCCATCGCTCAGCCTATGGCGGCTTCCCGAAGAGCAGAAGCCTGCCAAGTGCTCAAGGCAGAAAAGCTGAGGCAGAAGCAGCTCAGATACAGAGCCAACAAAAGGGCTAGGGCTCTGGCCATGTTAAAATTTATGAATTTCCAAAGCCCGGACCGTTCCGCGAAATCAGCTGCCAAAGATAAAGAGATGGCTGGATATGTGGTCCACACCGTCTACATGGTGGGCACGCACAGCAAAAGCAAGGACGGGGCCACCACATCTCAAATCCAATCTGGTTTGAATGTGGTTGCCGCTTCCCAAGAACAGCCGCCTCCGCTGGATGATGAAAACCCTCTCGATGAGGATGATAGGCAGAAAGACCCTTCGGTCCATGAGGAGTCGGGCTCGGAAAGCGAAGATGAGCCAATCTTCCGTCCCAAGAACGCAGAGCAGCAACTTCTCCAAGAGCTCCGAAAACAGCTCAGAAGCAAAGACAAGAAGATGGCCAAGCTCTACTCAAAAATTGACGACTTGACAAATGTCGTCTTACAGCTCACGGCCCAACTTGCCTCTCAGCCGCCCAATCAACTGCAGGGCTCTCATGAACCGGGAAACGGTGTCCCGAAACAGCCGATGCCCGTTCCCTCAAATCCAAAAGTGGGCGGACCGCATGAAAATCAGTCGCATCCTATCTCGGGAAATGTCTTGGCTGCCGATGACAGTAGCCCGCTAACTCAAGATCAAATTATGGATTTGGTTGCCAGCAAAGTCAAAACATTGGTGGCCGAAGCCGAAGCGCAAAAAGATATCAGCAGTAGTGGGAGACCATATCCTGCTCAGTATGATCTGGTAGAATTTCCTAGCGGCTATATCATCCCTAAATTCAGAAGATTCGATGGGATAGGAAATGCGATCAGCACATCGCCCACTTTAAAGCCTCATGCGGGAATACCGGGGGCAATGATACGCTTCTCCTCCGCCAGTTCGTTAATAGCCTGACCGATGTTGCTTTCGACTGGTACGCGAGCATACCGGATGGCTCCGTTACTACTTTCGTCCATATGGAATCTTTGTTTCGACAAAGGTTCATGAGCGGCAGCGATAAGATCACCATTGCCGAGCTCGTAAGGACCAAGTCTAAGAACAACGAAAGCAGCACGAATTTTATAACCCGATGGCGCAATCTCTTCGTCAAATGCGAACCGCCGATAAAGCAAGAACAATCTGTCAGTCTCCTCATCGGAAATCTTAACAATTGGATGACCCCGTTTCTATGCACCGCGGGTCTCAAAACATTCCAAGAGCTGACCAGGAAAGTTCAGATGCTGGAGCGCTCAAAGCAAGGGTCCTCCTCTGACTCCCAAAATAACAATAGGTCCTGGAGAAACCGAAAGGACGAAAATCCCAAAGGCGGAAATTCCGACGATACTGAATCTTTCAATGCCTCGGCTAACCGAAATAAGCAAGGGTTGAGCGGGCCTAATGCCAACCAGCCTCGAAAGCCAGTGTTCGGATAGGGAGGAGAATCTCCACTGAAAGAGAAGCTGGATAAGGTCTATTCCTTCAGAAGGGACAAAATCCATAAAATATTCAAAGACGCCCTGAGGAACGGTCTACAACTGCCAGAGTCAAAAAGACCGCAGGAAGCGAATATGACCGAAGACCCCAAATACTGCCCCTATCACAGAGTGATTGGTCATACCATTGAGGACTGCTTCGTTTTCAAAGATTAGATCGAAAAGCAATACCAGGCAAGAGAGATAGAACTGTCTAAAGGCGTGTTAACAAACAGTCCAGCTGCGACCGCCAATTTCATACAAACGGAGACCGAACTTCTTCGTGAAACCAATTCTCTCAGACATCTGCCTTTCTCTGAAAACAGTTGACCACCACGTCATTAAACTGGGAAAAGTCGACCTCTAAGTCGTTAAACTGGGAATGTAGAAAAAAATGTGTAAATAAAAAAAAGGAAGTGTAAATAAAAAAATATATAATAATAAAAAGCCGAAATGATGGGGCAACTCGCAATAAAAATCAGCGAGTAAAAATAAAAATAAAGCCGAAATGATGGGGCAACCGCGAATAAATAGCCGAAATGATAGGGCAATCGCGACCTTCGCGATAAGAAAAGATGAAATGATAGAGCAATCGCGGTAAAACAAAAACAAAAACAAAAACAAAAAAAACAAAACAAAGGCGAATGATGAGTCGCTCTTGGCACCATTTTCTAGTGCAGCGATGCAGACGCCAACAAAAATTCAAATTTCCAAAATTCTCCCGGCCCTACGGTTAATCCCCAGATCAACTACCGTATACAATCCACGGACTCAAATAATTCTCATCATACCCATACCCCACCGCAATCACCAGTCAAGCGGCCGGTCTTCGCCCTTGGACTTATGCTCCATTTTGGAAGACCCACTTATGTGTCCTCACGATACATGAGGAGAACAAACCTTTGTGGGATTCTTACGACTCACAAAAGAAAGAACACACTTGGGGGTCCTCACGATTCCTAAGGAGAAAATGCATCTACGGGATCCTTACGACTCGTAGGGAGAAAATGCTTTTATGGGACCCTTACGGCCCATACAATTGAAAAGCCTTAGGTGATAGGGATCTAAACCTGTCTCCTAAGCCATCACTCCCCAATCCCCAAGTGGCGAATGACGAGTCGCTCCTGGTACCATATTCCAGTGCAGCGATGCAGACGCCAACCAAATTCCAAACATAAATCCCAAATGGCGAATGATGAGTCGCTCCTGGTACCATATTCCAGTGCAGCGATGCAGACGCCAACCAAATTCCAAAATCAAATCCCAAACGGCGAAAGATGAGTCGCTCCTGGTACCATATTCCAGTGCAGCGATGCAGACGCCAACAAAGTCCCAAAATTTTTCCGGCCCTACGGTCTGGATCATACATCCTGCAAAACCGTATACAATCCACGGGCGTAAAACGATCCCAATCTCTCCTAAGTCCTACCAGCGAGACCACATTCAAAGTCCCACCGGCGGGGAAGATTCAAAAAAAAGAAGAAAAAAAGAAGGTATATCCACAAGCAAAATGGGCACGGATGAAAACCCGAAAGGGCTCCGTGAGTAAAAACAGCAGGACTGCCGGCGAGTTTGTGAAAACCCGAAAGGGCGCAAACTCGTGAAAAAGAGACGAAATGCACTCACAAAGTCCTCTCGACTTTGTGAGGAGAAAATTCCCACGTGAGATCCTTACGACTCACAAAAGAGCAACACACTTAGGAGTCCCCATGACTCCTAAGGAGAAAATACACCTACGGGATCCTTACAACCCGTAGGGAGAAAATGCTTTGTGAGACCCTTACGGCTCACAAAATTGAAAAGTCTTAGGTGACAGGGACCTAAAACCTGTCTCATAAGCCATCATTTCCTAATAAGCAAACGCAATTAATGATTCGCTCCTGCTACCATATTCCAGTGTAGCGATGCTGATGCCAAACAAAAAAAAACCAATTCCCAAGTCCTCCCGGGGCAAATGATGAGTTGCTCCTGGCATTATTCCAGTGCAGCAATGCAGATGCCAAACCAAAACCGAAATCCTCAAATCCACTCATGGCAAATGATGATTCGCTCCTGGTACCATATTCCAGTGTAGCGATGCTGATGTTAACCCAAATCAAATCAAACCAACAACCTCTGCGGCGAAATCATGCTCCGTCCCAAAATTTACCCCATGTCGAAATCATACTTCGCCTCGGGATATTTAACTTCCCTGCCGAAATTATGCTCCGCCTCGGAATCAAATCAACCAACCAGCTCTGCGTCGAAATCATACTTCACCTCAGAGTGTACCCCGCATCGAAGTCAAGCTTCGCCTCGGTGTATCTGCCTTCCCTGTCGGAATTATGCTTCGGCACGGAATCAACCAACAACCACCCTGTCGGAATTAAGCTCCGCCTTGGAATCAAGTCGACTAACATGCTCTGCGTCGAAATCATGCTTCGTCTCAAAATTTACCCCGTGTCAAAATCATGCTTCGCCTCGGTGTATCTGCCTTCCCCACCGAAATTTTGCTTTGGCTCGGAATCAACCAACGACCTCCTCGTCGGAATTATGCTCCGCCTCGGAATCAAGTCAACCAGCAAGCTCTGCACCGAAATCATGCTTCATCTCAGAATGCACCCCGTGTCGAAATGATGCTTCGCTTCGGTGTACCTGCCTTCCCTGTCGAAATTATGTTTCGTCTCGGAATCAAGTCAGCCAACAAGCACTGCGCCGGAATCATGCTCTGTCTCGGAATGTACCCCGTGTCGAAATCAATGCTTCGCCTCGGAGTATCTGCCTTCTCTGTCGGAATTATGCTTCTCCTGGGAATCAACCTCTACATCGAAATTATACTTCGGTCAGAATGTCTGCCACTCATCGGAATCATGCTCCGATCCCTGGAATTATGCTCCGCTCTTCGGAATGATGCTCCGATCCGCTCTTCGGAATGATGCTCCGATCCCTGGAATTATGCTCCGCTCTTCGGAATGATGCTCCAATCCACTCTTCGGAATGATGCTCCGATCCCTCGAATCATGCTCCGCTCTTCGGAATGATGCTCCGAACCCTGGATTCATGCTCCGCTCTTCGGAATGATGCTCCGATCCACTCTTCGGAATGATGGTCCGATCCCTCGAATCATGCTCTGCTCTTCGGAATGATGCTCCGAACCCTGGAATCATGCTCCGCTCTTCGGAATGATGCTCCGAACCCTGGAATCATGCTCCGCTCTTCGGAATGATACTCCGATCCCTGGAATCAAGCTCCGCTCTTCGGAATGATGCTCCAATCCCTGGAATCATGCTCCGCTCTTGGGAATGATGCTCCGATCCCTGGAATCATGCTCCGCTCTTCAAGAAAGATGCTCCAACCCTCAGAATTATGCTCCGACTCTTCGAAATGATACTCCGACTCTGGAATTATGCTCCGCAAATTGGAATGATGCTCCGCAAATCGGAATGATGCTCCGCAAATCGGAATGATGCTCCGATCCCCGAGAATCATGCTCCCCGAGATATGCTCTGCCCCCGGAATGATGTTCCACTTCGAAGTCCAGCTTCAAGATCCATCAATTTCATGCACACAACTCAAATGTGTGGTGTGCATTTATTGATGGGGGGCACTTTGTTGGGGTCGAAAATTGCACCCCGGTTGACCAAGTCAAAGTCAAGGTCAACCCCGAGCCAGGTGGGCCCAAGCCCAGATTAAGTGGGCCCATGCCCAGGTCGAGTCCGAACATGAAGCGGCCGGCCCTCCTCCATGCCAAAATAAAAAGTCATGTAATAAATAATTTTGATGTAATATTTTATGCATGCATGTAAGTAAAATGGGCATAAAGCCAAATTTTTGTAAAGCCAATGGTTTATGTGCAAAAAGAAATAGCACATGAGACATGGGATGGGCAAAATGCCATTTTGAAAAGCCTAAGGGGCTATATGTAAATGTGTAAGCCTATATAAGGCAACATGATGATGAATAAAAATACACTTTTTCATTCCCCAAAAATTAGGGCTTGTGCCTCTTTCTCCTTCTTCAAGGTTCTAAAAACCTTCTTCTTTCTTTTGAATTAAATCAAGAATTTAACTCTTCCTTTTCTCAAAATAAATAGCTTTCCACCACAAAACCCACGAAGGGGAACTTAGATCTCCTACCAGATCTCGAAAAGAGAGATCTTTAAAATCTCACACCTCTTGGTCTTCGAGATCCGGCCAATAGAAAAAGAAGAAGGAGACCCATCTCCAAGAATCTAATTTTGGACAGATCTAAGGCTCAGAAGAAGGGCCAAAGATTCCTAGGAGTTTAACTCCTTTCTAGATCTGTTGGAGTTTAACTCCATAAATTAATCTTCTGTCAAGAGTTTAACTCCAAAAGATCCCTTGGGAGTTTAACTCCCCAACCTAAGGGCTAAGCCCCCCTCCAACGGGTGTTTTCCTGTGGTCACGTGCGCCCACGTGACCCCGGGCGCTGAGGCGCCCAATAGTCACA
This sequence comes from Agapanthus africanus, assembly GCA_030015575.1. Taxonomy (NCBI): domain Eukaryota; kingdom Viridiplantae; phylum Streptophyta; class Magnoliopsida; order Asparagales; family Amaryllidaceae; genus Agapanthus; species Agapanthus africanus. Next base: position 480,023,730 of record CM057350.1, read on the forward strand.
TGCGCCCATGTGACCCTAGGCGCTAAGGCGCCCGAAGGACACGTGTGCGCCACGTGACCCCGGGGCGCTGAGGCGCCCAACGGTCACGTGTGCGCCACGTGACCCCGGGCGCTGAGGCATCCAACGGTCATGTGTGTCCACGTGACCCCGGGGCGCTGAGGCGCCCAACGTGCTACGCACACGTCTTTAAGACGCTTTTACCCTTCCTTTTTTAGTGCACTCCACACTAAATGTGTCTCCTCCGTTAGAAAAAAAATTTCTAACGGGGCGCTACCCCACACCCCGCAAGGGGGCTGCTAGCCCCCTTGACCCCCAGCCCGCTATCCGGGTAACGGGACCCCCGTAAAAACTCTGCGGGGTCCCCGATATATCCAAAACCCCTCCAAAACACAAAACTGCACAATGAGTTCGCATGACCAGTTTAACCCGTCAATCGGAGGTTCTCTCGCTCCAAAAGCGAGGGGTAATTAACGGCAGCTTAGTCCGCGGCTGCCGGAGATTCGGATCCCCACAATCAATAAACCCCAGCCTACTCTAGGCAGGGGGAATCTGTAGTACGCCTGACAAGCGCGCACGTATTCCCATCTCAATAGGGTGAGAAAAAACACCCTACACATACTTAACCAATAGCAAAATTTACAGCAAAATTATAATAAATATCATAATGTTTTAGTACAAAAGGTCTAGGAAACTTGACGGTGGATATATAAATAAAAAACAAAGTACCAAATAACCAACATGTAGCTATTTTACACTTAATCGATAGGAGCGGTGCATGTCGTTCTATTGTGACCCTCATTGCAACACCTACCTGTAACATTTTGAAAATTATTACTATTATCTTAGAATTTAAATAATGATATTATGAGTTTTACGGAAATAATAATAAGTATGGATTCAGGTTTTCATAGATTGGTATACGTATGAATATTTATTTTTGGAATTGGAAAATGTGAGATATTTTGCCATGGAAAGTATTTTTTTGTTTGGAAAAGATATGGGATTTTTGTGTTAATTGATAGAATTAATTGGAGATAAGAGAGTGTGTGTGTGGCATGCTTTTCCCATGTGCTCATACCCTTACATTATCCTCACCCTCTATTCTCATCCTCTCAAAAATATCTCCTTCCTCCTCTAACTCTTAAACTCCCAAACTCAAAACCCAACACCAAAAAAATCCAATAATCCTTCATCTAAACCCATGGTCGATGCCAAGTATTGCAACTAGAAAGAGCGTTCAAGACTTCAAGTGGAGTCATCCTCAACCTCTCAACCTCCTTATAGCTCATCAAAGCTTGAATCTCCACCTTTTCCCCATTCAAATAAGTAAAAATCCCTCTTTTCATCAAGTACTTCAAGTTCTTAAAGTTTTGGCGATGTAAAGGTATAGTTCCTAAATAAAAATGGTACTTTTATGGATTAATTTATTTCAAAATTGTGTTTTTGAAGTGATCCACTGGTAGTGATGAATCTAGTATAGTTTACTTAGTGATTACATCTTATTTTGGTTAGTAGAGGGTATTTTGATGCAAAATTTTGAATTTTTAAAGTCATGCAATTTTTAGAAATTTCATTTCAGCAGTTTTCTTCTGCAAATGTCTAGGCTCAGAAGCTTCAGACGTCTGCCTGCTATAAGTTTTATTGGATTTTGTTGGTCAGACGTCTAGGCTCAAGCCACAGTCGCCTGTTCTTAAATCCCTGGTTGGAATTTAGTGTCATGAAGATGTCAGGTGCTCAAAATAGCAAACGTCTGCCTTTTTGTTCTTCAGACATATGAGAGTCCTCCAGAAGTTTGCTTGTAAGTCCTTGGTTGGATTTTATTTTGTGGGCAAACGTCTGCCGTTCATTTTCTTTGGCTGTTTTGCTCTTTTGGTTTGATGTTTTGTTTTCTATCCTTCTTGGGTAATCTCTACGTGTTTAGGGAAGATTACGAAGACTTCCAAGTCGGTGAGGAAGGACATAGCGGTCGTGGGCTTCGACTAGCTTGAGACGCATTTCGATAAGTAGATTTATATCTACGGGGGAAGTCGGGTGGATAGCGTATAGCACCCCTGAAACCAATTCTAGTGAACACTTATTTAGTATAGATATATAACCTATATACATAGTTTATAATGTCACGTTTGGACGCTAATTATTCATTATAATTTGTTAACGATATATTTAGACTGTAAACACTTGTTAGAACACTTATACTCATATACCTAGGCTATAATGTTATGTTAGAAAACTTATATACATAACTCGTATAATTAGTCTATAGTTCATAACTCGTATACTTAATCTATACTTATGTACTTAGTCTATAATTCATTACTAGTTGGCTATATATATATATATATATATATATATATATATATATATATATATATATATATATATATATATATATATATATATATATATATATATATATATATATATATATAATATTATGTGTTTGTGTACGTGACTAGATGTTCGTACTATATGAGCTATGTATTTGCGCACGCGACTAGAGGTCTGTACTGATTATGATTGGATATTTGGTTGTTATCATACAAGAGAGATTTCATACTGGATGAGATGAGGATAGATTATTGAATGTGGTCTTCGTTTATTTGACTCGTGTAGTCTTGTTATTTATCCCGATTGGGATATTACGATAATACTAAAGCTATACTCATTTTAAAACTAACGATTCGTTTCCTATTTTTAAAACCATAATGAAAGGATGAGCTCCTAATTTCAAATGAATATCTATTTTAAAAACATATTGCGGTCTTCTTATTTCCAAACAATGTTTTGTTCTATCCTAAACTATAATTATATTATTCGTAAGAATTATATATTTACAACGCTTGTTCACATTACATTTACCTTACCAGTTATACGTTCGTGCTTCGATTATTTTACTATTTACGCTATGCTTATACTATTCGTTCTAATTTGTTTTGTATATTCATTGTACAATACCATGCTTGTACACTTCTTAGTCATTATAATTCATGTTCCGTATGCTAAAGGGATTACGTCAACTGTTTCCTATACTAGTTCAAATGGCATGCTTCATATTCCAATTGCCATGTTTATATAAACACACTTGATAGAATACTAGCACACAACTGATGATTGCCATGTAGCATAATCACAGACTCATATGTTATATATACACATCATTAGTACTGCCATGACACTGTAGAAATTGCCATATTTATTCATGTTTTAGTTATCTCCATGCAAGTATTAAATGCTGCCGACCAAGATTTTGTTATGCAAATGCCATTGATTGATATATTCTTGTATGTTAATTGCCAACTGTGGCAAAGATGAATTATACATTGTTGTTCTTTGAATTTGATATTTTCCATGGATTTGAGAAATCGTGGGTATGGTTAACAAAACTTGCTTATATTTACAAATTGTGGTTTCTCTTGAATTGATGATAATACGTACACCATGAGTTTTCTATGTATTTTATGGTTTGGTTTTATCTGATACCGAGTAGGGGTATACGGTTTCGGATTATCCGATACTGAGTAGGGGGTATACAGTACGGATACATGGTGGACCCGGTACGATAACCGAGGGGCAGGAAGTCCGCATAGAAAGGTGGGGAGCCTAGTGAGATTATTCGATACCGGAGATAGTTTGAAACACAGCAGATATCCGGAGGATACAGACCGGATTATGATATGAGATTGAAAAGAGAGCTGATCCGAAAGATTGGGCCTCAGGATTTAAGATTTTGGTGTCGATGATTGACAATGGATTTATGATGATTTATTTGATGATGATGATTTTATGGATGATACATTTTCATATTTAAGCGATACGTTATGATGCGCTAATGTTTATATATATATATATATATATATATATATATATATATATATATATATATATAACCTTATGACTGATAGGTATATCGTTATGCATTCGATTTCTACCTTGTGATATCTTTCTACTCATGAGTTGGCAACCCATCCTGTTATGCTATAGTTTATTGAAGGACCGAACGCTCGAATCGTTGGCGGTTTCGTCAATACACGTTTTGTTTCTTCGGGTAATTGCTTTTGTTAAGTGGGTTACACAGTTGTATCGTAACTGCCTCCCTTTGTACTTACTATATCTAGTTAAAAACTCCATTAACCAATTGTATATTTAATGACTTAGAGACGAGACTTAGATATTTATTATTTTGGATGGCGTACTCGTGTGGAGTCGACTTGATATTGGTTATATAGTGTTTTTGGTTTTCAGCTTGTTATTCTTCGCTTTGGACGTCGTATATATATTTGCATGGTTTGTGTCTTTGCCGTTGGGCTTCGAGCTTCCTCCCGTGTGGAGATGCTTATTGATATTTTTTCCATTGTACAAAGTTTTCTTTAAAATTTACGAAGGAGGTGCTACCCAATTTTTGAACGACAAAAATGTTTTCTAATTTAGCAAATATAGAAGTTGAAATCACAGTGGTATAACACTGGATGGGCAAGAAATATCACCGAGCGATCAGTTTAGATATCTAAGTTCCATCATCCAAAAGGATGGAGAGATCGATAGCGATGTTAATCAAAAGATTCAAGCTGGTTGGTTGAAATGGAGGGCTGCAGCTGGAATTTTGTGCGATCGTAACTTTCCGTTAAGGTTGAAAGGGAAGTTTTATCGGAGCGCTATTCGGCCTGCCTTATTAAATGGTACAGAATGCTAGGCTCCTAAAAAGCATCATACATAGAAGATGCATGTAGCTGAGATGCGCATGCTTCGTTGGATGTCTGATAACACAAGAAAAGATAAGGTGCGAAATGAGGATATTCATGCAAAAGTTGGTGTAGCACCTGTGGAGGAGAAGATGTGGGAAAACCGGTTAAGATGGTTTGGTCATGTGTAACACAGATCTATAAAAGCACCGGTTTGACGAATAGATACTCTCGATATAGGCAATGTCAAAAGGGCAAAAGGGAGACCGAAGAAAACATGGATGGAGTGTTAATGATATATTCCTTAGAGGCTATTATTGTACAGTACTGGTTTGTATATTATATTTTGGAAGCTTGGGATATACACAGATATAATAATAGTCTTGCTCAAGAAAGTAGTGGTTAGATAGGATTCGTCTCTCCCGGTATTGGGGGTTGATATCGCGCTGTGTTCGAAAAGACATTACATAAAGTCCCTGGCCAGGGCAAGCGAGATTTACTGGTAGGTACTCCTATAGTTTCTCAGGGTGTTTAGGGCTCTACTCCGGCATGACTTATTGCGCTGTTAGGGGTCTGACGTTTACCACCACCCCCTAGGCCAGATATGCGATACTCGTAGACGAACAGACCGGACTGTACGGAGATTGTCACAGATTGGCTCAGTAGGAGTTCGGATGAGTTTGCTCATCGGCCTTCTTATCGACAGATACCTGTGTAGCCGTTACGCACAGCTAGTACCGCTGACGGACTTGTGGTTAAACCCACTGCTAGCGTACTGTCGAGTCTTTAGAGTCCCACACAAAGGGTTTCCCTGCTTCGGGCAAAACAATGTACAGGCCGTATGATTTTACGGCAGGGTTCCAATCATATACGTGTACTGGCTACAAAGATGTTGTTCGGACGGATAATACTAGTGGGCTTTAGTTTAAGCCGGATTCTGGTATTATATTTTTGGATTATTATTATCTCATTGTATTCGTATTTTTCGGAATACGAATACGGGTATGTATATACGCTGAGGGCATTCTTGTAATTTCATAAAGGATGGTTCTATTAAGGGACACATCATTATTTGGATTTATCTATTTTTAGAAATAGATTAATGAGGTAGAAATTGGAGATATTTGTGGCATGTGGTGAAGCTTGGCTCATTACATTTGTTTATTGGTTTGTGTTTAGTATTGAAGCATGGTTGCTATTTTCAATTGGAAAATAATGCATGCTTCATGTGAGATAATGAGTAAGCCATCCTTCATTTGCCAAAAACCCTGGTTCATTTTGCTCATTTGCTTTCTCTCTCCAATTTTTCTCTCCTTCTTCCTCAACACCTAAAACCTTCACATGTGTTGTGAGTCATTAGGTCTCTTGAGATAAAATACTCCATTAGATACTCTACACCTTCTAAGCTACCTACCTTAGCAAACTAGGTATCTTAGTTACCTCGGTTCAGAGGTTGGAACTTGAAGTATAGACTCTCAGGTGGATCATCTTCGACATGAGGAGGCCGACGATCAAGCGCGATCCGGATCTTCGAGGAGCTCAAGGAGAGGAGGAGAAGAAGACCCGAAGGACTAGAATCAAGGACGTATAAATACTAACATAGTAGTTAGAACCTCTTAGTAGATATAGCTAGTTAAGGTTTCTATTAAGATCCTGGAGTTTAGTCGGTGTTGTATAGTATGAAAAAATCGTTTTTTATAAATTCCGCCTCCCCACAAGTGCGTGGGATGTGCAACATCGACTTACAGTGGTATCAGAGCCTACTAAACTTTAACTAGCTTATTAGCAAGTGATTAGAACTTCGATCGACGAAAAATACCCGAAATTAAATTTCCGAGATATGCTTGTTGTCGATTTTTTAAAACTGTTCAAAAAATTATTTCAGTGACCTTAAAAATACAAGCAGGCATTTCTAAGACCTAGAAAAAAATCTGAGCACCTAACTCAACAACTTTGGGGCGGAACCGCCGCCAAATAGGTCATTTGGCGGCGGAACGGTCGCCGAGTTCTGGCCGAGTTGCTCCCAATTTTTTCTGTGGTTTTGGTTCTTGGAATTATGATTTTTGGTATATTTAGTTTTTACCGAGATTGTTTGTGTACTGGTTTGTACATGGGGTAAACATGGATAAGTATTATCATTGAAATTCTAAGTTCTTGGCTAATTGGTTTTTCTGTGTTTGTATATGTGTTGCTAAACATCTGCTTATTGCTATATGCCGATTAGTGGGGGTTGCACATATTTGTATCTGGATGGTTTGTGTATATGAAGTATTAGATCATCGTGGATGAATAGCTAGGGGGATGTGAGAAGAGCGTTTTTTCATTCATGTAAATTTGTAAATTAATGTAATATTATTTTTGAGGGGAACATCCGGGTTGAGCTTGTAGCCACCGTTGTATTATTTCATTTACTTTTTCTTGCATCTAAAATAGACCCAAGGTGGGGAGCACAAACTACCGGGTTCTTAAAGTGCTGAGTGGCCTACTCATTTTATTGAGAGAGGTTGCTTCACTTCGGGGATTTGGCGGATAGTTTACCTCACCCGTAGGGGTCTAGGGTGGGGTTTGGCTATTCATCACGACCGTGGAATCCGTCTTTCGTTCTAGGCTAAACGAAACACGGAATTCCTAGTATATCCAATATATTCATCTGTGATCTGTGATCTGAAATGCCTATTATTGCGTGAAACGAATGTGTGTGTGTGTGTGTGTCTATATATATATATATATATATATATATATATATATATATATATATATGTATATATATATATATATATGTATATATATATATATATGTATATATATATATATATATGTATATTAATAAATGTTGCTAATGTTTTGCACCCGCGCTAGTCCGACCCCCGCTATGCCGTTAATTAAATAACCTAACGGTGCATGACGGGGCCCCGTGGCGAATGCGGATAGTATAAGCGTACGTTCTATTTTCGTTTTTTTCTGCAATGATAGGGTTAAATAATGGGACCGCATTAATATTTATTAATGCAAGGAAAACAAACCAAAGTTTAAATCGTTGGAACAATTTCAAAACCACTCGTTTTTCTTGAAAAACAACTTTTAAATGCGGAGCCTAAACCACTCCTTTTAAAAGCTATCATGGTTCCTTCGACTATATCAAGTTCATTAAGTTCACGATTTCGCCAAAACCATCCGTAGCCCTCCGTCATTTCAGATGGGTATTCAGTACTATTCAAGCAATGTATTTTGACTTTCGCCAATGCATAGTGATTGGTAGCTACTGGGTATTCATCTGTAGCATAAATAGATGTGTTGATTTGGGACAGTCGTACAACTATTTTGGCCTTCGTCAAGGGTTTGTACGGATGGATTCAAATTAACCTAGATAATGATGGGTAGAACTTGACTTGCGTCTTATAATATGTTGGCCTTCATCAAGGTCATAAGCACCTGGGGAAAAAATCCACATCGGGAATTTCAAAGGAAAATAAAACTTGCTAGTGTTGCATACCATTTGGAGTGTGATGATTTTGGTAGGATTCCTTCAAGGTTATCACACGAGGATATTTGGATCTCGATCCTACTGTGAGTAGCCGCTACTCTTCGGGAGATTTTTCACTAAAACAATCAATGCTAAAAACCAAGTAACTGCCTAGAACGGTGTTAGCGGGGCTATGCCTCCAGGGAAAAGAGCTTATGTAATTAAGGAATTTCGCGAAAGCGTTGGAAAACCTCCCACGAAGTACCGACACTAGCCTGGACGAAAGGTTAAGTAAGAATTGTAAGAGTGAGATTAATCCTGACTAATTCTTCTTTTATGGTTTGAAGGAGGATTCGAGAAACAGTGGGAGCCATCCTGTTTAGATAAACTAATAACCAATCTAAACTTACAAGAGTATCATGCTGAGTAGTTTCTACTCTCTCTCTCCTAATTGCAGCGACCAAAATGACCGGGCTTAAGTTACTTCTAGATAATAATAAATTGACTGGGCCAAACTATAAAGATTGGCTAAGGAATATCCAGATGGCCATTACTTATGACAAGCTGAGCTACCTACTTACTACCAAAGCCCCCACCGTCTCAGGTCCAGATTCCACCGTCACGGATGTTAAAATCCGTAAGACATGGAAAATATATTGTGCGAGAGCCAAGTGCCTCGTGCTGGCCTCAATGGATAATGAACACCAGAGGCGGCATGAGAAGATGGACTAAACTTCCATCTTCCTCCATACCAAAGATTTATTTAAAGAGCAATCTCGTATCGCAAGATATGAGACCTCAAAGAAATTGCTTCAGGCAAGATTGTCTGTCGGGTCATCTGCAGAGGATCACGTCCTTAAGATGATTAGCTATATTGAAGAGCTCACGGACCTTGGGACCACATTGGAGAACAAGTTATATACTGACTTGATTCTACAGTCCCTCCCTTCTACCTATACCCAGTTTATCTTGAATTTCAACATTTAATGGAAGGAAGTTTCACTTCCAGAACCCCTCAACATGTTGAGGAGTGCTGAGGGCACCCTAAAGAAATCCAGGGAGACCACCGCTCTGCTTATTGGGGAATCTTCCTCTTCTAGATCTAAGGCGAAAGCCAAAGGGAAGAAGAAGAAGGCCTCCACTAAGCCGAAAGACGGTGTCAGTAAGGTAGAGGGAAAGGGCAGGGCAAAAGTTTTGAGGCTGACAGAAGGGAAGGAGGAATGTTTCTATTGTCATAGGAAAGGGCATTGGAAGAAGGACTGCTGGGCTTGGAAAGCCAGAAACCGGGATTCGAAACACATTGTGGTTTCGGTTTCAGGTGTGTTTTTGATTGAAAACTGTCTATCAATTATCTCTACTTCCTGGGTACTAGATACCGAATCAGGATCTCATATCTGTAATTCATTGCAGGCTCTGAGAAACCGTAGAGTTATCAAGGCATGTGATATGACTCTCAGGGTTGCTAACAGAATGAGCGTAAATGTTGTATCCGTAGGGGAATATCACCTATGATTGACAAGTGGGCAGATTTTGGTTTTGCGTAACTGTTTTTGTGTACCTAGTTTGACATGTAATATCATCTCTGTATCTTTACTATCTAAAAAAGGTTATAATTTTACATTTGTAAGCAATGTCGTCCACATCCACCTTAATCATGGTTTGATTGGGTCGGGTACACTAGATAACGGTATACACGTATTAAATCAAGCTCAGGTTTTCAACGTTCAGAACACACTTAAAAGAAAGTCTCCAGAATTAAATCAGGCTTTCTTATGGTATTGTAGACTGGGTCATATCAATGAAACACGGTTGACGAAATTACATAAACAGAGTTATTTGGATCCGTTTGAATATCTGTCTTATGCAATTTTTCAATCATGCCTCAAAAGAATGATGACAAAGACTCTGTTCATAAGACACGGAGTAAAAGCCACCGAGCTATTGTGACTCATACACAGCGACGTGTGTGGTCCAATGTCTACACATGTAAGAAGTGGTTATTCCTACTTCATTACTTTTACGAATGATTTCTTAAGGTGTGGACATGTATTCTTGATGAAATATAAATCTGAGGCCTTTTAGAAATTCTAGGAATACAAGAATGAAGTGAAAAAACAAACAGGCAAAAGTATCAAGACACTTAGATCTGATCGAGGTGGTGAATACTTAAGTGCCGAGTTCCTGGATTACTTAAAAGAGAATGGAATTCTCTCTCAGCTTACTCCTCCAAACACACCTCAACACAACGATATATCGGAAATACGGAACCGAACATTATTAGATATGGTGTGTTCCATGATGAGTAATGTTGAGTTACCGCGACCCTTCTTGGGTTATGCACTAGAATTAGCCGCATACCTTTTGAACAAGGTTCCTACTAAGTCAGTGCCTACCACTCCATATGAAATGTGGAGTCGTAAAAAACCCTATCTTAAGTATCTAAAGATATGGGGATGTCCAAATTTTGTAAAAAAGCAGCATGCGGACAAGCTCGAGACATGCTCAGTACTGTGTAAGTTTGTGGGATACCCAAAGAACTCAGGGGGTATCTTTTCTATTACGCGGAGGAACAAAATGTCTTTGTTTCTCGGCATGCCCACTTTTTGGAAACTCAAATTCTTGAAAAAGAAATAAGTGGGTGCATAATAGAACTGGAAGAAATTCCAAAACCACAAGCTATTACTGAAAGCATGGTGGAACCAGAAGTTTCGAAAGAACCAGAAGTTTCATAGAGAGTGGGAGCAACGGAAGAGTGTGCAAGTTGCTTAAATCCATTTATGGATTAAAGCAGGTATCGCGGAGTTGGAACATCTGTTTTAATGAGACGGTCAAGGAATTCGACTTTATCAAAAATCCAGATGAACCATACATTTATAGTAAAATTGTAGCGAGAACTGTGGTATTCCTCGTCTTGTACTTGGATGACATTCTCCTGATAGGAAAGGACATTCCTATTCTATAATCAGTCAAAGGATTCTTGTCACAAAGGTGTTCCCCTCCGAAAGACGGCCAAGACATGGACGATCTTGCCTGAAATTCGGGGCAGATGCTAATTGGTGCTATCCGTCTACCTCTCCGAGGATGCCAAGTTGATTTATGGCACCATGTATCGGAGGTTTAGACAGATGCGGCCGATGTAGCAGACTTCGTCAGATTCCCCCTCGCTTGAGGGGTTTTTGATTGTGGGGACGCTCTTCCCTGCAGGCGCAAGCCCCTGTAGTTAATTACGCTACAGCATCGCGGTAGCAACTTTTTCCTTCTCCAGATGTTCACTTCGTGTCGTGGGTGTTTGTTTTATTTGTGGTTGCCCGTGGATTGTATACGGAGACTGGGTTATATCGTCGCCCGTAGGGCGTGAACTAGTCCAAATCCGTATTATCTTAGATTTGGGTTTGGGGGTTTGGGTTTAAGGATATGTTAGCCTCGTTTGAGACTGAGATCGACTTAAACGTTTGTTAAGGATACATTAGTCTAGCTTTCAGACTAAGATCAACTTAACGGGATCGTTTAGATCCAACAAGAGAGCAATTGGGGGAAAGGGCTCTATTGTTTAGTTTAATGACATTACGGTCGATAGCTAGTTTAAGGACATTGCGGTCCAATATTAGTTTTAAGACAGTGCGGTCAAGGTTAAGGACATCGTAGTTCGAGGGTTTAAGGACCCCACAGTCTGGCGTTAGTTTTAAGACATCACGGTCAAGGTTAAGGACGTCATAGTCCGTTGTTAGTTTTAAGACATTCCGGTCAAGGTTAAGGACCTCATAGTCCATGAGTTTAAGGACCCCACAGTCCGGCGTTAGTTTTAAGACATCCCGGTCAAGGTTAAGGACCTCATAGTCCATGAGTTTAAGGACCCCACAGTCCGTGAAATGTATGTGGTTATCGGGACCCGTCACCTCTTTGAAGACGTTGAGGAATTACAACGCTAAGTATCAAAGGAGTGAAGAGATGTACCCTTGAACCAAGGTAGATTAAGTGATCTGTAGTCCAATTTGGAAATGAAGATCAATTATTAAATTATGAGCCCATTGGCCCAGTTAAGTTTGAATTAAGGACTTATGGCCTTTTTGGGCTAAGTCCAATCATGTTTCATATTGACCCTCTGTTGGTTCATTGAAGGAGAGGCTTTGCATCTAGAAACTTAGACAATTGGGCTAAAGCTAGTGTTAAACACTAGAGGCCAATAGTGCTGAACACTGGGAAATAAGATTATCAGATTAGTGTTAAACACTAAAAATTGTGATTCTCGAATCAGTTTTAAACACTAATAAATAACAGTGTTAAACACTGGCAACCAAGTTATCAGTTTGGTGTTAAACATTGGCAAAGAGGAGATCACGTGGGAGCACGTGATGGCATCCAAAAGGTGGGGCCAGATCTCCTCATTTTGTTATACAGATAAGTGTTTAACACTTTTTATTCTGACAGCCATCACGTGTGGGCACGTGATGGGGCTCACGCTTTGATCTGTTAGAATGTTCATTAGGGGTCACATGGTGACACGTGAGGGCGCCCTGCTTCCCTTTATTTTGTTCTGCCAAAAGCATTGAATACTTTGGAGCATCACGTGCTGTCACGTGATGGATATTTGGATGTTTGTCTATCAGAGCCCCAGCCAAGGGGTCACGTGGTAGCACGTGAGAGCTCCCTAGAGCTCTTTTCTGTTTCTTTTGCCTTTTTCTCTGTGTGCTTCAGGGTTCACGTGGGGCACGTGAGACATTGCCTCAAAGTTCTTTTCTGTGGATCTTTGCAGAGGTCACGTGATAGCACGTAGCTCTGGCTCTTTGCATATTTTAAAGATTTTTTCATCTTTTAAGAATTAAATTCTTCATAGGGTCAAACCCTAACAATAAACTTTAGAGGAATTAAATTCCTGTTCTTCTGAAGAATTACATTCTTAAATAGGGTTAAACCCTAATTTCTTTTATGTAAAGAATTAAATTCTGGTATAGGGTGAAACTCTAATTCTTTTTTTTTAAGGGAATTAAATTCCTGTGAGTTTTGAGAGAATTCAGTTCTCAATTAGGGTTAAACCCTGGTTCTGTCCATTTTGAAGGAATTAAATTCCTAGGGTTAAACCCTAATTTTATCTCAAAGGAATTAAATTCCTATCATTCTGTGAGAATTAAATTCTCAAAACTCAATTCCTCATCTATGTTTTAGATCTGCATGGCAGGATCTCAACCCAATGAGAATTAAATTCTCAATTCATGGGGAGATATGCATTTTGCAGATCCTCCACCAGAGAAAGAACTAAGTTCTTTTCTTTATATAAGAGTTAAACTCTTTTGAGAATTAAATTCTCTTTTTAAGCTTCCCTTTTCTTTTCTTACCTAAGGTTTTTTTTTTGTAAAGAATCAAATTCTTCCTTTTGAATTTTTAAGATTCCAAGGCTCTATATCTCTCTCTCTGTATCTCTCTCCAAAAAAGAAAGGTCCTTCTCTTCTTTTCTTGGCTCCTATTTATAGAAGAAGGAAAAGAATCAATCTGTTTGATAAATCTCTCATTGAAAGATTTGATTTATATTTATTATTAATCTGGGCCTTTAGATTATTAGGTGAATTTTATTCACCATTGGATTTTAAATCCAAAGATATCTCTTTGTTATTTCGGTTAGATTTAAGGGGAAATCTTTCCAAGTCCAAGATTTTTCCATAAATTGGTGATATTTAATCACCTTTAGATTTTTAATCCAACGGTTTCAGATAATCCCTTTTCATTTTGGAAAGATTTGAAAGATCTTCCCTCAGAATTTAATTCTGCCAAAGAATAAGGCTTTTAAAGCCGGTCACGTGTGGCCACGTGACCCCTGGTCACGTGTAGGCACGTGACCCCAGGAATGGGCTTTTCTTCTTCTGCACTCTTTTTCCTTGCCGCTGCTTAACGATCAGCTGCCGACACGTGACCACTGGTCACGTGTGAGCACGTGATGCCTCTTCTGAAGCTTCTTCTTGACTTTTAATTAGAGAACAAATATGCTCTATGCCGTTGCTTAACCATCACGTACCAACACGTGACCACTGGTCACGTGTTGGCACGTGATGCCTCTTCTGAATCTTTTCCTGATTTTTAATCAGGGAACAAATGCCCCCATAGCGTTGTTCTCACGTGTCTGCACGTGACTGCAACGCTATCACTTTTGTGACCGTCGAATCTGCCTTGGGAGTAGGGTGGATGAAGCGTTTCCCATCCCATCCTCTAAATGCCAATGTCCTTTCAGAAGAGCCTCCACTTTGCTCATTTTTCTCCTTTGAGAACTTTCTTCCTTTGAGAATTTAATTCTCTTTCTCAGAGCTTAGTTCTCTGTTGTGTATGTGCAGTGTTGCTTTATCAAGGCTGGTGCTCACGTGTTGCGCATGCAGGGCTCTGCTTGATGGGGACGTTTCATTTCCCTGATCTGATTCCAATGCGTCGTTGGATTTCATTCCCAACGCTCTCCCCTTCTTTCCGGGCTTTGAGAATAGTCCCACCATGCACAACATTTTTTATGCATAGCATTAAATGCTCCCCTTTATAACCTGAAACCATGCCTTTCTTCCTTTCCTCACAGAGAAACCCATTTATACCTTAAGGTGATCATCTTTGAGAGACCGATTAATCGCCATGGCTTGCAATCGTCCCCATGCTCGTCGGCAACCTTAGGAGGTGCCTATTGAGGAGATAATCCCTCGCTTCTCTGCGCGGCTGGCAGATTCCCTTCTTACCGACGCTCAATGTGACACGGTGATGTACGAGCTACTGACTCGTCGGGGCTCTCCTCTTCCCATGGGCTCCATTTGGCTCCGGATGATCCTCCTGTCTGTGCTTGCCGATATACCCCCTCATCCAGCGGAGATGACTTCGGCGATCCTTGACGTGGCGGAGGACAAGCTTGAGTGCTTTCATGAGGCTTGTCTAATCACTCAAGCTCTGAAGGATCACTCAGTTCATATATTCAATCAGATAAGAGCCCGTCGGGCCGTCATGTCTGCCTTCGCTGATGAGCACGGCTCCAACCGATGGGGAGCGACTCCTCGCGAAAACCGTCTTTTTGACGTGTTGGAGAAGGCGGAAAGGGAGCTGGAGAATTTTGTGTTTTGCTTTGTTAACCCTTGTATTTCTGATCCCTTGTTTGGTGATCTTTTCCCGATTGTGTAGTATGTTTGAATCAATGTACTCCTTTTATCATTGGCGGTTTGCATGCTTTCTGTTGAATTTTCATGTTTGTCAGATAGTCGTACGTGTGTATTGCTTGCGTAGATGAGCTGCCTGTTTTTCTCATGGGAATTTTCTTTAATTGCGAGCATTATCGTTACGTTGCATGCGCATCAGTGTCTCGGGTAACATTTCCTTTTAAACATTCGTACAGTTGCAAATGCGTGCCTGATAGGATACAGATCAAAAACTTTCCTTGTTATCTCCCGTATTGGGTGGTTTGTGCTGGCTTTAGATCGAGTATTGTTGTCGAACGGAGGTTTATGAATGAAGACATATTTTTCTTTTCAATGATGTGTTTCTTTTCATCGAACGTGTTCTGCGGATAGTTTATCTTGATCTCTTTGCAGGCCAACGATGGCTTAGGATTCAGGGTTAAGATCTGCCTCCTAATACTTTTGAGCTTTATGAGCCGTGAGGGTCTCATAAAGAGTTTTTCTCCCTACAGGTCGAGAGGATCCCATAGGTGTAAGTTCTCCTTAAGAACCGTGAGAATTCTTAAGCGGGTTTTCCCTTGGGAGTCGTAAGGATCTCGCAAGAGAGTTTTTCTTCCCTACAGGTCGTGAGGACCTGCAAGTGCTGGGTGCAGTCGTCCTTATCCGTATTTCACGGGGTCAGGGGTTGCTTTGGGATGTTTTTCAAGGTACCGTAGTTTAAAGACATCGCGGTCAAGGTTAAGGACATCATAGTCCATGGGTTTAAGGACTCTACAGTCCAACGTTAGTTTTAAGACATCACGGTCAAGGTTAAGGACGTCATAGTCCGTGGATTTAAGGACTCCACAGTCCGATGTTAGTTTTAAGACATCACGGTCAAGGTTAAGGACGTCATAGTCCGTGGATTTAAGGACTCCACAGTCCAATGTTAGTTTTAAGACATCACGGTCAAGGTTAAGGACGTCATAGTCCGTGGATTTAAGGACTCCACAGTCTAATGTTAGTTTTAAGACATCACGGTCAAGGTTAAGGACCTCATAGTCCGTGGATTTAAGGACTCCACGGTCCAATGTTAGTTTTAAGACATCACGGTCAAGGTTAAAGACCTCTTAGTCCATGGATTTAAGGACTCCACAGTCCAACGTTAGTTTTAAGACATCACGGTCAAGCTTAAGGACGTCATAGTCCGTGGATTTAAGGACTCCACAGTCCGATGTTAGTTTTAAGACATCACGGTCAAGGTTAAGGACGTCATAGTCCGTGGATTTAAGGACTCCACAGTCCGATGTTAGTTTTAAGACATCACGGTCAAGGTTAAGGACGTCATAGTCCGTGGATTTAAGGACTCCACAGTCCGATGTTAGTTTTAAGACATCACGGTCAAGGTTAAGGACGTCATAGTCCGTTGATTTAAGGACTCCACAGTCCGATGTTAGTTTTAAGACATCTCGGTCAAGGTTAAGGACCTCATAGTCCGTGGATTTAAGGACTCTACAGTCCATGAACGCGTGGTTACTGGGACCCGTCACCTCTTTGAAGACGTTGAGGAATTACAACGCCAAATATCAAAGGAGTGAAGAGATGTACCCTTTAACCCAGGTAAAATCAGTCTAGAATCATCATGGTTGATCGTTAGTTTTAAGACATTACGGTCGAGGTTAAGGACATCATAGTCCGTGGATTTTAAGGACTCCACAGTCCGGTGTTTGCTCTGGATGCTTCACACGGGTTCACTGTCGTGCTTGGCGAGGACCAGGCTCCGCTCTGGGCGTTTTCCGCTGGGTCAAAGGGTGACGTTATCCGTGTTCCACATGACCAGGAATTTTGCACTAGATGCTTCACACGGGTTCACTGCCATGTTCGGCGAGGACTAGGCTCCGCTCTGGATGCTTCACACGGGTTCAAAGAGTGACGTTATCCACGTTCCACATAACCAGGAATTTTGCTATAGATTCTTCACACGGGCTCACTGCCGTGTTCGGTGAGGACTAGGCTCCGCTCTGGATGCTTCACACGGGTTCACTGCCGTGCTCTGCGAGGACCAGGATCCGCTCTGGACATTTTCCACGGGATCAAAGAGTGACGTTATCCGCGTTCCACGTAACCAGGAATTTTGCTCTAGATGCTTCACACGGGCTCACTGCCGTGTTCGGCGAGGACTAGGCTCCACTCTGGATGCTTCACACGGGTTCACTGCCGTGCTCTGCGAGGACCAGGATCCGCTCTGGATGTTTTCCACGGGGTCAAAGAGTGACGTTATCCGCGTTCCACGTAACCAGGAATTTTGCTCTAGATGCTTCACACGGGTTCATTGCCGTGTTCGGCGAGGACAAGGCTCCGCTCTGGATGCTTCACACAGGTTCACTGTCGTGCTCTACGAGGACCAGGATCCACTCTGGACGTTTTCCATGGGGTCAAAGAGTGACGTTATCCGCGTTCCACGTGATCAGGAATTTTGCTGGTTGTATCCGCATTTCACAGAATGAGGGTTTGACTCTTGGTGATCTGTATATCGCCGAGTCATGGAACTGGGAGTCGCCGTTGTTCTGGTTTGCTTGATGTTGTGTCTGCTGCAACGAGACGAACGTCAAGATGATCTCTAGGCTATCTGCGACTCATCGAGATTTGGCATCTTCTTCTGATGAAACCTGGGCGAGGAGGAGTATGATCCCTTCTTTGTTTGCGCCCCTGGATTGTATATAGGGATAGATGTGACATCACCTGTAGGGCGTAAATTTCATTTTTATTTTATTTCTTTTTCCGCGATGCTCTATCATTTCAGCTTTTATATCGCGAAGGTCGCGATTGCCCCATCATTTCGGCTATTTTTCGCGGTGCCCAATCATTTCGGCTATTTATTTTATTTTTACTCGCTGCTTTTTATTGCGAGTTGCCCCATCATTTCGGCTATTTTTCATGCATACATTTTTACTTGCTGCTTTTTATTGCAAGTTGCCCCATCATTTCGGCTATTTCGTATGCATGTGTGGCTCGCTAGCCTTTTCGCTGCAAACTTGGATTTTAGACACCGATTTCGGCATCAGCACCGCTACAACTGGGATGTTGCCAGGAGCGAATCATCATTTGCCTCTGTCGATGTTGAACAAAGGTAGCTTAGTAAACAGGGTTAAGGGTCCTGTCGACTAAGGCTTTTGACTTCATGAGCCGTAAGGGTCTCACAAAGGTATTTCTCCCTACAAGTCGTGAGCATCTTGCAGGTGTGTTTTCTTCTTGGGAATCGTGAGGATTCCTAAGTGCATGTCCTCTTGCAAGTCATAAGGATCTTACAAAAGGGTTTTCTCCTTATAAATCGAGAGGACTTACAAGGGTTGTTCGCCATATGAACATATCCCTAGTCATGGATGGGGCTTGGTTAGGGAAATGTTTATTCGCGCCCGTGGATTGTATACAAGGGTCAGTATTGAGCCACTTGTAGGGCAATATCGAAGTTTGTGAGGGTTGCTTAAGAACAGGTTCAGGTCTCTGTAACTTAAGACTTTCAAGTCTTATGTGTCGTGAGGGTCCTATAAGAGAGTTCTCCTTACGAGTCGTGAGGATCTCGCAAGTGTAATTTCTCCATAGGAATCATGAGGACTCCTAAGTGTGTTGCTCCCTTGTGAGTCGTAAGGATCTCACGCGGGTGGTTTCTCCTTACAAGGTCGTGAGGACCCTGCAAGTGTCCTTTAACAAGGTTGCACCCTTTCGGGTTTTCACAAACACTCGCCGGTAGCCCTGCTGTTTTTACTCACGGAGCCCTTTCGGGTTTTCATCCGTGCCCATTTTGCTTATGGACATACCGTTTTTATTTTTTTTTCTTTTTTTTATATCGGTTTTGAGATACTGCAATCCACCGTAGTTTATCGACATCTCGGTCAACAGCTAGTTTTGGGACATAGTGGTCCATTGTTAGTTCAGGGACATTTCGGTCCGTTGTTAGTTTAAGGACGTTTCGGTCCGTTATTAGTTTAAGGACGTTTCGGTCCATTGTTAGTTTAAGGACGTTTCGGTCCGTCGTTAAAGAAGGCCGGTTACTACTTATAGAGTTCGGGCTTAGGAAGATAGCGAGCGGACATGGTCGTCGTCATCTATCATTGACCTAGGCCTTAACCCGTCAAGTGTAGTATTTCTTCAAGAAGCGACCGTTTATTGGCCTTAAAGGTCTTTCACCGTGCATATCCATGAGTAGATAGGCCCTACCCTGGTAGACCTTGTCTATGACGTATGGGCCTTCATAGTTCGGCTTGAATTTTCCCCGCTTGGCGCGATTGGGAATCATAGGTCTTTTGACCACTAGTACGAGTTCACCCTGGCGGAATGTCTTTGGCCTAGTCAATCTTTCGTAGGAGCGCGTCATCTTTGCTTTATAAGCCTCCAGATTTTGTTGCGCTATGAGCCGGGTTTCATCAAGGGCGTCAAGCTCCTCAAGCCGAAGGTGAGCATTTTCTTCGTCCGTCAGCTCGTAGTGGACTGCCACTCGTAGAGGGGGTAGCTCTATCTCGAGGGGGAGTACTGCTTCCGTACCGAATACCAACGCGTATGGCGTTGTGTTCGTGGCCGTCTTAAATGTAGTCTGATACGCCTAAAGAGCTTCTTGCAGTCTCTCGTGCCAGTCCTTTTTGTTTCGGGACACCATCTTCTTCACGATCTTTGTCAAGGTTTTGTTGAAAGCCTCAGCTAGACCGTTAGCTCGCGGATTATAAACTGAGGAATATCTCCAGTCTATATTGTGTTGCTGCGCGAAGCGGCTAATCTTGTGGCTTCTGTAGGCTAGACCGTTATCGGAGATGATCCATCGCGGAGTTCCAAACCGATAAATGACGTGCGTCTTGAAGAAATGGAGAATATTCTCCGTCTTCACCTTCCTTAACGGTACCGCTTCTGCCCACTTGGAGAAGTAGTCGGTGGTCGCTAGGATGAAACGATGTCCCCTAGACGATGCTGGTTCAATGGGGCCGATTATGTCAGTCCCCCACATTTCGAACGACAAGCAAGCCACCGTTGGATGTAGTGGATTTGGATGCTGATGGATGAAGTCCCCATGAATTTGGCATGAGTGGCATTGCTTCGCATACTCGAGGCAGTCCTGGATCATTGTGGGCCAATAATAACCCATTCGTTTGATCTTCAGCTTCATCTTTGGGCCCGCTTGATGAGAACCGCAGAGTCTGTCGTGAACTTCCTGAACGAATCTTTTTGCTTCGTCAGGTCCCAGGAATCTCAACCACAGAGAGTCAAATGACCTCTTGTACAGAGTATTATTGACGAAGGCGAAGGACAGAGCTCGTTTCACAAGCTGATGTCTTGAGGACGCATCTTCAGGCGTTCGACGGGATTTGAAGTAGTCTATGAAGACTTCTCTCCAATCTTCAACCTTCTTTTGGCCATTTATTTGCAGGGTCGTCTGCTCAGTTGCTTCCTTTTCCTCGGATGATTCCGGCGATATTTCTGCCGGAGCAAGAACCCGACGGCTTTGTACCACGATTATTACGTCATCAAGGTTCTCGTCGGCTAGTTCTGTAGCAAGCTTGGCTAATGCATCCACTTTGCTATTTTCGGCACGTGGTATGCTTTCCAAGGTGTAGGAGGGAATTTGAGTCAGCAGTCGCTGTACTCTCTCGCCATACTTTACCAGCTCTGGCTTGCATGTTTGGTAATCGCCGTTTACTTGACTGATGACCAACAGGGAGTCTCCGTATATAAGGAGGTTCTCAATTCCCATGTCGATGGCGATCACGAGACCCGCTACCAAAGCTTCGTATTCAACCTCGTTGTTCGTCCTCGGCTCTGTCAAGGAGAAAACAAAGCGCATTATCCCTCCTTGTGGAGTTACGAAGATGAGGCCTACCCCCGATTTGATTATAGGAGTGCTTTGTTTGCGCTTCTTCATGGAGGATGCTCCATCGAAATAAAGCTCCCATCGGGTATCACCACCGTCGATTGCGTCAAACACATGCTCGTCTGGCAGATCGCAATTCAGAGGAGAATCAGCAGGTATCAGATGTTCGGCGAGGAAGTCGGCAATGGCATGGCCTTTCACTGCCTTGAAAGGCTGATAGGTTATCGAGAACTCCATCAAGAGTAAGGCCCATTTAGCGAGTCGCCCCGTCAATATGGCCTTCGACATCAAATATTTAAGGGGGTCCACCTTCGAAATGAGACGGACTTCATGCGCCAACGCATAGTGCCTGAGCTTTGTTATCGCAAAGATCAACGCCAGGCAGTGTTTTTCAATGGGGGAATAGTTGCTTTCTGCCCCCAGTAGAACTCGACTTCAGTAGTAGAGCGCTCTTTCTTTCCCTTGATCGTTCTCTTGAGCCCATAATGCACCTAAGGAACCTTCGAGGGCGGTTGTATAAAGAATGAGGGGCTTTCTCTTGACCGGAGCAGTCAACATTGGAGGGCTCTGCAGGTATTGCTTGATCTCGTCTAGCGCGTTTTGGCATTTTTGGTCCCAGACGAACGGGGTTCCCTTCTTCATCAGGTGGCTGCAAGGACGGCACTTGCCTGAAAGGTTGGCTATAAATCGTCGTATATACACGAGCTTTCCTTGGAGAGACCGCAGCTGTTTGAGAGTTCTTGGCGGGGGCATTTCCATGATCGCCTTAATCTTTGACGGATCTATCTCAATACCTCGGTGTCGGATGATGAATCCCAGGAATTTGCCCGAGGAAACTCCGAATGCACACTTGAGAGGTTCATCTTCAAGTTGTATTGTCGAAGGCGTTGAAATACGGTCTTCAGATGCTCGAGATGTTCCTCGTATGATTTGCTTTTAACCACGAGATCGTCGATATAGCATTCGACGATTTCGTGTATAAGGTCATCAATGATCTTCGTCATGGCCCTCTGATAGGTGGCACCAGCATTCTTTAGATCGAAGGGCATCACCTTGTAGCAGAATATACCCAAAGGAGTCCGAAAAGCGGTATGCTTCTGGTCTTCGGGATGCATCTTTATCTGATTATACCCTGATGAGCTGTCCATGAAAGAGAAAACCTCGTGAGTGGACGTGTTATCTATCATCAGCTCGGTTACCAGTACTGGGAAATCGTCCCTCGGGCAAGCTTTATTGAGATCCCGGAAGTCCACGCATATGCGCACTGTCCCGTTTTTCTTCATCACAGAGACGATGTTGGCGATCCATTCAGGATATTGAACCTCCTGGATAAAGCCAGAGTCGATCAGCTTCTTGACCTCGGCGTTGATGCTCATCTCAAGCTCGAGCCGCATTCTTCTCAGCGCCTGTTTGACTGGCTTAACATCCGGGGATATCGCCAATTTATGGACAGCTATTTCTGGATCTAGTTCTGGCATTTCGGAATAGTTCCATGCGAAGCAATCTCTATGCTGCATAAGCACGTCTTTTAACGCAGCCACCTTTTCTTCAGATAGTAGCTCGCTGACGAATGTCGGCAGCGGGTCATTTACCGTTCCCAACTCAATCTTCTTGAGGTTATCTGCAGTAGTATGTATGCCATCTTCCAGCTCTTTCGGCGCTGGTGGAAATTCTGAGATTACCTCATCGTCATTGTTTTCGAAGCACCAAGGAAGGTCATCCATGTCCTCGGGCTCCCTTTTTGATATTGTTATCATATGACAAGTAAGAACTCGCCTCCAAGCCTGATGTGGATCTGGTTCTGCTCTTGTGGCTTTGGGTTCGTGCTTTTGTGGCGGCGTTACCCTCCAGCTGCTGGATAGAGCAAACCTGCCTTGCTGGTATTGGTGTTCGACCCAGTTCTAGAAAGTGAAGCAATCTTCGATAGGGTGTCCTATGGCTCGGTGATAAGAGCAATAGCCCGGATAAGAGACCTCGTTAACTTGCTCAGGGTGTTTAGACTCCGGAAGTGTAATCCTTCGATGTTTTAAAGCGAAGTCAAGTATCTTCCGTGTTTTATTCTAAGGAAAAGAATAAGCCTGACTCATCTTCTTCATAAGGGACAAATCCGGACCGCTCGATTTTCGATCGCGTGATTCTTTAATCCCGCGTTGTCGCTGTCGAACGCCTTTTCTGCTCTTTGACTTGTTTCTACCTCTGCGTCGGGCCTTTTGCACAACAGGTTGACAGGGAGGAGTATTTTCGTCTTTTGCAGCCTGTTGAAGAAGACGTTGCGTCCTGCCTTTCTCGTAGATGGCCATTTCGCGATTATGGTCGTCCCGAGCTTTTTGACCCACTTTCCTGATAAGCTTGTCCATTCGTTCTTCAAACGATGGACTCGGCACTTCGATCGCGGGATCTAGTTTTGATGAGGGGTTAGCATTTCCTGACAGGGCGTCCTCTTCTTCATCGAAGTTATATATGGCGTAGCTACCGTGGACTCGTTCCCGTTTCCCGGATCTCACATATCCAAGCCCAAGCGTTTCCATTCTCCCGCTGGGCAATTTACGCTGAGTCCCAGGGACATCCCAAATCCTGTTATAGAACCGAGCTTGTCGAATAGTCTGTTTTAAGGGTACCCCTTGGCGCTTCAATAGCCTTTTCAATCCGTTTGTGTAATATTTGGGCAAACGGATAGGTTGAAGCTTGTCAAGTGAAGAATCTGCGCCGTGCCAGATTTCTTTCTCGACTCTTGTTTCCGTGGACCAGTAGAACAGGATCGCCTTTTCACCTTTTCGTTTGGGAGGGACGTAAAACGTCTGCAGGTCTTGCACGCTGTGAGCTTCAAGTGCGTCAAGGTCTTTGTAGTGCTTCCGCGGAATCATGGTGATTTGCAAACTCTGATTGCCACCAGGGAATTCTTGTGCTAACGGTCGACTGGAGAACACGGCATTAACCTCATCTTCTGAGTCACTTCCAAAGATCAATATGGGGGCGGACGGTCCCGGGTTGCTGCGTCGAGACGGCCCAGCGTAAACTATCTCTTCCTCTTCTTCGGTATCACTCCCGAAAACAGGAATGGTGGCGGCGGCTTTGTTCTCCGGTTTGCGACACCTCTCCATGTCCTCGAAATCTAGCAAAAAGTACTTTGCATCTTCGTACTTGCGGACTTCGTTCACAGAGAATGGGTTCAGCTCTCCTGTCACGGTATACTCGAGACCATCCTTGAAATACTTCATACACTGATGTTGCGTAGAAGGGATGATGTTGTACTCGTGTAACTAAGGACGACCGAGCAAGGCGTTGTAGCAGGTCTTGGCATCAATGACGTGAAACTTAATGTCTGTGACGAGTAGTCCGAAGCGTAATGTTAGTATCACCGATCCGAGAGTCCGTGATGACTGAGAATCAAAACCGGAGATGGAAATTTTATCACAAGCGAGGTGCTGAATGCTCATGCAGATTTCCTTCAACACCCGAACATTAAGGAGATTGACGGAGAATCCATTATCAACCAGGATTTTGCCTATCTTGATATCGTGGCAATATCCAGAGACGTATAGGGGACGGTTGTGGTCGCACGTCCCAAGGAGAAGGTCTTAATCACCGAACGTGACATTGGCTGTGCGCACTTCTTCCAGTTCATCTTTCATCCTTTCTTCGGTGAGAAAGGCTTGGAATTGCTCGGGCTCTTGCAACGCCTTGATTAATGACTCTCTCGCTTCTTTTGATAATAAGAGGGCGTCAAGAATGCTGAGCTGCGAGGGTAGCTTCCTCAGCTGCGCTAGGATGTTGTAGTCCACCTTACTTTTCTTGGGTGGGTCCTTGGCAGCCAGCTCTTTCATAACTTGGTCATCTAAGGCGATATCCTCAGCGACCTTTTCTTTTCCCTTATCTTTTCTAGTTGCGGGTGCGAGATTCTTTTCCGGGAGTGTGCGATTGCGCAGCTGGATGTTTTCGCAGGCCTCTGGTTCTTCCTCTTTCCCTAAGATGGATTCTTTAAAGAGAGGGCCCAGAGCCATTTCCTCGTCAAAATCGCTCCCGAATGTGAGCACTTGCGATCCCCCGGCGTTGACCGTATAACAGTTACTGGTAGTACTTTTGTGTCCTTCGGTCG
Source organism: Agapanthus africanus (assembly GCA_030015575.1). Lineage (NCBI taxonomy): Eukaryota > Viridiplantae > Streptophyta > Magnoliopsida > Asparagales > Amaryllidaceae > Agapanthus > Agapanthus africanus. Next base: position 480,048,934 of record CM057350.1, read on the forward strand.
TACTTCTCTGCTCCCAACGAGTTCTGCGTTTCATTCGCTTAGAATGTTGCCGATGAGCAGCATATCCCTGCCACCATGTCTTAAAAGCGTCGCACTCCTCAGTGGGGTGTGAAATCTTCCGATGATATGAGCAGTAATTAGGGTGCCTCTCCACCCCATCGAACGTGTTTTCTTCCGAGGGTGGTAGTTTCATTCCCATTGACACGGCTTTGGCAAATCTTTTCCTCGTCTTGAATATGTTTTTATCCACGTCGGGTGTCTTTCGACCTGGCGGGAGTGCTTCGACTCTTTCGTTTAGTCGCCTGCGTTTGGCTCCTTCTGATGCGGCCATCTCACGCTCCTGGTCGGCTTTACTTTTCAAACAAATCTTGTCTAGAAATGCTTCGATCATTTCGTATGTCGGCCACACAAGCTCCGGTTCAGGCTCGGCCCCCAGTTTCTTAGTGCCAGAAGTTTTTTCATCGTCCGTATACGAGTGGGAGATCACATTACAACTCGCTACGTATCCCTCGGATTCATCCGACGAGCTCTCTCCGTTATCTTCCTCCTGAAAGAAGTGGTTGAGGAACTCTTGGAGTGTGATGGGAGTTCGCGCCTTTTGATTGTACTCCTCCAGCGCGTCAATCTGTTTCTGCAAGTCCGTACGCTTGTGCCAGGCTTTACGGGCTTCTTAGATTTTTTCTTCTTTTTCTTTAAATATTTCGACGGCTGGTTGTGAGTGCTCGGGCCATCACCACTGATCTTCGGAGTTGGGCGCGGCATCAGCATCCCTTCAATGATCTGGGGTTCCAGCGGGTTCTTCCACCTGACTACCGGGCATGTCTGGAGCTCATTCAGTATTCTTTTGGTTTTTGCTGAAAGCACGATTTCCCATGGAGCTTCTTTAATGAAAGAACAAGTTGCCCCCGGTGTGTCCATCTTCTTAGGAGTGTGAGGTTGTGGCGGGTTCACCTTCCACTTCTCGGACAGCGCAAACTTGCCCTGTAGGTATTGATCTTCAACCCATCCTTTGAAGACGAAGCAATCCTCAATCGGATGGCTTACCGTTTGATGGTAAAGGCAGTAGTTGGGGTTATTCACCTCACTGGGTTGCGGCGGTCGCCTTGGGCTTGGCAAGTTGATAAACCTGTTGCGTACCGCCAGCTCGAATAGCCTCTTCGTCTTATCCTACGGAAATGAGTAGGGGCGCTTCATTTTCTCATTATAATACCGCCGTCTTTCTTCCAGTTGATCCGCCAGCTTTGGGGCACTGGGTTGCTGCTGAGCGTTCGCAACGAAGGTTGCCTTCCCTTTACCCTTGTCATTCCGAGGTTCCGGCTTCGGGGGAGGCGATCTGTGACCCATCTGGTCCATCTGGGCTAACTTGTCGATCAAATCCTGGAACGTGGTTGGCTTAAAGAACATCATGAACTGTGAGATAGCTGCATGAGGATCTAGTGTACCCATGAACATGCCCACCGCAGGCGCTTCCTCAATGCGTTGTTCGCATTTCGACCATAAGTTTCGCCAGCGTATAGTGTACTGGACCCACGTCTCGCCTGGTTTCACCCTGGCATTAATCAATGCCGTTATCGGGGTACGTTCGCTGGCGCTCGCGAATCGCTGAGTGAATAGCAACTCCATTTCAGCGAACGTCTTGATGGAATCGTTCGGGAGTTCAGAATACCATTCGAACGCTGTTTCTGACAAGCTGCCGACGAATTGGTGAAGCAAGAGCTTTTCATTGCCGCCAGTGTTGTCACAAAGCGCCCTGAACTGGGCTACATGTTGATGGGGATTGCATGTCCCCTTATAGACATGGAATTTCAGTATTGTATAGCCCGGCGGGTACTTGATCTGGTCATACCAGCTCGAATATGGTCGCCCTGTTCTGACAACTTGACCAGCTGCCTCAGTCGCCTGGTGAACCCATATTTGTTGAGCTATATATTCGTCTAGGTCAGCTTTGGAGATTGTCTCCTCCTTGGCTGTTGACAGAGCCGGTGGAGGATTTGACGTTTCTCCCCAGTCATTTTCAAGGACGATTGGAGGATCTTCAGCAGGAGAATCTTCTTGGATCATCATTCCCACTATGTCCTGGAACAGAAGGGCCATTCGTTGTATATTGGCTGCTTGTTCGGCAGCCTCTTTATCCTTCTTTTCCAGTATCCTACGAAGGAATTCAGCGTCAGTTTCTTACTCCTGGCGTTAATCCGAGGACCCTTCGGGGCTTTCTTTTGGCCCAGTGAGTGCGGCCATCGCATTCATCATTTCTTGGAGCTTCTGTTGCTGCTCCTGAGCTTTAGTCATCGATCGCGTAAGCGGTCTGTGACCTGTAGATGTACGGCTGTCCTCTTTCCCTGACGCCATGTAGACCGTATGCACCATCATGCCCCCAGACTTAGGGCGTTTAGGCTCACCGCCTTTGGCATTTGCCGCAGGCGCGGGGATTTTCTCTGGCCTCCTTCTCTTGTAGGCCGTTGAAGTTGAGGGGGCCATTGCAGCGGGCACCCTGGCGGTTGTCGTCTTTTGTTGTTTGACAGGACGTTTCTTTTCTTCCTGCACTTTCGCCCTTTTCTGTTGACAAGAGTGATCTTGGTCAATTACCGAGCCTTGAACTTTCCGCCAGACTTTATAAATTTTGGAAGACAGCCGTTGAGGAGGCTACTCCGGCTTCGCTTCTGTAACATTCTCCGCAGGTGGAGGGGATCTTTTGAGAACCGCAGTTGGCGAATTTCTGCGTACCCTGTTTAGCAGCTCGAAACTGTTCCCGGTTGTAACAGCAGCCTCGATTTCTACCGTTGGAGCTGGTGGAGTTAGCCCGGCGGGGGAGTTGCCCCCAGTCTTCCTTATCCGGCGCCAGTGGCGACGTCGGGCATGACGGGTTGTTGGGATTGATTCAGCGACGGTTTCGTCTTGTTCCCTGTTCTGGGGAAGGGTTGCTGCCGATGTCAGCCTTTTGAAGACTGACGTTCGTTGAGAAGCTACGTCCATCCGGTCAAAAACAGATTTCTGAGCGGGAGCGGGAACGGGGGTAGTCAGTCTCGCGAAAACCGACCCTCTAGGAGGAGAAGTTGCCTTGACGACTTCGAGAGCAGCTGTCTTCTTAGGGATGGCCACCTCATGTATCATGGGCTTCTTGGCGGGCCCTTTGGAGTTCAGGCTCAGTCTGGTGAAGACCGAGGAGTTGGATGACCCGTTGAGAGGGGCCGTAGGAGTAGCAAGTCGATCAAAGACCGACTTCTTTGAAGCTTCCGGTACGGGCACTGGGATGTTAACGTTCACCGGCAGGAGCATGGTCCCAAAGAACAGACCGGTGGTAGCTTGGGTCACTTGTTCCACAGGCATAGTAAACAGGGAAGCAGCCTGCGGTCCTTAGGCTACACCTCTAAGTGAGGCGGAGCATCGGTTGCATTTGCAGTTGGAGGAGCTTGAGCAGTTGCCAGCCATTGATCCTTTTGCTTTCTGCAGCAAACGAAACACCAAATCTTAGTACTTCGAAACCCAAGGGCAACCATTAGCGAACCGCGATTGGTTCGCGAATTACAACACACGAAGTGTGGAGTGAAAAGAGGAAAAGGTCCCACCGGGTGTGCCAGAATCTGTTCTACCTCTCCGAGGATGCCAAGTTGATTTATGGCACCATGTATTGGAGGTTTAGATGGATGCGGCCGATGTAGCAGACTTCGTCAGATTCCCTCTCGCTTGAGGGGTTTTTGATTGTGGGGACGCTCTTCCCTGCAGGCGCAAGCCCCTGCAGTTAATTACGCTACTGCATCGCGGTAGCAACTTTCTCCTTCTCCAGATGTTCACTTCGTGTCATGGGTGTTTGTTTTATTTTTGGTTGCCCGTGGATTGTATACGGAGACTGAGTTATGTCGTCGCCCGTAGGGCGTGGACTAGTCTAAATCCGTATTATCTTAGATTTGGGTTTGGGGGTTTGGGTTTAAGGATACGTTAGTCTAGATTTCAGACTAAGATCAACTTAACGGGATCGTTTAGATCCAATAAGAGAGCAATTGGGGGAAGGGGATCTATTGTTTAGTTTAATGACATTACGGTCGATAGGTAGTTTAAGGACATTGCGGTCCATTGTTAGTTTTAAGACATTGCGGTCAAGGTTAAGGACATCGTAGTCCGAGGGTTTAAGGACCCCACAGTTTGGCGTTAGTTTTAAGACATCACAGTCAAGGTTAAGGACGTCATAGTCCGTTGTTAGTTTTAAGACATTCCGGTCAAGGTTAAAGACCTCATAGTCCATGAGTTTAAGGACCCCACAGTCCGGCGTTAGTTTTAAGACATCCCGGTCAAGGTTAAGGACCTCATAGTCCATGAGTTTAAGGACCCCACAGTCCGTGAAATGTATGTGGTTAACGGGACCCGTCACCTCTTTGAATACGTTGAGGAATTACAACGCCAAGTATCAAAAGAGTGAAGAGATGTACCCTTGAACCAAGGTAGATTAAGTGATCTGTAGTCCAATTTGGAAATGAAGATCAATTATTATATTATGAGCCCATTAGCCCAGTTAAGTTTGAATTGAGGACTTATGGCCTTTTTGGGCTAAGTCCAATCATGTTTCATATTGACCCTCTATTGGTTCATTGAAGGAGAGGCTTTGCCTCTAGAAACTTAGCCAATTGAGCTAAAGCTAGTGTTAAACACTAGAGGTCAATAGTGCTGAACACTGGGAAATAAGATTATCAGATTAGTGTTAAACACTAAAAATTGTGATTCTCGAATCAGTGTTAAACACTGGCAACCAAGTTATCAGTTTGGTGTTAAACATTAGCAAAGAGGAGATCACGTAGGAGCACGTGATGGCATCCAAAAGGTGGGGCCAGATCCCCCTCATTTTGTTATACAGATAAGTGTTTAACACTTTTTATTCTGACAGCCATCACGTGTGGGCACGTGATGGGTGCTCACGCTTTGATTTGTTAGAATGTTCATTAGGAGTCACGTGGTGACACGTGAGGGCACCCTGCTTCCCTTTATTTTGTTCTTCCAAAAGCATTGAATACTTTGGAGCATCACGTGCTGTCACGTGATGGAAATTTGGGTGTTTGTCTATCAAAGCCCCAGCCAAGGGGTCATGTGAGAGCGCCCTAGAGCTCTTTTCTGTTTCTTTTGCCTTTTTCTCTGTGTGCTTCAGGGGTCACGTGGGGCACGTGAGGCATTGCCTCAAAGTTCTTTTCTGTGGATCTTTGCAGAGGTCACGTGATAGCACGTGACTCTGACTCTTTGCATGTTTTAAAGATTTGTTCATCTTTTAAGAATTAAATTCTTCATAGGGTCAAACCCTAACAATAAATTTTAGAGGAATTAAATTCCTGTTTTCTTCTGAAGAATTACATTCTTAAATAGGGTTAAACCCTAATTTCTTTTCTGTAAAGAATTAAATTCTGGTATAGGGTGAAACCCTAATTCTTTTTTTTTAAGGGAATTAAATTCCTGTGAGTTTTGAGAGAATTCAGTTCTCAATTAGGGTTAAACCCTGGTTCTGTCCATTTTGAAGGAATTAAATTTCTAGGGTTAAACCCTAATTTTATCTCAAAGGAATTAAATTCCTATTATTCTGTGAGAATTAAATTCTCAAAACTCAATTCCTCCTCTATGTTTTAGATCTGCATGGCAGGATCCCAACCTAATGAGAATTAAATTCTCAATTCATGGGGAGATGTGCACTTTGCAGATCCTCCACCAGAGAAAGAACTAAGTTCTTTTCTTTATATAAGAGTTAAACTTTTTTGAGAATTAAATTCTCTTTTTAAGCTTCCCTTGTCTTTTCTTACCTAAGGTTTTTTTTGCAGAGAATCAAATTCTTCCTTTGAATTTTTAAGATTCCAAGGCTCTATATCTCTCTCTCTGTATCTCTCTCCAAAAAAGAAAGGTCCTTCTCTTCTTTTCTTGGCTCCTATTTATAGGAGAAGGAAAAGAATCAATCTATTTGGTAAATCTCTCATTGAAAGATTTGATTTATATTTATCATTAATCTGGGCCTTTAGATTATTAGGTGAATTTTATTCACCATTGGATTTTAAATCCAAAAATATCTCTTTGTTATTTCGGTTAGATTTAGGGGGAAATCTTTCCAAGTCCAAGATTTTTCTATAAATTGATGATATTTAATCATCTTTAGATTTTTAATCCAACGGTTTCAGATAATCCCTTTTCATTTTGGAAAGATTTGAAAGATCTTCCCTCAAAATTTAATTCTGCCAAAGAATAAGGCTTTTAAAGTTGGTCACGTGTGGCCACGTGACCCCTAGTCACGTGTAGGCACGTAACCCCTTGAATGGGCTTCTCTTCTTCTGCGCTCTTTTTCCTTGCCGCTGCTTAACCATCACATGCCGACACGTCACCACTGGTCACGTGTGAGCACGTGATGCCTCTTCTGAACCTTCTTCTTGACTTTTAATTAGAGAACAAATATGCTCTGTGCCGCTGCTTAACCATCACGTGCCAACACGTGACCACTGGTCACGTGTGAGCACGTGATGCCTCTTCTGAATCTTTTCCTGATTTTTAATCAGGGAACAAAAGGTTCTCCATAAAGGACCTGGGTGATGCCTCCTACATTCTGAGGATCCAGATCTATCGTGATAGATCTAAAAGGATATTGGGACTTTCACAGTCAAGGTACATTGACACCATACTGAAAAGATTTAGTTTGAAAGATTCAAAGCGCGGTAATTTACCGCTTTTCACGGAATAACCCTCTCCAAAGAGATCTTCTAAGACTGATTTGGAAATGGATCGCATAACTATTATACCCTACGGTTCTGCGGTAGGATCTATAATGTATGCTATGTAATGTACCAGACCAGATGTTGCTTACGCACTGAGCGTTATAAACAGGTATCAGTCAAACCCAGGAAAGAAGCACTGAACAGCAGTTAAGAACATTCTCAAGTACCAGAGAAGGACTAAGGAGATGTTCTTGGTGTACGGCAGTAAAGACATCCAGAACGAGTCCTTCGCTGACTCCATCTTCCAGAGTGACAAGGATGACTCCAAGTCCATGTCGGGTTATATCCTTACCCTCAATGGAGGGGTGGTCTGTTAGAAGAGCTCAAGCAGGACACCATTGCTGACTCGAAGATGGAAGCGGAGTATATCGCTGCATGTGATGCCGCGAAGGAAGCAGTCTGGATGAAGAAGTTCATTACAGAACTTCAGGCGGTTCCGTCCATTATTGATCCAATACCTCTGTATTGTGACAACAACGGGGCTATAGCTTTAGCGAAGGAACCAAGGTCCTATCAAAAGTCAAGACATATCTTGAGGCGGTACCACCTGATCAGGGAGATCGTTGATCGCCGGGAGATCGAGTTGCGAAGAGTAGAGACAGAGAACAACAATGCAGATCCACTCACAAAGGCCATCCTTCGGACACAGTTCGAGAGGCTAATCGAGATGATAGTCTGCGATATGCCAATACATGGCCCTTGTGTAAGTGGGAGATTGTTAGTGATATATGCCCTAGAGGCCATTATTATATAGTACTAGTTTGTATATTACATTATGGAAGCTTAAAATATACACAGATATAATAACAGTCTTGCTCAAAATGGTAGTATGCTACTTGGTTTGATTCTACCTCAATATGTGTATATGTTTCTTTTAGCATATCGCTAATACATATTGGTAGAGCCCTTAAGATCATTGATTGACTACCAGCGTTGTGATGGCAGTCACACTAGTGGGGGCTGGGTAGTCTATAAGCACATCCTTATACAAGTCTCTAGTCGTAGGATTATCGAGACGGGGCATCGATACTCCAGAGTATACTATTGTATATGCTTCACATCCCAGCATGGGAGATGGTTTGTCCCACAGCCATTGGTGTGTCATACCGAAGATAGTATACAGGTGCTCATTGGGTTATGAGTTACACTGGACGGACTCATTGGGAACTGCTGGTTGGTATTATACCTATCGTCAGGTAGCAGTTCCCGGGTGGCATGAGTACAGGTTCGTCCATTGACTTGACATCACTATTCGTCTCGAGTGTATTCCTATTGTACTTAGATTACTACCCTACCATGGCTCAAAGGATTCGTGCAAACAGGTAGTAGTTGGGTGCAGTCCTGAAGCACTGGGAGACAGTAGTGGTTAGATAGGATTCATCTCTCCCGGTATTAGGGGTTGATATCGCGCTGTGTTCAGAAAACCTTTACACAAAGTTCCTAGCCAGGGCAAGCGAGATTTACTAGTAGGTACTCCAACAGTTTCTCAAGATGTTTTGGGCACTACTCCGATACGACTTATTGCACTATTAAGGGTCTGACGTTTACCACCCCCTAGGCCCGATATGCGATGCTTTTAGACGAACAGACCGGACTGTACGAAGATTGTCACTGATAGACTCAGTAGGAGTTCGGATGAGTTTGCTCATCGGCCTTCTTATCGACAGATACCTGGATAGCCATTACGCACAGCTAGTGCCGCTGACGGACTTGTGGTTAAACCCACTGCTAGCGTACTGTCGAGTCTTTAGAGTCCCATACAGAGGGTTTCCCTGCTTCGGGCGAAAAAATGTAGAGGTCGTATGGTTTTACGGCAGTGTTCCGATCATATACGTGTATTGGCTACACGGATGTTGTTCGGGCAAATAATACTAGTAGGCTTTGGTTTAAGCCGGATTCTAGTATTATATTATTGGATTATTATTATCTCATTGTATTCATATTTTTCGGAATACGAATACGGGTATGTATATACGGTGAGGGCATTCTTGTAATTTCACAAGAGATGCTTCTAGAAGGGGACACCTCATTATTTGGATTTATCTATTTTTAGAACTAGATTAATGAGGTGGAAATTGGAGATATTTATGGCATGGGGTGAAGCATGGCTTATTACATTTGTTTATTGGTTTGTGTTTACTATTTAAGCATGGTTGCTATTTTCAATTGGAAAATAATCCATGCTTCATGTGAGATAATGAGTGAGCTATCCTTCATTTGCTACAAACCCTAGTTCATTTTGCTCATTTGCTTTCTCTCTCCAATTTTTCTCTCATGCTTCCTCAAAACCTAAAACCTTCACATGTGTTGTGAGCCATTAGGCCTCTTGAGATAAAATACTCTATTAAATACTCTACATCTTCTAAGCTACTTAGCTTAGCGAACTAGGTGCCTTAGTTATCTCGGTTTAGAGGTTGGAGCTTGAAGTATAGACTCTCGGGTGGATCATCTTCGACACGAGGAGGCCGACGATCAAGCGTGATCCGGATCTTCAAGGAGCTCAAAGAGAGGAGGAGGAGAAATCTCGAAGGACTAGAATCAAGGAGGTATAAATACTAACATAGTAGTTAGAATCTCCTAGTAGATATAAGTAGTTAAGGTTTCTATTAAAATCCTGGAGTTTAGTCGGTGTTGCATAGTATGAAAAAATAATTTTTTGTAAATTCTGCCTCTCTCCAAATGCATGGGGTATGCGACATCAACTTACATAGAGGTGATACGAAAAGATATGGTTGCCAAAGGCCTTAATGAAAATATATTATTCGATAGGAGTGAGTGGAGGCGGAGGATTCATGTGCTGGACCCGGCGTGATTCTCATGTTGGTTCATGTAGCCTACCTCATATACTTGGGATAAAAGGCTCAGTTGTTGTTATGAAAATGTTTTCTAACTTTTTTAAACTGACTTTATCTACACCTTTCAAAACAAACTTGATTTCAGTTTATAAACTTTTTTTACAAAACTTCACCTCCATAATCTCCTTATAAATGGTTTAGATTTCTGGTTTTTGGCTTATTTGGGTTATGGTGGGGTCCAGTAGACTTCACATGATTCGAGTGCCGGTCACGTGCTATTTACGGGTCATGGCACTGCCGCAATTCATCTTCCTCTTTTGAACATCCCAATTGTTTATGCGTCTTGTAGGGACCTTCCCGGCCGATTTCTTGTCAAAGGAAGATGGATCTCAATATTCTCTTCCTTGACTGTTGGCTTGTCAAATGTAGGTATTAAGTAAATTGTATTTGCGTAAGTAGCTGTGAAATATTCGATCGTCAAAAAAGGGTCACAATAGTTATAGATTGATTGCCTCAAGAAATTGATAACGACGCAAGCATACCTATATGGAATCCCAATAACATCCCATTCTCGGTATGTACATGATCAAGCCGACACATTGATCCGAACTGCTTTAATGTCAAACACATCATAATGCTCCGTATCTGCTTGATGAATAGAAAAAACTCTATCAGCTTCCAAATTTTTTTCAGAATTTCCTCTGACATGAGACATAACACTACGTTCCACCCTTCGGCTTTTTCTCGGCGACTATTGAAGCGATAAATCAAACATACCCTTATATGGTCCACCATTTGGAGAATATGAAAAGTATGGGCCTCACGTTTTCAGTTATTATATGATTCAACAATATTGGATGTAACATGACCATATGCGCATTCAACAAAAACATAAATAGATGTTACAGGAAACTTTAATAGATATACAACTTATTAGAAATTACATGCAACTGCCTAGAACTTACAAGCAAGTCAGTAGATGTTACATGCAACTTATTAGAAGTTAGATGCAACTTATTAGATAGTTACAGGAAACTGTCTAGATGCTGCGGGAAACTGTCCAGATAATACAAGCAACTACTCAGATGTTATATATATCTATGTCAATCAAGTTCATAACCAAATCAGGTGTATTGAGGAGTAAGAATTGAGATTGTACCTTATTCCAGAGAAGTAACAATTAGCCCAATATTGAGAATTGTAATATTCAACCAATGCGTTGTAAGCATCCATCGATTCCTTTTTCAATAAATTCATCTTCCCCATGAACTCAACCGTCGTGTACTGGTAACACGTTGTCCCCATGAGATGCGCATAAGTTTAGGCCTCCGAATTCTTCATACCAAACCTCTTGAGAAAATTTTTAAAATTCTGCTTCAAGTGAAGAATGTAAAATGAATACAATACGGTGGGAAAGCACATCCTAACCACTTATTTGATTCCCTTGTCGGAGTCGGATATAAACCCAAGGGTATGCGATGGGTGGTAGGACCTAGGACCATCAAACAACACGGCTCTCAACTGACCTAAAAAACATGTCCGATTTGTGACATTCTCTTAATCATAAATAGAGAAAGCTAACGGAAACAAACCATTGATTTCGTTATAAACAGTCTCCGCCAATAGAAGGCATTTTTCCATATTCTTGATGAATGTTCCATCAAGAAATATGAGAGGCCGGCAACCATCTTACAACTCGCCAATACAAGTACCATAACTAACAAATACCCTCATGAATTTGTCATCCGTTGATTTATTGATGCTAATTACGTTCTCGGGATTGGTTTCCATGCACTTGATTTGATACCATCTCAAAGAGTCATAAGAATGCCGATAATTGTCGAAGAGGGTCTCTTGTGCCAATTCCCTTGCATGCCATGCAATATCGTACGAAATCTTCATCCCGAACCTTTGATGGAAGTCCTTCTTAGTCATGATTGGCCGAAACCCCATTCGTGACCTCAAAATATCTACAAGCATGTCGGCTACCAATTTCTTAGTAGCTCGGGATGTCCGTCGCTTGAAATTCCTCTGGTACATGTGTGCGTCGGGTAGAAACTCTTTATAGCCCATAGAAAACTGCTCAAACATGACAAATATACAAACATTAGCGTACCTTAACACTTAAAATAATCAACAATTTGAAAAAAACGATAATTACACTTTTATATAAATAATGTATATGTTAACTCTATACCTCCGAGTACAAGGCAATACATGCAATCTTCATTGGCGTTCTTTATCCTTTTGGAAACATTCTACCATTACTCTTGAGCCATCGTTTAGTCGAAGTTGAATTGTTTCGCAATAGCAAATTGGCAAAGAGCCATCATAACTTCATAAGCACCCTTGAATATTTGAGATGTCCCCTCGATTGCGACATGCCATGTAACCAGGATATTGTTCCTCTTCATTTGATCATCTTGCCTCACTAGTGGAAAGCTTGACTCCAACTCATGTACTCGGTCATGCACAATTGCTGGAGTGGAAAACGATGATATGTGTTGACTGTTACATAGAAAACTCTTTTATTAACATATTATTACTTGCATCTATATAAATATTATAAGCAACTTATTAGATATTACAGGAAAATCTTCTTAGATATTAGGGAAATGCAACAGCTTTAACGTTATAGGAAACTTTTATAGATGTTACAGAAAACTGCTTAGAAGTTACAGGCAAATGATTTGAAGTTACAAGAGACTTTTTAGATATTACAGGCAACTGCTTAGAAGTTACAGGAAAGTTTTTAAATGTTACAGTTAACTGCTTAGAAATTACATGCAAGTGGTTAGGTGTTATAGGAACGTGCTTAGATATTACATGCAAGTGCTTAGATGTTGTAGGAAACTATCTTGTAAATTCCTCTAAAAAATCAAGTCAAATAAAGGTAAACCTGTTCATAATGGCTTGGGTATCAACAAACACTTGCATATGAATGACCTTCACGTTTGTCTCTTGATGGATACAGATCATATTTACTTAGTCATCTTCAGTTATCATCCTAACCATATGATCTTCATATTTCTCCATTTTCTATGAGAACCTCAACTTATCAACCGGTATATCAAGTTGAAATGAGATTGTTCTTTTTAATTCGAACCACATTATCGCCTCCGAGATGGTCAAGACCGCAATTTTCCTATTGGATTGTTTATATCAGAATATTGCATTTCGATACCACTCATTCTTAATCACATTTGCATGTAGATAGATGCTTTTGATCCATGTTTGCTATATAATTACAAGTTACAGGTTCTCAGGTGCTTTAAGTCTAAAACAATGCAAACCACACACATTCTCTGTAGAAATGATGCTTTCAGGACGAACTGCCGACAGACATAAAATACGAGTTTCAGCCATTCAAATCCGTCAGGTGCTGTCTACCAGTACAAGAGACAATACAAAAACAGCAGTCATTCGTGTCTTGGACAGCACGGAATACGAGGGAGGCAACGCGGAGCACTAGGGAGGCATACACAAAGTTCAAGAAGATTTAAAAGAGATGTGAAGTGAGAAGAAGACAAAAATAGTCGTCATCTTGGACTTCTGATTATTCGAGAAAACTTATAAGCGATTTTGCAAATGTGACAACGAAACTGAGAAGAACAAAACAAAAAAATATCACAGAAAAAAATTCGGGACTCAAATCCAAAATTCCGCGGCAGATTAGCTGTTGATAAAGAAGGAACCGCGGCAGTTTAGCGGCAGAATTTTCTCGGTCAACGAATAATTTTCACGGGTGTTTTGGTAACTTTGTGTCATGCCCCGCTTCTCAGTAGATGAAAACGGTGACGTGGAAAGCCCGCGACGTATTTATCCAGAGAAGATTATTCCCTAAATAAATATACTAAGCGTATTGAAACAATAATACACAATGCAAGAATAAATGGAGACTGTAAAATTTTTCAACAAACATTTTTATTTACATTCAACTTGAAATATTTACAAATACAAGAGTTCAACTGAAAAGTAAATACAATAACCGAAATGCCTAAACATGTAGCATACATAAATTGAAAGAAAATAATACCTAGCCTGAGCCTGAGCCATGATCTGGTCGTACTCCTCCTCTGTAGCATCCACCTCCTAAGTCCTCATAGAATCTAATGAACATTCCAAGAAAACAAAGATGGGTTGAATGTCCGTCAGCGAACTAGCGCTCGGTAAGTCCCAAGGTAAGGTAAAAAGTGAAAGTGATAGGTATAACATAAAATGAAGTAATATAAATGACGAGTTAAAGTATGTGAAAATGAACATGGATATATGTACTATAAGTCTCTATATGGTCACTATATTAACGTTAAGTTTCAAGTGTGAATGTCAATGCAACCGTAGAAATATTCACGAGCTCAAGAGTGGGGCCCCAGGAGCAAGGAAACACGGGTCCATTTCATGTGTTAGCATCGGGACTCCAACCTGTGGAGGAGTATATCCGACTGACATTCGAGTAAATAGAATTCGAGTAGGTTAATACGGGACCTCTAAAGTTCCGTTGGATTCACATCTGAAACTATCCTATACACCCTGAGTAATATATATTATAACTGTTAGATATTCTTAGTTGATTGCTTGGTTTATTTCAACATGTCCTGATCAAACCATGGATTGCAAAAGGGAATAATGTAGTCGAGTGCGTCAATTTAAATGCGAGTCACGTTAGTTTCAACCTTGGATCGAGTGAAATTAGTTCGAGTAGAATGAGTTCGAGTTAACGTTCAAGTTTGGGTTCAAGTTTGGATTAGAGTTCGATTTTAAGTTCAACTTTAAGTTCGCGTTTGTGTTCGAGTTATAGATTTTTCATATTACTAGATTTAATTTTGATGATTTTAAGTTCATGAGTAATCGGACAACCGATGCACATGGACGGCGGGATTTGTGTCTTTTTTCAAGACAATTTCCATTGATAACTCCGTTAATTTTGCATTGTTATCTAATCTGGATAGACAAGCACTCATTTTCTCCGACTTTTTGAGGCTCAAGAGAAATGATACCGCTTAAACCTATATTAATGTAGGGTCCTCATAGATTTATTCTTGTTTATTTATTATGTATTTACATTTCACAACGGGGTTTTATAAAAATGTTTTAATATTGTTTAAAAATAAACCTCGAGGGTGATTTATAATATTAAGAGTTTTTATAGAAATGTATTTTAGTTTCAATATTTTAGTGATAAAATCTAACTTTTAAAAGTTTATGGTATTTTTCTGAAAACTACTACTTTTGGAAATTTGATGGTATTTTATTAAAATTTTAATCTTTCATTTAAAAATATATTTTTCACAATTTGTTTTCATTGAAAATACGGATTCATTATTTTATATAATTTTCCAAAGTTTTTAATTTGTTTTAAAAAGTCGTATTTCTTTTAAAAATCATATTTTTATTTTCTTTCGAGACCGAATTCTCCGTGAGGAGTTCTGTATCTCACTCTACTATCCCAAGGACGTGCGATAATCCGCACCATCCGTAGATGGGTTCCCCTAAAAGAGTTGTAGAGGTGCAATTGTAAAGGATTTAAAAATAGAAATAAATCATTTTATAAAAGTAATGGTATTTTAATGTAATTTGTATTCTTCAAATTAAACTTATAACTAAAATATCGTGCTATAAAGCCTTAGTGTATGTGATGGGGTAGGTCATTACCCCGTGAGTTTTCTAGAAGTATATATTTCTAGGTATCAATAAAAAGATTACCTTTAAAGTTCATGGTATTTATATGAAAAAGTTCAATATGTGTTTATTTCGCATAAAATTTTAATTATATAAAAGGGCAAATGATGTGAATAACAATTTAAGGTGATATTAGAGGATTTGGAGTGAAATATTCACATAGCAAAGACGATAAAGATTTTTAAAAGAAATTTATTCAACCTAACTCCACTTTATCGATTTTTGTTTTAAGAATCGTTTTGAAGTGAAACGAAAGAGAGAGGAAAGGACTTACGGTTTTGGAACGTTGAGAAGAGAGTAAGAGAGAGAGGGAGAGGGAGAGGGAGAGGGTCTTCGTGAATCATGGTATCATCGGGAATGGTTTCGATCTTCGATGGAATGAACATGGATCGCTAACTCCACTTGACTAGTCTTAACCCTTTTTTGAACTTGGAGAATTTTTTAGAAAATTTTGATAAATTTTCAGAATAGAGGAATGCTGGGGGATGGGGTGGTATTTATAGGGTAAAAATGAGGGTGTGTGAATTAAGAATAGAATTAAAAAGAATTGAAATAGTGTTAATAGGGGAAATGAAGAGTCTCTGGTTAAATTCGGAGAAATCAAACAAGAAAATGAAGTAGAGAGGAGCTGAAGGGATGCACGGGCAAAGCACGGAAAGATTTGGGGCAATAACAACCGCATGTGGCAGCCAAAAGGGGGAAACGGGTGGTCGATCCTTGCCACGTGTCTCGATGTTTGTGTCATATGCGTTATACTTTGTTAACTCCTCATTTATCATGTTTGATTTCTCTGATACTTTTCGATTCTCCGTGTATTTCACGTGCAACTCTTGGGCTTCCGAAAAGTTAAAAAGAAAAATATAAAAAATAATTGGGACTGATGGGATTCAAACATGCAGGGTAAAGCACAACAATGGAAAATATTAACCAGTGAGCTACAGGTTGCTTTTTGCTTTTATTGAACAATTTTAACTTATAACTCCTAATCATGCTGGAATACCTTTTCTATACATTGAACCGGTTACATTTGTACAGGGATTTTAGAGTCGTTACACTTTGTATGGCTTCAGAAAATATCCCTATACTTTTATTCCAGAGCCTATAAATACCCCGAATCAGAGCAAAGAAGAGGGTTATCTAGTGTTTTAGTTTAGTTTTCGTTTAGAGTTAGAATTAGTTTAGTTTGCTTCTTCTTCATCTGAGGTTAGCCATTAAAATTTTGTAAAAGCTTGAAGTTTGAAATAAAGGTTTGTTATTCTTTATTTTTATTATCTTGCTATTTTATATCATATCTTGCTATTTAAATTCTTTAGATAAAATTGTTTTTGATTTGATAATTAGATTTTTTTTTCTTTATCCTTCTTCCTTAATCTCATTTTTAAAGCGATGATACTCAATGGATATTACTTGCTATCATGAGAACTCAAGTAATTGGCTTTCATTATCTTCACCAATCTTCTTTTCTCTTCTCTTTTTATTATTTTGTTTCATTTATAATAATGGGTGAGCAATTTCCCACTTGTTGGGGTTAAGGTGATGGTAGTATGAGGGATGATAAAATTCCTTATACATCCTTTTGATTCATCATTAAATTGAACTTCAACCAAGTTCATATCATTCTCTTTTTGGGCGCTCTATCCCTTCATGATAGATATGACCCAAAAATCCTTGACAAGTTGTGTTCGCTTCGCCGAAGGTTGGAGATAAGAGTAAAGAACGGAAAGACAAGGGTCAATTAAAACGGACTTAGTATAGCCGACAACTTGCAAGTACCCTTTTAATGCATCATAATCCACGTTGTTTCCAATTACTTTAGCATCAATTAAAAGATGAGTTAAAGAGAAGAATAAGGAATAATCATTTCTTAACTACCTAATCCAAAATCCCAACAAGTGCTCTCTTTGGACATAATACATATCACATAGATAGAAACGAACACCCATGAACATATCACATAACTCGTCTAAAACAAGAAAAATGATGTACCATCTCTCAGTAGACGATCCGTACTCATCGAGGCTAGCTATCGCGACATCGTCTTGATTGCGGTAAGTAGAACATCATAGAACACACAAGAACACAACAATCAAATGGCGTCGTTACCGGGAAGACGGTAACGTATTTCTTCTTATAATTTCTGGTTAATTTGTGTATAAAACTAACAAATTTTCAGAAATTGAAAAAAATTGAAAAAATTTCAAAAACCAAAACAAAAATCTAATCTTTTGACATTTGTTCTCTGTTATTTTGATCTGCTATCACTCTGTGTTTTAATTGAGATAATCAAAGTATAAAAATGGGACACTAGGAGAACACTGGGAACACACACAAAAATTGAACGCCCAATTTTATACTCTAGCCGTCGGTTTTCCTAATATACCCGATTTGGGCAGCCCGCCATGAGCACATTGATAAAAAAAATTGGTGAATGCTCCAGTGTTCTGTTAGTGCTCCGTTTTCATATTTTGATTTTCATGATTTGGTGTCTATAGCAGATTGTCTATCTATATCGTATTTTCGTTAAAATATCTATGTTTCGACATTTTCATATTTTAACGGATTTGCAAACAACGATCGTGCGAAGCAAAGTAAACATTCAAGAACAAGGTGATAGTTAAGTACAGTGCTAATAATCCAGGTAGTTTGACCCGCGCAACAGAACTTTCCAAGCTATCCGGGATCGATTCAACAGGTATTTCTTAACCCAAAAAATTTTGGTACGTATTTTTCTAACTCCTTCTCGCTTAAATCCGACGCTCCAATACTCTATTTTCTGCAAGATTCTTTGCAAAATTTCACTGCCAATAGCTAAAAAGAAACAAACCCATATTTGTTGCAGTACCGCCGCCTAACTTAAAAAACGATTGTTTGATAATTTGAACAAACTTTTTATTTATTGCACATTGCAACTTAATACGAACGTTTAAGGGCAAAGAACCCCAAAAAGATACGGTAAGAGATTTCATCACCCTTCTCCGTGGCCCACAAATCACGAAACTGAGCATAAATTTTACCCACATTAATTTAAAAGAAATTAGACTTTCAACCTTTAAGGAGTTCACGCTCATTAGGGAAAGTTGACTGAGTTTAGAACACCGCTTAACGTTATATTATTCACGGAGTGTCTAGAAAAGTGTTCAAGGCTCAACCGCCGAAAGAGAAGGGTTACTCCAAATTAAGGAACTTCGCGTAGGCATTGGAAAACCTCCCCTTCTCTGCACTTACCTGGTTTCGTGATCAGTTTATCTTGAGCCCGTTTCTTGACTTAGTTTTACTTCAACAATCAAGTTCTAAAGCAGGTCTAGTTGACCTAGGTGAACCCTATATGTCACGCCCCGCTTCCCGGTATACGGCGAAGGGGACACGACGAGGTCCGCTATGTACATACTCAGAAATACATACGCTAAGCGTATCTAAGCAATATAAAAATAATCACAAGAGACAAGAGATATAAAAATAACAGCAACTTTATTTAATAACATTCTTTGTACAATGCATGAAAAGTAAATACAACTGGAATAAAAAGCGATGCCTAAACAATGGCATAACAGGAATTGAAAAGAAATACTGAATAGAAGAAAAACTACAATGTCTAGAGCTCAGGGTCTTCGAGAAACTGATCCAAGTCTTCACTGGTGGGCTCGATCTCTGCTGTGTCCAGATCACCTGACGACATTCAAAGAAGAAAGAAATAGAATGTCGTCAGCGAACAGGTCGCTCGGTAAGTCCCAAAGTTAAGGGAGAAATAGAAAATACTGAATAAGAATGTATCTTTTAAAGTTGTATAATATCGTAGAATATTGTGTTAACGCTGTTGTTTGTAGCTTGGTACAGAAGGATACCAGTGTATACGAGAGGGGTCTCTATATGCTAGAGACCAGGGCAAACTGAAAGTACAAGGAACCGTTATACCACGGTACAACAGCAACAGGATTCATGTTAGATATCTTAATCTTACTGTCTCGTGCCACTTTTAACACCTTCCGTACCAATCTACCCCTTAAACCCCGTAGTGTTTTGATTGTATTGTTATATTGTATTGTATAAGTTATATAGTTGGGTGACTGACCAAAACCATGATATCAGTAACAGATGTAAACTGGATTCATGTAAATGGAAAGTATATCCATGGTATGATTCAGTCAAGTTGAATAGATTGATAACTGGATTCATGGATTCGTGTGTTCATGTTGAATTGTAATATTGTAGATTTATATAGTACTTGAATCATATTCAAGTCGGATTATGATCAGACTCAAACCCGAGTCAAACAGTAGAGATGTAAATCAAAGTCCTATAATTGCTAGGGTTCTTAGGGTAATTTATAAAACTTGAGGGGGTTTTATGTAAAAATACTTTTGTATAGTTTTCAAGATACTCCCCAAGTATTCATTATTCGTCTTTAGAATTGTAATGAGGGTGGATTTTATATTGTGACATTTCTAGTGAAAATATCCTAGTTTTGTATAAATAAAGGTATTTATCTTTAATACTGATTTATTTGAAGTTCATGGTATTTTAATGTAAAATTTATTCTTGTGATTTTTAGAAAAAGGTGGAATATTTATATTATAATAAAATAGATATTGAAATGATAAATATATATATATTTATACAAAACTAATTTTAATAAATATTTTATATTCCAAAAATCTCATTTTCTTAAGATGTCGTATTTTAAACCTTTCGAGACCGAATACTCCTTGCGGAGGTCTGAATCTCGCACTACTAAGCTCGAAGTTGCACGATAAACCGTACTATCCAGAACGGGTTCCCCAAAGTGGGTTGTAGCGGCGCTTTGCAAAGATTGTAAAATACTAATCCTTTAGAATACGGTTTTATTAAGTAAAAGGTATTTATTTGCAAAAGTCGATTTTCCGTATTTTAGATTTTAGGGTTTTCTATTTCAACTAGACTATTTCTAAATGATCTAAACAACAAGTTGTTAGAAGTCTCAAATCGCCTCTTCACCGCCAATTGTGGCCAGATAAGTACAAGTGAGGAAGGAGGGATCCGCTCACGAATCGTGAGACGGGCCTTTTAAAGTTACCTTTGCTCACATGCCTAGCCTAGACACCACAAAGTAAGGTTTAGATAAACGATCGATGTCCACAACTTATCGTATTTTCCTATTAAAAGATATTTGTTTTAAAAGTGTAACAAACCTAAAACTTTTAGAAAAGGTTTTATTAAGAAAATGGTAATTAAATGTAAAATCTTGTTTTATCGTATTCTAAGTTTTCAAGGTAGCGTGTTATGTTTGGATATGAGTGTGTGAGGAGGTAGGTCATTACCTCGGGATCTACTTTAAGATATAGCAAAGTTAAGGGGGTTAAATGTGAAAACAAAACATTGTGGTATTTAAGTGAAAAAAAATACGATATATTGAAAAAGCTATCATTTCATGTGAGGAAACTTGTTCAAATTATTTGTTAAGTGATTAATAGTCAACATAAAGATATTTAAGCATGAATGTATTGGTGAGAAGTGAGATTTTATAGAAAACCGAATCGGAAATCGGATTTGTTCCGATTCCGTCGGGTTTTGTAAATTCGTATTTTTATGAGAGAAAAGAAAGATAGAAAGGGGGACTTACGGATTTGGACAACACTAGAGAGTGAGAGGGAAGTAGAGGGTTTGCCGGTGCGTCGATTCGTCGTTGAGAGTTCCTAGCACGATCACCGGAATTTCGCCGTCGATTTCGTCAGGGCTTCGCCTTTCGCTCGTTTCCAAAGTACCAAAGTTTTCTTGAGATTTTGAGAGAGTGGGCTCAGAATTTTGGGATGAGAGGGTAGGATGTAGGGGTGTATTTATAGGGTTAGGGTAGGTGTAGGGTTTTTAATTAAAAATGTAAAAAGAAATCTGAAAAATCATTAAAATTTTGAGTAAAAGAGGTATTCAAAGCCCTCTGGAAACGATCTGCACAATTAAAGTATACAGGAGAGTGGGGAAGGTGAAGGGGCGAAATTTTGCAGTTGGAGACTCGGTCGTCCGGCCGAGTCCGGCCGGCGGCGCCGGCCCGAGTCGGCGGGTCCGCCGGCCGACTCGGCCGAGTCAGGCCGAGTCGGGGGTGCAGGAAGTGGGGGGTCGCCTGGGGTAGCTACTGGAACATCTAACTTTGTGGGTGTAGTGGGAATTTCTGGAGTTATGGCTGTTGGACTGTTGGGCTTCTATAAAATTTAAAACAAAACAATATTAAAAATAATGTGGGGCAGGGGATTTGAACTCTGGTGGCTTGGTTCAGCAGTGCAAGGTCTTACCAATGAGCTACAAGCTCTTTCTTGTAATTATGGTGTGAAATAAATACTTAAGAGATATCAGCAACATTAAATACTCCAAGTATACTTTGAATTTTAATCAATTCTTTGTACATTAAAAATGGAGTTGTTACACTATACTAACTAGGTGTGTGGTTATCGAGTCATGATTGATTTTTGTTTTACCTTTTTGTAGATAATTTCAATTCATTCTTTTGTTAATAACTAACAATAAAAATTTAAAAAAATTAAAAACCAAAATTTTATAAAAACTTCACCTCCTTTTACATCCCCTCTTCTTTTCACTTTTCTTATCATGGGTAATCCAAACCGACCAACTCTTGCCGAGCTTTGGTACCCTCAACCAAATATTTCATCATATGGTTTTTGCTTTGGTAGAACTTCCAACGATGCATCCATACCCAAAATTTCTTTAAAAGATCGGATAGAAGCTTCTAAAAAAACCAATTGGACACTGCAATCCACTTCCTATCAACCGTATCTAAGTTTCACACCTTCTTATGTTGATACCCCTTCTGAGGCAAATGTGGCAACTCTTAAAACCATGTTCATTACTGAATATATTGAACAAGCCCGTACCCAATCTTTCACACCTTTCACTACCCCGAATTCTTTAGGTCAACAATTCCAATTATTTTCCTATCAAAGTATTGATCCTAATCCTATCCATTCTACACAACCATTCAATTCCTATCAACGATACCCAACTTTCACACCCTCTTATGTTAATACTAATCTTACGGCTAATGTGGCAAATTGTCAACCCTTGGAGATATCTTGCTCTGCCAGCCTTGGATGTACTGGCACCTTTCAACTTTGAAGGAGGGGCATATCGACGACGGTATTTATGATTTTCGATTTGGTGATTCGGATATCACGTTTCTGTTATTATGGATCTCGGTATTTCTACGATTCGTTTTATGATTGATATTTCTTATGTGCACCACAGTTGCACTTGATTCGATATTTTTTTCGTGCACCCTATATCACTGGATTTATGTTTTCATGCACCTTGTGCACTTGAGATTCTTTCGCACACTTGGCGCATTTGACGTGATTTTGTGCACACCAAATGCACTTAATCGAGATTTTTCATGCATGTCAGATGCACCTGATATTGTTATCGTGCACACTCGTTGCACTTGACAAAGGTTTTCGTGCACACATGTTGCACTTAGTTTTGTTTCTGTGCAAATTCGTGGCACCTGCCTTGATTTTGATTTCCGTGTGCACCAGACGCACGTGGTATTTTTATATACTTTATTGAGATTGATTTTATTTCCAGCATCATGTTTTTACGATATGTACTACATGGTCAGTAACTGAGCAGAACCAGTCTGTGGACAGTACCGGAGTATTTTTGCATGCATCGATATTTACGGAAGGGATTTTCAGAAAGAGCTATAGTCTCAATATTTTCTTACGTGTCCATGATGACACGAAACTTACGAAGGAAACCCTTTTAAATCATTTTCAAAAGGCGGGACGTATGTGTTAAACAAAGGATACATGTACATATATAGCTATTTCCCTTATAATGAACGTCCACTACTGTGCTGTGATACGTGCATCGCACAGCGATTTAAAAAGATTTTGCATGCATTTCTATTTGGATGTTTGACGATTTCACAACGATGTGTACTATATACATGTTATAGTTTTGATTATATCATATTTGATTTTCGTAATGAGTTTTGACAATAGTGTTTCCACATTAACTCCTAGGATGGCATGACGCTTGACGGAGTTTCGATCTTGAGTTTTGCACTCGTTTTTATGCGCATGCTTTGCGCTATGTTATGTTTTATATATTCATGATTTAGAAGCCCCGAAGACCTTATGGTTTTACTGAAATGTTTTAGCATTCAAGGGGTTTAAATTTAAATTCAGAGACCGAATTTATTTAAAGGGGGAAAATTGTAATATTTCAGGAAAATAAAAATATTATTTTCGGAATTTAAATAATTAAATAATAAATATTATGGATATTTTAAAAGTATGAAGATTGGTTGTAAATGAAATGGTATAAATATATACCGATAGTTTGGAAAATATTTGGAAATCTATAATAAATATTGATTTTGAAAGAATTTACGTGATTTAGACACTTTATAAATTAATTGTATATAAGTTAATACTAAACTTGATTAATAATTCGCTAATTATGCATTAATCATGTTTATGTGCATCTTGGCATGCAACACAACATGTTGCACACAACTTTTGACGTTTCCGTATCATGAACCATGGCTTCATTTTACATTTTTATATGATTTTTGTTTTCTATTTAGATAATAGAAAAAGAAAATGAGAGATATTTTGGGACATAGGTATAGGCTTGGTAAGGTGGAGAGAGAGAGAGAGAAGGGTTCCTTTGCCATGGCTCATCCACCCTCTTCATTCTTCTTCTCACATATTCCTCTCCTCCTTCATCTCCTCATTCTCCACCTCCTCTTTCACCTCAAACACCATCAAAAAGCTGGCCAAAACCTTATACCACCTTCACTAAAAACACTCCAACCTTTACTACAAACCCTTTGGAGGCATCTAGTCGAGGTTTTGAAAACATTGAGCAACTCAAGAAAATTCTTGAGTTGCCAAATGAGGTATAATTCTAGACTTCTAGTTAAGTTTCTAGTGTTTCTTATTTTCTGGTGCAGTTTCGAGCTAATTAGAGTGGTTTGGTGATGTTTGGAAATTCTAAAAAGAGGCTTAGGGATTTATTGGATCATGAAAGTGTAAATAAGGTGTAGTGGGTGTTTTACAAGACCTTAGTGGTGTTTACTGGTCTTGACCAGAGAATTGAACCGAATACACGAACTTAGAATTTCCCCGTGTCGGTTTTCTGTGATT
Source organism: Agapanthus africanus (assembly GCA_030015575.1). Lineage (NCBI taxonomy): Eukaryota > Viridiplantae > Streptophyta > Magnoliopsida > Asparagales > Amaryllidaceae > Agapanthus > Agapanthus africanus. Next base: position 480,073,270 of record CM057350.1, read on the forward strand.
TTTTATGCTTAAAATGGATTCTGGAGCAACCTGGTATGTTTATAAGAAAAACAAACAACCACATTTACCTAGTTAGACAACTAGAAAACTACCACAGAAGAACGAAACCCAAATTCCAAGATTGGGGCGGCGGGGACGGTTACTGTAGCAGTTTGGTCGGCCAAATTTTGGCTTCTGGTGTTGGAGTTTTGCCTGTAGCTCATACTCCTTGTTCCCTTCCGAACGGCGGCCTGGACTTTGGGGCATCCGTGCCTGGGGTTCGGGGCAGATGCTATTTGGTTTTATCCGTCTACCTCTCCGAAAATACCAAGTTGATTTATGGCACCGTGGATCGGAGGTTTAGACGGATGCGGCCGATGTAGCAGACTTCGTCAGATTCCCCCTCAGGATGAGGGGTTTTTGATTATGGGGACGCTCTTCCCTGCAGGCGCAAGCCCCTGCAGTTAATTACGCTACCGCATCGCGGTAACAACTTTCTCCTTCTCCAGAATTTCACTTCGTGTCATGTGTGTTTGTTTTGTTTGTGGTTGCCCGTGGATTGTATACGGAGACTGAGTAATGCCGTCGTCCGTAGGACGTGGATAAGTCCAAATCCGTATTTACTTAGATTTGGGTTTAGTGTTTTCAGTTTAAGGATGCATTAGTCGCGTTGCGGCTAAGATCAACTTAAACTTTCGTCAAGGATACGTTAGTCCTGTTTTAGACTAAGATCAACTCAACGTAGTGATTAATTTAATGTATGGCCATCGGGACTCGTCACCTCTCTGACGTCGTTGAAGGATTACAACGATGGATATCAAAGGAGTTCGGAGATGTACCCTCGAACCAGAGTTGATTGGGAGTTTTATAATCCATTTGAATATTTAAGGATACATTAGCCGTGTTTGAGGCTAAGATCAACTTAAACGTTTGTTAAGAATACGTTAGTCCAGTTTAAGACTAAGATCAACTTAACGGGACCGTTTAGATCCAATAAAAGAGCATTTGGGATCTGTTGCGCCAGTTTAGGGACGTGGTGGTCCGATGTTAGTTTAGGGACGTCTCGGTCCGATGTTAGTTTAAGGACGTCTCGGTCCGATATTAGTTTAGGGACGTCTCGGTCCGATATTAGTTTAAGGACGTCTCGGTCCAATATTAGTTTAAGGACGTTTCGATCCACGAGTTTAAGGACCCCGCAGTCCATATGGGTGTGTGGTCGTTGGGACCCGTCACCTCTTTGACGTCGTTGAGGAATTACAACGATAGATGTCAAAGGAGTTCGGAGATGTACCCTCGAACCAGTCGTAGATCGATTTAGGAGAGCCATTTTGCTCAGTCAATTTAATTTAAGGACTTATGGCCACGATTGGGCTAAGTCCATTGCTCTTGCATTTCTTTTGCTTTTATTTTGGCTTTGCCCAAAAGGGATGCAGAGCATCAATTTTATTTGGGCCCAGCCCTTTTATTGCTTTGCAATTTATTCTGACCTGCTAGGTCTTTTTAACTTGGGCCTAGCCCTTCAAATAATGCATTGCATTTGTGCAAAGCACCAAGAATCTTTTAGATTCAGGAAAAGAAGTGCAGGGCACTTTTTAATTTCTTGATCTAAATTTAGATCAAAGAAAAGAAAAGAAAGAAATCTTTTCTTTCTTTCTGTTTCAGAGAACCAGAGGTTCATAGCAAGTGCAAGGCACTATTTATTATTTTTATTTATTTATTTATCTGAGAACCAGAGGTTCATAACAAGTGCAAGGCACTATTTTTATTATTTTTATTTATTTCCCTTTTTTTTTTTTTAAAATCCTTTGTTCTTCAGAGATTTTTCTCTTAAAAAAAAGGATTTTACCTTTCTTTTTTTTTTGTTCTTGAATAATCTCCAAGAGTTCTCTTTTCTTTTTTTTTTTGCTAGAAGTCGATTATCCATGTTGATGCCCATAGAATGAGGTCTGGGGTCCTATTTATAGTGCTCACAAATTTGTTGAATTTGTTAACAAGATCTTTTCTGAGTGATTTTGGGAATTTTCCCACCGCTGGATCTTTGATCCAAAGGCAGAAGAAAATCTTCTGGTTTTGGAAAGAACAGAAAAGATTTCATTAAATTCTCATTCTGTTTCTGCGCAACTCCCCAATGAATGACACGTGTCGCGCAGTGGAAGGCTTGCGCAACTGCGCAGACACGTGTCGCACTGTGAACCGCTTGCGCATTGCGCAATGCACGGAATTCGAAGCGTTGCTTCAGAAAATTTGAATTTTCAAAATTCAAATGAGACTTGCTCGGATTGGGGGAACAAATGCCTCCCGACCGTTGTGCTTACGTGGCGCGACGTGAGCGCAACGGTGGCGAGATCTTAGCCGTTGGATCAAGGGGGGTCAGTTGAAGGGGCGCAGGCGCCTATAAATAGGACCCTTGGTCCTTGGTAATTTTTCTTACCATCTTCAAGAATTTTAACTCTCAGAGCCAAGGCTCTTGCTTAAAAATTTTCAGAGCCTTGCTCTTTATTTCTCTCAAGAACTTTCAAGTTCAGAACTTAGAATTTCTAGGTAAAAAAAATCAGATTAATTCAAATTAAATTTAATTGACAGAGCCTTGCTCTTGTAGATCTTGGATCTAAAGAAAACCCCTTTGGGGTTTTTTTTTTAACAGAGCCTTGCTCTTGGGATCTTTTGATCTAAAGAAAACCCCATTGGGGCTTCTTCACCAGAGCCTTGCTCTCAAGATTTACAGAGGTCCTGTTCATGAGTTTTGACCCATGAACAGAGCTTTGCTCTTGGATGAACTGAAAATTTTTTTTTTTTTTTATGAGTTTTCATGGATTTTTCAGGATTCAAAAACTTCAATTCTTCTAAGTGTTGATGGATTTTCGATTATTACCACAAAGCCATGCTCTTTTAAGGAATCTTGTTCCCCTGAGACTAGAGTTTGACAAATGTCACTCTGTGACAGAGCTTTGCTCTAAAAGAGGAGATTTTCTCTTTGTCTCTAGGGACTTCCCCACCAGTGAGTGTATCCTATTGGGAACTTTTTATGAATTGACAGTCCCATCTAATGATGGGATTGTCTTATTAAATGATGCACATCATCCAGATTTTGTGGGTCCCCCTTTGGTCCCCTACCCACTGCATCACAGTGTGGAGCAAGATTTTTTTTTTTTTTAAAATGCCAAGCGTTAGGCCACTAATGATATATATATATATATATATATATATATATATATTTTTTTTTTGTCTTTCCACAGAAAACATGTCTGACGACTTGTCTTTTCCCTTCGTTCGCTCGGAAGGAGGGTTCCCCCATTCGCCAGTGGATCGGGTGGTGTTCGCTCTTATTAAAGATCGCGATCCTGAGTGCAAAAAGCTCCATCTGTGGGGAATGTGGTATAGCCAGATCATCCAAGGCCGTCGCAGTTTTAGTTCCGCCGCGCCCTCTGAGCCCATAGTTACGATCCCTTATGCGGACGAACCCCCGGTGAAGTATGCCGTGGAGGTTAAGAATTGGAATTCCGATGACCTCCTTCAGCCTGCAATCGGCGCCATCCCCGTGCAGCAGCCGCCGGCGATAGACATCTTGGGGAGGCGAATCTGTCAGGGTGAAGCACGCCCTTGGGGACAGGCTTATAATATTGGATTGACCCCGCGGCCGCTTGCCGGATATTTGCAATGGGCCCGTTACATTCTGGCGACGAAGAGGGCTCACCTGACGAAGATTGGTTTATACTCCGCCGTCTACGTCTCGCTTTTCGAGTATCCCTCTCCTCCGACGTGGTGGATAAAGGCCTTTATTGAACAATGGAATATCCCCACCCACACCTTCTTGACAGCGGATAGGGAAGTCTCCATCTCTTTGGAAGAATTTGTTGAGATTTCAGGTTTACCAGCGAGGGGGGAGCACTACGAGGAGCTGCTTCCTCCTGATGAGTACGTCTTTGCCGCCAAGCAGGTTGTATTTGACTTAACTCCGGAAAATGCCATTCAGCATCAGCACCCGGGCTTGGTGAAGGTGTTGGAGATTTATGAGGAACTGCATTTGGAATCAGGCGACCGGGGCGTCAGTTTCGCGGATTTCATTGCTCGTTTTATCCGCCCGGAGTTCCTATCAGAGCAGGGCGAGAAGTTCGCTCAGCTTGCTGACCCCTTTGGTTTCGGCTTGGACCGCCGACCTTTATCGGAAAATGACCAGTGGGATTTTTATTTCCCCGGCACTACCAGCGTCCCTTTCCCAGAGATCGTCGTTCCTGGCATGGACGAGGAGACTTTTTTCATAGGGTTCTTGGGTTTATGGTTGTGCAGCTTCGCGCTCCCCATGCACCCACGCCTCATGCGGCCCTCCGTCTTTTACCCGGCGCATCGAATGGTGGCCGGTTTGCAGTTATCGGTAGGGATCGCCGGATTGGCTTATCTTTACAATGGACTTAGCGTAGCGGCGGACGCTAGTGAGCCTGGGGTACAGCCTGCTAACTTTCCGATGCAATACTTCACTTCTTGGATGGAGTTGCATGTGCGAGGGGTGTTTGGTGCCCATAAGACTCCTCCATTCTTTGAGAAATGCGGACTCCCAAGAATCATGCGGTTGATCGGGGCTTCAATTGTGGTTGCACCTCCGCGGGAGTCTAGGGGACTGCTCCTGCGTTCACATCTAGTCGGAGCGAAGACCTCTTTTGTGGATAAGGTCATCACCATAGGCTCCGAGACCGCTAAGTCAGTGGTGTCGCTGCGTGACGACTTTAAGGGCGGGGTTTCTGTACTGAAGGCTCGGGAAATCCTTCACCTTTACTCCATTCGGCCGGGCTATCTAGTGTTTAGGCAGAATAAGACAGCCTTGTTCATGAGATATAACCCGCACCGATTTGCCCGGCAGTCAAGCTACAACCAAGGGGTCCCGTTGGAAGCCTTCTTAGAAATGCCCGTGGTCGGCCCAGAGGAGATAAAGAATGCGATGAATCATTTTACACGGCTTAACACAGGTTCTTATTTCTTCATTAGCGAACCTAGCTGTAGCCCTAAAATGCTTAATTCATATGTGGCCTGGTATGCGCATGCGATGGGCCCAATTATCTTAACGGAGAAGCGCTTGCTGGTTGACCGTAGGGGTGCGCCTCCTGGTGGTGATCGCAAGGCTCCCTTGCAGCCAAGGCTCCCGGTCGTCCCTCCGATAAAAGATGCCAGGGCTGACCGACCGCGCGTGTTGAGACCCCCGCGGGGATTGCCACTGCCTACTACGGTGGATGCACCGCCAGCGCCCCGTGCTCCCATGAAGACGGCTAATGTGGTATCACCAGGGTCCGGCGCAGGAGCAGAGATCGGGACTCGCCATCCCAAAGTGGCTGCCAAGCGTAAGGCTACTCCGAGTGGATCTAAAGCTGGGGGGCAAAAGAAGAAGAAGTCCACTCTATCCCTCGATGCGATCCTTAACTTAAAGCCTGCGGGTCCTCCCGCCGAGGCTATATGTGAGTACGGCAGCAATGAGGGTTTCGTGGTAGACCCTGAGGACACCAATTTAGCTGCCGCCATTGCAGCTTCGGAGCGATCGGCGAGGCTTGAAGCGATATTAAGTAAACTCGCTGAGTCCGGTAATCATCAGACGCTTTATTTGTCGTTTTATCGCGCTTTGTATTATTATATTTAACTAACATTTGCTCTATTTTCAACAGGTGTTTCCACTGAAGAGGCTATTGCTGCATCCTTGAAAACTTTCCAGGAGGAGGAGGAGAAGCGTGCCCTAGCAGGCGTTGGTATGTTTCACCCCTTTCCCTTTCATAAGGAAAGTTTGTTGTCTCTCTATGATATTCAACCTGACTTTCTTTTGTTTCTTTGCAGGGGTTGTATTAATTGACGCGGGGGTCCTTCCCGAGTCTGTAACTGAGGTCCTGGCTTCGTTAAAGTTGCCGCAAGAGCCTCGGCTTGACAAAACGATGAAGGATGCCTTGAAGAATCTAGAGGCATCCCTATATACGGACGAGGGAGCCTCACTCAAGGAAGCCCTAGTGGCATCCGTATCAACGGCTCGAGAGGAGCGGAAGCGGTTGAGACGCGAAGCAAGGGCACGCAGAGCTGCTTTGGCGGCGGGAGCGGGCCCTAGCACTCTTCCTCGTGCCGACACTCCTTCTGAAGCAGAGGCGAGCAGAGCTGCTTTGGCCACGGGAGCGGGCCCTAGCACGATTTCTCGTGCCGACACTCCTTCTGAAGAGGCCCCTGCCGCTCTGTCTACCGCTCATAGGCAGGTGGCGCGCACGGTTCGGGATGCAAACGATAAGTCCTCTTCAGGTAACATTTCTTTCAGAACCTTGTTGTAAGAATTATCAAGCCGTTGGCTCATACGCATTCCTTTTGCAGGGCCAAGTCCGACTGAGGGGGAGGCGGAGACCGTCGAACCCCGGGGAGCGGAGGAAGCGGTACTTGCCGAGCCCGAGCTAACAGTGAGCAACGTCATCGGGGCCACGGCGCCTGAGACAGAAATTGAAGGATCCGCTGCCGAGAGGGTCATCGATGCCGCATCTGAAGTGGCGGCAGATGAGATGATTGTCGAGCCGAAGGCAGTAGAAGTCGAGGCGCTTGAGGCTGGAGATGTCACGATGCCGATGGATGAGACAACTGTGATCGCAGGACCCGAAGGAGTAGCGGGTGAGGTGGCCATGATTCCTGAGGATGAGCCAGCCGCTCCTTCTCTGGAATCTGGCAATACTCCAATCATAGCCCTCCCCGCGTATGGTTCCTTGCCGTCTCCCGGGCTTGCAAGCACAACAACGGTTCCCATCGAGTCGGGTGACGAGGCTACGGGTGGTGGCCTGATGTCAATGGAGGAAGGAATTGCCTCAGTCTCGGCTGGCAGTTCGTCGGGTAAGTTTCGGGTTACTATCGTTTCCCCCCTTTTTTATATATCTTGCGATCTCTTCTAACAAGCTTGTCTTTGCAGGTGCGGCCAGTGCCGACGCTCCATTGCTTGAAGGAGCACCGTCAACTACTGCTTTGGCGGTGGTCACTTCCCCGTCCTCCCTCGTGCCATCGCGGATGTTGGAAGGTATGGATTTGCGACTCACAAGTTAATCTTTTAAACGTGTAGTTCATGGACTAACGCCATACCACCGCATCTTTTCAGGAGTGCTTTTTGATCATCTATATCAAGTGTTGCTCCCACACTTCTCCTTCCCATCCGAACTTGCTTCTCCTTCTAGTGGCGCTGGTGAGTGTACGTTCAATACAATATCTTTGTTCATCCCCTTTTTCTAGCAATTGAATGATTTCTGACTTTTCCCTTTCTTTATTGCAGTGCCACAAATCGAAGGAGGGGATACCAGACCTGCCGCGCTTCCGGCCCTTCCGGCTCTGCCGTCCGTTGCTTCTGGTATAGCAAATTCCTTTTTTTTGGTAATCCTTAAATATCTCTTGAACCATCGTTTAACCATGTTTTGTTTTGCAGCTATTGTTCCGGCTCCGGTCCCTTTTGAGTCTCGCGTCTTTCTACCGACAGGCCCTTTCTTGAGACGCCCATCTTCAAAGGGTGCTGTGATGAGTTTGGGCATGCTGAGCGGGTACATCGAAGAGCTTAACATGGATGCTCTCCCTTCTGCCGTAGATTTTTCTGTGGATGTTAATCCAATGTTGGCGGCGCTCGTAACTTTTCATAACGAAGGCGTCGTCAGATCTTGGGTTAATCACTGCAGGGAGATCGAGGCCTGTCTATACCGGCTGGAGTCGACGCGCCCTTCTCCCGAAGTTTTAGCCCTGAGCACCCAACGCATAACTTGGCTCGAGCAAAGCACTTCGCACTCCCGCCACTTGGAGCAAGAAGCAGCTTTAAGACTAAGGGAATGCCAAAAGACCTCGAACGAAACGGCCCATCTGCGCGCTGAGGTTGAGGCAAATGCTATCCAAGTGAAGACTATCTTTGAGGGTCTCTTGGAGCGCATCTCCCATGGGCTAAACTTGAAGCGGAAACTCGACGTAGCTGAGCGCAATATTCCAAGTCGGGAAGCTGCCTATCAAGTCGTGAGGGAGCAGCTTGCGTCGGTCTTGCAGCAACGAGCCCAAGTGGAGGCAGAGCTGGCGGTGGTAGCCGATCGGGAAAAGGCCTGGAAGGAAGTGTGCGAACAACTGATAAAGCTACTTAAGATGCTTCCTTCCCAGTAGCTGCCTTTGTATCAATGTATTTGTAAAATTTTCCTTTAAAATAATATGTATCTATTCTTTATTCTTTTGTACGATTCATCTTGTATTTGATTGAAGTCAATGAATAAAGATACACATTTTCTTTTGCAATGTCTTGTATGCACTTTTTCTTTCTGCATTCTCTTATTATCAGCATGTTGTCTTTGATAAACATAATTGGCAGATAACTTATTTTTTTTTTTTCCAAGAGATAGCGATGGCTTAGGCTGCAGGTTCAGATCTACTGTCTAAGACTTTTCAACTCTATAAGCCGTGAGGGTCTCATAGAGACTTTTCTCCCTACGGATCTAGAGGATCTCGCAGGTGGATTTTCTCCTTAGGAATCGTGAGGATTCCTAAGCGTGGTTTTCTCTTATAAGTCCTAAGGATCTTATAAGAGAATTTTCCCTCTTACGAGTCGAGAGGATTCGTAAGTGGTTGTTTCCCTCCTCGTCGAAATTCGACTTCGGAGAGTGAGACCCGTGAATAGTATGCAAGAGACCAGTTTGGATTGACTTGCAGGGCCCCATTGCTCAGAAAGCAAGACTTCCTTGCTGTCTGAGACTTCTTCTTACAAATTGAGACGAATCGGGGATCTGTCTGCAGTTGTAGCGGAACAGTTGACATGGGTTAAGAAGCTCTCATCACGGAGTGTTTGTATCCGTGAGTCGAGGAGTTTGCTGGGATTATTTGTTTCCCAAGCGCCAAGGATTATTTGTTTCCTTGGGGTTTGAAACGAGTCGAGGATTCCTACGGAGGCTCTGGTAGCTCTGCGGGTCGACGCGGATCAGGAAGCTCTCGTCAAGGAGTGTTTGTATCCGTGAGTCGAGGAGTTTGCTGGGATTATTTGTTTCCCAAGCGCCAAGGATTATTTGTTTCCTTGGGGTTTGAAACGAGTCGAGGGTTCCTACGGAGGCACTGGTGGCTCTGCGGGTCGACGCGGATCAGAAGGCTCTCGTCAAAGAGTGTTTGTATCCGTGAGTTGAGGAGTTTGCTGGGATTATTTGTTTCCCAAGCGCCAAGGATTATTTGTTTCCTTGGGGTTTGAAACGAGTCGAGGGTTCCTACGGAGGCACTGGTGGCTCTGTGGGTCGACGCGGATCAGAAGGCTCTCGTCAAGGAGTGTTTGTATCCGTGAGTTGAGGAGTTTGCTGGGATTATTTATTTCCCAAGCGCCAAGGATTATTTGTTTCCTTGGGGTTTGAAACGAGTCGAGGGTTCCTACGGAGGCACTGGTGGCTCTGTGGGTCGACGCGGATCAGAAGGCTCTCGTCAAGGAGTGTTTGTATCCGTGAGTTGAGGAGTTTGCTGGGATTATTTGTTTCCCAAGCGCCAAGGATTATTTGTTTCCTTGGGGTTTGAAACGAGTCGAGGGTTCCTACGGAGGCACTGGTGGCTCTGCGGGTCGACGCGGATCAGAAGGCTCTCGTCAAGGAGTGTTTGTATCCGTGAGTCGAGGAATTTTTTGTTGAAGTTACTGGCTTCTTCGGTTGAAATGAACCGGTGAGGTTTGGGGTTCGTCGTCCGACGGAATCCGCTGGGAAAGTATGGTTCATTCTTCGTTTACGCCCTTGGATTGTATACAGGGATCGATGCGATATTAACTGTAGGGCCAAAGTTTTATTATTTCTTCTTTTATTTTATTTTATTTCCGCGATGCTCTATCATTTCAGCTTTTATATCGCGAAGGTCGCGATTGCCCAATCATTTCGGCTATTTTTCGCGGTGCCCAATCATTTCGGCTATATATATTTTTTATTTTTTACTCGTTGCTTTTTATTACGAGTTGCCCAATCATTTCGGCTATTTTGCATGTATACATTTTTACTTGCTGCTTTTTTTATTGCAAGTCGCCCCATCATTTCGGCTATTTCGTATGCATGTGCGGCCTACTGGCTTTTCGCTGTAAACCTGAAATTGGACACCGATTTCGGCATCAGCACCGCTACAACTGGGATATTACCAGGAGCGAATCATCATTTGCCTCTGCCGTTGTCGAACAAAGGAGGCTTAGCGACCAGGGTTAGGGTCCTGTCGGCTAAGACTTTTGACTTCATGAGCCGTAAGGGTCTCGTGAAGGTATTTCTCCCTACAAGTCGTGAGGATCTTGTAGGTGTATTTTCTCCTTAGGAATCGTGAGGGTTCCTAAGTGTTTTGTTCCTCTGTAAGTCGTAAGGATCCTACAGGAGGGTTTTCTCCTCATAAATCGAGGGGATTTATAAGGGTTGTTCACCATGCGAACGTATTCCCAATTACGGATGAAATTTGGCTAGGGAAATGTTTATTCGCGCCCGTGGATTGTATACAAGGGTCAATACTGAGCCACTTGTAGGGCAATATTGAAAGTTTGTGGGGGTTTGCTTAAGCACAGGTTTAGGTCTCTGTGACTTAAGACTTTCAAATCCTATGAGCCGTGAGGGTCCCATAAGAGAGTTCTCCTTACGAGTCGTGAGGATCTCGCAAGTGTGTTTTCTCCTTAGGAATCGTGGGGATCCCTAAGTGTGTTGCTCCTTTGTGAGTCGTAAGGATCTCACGCAGGTGGTTTCTCCTTATAAGGTCGAGAAGACCCTATAAGTGTCTTTTAACGAGGTTGCGCCCTTTCGGGTTTTCACGAACACTCGCCGGTAGCCCTGCTGTTTTTACTCACGGAGCCCTTTCAGGTTTTCATCCGTGCCCTTTTTGCTTATGGACATACCGTTTTTTTTTTGTTTTTTTTTTTTTTTTTTTACACCCTTTGTTATTGAGATCCTTTCACCCTTTGTTATTGAGATCGTGACTTTTCAACTCTCCATATTAATAATAATTACGATATTTATAACAAGTATATATGGTTTTACCAAATCCCACTCCATATATCATATGGTGTTAGCAGCATACTCATTGGTAATACCTTGCATTGCTGAACCAAGCCGCCAGCGTTCGAATCCCATACCCCACATACTTTTGTGCACTTGATTGTATCATGTTTGATAATACATGGAAATCTTTCTTCTTTTTTTTTTTTACGAGGTCGCGCCCTTCCAGGTTTTCACGAACACTCGCCGGTAGCCCTGCTGTTTTTACTCACGGAGCCCTTTCGGGTTTTCATCCGTGCCCTTTTTTTTGCTTATGGACATACCGTTTTTTTTTTTTTCGTTCGTCAGCCTAAGGATGTTGCGGTAGTAGTTTAAAGACGTTTCGGTCTGCTATTAGTTTAAGGACATTTCGGTCCATCATTAAGGAAGGCCATTTACTGCTTATAGAGTTTGGGCTTAAGAAGATAGCGAGCGGACATAGTTGTCGTCATCTACCGTTGACCTAGGCCGTAGCTCATTAAGCGTAGTATTTCTTTAGGAAACGACCGTTTATTGGCCTAAAAGGCCTTTCACCGTGCATGTCCACGAGTAGATAGGCCCCACCCTGGTAGACCTTATCAATGATGTATGGGCCCTCATAGTTTGGCTCAAACTTTCCCCGCTTGGCGCGATTGGGGATCATAGGCCTTTTGACCACTAGCACGAGTTCGCCTTGACGAAATGTCCTCGGTCGGGTCAATCTTTCGTACGAGCGCGTCATCTTTGCTTTATAAGCTTCCAGATTTTGTTGTGCTAGAAGCCGGATTTCATCAAGGGCGTCAAGCTCTTCAAACCGAAGGTGAGCATTTTCTTCGTCTGTCAGCTCGTAGTGGACTGCCACTCGTAGAGAGAGTAGCTCTATCTCGAGGGGGAGTACTGCTTCTGTACCGAACACCAACGCGTATGGCGTTGTGTTCGTGGCCGTCTTGAATGTAGTTCGATACGCCCAAAGATCCTCTTGCAATCTTTCGTGCCAATCTCTCTTATTTCGTGACACTGTTTTCTTCATGATCTTCGTCAAGGTCTTGTTGAAGGCCTCAGCTAGACCGTTAGCTCGCGGATTATAAACTGAGGAATATCTCCGGTCTATATTGTGCTGCTGTGCGAAGCGGCTAATTTTATGACTTCGGTAGGCTGGCCCATTATCAGAGATGATCCTTCTTGGGGTTCCGAACCGGTATATGACATGCGTTTTGAAGAAATGGAGGATGTTCTCCGTCTTCACTTCCCTCAACGGTACCGCCTCTGCCCATTTGGAGAAGTAATCAGTTGTCGCCAAGATGAAACGATGTCCCTTTGACGATGCTGGTTCGATGGGGCCGACTATGTCGGTTCCCCACATTTCGAATGGCCAACTAGCCACCGTTGGATGCAGTGGATTGGGATGCTGATGGATGAAGTCCCCATGAATTTGGCATGAATGACATTGTCTCGCGCATTCCAGGCAATCCCGCATCATCGTGGGCCAGTAGTAGCCCATCCGTTTTATCTTCAACTTCATCTTAGGGCCTGCTTGGTGGGAACCGCAGAGTCCGTCGTGAACTTCCTGAACGACTCTTTCCGATTCGTCTGGTCCTAAGCATCTCAGCCACAGAGAATCGAATGACCTCTTGTATAGAGTATCATTGACGAAGGCGAAAGACAGGGCTCGTTTTATGAGTTGATGTCTTGCGGACGCATCTTCGGGCATTTGGTGGGACTTGAAGTAGTCTATAAAGACTTCCCTCCAATCCTCAACCTTCTTATGTTCTTTTATTTGCAAGGTCGCTTGTCTAGTCACTCCCTTCTCTTCGGGTGATTCCGAAGGTATTTCTGCGGGGGCGAGCACCTGACGACTTTGTACCATGATTCTAACGTCATCGAGGTTCTCGTCAGCCATTTCTTTAGCGAGTTTGGCCAACACGTCCGCTTTGCTGTTATCCGCGCGTGGTATGCTCTCCAAAGTATAGGAGGGAATTTGGGTTAGCAGTTGTTGCACCTTTTCACCGTATTTTACTAACTCCGGTTTGCATGTTTGGTAATCGCCGTTTACTTGACTAACGACCAGTTGCGAATCTCCGTATATGAGGAGGTTTTCAATTCCCATGTCAATGGCGATCTCGAGGCCTGCTATCAGAGCTTCGTATTCGGCTTCGTTGTTTGTCCTCGGTTCCGTCAGGGAGAACGCGTAGCGCATTATCCCTCCTTGTCGAGTTATAAAGATGAGTCCTATCCCCGATTTGATTACAGGGGTACTTTGTTTGCGTTTCTTCACGGAAGATGCTCCGTCAAAATAAAGCTCCCATCGGGTATTATCACCATCGATCGCATCAAACGCATGTTCGTCTGGAAGATCGCAGTTTAAAGGAGAGTCAGCTGGTATTGGGTGCTCAGCAAGGAAGTCGGCTATGGCCTGACCCTTCACTGCCTTGAGGGGTCGATATGTTATCGAGAACTCCATTAAGAGCAGAGCCCATTTAGCGAGTCGTCCTGTCAAGATGGCCTTTAACATTAGATATTTGAGAGGGTCCACCTTTGAAATGAGATAGACTTCATGCGCTAATGCGTAATGTCTAAGCTTTGTTATTGCGAAAATCAACGCCAGGCAGTGTTTTTCAATGGGGGAGTAATTGCTTTCTGCCCCCAGCAGCACTCGACTTAAGTAGTAAAGTGCTCTTTCTTTCCCCTGGTCATTCTCTTGTGCCCATAATGCGCCTAAAGAACCCTCAAGGGCGGTTGTATAAAGAATGAGAGGCTTCCCCTTAACCGGAGCAGCCAACACCGGCGGGTTCTGCAGGTATTGCTTGATCTCATCCAGTGCGCCTTGGCATTTTTGATCCCAAACGAATGGGGTTCCCTTCTTCATCAGGTGACTATAAGGACGGCACTTTCCTGAAAGGTTGGCTATAAATCGCCGTATGTATGCGAGTTTCCCTTGGAGAGACCGCAGCTGTTTGAGAGTCCTCGGCGGAAGCATTTCCATGATCGCTTTAATCTTTGACGGATCTATTTCAATACCTCGGTGTCGAACAACGAATCCCAGGAATTTGCCCGAGGAAACCCCGAACGCACATTTAAGAGGATTCATCTTCAAGTTGTATTGCCGAAGGCGTTGAAATACAGTCTTCAGATGCTCAAGATGTTCCTCGTATGATTTGCTTTTAACCACGAGATCGTCGATATAGCATTCGACGATTTCATGAATAAGGTCGTCGAAGATCTTTGTCATGGCCCTCTGATAAGTAGCACCGGCGTTCTTTAAACCGAAGGGCATCACTTTATAACAGAATATACCTAGAGGGGTCCTGAAGGCCGTATGCTTCTGATCTTCAGGATGCATTTTTATCTGGTTATATCCCGATGAGCCGTCCATGAAGGAGAAAACTTCATGAGTGGATGTGTTGTCTATCATCAGTTCGGTGACTGGCACTGGGAAATCATCTTTTGGGCAGGCTTTATTAAGATCCCGAAAATCCACGCATATGCGCACCGTCCCATTTTTCTTCATCACCGGGACGATGTTAGCGATCCATTCAGGGTATTGAACTTCATGGATAAAGCCGGAGTCTATCAGCTTTTTGACTTCGGCGTTGATGCTCATTTCAAGCTCGAGCCGCATTCTTCTCGGCGCCTGTTTGACTGGTTTGACGTTTGGGGATATTGCTAGTCTATGTACAGCGACTTCTGGATCTAGTCCTGGCATCTCGGAATAGTTCCATGCGAAGCAATCTTTATGCTGCACAAGGACGTCTTTTAACGCAGCCACCCTCTCTTCAGACAGCAGCTCACTGACGAATGTCGGTCGCGGATCATTTACCGTCCCCAACTCGATTTTCCTGAGGTTATCTGCAGTAGTATGTATTCCATCCTCTAGTTCTTTTGGAGCTGGGGGAAATTCTGAGATTACCTCATCGCTGCTGTTTTCAAAGCACCGAGGAAGGCTGTTCATGTCCTCGGACTCTTCTTTTAATATTGTTATCACGTGGCAAGTGCGAATTTTCTGCCAATCCCAATGCGGAGTTGGTTTTATCCTGGTGTTTTCGGGTTCGTGCTTTTGCGGCGGCGCTACCCTCCAGTTGTCAGACAACGCGAATTTGCCAAGCTGATATTGGTCCTCAACCCAATTCTTAAAGGTGAAACAATCTTCAAGCGGATGCCCTACTACTCGATGGTAAGAGCAATAATTTGGGTTGGAGACTTCGCCTGCTTGCTCAGGGTGTTTAGACTCTGGCAGTGTAAGCATTTGATGTTTTAGAGCAAGATCAAGTATTTTCCTTGTTTTGCTCCGAGGAAACGAGTATGCTCGACCCATTTTCTTCATGAGGGCTAGGTCAATAACGCTCGACCCTCGGATGCATGGCTTCTTAGCTCTGCTTTGTGGTTGTTGAGCGCCTTTCTTGCCTTTCGACTTGTTTTTGCCTCCGCGTTGAGTCCTTTTTGTATCAGGTTGGTACGGGGCAGCATCTTCATTCTTTACTGCCTGTTGAAGGAGGCGCTGTGTCTTGGCTTTCTCATAGATTGCCATTTCACGATTGTGATCATCTCGGGCTTTTTGACTCGCATCCCTTATAAGTTTGCTCACCTGGTCTTCAAATGATGGACTGGGCGGTTTTGTATCAGGAACTTTTGCTGGTTCAGGATTAGCGTCCTCCCATTGAGCGTCCGCTTCTTCATCGAAGTCATACATGACATAACAGCTGTCTACTGGCTTCCTTTTCTTTGACCGGATGTACCCGAGCCCTTTTGTTTCTATTCTCCCGTTAGGCAATTTGCATTGAGTCCCGGGAACGTTCCATACTTTGTCATAGAATTTGGCCTTTCTAACGGTTTGTTCGAAAGGTATTCCCTGGCGTTTCAGCAGTTTCCTCAAACCTTTGGTATAATATCTGGGAAGACGGATAGGCTGAAGCCTGTCGAGCGTGGGATCCGCGCCATGCCAAATTTCTTTTTCCACCTTGTTTTCTTCAGAACGGTAGAATAGGATTGCCTTCTCGCCTTTTCGTCCGGGAGGAATATAGAATGTGTGCAATTCTTCTACGCTGTTGGCGTTGAGTGCATCCAGTTCTTTGTAATGTTCAAGCGGCACCATGGTTATCTGCAGACTTCGCTCTTCATCAGCAGAAGCTTGTATTGATAGCCGAGCAGGGAATACAGCATGAACTTCATCCTCTGAATCACTGCCGAAGATTAATGAAGGAACGGATGGTCCTGGCCTGGTGGACTGGGATGGACCTGAATAAATTATATCCTCCTCCTCCTCGGTGTCACTGCCGAAGACAGGGATGGTGGCGTTAGTTTTGTTCTCCGGTTTGTGACACCTTTCCGTGTCTTCGAAACTCGGTAAGAAGTACTTGGCATCTTCATACTTGCGAACTTCATTTACGGAAAACGGATTCAACTCTCCCGCCACAGTGTACTCAAGGCCATCCCTAGAATACTTCATGCACTGATGCTGTGTAGAAGGGATGATATTGTACTCGTGTAGCCATGGTCGGCCGAGCAGAGCGTTGTAGCACGTCTTGGCGTCTATAACATGGAATTTGATGTCTGTGACGAGCAACCCGAAGCGTAGCGTCAATATCACAGATCCAAGAGTCTTTGAGGATTGAGAGTCGAAACTGGAGATAGTGATCTTGTCCCGGGTGAGGTGTTGGACGCTCATGCAAATTTCTTTTAACACCCGCACATTAAGTAGATTGACAGATGATCCGTTATCGACCAGGATTTTGCCTATCTTTATGTCATGGCAGTATCCTGAGACATAAAGGGGACGATTGTGTTCGCACGTCCCAAGGAGAAGGTCTTCATCGCCGAAAGCAACGTCGGCCGTGTGCACCTCTTCCAATTCATCCTTCATCTTTTGTTCGGCCAGGAAAGCTTGGAATTGGTCCGGATCTTGTAGGGCCTTAATCAAAGAATCCCTCGCCTCTTTTGATAGTAATAGGGCATCGAGAATGCTGAGTTGTGAGGGTAGCTTTCTCAGATGCGCCAAGACATTGTAATCCACTTTACTCCTCTTCGGATGGTTCTTGGCGGTTAACTCTTCCGCAACTTGGTCATCCAAAGCGATGTCTTCAGAGACTTTCTCTTTCCCTTTGTCTTTCTTGTTTAAGGGTCCGAGATTCTTTTCGGGTAATGTTCGATTGCGTAGCTGTATATTTTCACAAGCCTTCGGTTCTTCTTCTTTTCCCGAAGTGGATTCTTTGAAGAGGGGGCCAAGCTCTAGCTCCTCATCGGAATCGCTCCCAAATATAGGCACTTGTGACCCGGCAGTGTTAACCATGTGACAATTGCCGGCAGTTCTTTCAAGTTCTTCAGTCGTATTTCTTTGCTCTCGGCGAATTTTACGTTTTTCCCATTTAAAGCGTTGTCGATTAGCGACGTATCCTTGCCACCATCCATTGAAAGCCTTGCACTCTTGGGTAGGATGCGAGACCTTCTGATGATATAAGCAATAAGAGGGGTGCATTTCTACCACACCAGTAATTTTTCCTTCAGAGGATGGTAGCTTCATGCCCATTGATATGGCCTTAGCAAACCTCTTTTTTATCTTGAATTGGCTTTTGTCAGCGGTGGAGGCATCTTGCTCCAGCGGGATCGTCTCAGCTCTTTCATCAAGTCGCTGGCGCTTGGCCCTTTCGAATATAGCCGTCTCGCGTTCTCGATCAGCTTTGCTTTTCAATCGAGCTTCATTAAGAAACGCGCCAATCATCTCAACTGATAACCCTGGAGCTCTTGATTCGGCATTTGCCCCCAGCGTTTCAGTGCCAGAGGTCTCTTCATCATTCGTGACCGAATGAGAGATCATATGACAGCTCGCCACATACTCCTCGGATTCGTCCGATGAACTTTCTCCCTCATCTTCCTTTTGAAAGACGTGATCAAGGAAATCTTGGAGCGTAATGGGAGTCCGCGCCTTTTGGTTATATTCATCCAGCGCGTCGATCTGCTTTTGTAAGTCCGTGTGCTTGTTGCCAGGCTTCACGGGCTTCTTAGATTTCTTCTTCTTCTTTTTCGAAGATTTTGACGGCCGGCTATGAACGCTTGAACTACCACCATCGGTCTTCGGAGTCGGTCGTGGCTTCAACATCCCCTCAATAACCTGCGGTTCCAAGGGGTTCTTCCACTTGATCGCTGGACAGGTCTGAAGATCGTTTAGCATCCTCTTTGTCTTGGCTGACAATACGACCTCCCAAGGAGCTTCCTCAATGACGGAGCATGTTGCCCCCGGCGTATTCGTCCCCTTAGAGGTGTGGGGCTGCGGGGGATTCACCTTCCATTTGTCAGATAGCGCAAATTTGCCCTGACGGTACTGATTCTCAAGCCAATTCTTGAAAACGTAGCAATCCTCGATGGGATGGCCTAGCACTCGATGGTAAAGGCAGTAGTTGGGCTCGTTGACGTCGTTCGGTTGCAACGGACGTTTTGGATCTGGCAAACTTATGAGTCTGTTGCGCAACGCCAGTTCGAATAGCCTCCTTGTTTTATCGCGGGGGAAGGAGTAAGGACGTCTCATCCTGTCCTCAAGGGGTACGTATGGGCGTGTATTGTTTGGACGAGCAACCGGCTTCGATTCGCTCGGTTGTTGTTGGGCATTAGCGACAATGATCGCTTTTCCCTTTCCTTTATCGTTTCGGGAGTCCGGCTTCGGGAGAGGGGGTTTATGGCCCATCTGGTCCATCTGCGCTAATTTGTCGATCAAAGCCTGGAAGGTAGTCGGCTTGAAGAACATCATAAACTGTGAAATGGTTGCTTGTGGATCAAGTGTTCCAACAAACATTCCCACCGCTGGAGCTTCTTCTATGCGCTGTTCGCACTTCGACCATAGATTTCGCCACCGTATAGCGTACTGAACCCATGTCTCATCGGGTTTTACCCTGGCATTGATCAGTGCCGTCATCGGGGTACGCTCACTGGCACTTGCAAAACGTTGGGTGAAGAGCAGCTCCATCTCCGCAAAGGTTTTAATAGAGTCGTTGGGAAGCTCAGAATACCATTCGAACGCCGTATCTGATAGGCTTCCAACGAACTGGCGAAGCAAAAGCTTGTCGTCGCCACCGGTGTTACCGCAAAGCGCCCTGAACTGGGCAACATGTTGATGGGGATTGCCGGTCCCTTTGTAAACATGAACTTGGGAATCGTGTAACCCGGCGGGTACTTGATTTGGTCATACCAGCCCGGATATGGCCGCCCCGTTTTTACGACGTGGCCGGCTGCTTCGGCCGCATGATGAACCCTTATTTGCTGGGCTATATATTCGTCCAGATCAGTCTTAGAGATTGTATCCTCTTTAGCCGTTGATAGAACGGGCTGAGGGTTTGATGTCTCTCCCCTATCATCTCCAAGGACAATCGGGGGTTCTTCAGTCGGGGGATCTTGTTGTATCATCATCCCTATCATATCCTGGAAGAGGAGGCCCATCCGCTGTATGTTGGCTGCTTGTTCAGCAGCCTCTTTGTCTCTCTTTTCCAGTACTCGGCGGAGGAACTCGGCGTCGGTCTCTTCCTCTTGGCGTTCATCTAAGGACGTCCCAGGATTCTCTTTTGGCTCCGTGAGTGCAGCCATTGTAGTCATCATCTCCTGGAGCTTTTGTTGCTGCTCCTGAGCCTTGGTCACTGATCGGGTAAGTGGTCGGTGACCCGTAGAGGTACGACTTTCTTCCTTTCCAGAAGCCATATAAACCGTACGAACTGTTATGCCCCCTGACTTGGGGCGTTTAGGTTCACCACTCTTAAACTTTGTCAGTGTCACAGGAGCTTTCTCTGGCCTTTTTCTTTTGTGGACCATTGAGGTTGAAGGAGCCGTTGAAGTGGGCATCCTAGCATTTGTTGCCCCCTGCTGTTTAATGGGGCGGGTTTTGTCCTTCTCCACCTTTGCCTTTTTCTGGCGATGAACGTGATCTGGGTCAATCACAGAGTCTTGAACCCTCCGCCAAACCTTGTATATCTTTGACGATAGCCGTTGAGGGGGCTGTTCTTGTTTTGTTTCTGGAACTCTCTCCGCAGGTGGAGGAGATCTTTTCAAGGTAGCGGTTGGAGAGTTCTTACGCACTCTCCTCAGTAGTTCAAAGCTGTTCCCAGTCGGAACAGCAGCATTGACTTCCACCATTGGAGCGGGTGGAGTTATCCCTGAGGGGGAGTTGCCCCCTGCTTTCCTCACTCGTCGCCAATGGCGACGTCGCGCACGACGAGCCGTTGGGACTGGCTCGGAAATCGAGATGGTTTCTTGTTGCCCCTTGTTTGAGTGTGGGGTAACTGCCGATGTCAGCCTGTCGAAGACTGATGCCTTTTGACCAGCTGGGGGAGGAGTGGAAACCGTCAATCTTGTGAAGACCGACCCTCTGATGGGAGAGGCCGCTTTAATGACTTCCGAAGCAGCGGCCGTTGCCCTCTTTGGGACGGCCACTTTATAGTTCTGACCTAGCCTGGTGAAAACGGAGGCTGTCGGTTTAGTAGCGAGCGACCTGTCGACAGAGGTTGTCGAAAAGTGAGCCGGTTGAAGACCGAATTTTTACCCACTTCCGGCGCTGGTATTGGTGCAGAAAAGCTTGCAGGTGGGATCATAGTCCCGAAGAACAAGCCGGTGGTGGCTTGGGTCACCTGATCTACCGGCAGAGTAAGGAAGGAAGCCGCTTGGGGCCTATATGCTACACCTCCTGGTGAGGTGGAGCGTCCGTTGCAGCGGCATTTCGAGCAGTTGGTACAGCTAGAGGCCATTGAATCTTGAATTCTGCGCCAGGTAAAAGACCAAATCTTAGTAACTTGAAATCCGAAAACAACCATTTAATGAACCGCGATTGGTTCGCGAAGACGACACACGAAGTGTGGAGTGGAAAGAGGAAGAGGTCCCACCGGGCGTGCCAGAATCTGTTCCCCTCCGAACGGTGGCCTGGACTTTGGGGCGTCCGTGCCTGGGGTTCGGGGCAGATGCTATTTGGTTTTATCCGTCTACCTCTCCGAAGATACCAAGTTGATTTATGGCACCGTGGATCGGAGGTTTAGACGGATGCGGCCGATGTAGCAGACTTCGTCAGATTCCCCCTCAGGATGAGGGGTTTTTGATTATGGGGACGCTCTTCCCTGCAGGCGCAAGCCCCTGCAGTTAATTACGCTACCGCATCGCGGTAACAACTTTCTCCTTCTCCAGAATTTCACTTCGTGTCGTGTGTGTTTGTTTTGTTTGTGGTTGCCCGTGGATTGTATACGGAGACTGAGTAATGCCGTCGTCCGTAGGACGTGGATTAGTCCAAATCCGTATTTACTTAGATTTGGGTTTTGGGTTTTCAATTTAAGGATGCATTAGTCGCGTTGCGGCTAAGATCAACTTAAACTTTCGTCAAGGATACGTTAGTCCTGTTTTAGACTAAGATCAACTCAACGTAGTGATTAATTTAATGTATGGCCATCGGGACTCGTCACCTCTCTGACGTCGTTGAAGGATTACAACGATGGATATCAAAGGAGTTCGGAGATGTACCCTCGAACCAGAGTTGATTGGGAGTTTTATAATCCATTTGAATATTTAAGGATACATTAGCCGTGTTTGAGGCTAAGATCAACTTAAACGTTTGTTAAGGATACGTTAGTCCAGTTTAAGACTAAGATCAACTTAACGGGACCGTTTAGATCCAATAAAAGAGCATTT
This sequence comes from Agapanthus africanus, assembly GCA_030015575.1. Taxonomy (NCBI): domain Eukaryota; kingdom Viridiplantae; phylum Streptophyta; class Magnoliopsida; order Asparagales; family Amaryllidaceae; genus Agapanthus; species Agapanthus africanus. Next base: position 480,094,848 of record CM057350.1, read on the forward strand.
GGGCTCTGTTGCGCCAGTTTAGGGACGTGGTGGTCCGATGTTAGTTTAGGGACGTCTCGGTCCGATGTTAGTTTAAGGACGTCTCGGTCCGATATTAGTTTAGGGACGTCTCGGTCCGATATTAGTTTAAGGACGTTTCGGTCCAATATTAGTTTAAGGACGTTTCGGTCCACGAGTTTAAGGACCCCGCAGTCCATATGGGTGTGTGGTCGTTGGGACCCGTCACCTCTTTGACGTCGTTGAGGAATTACAACGATAGATGTCAAAGGAGTTCGGAGATGTACCCTCGAACCAGTCGTAGATCGATTTAGGAGAGCCATTTTGCTCAGTCAATTTAATTTAAGGACTTATGGCCACGATTAGGCTAAGTCCATTGCTCTTGCATTTCTTTTGCTTTTATTTGGGCTTTGCCCAAAAGGGATGCAGAGCATCAATTTTATTTGGGCCCAGCCCTTTTATTGCTTTGCAATTTATTCTGACCTGCTAGGTCTTTTTAACTTGGGCCTAGCCCTTCAAATAATGCATTGCATTTATGCAAAGCACCAAGAATCTTTTAGATTCAGGAAAAGAAGTGCAGGGCACTTTTTAATTTCTTGATCTAAATTTAGATCAAAGAAAAGAAAAGAAAGAAATCTTTTCTTTCTTTCTGTTTCAGAGAACCAGAGGTTCATAGCAAGTGCAAGGCACTATTTATTATTTTTATTTATTTATTTATCTGAGAACCAGAGGTTCATAACAAGTGCAAGGCACTATTTTTATTATTTTTATTTATTTCCCTTTTTTTTTTTTTTAAAATCCTTTGTTCTTCAGAGATTTTTCTCTTAAAAAAAAGGGTTTTTACCTTTCTTTTTTTTTGTTCTTGAATAATCTCCAAGAGTTCTCTTTTCTTTTCTTTTTTTTGCTAGAAGTCTATTATCCAAGTTGATGCCCATAGAATGAGGTCTGGGGTCCTATTTATAGTGCTCACAAATTTGTTGAATTTGTTAACAAGATCTTTTCTGAGTGATTTTGGGAATTTTCCCACCGCTGGATCTTTGATCCAAAGGCAGAAGAAAATCTTCTGGTTTTGGAAAGAACAGAAAAGATTTCATTAAATTCTCATTCTGTTTCTACGCAACTCCCCAATGAATGACACGTGTCGCGCAATAGAAGGCTTGCGCAACAGTGCTTGCGCAACTGCGCAGACACGTGTCGCGCAGCGGTGAACTTGCGCAACAGTGCTTGCGCAACTGCGCAGACACGTGTCGCGCAGCGGTGCGCTTGCGCAACTGCGCAGACACGTGTCGCACTGTGGACCGCTTGCGCATTGCGCAATGCACGGAATTCGAAGCGTTGCTTCAGAAAATTTGAATTTTCAAAATTCAAATGAGCCTTGCTCAGATTGGGGGAACACTCCTCATAACCTAGCTACTGTATTGTTAGTTTTGTCCCTATCTATCTGTGCAAAAATCTGGGAGCTTTTGAGTTGGGTTTGACGATGTTTTCCGATATTTGAAACTTAGATTTATGAAATTCTTGATGAGATTTGGTCGTTGGACATTTGTACGTCAACGAAGAGAGTTATTTGGTTGTTCTTGCATGCATAAGCTATAAATTCTAACCTATGGGCACTTCGTATGCCGTATCGGTTTTCGGACTTAGTTTTAATAATGTTGCGATATATGTGTTGATTTGTAGGTAACTTCGTGTAGAATTCCGAGACGACGAAGCACATCGACTTTGACTAAGTGAGGACTTGGCAGGTGAGTAGATGTATATCTACGGGGGAAGTCGGGTGGATGGCGTATCTCACCCCCGCAACTGTAGAATAGGTTATATGTGTGTGTGTGTGTGAGAGAGAGAGACTTGGATACCTAGTAAATAGGGTTACTAGGAGACTATAGATTAGATTTGGCGTACTTGTAGGATAGTTTACTCTTACTTTAGCTTCATAGTCGTGAGTCGTCGGCTTACTTAGTCGCACACACGCATACACTTGATATATGTGTGTGTGTGTTTGTGTGTGTATACATACATATACACGTGAGATGAGGATAGTATATGTTATATTGATATGAGTCAATATGATCGGGTATGATGCCGTGAGTATATGATATGTGATTGAGTCGAGGACACGGTATATGATATGAAATAATATAAGATCGTTGGGCGATATGTTTTCAAATATGCGATAACATGTGACTTGATGAAATAATAGATTGTACGAGACATTAGATCCGTACCAATGATTTTGATATTGATATAGTACGATGATCGATACCGTACGAATGATGATTATATAAGATATGTGACCCCTACTCTCGATTTTGGGATGACGTACGATGGATTTTACCGTACGAGACGTATATAATGATTGATCTACACTCTTGACTCGATGATGTCGTACGATGTATTATTACCATACGTGATGATATGAGGCTGGATCGCCGACTATTAGATATATCGACTCGGAATATTATAGATTTCTTATCACCTTCGATTAGGTTCTTAGTTTAGTCTTTAGTTGCGTAGATATAGGTTAACTTAGGCTCGAGTCATACCTATTTTCAAAACCGACGAATCGTATGCTTTTTCAAAGAATAATACGAGGGAAGCTATGGATTTTCAAAAGACATCTCTTTTCTCAAAACACCGTAGTCCCTACTTTTCTAAAAACAATAATTCGTGTTATTTAAACACGATAAATGGTATGGCTCGTATATAATTTTATATACCTTATTGTTGCATTGTTGTTTACTTTCTGTTATGATCTCGTCTGTTAGGACACCAGCACCATTACCGATGATGCGTATGTTCCACGTACACTTGTTTCCTGGCTCACACACATCATCATCGGTAATTGCCATGTCACGCACATAGTAAGTGCCGTTATTACCTTGTATACACTGATTGTTGTAGCTAAGTAGCATTTCTGATATCATACGCTAATTTTAACATTGTGTTTTGTATTTAGATGCCACATGCATTGTTTACCTACATTCTGATTTTATACCGCAGTTGGACTTTATGCCGATATTCATTGTCCTTTATTAGCTCATGATTTTGAGATTTCGATTTTCATGAGATTTTTAGGATTTGGGGAAAACCGCAAAGGAATTTTATAAACCTATTATCATTTCAAAAAAGAAATTGTGGTTTTCTCGTAATATGATATGTGTGGCATCCACCATGAGTTTTCTCGGTTCTTGAGCCACGTGTGTACACATACCCGATTCAAGGACAGAGACGCCGTCTGCGGGTACATAGTGGACCCGGTACAGTACCCCGGGGTAAGAGGAACGTATAGCGAGACGTTGAGCCCGGCAGGGGAGCACTACCGACCGGTGATTATGTTGGACCCGGCGGTTATCCGGAGGATACCGACGGAGTCATGAGATGGATTTGAAGGCCGTTCTGAGGATACGGTGTCCGAGATATATGAGGATATTATATTACAGATGGATACAACTTTCATGATGTTTTTGAGTGTCGATGCTGGGCACTCAGGCTTTATATTGATTTAGTGTGTCGTTGCTGGGCACACATTCGTTTATGCATTTACATTCATGCATATATTTACATATGTCTGTTACCACTTTATGACACGGACACCAGTATCTGACTTTACACATATGTCTATCTTATTATCTCTACTGTTACTCGATATTGTCGTGTTACTATTATTATTGTATTGTACTGTATGGCATAGGAGATGGTCATACATTCGGTTTCTACCCGCTGATGTCTTCTACTCATGAGTTAGCAACTCACTCCCGTTGTGCCACAGTTTCTTGCAGGTTTTGCCGTACAAGTTCCGTTGCGGCTTGTTGGCACATCACTTCCTTCAGGATGATTGCATTGTTAGGTGGGGCACATTGCATCGGGACCACTATTATATAATTGTGTATTTTATTTCTGTTGTATCTAGTTAAAGCTTCATCAACCAGACTTGTATATTTAGTAGACTTAGAAAACCACAGTTGTATATTCTTTCGGCTTAGAGTCACGCTCATGTGTTTATATTGTTTCTGGTTTTCTTGATGATGCTTAGTTCTTGATTTACTTTTGTGTTTTGATTCTCGTATTCAGCGTTGTATATTTACATTACTTGCATGATTGTTTCCGCCAATTGGCGAAGAGCTAGGTCCCGCTTCAGGATGCCTATATTTATTGCTTGTACCGTTTCGGGTTTAAATATACAAAGGAGGTGCTGGCGAAATTTTCAATGACGAAAAATGTTTTCAAATAGCTACAAAATATTGTTTTCATATTATATTTCCTATGTATTTAAAGAAGGAACCTGATTTCATTAAAACTTATTTCAATACTTCACCTCCACTATTTTCCCTAAAAAGTTTAGATTTCTGGGTTTTTGGCTTACTTGAACTAGGTGGGGTCTTATAGACTTCACAAGATTCAAATGCCAGTCACGTGCCTTTTCCGGGTCGTGACACACTCCTTTTGATCTCTACATCTCCAATCTAGAAAACAAACGAATGCGACTTGTAACCCACCAACTAAAAACCCTGCTATTGATGAGGTGTCATCAAAATTTGAGTTTAAGTAACCTCCTATCCCCGGCACGAGCGAAACGGTACTTTAAGCTATTTTGACAGGATATCAATGTTGGGGATAATTTTGATGATGAACCCACAATTTTGGATGAGTTTTCTTAACGATTCAACACTTTCTTTCAAATCCGTGTGGACATCATTCAGAACCATTAATTGCTTATCCCGAACCCCATTTGCTTATTGATATTATTGACAATGTTTTGGCTTAATGCATGGATAACTTAATCTTAAGGGTGATTTTGAGGATATCTTTGAGGATGAACTCATTTTATTGGATGAGTCGGATTTTTCGATTCATCATGTCTCTTCCATTGACTGTGAACATCATCCTGAACATTTAACCGATACTATTTCTCAATTAATTCCTTCCATCTTTTCCATCAATCTATCCATATTACAAGATGACTTTTCACCTTCATCTCCCACATCTGATTCACAAGTTTCGGTCGGCCCATATTTTCTTACGAACCTTGAGAAGTTTGATCCCATTTCAAAAAATATTGATAAACTGGTACAGTTTGAAAATTCCAGATTTACAGTTCAATCAATAGCGACTGTACTAATTTATTCAATAAATTTACAATCTCAGGTCCGTACTCCATTTCGTTCATCCACTTCATTTCTTCCTCCCGTACATTCTTCTTCTCATTTCAGAGCACCGAGATTTCATACCATTTCCGTCCATACACAGCCTCTCATGCTCTTTACTTTCGTCTGCTATGCGTTCTTTCACCAACTAGAGTCTCATCATGATAAAAAATTTGAATGGTTGGTATTGACTTTTGGTCTGTGTAAAATCTTATATATACTGATATTATCCCATCCACCCTAACTTTTAATTTCAATGCTTAAATAGTGGAAACACTGTTTTAATTAAGTTTAGGGGACATTTTTGTGTATGTATTTTGTCCACTATTTAGGAATTTTTATAAAAACGACAAATTTTGACCCTTCAAAACTTTTGTGGCCTCTTTTGTGGCTTGACAATGAGGGCGCTATCCAGTTTTAGTTTGGGGGAATGCTCGATAAACTTTCTATCTTTGCATTCATATGTAAATTCCGCATTTGCATATATATTTAAAACCCATAAAAATTGAAATTTTTTCCAAAACAGAATAACTTTGTCATCGAGTTAGCTAGTGGGAAAGGTTAGATTCGAAATACCAATAATTTAGTTTGATAAGATAAAAATAACTAAATCCAATTTTTAAAATTTGAAAACTCGAAAGATAATCCTCCTTTGAGTTTAACGTTAGCTAATATATGTTTTTGTATCACACTACATGTATCATGAGTTTTAAGAATTTGATGATAGGTTTGAAATGCCTTAAAACTTTTAAAAATTGATAAACTTTCATATATATTTGTTCTGAAATAAGTAATATCAAGAAAAGTTCATAAAGTGAAGTGTATTAAAAGCTTTAATGGAGACAAAGTCTGAAAGATAACCAATCTAGAACTTGGTTAGAGTGATTACACACCTGATCTACACAAACGCTTCTTTGATCTTAAAAATTAATATGAACAATTGGCAATGTCTCTGTTCGCATTGAATTTTTATGATTTTCACGCATAAAATGAGTCATTTTGTTTTGGGACCTATGTGACTTAAGCAATTAATTCCGCTGGGTGTTTTTACACCTAATATCCTAAAACCATCTGGTTTGGGTGCATTGGCCCAAAAATCGCTAAGAAACCTAAAATTTTTGATATAAACAAAGTCAAGTAAGTGTTCTCTCAGAATTAAAATTTCTCGTGGTTCTTTGTGTGAGAATAATCTTGGATGAAAACGGGTTTTATTATAAAAAATTATTTTAACGAAGATATGAAGGTTTGAAATTTCAGATGATAAAGACTATTACACTAATCACGAAGGTGTGTATGAACGAAAACAAGTAAAAGGTGGAGTGGAGAATAAGGCTTAGTTTTTCATTAAGGATGATAGAAATTCTGGATTTGAGACCTAGCTAGAGAATGAAACTTGAAAAAAGCTTAGCTCTTTACAAATTCGCGTGCTCCTTTTGAAGTTTTGTCTGGTCCGTATTTATGGCATGAAGACTCTAATCGAATTTTTTGAAATATAACAACGCTATTTGCACAATCACGTAAAGATGTATACGATCTTAAGTTAAATAAGAAGTGTGGAGTGAAAAATGGGAGTGGAAATTTCTGACTTAGAATGATAGAATTTCTAGCTTAGAGACTGAATTTTAGGATTAGAATCGACTGTTAAAACTAGTTTGATGGGATTTTGTGGGTGTAATCCGCTAAAAACCCTCATGAGACAAAACTCCTCCTATTAGGGTAATCTAGAGGTTGAACGGCTTGTTGCACGGGCTCAATACAATCACGTTCCCTGCGAAAATGAGTTTAAGATTTTGTTTTGCTCGGGACGAGTAAAAATAAGTTTGGGGGTATTTATTTATCTCAGAATATTGCATTTCGATACCACTCATTTTTAATCACATTTGCATGTAAATGGGTGCTTTTGATCCGTGTTTAATACATAATTACATGTTACAGGTTCTCAGGTGCATTAAGTCCAAAACAATGCAAATCACACACATTCTCTGCAGAAATGACGCTTTCAGGACGAACCACCGACAGACAGATAAAATACGGATTTCAGCCATTCAAATCCGTCAGGTGTCGTCTACCAGTACAAGAGACAAGACAAAAACAGCGGTCAGTCGTGTCTCGGACAGCACGGAACACGATAGAGGCAGCGTGGAGCACAAGGGAGGCGTACACAAGGTTCAAGAAGATTTAAAAGAGATATGAAGTGAGAAAAAGACAAAATTAGTCGTCTCTTGGACTCCTGATTATTCAAGAAAACTTATAAGCGATTTTGCAAATGTGACAACGAAAATGAAAAGAACAAAACAGCAAAAGATCACAGAAAAAATTTGAAACCCAAATCCAAAATTCCACAGTGGATTACCGGTGGATAAAGAAGGAACCGCGGCGGTTTAGCGGCGTAATTTTCTCTACCGACGAATAATTTTCAGGGATGTTTTGGTAACTTTGTATAGCTTCATAAAACATCCCTATATTTTCATTCCAGAACTTATAAATATCCCGGATCAGAGCAAAGAAGAGGGCTAGTGTTTTAGTTTAGTTTTGGTTTAGAGTTAGAATTAGTTTAGTTTACTTCTTCATCTTAAGTTAGCCATTAAAACTTTGTAAAACCTTGAAGTTTGAAATAAAGGTTTGTTTTCTTCATTTTTATTATCTTACCATTTTATACCGCTATTTAAATTCCTTAGATAAAATTATTTTTGATTTGATAATTAGATGTTGTTTTGTTTTCTTGATTTTTCTTCATCCTTCTTCCTTAATCTTATTTTTGAAGTGATGATACTCAATGGATGTTACTTGCTATCGTAAGAACCCAAGTAATTAGCTTTCATTATTTTTACCAATCTTCTCTCCTCTTCTCTTTTTATTATTTTGTTTTTTTTTTAATAATGGATGAGTAATTTCCCACTTATTGGGGTTAAGATGATGGTGGTGTGAGAGATGGTAAAATTCCATATACTTCCCTTTAATACATCATAAAATTGAAATTCGACCAAGTTAGCACATCACTCTCTTTTTGGACGCTTTATCCTTTTATAATAGATATGACCCAAAAATCCTAGACAAGTTGTGTTCATTTCGCCGAAGGTTGGAGATAAGAGCAAAAACGGAAGGATAAGGCTTAATTAGAACGGACTTAGTATAACCGACAACTTGCAAGTACTCTTTTAAAACACCCTAATCCACATTGTTTCCGATTATTTTAGCATCAATTAAAAGAGGAGTTAAAGAGAAGAATAAGGAATAATCATTGCTTAACTACCTAATCCGAAATCCTAATAAGTGCTCTCTTTGGACATAATACATATCACATAGATAGAAATGAACACCCTTGAACATACCACATTACTCGTCTAAAACAAGAAAAATGATGTATCGTCTCTCAGTGGATGACATGTACTCATCGCGGCTAGCTATTGCGACACCGTCTTGATTGCGGTAAGTAGAACATTATAGAACACACAAGAACACACCAATTATGGATCCACTCACAAAACCCATTAATGTCCAAGTTAAGGCCATCATCAACGAGTAAGATAGTAAATGAAGATTTAGTTTGTTGGGTGGTAAATGCAAGTAGAGTAATGAGTAAATGATAGAAGACAATGGAGAAAACGAAAAGGATAATTCTTGTTCTATTGGCAAATAGAGTTTTTTTGAGAGGGAAGTAGTGTATTTAGAAGGAAAATAGATTGGTTAGAGTATTTAATACTCGGTCTTTTAAGCAAAAATCAACACAGGATAGAAATTACAGATAAGCCGATAGAAGTTACATACAACTAAAACAGCAATATTATAGAAAAAATGGGCAGCTGTTATCTTTGTACTTGCGCACATGGATTCTAAGGGGCATTTCTAGGACATACCAAAATACCCATTGTTGTATTTGATGGAATCATCGATGGGCATAGGGTTTTTTCACATGCTGAAAAAATCCAGAGAGTTTTTCACAGGTTTAATAGGGGTCGGGTGGTTTTCAATAATTTACTCAAATAAAAATCATGTGAATACACAAGGCCTCATTTTAAAAGTTTTGAGAATAAGTGGATAGAAATTCAATTATATGAACATTGCTTCTTTTTGTAAGTAATCGTTTGTTAAAAGGGACTTTGGTTTGATGGCCCTTACATGGTCCGTACGGGCCCTTCAACTACCCAACATATCTTTTTAACCTTTTTTTAAATGTTGAGGGAACATATATAATTGTTTGTTGAATTAGCTCATTAATTTTATAGTTTATGAACCTTATAGTTTGCTTTTGATAGCTATGTCTACTCTATATACAGGGACATGGTAATATAAATATAATAATAACGGAGGAACGAAGTCATAGGAGGAACTCCTATTGCGTCGAAAAAATACGATCTCCACCGTTTTTTCTGACGATCGGCATCCATCATCATCATCATCATCATCATCGTTATCATCTAAGACATGCATACACCAAATTTCATATGATTCCACCGCTTTTTCACCGTTGAATTAGCAATGTAAAAAGTTCTATTGTCGGTAAACCATTAATTTTGCACCAACTAAATCAATGGTGAGAAAATGATAGAATCACAAAAAATTTGGTGTATCCACGTCTTAGATGATAAAGATGAAGGTGATGTATGCCGATCATCGAAAAAAAAACATGGAGGACGCATTTTTCCGACGCCATAGGAGGAAATTCCCTCCTATAACACCTTTTCTCCATTATGCTCTATAAATATATCTAGTTTTCGTTCTTTTGGGTGTCTTATTATATGATTGATTCAAATAGAGGTTGATATATGAAATCAAATTGTTGCATGTGATCCATGTTAATTTTTACAAACAACATTGAATTTATTGTGTTGATGATATTGAAGTCTAGAATTGTTTTGTAGGGCATTTTGTTCCTTAAAATGGAGCTATATTGATAAATATTTGCGCAAAAAAATTAGGCATGCCCAATTTCTTATGTTTGCATATTGTTTTTCTAACCCTTTCAAAAATCTAACTAACTTACGATCTTTCTTATTGGAAAGGAATTTGATACCAACTAAGATAAGTCCAGCTGGTTATGTTTGGATTGTTGCATGATCAATGCTTGTCTAATTGAAACTTCTTCAACTCTTTGCAGCAGCAACACACAAAAAAATGCAATCATTGTTATAATTACGAGGCAACTTCACTTGGAAAAATAAACTAAATTTGATCAAAACAATCTCTATAACTCATGCATAGTTATAAATTGTTAAAACAAATATATAAGGAAACCTTGAAACACTGCCAAAGTCTAATTAATTGTCGATTTTCTTTACATTTGTTATTAGAGCTAGACGCATTCAAATTCGACCACCAAGCACCACCACTTTCTCCCTTCTATAAAAAGATTCACACTTCTATCATGACGCCAACCCACAACATGTTGCCAAAAGAAAGCATGTGTCAGAAAAAAAATTCAAATTCAAAGCTCCACAAAGAGCATGATCACTCTCACCAAAACCCCAAGAACAACAAAAAGAAGAAGAAGAAAAGTTACCAACCACAATAAAGTCGAACTAAAAAGAAGCATCACAATGATCACCAATTCACACAATTGAGAGCTCCTCTAACCATTCAAACATCCTACTACTTTTAGACATGACTTCTTTCTTACCCTTCGGAATCAACGCCCGGGTCGAATTTATCGAAACGGGCTCGGTTACATCGTCGGATTTACATCCGAAACCGAATACGGACACAGGCTTCTTCACTTTAGCCGGCCCACATTTACTCTCATTGGACCTCAACCGCCGCGACTGCAGGTCGTGGAGCTCGATTTCCGGGGCCTTTGCAACCCCTAGCCGGAAAACTGCCCAGCCGGGCCGTGCCGAGCCCGTGCTTCTACGTCCCGATACGCTGGTCCGGACCTGCGGGCTCGGGCTAGGGTGCGCATAGAACTTGTTGGAGACGGACAGTCTCGGCCCATCGACGCAATTGCTTGAAGTACCGCTACTAGACGACTGACTCCTGCTAATAGACCTACTACTGCAGTTGCTGCTACTACTGAGGCTACGCGCGCTGCGTAAACTTTTCGAGCTTTGCGATGCCTGCAGAGGCCTAGCAAGCAGCTGCCCTCGGTAGAAGATGTCGTCGGCAGGGGAGTATATGTCATCGGATGACTTCAATGACAGCCCGATCCCACACGTCCAGAACTCAAAGTCGTCCTCCAGTCCATCAGCAGTCTCGCAGTCCCTCTTCCGGTTGTTGCCGTCATCGCCATCGGGACCGAATGTCTCCCATTTTGATTGTGGAGCCATGATGATGGGTTTGGTTGAGGGTGGAGGAGATTTATAGGGGGAGGGTGGAGGGTTTGAGGAGAGAAGAGGAGAAGACATTTGGATTGTGAGAAGCAGAAGACAAGGATTCGATATGCAGGCTCAGCAAATTAAGTCTGTTTTGCCCACGGACATTCTTATTTGTAGGATGCGCCGGCTCTTTACATGCCTTTAGGTTTTTTTTTTCGATTTTGTTTTTGTTTTTTTATTTTTTATTGAACATTCCTGTGATCCCTTTTTAGGGTTTGGTTGGTTATTTTGGTGGCTGGTGGGGGCCTTGTGGCTTGTGAGTTGGAGTGTATCTTTGGGTTGGCACTCAAGTTTTTGAATGCAGGTGTTAGATGTCAGGAAATAAAATATCTTTGTGCAGAGAGGTATTGGATAGTGTAGGTATTATTATAGATAAGTTTAGTTCTGATTCACTGGGCTAGGATCATGGGAGATTATTCATTAGATAAAATTTCCGGTCAAGAGACATAAAGATATAAACATACGGACCTCACTAAACTGCCCAAAGGGTATTCGATATTCGCCGTCTCTTTCTCTCTCCTGTTCGAGTGTATTACATTCGCCGCACCGAATAATTTCTCGTTCTTTAGATTGTTATGATTGTTATTTTTCAGTTATGAATCGTATGAATTGAGATGACTGTTTGTGCATAAAAATAGCTCGGCCTATAAAATGCCGACCGAACAAAAAGATTTGTGACCTATGGCAAGGATCGGACCTCAAGAAGATACGAATAAATTGGAGGTTTTCATATAAATTCCGTTGGGGCACGATAAGGACAGAAATCAAGGAATTAAACGGTTTGGGTATCAAGCAAGCGCGCAGTTGATATCCGGATCAAGGCAAATCTAGGGGTTTTAAACTATTCCTAACTAATCCTAGCCCAATAAAAACCGGAGTCTAAAACAAAGGAAATGATCACCTTCAATCAACCAAAACCTTAAGATTGTGTGTGGTACGTGGAATGGAAGATCACCGGGAATTCTCACATTTCCGGAAATGTGATGACCGAATATCTAAATTCAAAGGATCTTGCATTAATGTGCTTGGCATATTTTAATCATTCCCAGTAATATATGTGCAACCGTCCACCGGTCGGCCTACCACGATCAACGGAAAACGATGGACTGCCGGCGGAGGCAGTGTGGCAGCTAACCGACAGAGAATGACACACCGGTGGCGGGTGGGCGGACAGTTAGCCGATTTGACATTTTCTATGTCTTCGATAAGTGTCCCCGATGTGTGACAGATGTGTGACAATTTTATTGTGTGAAAACAATCCATTTTTAAAATTCTTGATCCATCACTTGAAATGCATTATATTAATCAAAATTTCACACACATAAATCGCTCTATGTGTAGAACAAGATGGGCGGATCCAATCATCGATTTGACAGTCAGATTGGGCCACTTCAAGACATTAACTGATGGTTTAATATCAGGCAGTAGCTGATGAACCGTTTTATTTTATATATATATATATATATATATATATATATAGAGAGAGAGAGAGAGAGAGAGAGAGGCCATAGTCGTTAGGTGACGTCAAGAAACTGCACTCTATATCATTTTAATCGACAATCAGCACTGTTCATCTTGATTTTCATTGTCCAATATGTCGATACACCAAATGTCATATGACTCTAACACCGTTTCACGATTGATTTAGCAATGTAAAAAGTTTTATTATCGGTAAACCGTTAATTTTGCGCTCACTAAATAAACGGTGAAAAGGTGTTAAACTCACATGAAATTTGATGTATCGATATATTAAACGATGAAGTCCAGATAGAGAGTGTCGATCGTCGAATAAAATGGTGGAGGGTGCAGTTTTGACGCTACTTAACGAAAAAAGCCTCCTAGGGCTTCTCCCCTCTATTATTCTCATACATATATACTATATGGGATTTAAAGTGAGATGGCCAAATCCGACCGTTAGAACGACGATCGGATTCGTGCATCAAGTTCTACAGGTCAAAATATGTATGTGCATAAAAATTTGATTGATTTGGAGAGTATCAAGTCATGCACTAAGAGCACATAATGTATGCATCGTTTACAATGCTTTATCGATCATCCATTTTGCGAATGTGATATCTAAGTCTCTAATTCAAGTAAATTTTAGCACATATATGTTTTTTAGCATGTTAAATAAGATGCATGGAGCCGATCTTTATTTTGATGGACGAATAATGGTCGTATTTGGTCAACTCACTCTAAGAATCCTATCATGCAATCTCATATCCAAAATAAAAACCAGCCATATAGTTTACCTCTTGAGTAATAAGAGGCTGTTTGGTTGGGAGGTGGTCGATGTGACATGCGGTTTTAACTATATAGAATTATTAAAGGGCTAAATTGCAGGTAAATACCTCAGCTTTCACCAATTTCGCAAATAAATATCTAGCATTCACCAATTTCGCAAATAAATATCTTAGTTTCCATGAGTTGCACATAAATATCTATCTTTGACTCAAGCCTCTTTTTTAAAAATGAAAGTAACGGGAATGGTAAAATAACTGTTATACCACTTTCATATACCACACGTAGGTAGTTAAGTGCAAACGGAGCAAAAAATTGGGTATTTATCTGCTACTCATAGAAACTTAGGTATTTATCTGTCAAGAAACATTGGATATTTATGTGCAATTTAGCCTTATAAAATAAAGTGTTTGGTTTTAAATCGTTGCTACTTCAACTTATAGTTGGAAAAACGAATTATGTAAAAAAATCCTGCAGTTGCAACTACGCTCAAATTAAACGCTTTTGCAACTACACGAGTTAAAATGCAAAAAAGAATTAAAAAATTTGTTATTATGTTGTAACTACATTCAAACAAACACATATTTTACAGAGCATATAGCTGCAACTACGTTGCATAATTTACATTTACATGCGGCTGTAAATATATGATTTTTCCCACTGCAAGCAATCAAAGAGTCCTTAAGTTTGGATTCATTAATTCATAATTTTTTTTTGTTGCATTGGATTTATGAGCTAGACTTCTTAATGCTTTTTTTTAATGTGAGATACAAGGATGTAAAGTGAGAAAGAGAGAGCTTACTCAAGGCATTTGTAGGATCAAGTGGATCAGATCGAGAAATTATTCGGTGTGCCGGATGTAATACATCCGGACAAGGATTGAAAGAGATGAGGGTGTTTCGAACAGTCTTAGACAGCATGTGAGGTCCACACTTCTATTTCTTCTTTCTTTTACTCGGATGTTTACGGCCGGCACATGAAATAATTATCACTTTGACCCTTTCACATTCCATTCCTTTGTCTAGTGCTCATGGGGAACATGTGGGCCTCCTTCCTTCCTTCCTCCCTTCCTCTCTCTCTCTCTCACTCACTCAAAGGAGATTTTATTTCTTAAACTTTCTTAGAACTTCAAAATTCTAGTATCATGACAAAAAGTTTTAAAAGATATATATGCATATTAAAATCATACACGAATTGAAATTCAGGTAACATGCATTTAAACCAGTTTATAAAAGAAGTAATTAAACGGTCGTCCAACTTAGAAGAATGGTAGAATTCTATCATTGGTACATTGTGAGAAGATTTAAGATTATATCAAATTAACTTCATTTACACATACATTTAAATAGATTATAACAAAGATAAGTGTTACAAATAAAAGAATATCATGCATGTGTTATTTTTTCTAATGATCATAATTTCATAATTTCAATGCAACCACAGATTTAAAAGATGTCATTACAAAGAATAAAGAGAAGAGATCGATATAGGGAATAAAGTAGATGCATGCTTATCCTAAGGGAACAAAGCAACTCTAGAATAATAGATTGAAGGGTTTGCATGGTTCTCAAATTTGCATTAGTCATTTCCTTCATTTCTTTGTTGGTTTAATCACGGTTAAGATATTCATAAATCTTTCATATATCTTTTTATCTTTATCTCTTTGTATAGAGATTTAATCTTATCTCTTAGTATTGGGATTAAATCTTGCACGCTATAGAGAAAGAGGCACATTGTATATTGTATCTCGATCAATCATCAATAATATTTTTCTTCTACACAATCTACAATTTCTAATATGATATCAAAGCTATCATTCGCTGGTAATTGATTCTCGTCGATTTTCTTTTTCTTGTGGGCATTATAACCGTCACGAGACCATCTCGATTCGGACGAATTATTTTTTAAAGACGACATTGTTGGGTACTCCTTTTTGCCGATCTAAACGCCTCCGTCCAAGTCTTCGTAGAACTCGTCTCCGTTGAAATCGCCGCATCTCCCCACGAAGTTGTCACCTCCACAAAGACCCATAAAGACAGTTTTCCACGAAGACCCATGAAGTCCCCGAGCCACCAACAAATCCTTCGAGCAATCTTGAATTTCTCAAGCTACCAGAGCGTTGAATCATCTTGATAAGAGCATATTTCTTTCTTGTCTTGTCAACAAAACCAACAAAGCCTTCAATTAAGAAAGCTTCTCGGCAAAGCCTTCAACCAAGTCAAGCTGTTTCAAGCCAACCAACCCGAGCCGAGCCGCTATGTCGAGTCAAGCCGCCCAAGTCGACTAGAGCCGATTCGAGCCGACCCGAACCGAGTCGGAGCTGACCTGAGCTGAGCTTGTTTTTAGGATGTTTTTGGTTGATTTTTAGGCTATTTTGAGCTATTTTTGAGTCAATTTCATTTTTTTAATTTATTATAATATGGATAAGCATGGACTCTATTCGTTTTCCCAACTCTTCTCACCAAGTCTGTGAATTATACCGGATGGGTTCTTACTATGCAGTATAATTTTGGAGATTCGGCATTATGGGGTTACATTGATGGCTCACTCGTCTGTCATTCTACTACCACTTCTTCCGTTACGCCTGTAACTCCAGTCGATTACTCCAGTTCTTTCGCCGATACTTCGGGTCTCTATACTCTCACTCGTGATTGTTTACCGCCGAAAGCCGGGAAAGACAAACGTCTTATCTGAATTTGGGGGCAGATACTATTTGGGTTTATCCATCCACCTCACCGAAAATGCCAAGTTGATTTATGGCACCGTGTATTGGAGGTTTGGACGGATGCGACCGTTGTAGCGGACTTCGTCAGATTCCCCCTCGTTGTGAGGGTTTTTTTTTATTGTGGGGACACTCTTCCTGCAGGCGTAAGCCCCTGCAGTAAATTACGTTACCGCGTAACGATAACCGCTTTCTCCTGCTCCAGATGTTCACTACGTGTCGTGTATATTTGTTTTATTTTTGGTTGCCCGTGGATTGTATAGGGAGACTGATTTGTATTGTCGCCCGTAGGGCGTGGATTAGTCCAAATCAGTATATTCTTAGATTTGGGTTTGGGTTGGTTTAAGGATCGTTAATCTCATTTGAGATTAAGATCAACTTAAATGTTTATTAAGAATACGTTGGTCTAATTTTAGACTAAGATCTACTTGATTGATTGTATTTTCGTGTCGTATTTAAAATTGTTTCACAACCAAAGAAATTTATACCGCAATCAATTGACGGTGTCTATTGTAGTTTCGTCAATGAGAACGGATCGTCCACTAAGAAAGTGTGATTTATTTGAAATCGTTTTATTTGAGTTGAAAATTAAAAGATAAAAGAAAATGATTCAATATTTGTGAAGTTTGGTTTCAAGAATTATAAAGAAATAGATCTAAAAATCAAGAATTACTAGAGATCAAGAAAATGTCCAAATCGATTGAATTATCAAGAAATGAAGAATAGCTTGTAGGATCCGATTGAGTTAATAGCTAATGATGACTATAATAATTCCTAATCTTATCTATTGAATATTTGTAGCTAGATTGATGATGATGATTGAAGATTAGGGATCAATTGAAGAAACTAGAGTTTCTCCTTTACTATCTCTTGTCTTTTCAATCATAATAATTCGGATCTAGCCTTTAGCAAAGAAAATCACCGATAGTTTGATCCCTAAGTTGCAACGAAATAATCAAGAAGTCATTTCGCTCCAAATTAGGTCATCAACGATACTTTTTGCTAAAGTTCATAAATCTCATAAGAATTAAGACTAGTATTAAAATTTGATCATCATTAGATCTATGAATTCTCTCGGATCCTCCATAAGCGGAGAATTTACTCAAGCATCATGAAAATAAATGAATCAAAAATCAAGAAGCTTCATAACGCAAGAATGTAAAGAAAACAAGAAGTACAATTATCACCTTTATTGAATCGACGACTAATTACACATTCTCTCAATTCGAGATTACAAGATGTTACTCTCGATCGCTCTTTTTGAAGAGGTAACTAGATTCCGTCAAAGCTCGCTCCGCTCGATCTTCTTGAGTCGTGGATCATCGTGGATCTCTTTCTCGGATGAAGGTTGGCGTTGCATCAAAGGCTCGTTGAAGGCTTGCTTGATTAGCTTCTCGATGGATCTTGATTTGGCTTGGAATTGGATTTGGGCTAGGGTTTTGAGTTGCAAGTTGTGTCACTCAACTTGCGGAAATTTGGCTCAATATCCAACCACTCAATTAATGAACAACCCTTGTAATGAAGCCCTAGGTCCCATTTTATAGTTTTTCCCTTTAGCTTCCCCTAGAAGCTTGGCTTATCTTCTACTAGAAGTTAAGTTGTTATGAAGTTTGCATGAGAAGCTTGGTAGGTATCAAATTTGCACAAGAAGCTTGGCTGTTAGAAGGGAAGCTTCTGGAGAAATCTACACAATTCGAAGCGTCTTAGAGAAGTTTGGTCGTTAACAGGAGGCCTCTGGAAAAATTCCCACCGCCGACGAGTCAACTCGGCCGCGGATCCGCGGCGGATCGGCCTGACTCGGCCGCGGATCCACGGCCGTTTTAGGTGATCTCTGCATGAAAATCTCTGGTTTGTTTCATATTGGCTTTATGGCACTTTTCTGATGTCTGGAATATTTTTATACTTTCTTATTTACTGCCAGATTTCAAGTCTTGAACTTGACGTATTTTATCAGCACTTTTAGCAATTCCGGCTCTTTTACCTGAAGAATTTCTTGCACACAATCTCGAGACAAGTGTTGATATACAAAAGATCATGCGTGTAATAATAAACACATAATTTCCCTCATAATACCGGTTATAATGTATAACACGTTATTTGATATTTCGCAGACGAGTTGCTAATATGTACTATATTTATACCAAACACGTTTAGATGATTACAAAGAGTAGGGAAATTGATGTGTTAAAAATGCAATATTTTCGACTGATCAAATTCCCCCAAATTTAATTTTGGTCATCTCGAGCAAACATCTTTTATTTAAGAGAAGGAGAAAATATAAGAAAAAGAAAAAACTAACTAGCACACTTTCGTAAGCAACACGATTGCACTGAGCACGTGCAACAAGCCTTTAAACCTCTAGGTGTCCCTAGTAGGAGGAGTGTTGTCTCCTGAGGGTTTTCAGCGGATTGCACCCACAAAATCCCGTAATAAAAGGAAGACCGTGAAAGTTACATATAAATATAAGAATTATAAAAAAAGACTTTGAAAATTAGAGTTTCCAACTATACTGGCTTTTCGGTTGTCATGAGCCCTATCTTAATAGTCATGAAAAGATGTTAGAAATCACATCATCCCTCAATAAAACATCGTCTTTATTCTTCATTCCTATTTTTCTTCCAAACATCGATCATATACCCCTACGTGTGTAAAAGACATCCCTACACTCGGAGAATTCAATTCAAGCTATCATACTCTTGTCCATCTACCTCTGTACTTTTTAATTGGTGAATATTTAGATGGATTTGCTCACATATTTTTCATGCGACCGTTAATACTTCTTGAGGTACTAACGACCGATTACTCATGTGCTTACTGATTAGGTGTATTTAGTATTTTTCTCGTCTTGCAACACCTAAGGCTTAGCAGTGACTCCCAAACCAGTTGGTCTAAGGCACTAGGTGATGAAGCACCCTCGCTATATTTTTTTTATGCTGTCTTGGTGATAACAAAACCAGTGTTCATTTTTCTACAACATTTTAATTTTTTATTCATTTATTATTTCCTTCATACTTTGGCTTTTAGACAAGAGCATTTTAAGGTATTCTCTAGTATCCCGAGTTTCAAGACGTGTGTAAGTGCGAATAGTAGAGTATCAACATTCAAATGTTTGGTTTCGAGAATAGGAACTATTTTTCAAACTTATTTTTATCCTCAGATTAGTGACTTCTTTCATCTTACCAACCCTTGGGACAACGGCTCATAACTATTTATTACTATTTTCGTTTAAGAAAACTTCCAACTTTCTTGGTTTTCTTAAATTTTTCTAATTTTTTGCATGTAATTTTTCACTATCTAATATTTTATTATCTTATTTATGTACACAATTTTTTTTTATTATATATTTTGTGCTTATGCAAAGTATGATACAAAGTGATGCGTAAATAAGCACAAAGCTTCCCCAAACTTATTTTCAACAGTGTCCTCACTGTTGTCTTCTGCTAGATCACAAAAACCTGTAAGCTTGGGAGGACATTATTAACGGGGGGCAATAAATATGATCGTGAAAATCCTCCCCCAAACTTATTCATTGGCTCACCATTTTGAGTAAAAATTTTATTTTCAAGAGCCAACAATATACCCCCCAAACTTGAGTTAAACAATATTAAGCTTTGAAAATCACAAGCGGGGGTCAAAATTACTGGTCAATGCCAAGCTTTGCAAAGACCGAACGTCAACACCAACCATTCGAAAATTTTATCAGTGTAGTGCATCAGTTGGTAGAAGAACATATTATATGGAGCCAGGAAGAAGGGGGGAAAAGATAAGTGGTGTGATAGAAAGGGTTTGCGTCTCGTTTTGGAGAGACGACACAGTGATTGTGATGGATTACTCGTATTTTTGTAATTGTCAAGAAAAAGGGGTGGAGGTTCAATTTCTCTTTTAGAGTTGATTCATCTCAACACCCGTATTTACTAAAAATGCGAGTTCATCAGCGAAAGTATCCTCAAAGCTCTCATCGATCCCCCGAAGAATAATGTCATCAAAAAGCGCGGGGTGATCTTCAGACTCCAAAAACGGTTCATAATCAATGTTAGTTGTTGACCCGGACAACTCAATGGAAGAGTCCGTATGTGTATGATATATACTTGGGTCAAACAACAACATATAAAAAGAGTCTAGATCAGTATCATGAGGCTCGTCAAATTCGCTATTGTCGACATCCATTAAGTCGACAGAACAAACCTGAGCAGAAGGTTCGGAGGGTACACTTTCCAACTTGTAAATGTTAAGCTCAATTGACATCTTCCCGAAGGATAGGGTCATAGAGCCGTTACAACAGTTGATTATAGATTTGGAAGTGGCCAAAAAGGCGCGACCAAGGATCACCAAAATTTGATTCCGTAGGTTCACTACAGGCTGTGTATCAAGAACAATAAAGTCCACAGGGAATACAAATTCCCCGATTTGTATTAATACATCCTCCATCTCACCCCTAGGTTTGGTGATTGATCGGTCAGCCATCTGGAGAGTGCAGTAAGCTGGTTTCAACTCTCCGATCCCTAACTACTCATAAACTGAGAAAGGAAGCAGGTTAACACTTGCGCCCAGGTCAAGTAGAGCACGGTTAATGTGTTTGCCTCCAATAGAAATAGAAATTGTGGGACAGCCAGGATCTCTACGTTTCATTGGTAATTGTTGGGGAAAAGCTGTGTCTACAGTACTCGACATGAACACCTTTTTCGGCACTTGAGTCTTCCTCTTCCTAGTGCATAAGTCCTTGAGAATTTTTGTATAAGCCGGGACTTGTTGTATAGCATATAGGAGAGGGATATTGATGTTAATCTGTTTAAAGATTTCAGTGATCTTCTCCATTTGCGGACTTGGTTTGTTTCCCCTTAACCGATTCGGATAAGGAGCTTTAGCAATAAGAGCGGGGTCCAACATTGGAGAAGATCGTGTGGGTAGGAAAGATCTAAGAATAGGAGTGGGGATCGTCTTTGGTGGACTAGAAGAGGTATGCTGAGGGTTCGAGTCTTGAGGAAAACGGAGAATAGGCTCGGAAGAAAATGGTGGGGTAGACGAACTGGGGTCAGAAGTAGAAGTGGAAGGAAAAGTCTCAGCTGGGATATCATCGATTGATTCTTCATTATTATCAATCTCTTCACCGACATGGTTGTCAAGCACTCTTCCAGATCTCAACGTGGTGATAGCGTTCACATGATGTGAATAGCCAGGATTTGGTAGGGGTTGAGCTGGAAGTTTTCCTTTCTCTCTAGCACTCAATTCGGCATTTATACGGGCAATTTATGCTTCCATCGATTTAATACTCTCACTTTAGGGGTCAGAGTTTTTCTGGATTTTATCGACGGAAGACTTCATCTCAGCCGAAACTTGCATGATATTTGTCAGAAGCAAATTCATGGTTTGTACGAGTGGAGAGGAGTTATCAGTACCGGTCAGTTGCAAAGAATTGTTGTGCAGTGCAGCAGTGTTGACTGGATTTTGAAAATTTTGTGATTGATAAGGGTGCTGACTTATTTGAAGTGGTTGCTGTTGTGGTGGAGGACCACTTTGAAAATTATTTTGGTTTGAAACCGTGTTTTGAGTTTGTGATTGGTTCCAAGCAAAGTTAGGGTGATTCCTCCAACCCTGATTATAAGTGGAAGAATACGGATCGTTTCTAGGTCTTTGTTGGAAGGCAGCATTGGTATGCTCTTGACCTTGAAACGAAGAATTTAAAGGACATTCTTCCATAAGATGAGATGGATCAGAACAGTATCCACTTACAGTTTTGGAGAGTGACATCTGATTTAGGGAGGCTGCTAAAAATTTATGTTCCATAGCTTCGAGTTTCTTTTGCATTGCTGTCATTTCAGCTCTAACTCCTATGGAAACATTAGATTGGTGGTTACCACCCCTAAACGATGGTTGACTTATACTCTCCCACTGTAAAGATTTTTCAGCGAAATCTTCTAAAAATATCCAGGCTTCACCATCATCTTTATTCATGAAGGTGCCTTGACACATGATTCAAGGGTCTGTTTTGTTGTAGAATTAATGCCCTCATATATGATTCTGCACAGATCCCATCTAGGGATTCCGTGATGAGGACATTGAACTAACAGATCCTTGAAGCATTCAAAACATTTCGAAAATGGTTCATTTGGAAGCTGGGTAAATTGATTTATTTCGCTACAGACTCGAGCTGTCTTATGATTAGGGTAGAATTTCTTTAGGAAAGCTGTTACAAATTCTCTCCAATTCGAAATAGAATGTGCGGCTGTGTTATAAAACCACTTCTCGGCTATATCGCACAAAGTGAATGGGAGAAGACGTAATCTTATAGCATCCACAGAAAGATGTGAAGTTCCCATCATATCGCATACATTTTCAAATTTGGTAATAAAGACGTATGCGTCTTCAGACTCGAGACCGTGATATTTTGGTAAAAGATTGATGTATTATGGTTTTATTTCAAAATTGTCCCGATTGGCTGGTGGAATGGTGAGACAGGTCGAAAGAGGACCTCGCATAGGGTAACATCTCTCTTGGAGAGAGTTGCGTGGCGGATTCTGCGCACCTGCGAACGATGGCAGAGTGGTGTTAAAGAAGTTCGATGGAGAACCGTCCTTCGAAGTGGGTGTGGTGGTGGGTAAAGAAAAAGTAGACGTAGAAATACCGACTTCGGAGTAGATAGGAGGAACGCGGACAAAACGGGCACTAGAATCCCGTGTCCAGCTGAGCATGCACTAAATGGTTTAGCACAAGTGGCAGTGTTGTGATAATTAAGGAAAAGATGAGTTTGGTGTTTGTTTTGAAAAGGACGGATTTTTGAAAAAATTACACAAACAATACACAAGAAACCCTAAATCTAATGGTCACCTAGGTCAAGTCTCTAGACCGCTCCTAGACTTCCAGAAGACAAGTCGCAAGATAGATCCTCTACTGCCTCTTTGCCCCTCCTGTGGCCTGGTAAGTGGGAGCTTCTCCACTACGTAAATAGTGGGCCTAATTAAGTAACTACTTGCCTTAGACACACTTTCCTTAGACACAACAAAAAAAACGCGGATAAGCAATAGATTACCCACGACCTCCTTCTGTCCTAATTGAGCGTGACGGTCTTTAGAGTCTTGTCTAGATATTTTTTAGTTAATGAGGGTGATGCGGATGCAAGTTTGTGATTTTTGGGACTTAGGAAGGGTAATGAACTCCCCGCCTAATCTGAATTTGGTCTTTGCCCCTTAATTTCCGTATTAAAATGCAAACAACCAAGATCAAACACACAACAATTTTTCTTTTTGCGGCACTGCGAATTTTTGCAAAGAATCCTGCAGAAATTGGTTAATGGAGCAAAGCAGGGAGGAGATAAGAAAGTACAGAATATACCAGAGAAGTTTGAAGCAGTGAAGCCGCTGAATCGCCACGGAACCGCCGCGAGATGCCTCCTTTGGCCGCGGATGTGCGATCTCGTGATTAGATCCCTGCACAAAAAAATTCTCCAGAGACTCCTGCTGACTCACTGAACTATCTGAGATGCTCTGAAAATTTTTCTTCTCGCTTCAGAGATTCCAGATTCCCTTGCAACAATTCACAACATATCGTTAAGCATTTGATGCGAATTTTGATCTAAAAATTCTGATGTAATAATAAATTTTTCAACTCAATTAACAAAAACGAACAAATTAGCACACGATCCCCGGCAATGGCGCCATTTGATTGATCATTCCTTCGTGTCGTATTTAAAATTATTTCACAACCAAAGAAATTTATACCGCAATTAATTGACGGTGTCTATTGTATTTTCGTCAATGAGAACGGATCGTCCACTAAGAAAGTGTGATTTGTTCGAAATCGTTTTATTTGAGTTGAAAGTTAAAAGATAAAAGAAAATGATTCAATATTTTTGAAGTTTGGTTTCAAGAATCATAAAGAAATAGATCTAAAAATCAAGAATTACTAAAGATCTAGAAAATGTCCAAATCGATTGAATTATCAAGATATGAAGAATAGCTTGTAAGAGCTAATGATGACTCTAATAATTCTTAATCTTATCTATTGAATATTTGTAGCTAGATTGATGATGATGATTGAAGATTAGAGATCAATTGAAGAAACTAGGATTTCTCCTTTACTATCCCTTGTCTTTTCAATCATAATCATTCGGATCTAACCTCTAGCAAAGAAAATCACCGATAGTTTGATCCCTAACTTGCAATGAAATAATTAAGAAGTCATTTCGCTCCAAATTAGGTCATCAATGATTTTTTTTGCTAAAATTCACAAATCTCATAAGAATTAAGACTAGTATTAAGATTTGATCATCATTAGATCTATCAATTCTCTCGGATCCTCTACAAGCGGAGAATTTACTCAAGCATCATGAAAATAAATAAATCAAAGATCAAGAAGCTTCATAACGCAAGAGTGTAAAGAAAACAAGAAGTACAATTATCACCTTTATTGAATCGACGACTAATTACACATTCCCTCAATTCGAGATTACAAGATGTTGCTCTCGATCGCTCCTTTTGAAGAGATAACTAGATTCCGTTGAAGCTCGCTCCGCTCGATCTTCTTGAGTCGCGGATCATCGTGGATCTCTTGCTCGGATGAAGGTTGGCGTTGCATCAAAAGCTCGTTGAAGGCTTGCTTGATTAGCTTCTCGATGGATCTTGATTTGGCTTAGGAATTGGATTTGGGTTAGGGTTTTGAGTTGCAAGTTGTGTCACTCAACTTGCGGAAATTTGGCTCAATATTCAACCACTCAATTAATGAACAACCCTTGTAATGAAGCCCTAGGTCCCCTTTTATAGTTTTTCCCTTTAGCTTCCCTTAGAAGTTTGGCTTATCTTCTACTAGAAGGTAGGTTGTTATGAAGTTTGCATGAGAAGCTTGGTAGGTATCAAACTTGCACAAGAAACTTGGCTGTTAGAAGGGAAGTTTCTGGAGAAATCTACACAATTCGAAGCGTCTTGGAGAAGTTTGGTCATTAAAAGGAGGCCTCTGGAAAAAATTCCCACCGCCGACGAGTCAACTTGGCCGCGGATCCGCGGCGGATCGGCCTAACTTGGCCGCGGATCCGCGGCCGTTTTAGGTGATCTTTGCATGAAAATCTCTGGTTTTTTCATGTTGGCTTTATGGCACTTTCCTGATATCTGGAATATTTTTATACTTTCTTGTTTACTGCCAGATTTCAAGTCTTGGACTTGACGTATTTTATCTGCACTTTTAGCAGTTCCGGCTCTTTTACCTGGAGAATTTCCTGCACACAATCTCGAGACAAGTGTTGATATACAAAAGATCATGCGTGTAATAATAAACTCACAATTTCCCTCATAATGCAGGTTATAATGTATAACACACGTTATTTTATATTTCGCAGACGAGCTGCTAATATGTGCTATATTTATACCAAACACGTTTAGATGATTACAAAGAGTAGGGAAATTAATGTGTTAAAAATGCAATATTTTCGACTGATCACTACTCAACAGGATTTTGGGATCATTCAGACCCAACAAAAGAGCATTTAGGCTCTATTGTTCTAGTTTAAGGACGTTGCGGTCCGTAGCTAGTTTAAGGGCATTGCGGTCCATAGAAATGTGCTCATGGGTTTGGGAGTGCACCAAAGAGCTGTTGGTTGTCGGGACCCTCCATCTCTCTGAAGACGTTGAATAATTACAATGACATGTATCAGAAGTGTGGAGAGATGTACCCTTGAACCGAACTCCAGATTGAAGGGAGAGATCATGGTGGAACGAACATCATTTTAGATGCCATATGTCAGCAGATCATTGATCATCTTTGGAATTAAGATCGATTTGGGGAGACCTGGGTATAGAAGGGCTTGGTTGATTGATGGTCAAAAGGTTTTTTGGCCTCAGAAGACTTGGCTAATTTGGGCTAAGATTGGCCTCTCATAGTGCGTGCTCCCATGTGAGGCTCTTAAGCAGTGTTAAACACTGAAATTTGGAGCGCTCACGTGTAGCACGTGAGGCGCCTAAGAATTGGGCACTGATTCTTTGGGTTTATTCCATTTTTCTTTTATAAGTGATAAGCACTATTGGGGGTCACGTGGGATCACATGAGGCGCCCCAAAATGAGAACTGTCTTTGGATTTATCCCTTTTTTCCTTTTGAAAGTGCTAAGCACTATTAGAGGGTCACGAGGGATCACGTGAAGCGTCCTAAAATGGGAACTGTCTTTGAATTATTCCTCATTTCCTAAGAACTATTAGGGGGTCACGTGGGATCACGTGAGGCACCCCAAAATGGAAACTGTTTTTTGGGTTTATTCCCTTTTTCTTTTGAAAGTGCTAAACACTATTAGGGGGTTACGTGGGGTTACGTGAGGCACCCCAAAATGAGAACTATCTTTGATTTATTCCCCTTTTCCTTTCATAAGTGCTAAGCACTATTAGGGGGCCACGTGTGATCACGTGACTCGATCTTAGTCGTTCCTTTTTGTTCCTCAGAAATGCTCACATGAAAACACGTGATCTGTCATGATAGCGTTGAACGCTAATCATTTCTTTTATGTGCATGGAAATCTTGATCTGAGTTTTGAGCATTTCAGGTCCCTTATTTTGATAAGAATTAAATTCTTTTATAGGGTTAAACCCTAGTTTTATCAGGGGAATTAAATTCCCATATCCTTTTGGAAGAATTAAATTCTTCAAAGTTAGTCCTTTCCCCTAAGTTTTGAGTCTGCATACCAGAATCTTCCCGATGAAAATAAAATTCTCAACTTGCGGGGAGATCTGTTTCTGCAGACCTCAACCAGAGGAAGAACTAATTTCTTTGAGAAGAGTTAAACTCTTGATTTGAGAATTAAATTCTCTTTTGTTTTGTGGGAGCTTTTAGGAAGCTTCTGTATATTTTTTTTAGAAGCTTATGGGGTGGTATCCTCTCTCTTTAGAGAATTAAATTCTCTCTCTATTTTTCTTCCCCTTTGTATTTCTTTCCTCCTCTCATTACTCCTATTTATATGAGAGGAAAAAAAATCAATTTGTTAAGAAAATCCCTCATTGAGAGATCATGATTGATTCCATGATCTTTTAGATCAATTGATGAGTTTTATTCACCGTTGGATTTTTAATCCAAATGCTCTCTGTTGAACAGAGAGGATTTCTTGTTTGTTTAACAAGATTATGAATATCTTGTTAGTTTTAACAAGATCAAAAATATATTTTCTTAATATAGAATTTAATTCTATCCTATCTTTTTAGTTTAACAAGATTAGGAAAATATTTTCCTATGATAGAATTTTATTCGACCAGATGATCACCGTTGGATCTTTGATCCAAAGGTCTTCTGTTTAACAGAGAAGATCTTTTTAGTTTGAGAAAGATCAGGAAAATATTTCGCAAAATAGAATTTAATTCTAGAATCTGATAGGAGCATTTTAAATTGGGATGCTCATGTGAGAGGAAAGAGAACTTATGTATTTAACACGTGACCCTTGCTGTGGGTTTTAGCCTGTTTATGTTAAGTGCTCATATGCTTTGCATATGAGCGCTCATGTGTTTTACACGTGAGGCATGTTTGGCCATTGGTGATTTATGTTCAGCGCTTATATGGTTTGCATATGAGCGCTCACGTGTTTTAACGTGAAGTATGTTTGGCCCTTAGTTATTTTCTTCAACGCTCATATGCTTTGCATATGAGCGCTCATGTGTTTAACACGTGATGCCTGTTTGGCCCTTGGTGATTTATGTTCAGCGCTCATATGCTTTGCATATGAACGCTCACGTGTTTTACACATGAGGCATGTTTGGCCTTTAAGTTTATTTTATTTAGCGCTCATATGCTTTGCATATGAGCACTCACGTGTTTAACACGTGATGCCTGTTTGGCCCTTTGTTATTTACTTTCAGCGCTCATATGTTTTGCATATAAGCGCTCACGTGCTTAACACGTGATGTCCAACCGTGAACTCTTTTCCTCTTTCTTCTCTCCCTTTTTTATAAGGGTTATAAGGGAACAAATAGCTCTTGGCCGAAAATTTTGGCAGGAACAGTGATCGATGGATGCAAACTGATCATCAGATTATGGCACATATTGTATGTTCGGTAGTGACTCCTATTCGTCTTTCTATTAGACGCCTGAAAACCTCTCATCAGCATTGAATTGTTCTTAGTCATATGTTCATTCAGATAGGTACCGCTCGTGAATACCAACTGCATCAGGCCCTTCAGGATGCTCGACAGGGAGATCATTCCGTTCATGACTTTTACTCTCTTCTATCAGGGTATTGAGAGGAAGTACACCTGATAGAGGTTCAAATTCCAGCATCATCGGGAGATATCTCTATCGAGTACTACAAGCAGCGTGATCGTCGGCATTTGTACCACTTTTCTATGCGTCTTCGACCGGAGCTTGAAGGACTATGCAGTCTGATACTTCATCGTATTCATTTGCCTAGCCTTGAGGCTGCAGTAGCCGAGTTCATTTCTGAGGAGACCCGCCTCCAGATGTTGACAGCTACATCCACTAGTACTCGTGATACGGACTCATCCATGGCACCATCGGCTAATGTTTTGGCTGCACAAACCAGACCCGCCAGACCTGTCAGAGCTCCACCACTGCCTCTTCTCCTTCTACCGAACGAGTTTGTGCATGCTGCAAGAAACCTGGACATCATATCTCTCAGTGTTCTGTACTTAAGAACAAGTCAACAAATACTCAAACTCGTTCAACTGCTCGCTATCGCAATCGCTCTCTAGCTGCATCTACTGTTGTGTCATCATCAGCCTCTACTGCAACTTCAAATTCATTCTCCCCCGCACCGATAGCAGAGATTGTGAATATTTTTCAATGGAGTCTTCATGTCAGTGGAACTCCTGCATCTTCTATCTACACTGCTTCAACTGCTAATTCTGGTATTTATATTCCTTGGATATTTGACTTGGGTGCCTCATATTATATAACTTTTGATAAATCCTTTCTTACAAACTGTTCTACTATTCCTATATCATATATACATACTGCTAATGGCTTATCACTTGCAGTAAATCAATGTAGTGACATCACATCTACCACTCACACTCCTGGCAATCTTATTCTTTTATCTGTATTACATGTGCCTAAATTAACAATGAATCTTTTATCTGTTAGTCAGATTGCTGATTCTAGATGCACCATTACTTTCTCATCCACTTCTTGTATTGTGCAGGATTCGAGCATTGGTCAAAAGATTAGGACGGGTCATAGAGTGAGTGGACTATACCAGTTGGAGTATGTTCGCTTACCTATCTTAAATAAAACTGTAATTAGCTTGGCTACTTCCGATCTGTGGCATCGTCGTTTAGGTCACATTTTGAGTTCTCGTTTTAAATCTTTAACTGAGTCTGGAGTCTTAGGGTTGTTTACCACCGAAAACAGAGACGAACTAGGATAGATCGTCTTACCTGAATTTGGGGGCAGATACTATTTGGACTTATCTATCCACCTCTCCGAAAATACCAAGTTGATTTATGGCACAATATATCAGAGGTTTGGACAGACGCTGCCGTTGTAGCGTGACTTTATCAGATTCCCCCTCGTTTGTGAGGGGTTTTTGATTATGGGGACGCTCTACCCTGCAGGCGCAAGCCCCTGCAGTTAATTACGTTACCGCATTGCGATAACCACTTTCTCCTTCTCTGAAAGTTCACTTTGTGTAGTATTGTATTTTTATTTGTTTTGGTTGCCCTTAGATTGTATACGGAGACTAATTTATGTCGTCATCCATAAGGTGCAGATTAGTCTCAATCCGTATATTTGAGATTTGGGTTTGGGTCAAGGATTTGCTTGACTGGGTCCACGTTGGTAGCTTGGTTTGCCAACAGAAATGAACTTAGAACGCATTTCTCACATTTGTGAGGTCCATCCGTTCATAGGATATTTGAGTTTGATCTAAGGATCGTTAATCATATTTGAGACTAAGATCAACTTAGAAACAAATGAGCATATAGGCTCAATTATTTTAGTTTAAGGATCTCACAGTCCATTATCGCTATGTTTGGAGCGAATATTAGTTTAAGAACGTTTCGGTCCATTATCGCCCTATTTGGGGCGACGCGCCGTATTTGAGGAGTTTAAGGACGTTTCGGTCCAACATTCCCGTTTTGGGGACGAATGTTGGTTTAAGGACATTTCGGTACAACATTCCCGTTTTGGGGACGAATGTTGGTTTAAGAACATTTCGGTCCAACATTCCCGTTTTGGGGACGAATGTTCATTTAAGGACATTTCGGTCCAACACTCATCTTGCGCGCACATGTATTTGTTGCGTGGCAAAGTGAATGATAATGACATGGGATGCGCTCAATTTATGGTGCGATCCAATTTGAGGTGTGCACGTCAATTTGGAAGTGTATCAATGTGGGATGTATCATTCCCTGTCTTGATGAAATTTTATATCAAGTTGAGACGGGAAAGGAGTTGTTGGTTGTCGGGATCCGCCACCTCTCTGAAGACGTTGAGGAATTACAATGACATATATTAGAGGTGTGAAGAGATATACCCTTGAACCAAATCCCATGTTTGAGGGAAAGATCATGGTGGATCATCTAAGAATCATTAGCCTTATTTGAGACTAAAATTACCTTAGGAGATATGGGATGAATATCATTTTGGATATCATCAATGTAAGATCATTAGTCATGTTTGAGATTAAGATCAGTTTGGAAATCACGAGCATATGGGCTCAGTTGATTTAAAATCAAAGAGATTTAAGCTCAGAAAACTTAGCCAATTTGGGCTGAGATAGGGTTTCTATACTACCCAGCAGTGCTAAGCACTAAGATATACAGCGCTCACGTGTATTTCACGTGAGGCGCTGGTATAGTGCTAAGCACTAATCTTTTCTGCCGCTCACGTGCTTTTCACGTGATGCACTAAGTTTTTAGCCTTGGGCGCTCGCGTACTTTTCACGTGAGGCGCTGAGTTTTTAGCCTTGGGCGCTCACGTGCTTTTCACGTGAGGCGCTAAAATAGTGCTAAACACTAATTTTCTCTGGCGCTCACGTGTGTTTCACGTGAGGTGCTATGTTCTTGCAGATTTAATCTCCGTTGATGTTTTTTAGAGAAATTAAATCTCTGTTAATAGTATTTTGACCATTAACGATCACCAAGATCATTATTTTGAGGATCTGGGATCATATTCTTTAAGAACTGAGTTTTTGATTTGAAAGAACTAAGTTCCTGGAGTATTATGAATTCCATTTTCTCCACGTTCTTTTATCCATCTTCTCTTGTTCATATTTTCAGAGAGGTTAAACTTTTGTTAATGGTATTTTGACCATTAACGATCACCAAGATTATTATTTTGAGGATCTTGGATCGGATTCTTTAAGAACTAAGTTCTTGATTTGAAGGAACTAAGTTCCTGTGGTATTATGGACTCCATCTTCTTTCTTTTCAATTTTGTTCTTTCCTGAATCTTTAATTCTCAAGAACAAGATCTTCCCGATGAGAATTAATTTCTCAAATTATGGGAGACTTGTCTTATGGATCTCAGATGAAGAGAAAGAACTAAGTTCTTTTAGAAAGGTTTAACCCTTAGATATGGTATGTTAGGTAAAAGAGATATTTTGATCTCTTCTTTTTTCTTTACCTAGGATTTTTAGCAGGGAGATTTTCTTCTTTGAGAAAATTAAATTCTCTGTTGTTTTTAGAGCCTTCTGTATTTTTACAGAAGCTATGGGGGGTCTCCTCTCCTTTTGTCCACCTCACCTTCCCCCCTCCTTGATTAATCTCTTTGCTCCTATTTATAAGAAAAGAGAAAAATCAATTTGTTGAGAAAATCTCTCATTGAAAGATCATGATTGATTTCATAATCAATCAAAATGATCTTTTAAATAAATTGGTGAATTTTATTCACTGTTGGATTTTTAATCCAAATGCTCTCTGTTTAACAGAGAAAATTTCTTGTTTGTTTAACAAGATTAGGAAATATTTTCCTAACCATAAAATTTAGTTCTATTTAACAGAGAATATCTCTCTTATTTTAGGAAGACCAGGGAAATATTTCCCACATAGAATTTAATTCTATCATTGGATTTTTGATCTAACAGAGAATATTTTCTTTATTTATAAAGATCAGCGAAATATTTTCTCCTAATAAAATTTAATTCTATCATTTGATGATTTATTGTCACCATTGAATATTTGATCTAACAGCTCTGTTTAAGAAAGAATACCCCAGATTTTAGGGAATATCCCCCATGTAGAATTTAATTCTACCTTCTTTAATTTGGACGCCGCCTAAGAATTTAATTCTTTTATAAATAGTCACTCTCGTGCTTTGCACGTCGGCGCTCACGTGTGTTCCACGTGAGGCAACACTATAAGATTTAATCCTAACAGAAGCTGGCACTGGCGCTCACGTGGGAAACACGTGAGGCGCTCAAGGATTTAATTCTATCTGAGGCGGTACCTACATGCTTTGCATATGGGTGCACATGTTTAACACGTGAAGATTTCCTTTTATTTTTATAAAGGAACAGCAAGTTTTAAGCCAAAATTTTTGGCGGGAACAAGGGTCGCTTCGTGTTAGTACTTTAAATTATTGTGTTCGATGTCGTTTGGCAAAACAAACTGTTTTACCTTTCGTGTCTCATAATAATACTTCATTAGAACTTTTCGATTTGATTCATTCTGATATTTAGGGACTTGCTCCTGTTGTGTCTATGTCTGGTTATCGATATTATGTTAGCTTTATAGATGATTACTCTCGTAATTCTTGGATTTATCTTATGCAAGCCAGATCTGAGATTCCTTCCATATATACTGAATTTACAAATATAATTATACTCGGTTTCAAAAACAAATTAATTTTTTTAGATCTAACAATACTTATGGGTATATTTCGTCATCTATGCAAATCATTCTTAAATCTCATGGTACACTTCTACAACAATCATGCCCACATACTCATGAACAAAATGGTATAGCCGAAAGAAAATATCGACACATTTTAGAGACTACATGGACCCTTTTCCTCTCTTCTTCAATCCCTCGTTCTTATTAGGCTAAAGCTTTGTTGACAATTGTTCTTCCCATCAATATCACTCCATCTTTCTTATTTCCAGATATCACTCCATACTCGAGACTTTACAAATTCCCTTTTGACTATTCCATTCTGCACCCTTTTGGCTGTGTTTGTTTTATTCTTCTACCCACTCATGAACATGATAAACTTTCTTCTTACTCAGTGAAGTGTTTTATGATGCGGTATAGTCCAACTCATAAAAGATATAGATGTTACGATCCTACTAGCATACGGGTTCACATTTCTCAAAATATCACGTTTTTCGAGAATGTGTCGTATTTTGCTCATTCCGAGATAGATGTGTCCCTTCTTGATTGCTCTACCTCATCGTCAGTTACACCTACTATTGTGCCTACATACACTCTCGTTCCTCCTCCTGTTATACCTACTGATACTCTTACGCCTTCTATTGTTCCCTCTACTGATACAGTGACGACTGAGTATTCACCTATGCATGTACCATCTTCTCCGGATGTTATTTCTCCTCCACTTTGTCAGAATCCTCCAAAAGAAAGACGGACATATGCCCGTTATAGATTTTGCATGACCAACGATTATTCTTCTCAGTTTGTATCTTTTCCTTATGCTATTCATTCTATTTTGGAACCCAAGTCATATACTGAGATTATAAAATATCCAAAATGGCAGTAGGCTATACAGGAAGAATTGTAGGCTTTCCGTGATACTCACACATGGGATCTTATTTCTTTACCATCAGATATCAAGCCCATTAGCTATAAGTGAATTTACAAGGTCAAAACCAAGTCAGATGGATCAGTCGAAAGTTACAAGTCACGTCTTATGTTTCATAGGTTTTCTCAGAAATACGGCATTGATTATAAAGAGACTTTTGCTCCTGTTGCCAAGATCACTTCCATTCGTGCACTCTTTGATATTGCTGCAGCCCGTCGCTGGCTTATATTTCAGATGGACGTTAAGAATACTTTTCTTAACGGGGATCTTTCGAAGACGGTTTATATAGAGCCTCCTCCTGGTGTCTTCGCTTCCTCTAGGCATGCATATCGTCTGCGTTGTGCTCTTTATGGTCTTAAGCAAGCATCCCGCACTTGATTTGAGCGATTTCATCAAACTCTTCTAACTGTAGGGTTTACCGAGAGCCTTACTGATTATGCATTCTTCAATTGCTCTTCCTCAAAAGGTCAAGCTCTTCTCTTGATCTATGTTGATGATATGATTATCACCGGTGATGATATAGCAACTATCACACATCTAAAGAAACTTTTTAGTAGCAGTTTGAGATAAAATATGTTAGATATTTATATTATTTCTTGGGGATCGAAGTTACTTACTCTCCCCATGATTATCTTCTGTCACAGCAGAAGTACATTTCTAATCTTCTTGCACGAGCCACAGTTGATGATTCTACTATTAGTACCGGTACTTCTACAGCTACGCTGATGGAGTTTCATCTGAATCTTCATCAAGCAGATGGAGAGACCCTACTGAAGCCCACTCGATATCATGAGCTGGTTAGCGCACTTATTTACCTTTCTCTTACCATGCCAGACATTGCACAAGAGTTCTTCGATACCTTCGTGACACTCATACTGGGTCATTGTTATTTCCTTCCGATTCTGATCTTACTTTACAAGCATACTCTAATGCTGGATAGGCTGATGACCCTGATATTCGTCAATCTACCACTGGGTTCCTTGTCTTATTAGGTACATCTTTGATTTCTTAGCGCAAGAAGCACTAAGGTACAGTTTCTCACTTCAGAACTGAAGCAAAGCACCATGCAATGGCTGATACTCTTGCAGAGCTTAAATGACTTCGTAATTTACTTGCTTATATAGGTGTCATCATTCCTACTCGCGTTCCACTTTATTATGACAACAAAAGTGCTATTCGTATTACTGAAAATCCATATTTTCATGAACATAGTAAGCATATTGAGGTGAATTGTCACATAGTTCGTCTGAGAGTACGACCGAGATCGGATTTTACTTTCTTCCTTCCATTCCAATAATCAAGTGGCTGATCTCTTTACGAAGCCTCAAACGCGTACTCAATTTTCGCATTTCTTGTCCAAACTCTCGGTTTATGATCCACCGTGAGTTTGAGTGGGGCTGCTAAGATATTCATAAATCTTTCATCTATCTTTTTATCTTCATCTTTTTGTATCTCGATCAATCATCGATAATATTTTTCTTCTTCCCAATTTACAATTTCTAGTAATCACCATGAAATTAAGTAGTATTAGGATTTTTAAGTCCCAGACAATTCAAAAAATAAATGCAGGATCTTTGAGAAAAAAGAATAAATTAAAAGTACAATCAAACACAAGAAATTCTTCAATTTTAACTTTTTTATTCAACTTCAATACAAATTACAAAAATCTCTTTTCCTACAAAAACTTCTCTTCAACTATACTTCTTCTTCTTAAAATCAATATATATTTATAAGCCTAGAAATCGTAAACCTAATCCTACCAGAATATCTAATTTACCAATTAAGATCTCATCGAATTTCCAAAATAATTTCTAAACAAATTTTCAAATTATTGTCCAAGTAATTTCCTGAATACGCCAGAATTCTCGTCGACAGACGTCTGAAGCATAAGTGCTCAGACATCTGGCCACGCTCTGGATTTCTGAATTTTTCTTTTTCAGACGTCTGAGAGACATATCTTCAAGCGTCTGACCACTCTCTATAATTCTAGAATTAGCACTTCAGACTTCTGAAGCACTATGGCTCAGACGTCTGGTGCACAAGATTGTTGAATATAAGTCAATTTCATAACAATCTCCATCTTAACTTGTATTCAACAAGCTGTTTTCTATCTTCTCTTCACAACTTCCACCCACGATATCTTCTAAGCTTTGCACAAAACTCCCCATTGGCTCAAGTTTCCTCCACCCTGTTCTAAATTTGTACTTCCATACACAGGCTTCTCCACAACTTAATATATATCACTTGATGTTCTAACTCCTTTCATGACGACAAAATTCTTACGGCACATTTTCATCACTCCACCTTGAGCAATAATTGTGTAACCTTTCATATCCAATCTCCCAAACGAAATTAGATTTCTCTTCAGTTTTAGGGCATACCTGACATTTCCAAAAACTCTCTACTTCCCGTCAAACATCTTTATCTTTACGGTGCCCACGCCTTCCACTTCTACTTCAGAATTATTCGCTAACTTCACCATCTCTTTTTTCTCCTTAATCTCATCGAACCAGCTCCGATACTGATTGTTAGTATTTTTATGTCTCAAACAATTCAGAAAACAAACACAAGATGTTTGAAAAGAAAGAATAAATTAAAAGCACAATTTAACACAAGAAATTCTTCAACTTCAACTTTTTTATTCAAGTTCAATACGAATTACAAAAATCTCTCTTCCTACAAAAACTTCTCTTCAACTCTACTTCGTCTTCTTAAAATCAATCCATATTTATACGCCTAGAAATTATAAACCTAATTCTACTGGAATACTTAATTTACCAATTAAGATCTCATCAAATCTCCAAAATAATATCTAAACAAAATTTCAAATTATTCTCCAACTAATTTCCTAAATACGCCAGAATTCTCGTCGACAGACGTCTGACCACGCTATGAATTTCTGAATTCTTCTTCTTCAGACGTCTGACCGTTTTTTGTAATTCTAGAATTTGCACTTCAAACGTCTGAAGCACTATGGCTCAGACGTCTAACGCATAAGATTGTTGAATACAAATCAATTTCATAACTGGCAGGAATCTAGCAAGATGTTTTTTCTTACCCTAATATTAATATTGTTGTTGTTGCTTTCAAATCAAATAATTAAAGGTTTTCAAAAAGGAGCTTTGTTTCTTGTTCTGACTACAACAATTGATGAAGGTGAAGTTGAATAATCATTGCTATGCTGAAAAAAGAAAAAGAAGACACAATTGAAGAGCTTTGAGACGTTGGGAGTGGGAAATAAAGGTATGGATTTAAAAAGGTTGTTATCCTGTTACTTGATCTACACGTTACTTTAAATTTTGAGGGTTAATTGCTAAATAAAACCATGACGTTTCATCCAGTTTACACTTATATATCTTATTGATTTTTTCCTTATGCTTTTATATCTTAAAGTACATACCGTTAATTTTCTGCCCCCTTCAATTGATTATCAAATATATCGCTTTGTTAAACAAAATCCATACAGTTTGTACTTTAGAGTATCAAAGTGCAGCGAAAAAATCAATAAGCCATATAAGTACAAAATAGATGAAATATTGAGATATTATTTAGCAATTAACCCAAATTTAAAAGATATTTGATTAATGGTGTTTTTTTAATATACCCCACTCCAAACTTTGATGTTTTTAAAAAACTCATCCAAATCATCATATTTTTAAAACCCCACTTAGAATTATGAATTAATCTAAAAAAATCGACTTCAGTAAATTTCCATCCATTTGTGGTAAAATCCATAATCATTAAATGGATAAGAAGACCATTTGAATTGTTATTTATCATGTTTAATTGGTCTCTATCTTTCAATCCCTGCGGTTTGGCTGGAGACGAAGAAGAAGAGGAGACGGCTTTGGGTTCTTAGATAACGGATAAGTGTTGGATGTTTTTTTTTAAAATATATATATATAAAATTTTGAGTGGGTTTTAAAAAAATATCAAAAGTTTTGAATGGGTATATCGAAATAACCCTTGATTAATTAAAGCCATTTTATAAGTTATGCATGCTACGTTGGCTAATCAATTATTAACTAAACTTTACAAAAATTAATTTAAAAAATTCACTGCATGCAGGTTATCGAAGAATATCCGTGAAAAAATGAATATGACACTTTTAACATACGAAATTCTGCGCGTCACAAATATCATGTTTTGTTTTTCAATTATTTAAAATAAATCCTTACATGTCTTGTTTTGATGCTATTTATAAGACATAATGAAAGGGCACGCAGTATGCTGCGGAACAGATTGCCGAAGAATATATGTTTCATTAGGGCGTGAATAAGTTCGAGCATGTTAAACATACGATATTTTTTATACCTTTTGAAAAAAATGACTTTGAAAGTCATACAGGAGGGTGAGCATGATTTAGTTCACCATTAGGGTGAGCATGATAAATATAAAATGACTTCGAGATCCACTACCCCTTGCCCTCCCACGCCCCCCCCCCCCCCCCCCCCCCCCAAATTTCCCTTTTTTATTTTTTAGATTGAAATAATGAAAAACAATTTCCAGATGTTACGAATTTAAAATCCAAATAAAAGTTGATCTATATATAAGCATCCAAACAGCTCAATAGCAACAATTTTGCTCTTAATTAACTAGTTTGTATAATATTAAAAATGATGGCAGCGTGATCTTGTATTGAAAATTTACCATGCTGTGCCATGTCAATTGGCTGCCTGAACTTGAAGTATATTAAACTTTTGTGTTTAGGGCCTTCTAAATAAAAAAACCTTTTATATTTCGCTAATTACTAAAAATAACCCACATGCATCATATTTACTTAAAAACCTTCTCATAAATTTAAATTGTACTAAAAACCCCACTAATAGGCCAAATAGAGAACCTTTTTTTTATCTTCCGTTACTCCATTAGAGGACCAACGGTGAGTATCTAGATAGGGATTTCAAAACCTCGGCTTCTTTTTTTCTCTCAAAATTTCCAATTTTTTTTCCCTAAAAGCGTCCTTCTGCCCCCTTGTACACGCCGCCGTTCTAAGGAGCAGGGGCGGCGGTTTGCCGGCATGGCGGGCAGTTTGGATACAAGCGAGCGCGTCCAGCATCGCAGTCAGCCGGTCGATCCGTGCCAATAAGATTTCGACGACGTTAGGAGGAGTAGAACCGTCCCCGCCTCCGTTGCAGAGGACGGGATGGCTTGTGTTAGGGTCTTTGTTACGATGATCGCTGGCCATAGTATCGAAAGCGGAAGATCAACTTTTTAGAAAGGAAAATGGTGTTTCCCACAGTCGGCACCAACTGATAGAGGTCGGAATCTCCCTCAAATGTTGTCCACCGTCGATCTTATGACTAGCAGGGCTGAACAGTTGGAATTTGTAGCAGGAGGTTGCGTGTGAATCTCAATAGGTTTTTTGTTGTTGTTGACGCCGAACTACTTGCAAAGGAAGTACCGGGGTGGGGAACAACCGTAGGACCCTTCGACGATCAAGTAAATACCGAGAAATAATTGGACAGAGTAGCTGCATATTGGATTAAGTTCGAGTTACCAGAATCGTCTCGAGGAGAGATTTATATAGGGGTCGCATTGGAACGAGCCGATGCGAGATTCTCGCTGTCTGTTTCTCCTCTGCATCACGTCCGCATTGATGGCAGGATACGCTTATTAATGGCGAGATACGCCAGCGTGGGATGCGAGACGTAGAATGGCGGAGATCTCGTCGTGGCGAGATACACGGAGCCGTTACCGGGGTGCTCGTGCTTCATACTTCCGGCCAAACAGGGACGCTGAGAAATCTCAGCTATAGGATAGCTCGGAAACGAGCGAGGAAGCTTGGTAAAGGGAAGTTGAGGAAGCTCAATCCGAGAAAATTCGGGCTTTGTGCTACCGCTTCTGAGCTGGTCAGGACGGCAAAGAGGGATGAGGAAACTCAACTGTAGGATAGCTCGGAGATGAGTTATTGACCGGTGGTTGGTCGAAGAAAGAATGCACCCAGGGGGAGGCCCCGTGAGGTCGGAGCCCATTCCTCGGACGGAGTCTCGGAGGCGAGACACCGATGAATGTCCTCTTATTCCTGGTAGGCCCTCAGGAATCTAGATGGCGTGCACGGAGAGTACGTCATCTGCTACGTGTCAAGATCCAGGGAATACCCAACTATGAGTATCATCAGTAACTTTGTTCTTCTTCGTGATAAAGGAATCGATTTTCATGTTTGTACCATGGATTATGTTGAGCTTCATTGAACCACGTTACACCCTAATGTCCGTTCTTCTTCTGCATTGTGTCTTCTGTGGATAGATTTTTCTCAACATGCTAGTCTCACGGGCAATGATGCTTTCTAAGGGAAAATTTCCCAACAATTACACCACGACCATGACGACGACCACCATAATGCTAGCAACAAATGGCTCTTAATGTTATAAAAAATCTACTTTGAATCCGGTGCAGTGTGTGTCTCAAAAGATACACTCAAATCCAAAATAAACGCAAATCATAAAAGTACGCAGCGAAATAACCCAAATTGTCGGAGTCGAGAGATAAAGAAAAGAATCAGTGAACGACCACAACACAAGCACATGAATAGAAAAGAACCATACCAAAAAGCAATCGACACAATATATACCCATGTTCGATGCCAAGATGCACCTAGTCCTGCCTTCACGATGTGATCTTCTACTAGATAAGTGTTACACGAGATTACAAGCCTACTCAAGTCGTCCAAATACAATATCACTCACAAAGTTATCTCCTTTCCCCTCAAACCTCTCTAGGTTTTAGATACCTCCTTTTTGATGGAATACAAATAATGAAGCATACCTAAAACCCGAGTGATGGAACTCTGGGTCTCCTTCAGATATTACCTTCCGTTGATCAGCAGCGAGCGCTGATGGATGGCTGAGATTGAGTTGGAGGGTTGCCTCCTGAAGAGTGTGGATCTCAATGGGTTTTATGTGATTGAGGCTGAGCTACCTGCAAGGAAGTCCCAGTGTGGTTGTGCCCCTGAGGACCCTCCGACGATCAAGTTAGACGGGGTATTTTAGTAGAGTAACGGCCTATTGGGGTCAAATTGGCTTACCTGAGTCGTCTGAGAGAGAGGTTTATATAGTGACAGCTATAAGCAGACGGGCGCGAGATTCACGTCGGCCGTTACGCCCCTGGCGTTACGCCCGCGTGATAGGCGGGATTCTCCATTAATGACGAGATATGCTAGTTAATGGGGGATCGTGATGGCATGGAACGCGGGATCATTGGCGGCGGATATCTCACGTCTGGCGAGATTCGCGGAGCCGTGGCAGAGGCACCTGTGATCGGTGCTGTGGGTCGGTTGGTGAGACCGAGGAAGCTACGCTCGACGGGAGGCTCAGGAACGAGCGGGAGGCCGAGGCATCTTGGATATGCGATAGCTCGGAGGCGAGCTGGAGGGCCGAGGGAACTCAGCGTGCGGGAGGGCTCCGAGGAGAGACGATGGTCGTTTGTAAGGTGATCGTAGGGGTGGTCTGGAAGGCCACCGAAGGTTAGGAACATTCTCGGGTCGAAGGCCCGGGGTATGCTTCCAACGTACCGATCTTGATCCTTTCTCATAAGCTCTGGGACACATCATCTGCCATGTGTCATGATCTGGGGAAACACCGGTATCGAGCCTCATCATCAGCCCCCACTCTCGTCCCGACCCATTCATGGGTCGGGTCGAGAGTGGTCTGACCGGTCATCCGGGATAAGCTCTTATTTGAAGATATCGTCGGTGCATATTCCCGGGCAATTAGTCGTATTTTCTTGATGACGTCAGTGGATCAGGGAAGAGATCTCGCATTAAAGAGGAAGCGCCGGTTTGTGCGTACGTTTGTTGAAGCGTCAGCCCACGTGTCTGGCGCTGGTTGGCTGATGAGACGGGCCGTAGGTGTTCCCACGCCCGATGGGATGTAACCAATGCACGTGCGACAGGTGGAGCGCCGATGGCCGTCGAATGCGAAGTGTTGTTTTGGAGGGAGACAATCGGCGCCGTAGGATGTGTACGCCAGCTGCTATAAATAGAGGTGGGATCCTCTTCAGGGTCCATACCTCATCATAATTTTCTCGTCCTTTTGGTGTCAGCTTGGCGTTCTTTTCTTTAGGTCGGGATCCCTACGTTTTCTCTTCCGAGGACTTCATCCTCTTTTTCCTGCTGGTAGTGAATACTTGAGCAAGAAAACGGATGTGCTACCGCACAACGGATTTCCATCAGGTTAGATATCTTCAACCGAGGAGTCTGTAGAAATAGTCCAGGAAGAGTCTAGGGAGTCCTCTGTAGCTTCCTCTTCTACTTCCTCTTCTGCTTCTTCCGCTTCCTCGTCTGAGTCGGAGTCCCCCCGGGAAATTAGAGTTAGTCATGCTTCCCGGGGTCGTGCGACGGGGCGGTCCCCAGAGCGCAGGTTATGGGTGCTCTTGGCGCGCCATCCATGCTGAGGCATGCGGATGAGCTCGCCACCATCCGGACTCGTTTCCATATCCCTCCCAGCTACTCGCTTCGTCTGGCCGAGGAAGGGGAGAGGGCAGACCAGGTACAGGGCAAGAAGATTGCCTTGTACCTGGAAGCCTTTTAGGCCGGGATGCGCCTGCCCTTCTCCCCCGAGGTGAGTGCGGCGTTGAATTGTTTTGAGTTAGCCCCGGGCCAGTTAGTGCCGAACTCTTGGTGGATTCTTCTTGGGTTCCTAGTCCGGTTGAAATTACGTCAGATCCCTTTCAGCCGGAGCCTTCTCATTTCTTCTCTCTGCTACAAAAACCACCCCGGCACTCGCAGGGGCGAGCCGAGCTGAGTGTACATCTCTTTTAGAAAACACCGGGAAGGTGCTGCCGGGTCAGGGGTCGTCATAGTACCTTCTTCCATTCATGAATGGAAGAAGAAGTTTCTGTTTGTTGGGCCGCCCAAGGGTGAGGATTGGCCTATACCCATCCAGTGGCATATGGCCAACTGCCCGCGGGTAAGGCGGTCGAATGATCCCGACGCGGTGGCGGTGTTAGAGTGGGAACCCATCCCCCGGGTTGATGTGTCACTGTCTGAGCAGGCCCTAAGTTGGGCCAGGCTCAGCCCCGTCCAGTTCGCGGGTAAGTTAGGAGTTTTCAGGCGACCTGTTTAGACTTGTGTACTCCACTTTTTCAGGCATTGCTAACTCCTTCTTTGTGTTTTCATCTTATGCAGAACCCATGGATCTAAGTAAATTTCGGGCAACCCTGGTTGAGCAGAAGAAGGGGAAGAAAGCCGGAGGGGCCGGTCCCTCTCGCCCGTCGTCGACTCCGGCTCCACCGGCGGCCGCCCCAGCCAGGCGCTCGAGCGTGCCCCGAACCCCGGAGTCCGGCGAAGCACCGAGCCGAAAGCGTGCTCGGGAGAAAGAGCCCAGGGTTCTTGAGGTGGGAGACGAGACGGGATCTCCTGCGTCTCTCCTCAAGAGGTACCATAGGACGGTGCCTCGTACCTCGGCTTTTTCGATCATGGTGGATGAAAAGGAGCTTCGCTTCGAGGTGCCCTCGGGGCTTTCAGTCGCCGACAGCCTGCTCTCAGAGATGGAAAGGTCGGCCAGGGGCAGAATCCCTCGGGGAACCCTTCGGGCCCAAATGGCGGTCATATCCCAGGAGGCCGTGCAGGTTAGCGTTCGCACCCCACTCGGGTTCTCATTCGGTAACTTTTGTTCGCAAGATTGGGTGCCCCCTTCTCTTTTTAACCCTTCCTTTGTTTTCTTCAGGTCCTCCAGCACGTCGCCATCGTCGTCAACATGGAGGACGAAGAAATTGCCCCGGCGATGCAGGCCGCGGGCGAGTTCTCCTCGCGGGAGGAGAGCTCAAGGCTGGAGCTACAAGCGGCGATGGAGAGGGTCGCTGCCCTCGAAGACCGGGTGGCGGCTGGGGATCGGGAGATCGCCAAGTGCCAAGAGGCCGCCTGAGCTGCCGAGGCTATGATGGAAGATTCCAGTGTGCTTGTCGCCACCCTGAAGAAGACGGCGAACACCCTCCGGAGGGAGAACGAGGCGGCGAAGGAGGGAACGAGGCATGCCGAGCTCCGAGCGTCGAAGGCGGTAGAGAGCTCCAAGAAGTCGGACCAGTACTACACCGACCTCGCTGGAGCCGCTGCCATTGTTTGGCACGACGCCCTTGACGTCGTGAAGGCCCTGATGCCGGAGTTTCCTGACGGTGAACTCCGGGGTGA
The DNA here is from genome assembly GCA_030015575.1 of Agapanthus africanus. Taxonomy (NCBI): domain Eukaryota; kingdom Viridiplantae; phylum Streptophyta; class Magnoliopsida; order Asparagales; family Amaryllidaceae; genus Agapanthus; species Agapanthus africanus. The sequence continues at coordinate 480,139,058 of CM057350.1, forward strand.
GTACCCCCTCGGAGATGAGGCGCAGGGGAATGCCCCTGGAAGCGCTGCAAGGGAAGAGGCCCCTGGTGGGAGCGTTGGGGAGAATTCGGTCGCCCCGGCCACTGGCGCCGAGGCTCCTGTGGTAGGCACCGACCTTCAAGATGCCACCCCGGTTGTCGTGGTGGAAGCAGAGCTCATCGAGGCTCTCCCCGGCCCCGAGGCTTGAACCTCCTCGCCTCCTTATTTTCTTTTTCCGCTGAAATTTTGTAAGCCCCCGGGCGATTTTGTAAGGCTGGGTAGCCCATAATACCTCTGTAAAGACCTCCAATTTTGGTGAATGAAATCTTTTTGCAGTGTTGTTTGCGTGCACATTTTCTCTTTGTTTGCGGTAGAAAAATTTTATTTGCGCGGTACTGCTTTCATGATGCGTTAGGTCGGATATCGGTTTTTCATCTAGCGACCGTGCGTCGAGTTGAATTCAACCATTTGCCAAGTGTGCAAAGACTGGTGTAAGGTCGGTGTCTCCATGGCCCCGAAGTCGAGATGGGGATCGCTTATTAAAAGACATGCAGGAAGTTGAGCAGGGAAGCTGCTCGATAGCCTCTTGATGAGGGCTTTGATCCTTGGCGTCGTTGGGCAAGGAGTTGCCTTCTAAGGATGGACCGAGCAGGGAAGCTGCTCGGTGGCCTCTTGATGAGGGATTTGATTCTTGGCGTCATGGGGTAAGAGATTGCCAGCCAAGGATGGACTGAGTAGGTTAGCTGCTCGGTGGCCTCTTGATAGGGCTTTGATCCTTGGCGTCGTGGGGTAAGAGATTACCAGCCAAGGATGGACCTAGCAGGGTAGCTGCCCGGTAGCCTCTTGATGAGGTCTTTTATCCTTGGCGTCGTAGGGTAAGATATTACTAGCCAAGTATGGACCGAGCAGGGTAGCTTCCCGATGGCCTCTTGATGAGGGATTTGATCCTTGGCGTCGTGGGGTAAGAGATTACCAGCCAAGAATGGACCGAGCAGGGTAGCTTCCCGGTAGCCTCTTGATGAGGGCTTTGATCCTTGGCGTCGTTGGGTAAGAGACTCCCAGCCAAGGATGGACCGAGCAGGGTAGCTGCTCGGTGGCCTCTTGATGAGGGTTTTGATCCTTGGCGTCGTTGGGTAAGAGATTACTAGCCAAGGATGGACCGAGCAGGGTTGCTGCTCAATGGCCTCTTGATGAGAGCTTTGATCCTTGGCGTTGTTGGATAAGAGATTACCAGCCAAGGATGGACCGAGAAGGGTAGCTACTCGGTGGCCTCTTGATGAGAGCTTTGATCCTTGGCGTCGTTGGGTAAGAGATTACCAGCCAAGGATGGACCGAGCAGGGTTGCTGCTCGGTGGCCTCTTGATGAGTGCTTTAGTCCTTGGCGTCGTTGGATAAGAGATTACTAGCCAAGAATGGACCGAGCAGGGTAGCTGCTCGGTGGCCTTTTGATGAAGGCTTTGATCCTTGGCGTCGTGGGGCAAGAGGTTACCAGCCAAGGATGGACCGAGTAGGGTTGCTGCTCGGCGGATTTGTGAGGTTCCGTCTAACCTTCTCTAGTGTGTGAACATCGGTAAGAGCGATCGTCGTGGATGAAACGTGTCATGAACGTATGGGGGGAGTCGAATCATCTAGAAGAGCCGCGTCGCTCCGACTTCGGTTCGCCGAGAAAGTCGGGATATCCTCCGCGTAGCGGTACGGTATTGGAAGGAACGAGCGAATATTGGACTCTTGGGAGCACTGTGGGGCTATAAAATAGAGAGGGCGTGTTGATCACTCCTTTCTCCATCCCCAAAACGCAAGAATGGATGAATTCTCTTTCTCCATCCCCGAGATCATTTCGTTTGAGGACGTATACTTGTACGACCAGATGTGCTCCGAGGAGATGCTGCAGGCGGTGATCCGGCGCGTTGAGGATCATGTCGGTCGCCTGCTTCCCCGGCGATCGTCCCTACTCAAGCTGCTGATGTACTCGATCTGGAGGGCATCGCCGAGGCTGCATAACCCCTTGTCCGAACAACTGAAGGACGAGGCGGTTGGCAAACTGAGATTGTTATGTCGTCTCGGCCTGATCTCGAAGAGTCAGCAGGATCGATTGATGGCACTCGTCCTCGAGTATTACCAATTGAGACATCTCGCCGATGGGTGCCCACCCGTGGAGCTTTCTGGCCCGTTCATGGCCATGAGGGTTCGCGGACAGCATCAGAGGTAGAGGTCCGAGGCGGCAAGGGCTCGGCTGGCGGAAATTTCCTTGGAGTACCACGAGCAATGTTTCTTGCACCCCCTTCCCCCGCTGCTGTAAGAGTTTTTTTTTTTTTTGATGTAAGGCTGAGGAGCCCACAATACCTTTTGAATGAATAAAATTCCCCTTTTTGCAATGCTCTATTGTATCCTTCTTATTATTTAAGTAAAAAGAACTTAGAAGAATTTACATCGCTTTGGTGAAAGAAGAAATATACATTCATAGAAATTCTTTTCAGAGGTACAGCTTGAGCTTCTCAGCGTTGTAAGGCCGTGGAAATTTGCGACCATTCGCGTCTTGTAAACGATAGGCTCCGCCGGACTGTAGGGTGTTTTTCGTCACCCCATTGAGATGGGAATACGCGCGCGCTTGTCAGGCGCATTACAGATCCCCCATGCTTAGGGTAGGCTGGGTTTATTGATTGTGGGGATCCGAATTTTCGGCAGCCGCGAACTAAACTGCCGTCAATTACCCATCGCCTTTGGAGCGAGAGAACCTCCGATTGACGGGTCAAACAGGTCATGCGAACTCAATGTGCATTGTTGTGTTTTGAAGTGGTTTTGGATATATCAGGGGCTCCGCAGAGTTTTTACGGGGTCAAAGGGGCTAGCAGCCCCCTTGCAGGGTGCGGGGCAGCGTCCCGTTAGAAATTTTTTTCTAACAGGGACAATGTCGTGGAGTGTGTGTATCTATATATATACATATATACATATATATAAGAGAGGGAAAAAGCGTCCAAAGGATGCATAGGGGCCAGCGCCTCACGTGAGCGGCACGCAGGCGCTGGGCGCTAGCACTTCACGTACTTGGTACGTGGGCGCTAGCGTGTCGGGCGCCGGGCGCCGGCACCCCATGTGCTTGGCATGCGGGCGCTAGGCGTCAGCAGGGAAAGGGACCTAGTCTCTGCACTGAGAGCTGTGCTCCCAATTTGACTTATGGAGTTGAACTCCTAACAGAGATTAATTTAGGGAGTTGAACGCCAATAGATCTTAAATGGAGTTAAACTCCTAAAAATATTTAGAAATGATCAAAGGGGTCTGCTTTGTTTCTCCCCTTTGGACCTGGATATTCCCAAGATGGGATTTCTGAAGATGGGTCTCCTTCTTATTCCTCTCGGTTGGCCGGATCTTGGAGAAAGGGGGTGAGATTTAAAAATCTCCCCTTTTTGAGATCTAATAAAAGATCTGAGCTCCCCTTTGTGGGTTTTGTGGTGAAAAATTATTTAGTTTTGGAAAAAAAAGAGTAAAACTCTTGATTTAATTGAAAAGGGAAAGAGGGTTTAGAATCTTGAGGAAGGAGAACGAAGCACAAAAACCCCAGAGTTTTTAGAGAATGAATAGTGTATATTTTATTCATCATCATGTTGCCTTATATAGGCTTACACATTTACATATAACCTTTTGGGCTTTACAAATGGCATTTTGCCCATCCCATGCTCATGTGCTTATTTTTTTTTGCACATGAGCCATGGGCTTTATGCCCATTTGGCTTACATGCATGCATAAAAAATTACATCAAAATTATTTATTACATGATTTTTATTTTGGCATGGAGGAGGGCCGACTGCTTCATTTTCGGACTCGACTTAGGCATGGGCCCACTTGATCTGGGTTTGGGCCTACTTGGTTTGGGGTTGATCTTGACTTTGATTTGGTCAACCGGGGTGCAATTTTCGACCCCAACAAAGTGCCCCCCATCAATAAATGCACACCACATATGTGGGTCGTGTGCATGAAATTGATGGATCATCTTTCGCGTGGAGGCGACTTGTTTTGGTTCCCACTTTTTAGGATGCATTGCCCTTTTAACGACATGGACGGTCGACGCTTGACGCGTCTCCGAGACGGAGTGTCCGTAGTAAACGTTTCCCCGGCACGGAGCGATTTGGTTCCCGATTTGTGGGAAGCCTGCACTGCCCTTTTTACGACATGGACGGTCGATGCTTGACGCGTCTCCGAGACGGAGTGTCCATGGTAGACTTTTCCCTGGCCCGTAGCGATTTGGTTCCTGATTTGTGGAAGCCTGCACTGCCCTTTTTACGACATGGACGGTCGACGCTTGACGCGTCTCCAAGACGGAGTGTCCGTGGTAGACGTTTCCCTGGCCCGGAGTGATTTGGTTCCCGCTTTGTAGGAAGCCTACACTGTCCTTTTTACGACATGGACGGTCGACGCTTGACGCGTCTCCGAGACGGAATGTCCGTGGTAGACTTTTCCCTGGCCCGGAGCGATTTGGTTCCCGATTTGTGGGAAGCCTGCACTGCCCTTTTTACGACATGGACGGTCGACGCTTGACGTGTCTCCGAGACGGAGTGTCCATGGTAGACTTTTCACTGGCCCAGAGCGATTTGGTTCCTGATTTGTGGGAAGCCTGCACTGCCCTTTTTACGACATGGACGGTCGACGCTTGACGCATCTCCGAGACGGAGTGTCCGTGGTAGACTTTTCCCTGGCCCGGAGCGATTTGGTTCCCGATTTGTGGAAAGCCTGCACTGCCCTTTTTATGACATGGACGATCGACGCTGCCCTTTTAGTGACGTGGAAGGTCGGTTCTGCCCTTTTAGCGACTTGGACGGTCGGTGCTGCCCTTTTAGCGACTTGGATGGTCGATTCTGCCCTTTTCGTGACTTGGACGGTCGGTGACTTGCTCCGCTTCTTACGGTGTCAGGATTTGATTTTACTTGCTCCGCTTTCTGCGGTGTCGAGGTTGATGTTGACTTGCTCCGCTTCTTGCAGTGTCGGGGTTTGATTTGACTTGTTTCTGAGGTGGAGCTTGATTCCGCCAGGGAAGTTGTTGGTTGTCTTGCTGATTGTGATTTGGGTTGATATCAGCATCGCTACACTAGATATGGTACCAGGAGCGAATCATCATTTGCCATGAGCGGATTTGGGGATTTTGGTTTTTGTTTGGCATCAGCATCGCTACATTGGAATATGGTACCAGGAGCGAATCATCATTTGCGTTTGCTTATTAGGAAGCGATGGCTTAGGAGACAGGTTTTAGGTCCCTATCACCTAAGACTTTTCAATTTTATAAGCCGTAAGGGTCTCACAAAGCATTTTCTCCCTACGATTCGTAAGGATCTCGTAGGTGTATTTTCTCCTTACGAGTCGTGGGGACTCCTAAGTGCGTTTTTCCTTTATGAGTCATAAGGATCTCACGCAGGAATTTTCTCCTCACAAAGTCGAGAGAACTTTACGAGTGTATTTCATCTCTTTTTCACGGGTTTGCTCCATTTCGGGTTTTCACAAACTCGCTGGCAGTCTTGCTGTTTTTACTCACGGAGCCCTTTCGGGTTTTCATCCGTGCCCATTTTGCTTGTGGACATACCCTTTTTTCGCTGGTGGGACTTTGAATGTGGTCTCGCCGGTAGAACTTGGGAGAGATTGGGATCGTTTTACGTCCGTGGATTGTATACGGTTTTGCAGGATGTATGATCCAGACCGTAGGGCCCAAAGAATTTCGGGACTTTGTTAGCGTCTGCATCGCTGTACTGGAATATGGTACCAGGAGCGACTCGTCATCCGCCATTGGGGTACAGGGTTTGGAATTTGGTTGACGTCTACATCGCTGCACTGTAATATGGTACCAGGAGTGACTCATCATTCGCCATTGGGATATTCAGGGATTGGTTATTAAATCGGCATCTGCATTGCTGCACTGGAATAATACCAGGAGCAACTTATCATTTGCCTTTGCCCATTAGGAAGCGATGGCTTAGGAGACAGGTTTAGGTCCCTATCACCTAAGGCTTTTCAATTTTATGAGCCGTAAGGGTCTCACAAAGTATTTTCTCCTTACGGGTCGTAAGGATCCCATAGGTGTATTTTCTCCTTAGGAGTCGTGAGGACTCCTAAGTGTGTTTTTCCTTTGTGAGTCGTAAGGATCCCACGAAGGTTTGTTCTCCTCATGCATCGTGAGGACACATGAGTAGGTCTTCCCAATGGAGCATAATTCTAAGGGCGGAGACCGACCGCTGGACTGGTGATTGCGGTGGGGTATGGGTATGATGAGAATTATTTGAGCTCTTGGATTGTATACGGTAGTCAACTTGGGGACCAACCGTAGGGCTAGGAGAATTTCGGGAGATTGGATTTTGGTTGGCGTCTGCATCGCTGCATTGGAATATGGTACCAGGAGCGACTCATCATTCGCCGTTTTTTTTTACCGCGATTGCTCTATTATTTCAGCTTTTCTTATCGCGAATGTCGCGATTGCCCTATCATTTCGGCTATTTATTCACGGTTGCCCCATCATTTCGGCTTTTTTTTCATCTTTATTTTAACTCGCTGATTTTTATTGCGAGTTGCCCCATCATTTCGGCATTTTATTATTATTATTTTTTTGTTCTATTTACACATTTTTACATCCCCAGTTAACGACTTAGAGGTCGATTATTCCCAGTTTAATGGCATGGTGGTCAGCTGTTTTCAGAGAAAGGCAGATGTCTGAGAGAATCAGTTTCACGAAGAATTTCGGTCTCCGATCGTATGAAATTGGCCGTCGCAGCTTAACTGCTTGTTAACACGCTTTTAGATAGTTCTATCTCTCCTGTCTTATATTGCTTTTCGACCCAATCTTTAAAGACGAAGCAGTCCTCAATGGCATGACTTATCACTCTGTGATAGGGGCAATATTTGGGGTCGTCGGTCATATTCGCTTCTTGCGGTCTTTTTGATTCTGGCAATTGTAGACCTTTTATTAGGGCATCCTTGAATATTTTACGGACTTTGTCCCTTCTGAAGGAATAGACCTTATCCAGCCTCACTTTCAGTAGAGATTCTCCTCCCTTTCCGAACACTGGCTTCCGAGACCGGTTGGCATTAAGCCCGCTCATCCTTTGCTTATTTCGGTTAGCCGAGGTGTTGAAAGATTCAGAATCGTCGGGATTTCCGCCTTTGCGATTATCGTCCTTTCGGTTTGTCTAGGACCTATTGTTATTTTGGGAATCAGAGGAAGACTCCTGCTTTGAGCACTCTAACATCTGAACTTGCCTGGTCAGCTCTTGGAATGTTTTGAGACCCGCGGTGCATAGGAAAGGGGCCATCCAATTGTTGAGATTTCCAACGAGGAGACTGACAGATTGGTCCTGCTCTATTGGCGGTTCACATTTGACAGAGAGATTGCGCCATCGGATTATAAAATCTGTGCTACTTTCGTTGTTCTTTGGCTTGGTCCTTACAAGATCGGCAATGGTGATCTTATAGCTAACGCTCATGAACCTCTGCCGAAACAGAGACTACATTTGGACGAAAGTTGTGACGGAGCCATCTGGTATGCTCGCGTACCAATCGAAAGCAACATCGGTCAAGCTATTAACGAACTGGTGGAGGAGAAGCGCATCATTTCCCCCAGTATTCCCGCATGAGGCTTTGAAGTGGGCGATGTTCTGATTCGCATTACCCATCCCATCAAATCTTCCGAATTTGGGGATGATATAGCCGCTAGGAAATTCTACCAGATCATACTGAGCAGGATATGGTTTCCCACTGCTGCTGATATCTTTTTGCGCTTCGGCTTCGGCTACCAATGTTTTGACTTTGTTGGCAACCAAATCAATGATTTGATCTTGAGTTAGCGGGCTACTATCATCGGTAGCCAAGACATTACCCGAGATAGGATGCGACTGACTTTCGTGCGGTCCGTCCACCTTTGGATTTGAGGGAATAAGCATCGGCTGTCTCGGGACACCGTTTCCCGGTTCATGAGTAGAGCCCTGCGCTTGACTGGGCAGCTGAGAGGCAAGTCAGGCCGTGAGCTGCAAGACGACATTCATCAAGTCGTCAATTTTGGAGTAAAGTTTGGCCATCTCCTTATCTCTACTTCCGAGCTGTTTTCGGAGCTCTTTGAGAAGTTGCTGCTGTGCGTTCTTAAGAAGGAAAGTTGGCTCATATTCGCTTTCCGTGCCCAGCTCCTCATGAACTGATGCCTCTCTCTGCTTATTGGCCTCACTGGAAGGGTCTTCATTGCCTTCCAGAGGAGGCTAGTCTTGGAATGTGGCAGTCATATTCACACCAGATTGGATTTGAGATGCGGTGGTCCCATCCTTGCTTTTGCTGCGAAGGTTATCGCTGGGAAGCGTGCCCACCAAGTAGACGGTGTGGATAACACATTCAACCATCCTTTCATCACTGGCAGCTGGTTTCGCGGAGCGGTCCGGGCTTTGGAAATTCATAAATTTTAACACGGCCAGAGCCCTAGCCCTTTTGTTGGCTCTGTATCTGAGCCGCTTCTGCCTCAGCTTCTCTGCCTTGAGCGCTTGGCAGGCTTCTGCTCTTCGGAAAGCCGCCATAGGCTAAGTGATGGGGAGGCTTGAGAAGGCATCCGCCCGCGTGTCCGTCGAAGGTATCGCCTGGGCTTGCCCACGACGTCTGGCAACTTCTTTTGTTCTGACGGCTTTGCCCCCAGCTGGGGCCATGGAGAGCCGTTTGAACACCGACTCGCGTTTAGGTTGGGGCGCTCTTGAGATCACCATATTTGGCCTTTTGCCTTTTGAGACCGGTTTGTCGGTTACCGGAGCTTGAAGCTTGTTTCCCCCAATCAGAGCAAGCTCTATTTTGAAATTCAAAATTCAAAAATTGAAGCAACGCTTCAGATCTAGCGCTAGGCGCGTTGCACGCCACGTGTCAAACACGGATGCGCTAGCGCCAGGTGCGCTGCACCCTAGGCAGTGCACCATGTGTGCGCTAGCGTTTGGCGCGCTGCGCGCCACGTGTCAAACACAGATGCGCTAGCGCAAAGTGCACTGCGCTCTGAGCAGCGCACCACGTGCAAAACACGGGTGCGCTAGCGCTGGAATTATAAAATTCCCCACCGTTAGATCAAAAGATCTAATAATGATAAATCATTAATTAATCAGAATTAAAATTCTGTTATGGAATGATTTTCTCAATCTTGTTAAAAACAAGAAGATTGTCTTCTGTAAAACAGAAGCCCTAGGATCAAAGATCCAACGGTGGGAAATATCCCTAAATCAATCAGAGAAAGATCTCTTTAACTGATTTAACAAATCAATTTGCCTTATATAAAGGCCCCAAGACTTCAAGTCTGATATAGAAAAAAAAACCATAAACTTTGAAAAAAAAATTCAAAGAAAGAGAGCAAGCTCTTGAGAGAAGATTATTTCTTCAAAGTAAAGATCATGAATGATGAACACAGAGATGAAATCATCTCATAAAAAAAAGAATTATCTTCTTAAAACATCATAGATCTATAAAGACCAAGGTCTTTCATAAAAAGATCAAAAGATCTCATCACATAATAAAAGAAGAACATATTCTTCACACAGATCATTGATCTATAAAGGCAAGCCTTTCAAAAATAAGAACTGTTTTTCTTGAATCTTGAGACAAACTCTCTTTTAAAAAAACATAAATTTGTTCACAGATCATAAAAATTGATCAAATGCGCTTTGCGCTATTGAAATGCGCTTCTGCGCTCTCTGGACCGGCGCTCTGTGCCAAAATGCGCCACGTGTCAACCACGTATGCAACTTGCGCTTTGCGCTTCTGAAATAGCGCACTACGCTCATGGGCTGGCGCTCAGCGCCAAGCACGCCACGTGTCACTCACATGTGCGCCTCTAAATTGATAGCGCAATGCGCTCATGGACTAGCGCTTAGCGCTGACGCTTAGCGCCAAGCGCGACACGTGTCCTTCTCGTGTGCGCTACTTGGCAGAAGCGCACTGCACTCTTTAAATGGCGCAAAGCGCCTGGAGCGCCGCGTGTTGCACTGACAGAACATAAATTGTTCTGATAAATGCTCTGCATTCAATACAAGACAAAAAAAAAGTGTCAAGATCTAATGCTCAGCATTATTAAAAGGGCCAAGCCCAAATAAAGGCTCAATAGCCAGAATAAAAATGTTAAACATTTATTGGACTTAGCCCAATATTGGCCATAAGTCCTCAACTTATATTAACTGAGCCCACCTGCTCATGAATATTTAACAGATCTTAGTCCCAAATTGGACTACAGAGTTTTCAACCAACTCACACCGGTTCGAGGGTACATCTCTTTACTCCTCTGATATTTGTCATTGTAATCCTTCAACGTCTTAAGAGAGGTGATGGGTCCCGACAACCATACATTCCATAGACTATGACGTCTTTAAACCGGACTGTGGGGTCCTTAAACTCACGGACTACGATGTCCTTAACCTGAACTGTAGGGTCCTTAAGCCCATGGACTACGATGTCCTTAACCTGGACTGTGGGGTCCTTAAGCCCATGGACCGTAATGTCCTTAAAATAACATTGGACCGCAATGTCCTTAAACTAATCGACCGCAATATCCCTAAACTAAATAATAGAGCCCAATTGGTCTCTTGTTGGATCTAAACGATCCCGTTAAGTTGATCTTAGTCTAAAATGAGACTAACGTATCCTTAACAAACGTTTAAGTTGATCTTAGTCTCAAATAAGGTTAACGTATCCTTAAACCCCAACCCCCAAACCCAAATCTAAGAAGATACGGATTTAAACTAATCCACGCCTTACGGGCGACAACATATATTAGTCTCCGTGTACAATCCACGGGCAACCAAAAACAAAACAAACACACACGACACGAAGTGACCATCTAGAGAAGGAGAAAATGGTTACCGCGATGCGGTAGCGTAATTAACTGCAGGGTCTTGTGCCTGCAGGGAAGAGCGTCTCCACAATCAAAAACCCCTCAAATGAGGGGGAATCTGACGAAGTCTGCTAAATCGGCCGCATCCGTTTAAACCTTCGATATATGGTGTCATAAATCAACTTGGCATCTTCGGAGAAGTGGACGGATAGCACAATTAGCATCTGCCCGAAATTCAGGCAAGACGTCCGCCGCGTCTTCGTCCGCGTCTTTCGGCGGGGAAGAGATTCTGGCACGCCCGGTGGGACCTTTTCCTCTTTCCACTCCATACTTCGTGTGTCATGTCCGCGAACGAATCGCGGTTTGATAATGGTTGCCCTTGGGTTCGAGGTACTAAGATTTGGTTTCTTGCTTAGCGCAGAAAACGAAACATCAATGGCGTCTACTTGCGTGAAGTGTTCCAGCTGCAACTGAAACTCACGTTCCACCTCATCTGGAGGTATAGCTTACGGGCCCCAAGCGGCCTCCCTGTTCACGATGCCGGTGGAACATGTCTCTCAGGCCACCACTATATTGTTTTTCGGGACCATGCTCCCGCCACTGAGCTTCAGCGCTCCTATACCAACACAAGAAGCTCCCAAGAAGTCAGTCTTTGATCGGCTTGCAACTACAGCGGCCCCCCTCGACGGGTCATCCAGCTCCGGCGCCTTAGTCTTCACCAGATTGGGCCAAAGCTCATGTAGGCCCATGATGAAGCCTGCAATTCCAGAAAGGTTATTCCGAAGAGAATAGACATCCCTGCTCCCAAAGTTGTCAAGGCGGCTTCTCCTGCCAAAGGGTCGGTCTTCACAAGACTGACCGTTCCGGCTCTCATTCCTGCTCAAAGGTCTGTCTTTGACAGATTGGATATTGATGCTCGACGGACGTCGGTCTTCAAGAGGCCAGTACCAGCAGCGCCTCACCAGAACAAAGGGCACGACGAAGTCACCCCTCAGGCCGAAACAATCCCAACGGCTCGACACGCTCGACTTCGCCACTAGCGCCGAGTAAGGAAGGCTGGGGGCAACTCCCCCTCTGGGCTAACTCCACCAGCCCCAACGGTGGAAGTCAATGCTGCTGTTCCAACCGGGAACAGCTTTGAATTGCTGAACAAGGTGCGCAGGAACTCTCCTACCGTCGTACTGAAAAAATCTCCTCCGCCTATGGAGAATGTTACAGAAACGAAACCGGAACAGCCCCCTCAGCGGCTATCCTCCAAAATCTAAAAGGTCTGGCGACGGGTTCAGGACTCAATAATTGATCAGGATTACCTTCGCCGACAAAAGAAAGTGAAAGTTCAGGAAGATGAGAACCGTCCCGTCAAGCCACAAAGGACGACAAATACCTGGGTGCCCGTTGCAACGGGCACCTCGACTTCAACTGCTCAAAAGAAAAGGAGGCCAGAGTAAGCCCCTGTGACTACGGCAGACCACAAAGATGCTGAGCCCAAACGCCCCAAGTCTGGGGGCATAATGGTGCATACTGTTTATATGGCTTCCGGAAAAAAGGAAAGCCGCGCTTCGACGGGTCACCGACCGCTCACCCGATCCGTGACAAAAGCCCAGGAGCAGCAACAGAAGCTTCAGGAAATGCTAACGCAAATGGCTGCACTCACCGGGCCAAAAGAAAGCCCTGAGGTGTCATTGGAGCAGCGTCATGAACAAGAAACCGATGCTGACTTCCTCCGCAGAGTCCTCGAAAAGAAGGATAGAGAAGCCGCAGAACAAGCAGCTAATATAAAACGAATGGCGCTTCTCTTCCAAGACATGGTCGGGATGATGTTACAGCCAGAACCTCCAGCTGAAGACCCTCCTATCATCATTGAAGACGACAGAGGGAAGACATCGAACCCTCCTCCGGCTCTTTCAGCAGCCAAAGAGGAAACCATTTCCAAGGCGGCTCTGGATGACTATATTGCTCAGCAAATACGAGCTCACCAAGCGAATGAAGCGGCCGGCCAAGTCGTTAAAACTGGGCGACCATATCCAGGCTGGTATGACCAAATAAGTTACCCGCCAGGATATACAATTCCCAAATTCCATGTGTACAAAGGGACAGGCAATCCCCACCAGCATGTCGCCCAGTTCGGGTCTTTATGTGGCAACACCGGAGGTGATGATAAATTGCTACTTCGCCAATTCGTCGGCAGCTTGTTGGAAACGGCATTCGAGTGGTACTCCGAACTTCCCAACGACTCCATCAAGACTTTTGCGGAGATGGAGCTGTTATTTACGCAAAGATTCGCGAGTGCTAGCGAGCGTACCCCAATAACCGCACTAATTAACACCAGGGTAAAGCCAGGCGAGACATGGATTCAATACGCAATACGATGGGGGAATTTGTGGTCGAAATGCGAGCAGCGCATCGAAGAAGCGCCTGCGGTAGGCATGATCATGGGTACTCTCGACCCTCAATCGACTATCTCCCAATTCATGATCTTCTTCAAACCGACCACCTTCCAGGCCTTGATTGACAAGCTGGCCCAAATGGACCAGATGGGTCATAGACCATCTCCTCTAAAGACGGACTCTCGAAATGAAAAAGAGAAAGGAAAAGCAACTTTCGTCGCCAATACTCAACAACAGCCGAGCAACTTAAAGCCGGTTGTTCGCCAAAACAATATGCGTCCATGCTCATCCCTCGAGGAGAGACTAGGATGTTCATACTCGTTTCCCCAAGATAAAACGAGGAGACTGTTCGAGCTGGCAGTGCGCAACAGGCTCATAAATTTGCCGGATCCAAAACGTCCGTTGCAGCCAAACGACGTCAATGATCCCAATTACTGCCCCTACCACCAAGTATTAAGCCATCCGATCGAAGACTGGTACGTCTTCAAAAACTTGGTTGAAGACCAATACCAACAAGGCAAGTTCGCATTATCGGAAAACTGGAAGGTGAAACCGCCACAACCTTATGCCCTTAAAAAGGTGGACATGCCGGGGACATCGTGCTCATTCATAGAGAAAGCCCCATAGACCGAAAAGTCAGTAAACTAGAAATTCGCCTCAAATACGGCAACAATGGACCGAAACGTCCTTAAAATAACAACGGACCGAAACGTCCTTAAAACTAACAACGGACCGAAACGTCCTTAAACTAACAACAGACCGAAACGTCCTTAAAACTAACAACGGACCGAAACGTCCTTAAACTAACAACAGACCGAAACGTCCTTAAACTAACAACGGACCGAAACGTCCTTAAACTAACAACGGACCGAAACGTCCTTAAACTAACAATGGACCACTATATCCTAAAACTAGCTGTTGACCGAAACGTCGTTAAACTACTACCAACCCGCGGCATACTCAGGCCGACGTGGTAAAAAAAAAGGTACGTCCATAAGCAAGATGGGCACGGATGAAAACCTGAAAGGGCTCCGTGAGTAAAAACAGCAGGGCTACCGGCGAGTTGTGTGAAAACCCGAAAGGGCGCAATCTCGTTGAAAGGCACTTGCAAGGTCCTCTCGACCTTGTGAGGAGAAACTACCTGCGTGAGATCCTTACGACTCACAAGGGAACAATATACTTAGGAATCTTCACGATTCCTAAGGAAAAAACGCACCTACGAGATCCTCACGACTTGTAGGGAGAAACACCTTTATGAGACCCTTACGGCTCATGAAGTCAAAAGCCTTAGTCAACAGGATCCTAACCCTGTTTGCTAAGCTACCTTTGTTCGATATCGACGGAGGCAAATGATGATTCGCTCCTGGCAATATCCCAGTTGTAGCGATGCTGATGTCTAAATCGGTATCAAATTCTAAGTCCTTTCATGGCAAGTGATGATTCGCTCCTGGCAATATTCCAGTTGTAGCGATGCTAATACTGAGATTGGCACTAGATTCCAAGTTTCACACTCGCGATAAAAAAATCAGCAAGCCAAAAATGAAGCCGAAATGGTGGGGCAACTTGCAACAAAATCAGCAAGTAAAATATATGCATACAAAATAGCCGAAATGATTGGGCAACTCGCAATAAAAAGAAGCGAGTAAAAATAAAATAAATAGCCGAAATGATTGGGCACCGCGAAAAATAGCCGAAATGATTGGGCAATCGCGACCTTCGCGATATAAAAGCTGAAATGATAGAGCATCGCGGAAAGAAATAAAAAGAGAGAAAAATGAAATTTATGCGCTACAGATAAGATCACATCGATCCCTGTATACGATCCAGGGGCACAAACCAAGAAGGAATCACACCTTCCCTCACCAGGCTTCGTCGAAGCGAAGCCAAGTCTCGACGGTTCTAAAAACAACCTAAAGACAATCTCGACATTCATCGCAATATTGCAGACACAGTGTCAACAAACGAAGCGAAGGAAGATCCCTAGCTTCAGGGTCTCGACATCAACATCGACAACCTAGAGATCACCAACGGCGTTTCTCCTTACTCCAGCAGGATGCAGATGCGAAGTCAACAAACGGCCCCAGGGTCAAAACAACGGAACCATGGCAAAGTCCCCTAGTTCCAAATCTCGACGGTTCATAGACAGCCTAGAGATCACCAACGGCGGTTCTCCTCACTCCAAATAGGATGCAGATGCAACATCAATGAAAGACCTCACGATCGAAACAAAGCGGAGTGACGGCAAATCCAAGCTTCATCTCAGCATTCGTCTCGTTACACCAAACGCAATGTCAACAATGGCGTTCCTTCATAGTCCAGCAGGATGCAGATGCAACGTCAATGAAAGACCTCATGGTCGAAACAAAGCGGAGTGACGGTGAAATCCCAGCTCCACCTCAGCATTCGTCTCGTTACACCAGACGCAATGTCAACAATGGCGTTCCTTCATAGTCCAGCAGGATGCAGATGCAACGTCAATGAAAGACCTCATGGTCAAAACAAAGCGGAGTGATGGCAAAATCCCAGCTCCACCTCAGCATTCGTCTCAATACAGCAGACGAGATGTCACTACATTGTCATTCCTCCAACAGGATTCGGACACGCCAAAGCAAACGAAGTGAAGGCCAAATTCCTAGCTTCAGGGTCTCGACGGCAACTCATATAAAACCTGAAAGACTGTCGGAGATCATCCCACACCAGCACGGAGTGGTCACCATCTCGACGTTCGTCTCGATACAGCAGACGAGATGTTACTACAGCATCCTTCCTTCAACAGGATTCGGACACGCCAAAGCAAACGAAGCGAAGGCTAAATTCCTAACTTCAGGGTCTTGACGGAAACTCATATAAAACCTGAAAGACTATCGGAGGTCATCCCACACCAGCGGGGAATGGTCACCACCTTGGCGTTCGTCTCGATACAGCAGACGAGATGTCACTACAGCGTCCTTCCTCCAAAAGGATTCGGACACGCCAAAGCAAACGAAGCAAAGGCCAAATTCCTAGCTTCAGAGTCTTGACGGCAACTCATATAAAACCTGAAAGACTATCGGAGATCTTCCCACACCAGCGCGGAGTGGTCACCACCTCGACGTTCGTCTCGATACAGCAGACGAGATGTCGCTACAATGTCCTTCCTCCAACAGGAATCAGACACGCCAAAGCAAATGAAGCGAAGGCCAAATTCCTAGCTTCAGGGTCTTGACAGCAACTCATATAAAACCTGAAAGACTATCGGAGATCATCCCACACTAGCGCGGAGTGGTCACCACCGCGACGTTCGTCTTGATACAGCAGATGAGATGTCACTACAGCGTCCTTCCTCCAGCAGGATTCAGACGCGACAATCAAACAACGGAGCCACGGCAAAATCCCTAGTTTCAAACCTCGACGGTTCACCAGCAACCTAAAGACAACCATGACATTCGTCTCGATACAGCAGATGCAATGCCAGCAAACGAAGCGAAGGCCAAATTCCTAGCTTCAGGGTCTTGACGGCAACTCATATAAAACCTGAAAGACTATCGAAGATCATCCCACCCCAGCGCGGAGTGGTTATGACTCATTGGGGCTCTCCAAATTGAGCCTAACCTCAAGTAAAAAGCGGCATGGCAAAATTCCTAACGCTTGCTCTTCCGACGGTCAAACTGCCTAGGAGGATTGCTTGAAGACGTCTTGTCCAGCCCCCGAAGGGATCAAAGACACGACAGTCGCAAGGCTACTCGAATAGCAAAATTGCCTATCGAGGAATACATCAACCAACGCGACGGTACGACGGACAAAACCCTAGTACCACAGACCCTAACGGACCTCTGTCATAAAGAGCAGAGGTTAACTGTGACGTTAGGACATTCCTGCGAGAACTTCTCGACTCGTCTCGGCTCGTAGGGAAAAGCCTTAGGCAATGGGGATAAGGACCTGTTTCCTAAGCACTGGGGCCCTGCTGGTCAGTCCAAAACGGACTCTTGCATACTATTCACGGGCCACACTCTCCAAAGTCAAATCTCGACAAGGAGGGAAACAACCACTTACGGGTCCTCTCGACTTGTAAGAGGGAAAATTCTCTTGTGAGATCCTTACGACTCTCAAGAGAAAACGCGCTTAGGAATTCTCACGATTCCTAAGGAGAAAATACACCTACGAGATCCTCTCGACTCGTAGGGAGAAAAGTCTTTATGAGACCCTCACGGCTCATGAAGTTGAAAGGTCTTAGGCAGCAGATCTGAACCTGCTTCCTAAGCCATCACTACCCCTCGAAGAAGCCAAAACAAGATGCTCACTTTATCATCTGCCGGCTATACTTTCTAAGGTGACATACTGATAACAAAAGAAAGAAGAAAGCAGAGAGATGACACAAGACATTGCGAAAGAAATGTATCTTTTATTCATGAATTCAATTGGGTACAAAATACATCATATGAAAAAAATAAAAGAATGAATATATTTTATTCAAAATTACAAATGGTACAAAAAAATTATTGAGAGGGAAGCACTTTCAATAGTCCGATCAGCCGCTCGCGCACTTCCCTCAACCCCTTTTCTTGATCAGCTGCCGCAGTCAACTCTGCTTTGACTTGGGCTCGTTGCTGCAAGTAAGAAAAAAGTTGTTCCTCGACGGCCCGCTGAGCTGCCTCATGATTTTGTGCATCCCGCTCGACAACATCAAGCTTTTGCCTCAGTGTTAACCCGTTAGAGATGCATCGCAGAAGGGTTTCAAAGATAACTTTCAGCTGGGCAGCATTCGCATCAACCTGAGCATGCAGTCGAGCCGATTCGCTTGAAGTCTCTCCGCACTCCTTACGTTTTAAGACCGCCTCTTGTTCAAGATGACGGAAGTAGGGACTGCTCTGCTCAACCCACGCAGCCCGCTGGGTGTTCACAGCCAGGACTTCTGGAGCAGGACGTCCGACCTCGAGCTCATGCAAGCAAGTCTCAATCTTCCTGCAGTGATTAACCCAAGACTCAACGACGCCCTCACTATGAAAGTTCACGAGCGTCGTCAGCATAGGGTTAACCTCGGCGGAAAAATCTGCAGCAGATGTGGGAGTCTCCACGTCAAGCTCCTCAATATAGTCGCTCAACATGCGCAGACTATTCGCGGCGCCTTTCGAGGATGCACGTCGAGAAAAGGGGCCGGCTGGCATTATGGTGCGAGACTCGAACGGAGCTAGAGTCGACGTGATTGCTGCAAAATAAATCATAGTCAGATGTCGTCTCAAGAAATAAAGAAAATACACGAACAATAGAGTCTACTATACCGGCTGCAACAGGGGGCAAAGCTGGGAGTTCCGGTGGCACGGCGATACCCTTGATCCCCCCTTCAATTTGTAAGGCTACGAGTAATGCAAAGAAGAATTAGTAATAACGTGACTGCCCGTTAAAGAAAAGAAAGGACATCGGTTAAAAAAGATACTCACCGACACCAGCAGGCGGACTAATCTCCGACTGGAAAGAGAAGTGCGGGTTCAGCACCTGATACAAATGATCAAAAAGAACTCCTGCGAGATCACGATGATACATGGTCAGTACACAAAAGATACTGTCCCCGATTTAAATTTATCACAAACCCATACCGTCCAGCATTTGAGAGGATATAAGAAAAGATGGAGGGGCAGTCACCGTCAAAGCGGTAACTGATGGCGCTTCCTCGGGTGGCACAACCTCGATGCCCACCGCAGCTGCATTCAAAACGAAGTACTGTCAGAAAAGGTGGAAAAGGGATTGCAGAATAAAATAGAAAGCAACAACCTGAAATTTACCTGGTAAGTCACCGGTCGAGACCACAACAAGGGCATCACTGGATGCGGTGACTGCCTCACCCTCCTCCGTACTCCCGAGCACATCATCAGGGATGTGGGCCGGTATAATAACTTCCGGTAGAGAAGCAGTAACCATCGCTACAGACTCTAATGGAAGGACGGTGGCCTTGACTATCTGTCCCATAGTCTCCGGGCCATCCCCAGAGAGACCCGTTGAACCCGCGGCCAATGAAGATGCCTCTTCCGAAGGAGCAATCACCTAGGGAGCAGGAATCACCAAGGGAAGCTCCATCGCAGGAGCAACAATTGCGTCAACCCCCTCCACACTGATTAGTGCCTCATCGGGGATATCTGCGAAGTCCATAGTCAGGGCGCAACTTGGACTCAGCTCTTCTGCTATCGCCGAAGTCCCTACAAAGTTTGTACGAGGATAAGGATATATATATATATATATATATATATATATATATATATATATATATATATATACATAAGAAATACAAAATATTACAACGAGATACATGAACATACCGATGTGCAAGGGAGCTTCTAGTATGGCTTGTTCAAGCTGACGCTCCTTTCTGAGGAGGTATGCTCGCCGAGGTTCGAGAGTAGACTCGTGGCCATCGGTCCACAATGAAAGTGCATCCTCGGTATCGGCTGAGACGGCCTGCTTAAGAGCCCTTTCGCCCCATTCTTCCAGAGGGCCTATGAATAGTCGCTGTATCCACGGAGGGTCTTCATAAAAGATGACGGCAGGGTAAGGCCTCTTCGGGATCCTTACATTCTCGGATTCGTCTTATGAGCGTCTTATAGCCTCAGCTAATTGTGCAGCTTTCTCGGCAGATGAACCAGGAAAAAGAAGACCATCTTCCGGTGGACTAGTAACGGTCTTCTTCCCCCGCTTTAGTCTAGAGCTAGTGATTGCAGAAGATCGCTTCTTTCCCCTTGCCGTATGTTTTTTGGGCTGCTTCTCGGTTTTGACAGGGAGAGGAGACTTCTTTAGGACCTTCGCCAAGGAGATATTATCACTAGAGCTAGGTTTTACCTCCGAAACCGTTACGGTATCCATCATCGGTCGTTCAAGCGAAGCCTCTGTTGGCAATGAGACACGAAGCCTTTCCTCCTCTCCAAAGGTTTTGAGCGAAACAGCAAGCGTCAGTTAAAGTATGATAAATATATATATATATATAAACAGCGGACGGATAAGGGTAATGTATACCTAACTGCGCAAGGGCGGCCAGTTCTTTTTCAAAGATGGCTGACTGTTTGGAAGCTTCGATGGCAGCCTCCAAATCGGGATCATCGAGCGTCCCGAATAAAACCTCATTAGTCCCATATTTGCTCAAGCCTTCGCTAGACAGAGCAGGGGGCGTCTAGCCTAATATGGTGTCCAAAGAAAGTACTTGTTTCTTTTTCTTCTGAGGACGAGCGCCAGTGGCCGATAACACGATTTTGCGTTTAGTAGGCGCCTTTGGACGACGAGTCCCAATTTCTCTTCCTACGTCCGACTCGGTGGACGCGACAGCCACCTCTCTTTCAGGCGTGCTAGATGGGGGCAACCCGCGCATAGGGCTTAGCACGTGTGGGGGCTCAACTGCAGTGACCTCTCTCAAGGAAGGATGAACAATGTTCCGTCGCTTCAGAGAAACATTTTGATCACCAACCGGCACTGCGCCCTTACGATCAAGCAGTAATCGCTTTTCCTCCCTAATGACGGCACCCATCGAATGTTGGTACCACGCCACATACACATTCAGGGCTTGCGGAACACAACTCAGTTCGCTGATGAAGAAGTTAGACCCTGTGTTCAGGCGCATAAAATGATGAAGTGCGCTCCGAGTACCCTCTTCAGTAGCAGCCGGTTTTGCCAAGAAAGCCTCGAGTGGGACGCCCTAATTGTAGATTAACTGCTGGGCGAAGCGATACGGGTTATACCTCATAAATAAAGCCGAGTCATTCATCTTGAATACAAGAAAGCCCGGCCGGATAGAGTACAGATGAAGAATCTCTCGAGCCTTCAAGACGGAGACCCCATCTTTAAATATGTTCTGCAAGGGAAGCACCGTCTTCCCCGACTCTTGGCCGACGGTCAAAACTTTATCGGTAAAGGACATGCCACCCCAACCGTGCGCGGGCGAAGAAGCAAGCCTCTAGCTTCCTGTTGCGTCGGAGTCACGATAGAAGCGCCAACCAGTCGCATGATCCGAGGGAATCTGCACCTGTCATAAAAACCCGGTCTCTTGTGGATGCCAAAGACGCCTAGCACGTGTAACTCGAGCCATGACGTGAAATAATGCATCGGGAAATTTACAAACTCCACCCCTGGCTCAGTGGTATCAGCTGCCAAGCTGAGGCCGTGATACATATGGGCTAACCCAGCAATCCCCACAGCCACTTGTATCCCGGCAACCATTCGATGCGCAGGATAGAAGACGGACAACCTCATATGGCGAGAGTGCATGGGGAGCTCAAACCAACTCATCCATAACCTAAGAAACCCTAAAAAGAATGTTTCTTCATCAATCCCAGGAACCGCCAGCTCTGTAAAAGGGATGACCGGGGTATCAGGTAGAAAGAAGCTCTTCTGATCCGCCTCCGTCGCTGGCAGATTGCCTAAACCTAAGACGAAGGGGTCGTCAAGACTGGCGAATTTGTCAACTTCTTCCTTCAATATTTCCGGGCGAAGAAAATCAGCGATAAAAGCCGTAAAATTAACTCCACGACCTTCGGATGCGAGAGAGAGGTTTTCATACGTATTCAACACCTTTATCAAGCTCGGAAATTGGTGTTGAATAGCATTCTCGGGAGTAAGACCCATTACCATGGATTTGATAGCGAAAACATACTAATCCGGGGGAAGTAATTCCTCATAATGTTCCCCCTAACGGGTAAACCTAAGACCTCTGCAAACTCTTCCAAAGAAATGGAGACTTCTCGATCTGATAGGAGGAAGGTGTGGGTCGGAATGTTCCACTGTTCTAGAAACGCCCTGACCTACCATGTAGGAGGCGGGGAATATTGAAACAAAGAAGCGTAAATGGCGAGATACAATCCGAGCTTCATCAACTGGGATTTCTTCGCCGATAAGATATACCGAGCCTACTGCAAATACCCGGCTGGGTGACGGGGAGTTAGTCCTACATTGTATGGCTGTCCCCAAGGGCGTGACTCACCCTGACATATACACCGTCCTAGGATGTCCAAAGCCGTCGGCGGCTGCACGGGTATGGCAGCGATCGAAGGCTGAAGGAGGCCCTCCGAAGTCCAATTAACCACCTCCACAGCATAGTTCACCGGGGGTGCA
Source organism: Agapanthus africanus (assembly GCA_030015575.1). Lineage (NCBI taxonomy): Eukaryota > Viridiplantae > Streptophyta > Magnoliopsida > Asparagales > Amaryllidaceae > Agapanthus > Agapanthus africanus. The sequence goes on from CM057350.1 coordinate 480,161,321, forward strand.
TCTGTGTACGGGATCGCCGAGATAGGCTCCGAAGGCGTCACACAAGAAAAGCTCCGGCGGCCTCTGATAATCTGGTCGTACCATCTACCCCACAAGTGAAGATTTTTGTGTTCCGGGTCATGGTCTTTGATGAGCGCGAGAAGCTCTCGGTCTACAGGCGCCTCAGGAAATCCGCCTTCTGATCGGATGAACGGAAAGGAGGTGTCGAAAGACATATCGCCTACACAAAAAGGGACAAAAGTCAACTGTCAGTGCTATAATTTAATTTAAATTCTGACACTTGTTACTTTAAAATCCATACCGTACTGCAATGCAGTTAAAAGGGACCAAAGGGGACCCACAAAATCTAGATGACGAGTCATCATTAATAAACAGGCTCATCATTGGATGAGACTGTCATTAAAAGAGGAAATCCTCAAGAGATTCTCATTAAATGAGAAATCCCTCGGGCAGAGGAGTAAAACTCCCATTGAGATAAGCGCTCTTCACTAGACAGATATCTGTCAAAGTCTAATGATGAAGGAATAAAATTCCTCAAGAAGAGCCTTGCTCTGAGAAGATGATCCATCAAAAATAAAATTTCTTTTTTGATCTTCAAGATCCATGAACAGACTCTTAAGAGTTCTTCACAAAAGATTAATAAATCAACATGATTCAAAAGAGCAGAGCTCTGATTCATGGGCTAAGAAACCCCAAGAAAAGATCTCTTTAGATCTATGGGTTCATGAGAGCAAATCTCTGTTAATGAAACCCTAAATGGGTTTTCTTTAGATCAAAAATCTATGAAGAGCAAGGCTCTGTTAATAGGTAAGACCCTAGTTGATTAAAAGATTTAAATTTTACCTAAAATTTTAATAGAGTTTTTACCTTGAAAAGTTCTTGAATTGAAGAGCAATGCTCTGAATAAAAGTTCTCAAAGAAGAAAATGAAAATCATCTAAGGGACCAAAGATCCTATTTATAGGCATTGAAACGCTTCTTCGACTTCTGAGTTGATCCAAGAGCGCAGATGCTGCCACCGCTGCACTCACGTGAGGGCCATGTGAGCGCAACGGTGGGGGGGATTTGTTTCCCCCAATCAGATTAAAACTCTGTTTTGAAATTCAAAATTCAAAAATTGAAGCAACGCTTCAGATCCAGCGCTAGGCGCGCTGCGCGCCACGTGTCAAATACGGATGCGCTAGCGCCAGGTGCGTTACGCCCTAGGCAGTGCACCATGTGTGCGCTAGCGCTAGGCACACTGCGCGCCACGTGTCAAACACAAGTGCGCTGCGCTCTGAGCAGCGCACCACGTGCAAACCACGGGTGCGCTAGCGCTGGAATTATTAAATTCCCCACCGTTAAATCAAAAGATCTAATAATGATAAATCATTAATTAATCAGAATTAAAATTTTGTTATGGAAAGATTTTCTCAATTTTATTAAAAACAAGAAGATTGCCTTCTGTAAAACAGAAACCCTAGGATCAAAGATCCAACAGTGGGAAATATTCCCAAATCAATCAGAGAAAGATCTCTTTAACTGATTTAACAAATCAATTTACCCTATATAAAGGCCCCAAGACTTCAAGTCTGATATAGAAAAAAACCCATAAAGTTTGAAAAAAAATTCAAAGAAAGAGAGCAAGCTCTTGAGAGAAGATTATTTCTTCAAGGTAAATATCATGAATAATGAACACAGAGATGAAATCATCTCATAAAAAGAAGAATTATCTTCTTAAAAGATCATAGATCTACAAAGACTAAGGTCTTTCATAAAAAGATCAAAAGATCTCATCACATAATAAAATAAGAACATATTCTTCACACAGATCATTGATCTATAAAGGCAAGCCTTTCAAAAATAAGAACTGTTGTTCTTGAATCTTGAGACAAAATCTCTTTTAAAAGAACATAAATTTGTTCACAGATCATAAAAATTGATCAAATGCGCTTTGCGCTATTGAAATGTGACTTGCGCTCTTGAACTGCGCTTCTGCGCTCTCTGGACCGGCGCTCTGCGCCAAAATGCGCCACGTGTCAACCACGTATGCAACTTGCGCTTTGCGCTTCTGAAATAGCGCACTGTGATCATGGGCTGGCGCTCAGCGCCAAGCACGCCACGTGTCAGTCACGTGTGCGCCTCTAAATTGATAGCGCAATGCGCTCATGGACTAGCACTTAGCGCTCATAAACTGGCGCAATGCGCCCATCATCTGGCGCTTAGCGCCAAGCGCGACACGTGTCCTTCTCGTGTGCACTACTTAGCAGAAGCGCACTGCGATCTTTAACTGGCACAAAGCGCCTGGAGCGCCACGTGTTGCGCTAACAGAATATAAATTGTTCTGATGAATGCTCTGCATTCAATACAAGACAAAAAAGGGTCAAGATCTAATGCTCAGCATTATTAAAAGGGCCAAGCCCAAATAAAGGCTCAATAAACAGAATAAAAATGTTAAACATTTATTGGACTTAGCCCAATATTGGTCATAAGTCCTCAACTTATGTTAACTGAGCCCACCTGCTCATGAATATTTAACAGATCTTTGTCCCAAATTGGACTACAGATCTTTCAACCAACTCACACAGGTTCGAGGGTACATCTCTTTACTCCTCTGATATTTGTCGTTGTAATCCTTCAACGTCTTCAGAGAGGTGACGGGTCCCGACAACCATACATTCCATAGACTATGACGTCTTTAAACCGGACTGTGGGGTCCTTAAACTCACGGACTACGATGTCCTTAACCTGGACTGTGGGGTCCTTAAGCCCATGAACTACGATGTCCTTTACCTGGACTGTGGGGTCCTTAAGCCCATGGACCGTAATGTCCTTAAACTAACATTGGACCGCAATGTTCTTAAACTAATCGACCGGAATATCCCTAAACTAAACAATAGAGCCCAATTGGTCTCTTGTTGGATCTAAACGATCCCGTTAAGTTGATCTTAGTCTAAAATGAGACTAACGTATCCTTAACAAATGTTTAAGTTGTTCTTAGTCTCAAATGAGGCTAACGTATCCTTAAACCCCAACCCCCAAACCCAAATCTAAGAACATACGGATTTGGACTAATTCACGCCCTACGGGCGACAACATACATTAGTCTCCGTATACAATCCACGGGCAACCAAAAACAAAACAAACACACACGACACGAAGTGACCATCTGGAGAAGGAGAAAATGGTTACCGCGATACGGTAGCGTAATTAACTGCAGGGGCTTGCGCCTGCAGTGAAGAGCGTCCCCACAATCAAAAACCCCTCAAATAAGGGGGAATCTGACGAAGTCTGCTACATCGGCCGCATCCGTTTAAATCTTCGATACATGGTGTCATAAATCAACTTGGCATCTTCGAAGAGGTGGACGGATAGCACCAATTAGCATCTGCCCCGAAATTCAGGCAAGACGTCCGCCACGTATTCGTCCGCGTCTTTCGGCAGGGAATAAAGATCAGGGACGGCGTTAGCTGTAGGAGATGGGAGTTGTGCTGAGAGCTAAGCTTGTCCTCGGAGATATTTTGCTGCGTCCGAAGATTGCGATTGGAAAACGTTAACCTGCATAAATAAGCATGATTTCAATACAGGTAATCGATATGCATATTGATTGAGTTCGCATAAACGTTTAATCCGAAATATGGGAGGAGAGATTGGTCCCACCGGGCGTGCCAGAATCTGTAGGGTGTTTCTCGTCACCCCATTGAGATGGGAATACGCACGAGCTTATTAGGCGCATTACATATTCCCCCTGCCTAGGGTAGGCTGGGGTTTATTGATTGTGGGGATCCGAATCTCCGGCAGCCGCGGACTAAGCTGTCGTCAATTACCCTTCGCCTCTGGAGCGAGAGAACCTCCGATTGACGGTTCAAACAGGTCATGCGAACTCAATGTGCACTGTTGTGTTTTGAAGTGGTTTTGGATATATCGAAGGCCTCGCAGAGTTTTTACGGGGGTCCTGCTATCCGGATAGCGGGCTAGGGGCCAAGGGGGCTAGCAGCCCCCTTGCGGGGTGCGAGGCAACGCCTCGTTAGAAATTTTTTTCTAACAGGGATAGTGTCGTGGAATGTATGTGTATCTATATATATACATATATACATATATATAAGAGAGGGAAAAAGCATCCAAAGGACACGTGGGGCCAGCACCTCACGTGCGTGGCACGCAGGCACTGGGCGCTAGCGCCTCACGTGCTTGGCACGTGGGCGCTAGCGCCTCACGTGCTTGGCATGTGGGCGCTAGCGTGTTGGGCGCCGGCGCCCGACGTGCTTGGCACGCGGGCGCCGGGCGCCGGGAGTTGAACTCCAATAGATCTTAAATGGAGTTAAACTCCTAAAAATATTTAGAAATGATCAAAGGGGGCTGTTTTGTTTCTCCCTTTTGGCCCTGGATATTCCCAAGATGGGATTTCTGGAGATGGGTCTCCTTCTTCTTCCTCTCGGTTGGCCGGATCTTGGAGAAAGAGGGTGAGATTTAAAAATCTTCCCTTTTTGAGATCTAATAGAAGATCTGAGCTCTCCTTTGTGGGTTTTGTAGTGAAAAACTATTTAATTTTGGAAAAGAAAGAGTAAAACTCTTGATTTAATTGAAAAGAGGAAGAGGGTTTAGAACCTTGAGGAAGGAGAAGGTGGCACAAAAATCCTAGAGATTTACATATATATAGGCTTACACATTTACATATAGCCTCTTGGGCTTTACCAAATGGCATTTTGCCCATCTCATGCCTCATGTGCTCATTTCTTTTGCACATAAACCATGGGCTTTACAAAAATTTTGCTTTATGCCCATTTTGCTTACATGCATGCATAAAAAATTACATCAAATTTATTTATCACATGATTTTTATTTTGGCATGGAGGAGGGCCGGCCGCTTCATGTTCGGACTCGACTTGGGCATGGGCCCACTTGATCTGGGCTTGGGCCCACTTGGTTTGGGGTTGACCTTGACTTTGACTTGGTCAACCGAGGTGCAATTTTCGACCCTAACAAGGACCTCGGAGACGAGGAAAGGACTGTCCCATTTTGGAGAAAACTTATGTAGCTTGCCTTGGTCGACAAACTCGTTCCGCCTTAGGACTAAATCTCCAGTTTTGAAGAAATGGCGCTTGACTCGCATTTTGTAATAGCGGGCTGTTTGCTGTTGGTAAGCGGCGGTTCTGATCTGAGCCCAGTCCCGTTTCTCTAACAGCACGTCCAAATTAGTCCGGAGGGCCGAGGTGTTCGCTTCGTCGTCGAAGTGCTCGACCCGGTAACTGGGGAGCCCGATCTCCGCTGGGAGCATTGCCTCGATACCGTAGCAGAGACTGAAAGGGTTCTCTCAAGTGGGGGTCTTCTTCGACGTGCGCAAGTCCCATAAGACCGGGGTAGTTCTTCAACCCAACTGCCCTGTCGCCCTTCTAGACGTGTCCGAAGACCTCGGATGACCTCCCGGTTAGCGACCTCGGCTTGCCCGTTGCATTGGAGATGTGCGACCGCGGCAAACTTCATGAGGATACGATATTCGCTGCAGAATTCCTTAACTTTTTTGTTTTCGAAATTTGTCCCATGGTCGGTGATGATACACCTCGGGATGCAGAACCGGAGTATCACGTTGTTCTGCAGGAACTTGATAGTCGTGGTGGCGTCCGGTTTCCTGATGGGAATAGCCTCAATCCACTTCGTGAAGTAGTCCACCGTGACGAGAACGTACTTGTGCCTACCCGTACCGGTAGGGAACTGGCCTATCATGTCCATTCCCCACTGGGTAAACGGCTACGGGGAGGTTAGGGCGGTTAGCTCGGTAGCCGAAAGGCGAGGTATGCTTCCATGGAGTTGGCGGCTTTTACATCTCCCGACGAGCTTCTGGGCGTCCTGATAAATCGTCGGCCAGTAGTACCCTTGGAGCAGTGCCTTCTAGATTAAGGTGCGGGCCCCTTGGTGCGCGATGCCGACCCCTTCGTAGATCTCACGGAGGACGTAGTCGGCCTCATGGGGGTCGACGCACCGGAACAGGGGCTGAGTGAAGGATTTCTTATAGAGGTTCCCATTGCTCCAGACGAAATGGCGAGCTTTGGCTCGGAGATGGCGGGCTTCTCCTCAATCTTCTGGGAGCGTACCTTCCCTCAGGAATTCCACGAAGGGCCTTATCTAATCCCGGTCTTTTTCCCGGGCTGTGTACACTTGAAGTGGCGTTGCCCCATCTTCCACGCTGGGCCGTGGCAATACCTCGAAGAGGATGTTCCTCTTGTTGTTGGCCGTATAAGATGAAGCCAGCTTACTCAAGGCGTCGGCCTGAGCGTTTAGCTGTCTGGGGATCTGCTCCACCTGGACTTCGCGGAAGTCCTTTCGCAATCTTCTCACCTCGGCCAGATACTTCACCATCAGAGGCTCCCGTGCCTTGAATCGGCCGGTCACTTGGCCAACGACTAAGGCGGAGTCGCAGCGGATCCGGATCATTTTCAACCCCAGTCCGAAAGCTATGCGCAGTCTGGCCAGCAAGGCCTCGTATTCCGCTGCGTTATTTGAGGTTTTGAACCCGAGCTTCAGAGAATACTCCATTTCTGCCTCATTCGGGCCCCGAATAATGAGGCCAGCACCGCAGCCTTCCTCGGTCGAGGACCCGTCAACGTAAAGGATCCAATCAGGGACGGAATCGGGCTTTCCATCGACTGAGGGTTGAGCTCCGGGGGCCGGTACGGATTCCGGCTCTTTGCTGGGGATGGTGCACTCGACGATAAAATTGACCAGGGCTTGTGCCTTGATAGCCTGCCTCGGGCGGTATTTTATGTCGAATAGGGACAACTCCCACCTCCATTTCTCCAAACGACCAGAAGACTCGGGGGATGCGAGGATAGCCCCCCAAAGGCCGCTCGGTAAGAATGAGGATGGTGTGCATCTGGAAATAGTGTCATAGTTTCCTTGAGGCCACGATGAGTGCTAAGACGATCTTCTCAATGGCTAGGTACCTCATTTCCACGTCCTTGAAGACATGGCTCACATAATATACCGGCTTCTGGACTCCCTCGACCACTCGGACGAGCACCGAACCTACAGCTTGGTCGGACACCGCTAGATATAGTGATAGCTCGTCCCCTTCAACTGGCCGGGTAAGCAGCGGGGGAGTCACAAGGTGGCTTTTTAATTTCTCAAAGGCGGTATGGCACTCCTCCGACCATTTGAACCTTGGTATCTTCCTTAGAGGTTTGAAGAACGGGAGCACTTCTCCCTAGACCTTGACATGAAACGACTCAGAGCGGCTACCCGCCCTGTTAGCCGCATGATTTCGACGTTAGTCTTGGGCGCGTCCATGTTAAGGATGGCGCTAATTTTCTACGGGTTAGCTTCGATTCCACGGTGGCTGACCATGAAGCCGAGGAACTTTCCACTGGTGACCCCGAATGTGCATTTGGCGGGGTTCAGTTTCATCTTGTATTTGCGAAAGACATCGAAGGCCTCGCCCAGATCCTTGGCGTGTTTGTTCGATGAGACTGATTTTACGAGCATGTCGTCGACGTAAACTTCCATGTTCCTGCCGATCTGCGGCTTGAACATGCGATGGACCAAGTGTTGGTACGTAGCCCCGGCGTTTTTAAGGCCGAAAGGCATCACCTTATAGCAATATACCCCCCGGTCCATTGTGAATGCGGTGAGATCCTCGTCCGCCGGATGCATATCGATCTGGTTGTAGCCGGAGAAAGCTTCCATGAAGCTAAGTAGCTCGTGGTCTGCCGAACTATCGACGAGCTAGTCTATCCGAGGGAGGGGATGGTTGTCTTTCGGGGAGGCTTTGTTGAGGTCAGTGAAGTCGACGCACATGCGCCACTTCCCGCTAGACTTTTTAACCATGACTATATTCGCCAACCATTCCGAGTAAGACACGTTCCGAATGAAGTTGGCGGCGAGGAGCCTGTCTACCTCGTCCTCGATTGTTTTTTGTTTGATCGGGGTAAAGTTTTGCTTTTTCTGCCTGACGGGCCGGACCATAGGGTCCATCCCGAGCTTATGTGATATAATTTTGGGGTTAATCCCCAGTATGTCGGCAGGCGCCCAGGCGAACACGTTAGAGTTACTTTTGAGGAAGTGGACCAGATCGTCTTGCTGAGTCCCCGTCAAGAGCGATCCGATCTGAACGGTTCATTCACCGTCCCCTTCTACGAGGGGGACCTCCGTTAGTGGCTCCACCGGGGTCCCTCGGACCTCTTTTTGCTCGTCTCGAGTGTCTAGAGAACCCTTGATATCATCCTCGCACTCGAGGTCATTGTCTGGCCACTCAGACGTGGATGTTGCGGTGAAGCAAACCTTTGCGGTTTGTTGGTCCCCGTAGGCCCGACCTGTCCCGCCTTGGTCAAGCGGGGACTTCATCGCTAGGTAGTAGGTCGATATCTGGACCCGGAGGGAGTTCAATGTCGTGCGACCGAGGAGGACGTTGTAGGCCGATGGGATTCTCGCGACGATAAACTCCACAGGCACGGTGCGCGTACGGCCCGCCTCCCCGACGTTAAATTGGAGGGTGATTACCCCTTCCCCAGGGATAGAGTGGTTAGTGAACCGCGACAGGACATGGGCGGTCGGCCTTAGGTCCGACGGGGTGAGTCCCATTTGCAGAAAGCAGTCATAAAAGAGAATGTCTGCCGAGCTTCTCGAGTCGACCAATATCCTCTGCACTTCGTAGCGGTGGACCCGAGCTGTGATCATTAGGGGGTCGTTGTGAGGCAGGGATATGCCATGGAGGTCCTCGTCGGTAAAAATGATCGGCTTGGCTAATTTGGCCTTCTTCTTCGGGTGGTCGACAGTTCCTTCGATCGGTGAGGGATGCCGTGTTTCGTCAGTCTTCATCATACCCCCGCTGATATGGCCATGATTTGGCCAATTGTCAATTCGCCGGGAGGGGGACGGTGCTCCTGCTCATGGTAGTCTTTCCGCTTGTCTCGCAAGTACGTTGCCAGGTGCCCCGAGCGGATTAACTCCTCGATGTAGTCTCGGAGCTGCTTGCAGTTCTCAGTGAAGTGGCCCTGCAACCTGTGGAAACCGCAGTAGGGGCCCCGGGTGCGCTTTGCCGCCCTGTTCGAGACTGGGGGGAGTTTGAAGAACCTCTCGCCCTTAGCCTCCTCCAACAGTACCGTCTGGAAGACGTTGAGCGAGGTGTACATCTGAAACTTCGGGGAGTAGGGCTTTGGCCGCTCAATCTTATTTTTCTCCTCCCTGGCCCTTTTCTTCTGATCGGCTTGCTCTGTCCGGGGCAGGTTGGCGTTCACCTCGGACTCAAGCTGGATCTCACGTTCGGTCCAGGCCTTTACCTCGGCCATGGTCTTAGGTTGTGCTAATGCAAAAGAGCATAGCCACTCCTTGTGCCTAAGACCCGACCTAAGGGCCGTAATGACTGTCTTGTCCCGGTGCTCTGGGAGGAGGGCGTTGTAGAAGCGAGTGACATACCCTTTGAGTGATTCTTTGCCCCCGCTCTTTATGGTGAAGAGATGGTCAACGGTCCGCTTCTGCCGCCTGTTCCCGACGAAATAACCGAGGAACTGGGTGGCCAGCTCATCGAAGGTAGAGAGTGAGCGTGGCGCGAGTTCTCGGAACCAGTCTCGTCCAGAGCGGATGAGAGTGACAGGGAAAGCGCAGCATTGTGCGGAGTCGGAACAGTCCTGGAAACTCATCCCGATTGTGAACGCGTCCAAATGGTCTTTCGGGTCGGACTTCCCGTCGAAGAGGGAGACCTTCGGGGGCTTGTTCCGGGAGGAGACGTGGACAGCGAGTAGCTCTTTGGCGAAGGGCTTCGTGAGCGAGTCGGCAGCATATTTAGCCCCGTCGCTTGAAAGATGATTTTCCCGATGCATGCCTTCGATCTTCTTTTCGAGGGCGTCGAGTCGGCCGTGGTATCTCAATGATTCGGCATACTCTGATTTTTGGCATCTGCTGCTGGAGACCTGTGCCTGGCCACGGCCACGGTTCCATTCGATGAGGTTCCTTAAGTCCCCCGGTGAGATTGTCTTCGAGCCACCGTGGTGAGTCCCGTCCGCACGACCCCGTCGAGGGAGGGGGTGCCGGTCATGCCTGGGTGCATGCGAGCTGACCGACACCTCCTCAGGAGGGACAGGGGCGCAATGGGCCTCGGGGCGAGGTGCTCTGGCAAAAGACCCCGGCGTTGAGTTGTGCGGCGCCCAGCGGGTCATTGAATTGGTTGGCCCGGGGGATCTGCGGCCGCCGGAGACAGCGAGGAGGTGTTCGGTCGTGCCGACGCGGACAAAGTCTTCTCTCCCTCTGTAGGGGTCCCGGTTCCGAGGTGGGGGAGCGGCAGCTTAGGGAGCTTGCCCGGCCGTTTGGACACGGACGAGTGCATCCACAACGGACGCGAGTCGATCTATCCAAGCGGATAGGGCGTGAATGGCGTTCGAGGGAGGAGGGGATTCTCCCTCGTCTCCACTGCAGGGAGGGCGACGGCTGGTGCTTGGATCGTCGCGGTGACCCCTCGCCATGAAGTCGAGATCGGAAGATGAACTTTCGTTAAGTGGAACTAACTTTCCCACAGACGGCGCCAACTGATGGAACTCTGGGTCTCCTTCAGATGTTACCTTCCGTTGATCTGCAGCGAGCGCTGATGAATGGCTGAGATTGAGTTGGAGGGTTGCCTCATGACGAGTATGGATCTCAATGGATTTTATGTGGTTGAGGCCGAGCTACCTGTAAGGAAGTCCCGGGGTGGTTATGCCACCGAGGACCCTCCGACGATCAAGTTAGACGGGGTATTTTGGCAGAGTAACGGCCTATTGGGGTCAAATTGGCTTACCTGAGTCGTCTGAGAGAGGGGTTTATATAGTTGCAGCCATAGGCAGGCGGGTGTGAGATTCACGCCGGCCGTTACGCCCGCGTAATAGACGGGATTCCCCATTAATGACGAGATATGCTCGTTAATGGGAGATCGTGATGGCGTGGAACGCGGGATCATGGGCGGCGGATATCTCGCGTCTGGCGAGATTCACGGAGCCGTGACGGAGGCGCCTGTGATCAGTGCTGTGGGTCGGTCGGTGAGACCTAGGAAGCTACGCTCGGCGGGAGGCTCGGGAACGAGCGGGAGGCCGAGGCATCTTGGATATGCGATAGCTCGGAGGCGAGCTGGAGGGCCGAGAGAACTCAGCGTGCGGGAGGGCTCCGAGGCGAGCCGATGATCGTTTGTAAGGTGATCGTAGGGGTGATCTGGAAGGCCACCGAAAGTCGGGAACATCCTCGATCGGGTCGAAGGCCCGGGATATGCTTCCAACGTACCGATCTTAATCCTTTCTCATAAGCTATGGGACACGTCATCTGCCACGTATCATGATCTGGGGAAACACCAGTATCGAGCCTCATCACCTAGCCATAACTTGCTATTTATAGTCTGTATAAGGATTACTTCTTTCTCTGGATCTGACGTCCGCAAGACAAATCTCCCTAAAACCCTAGCCATAACTTGCTATTTGTCATGCGGATCTGGGATCCAGAGAAGAATAAATCTCTTTTGGATACAAATAGCATCAGAAAATCAAACCCGAGCAAACCCGACCCGAATATCCCCTCGGAACGGCCTCCTAGCCGAGCCATCGCCACGGGGTGAAATCCAATGAGGAGACGCCACGTCGGCGACCCTTTCTTGGTTTGTTTCTTGAATGGTGCATTTTGACAGGACGATTAGAGATTAATAAAGTGAGTTTACATGTACATTTAGATTAATCTAATCATTGCAAGGCTGCATCTCATTTTCAGGTCCACGTTAATTAATGTATCTTATGACTTTAATCTTCGTGCAAGTGAAGTAAAGGTTCCCTATAATGAATTTTTTATAATTTTATCACCAGATGTTTCTTTTTGGAAAATACGACAATGCCAACTGTAAACGTTATGTGTTTATATGAGAAAGTGTTTCTTGTTTCCTTGTCGGATATGTATCATTAACTTATAGTGTTGATGTTGATATGTCAAGATTAGTTAGTAGATGGTGAACGGGATAATTAAGAAATAGATATGGAAATTAAGATAATAATTGTTTTCGATGAAATTTAAGATGATAATATTATTTATGGGCATATGTGTAAATAATCCTTCCCATTCTACTTATTAAATAAAACGACAATAACAACAACATTGCCCTCAAGTAATCATGTTGATCATTTAATTTGTCTAAATATATAAGCTTGTGGTATAGTTTAATATGACAACCCAAACAGGCAGCGGAAAGCGGACGAGAGTAACCGATGCGTGCGGAATCCCGATAAATTATTTGTCAAGCAAAAAATTTAAAGGGCAACAACTACTACTGGCTACTATTATAATTATAAATCATAAAAAGAGAGAGAACAAGGGAGGCAGCATATGGGACCATATGTCTCAAATCAATCTAAGCCCCCAAAAATATATTAAGAATCCATGAAGATCTTGCCTTGGAATTTCTTTACGTGTGCTCAAACTGTGTAATGTTGGCCCTTTAGGAAGAAAGCCATGAGCAAAGATTCAGTAGGGTTCCATAATTGCTTTTACTTAATTAATCCAATTGCTCAAATCAAGTTAAATTAATATAATATCTTGATATACATCGGCATCCCACAAACTAACAGCATAAGGTTTGAGTAAATTGGTTCACATAACATAATATCAGAGTAAACCAGGTTCAATAGGTCATGATTCAAACTTTGTTATCATCAATTTAAAATATATTTATTTGTTCCCATTTGTTCCGTCCGTACTGTGTTGGAGGCTAGTGTGCAAGCCTAAAGAATTATGTTGTTTTGATATACACGGTTTTCTCACAACCTAACAAATTAAGCTTTTACCAAGTGAGATTGGATCAGTTGGTATCAATTTCTCTTCAATGTGAGCGGTTGCAAATTCAAACCCTAAAAGGGGTTGATTTCAAAAAAAGAAAACAGATTAGGTTTTTGGGTAAAATCTTACTTAACATTTTAGTCATACGTGTGCTTGTATTAATTTAAGTTTTTTCTTATTTGAACCAATAAAAAATGATTGAATATATTTATAGACAGATGTTATTTTTTGCGATGTTCGAAAAAAGATATAAATATTATTTTTCATAGATATGTTTTCATTATGCTTGAAAAAATATATATGATGATGTTAATTATTTTTTCTTATTTAGATACAAATATTATTTTCATAAACAAATTCCTACATTACAATAGTTATAACAACTTATCATGTAAGTACATGATAAAAAAAATAGTGCATAACCGTTTTCTTTATAAGAATTAAGGCGAAACCAGGTTGAGTTTGTTGCATACGATCATATTCGAATATGTTTTATTGTCACGAATACGTTTTGATATACACGGTTTTCTCACAACCTAACAAATTAAGCTTTTTACCAAGTGAGCTTAGCTCGGTTGGTATCAATTTCTCTCCAATGTGAGCGGTCGCAAATTCAAACCCTGAAGGGGGTTGATTTTAAAAAAAACGGATTAGGTTTTTGGGTAAAATGTTACTTAACATTTTAGTCATATGTGTGCTTGTATTAATTTAAGTTTTTTCTTATTTGACTCAACCTTTGAAAAAGGAAACTAGACTTTAATGTGTGGGGGTTAAAAAATGATTGAATATATTTATAGACAGATGTTATTTTTTGCGATGTTCGAAAAAAGATATAAATATTATTTTTCATAGATATGTTTTCATTATGCTTGAAAAAATATATATGATGATGTTAATTATTTTTTCTTATTTAGATACAAATATTGTTTTCCATAGACAAATTCGTATATTACAATAGTTATAACAACTTATCATGTAGGTACATGATAAAAAAAATAGTGCATAATCGTTTTCTTTATAAGAATTAAGGCGAAACCAGGTTGAGTTTGTTGCCTACGATCATATTCGAATATGTTTTATTGTCACGAATATGGATATAGTTCAATTATTATTTTTAAAATCATATTTATATGTGGCAAAATCAAATAGGAATTGTACAAAGTGAATATGAAAGAGAATAATATAGATAAGAATAGGAAATGGATACAAAATAAATATAAAATATATATGATGTTGAAGAAATGTAAATATGGAATGAAAGTATGCATGAGACCTATATATTCTAAAAACACATTTTGAGTACTAATTAAATACAAGTACTCAAAATATTATGAATAAATATGCATTTAAATGGAATAATATTATATGAATAAATAAATACAAATATATTATATATTTTACTATCCTATTATGAATATGTTGATATAAATATAATAAAATTAATAATATATTAAAAAATTAGCTTAGATGCAAAACTTATAGCACATATAAAATGAACAAAATAATATATTATTTAAATAAACATAACTAACTTTATATAGAAGAATTTTATCTATTTCTAATTGTTTCTTTTTCATGAATAATGTTCCTCCTTTTATATGATAATTTTCCTCCTTTTACATACACTCTGAGACTAAATTTCATATAATTTTAATATTTTATATTAATTATTAATTAAAAGATTTAAATAAATAAAAACTATGAATTAAAAGATAAAATTGTTTAGGGTAAATTATCAAAAAGCCCCCGGACAGCTCAGGAGTTTTCTAAACACCTCCGATATATTCAAAATTGTTGAAAAAAGCCTACTGTTCAAAATCTTAGTGAAAAAAAACCCTGAGCCGCATTTCCCTCCAACTACTTAAATATTACAGGCAATTGCTTAGATATTACAGACAACTTTTTAGATATTACAAGCAACTTGTTAGATATTACATGCAACCAGTATAAAGGGAGTTTCAATTGGGCCTAGGGTTTTTAACAAGAGCAAAGCTTAGGGTTTTTTCACACAACTTTGAAGCGGGCCGGAGTCTTTTTGAAAATTTACCCAACTGTTTAAAGACAAATGTCTGGAACACAATTAAAGACCTTGTGTGTGTGGGCTATATAAGGCCGAGGTTAATAAGCCCAAATATACGGCTTATGCCTATTTTGGGGCCATTCATATGACTATCAAACCCATATTATGTGTACAATTTTATATTAATTTAAGCCCGATATTGCCCAACCTTAAATTAATAACTCCATATCAAAAATTGTGTATGGACAAAATTAACTCCAATTACAACATCTTTTAATTATGTTGTTGGTTTAACTTACTAAAACACCTCATTGATAAGTTAAAAAAATACTTCTCTCTAGCATCCGTCAATGACAAATTAATACATTTTTGTGGATAATTAATTCATTTTTTAACAGATCGAAATTGCAATTTTTTCTCTCCAAATGCTAGGAATATGTTTGATAGGTCATAATGTTTTGCTAGGAATATTTTGCTCTAATATCCATCATTACCGTCACTTTCTAAAAGGCAGGATCGGAGTTATTTTTTTTATAAAATGATTTTAACAGACTACTTAAACATAACAGTATAATTCCAAATGATGCAACTTTAAATCCAAAAATTTGACAGAATAGAAAACAAACTACTACAAAAATTGGTGTATAACATGCCTATCTGAATATACCTTAGGTCTACAAATCATTTTTTCCAATTTTACCAACTAATGCAAATATGTCCATTGATATATATTCACTCAAACAAAGACCTTAAAAATTAAAAATTGAGGAAGAGAATGGATCCTTGCGATTGGAGGAGGTGATGTCGAGTTGACATTGCGAAGGGTGCGGGATCGCAATTGCAGGCGAAGGGGTTTGGGGAGATGAGAATATTTTTAAATATTAATTCATCAGTGTAGTTAGAAGTATTTTTGAAGATATTAATTCATCCATGGATGGTAGAGAGAATATCAATGGGGGTAATTTAGTAAATTAAACCAATGGTATAATTAAAGGTGGTTGTAGTTAGAAGTATTTTTGCTCCTGAACTCTCGCCGCGTTGAGTACCTGTGCGAAAGTCTGCAACTCCAGTGATGCAATCAACTGCTGCAGCTCGAAATCAAGTCCCTGCAAGAAGCGCCTGGCTCTAGTGGCCTCTGAGGCGACCATGTATGGAGCAAAACGGCTCAGACGGTTGAACTCTGCCGCATATACGTTCACTGGACGTCCATTCTGCTTCAATAGAATGAATCTTTCCTCCATCTCTGCCTTAGCGGTGGAAGGGAAATAATGGTCTAGAAAGCACTACTTGAATTTTCCCCATTCAATCGGCCTATCCAGCCTGCTTTCTTCCACTGACCACCATGTACGGGCTTCATCTTCCAATTGGATCTTCATCACGTTCACCCTATCTTCATCACGTTCACCCTATCTTCATCAGGTACCCTGGCGGCCGTCAGTAAGTTCTCCATGTTCACTAGCCATTGCTCGGCCTCGAGGGGTTCAACTAGACCTGAGAATGCAGCTGGATGCAACCGTCGGAAGTCTGATACGGTACCAGCCCTAGCATGATAAGCTGGTGGAGTAGTGTCCTCGGGGGCGGTAATGAGTGCGGAGGGTTCTCCTGCAGCGGTAATCGCCCTGAGTCCCTCAGCGAGTAAGTCTGTCTTCCTCTCCTGAGCTTCCGCGAGAGAGGTCGGTGCACTAAGTATTCTTTCCGCGCGGTCCTGAGAACTGGAGTCCGAGGAGGGGTCGTTCGGGGACGTCATATCGCTGGAAGATTCAAAAGGATGAGATCAGATTCAAGAATGAAAATCAGGAATAGTGAAACGAAAATAATGTAATACCGTATAGTTAATGTTATCCCTTGTTACTAAACACGGCTTTGATACCAACAAAACCATGTCACGTCCCGCTTCCCAAAATACGGAAAACGAAGGATGACTAGGCCAGCCATGCTCCTACGGTCAAGGAATAATCCCGCCGTAGTCACACTTCGGCTTCTAGCATTACATGGTAATCAGTAAACAAAACACAGCAGTAGAGGAATTACATCACTAAATTATTACATTAAAATCCATTGTTCACAAATTGCAAATAAACAAGAAGAGTTACTAACCAAGTTCAATTACACGATCTCTTTTATGGAAAGCAGAAAAGAAAGAAAAGCACTCCAGACTAGATCTCCGTCGGCTCGAAAGGTAAATCCGACTCCTGCGCCGGTTCTTCCACGAGATCTGAGCATGCATACTCAGGTCGTCAGAGCGACGTAATAGTAATTTATATAATAATGATATGAAACAGGTAAATACGGTAATAACAGTGAAAGTACAATGCGTGTAATCACTATATCACTAAATGATGCAAAGTATGATCTGTGTCCCCATAAGTCTCTAGGTCATATTTGAAATCGTATAGTGGAAAGGAGGATCATGTTTAACAGGAGTCTCGTACATACCCGAGACAACGGCCCACATGCTCGGGACATAATCCTGTCAGCCGGATCGCTAGATCCTACATAATATATATATCACTGCTCGAATGATCATCCTCTAAAACACGGTCCCGCTAAATACGATACTCTTTCCACTTCGATTTCCCCCTTTTCCCCAGATTTACACTATTTATGATTATGATTTAGTCGTGTACAAGTATACCAATGGCACGGTTTTATCACTGTTCACTGTATTAATCACTGTCACGAATCATTCACTTTCCATTGGTGTACTCGACACTTCTAAACCAATATCATTCACGCACGATAATGCAATGTCCACTGAACACTAACACGCACTAACACTATGTATATGGCAATTGGGTAAGATATGTGTATGTATGCCGTTAACAAGTCATGTATGTTATGAACCAATATGCACGTCATCAACTTACAAAAATTGCATTAATTCATATGTTCATAATTCAACGAAATGATACAAATACAATAATAAGCACACTCTGTCAGCAGTTTATCAAAATTGGTTTCAGTTCAATCGGGTTTCCGGTATTCAAGTTACAGGCGTTTCATTTTAAGTGTTTGCTGCAGGAAATTCAGTTTCTGAACTGAACGTCCGTTTCGCGACACGAATTTCACCCAGTTGGGTTCAGAATTTAGCGACGCTGCAGTTAAATAAAATCTAGGGTTTCCAATATTGTGTTAAACGCAATAGACGGATTCTCAATCGCGTCTGTGCATCAAAAGTTACGCACTGTTCAACACTAGTATGTCAATTCTGATTCTGTTTTGGACTGTTATACATCCTGTACTTTTAAATTACAGATTAACTAGCAAACGACGCTAAAACGGAATGAAACCACTTGTGTTATTTAGCTAACAGATTCACCTTTAATAAACTGCAGAGTTCCGCAACATACAAGTTCAGGAAATAAGGTGGTACGCATTACAGGACAGTAAACAGTAACCAGAGTCGCTCTGGACTGCAGTCCAGAGCCGCACTCCGGCCCAATTATCTTCACAATTTCAGTACGGAAATCATTATAAGCTTGCATAGGGTTATAGTTCGTCGAGTCGGCTTTGATTTGAGCCCTCGAACGCATCATTTAGTGCGTACATAATTTATGGTGATTTTAACAATTTTCAGATGCGGGAATTTCCAGTTTTCACGGATGTATTTGGGGGTGTTCGTTTTAGTCATTAACAGTCATATTTTCCCGTGAAATTTATACACAAGGTTCACTACCGTACTGGCCAGACTAGGCAAATGAGTTCTGTCAAATTAAGTGAAGATTTTCATTGGGGTCTTGCATCGAACAGGTATGCCATATAGTTTATAGGGTATTGTAAATATGGAATTTATACGATTTGAGTTTGTAACCCGAATAAATTAGCATGTAGCAAGTAAGGAAACTTTCCTGGAAACGCTTTGGCGATGTCCGACAGCGGCAACGTCACGAACGTGCGACGAACGGCTTGATTTGGTTTCACGACCTCGGCTCGCGATTCGGGCGCGATGTCGGAGTTGCCCAGAGACGTCTCGCAGTCACTGGAAGCGGAGGGGTGCTCTGTGGTTCGCCTGGGATGTGCTGGGGTCGACGACGGTCGGCGGCGTCGCTCCGGCGATGAACACAGTGAGCTTGCAGTGAGGGGAAGTTATGGTTGTGGGTCGGGGTTGCTGGTTTGGAGGGGGAGAGAGAGTGTAGGGGGCTTGGGTGTGGATTTATAGGGTGTTGGTGATGATACTGTCGACGAGGAGGGTGTAGGATGGTCGACGATGTGTTGGGGAGATCGCCGGCGTGAGTGCAGGTGGTGGTTGTGGCGGGTGCAGGGGAGTCGAGCTCGATTGAAGGGTGCAGGGGCTCGTGAGGGGTGAGTTTCTGGAGAGAAGAGAGTGAGGGAGGATGAATGAGGGATTGCAGTCGTCGTGTTCGTCGTCGAGGGAAGCGGGTGAGGGAGTTGCAGTGGGTTCGTAGGAAGATTTTGGGTGAACGAGAGAGAGATCTTGAGAAGTTTTAGATCGAGAGGGTGAGGGAGAAGGGAGTTTGAGAAGAGGTTAAGGAGATCGCGAGTAGTGGGGTGCGTGAGTCGGGGGCAACGGCAGGCGACGTGGCCTCGTAGGTCAGCGAGGAAAGCGGATCGGGAGATAACGAGTGAGCGGGAAAAAGAAAAGAGACGTTGGGAAGAAGGAGGGTACTGTAGCGGGTCGGGTAGGAGGCACGGGTGCGGTTTAAGGAGTTGGGCCGAGAATGTTGGGCTGAAGGGTTTAGTTCATTTATTAGAGGAAAAGAATGGGCCGGGGATTAAAATTTAAAGGAAATTAATTATTTTTGTGTTGGGGAAAGGGCAAAAGGGTGCTGGGCTGAGGGAAAAATTTAATATAATTTGATTTAGGCTTGGGCAGTAGTTTTATATATATATATAGATATATTGTTTTATAAATTTGGCTTTGGTCTTAAAGGTTGGAAAAATTTTCAATACTAATCTTAAGCAATCAATTACCCACAAACATTACGAGGAAAATGAAAAGAGAAGTATTCAGGGACGTAGGGAAAAAATAGAGAAGGATTTATATTGATGGAAACAGAGATTTACACTCTCTCTCTATATATATAGAGAGAGAGAGAAAAGAGTCATGGGAGGGAATTTCCTCCTATGACGTCGAAAAAATACTTCCTCCCTCATTTTTTTCGACGATCGGCACCCACCATCTTCATCGTTATTATCTAAGATGTGGGTACACCAAATTTCATATGATTCTACAACCTTTTCACCGTTGATTTAGTGGGTTCAAAATTAACGCTTTACCGACAATAGAACTTTTTACATTGATCAACGGTGCAAAAGTTGTAGGATCACATGAAATTTGTTGTACCCATATCTTAGATGATAACGATGAAGATGGTGGATGCCGATCGTCGGAAAAAATGAGGGAGGGTTATTTTTTCGACGCCATAGGAGAAAATTCCTTCCTAGAGCGTCTTTCCTTCATTATTCTCATATATATATATATATATATATATATATATATATGTATGTATATATATATATAGAGGTACCTTTACTTCCTACGGCATCAAAGAAAAAAGATAGGATTTAAGATATCATCTTTTCCCTAGAAACTTAACATGCTTGTTGATTGCATGATCCTAACATGATCACGTGGGGACCATGCAAAGGAGACAATGTTAAGTTTATTGGGAAAAAATGATGACTTTTATGTTTGGCAAAAAAAGATTATTAACAATTCGAGAGAAAAAAACACTACTTTTATGGATCTTGTTGTGAAGGTAAAACATCTAATCAAGTTCTTGATGATGGATTCCGATCGTCGGAAAACAAGATGGGAGGCGTATTTTTTCGACGCCATAGGAGGAAATTCCCTCCTATGGCCTCTTTCCTCCATTATATATATATATATATATATATATATATCACACACTCACACACAGAGAGAGAGAGAGAGAGTGAGAGAGAGAGAGAGAGGGGAACGAGGCCATTGGAGGGAATTTGATTCTACAACCTTTTCATCGTTGATTTAGTGGGTTCAAAATTAACGGTTTACCGACAATAGAACTTTTTACATTTCTAAATCAACGGTGAAAAAGTTGTAGAATCACATGAAATTTGTTGTACCCACATCTTAGATGATAACGATGAAGATGGTGGATGCCGATCGTCGAAAAAATGAGGGAGAGGGTATTTTTTCGACGTCAAAGAAGAAAATTCCCTCCTATGGCATATTTCCTCCATTATTCTCATATGTATATATATATATAGAGAGAGAGACACTTACCTTTGCTTCCTAAGGCATCAAAGAAAAAAGATAGGATTTAAGATATCATCTTTTCCCTAGAAACTTAACATGCTTGTTCATTGCATGATCGCAACATGATCATGTGGGGATCATGCAAAGGAGACAATGTTAAGTTTATTGGAAAAAAATGATGACTTTTATGTTTGGCAAAAAAATAATATTAACAATTCGCATTAAAAAAACACTACTTTTATGGATCTTGTTGAGATGGTAAAACATCTAATCAAGTTCTTATATTCCACAAAATTATTTTCAAAATGCAGATACCGATTTTACTGCTCATGTAATTTTTTCCAATAGTGAATATCTTAAGAAATTTTATAATTGTTCTCTCTAAGGGGCTGTTTGGTTGCAGGATTATGGAATTTGGATTCCGAAATAGTACGGTTGCAATTTCTGGATTTGGTAATTTGTTGTTTGGTTGGTTTTGGATTTCTAGTATTGGATTTGTAGATCCTTGTAATCTTTGTTTGGTTGGTGAAAAAAATGGGATTTGGATTTGAGGATTTAGAGAGAGATAGAGAGAAAGGATTGTTAAATAAATAAAGTGCATGGGCCCATCTAAAAGTACAATGAATAGTGCCAAATCCTTGAAAATCCTTGAAAATTTTTAGGATTCCATAATCCTTGTTTTGTGGTGGGCTCTCCATAAAAAACAAAGGAATCCTAGAAATCCTAATCTTGCAACCAAACACAAAATTATGGAATCCTGGGATTCCATAATCCAAAATCCAAATCCAAACTCATAATCCTGCAACCAAACAGGCCCTAAACCTTTGACGCCGAGAGTGAACTCATATGAACCTATTGTGATCGATATGTCAATTGTAGCGGCGTTGGATCCTCTAATACTCTAGTTGATTCAGAAAAATACATCCACGACTGTTGCATTGCAATCACCCCCATTGCATAGGAGATGTAAGAATGCATTGCGAGGATGGTAAACATTGTTCGTTGGGTGTTGTTGATTACTTTGGTAAAAGTTGAGTAAGTGTGCAAGTTGGATGTGATGCCTTATGCATTCCCTCTCTTGTGCAAATGGATTCTATATGATGACCGATATTACCTTTGGTTGTGCCGATAGATATGTTGAGAGAAATAATGGTTTTGTTGAGTTTGTCTCGTATTTTCAATCCCTAAAAATTGAGACGGCTTAGTAAATTCTGAGACGGCTCAGAACATGTCCGGAATTATATATTTCTTCCCGTTTGCATGAGAAAGCTCGAGATGATTTTGAGCCGGCTCTAACGTCTGTCGACGAGTCCTTTTAGGTTTTGGTTTTGGTAAACATTCGTTTTGGAAATTAATTCAGAAAGTTTGTTGGAGAGTTATTAGAAGATTTGTGAAGAGATTTGTTAAAAATTGTTTTGGAGTTTTGATGAGATTCGTTTATATGAATAATTTTGGCACTGGAGACTCGAACATATGAGTGAGAGAGATATGACCAAAGTTGTCGAAGCAGGGTCTACTTGGTAGAAAAAGTATGATGAAACTAGAGTTTTGTAAACATAGCGTTTTTGGGAAGCAGAAACGTATTAGCTTCAGTTCGGTAGTACACAACATAAAAAGCACTCTTGATTATATCCATTCGGATATTTGGGGACCCTCTCCAGTTGCTTCTAAAGGAAGCGGAGCCAAGTATCTGCTTACTTTCATCCAAAAAATTTCGAAAAAAGTTTGGGTCTATTTCTAGAAACACAAAAGTGATGTGTTTACTACGTTCAAACAATAGAAGACGTTACTTGAGAAGCAGATAAGGAAGCAGATCAAGAGACTGAGAACAGACAACGTGTTAGATTTTTGCGGTGAAGATTTCAATGATTTCTACAAAAATGAATGGATTGTTCGGTATCATACCGTTGTCTACACACCATAGCAAAAGGGAGTCGTGGAGCGTATGAATTGAATTCTTTTGAAGAAAACGCAATGCATTTTGTCTAATGCATAGCTCGGCAAGGAGTTTTGGGTAGAAGCGGTAAACACGGCGTGCTATATTGTGAATCGGTCACTTCATACAACACTAGGTAGCAAGACACTGGAGCAAATATAGTCAGGGAAGCACGTCGATTATTCAACACTTAAGGTGTTTGGTTGCCTGCTTATGCATATTGCCGCGAAGGCAAGTTGGAGCCTCGAGTGAAGAAATGTATATTTCTCAGTTATGTTACCGGCGTTAAAGGTTATAAATTGTGGTGTTCGGGTCCTAAGTCTCCTAAATTTATGATTAGAAATGTGACTTTTGATGAATCTGCTATATTGAAGCCGAAGATTATGGAATCTCTAGTTG
Source organism: Agapanthus africanus (assembly GCA_030015575.1). Classification (NCBI taxonomy): domain Eukaryota; kingdom Viridiplantae; phylum Streptophyta; class Magnoliopsida; order Asparagales; family Amaryllidaceae; genus Agapanthus; species Agapanthus africanus. Next base: position 480,184,624 of record CM057350.1, read on the forward strand.
CAGACGATTCAAAGAAGGATGAGCCGAGAGTTGATATCGAAGTTGGTGAAAGCTCGGATTCGCTGGAGAACTTTTCTTCACCATCGTCTGAAGAAGCTCATGATGAGCAGTCCCAAGATGAGGAGTATTTGCTCGCTTGTGATCGACAAAAAAGAGATATTAGACTCCACAATGATATGGTCACAATGATCTAGTGGCATATGCGCTGTCTGTTGCAGAGATAGTTGATAGCAGCGAACAGACGAACTATAAAGAAGCCATCTCATCCGATGAGTCAGCTCGTTGATTAGTCGCTATGAATAAAGAGATTGGGTCTCTTTACAAGAACCAGACTTGGAACCTCATGAAACCTGAAAGGAGAAAGAAGATAGTTGGCTGCAAGTTGGTTTTCAAGAAGAAAAAAGGTGACTAAGGGGCGTTGGATACGAAATACAAGGCACGGTTCGTAACTAAAGGTTATTCGCGGGTTCGGAGAGTTGACTTCAATGAGGTATTTTCTCCTGTCGTTAAACACACCTCTATACGCGTCTTGCTCAGCTATGCAAGATTTGGAGCTCAAGCAGCTCGATGTGAAGACAGTATTCTTGCATGGTGATTGGGTAAAGAAGAGCTACATGCAACAGTCCGAAGGTTTTGAAATTGAAGATAAAAAATACCACGTTTGTTTGCTGGAGAATTCTCTCTATAGTTTGAATCAGTAACCTTGACATTGGTATAAGAAGTTTGACCCCTTCATGAAAGAAATTGAGTTTACGAGAAGTATGGGCAACAGTTGTGTATATTTGAAGAAGCTCGCTGATGGTTCTTTCATATACTTACTACTTTATGTTGATGATATGTTGATAGCAGTAAGATATATGGTTGGTATTCATAATTCGAAGGAACGGTTGAAAGACAAGTTTGAGACCAAGAATTTGGGAGCGGCCAAGAAAATACTTGGTATGGAGATCGGGCGAGATCGCAAAGAAGAAAAACTTTACTTATCTCAACAGCGATACATTGAGAAAGTTTTGGAGTGTTTCGGCATGGTAGACGTTAAATCTGTAACTACTCCGTTGGCAGCTCATTTTAAAATTTCAGCTCGTTCATCACCGCAAACAGAGAATGATCTCAGGTACATGTTGAATGTTCCATATGCAAATGCTGTGGGTAGCATTATGTATACCATGGTTTGTACATGATCCGACATTTCACATGTTGTTTGTGTTGTTAGTCGCTATATGGCATCTCCAGGTAAAAGCCATTGGCAAGCTGGATATTACGATACCTATGAGATACGTCTAATATAAGGTTGTTTGGAAGGAACAACGACAATTTGGTTGGATTCAGCGATTCCGATTATGCGGGTGATCTCGATAGGCAAAGGTCGATAACCGGTTATGTATTCTCTTTAGAAGGATGTGCCATCAGTTGACGTGCTTCATTACAACCTATGGTAGTATTGTCTACGATGGAAACAGAGTATATGTTCGTTATTAGGTCCGTTAAGAAACCAATCTGGTTGAAGAGACTATTTTCAGAACTCGGTATACAAAAGGATACCATAATAGTCTACTATGATAGCCAAAACGCGATTCACTTGAAGAAAGAGCAGATATATCATGATAGAACGAAGCACATTGATGTAAGGTACTGGTTTGTTCAAAAAGTCATTGAAAAAGAAGAGTTTATTATGAAGAAAATTGGCACAGTGGATAATCCGGCCGGCATGTTGACAAAGTCTCTTTCGGTTGTTAAATTTGAGCATTGCTTGAACTTAATTGGAGTGTGGCACACTCATTTGAGCGCTTGAAGGTTTTTGTGGTGAAGCTGGAGCTATTGTTAATTTTGTAGAGGAGTACTGTTGAGAATGCGAGATAAGATAGAGATTTATTATGTGTGTCTCACATTCGTCCCTATTGATTTCCTAATGATTCGGCGTTATTGCGAAGTTGTCAGAGATTCGATATTATCTACAAGATAGACGTCTGCTTAGGCTCTATATGCGCAAGTTTACATTAGGCAGACATATGACCCTATAAGGCCAGATGTCTACGAGCACTCGGGTGTTTCGATAATACTTGGGCAGACGTCTGCCCAGTCCTTCTGCAGACGTTTGCCGTATTCGACCGGTTAAAAATTGCTTAGTTAAGAAATTAGTTGTTTAGGAATATCTTTTGCATACTATATATATGATAGTATATTTTAGTCCTAGGTATGATTCTTTTGTGATATTTGAGAGAACCCTCTTGTTGTTCGAGAGAGTTAGGGTTTATTTGAGGGGTTTTTATTCGTACATCGATTTGTACTCCTCTACTTTTGGTTATTAATAAAACTTTGTTTTCACCTATTTGTTTTTGTGTTTAGTACTCTTATTTTCTATTTGCTTTAAATTGATTTATGTTATTTGTCTATGTCATTTGTTTTGTCTTCGTGATCGTCTTGTCGCAACAGGTAGGATTTAAGATATCATCTTTTCCCTAGAAACTTAACATCGTCTTCTTTGTATGATCCCAACATGATCATGTTGGGATCGTGCAAAGGAGACAATGTTAAGTTCATTGGAAAAAATGATGACTTTTATGTTTGGCCAAAAAAAATGATAATCGGCAAAAAAAAACCGACTTTATGGATCTTGTTGAGAAGGTAAAACATCTAATCAAGTACTTATATCCCACAAAATTGTTTTCAAAATGTAGAGACGGTTTTACTATAACTTTTTCCCATAGTGAATATCTTATGAAATTTTATAATCGTTCTCTCTAAACCTTTGACACCGAGAGTGAAGTTATATGAAACTTTTGTGATCTTTATGTCAATTGTAGCGGAGTTAACTCCTCTAATACTCTAGTTGATTCCGAAAAATATATCCACAATTATTGTATTGCAATCATCCCCCATTGCATAGGAGATATTAGAATGCATTGCGAGGATGGTAAAAATTGATCCTTCTTTGTTGTTGATTACTTCCATAAGATTTATATATGTATGTGTGGTACCAAGAATAAATATTTTAATATTTAGTTATCTTTATTTTATGCAAACAACACTTATTCTGTGTGTACATGTGTTGCACGTGGATAGTTTTTTCTTTTTTGGAATCGACCTCTTCCAGGATTCACACTTGTGACCTCTCACGTTGGAGAGAAAAGTGACACCAACTAAGAATTATATAATTCTCCGTACCTATGGTTAAAAAGTTTATGGTGTTCTCATGGCAACACTCAAAAATTATAATTCAGAAAAACTCAACATCAACCGGTATTATTTTAGTTTATGTAACAATAAACCTCTGTATCGATATAAAATTCCTCAAAATTCAAAATTTTCTTGGATTTATCTGAAACAATAAAAATGCTCGTGGATCGCGCCCAGGGTATTCCATCCATTTATGAGAGGGTGCGATCCAAACCATATGAAAGAGTTTTTTTCTTATATTGGTTAAGAAAGCAACTTTCGGCAACTTATTTTGATGATCGTCATGGTCCGTCTTGAATGACGGTACTGACATAAAAAACAAATATCAATTGATATACCAAAATGGCCAAAGCAAAGGAATATTTGACTCTAGGGCGTTTTTGATGAGTATGTTTGACCTAGGAACCAAATCATTATTATTTTGGATCCTAGGGACCTACTGACATATTTCCCAATAATAAAAGTAAAAAACATATTTCTCAATCATCATCAAGCCTTATAATAACGCCAGATATTTGTGGAAATATATGGATCCATTGAAAGAGAAAGGTGAATTAAATGTTGGGGGCTAAACAATTAAGTGAGTTTCTTGTCCAAATAATAAGAAATCAATCAACAAATTATCATTACAATGTAACTACTGTTGTGGTGAAATTCTTGGCAACTCATTAAGACAATTTCTAAATTGATTTGCCGCATAAGATTTTATGGAAATACAAAAAGAAAAAAAAAATAGAAGAAAAGATATCGTAACTTTTAATGGGCTAAAACTTGTTATGTCATCTCTAAACTTTAAGAAAACCCAAATAGGAGCCAAATCTTCATTCGAGATTTCTATGGCTACCAAAGGATTAACTTTAAATAATCCAACTATAATAGTGTCGATATGAAAAATTCATATAGTTTTATGAAAAAAATATTTAAGAAACAGTCAACTTCATAAATTTAAACATGATAAGAAGAAATCCTAAAAATACACTTGAAGAACCTATAATTTTTTTACCGAATTTTTCTCAAATATTTAAGCATATTGTCAAAATATCAAATCGTGCATCATACATGCTGAATACTAGTATTTTATAATTGCATCACCTATTCTATTTAATTTGGGGATTATTAAGATAATGCAAGTAGCAACGACTTTTGTATATAATATGACAAATCAAGATTAAACTTAAAAAATAATGACAATAATTGAACTTAATGACATTATTAATCATCGTTAAACTAAAACTATCTGTGGGCCTTGGAATTTTTAATTATGGAGAGCGATTGATTGTGGTCTTCTATGCTAAACTGCGTTGAGCCCTGCGCAATACGCAATATATATACGAATATCAATAAAAAATTTATGCAATGAAATGTTGAATATATAAAATTATAATTATATATGGTTCTAATATCAATAAAAATTTCATCTATATAAAACGATAATTATATATGGTTCGGGATTATTGACGTGAATCTCTATGGTATTTTTTATTAGTAAGAAACAAAGTACATGGTGTTTAGTAGCAGAAAACAAAGCCCATGATATTTATCTGAAAACTCGTCCTGTTTTCTGTGATAAACAAAGTTTGTGATATTTATTTCTAATAAAGAGAATCTGCTTGTCTGTAGGTAAGCAAAATGGCCTCCTTAAATTCAACTCAACGAGAGGTAAACTTATCAAATATCGAAAGGCGACATAGGTTTGCAAGTACAACATTCCTTCATAATTTTTCACATTTTAGCGGCACTAATGAATAAAATAGAAAGACAATGGTTTCTAAGCGTCTAGAACATATTAGGTCATATAAATCAAATCGAGCAGCAAAGTAGGTCATATAAATCAAATATAATATAGAAAAAATGAACCACGATCCATCATCGACTTCTTGAGCTCTTTTCTCCCCAAAAATAATATGATATGAATGTTATAAATATAAAAATTTATGAGAAAATGCCAAGAAGGGAACATGTGTCGGGTTTAAATATTTTAGTTTGTATCTCTGGATTCTAAATGGGTTTCGGGTGCAGGTTTAAAAACCAGAAAGATATAAAACTACATCATTTTCTTAAATAAACACAATATCGGCGATATTTAAACCGATGTGGTATACCGATATATCGGCTGATGTTTAGTTTAAAACGATAAAACCTCTGTATCGATATAAAGTTATCGGCCGATACAACCGATATTTGTCTCGCTGCAGTACAGCTACATCGAGTTTTTCTTTTTAGGTTTATGTTATTTTAAAAACCCGAAAAGTCCGCTTTTACCAAGAAAACAAAAATTAAAATGGAAGCATAGAAAGAGAGAGTCATCTCAATAAAGGAGAGGATTGTCGTTATTATAATAATCCTTATCAAAACAAAACCAATTCGAGGACGTAAGCTTCACCATGCAAACATGTTCCATTTGCGCCTTGAATCCTAAATTGTGGGTCCAAATGTGGAGTTTTGTATATACGCCCCTCTGCAAATATGTATTTTTGTCGTCGGAAATATGTTCTTTTATTTTTCTAGAGTCTATCTATCACTTAACAAATATAGGCATGTTAAAGTCCGGTCTCCATAAATGATATAAATATCGAGATTATATTATGAGAGGATGCGGAAATTTTAGTCAGTTAAAGCTCAATGGAGACAACTGGGTCTTATTGATAAGTTGGACCAATTAATATATGAAAAAAACATTGTTCCATTAAGAAAGCGAAAGGGACAAATTTTAAAATGATTTAATTAAAATGAAAATACCACCGCACAAAAACTCCATATCGATATTTTAGATTAAAAAGCATTCAACTTGCTGAGGTGTACTTAGATTATAAAATAATAACCCTCAACTGATCAAAAGCTTAATTGCTTTGAGTCAAATGGTGAGGACCAAATAATGTACTTTCTTATTCCATAGCTTAACTTAAACTATTTTGAGGCATTATTTATTAGATAATGCAAATATACTAACCACTTTTGTGTATATTATAAGCATGTTGAGCTAAATCTTAAATAAATGACAACGATTTGAGGTAATGACACATGCTAATTAAATGCTATGTCGGGGTCTTGACATTTCTAATAAAGATATATTTTGTTTATGAGAGGGCAAAAAACAATAAATAAACAAGGAAAGAAATTGAGGGCTAAACCAAAATTTGTTAGGTCATCAAGTAACTCAAAACTAACTTAATAACCATCAATTAGAATTGTTAAAACGAGCCGGGTTTTAGACTATTCATGTTAGTTCAATGTTTATTTAAACGGGTTTTAAAACATACTCAAGCATGGCTCGTTAATCTGTCGAACGAACCTGAGCTGAGCCTCGAGCTTTTCCGAACATGTTTAAGATCTAGAAAACCAGGAATAAAAACTTACACGTATATGGGAAAAGTATATCGATATTCAATATTATATCTGGCCAGAAATAGAGTTGAGATAACCAAATAATTAAAAAGTTTTGGAACCATATGGAGAAAATATAGTTAAGATGGTCGCCATTAAAATACACGTTAACATCAAACAAAGGCAATTCTAAGACGTAAGCCCACAATAATAACAAAGCCCAAGAAAAACGTGCTGCCTCGGGCCCACCGGTGTCCCATCACCTCCCACATTTGAGTAATACTTAAATTGCCGATACCATGATCCATATCCGGTAGCCGTAGACGAGTACAAATAATTATCGGAAAATGAAAATGAACTATCCGTACATGGTAAAGTCGGATATGGTGGCGAACCCGGCGGAGTCGACTATAACGATCCTGCTGCTGTGAAAAAATATGCTAAGCGTGCACCACTAGGTGGAATTTTTGAATTAGGCCGGGCAGTTTTGAAATCCGATGTTGTTTTTCGTAACGGTCGATACGAATATCAAATGAATTATGGAAAACCAAAAAAGAAACCCAATAAAGACCAGCGTTACTATTTTTATATCGGATACGGATAAGGGACGGATACAATTGTTGCCATATCCGTATCTAACAGCTATTGGCGGAAGCAGATACGGATATGGATAGTCATCACACTTGAAAATTACTATCCGTGTCTAATAAAAATTGGATACGGATACGGAGTCAGCTCGATCGGACTAGTCTTATCCATTTTACATCTCTACATTTTACACAGTGAGAAACCTAGAAGTATGTAAAGCTTATATGGATTCTGCCGGACGGATAGAAATAGCATTTTCCTTGTGAAGTGAGCTTCTCATTATGGAATTCGCATATTCACCGCTTTAGAACTTGTAATTATTTAGAATGTAGGCATTCTTATTTATTTATAATTGTTAGAATATCTTTAGAAATTATATTGTTAGATCATACACTGTGATGCCACTTGTATGGAAATATGATCTAATTTAGTAATTTCTTAAATTGAGTACTTAAACTACAACCGGCAAAGGATAGCTAGAGCTGTGACATGTTATCGTATATGACACTGACATATGAGATATGGTGGTGTGTCTCAATCACCGAGAATGGAAATTCTTCAGGTGTATATCATGAGCGCATATAATGATATGTGTAATATATGACCGTATTTAAATTCTCCATGATGTCACCTAAAGATGTGGAGAATTCAAACTGTTGAATAATCCCTACGACTTGATGATATCGTAGTTTTCGATTTGTTGACAAGTAAACTTTGATATGATGGTAAATCTTGTCATTTAGACCGAAACGAGAAATCTGAAATATTGGGCTGCTTGAATACATTTAGGAAAACTATGGATGTCTAGATAAGATCCAACATTCTCATACTGATAAGAATAAATTTACTGCTCAATGAAAGCGTCAAATCCTGATCAGGCATTTTTGAAAATTGTTTTTTCAAAATTATATTATTATTATATTTATTTTTCGGAATGAATTTAATTTGTTCATGGGCAATTGAAGTTTTGATTTGAGCGATTAGGTGATTTTATCCCGCTCAGTTAAAGGACCTAAAGAAAAATAACTTGATGTTGGAAGGGGTTGCATATAAATTAATATTAATCATTCTTTTACACTAGGAAGAACTTTTATGAACAATTAACGTGGTATGAGTTTGATTGTTAATGAGATTAACAATTGGTTCTCGATGTGAGACCCAGTTGGCCCCATCGCAAAACCTTAAGGTAAAACAGTAGACAAAAACAAATAAGAGAAGAAATAATATAACACAATATATCGTGTTATCATGTTACGGAGTTTAGTCCCACACCGGTAAAATAAGAAAAAGATATTGTATCACAACCCTATAAAAAAATGACTGTAGTAGGCCATAAACGATAATGAAAAAATAATGATGAAATAAGAGATTTCAAAAGAGAAAATAATTGAAAATTATTTTAAAACTTCTCTTAAAAGAAGGGTTCCTATTGCAAGATGGTGAACTTAATTGAAGAATTCAGCACTTGTGGTTGTTACAGGGGATATTCTTTTGTTAACAAATATTCAGATCTGTAAAGATATGTATTTTATGATTCATATAGATGGATAATCGGAGATCATATGCACCGCTTTCGTTGTTTTAGACGTATGATTTTTTTCAGGGCCACCGTGTCATTTTTCCAAATATAGAACTTATCGCTTGTGGTGCCAAGTGTATATTTACAATATATGATATATTTAGATTTTATAAAAAATTATATATATTTTAAAAATAAATATGTATAATATTCATTGTAAACTAGACCAATATGCCTGATATGCATGTAGAGTTTTCTAATATCAACATCCGATATACCCGATATTGACACCCGTATAAATGTTCGATATTTACTCGTATTGTGATATATCATCCGATATTTGGAACACCGATTCAATACGATCTGAATGTCTGAAATTTGATACATTGGTCATGTCAAGTATCCGAGAGAGTTATGAATATTTAGTTTCCACGTAGATGTCATATCTTCCAAGCGCTTGATCCTTCCTCATTTGCTTGAAAAGAAGTTGATGGATCTCTGGATCTCTTTCAGATGTTATCTTTCGTTGATCCGCAACCAGCGCTGATGGATGGCTGAGATTGAGTTGGAGGGTTGCCTCCTGGAATGTGTGGATCTCAATGGGTTTTATGTGGTTGAGGCCGAGCCACCTGTAAAGAAGTCCCGGGGTGGTTGTGCCACCGAGAACCATCCGACGATCAAGTTAGACGGGATATTTTGGCAGAGTAACGGCCTATTAGGGTAAAATTTGCATACCTGAACCGTCTGAGAGGGGTATATATAGAGGCAGCCATGGGTAGACGGGCGCGAGATTCACGTCGGCCGTTACGTCTCTGGCGTCATGCCCGCGTGATAGACGGGAACCCCCATTAATGACTAGACATGCTCGTTAATGGGGGATCGTGATGGTGTGGAACGCGGGATCATGGGCGGCGGATATCTCGCGCCTGGCGAGATTCGCGGAGCCATGGCGGAGGCGTCTGTGATCGGTGCCGTGGGTCGGTCGGTGAGACCGAGGAAGACGAGCTCGGCGGGAGGCTCGAAAACGAGCGGGAGGCCGAGACATCTTGGTTTTGTGATAGCTCGGAGGCGAGCTGGGGATGGTCTGGAAGGCCACCGAAGGTCGGAAATATCCTCGGGTCGGAGCCCTGAGGTATGATTCCAACGCAACGTTCTTAATCTTTTCTTGTAAGTTCCGAGACACGTCATCAGCCACGTGTCATTATCTGGGGAGGCACCGATATCGAGCATCATCAGAAGTAGAACTTTCTAGTTTTAAATATCTTTGCTAATACAGCTAGAACCTAATGGGCGCAAGGTACCATTTTGTCATTTTTACAGAGAAACTAAAAAGATTTGTTAAATTTCCACAATTTTTCTTGAGCCTTAAGAATTTCCACATCATCCTCTCTCTCACTCTTCCTCTTCTCCATGCATCTTGGAACTTCAAACTGAAAATTAGACAAAACCGCCCTCAATATTAATGATTTTATACATATCGACTTTCATCATTATTTTCCCTTTTATTTTTCACGTGCATCACACGTGCTTGGATTCTGATGAAAACTATACGGTTAGAGGAGGCTAAGTCTTTGGCTCCATCCGGGAATGGAGTTAAGGTTTCTAAAGTGCAGTTTCATAAAGTTAGCATAACTTAACTTCGAAATGCTGACTTTGCCTTGGTTTGGCAGCCATTTCGGAGTTGAGATAAATGCGGTCATCTTAAGTTTGGGCTGAGACAACTGTAGTTATCTTAACTCTAATCTGATCAAAATTTTATAAACTCCGTTTTTGGAGCTTGAGGCTTGCAAACCGCTTGCATCGCTAGTTTTAAAAAGAACCAGCTATCCTAACTCAGTATCCGAATATGGTCTTAAGGTTAATTGCTAAATAATACCCCAATGTTTCACATGCTTTGCATTTACATACCTTATTGATTTTTTCGCTGCACTTATATATCTTAAAGCACAAACTGTTAATACTTTACTAGCTTCAATTGACTATCAAATCCATCGCTATATTAAACAAAATCCATACGGTTTGTAATTTAGGGTATCAAAATGCAGCTAAAAACTCAATAAGGTATATAAATGCAAAGTGGGTGGAACATCGAGTTATTATTCAGCAATTAACAACCCTTAGGTAGGATAAAGAGTGGACGCTATGTGCGGAATAATAACATGGGTGCTCTTGTGAGATCTTGGCCATAAACCCTACACCAATACCAAAAGCTTCCTGTTTCACACAGATCTCGACCGTTAATTTCTATTTTGAATATATTTAGACCGTTCGATATAATAGCAGTCGCTCTGAATCCGAGGGTATATTCGAGATGGTATTGGAGACATCTCCCCTCCCCTCCTTGTCCTTATCCTCCCACACAAAAGAATCTCCCATTTTCTGTGGTTCACATCTCCCACCCCCCCTCTATAAGATCTCAAAGTACCAAAACCTCTCTCTCTCTCTCTCTCTCCTCTCAATAATACTAAGCAATGGGGATCCTAGAAGAAGCCCACAACATGAGGGTCATCGGCCATGGCGCGCAGACCATCGTCCTCGCACATGGCTTCGGCACCGACCAATCGGTGTGGAAGCACCTCGTCCCTCACCTGGTGGAGGAGTACAGGGTGGTGCTCTACGACAACATGGGGGCGGGGACGACGAACCCAGACTACTTCGACTTCGAGAGGTACGCCACCCTCGAGGGGTACGCCCTCGACCTGCTCTCGATCCTGGAGGAGCTCAGGGTCGAGAGCTGCATCTATGTTGGCCACTCTGTGTCCGCTGCGGTTGGGGCGCTGGCTTCCATCTCGAGGCCCGATTTCTTTAAGAAGATCGTCACGCTCAGTGGATCGCCGAGGTTAGTGTCTTGAGAGGAGACCCATTTGATTGTTTTGCGGGAAACTGTTTGGTTTTGGTTGGGGTTTTTTTTTATGCCGTGTAGAGATTTTTGTTACCCATGTTGGCACGCAGCGTAGACAACACCAACCTTGACGGATCTAAACTCTAACGGATAACAACTAGAACAAACGCAAAATCAAATAAAACACAAGAGATTCGAGGAAAAAGGAGGGAACACTTTATTAGAACTTTAGAAAAAAAAACCTTACAAGAGTTACAAACGCTCTCCTTATAGATCTCCAACGAGATCTCCTTCTTCTCTCCAACTTCTCTTGATGGCGCATTGATCTCTTGTGGAGTCGTCGTTTCGTCTCCCTTAAACCTTATGATTAAAATTGCACTCTTTAAATTTTAATACTAGCATCCTATTTATAGCCCATTACAAATCTGATATAAAATAGGATCCTTAATTACTAAACTGCCCTCCAGAATCTGAATTTTCTAGATAAACTCGAAACCTAATATGCGCAACAACCGACGATAGGCGTTTATCCCTTTAAGGTCAGACGTCCGGGCTATATCTGCATATCGATCCAGAGCGTCGCCAGACGTCTGATGTTGTATGGGTCAGACGTCTGCACTCTTAGCACGTCTGGCCAGAGCGTTGCCAGACATATGAAGCTCATCGCTCCGACGTCTGCCTGCTTTATGGAAATCTTGAACTTTATCATCCTACGTTTGAAGCACATTGCCTCAGATGTCTGACGCGTTTCTGTAACCGTATCCATTCTCGTGATACACAAGACATCTTTCACAACAATCTCCACCTTGCTTGTATATTCTTATAGCCACCTTGAAAATTTATTGCCTCCGTCTTGTATTCTTTAGGGTTGCCTTATAGTTCTCCCCGTTTCCTCTGCTGGCACAACTCCAAATCTTGAAGCCGCGAACTGTCACAATTTTTGCTCAGAATTGCGAAACTGATTGACTGTCACAGTTTTTCACAAGAACCGCGAAACTGATTCTGTCATAGTTTTTCGCCATAACTGCGAAACTGTTATGACCCTCCTATCGAGGTCGCGCGCCTTCATCACATTTGAGTACTTGAATAGAACCCAAGGTTGACTTAAACCTCTCCGTAGGAATAATTTTCGTTAGCATGCTCGCCGGATTCACCTTAATATCGATTTTTATCAAATCGATTTTATTTTCGGCTCACTCTCTTATCTTGTGATACCGCATGTCGATGTGCTTAGTTCGACTGTGGTATACTTGATTCTTCTCCAGATGAATGGCTCTTTGACTGTCACAAAACAAAAGAATCGACCTCTTATCGAATCTAAACTCGTCAACTAAACCTTTTTAATCACAAGGCTTACTTCGATGCTTCCACTGCTGTCATGTATTCTGCCTCCGTCGTTGATTGCACCACGGTGTCCTGAAGTGTCGACTTCCAACTGATTGGAGATTATGCAACTGTATATACATAACCTATAGTTGATCTTTTTTTGTCCAAGTTACCAGCGTAATCCGCATCTACATATTCTTGCAACTGGTTCAATTTATCTTTTGACTTGTGAAAGAGTTAACCGAGATTTTTAGTTCCTTTTAGATACCGAAATATCCACTTTACAACTTCTCAATGGAGCTTTTCTGGATTTGACATGTACCAGTTAACCAGAATTACCACATAAGATATGTTTGTAAGTGTACATACTATAGCATACATCAGCAATCCCATCGACGCACATATGGTACTTGAGACATCTTTTCCTTCTCCACTGATTTCGGACACTTCTTGGAGGATAGCTTGAAATGACCAATGATAGGTGTACTCACCTGTCTCGGATCCTTCATGTTGAATCTCTCCAACACTTTCTCAATATACCTTCTTTAGGATAGCCAAAACTTTCCAGCCTTCCTGTCTCAAAAAATCTCCATCCCAAGAATCTTCTTTGCTTCACCAAAATTCTTCATATCAAATTTTGCACTCAATGAAGTTGGGCATCCAAACACTCGTAACGAATCATAACTGGCTGGCTCTCCTCTCTATGCTTCTTCTGGGATCTGAAGTTTTATGGTTGTAGATGGAGACTTAACCAAATAGCTCGCATGACTTGCTGCTTCTGCCCAGAAGACATCCGAAAGGCCGGATTGCAACCGCATACTTCTGGCTCTCTCTAGTAGTGTTCTATTCATACGCTCCACTACTCCATTTAGCTCTGGAAGTCCTGGTACTGTCCATTGCCTTTATATGCCCTGTTCATTACAGTAGTATGTAAATTCCTTCGAGGTGGATCCACGTCCATTATCTATCCGCAAATATTTCACTGATCGTTCCTTTTGCTTCTCCACGACTGCTTTTCATTCCTTAAATCTGGCGAACACCTCTGACTTTTGTCTGAGAAAATAAACCCATACCATCCGTGAGAAGTCGTTAATGAAAGTGATATAGTATATGGCACCTCTCTTTGATGAAACCGGTGATGCCCACATACGTCTAAGTGTATATAATCGAGAAGTCCTTTAGTCTTATGCACGGTTTGCTTGAAGCCGACCTTATGTTACTTTCTTATCGTTTAATATTTGCAGAAGTCCAGCTTGCACGAGATAATATCTTTCAGCAACCCTCTTCTGTGCAACTCATGAAGCCCTCTCACTCATGTGGCCAAGACGCATATGCCATAGCTTTGCGGTATCCTCCACCTGTTTCTCTGTAACCACAGCTGCACCACCAGTCACCGTGCTACCGTTTAAACGATACAAATTCTTCAGTCGTTGTCCCTTCATGATCACTAGGGTATCCTTGACAACCTTTAGCACTCCATCTTGACCAACGAATTTGCATCCTGTCGCATCCAATACTCTTAAAGAAATCGGATTCTTCTTTAATTCTGGAACGTATCCCATGTTGACAAGTGTTCGCACTACACTATCAAACATGTGGTCTTTCATTTTTCCTATGCCGATGGCCTTGCACGCCACATTGTTTCCCATGAGAACACAGCTGCCATTGAACCTTATAGGTGTCGAACAATTTCTTTTTAGGACATATATGATAAGAACATCCGGAATCAAGTATACAAGCATCAGAAGTTTCTTCCTTCTCGGTATGTACAGCGAGTACATCACACCGATCTTCTTCTGTTTCGGTCGCAACATTGGCTTGATCCGAACTCTTTGTACTGGCACCTTTACCTCTCTTCTCCAACCACTTTCTGTATTTTTGGCATTACTTCTTCATATGCCCTGACTGTTTGCAAAAGAAGCATGGTTCGCCCTCTCACTCGGGTGATTTGGATTTCCCCCTTGTGCTCGTGCCTCCGTCTCTAATTTTCGAACTTCCCCTTTCACCGGCAAACAATCCTGATGACTTCTCTGATGAATTTGATTTCTTTATGATCTCATTATTGAGAAGTGTAGCTGTAACCTCCTCTATCTCGGGAGTCTCCTTTCCATAGAGAATTGTTGTCATCAAGTGTTCATACGAATTTGGAAGTGAAGAAAGGAGCAAAATCGCTTGGTTTTCCTCCTCTAACTTTACTTCAAGAAATAGAAGATCGCTGATCATCTTGTTGAAACTATTTGGTCATGAATTTGAGTACTTTCCTTCATGCTTAGACCGCAAAGTTGCTTTTTTAAATACAGCTTGTTAGACAAAGATTGTCATATACAAGCCATCTATCTTCCACCATAAACTTGCTGCAGAAGTTTCTTTCATGACGTTGTACATCACGTTATCCGCAAGACAAAGCTATATCATGCACTGTGCCCGCTGATCCATGTCATGCCATACATCATCTGTCATGTCGGTAGGTTTCTTGCCGTCAAGAGCTTTAAACAACCCTTCTTTTACAAGAAGCGTCTTAACCCTTCTCTACCACATTGAGATGTTCCGTTTTCCATTAAATTTCTCCACCTCGAATTTGGTGTTATTGACCTTGTTATCTGTCATCCTTAATTCTGAAGCAAAAAACTTTCCCTAGGATTCTTATGAACCAATTTAATAGAATCACAATCTAAGAAAATAGAAAGCGAATACAAGCGTCATCATCCACCGTAAACTTAGATGGAAAACTAAAGAATGTGGCTCTGATACCAGTTGTTGGCACACAGCGGAGATAACACCAACCTTGATAGATCTAAATTAAGATACCCTTTAATGGATAATAACTAGAACAAATGAAAAATCAAATAACACAAAAGATTTAGGAAAAAGGGGAGAACACTTTATTACAATTTTAGAGAAAAACCTTACAAGAGTTGCAAGCAGTCTCCTTACAGATCTCCAACGAAATCTCCTCTTTAAGTTCCTTTAATGGCGCCTTGATCTCTTATGGAGCCGTCTTTTCATCTCCCTTAAAGCTTATGATCAAAATTGCACATCTTATTTGTAGCCTATTACAAATCTGATATAAAACATGATCCTTAATTACAAAACTGCACTCCAGAATCTGAAATTTCGAGATAAACTCGAAACATGATACGCGCAACAACCGACGACAGACGTCTGCCCCTTTAAAGCTAGACGTCTGGGCTCTATCTGCATGTCGATCCAGAGCGTCGTCAGACATCTAGTCTTGTATGGATCAGATGTCTGCATACCTTTAGCGCGTCTGGCCAGAGCGTTGTCAGACTTCTAAAGCTCATCGCTCAGATGTCTCCCTGCTCTCTGGAAATCTTGAACTTTATCATCAGACGTCTGAAGCACATTGCCTCATACACTTGAAGCTCTTCTGGAACCGTATGCAGTCTCGTGATATACAAGACATCCTTCACAACAATCTCCACCTTGCTTGTATATCCATATAACCACGTTAATTTTTTTTTACTTTCGTCTTGTATCCTTTAAGGTTGCCTTATAGTTCTTCTCGTTTCCCCTTGCTGGCACAGCTCCAAATCTTGAAACCGCGAACTGTCACATGCATCATAGCTCAAACCATTAAAAAAACCTAACATACCATTAAAAAAGTACCTAGAAGATTGTAAACCGAAACCAATTGAAAGCCAAAATCGAATTGAAATTTCAAGATCGAACCTCAAAAACTACTCGAAATCAAAATAGTAAACTCTAAGATAGCTCAAAGTCAATTCCAATTTCGATTTCTTGAAGTCGATAAACCCAAAATTTTAAAGTTTTGAAACCAAAATCTTAAAGTTTCTCGAAGTCGAGTAAATTGAAATCCCCGGCCCTTTTAGATTCAAGCAAGAATAAGAGGATCGTGGAAAAAGAAAAGGAAAAGATGGGATTTTGTATTAATTAGTATTTATGTTATTTTCACTCCGATAACACTACTTATCTATCCATTATAGTACTTTTGAGATGTATACATAAATAAAAATATGTTGTGCAATATCACCGTTTAAACGGGATAAAGCGGAGCAGCGAAACCCGCTCGTCCGCCTAAGCGCTTAAGCGGCCATTTTTTAAAACAACGGTGGTTTCAACTATAAAAAAAGTTATGGTCTTAAACTCCACATTGTCGTAGTAACAATGAAGTTAGCAATTGGTTTAATGTACTATCTATCCTTAGGAACCATAGACACCTTTATTTGTTCACCATGTTCGTGTCCGACACTCATCACACACTTACACCCTCCATCCAACATCGTGTCCGACACACTTGGACTGTGTCCTCCTAAATTGGACGTGTTCGACATTCTACATAGCATAAGAGTTTGGGAAATAAGAATGCGTGGGGACAACTTTGATACCTTTTAGAATACAAGAATATTAAACATTTCAAACCTCTCATGTCGGACTCGATCTAGGAGTAAAAGTTGAAATTGATGCAAATGATGAAGTCAGACTTATCGAAGTTGGCTCGAATTAAAAAGGGTTAATATTTTGTTTATTATAACTTTAATAATTGTATTCTTGTGTATTTGGCTTTTAGTTTTACATATGTATTCATTTATGCTCAAAAAAACTTATGGTTATCGATAGAAGGTAGAACCTTGAATTTATTTTTATTGTGGTTTTATGTTCTACTACTACATGTTTCTTCTTGTACTTTAAGTTATATTTTGCATACAACAACAACAACAATAACAACAATAAGTAGTAGCGGTAGTAGTAGTAGTATCTTGTCCCAATGTCCTTTTTACAAATTTGCCATGTCTCATAACCGTAACCGCATCTGCCTTCATGTTGGTGTTTTATAGGTCTATCTTTTTTTTATAATAATTTTCTCTTTTTTATCGTGTTGGTATTAGAATTGTTTTCCCCATTCTTTTGGCGTGTTGTGTCATTCTATCACGTTTTTAAGGAAGCTATAAAACTTGTTTCGGTGGAAGGTCATGTTATTTTCCTTAATCGTATGCGCTGTTGATTTGGTTCATCTTTAGCATTACTGGAGTAACCTAATTAATGATCTTAAGCTATTCTTCAGTCTGACTGCACTTTTTTTTCCTTGTTTATTCTGTTAATGTCATTGCAGCTGGTTTTTCTAGGAGGAGTTCTTTCTTTCTTTTTTCCTTTTGCGCTTTAGTCTATCTTGGAAAACCGTTCAAAAACTATTCCAATATTCTTTCAGATCTATATCGTTAAAAAGTTCTTATATTCAAAGTTTTCTGCAAGTGGCCATTTGGGCATAGCTTTGATGGCGAAGTTTTCTGCAAGTGGCCAATTGGGCATAAGCTTTGATGGTGTGCTGATTCTCTATATGGAACTTTTGAAGTTTGTTGGTATTTGTCATCTTTTAAAGTTAAAATGGGAAAGGAATCATCAGAGATTACAATTTTGTGTTGTTGCCTAGGGAATTAATTAAGAGTCTAATTGAGGTTCTGGTGGAGCAATGGTATCCATTATGGATGATTCTTTCATTTTGTGATCCGTAACCTTTGAAATCTTTTGGATGTCCAAGTGTCGGTGCTACAATTCATTTGAGCATATTGTTCATCTCATTTATATTAATCTAGGATCATATTGTTTTCATCGTATCTGTTTTTGCGTTTTTTAACTGCTATGTTTTTTAGTTTTATTTTATTTTATTTTTATGTATGGCCAGACATAAGTTATGTGGTGGCTGTATACTACTCTCTCCCTCCAAAGTGATTCTGTGAAGTTAGTTTTATATTTTGTATAAAACAGGAAAACTATTTAATTTAGTTGGAAGTGATTCATAAATATATTAGATATGAATACTCCATAACTATAGACCCCATGTCGTAGGCATTAATTAAAACTTTGAAATTGATTGTTGGCAAGCATGAAAATTATACACATTGATCTTTCTCTTATGAAAAAAACATTTGTGCCTTTTCTAATATATGTGGTAATTCTGTATCAAATTTATCTCTAGATATCTAAACGATGAGCATGAGAAGGGGCCGGACTCTCAGCCCAGCTCAAACTTGTCTGGTTATTGTGAATCAATTAAAAGAACAGATTTTTGCCCTTAAAAAATTATATGATGAGACAACATAAGTTATGTGTTTGTTTGTTTGTTTGTTTTTTTTATAAAAAAACAATATGTTCCTTTTCCAAAATTTTTGCATAGGCGATAATTAATAGTGCATCATTTTAATATAGTATCCTCTTGTTTTTGTGAATCAAGTGTGATTACTAATTGTGCATCAATTTTATTTTTAGGTATCTAAATGACGAAAACTACTTTGGTGGTTTCGAGCGTGAAGACCTTGAGCAACTTTTCGAAGCCATGCGATCAAACTACAAAGCCTGGGCCTCGGGCTTTGCCCCACTATGTGTGGGTGGAGACATGGAGTCGGTAGCGGTTCAAGAATTTAGCCGGACCCTCTTCAATATCCGTCCCGATATCGCCCTAAGTGTTTTACAAACAATTTTCGCGAGCGACCTTAGAGATCTCTTAAGTCTTGTAACAGTCCCTTGCCACATTCTTCAAAGCACCAAAGATTTAGCAGTCCCTGTTGTCATTTCTGAGTACTGGCACAAGAATCTCGGAGGTGAATCGATTGTTGAGGTGATGCCCTCGAATGGGCATCTGCCGCAGCTGAGCTCGCCGGATATTGTCATTCCTGTTCTCCTAAGGCATATTCGTTATGATATCGAGGTTTAAGATGAAATTATACCCGTAACTATTGTTATATTTCGGATAACTACCTTAAAAAAATTATATTACAATAACCTCCCATTAAGTGCTACTTTCAAGGGTGTGTTTTTGTGGGGGGAAACCTGCTTAAAACCAAAGCTTACGGGAGTTTATTGTAATAAAAATAATTCTAGAGGTAGGTTATTGAAACACGACGATAGGTTAGGTTAGTTTGATGTAATTAAACCTTATGTTGATATGGTAGGTTGAAATGGAGGGTTTAAATTTCATAGCAATTCCCATAATTATGCAAATTTTTAACTGAAATACCTTGAAGTTTTTTATTGCTGTAAACTCCTTAAAATTTGATTTCAAGGGATATTTTTTGCAAGATACTCTTAATATTGCAGTTTTAGGGAGTTTAACAGTTTAAGGCAGTTAAACGGAAAATGGCAATAGTTAAGGGTGTTATTATGCTTTTAGTGTAATTTGTATATGGGTGAATGCATGCATGGCCTTTGTATAATGGTGTAGTTTAAAGTTGTGAGATTATAGCGTAGTCTTGTTGTAATTTAAGAATAAGGTTTAAGTGACAATGTGTAGTAAAAACATTGGAAAACCCCTGGGTGATTTCTTAGAATTTTAAAGCATTTATGACGCGGGTCGGATCGTGTCAAGATGTTACCTTCCGTTGATCTGCTGATAGCGGCGATAGACAGCTGAAATTGGATCTGGAGGCTGGCTCCTGAAGCGTGTGGATCTCAATGGGTTTGAGGTTGTTTGGGCCGAGCTACCTGCAAGGAAGTCCCGGGATGGTTGTATCACTGAGGACCCTCCGACGGTCAAGTTAGAGAGGAAATCCGAGCAGAGTAACGGCTTACTGGAGTAAAAATGGCTTACTTGAACCGTTTAAAGGAGGGGTTTAAATAGCGGTGGTAGTAGGCAGGCGCGAGAATCACGCCGGCCATTACGCTCCCAACGTCACGCCCGTGTGATGGGCGGGATCCCGCATTAATGGCGAGACGGGCTCGTTAATGGGGAATCGTGATGGCGTGGAATGTGGGATGTGGCCGGTGAATATCTCGCGTATGGCGAGATTCGCGGGATGGCGGTTGCGCCTGTGAGTGGTGCCGTTGGTCAGCCAACGAGACCGAGGAAGGTGACCTTGGCGGGAGAGTTCGCGGACGAGCGGGAGAGCCGAGGTATCTTGGTTCTGCGGTAGTCCGGAGACGAGCTGGGAGGGCGAGGAAGCTCGGCCCGAAGGAAGGCTCGGAGGCGAGCCGGATGGCCGAGGAAGCTCGGGGTTGTGATAGCTCGGAGTAGAGCAAAGGGACGGTTGGCATGGCTGCTGAAGTGCTCGGGGGGCAAGGAGTGGGGTGTAACCTCGGAGACAGGGTTTGAGGGAAGCCTCCATTGTAGCACGCTGGTTCCTCTTCCGTGGCCCTCAGAGGCCTAACTGGCTTACGCATGTGACACGTCATCTGTCACGTGTCATGATATAAGGAATTACCGTTATTGAGCATCATCATTAGCCCCCCACTCTCGTTCCGATCTATTTATGGGTCGGGTCGAGAGTGGACTGCTTGGTTCTTTCTGTGCGGCTTGGTGCTGATAATTCCTCGTGGTGGATTGTTCGGAGACGACACGGCGTTCTTATTGTCGCGTATCGAGTATGAGTCGACCGAAGGACGAGTATGGGAAGGTCGGTATCCTCCATTTGTCGGAGTTGAGGCACTGATCGCGCGTTGAGTATGAGTTTATTCGGCGGGTCTTGGATCCTTATCTTTGTAGGGTAGGAAGCTACCCGCTGGGGATGCACCGAGCAGGAAGAAACTCGGCGGCCTCGCGAAGAGGGCTTTAGATCCTCAGCGTCTGATGGGCAGGAGGCTGCCCGCTAGGGATGCGCCGAGCAAGAAGAAACTCGGCGGTCTCGCGAAGAGGGCTTCGGATCCTCAGCGTCTGATGGGCAGGAGGCTGTCCGCTGGGGATGCGCCGAGCAGGAAGAAACTCGGCAGCCTCGCGAAGAGGGCTTCGGATCCTCAGCGTCTGATGGGCAGGAGGCTGCCCGCTGAGGATGCGCCAAGCAGGGTAGCTGCTCGGTGGCCTCTTGGAGAGGGCTTTGATCCTTGGCGTCGGTGGGTAGTAAGAGGCCTGCTAAGGATTGACCGAGTAGTGAAGCTGCTCAATTGACTCTTGGCGAGGGCTTTGATTCCTGGTGTTGGTGGGTATTGAGTTACCAGCCGAGGATAGTCGAGCAGGGTAGCCGCTGGGCTACCTCTTAGTGAGGGCTTAGATTCTTACCCGCGAGGGGCCGTAAGAGGCCTACTAAGGACGGGCCGAGCAGGGGTGCTGCCCGGTGCCTCTTGGCGAGGGCTGTTTGTAAGTCCATGCTACCTCTCCCGGTACTTTCGGGAAAGCGGAATTTGGTAAAAAACGATTTTCTTAAAGATGGTAACATGGACCTGTAACCCGGATCTTGGTTAAACTTCTATCTAACATCCTAACTTAGAGTTTCTAGCTACTCGGTTAGGGGGTTATACCTAGCTTGTCTTGAACTCCTTCGTCTTCAAGCTCCGGTGGTGGTCCGATGGCTCCTTCTCGTCGTCTCCGTACGCCGAAGATAGATCCACTTGAAAGCTCCAACCTTTAGCTCCTTCTTCGTTCTTTGAAGAAACTAGTTCACTTGGTTTGCTAAACCTAGTGAACTAGAATGAGTAGAGAGTAAATAGAATGGGATTTTATCTATGGTTCTTGATTCTCAACTCATGAGACAAGAGAACAATAGATCAAGAGAGGGAGCAAGAGGTTGAGGGTGAGAGCAAGAGGAGAGCTCAAGAACAAGAGAGAGAATGAGCAAGAAAGAATGAGCAAGTATTTTGTCTCTCACCCTCTCATAATCCAAAGCAATGATAACTCATCATATTAACAAAAGTCTTATGTGATGGTTAGAAGCAACCACAACCATATCATTTCATGCACTCATTTTACACAAATGAGCAAGTAAACAAAAGTCTTTGCCATGAAATGATGGCTATGGTTATCATGATGGTCAACTAGTCAAGCCTAGTCAACCGGTCAACAAGTCAACAAAAGTCAACAAGTCAACAAAGTCAACAAGTCAACAAAAGTCAACAAGTCAACAACCATATCACCATAATACTTAATTAATATAATAGTTAATCACATATCATATTCTCATTAGGGTTGAGCATAAAGTCAAATAGTCAACGGTCAACTGTCAACAACCCTAATGAGAATCCGCTGCCTCTGCCTCCCTGTCAACTGTGCATACACACCCGCATCCGCGTTCCGAGGAACACGAATGCAAACTGGATAAATCCAATCCCATAAGGTACACTAGGATCTGGCTTAAACCAAAGCCCGCTAGTGTAAACTGTCCGGACACTGTACGTGCACAAGTGCACGGATGTGACCGAACCCTGTCGCAAAACTATGCGACCTGTCGCAATACCATGCGACCTCTACTCTTTTGCCTAAAGGCGAAAAGCTTTCTGTGTGGGACTCTAAAGACTCGACACTACGCTGGCAGTGGGTTTAACCACAGACCGCAAGCGGCACTAGCTGTGCGTAACGGTCCCCAGGTAATGCCGACAAGAAGACCGACGAGGCGAAACCCATCTGAACTCCTACTGAGCCTGAGTGTGACATTCTCCGTACAGTCCGGTCCGTTCGTCTGATACATCGCATGGCGGGCCTAGGGGGCGGTAAACGTCAGTCCCCCAATAGCGGTACAAGTCGTGCCGGAGCGAAGCCCAAAACACCCTGAGATAACACTGGAAACCTACCAGTATATCTCGTTTGCCCTGGCCAGGGACTACTCGTGTAATGGCTCTCCTAGACACAGCGCGATGTCAACCCCCAATACCGGGAGAGACGAATCCTGTCTAACCGTTACTGCCTCCAAGTGCTTCGGGGCTGCACCCAACCACTACCTGTTTGCACGACTCCTTTGAGCCGTAGTAGGGTAGTGATCAAAGTACAGTGGGAACACACTCGAGGTGAAGTGACAGTGTCAAGTCAGCGGACTAAGCTGTACTCATGTCACCTGGGAACTGATAACTGACGATAGGTATAATACCAACTAGTCAGTTCCCGACGAGTCCTGTCCAGTGTACCCGTAACCTAACGAGCACCCGCATACTATCTCAAGTACGACGTACTGACGGCTGTGGGACAGACCGTCTCCCACACTGGGATGAGAAGCGCATGCGCTGGCCTACTCCGGAGTATCGATGCCCTGTCTCGATAGTCCTGCGACCAGGGACCTGCATAAGGATGTGCTTATAGATTACCCAGCCCCACTAGTGTGACGGCCATCACATCGCTGGTAATCAAGCAAAGATCCTAAGGGCTCTACTAATGTGTATAGGCGATATACAAAAATAAACACATGTACACATTGAAGTAGAAACAAACCAAGTAGCATACTACTATTTTGAGCAAGATTGTCAATACAAGGTGAATATCCCAAGCTTCCATTAAGTAATATACATACTAGTATGATACAGTAATGGCCTCTAGGGCATATACACTAACAATCTCCCACTTGCACTAAGGCCATGTACTGGCGTATCGAAGACCTATCATCTCGATCAGCCGCTCGAACTGAGTCTGGGGCAAGGCCTTGGTGAATGGATCTGCAGTGTTATCTTCTGATTTTACTCTCTTTACCTCGATCTCTTGGCGATCAATGATCTCCCTGATCAGGTGGAACCGCCTCAAAATGTGTCTGGACTTCTGATGGGACCTTGGTTCCTTCGCTAAAGCTATAGCGCCGTTGTTGTCACAATACAGCGGTATTGGATCAACACTGGTAGGAACCACCTGAAGTTCCGTGAGGAACTTCTTCATCCAGACAGCTTCCTTTGCGGCATCGCAAGCAGCTATGTACTCCGCTTCCATGGTTGAGTCAGCAACGGTTTCCTGCTTGGAACTCTTCCAGCAAACCGCCCCTCCATTGAGGGTAAAGACATAACCCGACATGGACTTAGAGTCATCCTTGTCACTCTGGAAGCTGGAGTCAGCAAAGGCATCAATCTGGAGGTCTTTTCCGCCATACACCAAGAACATCTCCTTAGTCCTTCTCAGGTACTTGAGAATGTTCTTTACTGCTATCCAGTGTTTCTCCCCTGGGTCCGACTGATACCGGCTTACAACGCTCAATGCGTATGCTACATCTGGTCTAGTACATAACATCGCATACATAATAGAGCCTACCGCAGATGCGTAGGGTATTGATGACATGCGAGCCCTTTCCAAATCAGTCTTGGGAGACATCTCTTTGGAGAGGGTGATTCCGTGACAAGCCGGTAGATTACCGCGCTTGGAATCTTCCATACTGAATCGTTTCAGTATGGTGTCGATGTACCTTGACTGTGAAAGTCCCAACATCCTCTTAGATCTATCACGATAGATCTGGAACCCCAGAATGTAGTTGGCATCACCCATGTCCTTCATGGAGAACCTCTGTGACAAGAATCCTTTGACTGACTGTAGCATAGGA
Organism: Agapanthus africanus; assembly: GCA_030015575.1. Taxonomy (NCBI): domain Eukaryota; kingdom Viridiplantae; phylum Streptophyta; class Magnoliopsida; order Asparagales; family Amaryllidaceae; genus Agapanthus; species Agapanthus africanus. The sequence continues at coordinate 480,209,588 of CM057350.1, forward strand.
ATATCATTTCCTATTAGGAGAATGTCATCGACGTACAAGACGAGGAATACCACATTTCTCCCTACAATCTTACTGTAAATGCATGGTTCATCTGGGTTTTTGACAAAGTCGAATTCTTTGACAGTATCATCAAAGCAGATGTTCCAACTCCGCGATGCCTGCTTAAGTCCATAGATGGACTTGAGCAACTTGCACACTTTACCGCTGCTCCCACTCTGAATGAATCCCTCTGGCTGATCCATATAGACGCACTCTTCCAAATTTCCATTTAGGAAAGCCGTCTTTACGTCCATCTGCCAGATCTCATAATCGTGGAAGGCAGCAATGGCAAGAAGGATCCGAATGGATTTAAGCATGGCTACCGGAGAAAAGGTCTCGTCATAGTCCAAACCAGGTCTTTGACGAAAACCCTTTGCAACGAGCCTAGCCTTATAGGTTTCAACCTGCCCATCTACACCAATCTTCTTTCTGAAGATCCATTTGCAGCCTACGGGTTTTACCCCTTCTGGAGCAAAGTCCAAAGTCCAAACTTTGTTGGTGTACATGGACTCCATCTCGGTCCGCATTGCATCTAGCCATTTTACCGAGTCACCGCTCTGAATGGCTTGCTGGAAGCTAGTAGGTTCATCATAATCTATGATGCAATCCTCTCTATCCCCGTCTATGAGAAAACCGTAGTATCTCTCGGACGGATGAGACTGCCTACTACTTCTGCGGAGCGGCGCAGGAATGTCCGGTTCCCCTGAACCTTCTGGTTCCACTAAGGTTTCAGTAATAGCTTGTGGTTCTGGAATTTCTTCCAGTTCAATTGCGCTCCCACTTATCTGATTTTCTAAAAACTCAGTTTCCAAGAAGCAGGCATGACGAGAAACAAGGACTTTTTGCTCCTCTGCGTAATAGAAAAGATACCCCTTTGAGTTCTTTGGGTATCCCACAAACTTACACTGTACTGAGCGTGCCTCGAGCTTGTCCGCATGCTGCTTTTTTACAAAAGCCGGACATCCCCATGTCTTAAAGGATTTAAGACAGGGTTTCTTCCCACTCCACATCTGATATGGTGTGGTAGGCACTGTCTTAGTAGGAACTTGGTTCAAGAGATGTGCAGCTGTTTCCAGTGCATAACCCCAGAAAGATCGCGGTAACTCAGCCTTACTCATCATGGAACGAACCATATCTAATAGGGTTCGATTCCTTCTTTCCGATACACCGTTGTGTTGTGGTGTGTATGGAGGAGTACGCTGAGAGAGAATTCCATTCTCTTTTAAGTAGTCCAGAAACTCGGCACTCAAGTATTCACCACCTCGATCCGATCTTAGGATCTTGATACTTTTGCCTGTTTGTTTTTCTACTTCATTCTTATATTCCTGAAATTTCTCAAAGGCCTCGGATTTGTGCTTCATTAAGAAGACATGTCCATACCTAGAGAAATCATCTGTGAAAGTAATGAAGTATGAATAACCGCTTCGCGCATGTGTAGACATTGGACCACACACGTCACTGTGTATAAGTCCCAAGAGCTCGCTCGCTCTTACTCCATGTCCAGTGAACGGAGTCTTTGTCATCTTTCCCATGAGACAAGATTCACAAGTGGCATAAGACTGGTACTCGAACGGATCCAAGTATCCTTCTTTATGTAACTTAGTCAACCGTGTCTCATTGATGTGACCCAGTCTACAATGCCATAAGAAAGCCTGATTTAATTCTGGAGACTTTCTTTTAAGTGTGTTCTGGACACTGAATATCTGAGCTTGATTCAATACGTATATACCGTTATTCAATGTACCTGACCCAATCAGTGCTTGATTTAGGTGGATGTTTACTACATCGCTTACAAAAGCAAAATCATATCCTTCCTTAGAAAGTAAGGATACAGATATGATATTGCAAGTCGCACCTGGTACATACAAACAGTCACGCAGAATCAATATCTGCCCAGTTGTCAGTCCTAGGTGATATTCCCCTACGGATACAGCATCCATGCTCATTCCGTTAGCAACCCTGAGAGTCATATCACCTTTCCTGATAACCCTACGGTTTCTCAGACCCTGTAATGAATTACAGATATGAGATCCTGATCCGGTATCCAATACCCAGGAAGTAGGGTTAACTGACAAACAGTTCTCAATTATAAACACACTCGAAGCCGAAGCCACAACATGCTTCGAATTCTGGCTACTGGCTTTACAAGCCCTGCAATCTTTCTGCCATAGTTCATTCCCGTTACAATAGGAACGTCCCTCTTTTACTGTATCCAGTCCTGAAACTTTTGCCCTTGTTTTTCCTTTTTCTTCCCTGGTTTCTTTCAGGGTATGAGCAGAGGGCAGGGACTGTAGAATTAGGTCAGTACTTGACCCATTCTCCAACGTGGTCTCCAGGTCCGTGAGCTCAATATAGCTGGTCTCTGTAAGGACGTTGCCCCCTACAGATGACCCGACAGCCAACCTCGCTTGAAGCAATTCGTTCGAAGTCTCATATCTTGCGATACGAGATTGCTCTCCATATAAAACTTTGTTATGGAGGAAGATAGAAACTGAGTCCATCTTCTCGTGCTGCCTCTGGTTTGCACCATCAACTGAGGCTAACACGAGGCACTTGGCTTTCGCACAATCCTTTTCTGATGTCCTGCGGATGTGAACATCCGTGACAGGAGAAACTGGACCTGAGACAGCAGGGTTTTGATTAGTTAAGAGGTGTTCCAACTTGTCATGGGCAATGGACATCTGGACAGACCTTTGCCAGTCATAACAGTCAGGTTCAGTCATATTTTTATCTAGATGTAACCTAGGCGTGGTCACAGGGTCGCTGCAATTAAGAGAGAGAAGAAGAAACACTCAGCATGATGCTCTTGCAAGTTTAGAGTGGTTTTTAGTTTGTCTAAACAGGATGGCTCCCACTGTTTCTCGAATCCCTCCTCAAACCATAAAGGAAGAATTAGCCGGGATCAATCCCACCGCACAATACTTGCTTAACCGTTCAGCCAGGCCGGTGTCGGTACTTCGAGGGAGGTTTTCCAACGCTTTCGCGAAGTTCCTTAATTAAAGAACCTCTTTTCCCTGGGGGCGTAGCCCCGCTAACACCTTTCTAGGCACCTACTAGGTTTATAGCATTGATCGTTTAGTGAGAAATTTCCCGAGGAGTAGCATATACTCACAGTAGGATCGGGATCCAAATATCATCGCGTGACGAAACTGAAGGAATCCTACCAGAATCATCACACTCCAAATGGTATGCAAATCTAGCAAGTTTCAGTACTTTTGAAACTCCCGATGTGGATTTTTGCCCCATGCTCTTATGACCTTGACTAAGGCCAACAAATCATAAGTCACATGTCAAGTTCTACCCGTCGTTGTCCAGGTTAATTTGAACCCATCCGTATATACCCTTGACTAAGGCCAACAAAGTAATACGACTGTCCCAAACCAACGCATCTATCTATGCAACATATGAACATCCACCAGCTACCAATCACTGTGCCTTGACTAAGGCCAACAAACACAGCTTGAATACTGTTGAATATTCATATGAAACGACGGAGGGCTACGAATGGTTTTGGCGAAACCGTGAACGTAGTGAACTTGATTTAGTCGATGGAACGAGATAGCTTTTAAATGGAGTGGCTCAAACTCCGCATTTTAAAAGTTTGTTTTTGAAAAGAACCGAGTGGTTTTTCGAAAATGTTCCAACGACTTATACATGGTTTATTTTCTTGCATTAGTTCTTTTAATGCATGTATTGCTTGCATTAGTTCTTTTAATGCGTGATATTCTTGCATTAGTTCTTTTAATGCGTCCCATCATTTAATCCTACCATTGCAGAAAACAACCAAAATATGACGTACGCTTATGCCATTCGCATTCGCCACGGGGCCCCGTCATTACCCGTTAGGTTACTTAACTAACGACAGAGCGGGGGCTGGGCTAGCGCGGCTGTAAAACATAAGCAACGCCTAAATAATATCATATATAGATATACTGCAATGATAAACATTTCAGATCACAGATGAATACATTGGATATACTAGGAATCTGTAATTCGTACGAGCCTGTAACGAAAGACAAATTACACGGTCGCGGTGAATAGCCAAAACCCCACCCAAGACCCCTACGGGTGCGGCAAACTACCCGCCAAGTACCCGAAGCGTAGTAACCTCCCTCATCTCCATGAGTAGGCCACTCGACACTTCGGCATACCCGGTAGTTTGTGCACCCCCTCCATGGGTCTATCCTAGGAGCAAAAACAGTAAAAAGAAATTATACAATGACGGCTACAACCCCGACCCGGTTGTGCGGCCATACAAATAATTATTACATCAATTTACAAATTTACATGAATTGAAAGATAAGAAAACTCTCGTCTCACAACCCCCGGCTATTCACCCGCGACAATCCAACATATTCATATACACATTCCAGCACATTACAGATCACAGATTTGTATAACCCCCACTAATCGACATATAGCGATTAGTAGACGTTCAATACAAATATCACATTACAGAAAACCCGTTAGCTCAAGTATTTTAGAAGTTCGATCAAAAATACGGATTTTCGGGACCCCAAAAAAGAAATTTTCGTTCTGGAAAATCTGGGCAGAAAATATATATGCTAAAAATCCCAAAATACCCCAATGAAAACACTGCAACAAAAATTTTCCTCGGCCGAGTCGAATCGGCCGCGGTTGCGCGGCGGGAGCGTGCTCCTGCCGCGCTTCCGCGGCCATTTGACTCGAACGTTGGACAATTTTTGGTGGTTATTCATAAAAAAGCCTGAGCCGACTTTAGGTGTTAAAATAATCAACTTTTGAACAGTAAAAAAATCGACAGAAAAACTTTAAAATTCCGGGGTTCGTTTCGGGACTTTTTCGTTGATCGATCTTCTAGTTACTTACTAACATGCTAGATAGAGTTTAACTAGGCTCTGATACCACTGTAAGTCCATGCTACCTCTCCCGGTACTTTCGGGAAAGCGGAATTTGGTAAAAAACGATTTTCTTAAAGATGGTAACATGGACCTGTAACCCGGATCTTGGTTAAACTTCTATCTAACATCCTAACTTAGAGTTTCTAGCTACTCGGTTAGGGGGTTATACCTAGCTTGTCTTGAACTCCTTCGTCTTCAAGCTCCGGTGGTGGTCCGATGGCTCCTTCTCGTCGTCTCCGTACGTCGAAGATAGATCCACTTGAAAGCTCCAACCTTTAGCTCCTTCTTCGTTCTTTGAAGAAACTAGTTCACTTGGTTTGCTAAACCTAGTGAACTAGAATGAGTAGAGAGTAAATAGAATGGGATTTTATCTATGGTTCTTGATTCTCAACTCATGAGACAAGAGAACAATAGATCAAGAGAGGGAGCAAGAGGTTGAGGGTGAGAGCAAGAGGAGAGCTCAAGAACAAGAGAGAGAATGAGCAAGAAAGAATGAGCAAGTATTTTGTCTCTCACCCTCTCATAATCCAAAGCAATGATAACTCATCATATTAACAAAAGTCTTATGTGATGGTTAGAAGCAACCACAACCATATCATTTCATGCACTCATTTTACACAAATGAGCAAGTAAACAAAAGTCTTTGCCATGAAATGATGGCTATGGTTATCATGATGGTCAACTAGTCAAGCCTAGTCAACCGGTCAACAAGTCAACAAAAGTCAACAAAGTCAACAAGTCAACAAAAGTCAACAAGTCAACAACCATATCACCATAATACTTAATTAATATAATAGTTAATCACATATCATATTCTCATTAGGGTTGAGCATAAAGTCAAATAGTCAACGGTCAACTGTCAACAACCCTAATGAGAATCCGCTGCCTCTGCCTCCCTGTCAACTGTGCATACACACCCGCATCCGCGTTCCGAGGAACACGAATGCAAACTGGATAAATCCAATCCCATAAGGTACACTAGGATCTGGCTTAAACCAAAGCCCGCTAGTGTAAACTGTCCGGACACTGTACGTGCACAAGTGCACGGATGTGACCGAACCCTGTCGCAAAACTATGCGACCTGTCGCAATACCATGCGACCTCTACTCTTTTGCCTAAAGGCGAAAAGCTTTCTGTGTGGGACTCTAAAGACTCGACACTACGCTGGCAGTGGGTTTAACCACAGACCGCAAGCGGCACTAGCTGTGCGTAACGGTCCCCAGGTAATGCCGACAAGAAGACCGACGAGGCGAAACCCATCTGAACTCCTACTGAGCCTGAGTGTGACATTCTCCGTACAGTCCGGTCCGTTCGTCTGATACATCGCATGGCGGGCCTAGGGGGCGGTAAACGTCAGTCCCCCAATAGCGGTACAAGTCGTGCCGGAGCGAAGCCCAAAACACCCTGAGATAACACTGGAAACCTACCAGCATATCTCGTTTGCCCTGGCCAGGGACTACTCGTGTAATGGCTCTCCTAGACACAGCGCGATGTCAACCCCCAATACCGGGAGAGACGAATCCTGTCTAACCGTCACTGCCTCCAAGTGCTTCGGGACTGCACCCAACCACTACCTGTTTGCACGACTCCTTTGAGCCGTGGTAGGGTAGTGATCAAAGTACAGTGGGAACACACTCGAGGCGAAGTGACAGTGTCAAGTCAGCGGACTAAGCTGTACTCATGTCACCTGGGAACTGATAACTGACGATAGGTATAATACCAACTAGTCAGTTCCCTACGAGTCCTGTCCAGTGTACCCGTAACCTAACGAGCACCCGCATACTATCTCAAGTACGACGTACTGACGGCTGTGGGACAGACCGTCTCCCACACTGGGATGAGAAGCGCATGCGCTGGCCTACTCCGGAGTATCGATGCCCTGTCTCGATAGTCCTGCGACCAGGGACCTGCATAAGGATGTGCTTATAAATTACCCAGCCCCACTAGTGTGACGGCCATCACATCGCTGGTAATCAAGCAAAGATCCTAAGGGCTCTACTAATGTGTATAGGCGATATACAAAAATAAACACATGTACACATTGAAGTAGAAACAAACCAAGTAGCATACTACTATTTTGAGCAAGATTGTCAATACAAGGTGAATATCCCAAGCTTCCATTAAGTAATATACATACTAGTATGATACAGTAATGGCCTCTAGGGCATATACACTAACACTGTTCCCCTCCGAAAGACGGCGCACAGGACCGCGATGTCCTGACGCTGAGATTCGGGGCAGATGCTATTTGGTTTTATCCGTCCACCTCTCCGAAGATGCCAAGTTGATTTATGGCACCGTGTATCGGAAGTTTAGACAGATGCGGCCGATGTAGCAGACTTCGTCAGATTCCCCCTCGCTTGAGGGGTTTTTGATTGTGGGGACGCTCTTCCCTGCAGGCGCAAGCCCCTGCAGTTAATTACGCTGCCGCATCGCGGTAGCAACTTTCTCTTTCTCTAGAATTTCACTTCGTGTCGTGTGTGCTTGTTTTGTTTGTGGTTGCCCGTGGATTGTATATGGAGACTAAGTAATGCCGTCGCCCGTAGGACGTGGATTAGTCCAAATCCGTATTTACTTAGATTTGGATTTGGTGTTTTTAGTTTAAGGATGCATTAGTCGCGTTGTGGCTAAGATCAACTTAAACGTTTGTTAAGGATACGATAGTCCTGTTTGAGACTAAGATCAACTTAACGTGATAATCCATTTAATATCTGGCCATCGGGACTCGTCACCTCTCTAACGCCGTTGAAGGATTACAACGGCAGATGTCAGAGGAGTTCAGAGATGTACCCTTGAACCAAGATTGATTTGGAGTTTTATAGTCCGTTTGAATGTTTAAGGATACGTTAGCCGTGTTTGGGGGCTAAGATCAACTTAACAGGACCGTTTGGATCCGGCAAAAGAGCATTTGGGCTTTGTTATTCCAGTTTAGAGACGTAGTGGTCCATGTTCCAGTTTAAGGATATGGGGGTCCATTGCCAGTTTAGGGACGTAGTGGTCCATCATTAGTTTAAGGACGTTTCGGTCCGTCGCCAGTTTAAGGACGTAGTGGTCCATCATTAGTTTAAGGTCGTTTCGGTCCGACATTAGTTTAAGGACGTTCCGGTCCAGCATTCCCATTTAGGGACGAATATTAGTTTAAGAACGTTTCGGTCCATTGCCAGTTTAAGGACGTAGTGGTCCATCATTAGTTTAAGGACGTTTCGGTCCGACATTAGTTTAAGGACGTTCCGGTCCAGCATTCCCATTTAGGGACGAATATTAGTTTAAGAACGTTTCGGTCCAATATTAGTTTAAGGACGTTTCGGTCCACGAGTTTAAGGACCCCGCAGTCCATATTGATGTGTGGTCGTTGGGACCCGTCACCTCTTTGACGTCGTTGAGGAATTACATCGATGGATGTCAAAGGAGTTCGGAGATGTACCCTCGAACCGGATATAAATTGATTTGAGAGAGAGCATTTGTGCCCAGTTCAATTTAATTTAAGGACTTACGGCCAGAATTGGGCTAAGTCCAGTTGAAAATGTTCAATATTTTATTTATTTTTAGTCCATTAGACCTGTGCTAGGGCTTTGCCCATACTTAAATAATGCATTGTATTACTTCTACTTTCTGGTTTGGGCTCTGCCCATAAAAGATGCAGAGCATCAATTTATTTTGGGCTCTGCAAGGCATCTGCATAGCATTTTATTATTTTTGTTTGGGCTTCGCCCATTTATAAATGATGCAGAGCATCAATTTAATTAGGCCTGTTTGGTCTTTTAATTGGGCTTGGCCCTGCATTGTATTTGTTAGGCGCTTTGCGCCACTCACTGAGCGCAAGCGCTTGTGGCGAAAACACGTGTCATGCTCTGGCGAGCGCAAGCGCAACAGTGCAGTGCGCTGCGCTAGTGCTCTGCGCTGTTGCGCTGCTGACACGTGGCGCGCTCTGGTGAGCGCAAGCGCTGTTGCGCTGCTGACACGTGGCGCGCTCCCAAGAGCGCAACAGCGCAGTTTGCAAGTGCAAAGCACTAAGAATCTTTTAGATTCAAGAACAGAAGTGCAAAGCACTATTTGATTTCTTGATCTAATTTAGATCAAAGAAAAATAAGTTTTTTTTTTCTTGTTTTTCTTATTTCAGAGAACCAAAGATTCATGAAAAGTGCAAAGCACTATTTTTATTTTATTTTTATTAAAGATCATTGATCTTGTTTTTAGATCTATGATCTGTTCCTAAGAGAACTTTCTCTTTTTTCTAAAGGTTTTTACCTTTTTTATTCTTGAGGAGTTTCTCAGAGTTCTTTTCTCTCATTCTTTTTTTTTAGAAAGATATTGATCCCTTTTAATTGAGACCTAGGGTCCTTTTTATAGTGCCCATAAATCAGTTAAATTTGTTAAAGAGATTTTTCTCTGAGTGATTTGGGGAATTTTCCCCACCGTTGGATCTTTGATCCAAGGGCTTCTGCTTTGCAGAAGAAAATCTTCTTGTTTTAATAAGAACAGAAAAGATTTCTTAAAATTTTAATTCTGTTTGGCGCAGATGCCCCAGCACGTGACACGTGTCGCGCAGCGCACAGCGCAGCGCAACTGCGCTGACACATGTCGCGCAGCGCACAGCGCAGCGCAACTGAAGCGTTGCTTCCTTTAATAGAGCTTTGCTCTGATTGGGTGCGCCTTCTTGGGCGCTGCGCTTCCTGCGCTAACGTGTCTGATTTTGACACGTGGCGCTCTGCGCGCAGCGCAAAGAATCTGAAGCGTTGCTTCAGTTATTAAAATTTAAATTTTCCAAGCAGAGCTTTGCTCTGATTGGGGAGGGGGGGAGATGAAGCGTTATTACATCTCCCGCCTCGGAATTTGAATAGAGTTTTGCTCTGATTGGGGTAAACAAATGCCCCCCCACTGTTGCGCTTACGTGGCCCCAAACGTGAGCGCAACGGTGGCGGAATTCCAACCGCCGCGACAACTTTTGGAAGTCGAAGAGGCACTTGAGGCCTATAAATAGGACCTTTGGTCCCCCACAGATGCTTATCATCTTTCAGATTTTTATTTTCAAAAACTTCAGAGTTTTGCTCTTGCCTTCAAGAACTCTAGAGCTTCGCTCTTCTTTCCAAAGTTTTAAAAAAAAAACTTTAGGTAAAATTGATTCTTAAATTAAATTAATTTTAATTAATCTTAACCAGCAGAGCTTTGCTCTCATAGATCTTTTGATCTAAAGAGATCCCCATTGGGGTTTCACTAGCAGAGCTTTGCTCATTTTCAAAGTTAGAGATTTTAGGTAAAATTAATATAAATCAAATTAATTTAAATTAATCTCAGTCAAAGAGCTTTGCTCTCACAGATCTTTTGATCTAAAGAGATCCCCATTGGGGTTTCATTGAGCTTTTGTTCATGGGTTTTAATCCCTGAACAGAGCTTTGCTCTCTAGGAATTTAGCCCTCTATGTATATTATTTTTCTTCTATCGCTAATCTTCCTGTGGTATTTTCTCTAGGCATAATGGCGGTGCATTTATACAGTTTGCACGAGTCCATCACCTATGACGATATCCGCGCACAGGGTCGTCAACAAAACCAGGAGTTTACAGACGCTCAATGTGCAGAGGTTATGGGTCTTCTGAACGCAAGCGGTGGTTGGCTGCTACCCCGTCGTTCGGCTCTTTTGAAAGTCGTGCTGGGAGCAATATGGAGAGCACTTCCGGGTCTTCACGAGGCCCTGCCGCTCCATGCGCTGGATGATGCCGAGGACAAGGTGCATTCAGTGTACCTGACGGGGCTGATCTCGAAAAGACGGTGGGACAGCCTCATTGACATCCTACATCAAATCTTCCAGCAGACGACGATAGTTGCTGCTTATCGGAGGCCAGGAGGGCTTGCCGATGATATTGACACAGAGGAGCGCGAAAGGCTGCGCATAAGAATAATCAGAAAGGCCAGAAGGACTCTGGATGGCCTTACTTTTGACTTTCTCAATCCGTGCCCTGGATCTGTAGTTATTCCATTGTAATAATATTTTTCGTTCACTGGTTTTTATGATTGTAAGAATTTTTGGCAATATGAATGGAAACTTTTTATTTCAGCTTGTCTTATTTCTCGTCCTGAGTCTTCTGCCCATGCATGAATGAGTGTGTCTCGAATGCTCGATTAAATGTAAATCGGATGTTCTTTCTGTTATTTTCTCCGTCTTTCCTTTCTTTTATTATCAGCATATCACCTTAGCAAACATAGTTGACGGATGATTAGAATGAGTATCCTGACTTTCTTAAGAAATAGCGATGGCTTAGGCCGCAGGTTCAGATCTGCTGCCTAAGACTTTTCAACTCTATAAGCCGTGAGGGTCTCATAGAGACTTTTCTCCCTACGGATCGAGAGGATCTCGTAGGTGGGTTTTCTCCTTAGGAATCGTGAGAATTCCTAAGTGTGGTTTTCTCTTATAAGTCGTAAGGATCCTATAAGAGAATTTTTCCCTCTTACGAGTCGAGAGGACCCACAAGCGGTTGTTTCCCTCCTCGTCGAAATTCGACTTTGGAGAGTGAGACCCGTGAATAGTATGCAAGAGACCATTTTGGATTGACTTGCAGGGTCCCATTGTTCAGGAAGCAAGTTTTCTAGTCCCTGCTGCCTGAGGCTTCATTTGCATGTTGAGACGAATCGGGAATTTCCCGCGGAGACACTAGTTTCTCTGCGAGCCGACGCGAATCAGGAGGCTCTCGTCAAGGAGTGTTTGTATCCGTGAGTCGAGGAGTTTGCTAGGGATTATTTGTTTCCCAAGCACCAAGGATTATTTGTTTCCTTGGGGTTTGAAACGAGTCGGGGATTTTCCACGGAGGCACTGGTGGCTCTGCGAGTCGACGCGGATCAGGAGGCTTTCGTCAAGGAGTGTTTGTATCCGTGAGTCGAGGAATTTGCTAGGGATTATTTGTTTCCCAAGCGCCAAGGATTATTTGTTTCCTTGGGGTTTGAAACGAGTCGGGGATTTCCCACGGAGGCACTGGTGGCTCTGCGAGTTGACGCGGATCAGGAGGCTCTCGGGATTTCCCACGGAGGCACTGGTGGCTCTGCGAGTCGACGCGGATCAGGAGGCTCTCGTCAAGGAGTGTTTGTATCCGTGAGTCGAGGAATTTGCTGAAGATACTGGTTTCTTCGGAATTGGACTGGACCGTCGAGATTTGGCTTCGTCTTCTGGCGGAGCCTGTTGGGAAAGTACGGTTCCCTCTTTGTTTACGTCCTTGGATTGTATACAGGGATCGATGTGATCTTAACTGTAGGACCAAAGTTTTGTCATCATTCTTTTTGTTTTATCTTCGCGATGCTCTATCATTTCAGCTTTTATATCGCGAAGGTCGCGATTGCCCAATCATTTCGGCTATTTGTCGCTGTGCCCAATCATTTCGGCTATTTATTTTATTTTTACTCGCTGCTTTTTATTGCGAGTTGCCCAATCATTTCGGCTATTTTACATGCATACATTTTTACTTGCTGCTTTTTATTGCAAGTTGCCCTATCATTTCGGCTATTTCGTATGCATGTGCGACATATTGGCTTTTCACTGTTAACCAATTTCGGCATCAGCACCGCTACAACTGGGATATTGCCAGGAGTGAATCATCATCTGCCTCTGTCGCTGTTGAACAAAGGTGGCTTAGCGACCAGGGTTAGGGTCCTGTCGTCTAAGGCTTTTAACTTCATGAGCCGTAAGGGTCTCACAAAGGTATTTCTCCCTACAAGTCGTGAGGATCTTGTAGGTGTCTTTTCTCCTTAAGAATCGTGAGGATTCCTAAGTGTATGTTCCTCTGTAAGTCGTAAGGATCTTACAAGAGGGTTTTCTCCTTGTAAGTCGAGAGGACTTATAAGGGTTGTTCATCATGCGAACATATCTCTAGTCTCGGTTGAGACTTGATTAGGGAAATGTTTATTCGCGCCCGTGGATTGTATACAAGGGTCAGTCCTGAGCCACTTGTAGGGCAATATCGAAAGTTGTGGGGGTTGCTTAAGCACAGGTTTAGGTTTCTGTAACTTAAGACTTCCAACTCTTATGAGCCGTGAGGGTCCCATAAGAGAGTTCGCCTTACGAGTCGTGAGGATCTCGCAAGTGTATTTTCTCTTTAGGAATCATGGGGATCCCTAAGTGTGTTGCTCCCTTGTGAGTCGTAAGGATCTGACGCGGGTGGTTGTTCCTTTACAAGGTCGAGAGGACCCTATAAGCGGTCTCTAACGAGGTTGCGCCCTTTCAGGTTTTCACAAACACTCGCCGGTAGTCCTGCTGTTTTTACTCACGGAGCCCTTTCGGGTTTTCATCCGTGCCCATTTTGCTTATGGACGTACCGCTTTTTTTTTATTCTTTTTATTTTTATATATATATATTTTTTACGAGGTCGCGCCCTTTCGGGTTTTCACGAACACTCGCCGGTAGCCCTGCTGTTTTTACTCATGGAGCCCTTTCGGGTTTTCATCCGTGCCCTTTTTGCTTATGGACATACCGTTCTTTTTTATTTATTTTTATATGTTTTTTTTATATCTCGTCAGCCTAAAAGATGCTGCGGTAGTAGTTTAAAGACGTTTCGGTCTGCTATTAGTTTAAGGACATTTCGGTCCGCTATTAGTTTAAGGACGTTTTGGTCCGTTGGCCAGCTACTACTTATAGAGTTTTGGGCTTGGGAAGACAGAGAGCGGACATAGTCGTCGTCATCTATCATTGACCTAGGCTGTGGCTCATTAAGCGTAGTATCTCTTTAGGAAGCGACCGTTTATTGTCCTGAAAGGCCTTTCACCGTGCATATCTATGAGTAGATAGGCCCCGCCCTGGTAGACCTTATCTATGACGTACGGACCTTTATAGTTTGGCTCGAATTTTCCCCGCTTGGCGCGATTGGGGATCATAGGCCTTTTGACCACCAGCACGAGTTCGCCTTGGCGAAATGTCCTCGGTCGGGTCAATCTTTCATATGAGCGCGTCATCTTTGCTTTATAGGCCTCCAGATTTTGTTGCGCTATGAGCCGTGTTTCTTCAAGGGTGTCAAGCTCCTCAAGCCGAAGATGAGCATTTTCTTCGTCCGTCAGCTCGTAATGGACTGCCACTCGTAGAGAGGGTAACTCTATCTCGACGGGGAGTACTGCTTCTGTCCCGAATACTAACGCATATGGTGTTGCGTTTGTGGCCGTTTTAAACGTAGTTCGATATGCCCAGAGAGCCTCTTGCAGTCTTTCGTGCCAGTCTTTCTTATTTCGCGACACTGTTTTCTTCATGATCTTCGTCAAGGTTTTGTTGAAGGCCTCAGCTAGACCGTTAGCTCGTGGATTATAAACCGAGGAATATCTCCAATCTATATTGTGCTGTTGCGCGAAGCGACTGATCTTGTGGCTTCTGTAAGCTGGCCCGTTATCGGAGATGATCCGTCGCGGAGTTCCAAACCGATATATGACGTGCGTTTTGAAGAAGTGGAGGATATTCTCCGTCTTAACTTCTCTCAGCGGTATTGCCTCTGCCCATTTAGAGAAGTAGTCAGTCGTCGCTAGGATGAAACGATGTCCTCTAGACGATGCTGGTTCGATGGGGCCGACTATATCAGTCCCCCACATTTCGAATGGCCAGCTAGCCACCGTTGGATGTAATGGATTTGGATGCTGATGGATGAAGTCCCCATGGATTTGGCATGAGTGGCATTGCTTCGTGTATTCGAGGCAGTCCTGAATCATCGTGGGCCAGTAGTAGCCCATGTGTTTGATCTTCAACTTCATCTTTGGGCCTGCTTGGTGAGAACCGCAGAGTCCGTCATGAACTTCCTGGACGACCCTTCTCGCTTCGTCAGGTCCTAGGTATCTCAGCCATAGAGAATCAAATGACCTCTTGTATAGAGTATCATTGACGAAGGCGAAAGACAGAGCTCGTTTCATGAGCTGATGTCTTGTGGACACTTCTTCAGGCATTCGGTGGGACTTAAAGTAGTCTATGAAGACTTCCCTCCAATTCTCGGCCTTTTCCCGGTCTTTTATTTGTAGAGCCATCTGCTCGCTCGCTCCTTTTCCTTCGGATGATTCCGGAGATATTTCTGCTGGGGCAAGCACCCGACGGCTTTGCACCACGATTCTAACATCATCGAGGTTCTCGTCAGCCAGTTCTTTAGCAAGTTTGACCAATGCGTCTGCTTTGCTGTTTTCCGCGCGCGGTATGTTTTCCAAAATATAGGAGGGAATTTGAGTCAATAATTGTTGCACTTTTTCGCCGTACTTCACCAGTTCTGGTTTGCATGTTTGGTAGTCGCCGTTTACTTGACTAACGACCAATTGAGAATCCCCGTATATGAGGAGGTTTTCAATTCCCATGTCAATGGCGATCTCGAGGCCTGCTATCAGAGCTTCGTATTCGGCTTCATTGTTTGTCCTCGGCTCTGTTAGGGAGAAAGCAAAGCGTATTATCCCTCCTTGTGGAGTTACAAAGATGAGCCCTACGCCCGTTTTAATTATAGGGGTGCTTTGTTTGCGCTTCTTCATGGAAGATGCGCCATCGAAATAAAGCTCCCATCGAGTACCATCACCGTTGACCGTATCAAACGCATGTTCGTCTGGAAGATCGCAGTTTAGAGGAGAATCGGCGGGTATGGGATGCTCAGCGAGGAAGTCGGCGATGGCCTGGCCTTTCACTGCCTTGAGAGGTTGGTACGTGATCGAGAACTCCATCAAGAGTAGGGCCCATTTAGCGAGTCGTCCCGTCAGTATGGCCTTTGACATCAAGTATTTAAGGGGGTCCACCTTTGAAATGAGACGGACCTCATGCGCCAACGCGTAGTGCCTGAGCTTTGTTATCGCGAAGATCAACGCCAGGCAGTTTTTTTCGATGGGGGAGTAGTTGCTTTCTGCCCCCAGTAGAACTCGACTTAAGTAGTAGAGTGCTCTTTCTTTCCCTTGATCGTTCTCTTGCGCCCATAGCGCGCCTAAAGAACCTTCGAGGGCGGCTGTATAAAGAATGAGAGGCTTTCCCTTAACCGGAGCAGCCAACACTGGAGGGTTTTGCAGGTACTGTTTGATCTCGTCTAGTGCGCTTTGGCACTTTTGATCCCAGACGAACGGGGTTCCCTTCTTCATCAGGTGGCTGTAAGGACGGCACTTGCTTGAAAGATTGGCTATAAATCGCCGTATGTATGCGAGTTTCCCTTGGAGAGACCGCAACTGTTTAAGAGTCCTCGGCGGAGGCATTTCCATGATCGCCTTGATCTTAGACGGATCTATTTCGATACCCCGGTGTCGGACAATGAATCCCAAGAATTTGCCTGAGGAAACTACGAATGCACACTTAAGAGGGTTCATCTTCAAGTTGTATTGCCGAAGGCGTTGAAATACGGTCTTCAAATGCTCGAGATGTTCTTCGTATGATTTACTTTTAACCACGGGATCGTCGATATAGCATTCAACGATTTCGTGTATAAGGTCATCGAAGATCTTCGTCATGGCCCTCTGATAGGTGGCACCGGCGTTTTTTAGACCGAAGGGCATCACTTTGTAGCAGAATATACCCAGAGGAGTCCTGAAGGCTGTGTGCTTCTGGTCTTCGGGATGCATCTTTATTTGATTATACCCTGATGAGCCATCCATGAAGGAGAAAACCTCGTGAGTAGACGTGTTGTCTATCATCAGTTCGGTGACTGGCACTGGGAAATCATCCTTCGGGCAAGCTTTATTGAGATCCCGAAAATCCACGCATATGCGCACAGTCCCATTTTTCTTCATCACCGGGACAATGTTGGCGATCCAATCCGGATATTGAACCTCCTGGACGAAGCCAGAGTCGATCAGCTTTTTGACTTCAGCATTGATACTCATTTCAAGCTCGAGTCGCATTCTTCTCGGCGCCTGTTTGACTGGCTTGATGCTTGGGGATATTGCCAATTTATGCACAGCGATTTCTGGATCTAGTCCCGGCATTTCGGAATAGTTCCACGCAAAGCAATCTCTATGCTATAGGAGCACGTCTTTCAACGCGGTCACCCTTTCTTCAGATAGCAGCTCGCTGATGAATGTCGGTCGCGGGTCGTCTAGCGTTCCCAATTCAATTTTCTTGAGGTTATCCGCAGTGGTATGGATTCCATCTTCCAGCCCTTTTGGTGCTGGTGGGAATTCTGAGGTTATCTCGCTGCTGTTTTCGAAACACCAAGGGAATTCATCCATGTCCTCAGGCTCTTCTTTTGATATCATTATCACGTGACAAGTACGAATTCGCTTCCAATCCCAATGCGGAATTGGCTCTTCTTTCGTGGCCTTGGGCTCGTGCTTCTGTGGCGGCGTTACCTTCCAGTTGTCAGACAGAGCGAACTTGCCGAGCTGGTACTGATCTTCGACCCAATTCTTGAAGGTGAAGCAGTCCTCGAGAGGGTGCCCTATAACTCGGTGATAAGGGCAATAGTCCGGGTGAGAGACTTCGCCTGCCTGTTCGGGGTGTTTGGACTCCGGCAATGTAAGCATTTGATGTTTTAGAGCAAGATCAAGTATCTTCTTCGTCTTGTCCCGAGGAAACGAGTACGCTCGACCCATTTTCTTTATGAGGGATAGATCAATAACGCTCGACTCCCGTTTGCGTGGCTTCTTAGCCCTGCTTTGCTGCTGTTGAGCGCCTTTTCGGCCTTTCGATTTATTTCTGCTTTTGCGTCGAGCCGTGTTTATAACAGGTTGACAGGGAGCAGCCTTTTCATCTTTCACGGCCTGTTGGAGAAGGCGTTGCGTCTTAGCTTTCTCATAGATGACCATTTCGCGGTTATGATCTTTTCGGACTTTTTGACCAGCTTTCTTTATAAGTTTGTCCATTTGCTCTTCGAACGACGGACTGGGCTCCTTTGCATCTGGAACTTTCACTGGTTTAGGATTAGCGTCCTCCCATTAAGCATCCGCTTCTTCATTGAAGTCATACACGACGTAGCAGCTATTTAGTAGCTCTCGTTTTTTTGACCGGATGTATCCAAGCCTTTTTGTTTCCATTCTCCCACTAGGCAGTTTGCGTTGAGTCTCGGGAACGTTCCAGACCCCGTCATAGAATTTGGCCTCTCTAACGGTCTGTTTGAAGGATATCCCCTGGTGTTTCAGCAGCTTCTTCAAACCCTCTGTATAATATCTGGGAAGACGGATAGGCTGAAGCCTGTCGAGCGCAGGATCCGCGCCATGCCAGATTTATTTTTTCACTTTGGTTTCTTCATAGCGGTAAAATAGAATTGCTTTTTCACTTTCTCGTTTGGGAGGGATATAGAATGTCCGCAGCTCTTTTACACTGTAGATATTAAGTGTATCCAGTTCTTTATGATGCTCAGGCGGCACCATGGCGACTTGCAGGCGTTGCTCTTCGTCAGCGGACATTTGTATTAAAGGTCGAGCAGAGAATACGGCATGGACTTCATCTTCCGAGTCGCTGCCAAAGATCAATGTAGGAGCTGATGGTCCCGGCTTGTTGTGTTGGGGCGGATCCGAATAAACCATCTCCTTTTCTTCCTCAGTATCACTGCCGAAGACAGAGATGGTAGCGTTAGTTTTATTCTCCGGTTTGTGACACTTCTCCGTATCTTCGAAATCCGGTAAGAAATATTTGGCGTCTTCATATTTGCGGACCTCGTTGACAGAGAACGGGTTCAGTTCTCCCGTCACGGTATACTCGAAACCATCCTTAAAATACTTCATACACTGATGTTGTGTAGAAGGGATGATGTTGTACTCGTGTAACCATGGTCGGCCAAGCAAAGCGTTGTAGCATGTCTTGGCGTCTATGACGTGGAACTTAATGTCCGTGACGAGTAGCCCAAAGCGTAGCGTCAGTATCACAGACCCAAGAGTCTTTGACGATTGGGAGTCGAACCCGGAGATGGTGATCTTGTCCCGAGTAAGGTGCTGGACGCTCATGCAGATTTCCTTCAACATCCGCACGTTGAGTAGGTTAACAGACGACCCGTTATCGATCAGGATTTTGCCTATCTTTATATCATGGCAGTATCCCGAGACATAGAGAGGGCGATTGTGTTCGCACGTCCCAAGTAGAAGGTCTTCATCGCCAAAAGTAACATCGGCCGTGTGCACCTCTTCCAATTCATCCTTCATCTTTTCCTCGGCCAGGCATTCTTGGAATTGTTCTGGGTCTTGGAGCGCCTTAATCAACGAATCTCTCGCATCCTTTGATAGCAAAAGGGTGTCAAGAATGCTGAGCTGTGAGGGCAGCTTCCTCAGATGTGCCAAGACGTTGTAATCCACCTTATTCTTCTTTGGTGGGTCTTTGGCAGCCAGCTCTTCCACCACTTGGTCATCTAAGATGATATCTTCAGAGACCTTTTCTTTCCCTCTATCTTTCCTGTTCGAGGGTCCGAGGTTCTTTTCGGGCAGCGTGCGATTACGTAGCCGGATATTTTCGCAAACCTTCGGTTCTTCTTCTTTTCTCGAATCGGACTCTTTAAAGAGAAGGGGAAGTTCCAGTTCTTCATCAGAATCACTCCCGAATGTGGGCACTTGTGATCTACCGGTGTTAACCATGCAACAATCGCCAGCAGTTCTTTTAAGCCTTTCGGTCATATTTCTTTGCTCTCGACGAGCTTTACGCTTTTCCCGCTTAAAGTGTTGTCGGTGAGCAACGTATCCTTGCCACCATCTATCGAAAGCTTTGCACTCTTGAGTGGGGTGCGAAATCTTTTGATGATATAAGCAATAAGATGGGTGCATTTTCGCTTCACCGGTAATTTCTTCTTTGGAGGATGGCAGCTTCATGCCCATTGATATGGCCTTAGCAAACTTCTTTCTCATCTTGAATTGGCTTTTGTCGGTAGCGGAGGTGTTTAGCTCCACCGGGATCGTCTCAGCTCCTTCATCAAGTCGCTGGCGTTTGGCCCTTCCAAATATAGCCGTCTCGCGCTCCCGATCAGCTTTACTTTTCAACCGAGCTTCATTAAGGAATGCGTCGATTATTTCCTCTGGTGGCCCCAGAACTTTTGGTTTAGGATCTGCCCCCAGCTTTTCGGTGCAAGGAATCTCCTCATCGTTCGTGATCGAATGGGAAATCATATGACAGCTCACCACATATTCCTCGGATTCATCCGATGAACTTTCTCTCTCATCTTCTTCTTGAAAGACGTGATTGAGGAACTCTTGGAGCGTAATGGGAGTCCGTGCCTTTTGGTTGTATTCTTCCAACGCGTCAATTTGCCTTTGTAAGTCCGTGTGTTTGCCGCCAGGCTTCACGGGCTTCTTAGATTTCTTCTTCTTCTTTTTCGAAGATTTTGACGGATGGCTGCAAGTGCTTGAACCGCCACCATCGGTCTTTGGAGTTGGACGTGGCTTCAACATCCCTTCAATGACCTGCGGTTCCAACGGGTTCTTCCACTTGATCGCTGGACATGTCTGAAGATCGTTTAGCATCCTCTTTGTCTTGGCTGATAATACAATCTCCCAAGGAGCTTCTTCAATGACGGAGCATGTTGCCCCCGGCGTATTCGTCCCCTTAGAGGTGTGGGGCTGCGGGGGATTCACCTTCCATTTGTCAGATAACGCGAACTTGCCCTGTCGGTACTGGGTTTCAAGCCAATTTTTGAAAACGTAGCAATCTTCGATTGGATGGCCTAGTACTCGATGATAAGGACAGTAGTTGGGCTCGCTGATGTCACTTGGTTGCAACGGACGTTTTGGATCCGGCAAATTTATGAGTCTGTTGCGCAACGCCAGCTCGAATAGCCTCCTCGTTTTATCGCGGGGAAAGGAATAAGGACGTCCCATCCTATCCTCAAGGGGCACGTACGGTCGCGTATTATTTTGACGAGCAACCGGCTTCGAGTCGCTCAGTTGTTGTTGAGCATTAGCGACGACGATCGCTTTTCCCTTCCCTTTGTCATTTCGGGTGTCTGGCCTTGGAAGAGGGGGTTTATGGCCCATTTGATCCATTTGCGCTAGTTTGTCAATCAAGGCCTGGAAGGTAGTCGGCTTGAAAAACATCATAAACTGCGAGATGGTTGCTTGTGGATCGAGGGTTCCCACAAACATACCCACCGCGGGAGCTTCTTCAATGTGCTGCTCACACTTTGACCATAAGTTCCGCCATCGTATAGCGTACTGAACCCACGTCTCGCTGGGTTTTACCCTGGCGTTAATCATTGCTGTCATCGGGGTACGTTCACTGGCGCTTGCAAAACGCTGAGTAAACAACAGCTCCATCTCCGCGAAGGTTTTAATAGAGTCGTTCGGGAGCTCAGAGTACCATTCAAACGCCGTATCTGATAAGCTTCCAACAAACTGGCGAAGCAACAGCTTGTCGTCACCGCCGGTGTTGCCGCAGAGTGCCCTGAACTGGGCAACATGCTGATGAGGATTGCCCGTCCCCTTATAGACATGGAACTTGGGAATCGTATAACCTGGTGGGTACTTGATTTGATCGTACCAACTCGGATATGGCCTCTCCGTTTTCACGACCTGGCCGGCTGTTTCGGTTGCATGATGAACCCGTATTTGTTGGGCGATGTACTCATCCAAATCAGCTTTGGAGATTGTATCCTCTTTAGCTGTGGACAGAGCTGGTGGAGGATTCGACGTCTCTCCCCTATCGTCTTCAAGGATGATCGGGGGGTCTTCAGCAGGTGGATCTTGTTGAATCATCATACCCACCATATCCTGGAACAGGAGGGCCATTTTCTTTATGTTGGCTGCCTGCTCCGCAGCTTCTTTATCCTTCTTCTCTAGTACGCGACGAAGGAATTCTGCGTCCGTTTCTTGTTCTTGACGCTCGTCCGAGGATGTTTCAGGGGTTTCTTTTGGCCCTGTAAGCGCAGCCATAGCGTTCATCATCTCTTGGAGCTTCTGCTGCTGCTCCTGAGCCTTGGTCACTGACCTCGTGTGCGGTCTATGACCTGTTGATATGCGGCTATCTTCTTTTCCCGATGCCATATAAACCGTATGAACTGTTATGCCCCCTGACTTGGGGCGTTTAGATTCACCATTTTTAACTTTTGCCGCTGACGCGGGAGTTTTCTCTGGCCTCCTTCTTTTGTGGGCCGTTGAGGTTGAAGGAACCGGTGAAGGGGGCAGCCTTGCAGCTGCTGTCCCTTGCTGTTTAATAGGGCAGTCCTTGTCTTTTTCCACCTTCACCTTTTTCTGGTGATGAGAGTGACCTGGGTCAATCACGGAGTCTTGAACCCTCCGCCAAACTTTATAAATTCTTGAGGACAGCCGTTGAGGGGGCTGTTCTCGTTTCGTTTCTGAAACTCTCTCCGCAGGTGGAGGAGATCTCTTCAGTTTAGCGGTTGGAGAGTTCTTCCGTACCCTCCTCAGCAGTTCAAAGCTGTTCCCGGTTGGGACAGCAGCGTTGACTTCCACCACTGGAGCCGGTGGAGTCAGCCCTGAGGGAGAGTTGCCCCCTGTCTTCCTCACTCTTGCCAATGGCGACGTCGAGCACGGCGAGCCGTTGGGATTGGCTCAGAGATTGAGATAGTTTCTTTTTGCCCCCTGTCTGAATGAGGCGCCGCCGGTGTTAACCTCTTAAAGACTGAGGTTGTCTTCTGAGGGGTGGTATTCAACCTGCCGAAGACGGATCCTTGAGCAAGGGCAGGAGCAGGAATTGTCAGTCTTGAAAAGACTGACTCTTTGACAGGGGAAGCCGTCTTGACGACTTCTGGAGCAGCAGTTATTGCTTTCCTTGAGACAGCCAATTTAGAGTTCTGATTTATCCTGGTGAAAACAGAGGCTGCCGGTTTGGTAGTGGGAGACCCGTTGACAGGGGCCGTCGTAGCAGTAAGCCGGTCGAAGACCGACTTCTTGTTCACTTCCGGTGCAGGTATTGGCTCAGAGAAGCTTGTAGGTGGGATCATGGTCCCGAAGAACAGGCCAGTGGTGGCTTGGGTCACCTGGTCTACTGGCAGAGTGAGGAAGGAAGCCGCTTGGGGCCCATATGCTACACCTCCTAGTGAGGTGGAGCGTCCGTTGCAGTGGCACTTCGAGCAGTTGGTGCAATTAGAGGCCATTGAATCTTGAGTTCTGCGCCAGGCAAAAGACCAAATCTTAGTAACTTGAAATCCGAAGGCAACCATTAACAAACCGCGACTGGTTCGCGAAGACGACACACGAAGCGTGGAGTGGAAAGAGGAAAAGGTCCCACCGGGCGTGCCGGAATCTGTTCCCCTCCGAAAGACGGCGCACAGGACCGCGATGTCCTGACGCTGAGATTCGGGGCAGATGCTATTTGGTTTTATCCGTCCACCTCTCCGAAGATGCCAAGTTGATTTATGGCACCGTGTATCGGAAGTTTAGACAGATGCGGCCGATGTAGCAGACTTCGTCAGATTCCCCCTCGCTTGAGGGGTTTTTGATTGTGGGGACGCTCTTCCCTGCAGGCGCAAGCCCCTGCAGTTAATTACGCTACCGCATCGCGAAAGCAACTTTCTCCTTCTCCAGAATTTCACTTCGTGTCGTGTGTGCTTGTTTTGTTTGTGGTTGCCCGTGGATTGTATACGGAGACTAAGTAATGCCGTCGCCCGTAGGACGTGGATTAGTCCAAATCCGTATTTACTTAGATTTGGGTTTGGTGTTTTTAGTTTAAGGATGCATTAGTCGCGTTGCGGCTAAGATCAACTTAAACGTTTGTTAAGGATACGATAGTCCTGTTTGAGACTAAGATCAACTTAACGTGATAATCCATTTAATATCTGGCCATCGGGACTCGTCACCTCTCTAACGCCGTTGAAGGATTACAACGGCAGATGTCAGAGGAGTTCAGAGATTTACCCTTGAACCAAGGTTGATTTGGAGTTTTATAGTCCGTTTGAATGTTTAATGATACGTTAGCCGTGTTTGGGGGCTAAGATCAACTTAAACAGGACCGTTTGGATCCGACAAAAGAGCATTTGGGCTCTGTTATTCCAGCTTAGAGACGTAGTGGTCCATGTTCCAATTTAAGGACATGGGGGTCCATTGCCAGTTTAGGGACATAGTGGTCCATCATTAGTTTAAGGACGTTTCGGTCCGTCGCCAGTTTAAGGACGTAGTGGTCCATCATTAGTTTAAGGACGTTTCGGTCCGACATTAGTTTAAGGACGTTCCGGTCCAGCATTCCCATTTAGGGACGAATATTAGTTTAAGGACGTTTCGGTCCAATATTAGTTTAAGGACGTTTCGGTCCATCGCCAGTTTAAGGACGTAGTGGTCCATCATTAGTTTAAGGACGTAGTGGTCCATCATTAGTTTAAGGACGTTTCGGTCCGACATTAGTTTAAGGACGTTCGGTCCAGCATTCCCATTTAGGGACGAATATTAGTTTAAGGACGTTTCGGTCCAATATTAGTTTAAGGACGTTTCGGTCCACGAGTTTAAGGACCCCGCAGTCCATATTGATGTGTGGTCGTTGGGACCCGTCACCTCTTTGACGTCGTTGAGGAATTACAACGATGGATGTCAAAGGAGTTCGGAGATGTACCCTCGAACCGGATATAAATTGATTTGAGAGAGAGCATTTGTGCCCAGTTCAATTTAATTTAAGGACTTACGGCCAGAATTGGGCTAAGTCCAGTTGAAAATGTTCAACATTTTATTTATTTTTAGTCCATTAGACCTGTGCTAGGGCTTTGCCCACACTTAAATAATGCATTGTATTACTTCTACTTTCTGGTTTGGGCTCTGCCCATAAAAGATGCAGAGCATCAATTTATTTTGGGCTCTGCAAGGCATCTGCATAGCATTTTATTATTTTTGTTTGGGCTTCGCCCATTTATAAATGATGCAGAGCATCAATTTATTAGGCCTGTTTGGTCTTTTAATTGGGCTTGGCCCTGCATTGCATTTGTTAGGCGCTTTGCGCCATTCACTGAGCGCAAGCGCTTGTGGCCAAGACACGTGTCATGCTCTGGCGAGCGCAAGCGCAACAGTGCAGTGCGCTGCACTAGTGCTCTGCGCTGTTGCGCTGCTGACACGTGGCGCGCTCTGGTGAGCGCAAGCGCAACAGTGCAGTGCGCTGCGCTAGTGCGCTGCGCTGTTGCGCTGCTGACACGCGGCGCGCTCTGGTGAGCGCAAGCGCTGTTGCGCTGCTGACACGTGGCGCGCTCCCAAGAGCGCAACAGCGCAGTTTGTAAGTGCAAAGCACTAAGAATCTTTTAGATTCAAGAACAGAAGTGCAAAACACTATTTGATTTCTTGATCTAATTTAGATCAAAGAAAAATAAGTTTTTTTTCTTCTTGTTTTTCTTATCTCAGAGAACCAAAGATTCATGAAAAGTGCAAAGCATTATTTTTATTTTATTTTTATTAAAGATCATTGATCTTGTTTTTAGATATATGATCTGTTCCTAAGAGAACTTTCTCTTTTTTCTAAAGGTTTTTACCTTTTTTATTCTTGAGGAGTTTCTCAGAGTTCTTTTCTCTCCTTCTTTTTTTTAGAAAGATTTTGATCCCTTTTAATTGAGGCCTAGGGTCCTTTTTATAGTGCCCATAAATTAGTTAAATTTGTTAAAGAGATCTTTCTCTGAGTGATTTGGGGAATTTTCCCCACCGTTGGATCTTTTGATCCAAGGGCTTCTGTTTTGCAGAAGAAAATCTTCTTGTTTTAACAAGAACAGAAAAGATTTCTTAAAATTTTAATTCTGTTTGGCGCAGATGCCCCAGCACGTGACACGTGTCGTGCAGCGCACAGCGCAGCGCATCTGCGCTGACACGTGTCGCGCAGCGTACAGCGCAGCGCAGCTGAAGCGTTGCTTCCTTTAATAGAGGTTTGCTCTGATTGGGTGCGCCTTCTTGGGCGCTGCGCTCCCTGCGCTAACGTGTCTGATTTTGACACGTGGCGCTCTGCGCGCAGCGCAAATAATCTGAAGCGTTGCTTCAGTTATTAAAATTTAAATTTTCCAAGCAGAGCTTTGCTCTGATTGGGGGGGAGATGAAGCGTTGTTACATCTCCCGTCTCGAAATTTGAACAGAGCTTTGCTCTGATTGGGGTAAACAAGGGCTTTGATCCCTGGCGTTGCGGGGTAGGGAACTACCAGCCAGAGATAACTGAGCAAGGGCGGGCCTGGTTGCCTCTTGGCGAGGGCTTTGATCCTTAGCGCGGGAGGGGCCGTAAGAGGCCTACTAAGGACGGGCCGAGTAGGGTTGCTGCCCGGTGCCTCTTGGCGAGGGCTTTGATCCCTGGCGTTGCGGGGTAGGGAACTACCAGCCAGGGATAACCGAGCAAGGGCGGGCCCGACTGCCTCTTGGCGAGGGTTTTGATCCTTAAGGACGGGCCGGGCAGGGTTGCTGCCCGGTGCCTCTTGGCGAGGGCTTTGATCCCTGGCATTGTGGGGTAAGGAGCTACCAGCCAGGGATAACCGAGTAAGGGCGGGCCCGGTCGCTTCTTGCGAGGGTTTTTGATCCTTAGCGCGGGAGGGGCCGTAAGAGGCCTACTAAGGACGGGCCGAGCAGGGTTGCTGCCCGGTACTTCTTGGCGAGAGCTTTGATCCTTAAGGATGGCCGAACAGGGTTGCTGCCCGGTGCCTCTTGGCGAGGGCTTAGATCATTAGCGCGGGAGGGGCCGTAAGAGGCCTACTAAGGACGGGCCGAGCAGGGTTGCTGCCCGGTGCCTCTTGGCGAGGGCTTTGATCCTTGGCATTGTGGGGTAGTGAACTACCAGCCATGGATAGCCGAGCAGGGTAGCCGCTCGGCTGCCTCTTAGTGAGGGCTTTGATCCTTGGCGTTGTGGGGGTAGTGAACTACCAGCCATGGATAACCAAGCATGGTAGCTGCTCGGCTGCCTCTTGGCGAGGGCTTCGATCCCCGGCGTTGTGGGGTAAGGAACTACCAGCAAGGGATAACCAAGTAGGGTAGCTGCTTGGCTGCCTCTTGGCGATGGCTTCGATCCCTGGCGCTGGAGGGGCCGTAAGAGACCTGCTAAGGATGGACCGAGCAGTGAAGCTGTTCAGTTGCATCTTGGGGAGGGCTTTTGATCCCTGGCGCTGTGTGGCAGTGAACTACCAGCTAGGGATAGCTGAGCAGGATAGCCGCTCGGCTGCATCTTGGTGAGGGCTTCGATCCCCGGTGCTGTGTGGCAGAGAACAACCAGCCGGGGATAGCCGAGCAGGGTAGCCGCTCGACTGCCTCTTGGCGAGGGCTTCGATCTTTGGCGTCGTGGGGTAGGGAGCTACCAGCTTGGGATAGCCGAGCAGGGTAGCCGCTCGGCTGCCTCTTGGTGAGGGCTTCGATCCCTGGCGCTGTGTGGCAGTGAACTACCAGCCAAGGATAGCCGAGCAGGGTAGCCGCTTGGCTGCCTCTTGGTGAGGGCTTCGATCCCCGGCGTTGTGTGGCAGAGAACTACTAGCCGGGGATAGCCGAGCAGGGTAGCCGCTCGGCTGCTTCTTGGTGAGGGCTTCGATCCCTGGCGTCGTGGGGTAGGGAGCTACCAGCCGGGGATAGCCGAGCAGGGTAGCCGCTCGGCTGCCTCTTGATGAGGGCTTCGATCCCTGGCGCTGTGTGGCAGAGAACTACCAGCGGGGATAGCCGAGCAGGGTAGCCGCTCGGCTGCTTCTTAGTGAGGGCTTCGATCCCTGGCGTTACGGGGCAGTGAACTACCAGCCGGGGATAGCCGAGCAGGGTAGCCGCTCGGCTGCCTCTTAGTGAGGGCTTCGATCCCTGGCGTTGCGGGGCAGTGAAGTACCAGCCAGGGATAACCGAGCAGGGTGAGCCTGGTTGCCTCCTGGTGAGGGCTTTGATCCCTGGCGTTGTGGGGTAGGGAACTACCAGCCAGGGATAGCCGAGCAGGGTACTCGTTTGGCTGCCTCTTGGTGAGGGGTTTGATCCTTGGCGTTGTGGGGTAGTGAACTACCAGCCATGGATAGCCAAGCAGGGTAGCTGCTCGGCTGCCTCTTGGCGAGGGCTTCGATCCCTGGCCTTGCGGGGTAAGGAACTACCAGCCAGGGATAGCCAAGCAGGATAGCCGCTGGGCTGTCTCTTAGTGAGGGCTTCGATCCCTGGCATTGCGGGGTAGGGAACTACCAGCCAGGGATAACCGAGCAAGGGCGAGCCCGGTTGCCTCTTGGTGAGGGCTTCGATCCTTAGCGCTGGAGGGACCGTAAGAGGCATGTTAAGGATGGACCGAGCAATGAAACTGCTCAGTTTCCTCTTGGCGAGGGCTTTGATCCCTGGCGTTGCAGGGTAAGGAACTACCAGCCAGGGATAACCGAGCAAGGGCGAGCCCGGTGGTGTGAGCATCGGGAAGCGGGACAGTCGCGGGCGACATGTGTCATGGACACGCGTCGGAGTTGCGTCGTTTCAATTTCGCCGAGAGAGGCTCGATGTCTGCCACGTGGCGGTATAGTTGTGGGTGAAACGAGCGATTGTTGGACTCGTGGGGCGTCCGGCGGGTCATAGATACGTTGGCCCGGGAGATCTGCGGCCTTGGGAGGCAGCGAGGCGGTGGTCGGTAGTCCCGACACGAGCATAGTCTTCTCTCCCTCTGTGGGGGTCCCGGTCCCGAAATGTTGGAGCGGCGACCTGGGGAGCTTGGATCGTCGCGGTGATCGCTCGTCATTGAATGGAGATCGGAAGATGAACTTTGTTCTAGTGGAATCAAGAGTTCCCACAGACGGCGCCAGCTGACGCGGGTCGGATCGCGTCAAGATGTTACTTTCCGTTGATCTGCTGATGGCGGCGATAGACGGCTAAGATTGGATCTGGAGGCTGGCTCCTGAAGCGTGTGAATCTCAATGAATCTCAATGAGTTTGAGGTTGTTTGGGCCGAGCTGCCTGCAAGGAAGTCCCGGGGTGGTTGTACCACCAAGGACCCTCCGACGGTCAAGTTAGAGAGGAAATCCGAACAGATTAACGGTTTAGTGGAGTAAAAATGGCTTACTTGAACCGTCTGAATGAGGGGTTTAAATAGCGGTGGCAGCAGGCAGGCAGGCGCGAGAATCACGCCGGCCGTTACGCTCCCGACGTCACGCCCGCGTGATGGACGGGATCCCGCATTAATGGCGAGATGGGCTCGTTAATGGGGGATCGTGATGGTTTGGAACGTGGGATGTGGCCGGCGGATATCTCGCGTATGGTAAGATTCGCGGGATGACGGTTGCGCCTGCGAGTGGTGCCGTTGGTCGGCCAATGAGACCAAGGGAGATGACCTCGGCGGGAGAACTCACGGACGAGCGGGAGAGCCGAGGTATCTTGGTTCTGCAGTAGCCCGAAGACGAGCTGGGAGGGCGAGGAAGCTCGGCCTGAAGGAAGGCTCGGAGGCGAGCCGGATTGCCGAGGAAGCTCGGAGCTGTGATAGCTCGGAGTAGAGTAAAGGGACGGTTGGCTTGGCTGCTGAAGTGCTCGGGAGCAAGGAGTGGGGTGTAACCTCGGAGAGAGGGTTTGAGGGAAGCCCCACTGTAGCACGCTAGTTCCCCCTTCGTGGCCCTCAGGGGCCTAACTGGCTTACGCATGTAACACGTCATCCGCCACGTGTCATGATATAAGGAATTACCGTTATTGAGCATCATCAATTTATTTGTAATTTCATGATAGAAATTGTTGAATATTGTAGGGTTGCAATCTGTGTTTAGAGTTGCTGATGCTTTTAATGTATAGCTCCAGTTTTTTGTGCTTTAATTTTGTTGTGATTCAAATTATTTAAGGCTTGCGCATTGCCTATTAGCAATATGCTAATGATTATTAGTGTTGGGAGATGTGTGTGGTTTGTTCATGTTGTAAGATTTTTCTGTTTTTGGGTTAATTGCTATATGATACATTAAAGTTTCATCTATGTTGCAGTTGTATGCCTTATTGGTTTTTCCTCGTGTTAAACTATCTTATAATACAAAACTTTGAATATTTCTTAAAAAATTCTCATGCTTAACATGCAACTATTTTGGACTTCTAAAATCCAGGTCATATATAAATGACTTTTAATTACAAACACCAATATTTTTTTTAAAAATCTTTTGTATTTTTTGGCCATCGGGTAATTGATTTGTTTTTATTCATTTGAGTTTTCTTCTTAAATTGGGGTTTTCAAATAAATTCAAATTTGAGTACAAGAAATTAAGAATGGAGACGGTAATCTATAAGCAGATTAACAAAACTATTATCAAAATTACTAGGCATAAAAGTCATACACGGTAAAGGCCTATGACTAATCGTCTTGTGTCTTCAGAAAGTTGTTTCTTTTGATGCAGATGAGCGATAGACCGATCATCATTCCAAGTTATAAACGGACCTTTTAAATAGATATTTCATCTGAGCTCAAAACAACACTTTGCTGATCGCTGGAGATAATTTGTGTATCCGATTTTGTAAGCGTTAAACCAATTGCACGTTCATAATAGATGTTCCATTTTCATCCAGA
Organism: Agapanthus africanus; assembly: GCA_030015575.1. NCBI lineage: Eukaryota > Viridiplantae > Streptophyta > Magnoliopsida > Asparagales > Amaryllidaceae > Agapanthus > Agapanthus africanus. Next base: position 480,239,757 of record CM057350.1, read on the forward strand.
GAAGATGAGATCAAAACATTGCTCCGATGATCCTTGAGGATGATAGGTAGGGAATTGTACCGTCATTTTGGAGTAATAAAGTTTTCTTGTAAGATATAATCTTATTTGTACAGCTACTAAATTGAGAATTACAGTAATAGTGTAATATATATATATATATATATATATATATATATATAGAATAATGGAGAAAAGAGGCCATAGGAGGAAATTTCCTCCTATGGCGTGGAAAAAATACAAGCTCCATCAATTTTTTCGACGATCGGCTTCCATCATCTTCATCGTTATCATCTAAGATGTTGGTACACCAAATTTCATGTGATTCTACAACTTTTTCACCGTTGATTTAGCAATGTAAAAAGTTCTATTGTCGGTAAACCGTTAATTTTGAACTCACTAAATCAACGGTGAAAAAGTTGTGGAATCACATGAAATTTGGTGTACGCACATCTTAGATGATAACGATGATGATGATGAGTGCCGATCGTCGGAAAAAATGGTGGAGTTTGTATTTTTTCCACGCCATAGGAGGAAATCTCCTCCTATGGCCTCTTTCCTCCATTAATCTCATATATATATATATATAGATTTCCTCCTATGGCCTCTTTCCTCCATTAATCTCATATATATATATATATATATATATGAGAATAATGGAGCAAATATGCCATAGGAGGGAATTTCTTTTTTTGGCGTCGAAAAAATACAACCTCCCTCATTTTTTCCGACGATCGGCACCTACCACCTTTATTATTATCATCTAAGATGTGGGTACACTAAATTTCATGTGATTCTACAACATTTTCACCGTTGATTTAGTGGGTTCAAAATTAACGGTTTACCGACAATAGAACATTTTACATTGCTAAATCAACAGTGAAAAGGATGAAATTTGGTGTATCCACATCTTAGATGATAACGATAAAGATGGTGAGTGCCGATCGTCGGAAAAAATGAGGGAGCGTGTATTTTTTTGACGCCATAGGAGGAAATTCCGTCCTATGGCATCTTTTCTCCATTATTCTCTCTCTCTCTCTGTATATATATCTATATCTATATATATATATATATATAGAGAGAGAGAGAGAGAGGCATTTTTTCTTCGAAACTTAACATAGTAAAAATTGATTTATGTAGTGTGGATGTGCTGTAAGCATTTCTATTATAAACAAAATTCACACGCTAGTAGTTTTGATATCCATTGGCTTTATAAAACTAAAACGTTACGGTTAGATATTTATCCTTTTCTCCGTCTAGATATACATTCGAAAAATATCAGTCATGCATTAAACATCAACCAAGCCTGCTCGGCCTCCCGCTCGTTTCCGAGCCTCCCGCCGAGCTTAGTTTCCTCGGTCTCATCGACCGACCCACAGCACGGATCACAGGCGTCTCCGCCACGACTCCGCGAATCTCACCTGACGCGAGATATCCGCCGCCCACGATCCCGCGTTCCACGCCATCTCGTAACCCTATTAACGAGCATATCTCGTCATTAATGGGAAATCCCGCCTTTCACGCAGGCGTAACGCCAGGGCCCAGAAGCGTAACGTTCGTCGTGAATCTCGCGCCCGCCAGCCCACGGCTGCCACTATTTAAACCCCTCTCTCAGACGACTCAGGTAAGACAATTTTACCCCAATAAGCCGCTACTTTGCCCAATCAGCCTGTCTAACTTGATCGTCGGAGAGCCCTCGGTGGCACAACCATCCCGGAACTTCCTTGCAGGTAGCTCGGCTTCATCCACATCAAGCCTACTGAGATCCACATGCACCAAGGGGAAACCCTCAGATCCAATCTCAGCCACTCATCACCACTCGCTGCGGATCAAAGGAAGATAATATCTGAAGGAGATCCAGAGATCCATCAGTTGGCACCGTCTGTGAGAAAACTAGTTCCACTCAACGAAAGTTCACCTTCCGATCTCGAACATATGGCGAGTGATCACCGCGACGACTCGAGCTCCAGCCGCCGTCCTCCCCACAACGGAGACACGGATGGATCCCCTCCTCCCCCGAACGCCATTCACGCCCTATGGGCTCAGATAGATCGGCTCGCGTTCGTCGTGGATGCGTTTGTCCATGTCCAAATTACGGGACAAGCTCCCCAAGTCGCCATTCCTCCACCTCGGGAGCGACACATGGGGAGAGAAGACACTACCCGCGCCGGCACTTCTGGGCGCCTCACAGCTCCACACCGAGATCTCTTGCCAGAGCACCCCGCCCTGAGGCCCATCACGCTCCTGTCCCTCCAGAGGAGGTGTCGGTCAGCTCGCCTGCTCCTAGGCATGACCGGCGCCCCCTCCCTCGACAAGGTCGCGCAGACAGGACTCACCACGGTAGCTTGAAGACGACCCCGCCAGGGGACCTAAAGAACCTCATCGAATGGAACCGAAGAAGCGACCAGACGCAGATCGCCAGCAGCAGAGGCTATAAATCAGAGTATGCTGAATCATCGGGATACCACGACTGACTCGACGCCCTCGAAAGGAAGATCGAGGGCATACATCGAGAAAATCGTCCTTCAAGCGACGGGGCTAGATATGCCGCCGACTCGCTCACGAAGCCCTTCACCAAAGAGCTACTCGCCGTCCAGGTCTCCTCCCGGAACAAACCCTTGAAGGTCTCCCTCTTCGACGGGAAGTCCGACCCGAAAGACCATTTGGACGCGTTCACAGCCGGGATGAGTTTTCAAGACAATTCTGACGCCGCGCAATGCCGTGCTTTCCCCGCCACTCTCATCCGCTCTGAACGAGACTGGTTCCGAGGACTGGCACCACGCTCAATCTCTACCTTCGATGAGCTGTCCACCCAATTCTTCTATCATTTCGTCGGGAACAGACGGCAAAGGCGGACCGTTGATCATCTCTTCACCATAAAGAGCGGGGATAAAAAATCCTTCAAAGGATACGTCACCCGCTTATACAATACTCTCCTTGAGGTCCCAGAGCACCAGGACGAGACGATCATTACGGCCCTTAGCTCGGGTCTTAGGCACAAGGAGTGGCTATGCTCCTTTGCATTAGCTCAACCTAAGACCATGGTCGAGGTAAAGGCCTGGACCGAACGTGAGATCCAGCTTGAGTCCGAGGTGAACGCCAACCTATCCTAGACAGACCAAGCCGATCAGAAGAAAAGGGCCGGGGAGGAGAAAAAGAAGATTGAGCTGCCAAAGCCCTACTCTCCGAAGTTTCAAGAGTACACCCCGCTCAACGTCTCCCAGACGGAACTGTTGGAGGAGGCAGAAGGAGAGAGGTTGTTCAAACTCCCCCCAATCTCGAATAGGGCGGCCAAGCGTACCCGGGACCCCTACTGCGCTTTCCACAGGTCGCAGGGCCACCCTACCGAGAACTGCAAGCGGCTCCGAGACTACATCCAGAAGTTGATCCACTCATGGCACCTAGCAAGGTACTTGCGAGACAAGCGGCAAGACGACCGTGAGCAAGAGCACCATCCCCCTCCCGGCGAGTTGACATTCGGCCAAATCATGGTCGTGTCAGCGGGGTGTACGACGGGGACCGACGAAACGCGGCGCCACTTACCGGTCAAGAGGACTGGCAGCCACCCAAGGAAGAGGCCTAAAGCGACCGAGCCGATCATCTTTACTGACGAGGACCTCCACGGGATATCCCTGCCTCACAACGACCCTCTGGTGATCACAGCCCGGGTCCACCTCTACAAAGTGCAGAGAATATTGGTTGACTCGGGAAGCTCGGCGGACTTTCTCTTTTATGGCTGTTTTCTGCGTATGGGACTCACCCTGTCGGACCTAAGGCCGACCGCCCACTTCCTGTCGGGGTTCACCAACCACTCCATACCGGCGGAAGGGGTAATCACCCTCCAACTTAACATCGGGAAGACGGGCCATACGCGCACCGTGCCTGTGGAGTTTATCATCGTAAATTTCCACGGCCTTACAACGCTGAGAAGCTCAAGCTGTATCTCTGAAAAGAATATCTATGAATGTATATTTCTTCTTTCACAAAAGCGAAGCAAATTTTTCTAAGTTATTTTTATTTAATAATAAGAAGGAACAATAGAGTATCGCAAAAAGAAGAATTTTATTTATTTGAAAGGTATTGTGAGCTCCTCAGCCTTACAGAAAAAGAAAAAGGAAAAATTTACAACAGAGAGGGAACGGGATCGAGGAAGTACTCCTGGTGATACTCAAAGTAGATTTCCGCCAACTGGGCCCAAGCCCATGCAGCCCGCTCCCGCTGATGCTGCACACGAACCCGGGACACCGCGGAAGCACCCGGCGCTTCGCCCTCCATGCCCTGGCTCACGATGTGCCTCTTTTGGAAGCACTCCAAAATGAGGGACAAGGATCGGTCGTGCCTGGCCTTCGAGATGAGGCCAACCACATAGATTGAGCGCACCTTGTTGAGCGCTTCGTCCAGCAGCTCCTTGGAGAGGGGTTTGTACAACCCCGGGGACCTCCTCCAAATTGCGTACATCAGCAACTGGAGGAGGGGCGACCGTTGAGGGAGAAGACGGTCGACGTGACCCTCGATGCGTTGAGCCGCACCCCGGTACCTGTCCTCGGCTATGGACTGGTCATACATGAAGATGTCGTCGAAGGTGATGATCTCTTCGATCGAATACATGCGCCCAATCATCTAAAAAAAACAAGATGTTGAAGAGTTAGCGTCTCCTCCTATATTTATAGCATCGAGCAAAATCCCTAAGGACCCAAATTTGCGCGCGCATGGACGCTAATCCTGGGATCCACCCAAATTACTCCGATACCGCACCACCACGTGGCGGAAATCCCTTATTTCTCGACGAACCAAAGTCGGACCGACGCGGCTCTTCGAAACGCTTCGCCTCCCCCATTCGTTTCTGACATGTGCCGCCCGCGACGGTCACTCTTCCCGATGTTCACACACCAGGGAAGGTCAGACAAAACCCCGCAAAGACGAGCAGCTTCCGTGCTCGGTTCATCCTTGGCTGGTAATCTCTTACCCAACGACGCCAAGGATCAAAGCCTTCATCAGGAGGCCACCGAGCAGCTTCCCTGCTCGGTCCATTCTTGGCTGGTAATCTCTTACCCAACGACGCCAAAAATCAAAGCCCTCATTAAGAGGCCAACAAACAGCTTCCTTGCCTGGTCCATCCTTGGTTGGTAATCTCTTACCCAACGATGCCAAGGATCAAATCCTTTATCAAGAGGCCACCGAGCAGCTTTCCTGCTCGGTCCATTCTTGGCTGGTAATCCTTACTCAGCAACGCCAAGGATCAAAGCCCTCATCAAGAGGCCACCGAGCAGCTTCCCTGCTCGGTCCATCCTTGGCTGGTAATCTCTTACCCAACGACGCCAAGGATCAAAGCCCTCATCAAGAGGCCACCGAGCAGCTTCCCTGCTCTGTCCATTGGCTGATAATCTCTTACCCAACGACGCCAAGGATTAAAGCCCTCATCAAGAGGCCACCGAGCAGCTTCCCTGCTCGGTCCATCCTTGGCTGGTAATCTCTTACCCAACGATGCCAAGGATCAAAGCCCTCATCAAGAGGCCACCATGCAGCTTCCCTGCTCAGTCCATCCTTGGCTGGTAATCTCTTACCTAACGACGCCAAGGATCAAAGCCCTCATCAAGAGGCCACCGAGCAGCTTCCCTGCTCGGTCTATTCGTGGCTGGTAATCTCTTACCCAACGACGGCAAGTGTAGTGTTTATGCCCTAGAGGCCATTATTGTATCATACTAGATTGTATATTATAATGGAAGCTTGGGATATTCACAGTTGTATTGACAGTCTTACTAAAAATGGTAGTATACTACTTGGTTTGTTTCTACTTTAATATGTGCATATGTTTCTTTTAACATATAGCTTATACATATTAGTAGAGCCCTTAGGATCTTTGCTTGATTACCAGCATTGTGATGACAGTCACACTAGTGGGGGCTGGGTAGTCTATAAGCAACATCCTATACAGGTCCCTGGTCGTAGGATTATCGAGACATGGCATCGATACTCCAGAGCAGACTGATGTATACGCTTCTCATCCCAACATGGGGAGATGGTCTGTCCCACAGCCATTAGTACATCGTACCGGAGATAGTATGCAGGTGCTCGTTAGGTTACGAGTACACCGGACAGGACTCGCCGGGAACTGCAGGTTGGTACTATACCTATCGTCAGATTGCAGTTCCCAGGTGACATGAGTACAGCTTAGTCCGTCGACTTGACATTGCTATTTCGCCTCGAGTGTATTCCCACTGTACTTAGATTACTACCCTACCAGGGCTCAAAGGAGTCATGGAAACAGGTAGTAGTTGGGTGCAGTCCCGAAGCACTTGGAGGCAGTGGCGGTTAGACAGGATTCGTCTCTCCCGGTATTGGGGGTTGATATCGCGCTGTGTATGGAGAGCCATTACGCAAGGTCCCTGGCCAGGGCAAGCGAGATTTACTGGTAGGTGCTCCAGTAGTTTCTCAAGGTGTAATGGGCTACACTCCGACATGACTTATACCGCTATTAGGAGACTGACGCTTGCCGCCCTCTAGGCCCGATATGCGATAGTCCTAGACGAATAGACCGGAGTATACGGAGATTGTCACATACAGGCTCAGTAGGAGTTCGGATGGGTTTTCTCATCGCCCTTCTTATCGACATCTACCTGGAGACCGTTACGTACAGCTAGTACCGCTTGCGGCCTGTGGTTAAACCCACTGTCAGCGTAGTGTCGAGTGTTTAGAGTCCCACACACAGAGTTTCCCTGCACCGGGCAAAAGGTGTAGAGGCCGTATGGTTTTTCGGCAGGGCCACGATTACTTACGTACACTTGTGCACGTACTATGTTCGGGCAGATAATACTAGTGGGCTTTGATTTAAGCCGGATCCTAGTATTATACAGATGGATTTATTCAGTCTCAGTTTATCCGTGTTTTTTGGAAATACGGATGGGAGGGGCAGTCTCGTAATTTGTCGGGAAGCTTCTAGAAGGAGGTGACTCATTTGTGTTTATTTCTTTTTAGATTTAAACTAAATGAGGTGGAGGGGATGAGGTGTAGTTTCATTAAATGATCCATGACTCATTAGGTGACTCATTGGATGATTCACCTTGTGAATTAAACGAAGCATGATGAATATTAGCTAGATATTTATTTTGATGATATTATTATGCTTCATGATATTCACAAATGAGAATAGTTCATTCATTATCACAAAACACTTCTCTCTCCTCAAGTCTTCATCTTCTTCCTCAAACCCTAAAAGTTCTCATAAGTTGAGAATCCTAGGGTTTAAAGTGACTAAGTAATCCATCTAAATACTCTACACCCTCTAGGACCTCTAGATTAGCAAACTAGAAGCCGTAGTTATCTCAGATTCGAGATAGGAGCTCGGACTATAGACTTTTGGGTGGATCGTCTTTGACTCGAGGAGGCCGTTGAGTTACCCATGTTCCATAGAGCCGACGAGGTATGGAGGACAGCGATGAAGACATGAAGGACAAGTAACGTGAGGTATAACTTCGAATCAGAGTAGTTAAACCTCTCGTAGTTTGCTAGTAATGGTTTAGACACGATTCGTGTGCTCAAGTCCGTGTTACGAAGATTTGATAATTGTTTTTCATATATTCCCCCTCCCTACGAATACGTGGGGTGTGTGACATGGACTTACAGTGGTATCAGAGCCTACTAAACCTTTACTAGCTTGTTAGCAAGTAATTAGAACTTCGATCGTTGGAAAAACACGAAAACATAACCCCGCTTCCCTAAAGTTTCTGCCGATTTTAAACTTGTAGAAAAAATTATTTCAGAATTATGAAAATTCACAGCAGAGAATTCTGAGAATACTGGAGAAATACGAGTTGCTAACTCGGTGAGACGACCGCGGAAACGCGGCGGATTGGTGCAATACGCCGCGGATCCGCGGCCGAGTCGACTCCGAGTTGACTCGTATTTACACAGTTTGTCTTATTTTTAGGTGTTCTGTTTTCCTGTATATTTTGTTTCTACCCAGGTCTTTTCAGTGCTGGCTTGCAATTGGGGTAGACACGGAAAATGGTTGTCGATCGAAATTCTAAGTTATTTGCTAATCAGGTTTTATCTGTGATATTTAATGTGTTCATAAACCTCCGCTAATTGCTAATATGTCGGTTAGTTGGGGGTTGCACATTTCTATGATGGATATTGGTTTGTGGATATGAATTTCATTGGATTGTCGTGGATGAGTAGACGGGGATGTGATATGAGAGTTTTTATCTTTCATTCGATGTAAATTGTAATATGTTGTAATATTCTTTTGCGGGGCACATCCGGGTTGAGGTTGTAGCCACCGTTGTATTATTTCATTTACCGTTTTATGCTCTTAGGATAGACCCAAAATGGGGTGCACAAACTACCGGGTACTTTGAAGTATTTAATGGCCTACTCACATCGTTGAGGGAGACCGTTTCACTTCTGGTACTAGGCGGGTAGTTTGCCACACCCGTAGAGGTCTAGGGTGGGGTTTGGCTATTCATCACGACCGTGTAATCTCTCTTTTGTTGCAGGCTCAAACGAAACGCGGATTCCTAGTATATCCAATATGTTCATCTATGATCTGGAATGCCTATTATTGCGTCTGACGAATGTACAATATCTATATATGATATCTAGTAGGCGTTGCTTATGTTTTGCATCCGTGCTAGCCCAGCCCCCGCTCTGTCGTTAGTTAAGTAATCTAACGGGTGAATGACGGGACCCAGTGGCGAATGCGGATGGCATAAGCGGACGTTGTATTTTCGTTGTTTTCTGCAATGATAGGATAAATGATGGGACGCATTATTTTAATGCAAAGAAAACAAACCAAAACTGAATCGTTGGAACAAATTTAAAAGAAACCACTCGGTTATTTTAAAAGAGCAGAATTTTTAATTGCGGAGCTTTGACCACTCCTTTTAAAAAGCTATCAGGTTCCTTCGATTATATCAAGTTCACTACGTTCACGGTTTCGCCAAAACCAGTCGTAGCCCTCCGTCATTTCATATGGATGGTCAGTAGTATTCAAGCTATATTTATTGGCTTTCGTCAAGGCATAGTGTTTGGTAGCTGCTGGGGTATTCATATGTAGTATAGATAGATGCGTTGGTTTAGGACAGTCGTATTACTTTGTTGGCCTTCGTCAACGTTATCTACGGGTGGGTTCAAATTAACAAGGATAATGATGGGAAGAACTTGACATGTGACTTATGATTTGTTGGCCTTCGTCAAGGTCATAAGAGCATGGGGCAAAAATCCACATCGGGAGTTTCTAAAGAAACTGAAACTTGCTAGTGTTGCATACCATTTGAAGTTTGATAATGTTGGTAGGATTCTTTCAGCATTATCACTTGATGATATCTGGATCCCGATCCTACTGTGAGTATATGCTACTCCTCAGGAGATTCGTCACTTAACAATCAATGCTATAAACCAAGTAGGTGTCTAGAACGGTGTCAGCGGGGCTACGCCTCCACGGAAAAGAGGTTATTTAATTAAGGAACTTCGCGAAAGCGTCGTAAAACCTCCCTTGAAGTACCGACACTAGCCGGGCTAAACGGTTAAGCAAGTATTGTACGGTGAGATCAGTCCTGACTAATTCTTCTTTTATGGTTTGAGGAAGGATTCGAGAAATAGTGTGAGCCATCCTGTTTAGATAAATTAAAAACCAATCTAAACTTGCAAGAGCATCATACTAAAGTGTTTTCTTCTTTATCTCAACTGCAGCGACCATGTAAACATGACTAGGTTACATCTAGATAATAAGTTGACTGAATTTGACTTTTATGACTGGCAAAGGTCTGTCCGGATGTCCATTGCTTATGACAAGCTGGACCACCCTATTACTACTTAAGCCCCTGCCGTCCCAGGTCCAGTTTCCACCGTCATGGATATGGATATCCGTCAGACAAGGAAAAATGACAGTCTGAATGCCAAGTGCCTCGTGTTGGCTTCAGTTGATAGTGTATACCAGAAGCAGCACGAGAAGATGGACTTAGTTTCCATCTTCCTCCATAACAAAAATTTATATGGAGAGCAATCTCGTATCGCAAGATATGAGACCTCGAACAAATTGCTTCAAGCGAGGTTGGCTGTCGGGTCATCTGTAAGGGACGACGTCCTTACGATGACTAGCTATATTGATGAGCTCACGGACCTGAAGACCACGTTGGGAAACAGGTCATATGCTGACTTATTTCCACAGTCCCTACCCTCTACTTACACCCTGAAAGAAACCAGGGAGACACCCGCTCTGCTTAATGGGGGACCTTCTTCTTCTGCATCCAGAGCAAAAGCAAAGGGTGAAAAGAAGAAAACCTCCACAAAGCCGATATACGATGTCAATGAAGTAGAAGGAAAGGGAAGAGCAAAAGTATCGGGACTTGGTGTAGGGAAGGAGGGATGTTCCTATTATTATGGGAAGGGGCATTGGCAGAAAGATTGCAGGGCTTTGGAAGCCAGTAGACAGGATTCGAAGCATGTTGTGGTTTCGACCTCGGGTGTGTTTGTAATTGAGAACTGTTTGTCAATTAACTCTACTTCTTGGGTACTAGATACCGGATTAGGATCTCATATCTGTAATTCGTTACATACTTTGAGAAACCATAGAGTTATCAGGGTAGGTGATATGTCTCTCAGAGTTGCGAATGGAATGAGCATGGACGCTGAATTCGTGGGGGAATATCGCCTAGGACTGACAAGTGGGCAGATATTGATTCTACGTAACTGTTTGTATGTACCTAGTTTGACTTGTAATATCATATCAGTATCCTCACTTTCTAGAGAGGGATATGATTTTACATTCGTAAGCGATGCGGTAAACATCCACCTAAATCAAGTTCTGATTGGGTCCGGTATATTAGATAACGGTTTATACGTATTAAATCAAGCTCAGGTTTTCAATATCCAAAACACACTTAAAAGAAAGTCTCCGGAAGTAAATCAGGCTTTCTTATGGCATTGTAGACTAGGTCATGTTCCCCGCCGAAACACAGAGACGCGACCGCGGAGGTCCGTCTTGCCTGAATTTCGGGGGCAGATGCTAATTGGTGCTATCCGTCCACCTCTCCAAAGATGCCAAGTTGATTTATGGCACCATGTATCGAAGGACTAAACGGATGCAGCCGATATAGCAGACTTCGTCAGATTCCCCCTCGTTGAGGGGTTTTTGATTGTGGGGACGCCCTTCCCTGCAGGCGCAAGCCCCTGCAGTTAATTACGCTAGGTAACCACTTTCTTCTTCTCGAGATGGTCACTTCGTGTCGTGGGTGTTTGTTTTATTTTTGGTTGCCCGTAGATTGTATACGGAGACTAATTTATGTTGTCGCCCGTAGGGCGTGGATTAGTCCAAATCCGTATTTTTCTAAGATTTAGGTTTGGGGGTTTGGTTTAAGGATACGTTAGTCTCATTTGAGACTAAGATCAACTTAAACGTTTGTTAAGGATGCGTTAGTCTAATTTTAGACTAAGATCAACATAACGGGATCGTTTAGATCCAACAAAAGAGCATTTGGTCTCTGTTGTTTAGTTTAGGGACATTGCGGTCGATTACCAGTTTAAGGACATGGTGGTCCAATGTTAGTTTAAGGACATCTTGGTCCAAGGTTAAGGACATCATAGTCCATGGGCTTAAGGGCCCTACAGTCCATAGAATGATTGGTTATCGGGACCCATCACCTCTCTGAAGACGTTGAAGGATTACAACGACAAATATCAAAGGAGTGAAGAGATGTACCCTTGAACCAAAGTTGATTGGGAAATCTGTAGTCCAATTTGAAACTAAGATCAATTAATTAGATTATGAGCACATTGGCTCGGTTAAATCTGAATTGAGAACTTATGGCCAACTTGGGCTAAGTCCAATTAAGTTTGAAATGTTAGCCCTTTGTTGGACTGTTGAACATTTGTCTGGGTTCAACCTCCCCATAATTTAGCAATGCTAAACAGGGGTCTGGGGGCTCTGACAACATTTAGTCTTTGGCTGAGCACTAACCATTCATTATAGCTCTGGATTTAAAGGTTTATTTGAAGAGGAGATTTGCCTCTGGGAAAACTTAGCCAATTTGGGCTAAGCTTGGTTTTTAAAATAGCGTTAAACACTAGAGGATATTTGGCGATCACGTGCTCCCACGTGATGTGTTGAAAATAGTGTTAAACATTAAGGACAAAGTGCTTAAAGTAGTGTTAAACACTAAAATTGAATTAGTCACGTGGGGTCACGTGAGGCATCTGGAGATGGGGCTAGACTTCCTTTATTTTGTTCTCAGAATATTCAGGTAAGTGTTAAACACTTTATCTTAACGGCCATCATGTGTGGGCACGTGATGGGTACCCATGCATTGATTATTAGAGTGTTTATTAGGGGTCACGTGAGGACACGCGAGGGCGCCCAAAATCAGTACTGCCTTTGGCTTTTCCCTTTTATTTTGAGGATCACGTGGGAACACGTAAGGTATTGCCTATAGACTTGTTCTTTCTCGTTTTGAGGAGTCTGTTAAAGGGTCACGTGGGGGCACGTGAGCGTATCTCATTCGTTCTTTTTTGATCATTAAAGGAAGGGTCACGTGTTGCTACGTGACCACGCTTACGTGCATGGATAATTTAAGTCCTTTGTTTGAGAATTAAATTCTTTGGTAGGGTTAAACCCTAATTCTGTTTTGAGGAATTAAATTCCTATGTGTATGGAAGAATTAAATTCTTATATAGGGTTAAACCTTAGTTTTATTTAGAGGAATTAAATTCCTATGAATTTGGGAGAATTAAATTCTCATATAGGGTTAAACCCTAGTTTCATTTGGAGGAATTAAATTCCTATGAATTTGGGGGAATTAAATTCCTTAAACTCAATTCTCCCTCTAAGTTTTGGATCTGCATGGCAAAATCTTCCCGATGAGAATTAAATTCTCAACTTGTGGGGCAGATCTTCAACCAAGAGAAGAACTAAGTTTTTATTCAGAAAAGTTAAACTCTTAAATTGAGAATTAAATTTTCTTTGTTTTATGGAGCTTAGATCTCTTTCCCTTCTCACCTAGGGTTTCTTTTCTCTCCAGAAGAAATCTTTTTTTCTCTCTTGAGAATTAAATTCTTCTCTCTTTTCTCTCTGTTGTTGTATCTCTCCAAAAAAAATTCCAAAGATCCTTCTTTTCTCTTCTTGGCTCCTATTTATAGGAGAAAGAAAAGAATCAATCTGTTTAGTCAATCTTTCATTGAAAGATTTTGGTTGTTTTTTGTAACCAACATGATCTTTTAGATCACTCAGTGAATTTTTATTCACCATTGAATTTTTAATCCAAAAGATATTCTGTTTGTTATTCTTGGTGAATTTCAGGGAAATCTTTCCTTGTATAGAATCTTTCTATAAATTGGTGATTTTTAATCACCATTGGATTTTTAATCCAACGGTGTTCCACTTTATAGAGCACAATCTTTTTTTATTTGGAAAGATTTAGAGAAATATTTTCCAATTAGGGTTCTCGATTCCTTCTTAATTAGAATTTAATTTTATTAGTTCAGAAGGCTTTAAAATCCTATCACGTGTTGGCACGTGATCCCATTGTTTGATCATTTAAATAGAATTAAATTCTATTAATTAAAGAGCTTAGGAACCCATCACGTGTTGACACGTGACCCCCCTTGAATAACATTTTAACCAGAATTTAATTATACTGTTTTAAAGAACTAAGGAATTATCACATGTCAACACGTGACCCTTGGTCACGTGTGAGCACGTGATACCCCATTGGGGTTTTTCCTTAGTTTTTATTATATCTTTTAATCCCTTTCAGTGGGTTTAAAGGCCCATCACGTGTGGGCACTGTAAGTCTACGGTAGCGCCCCGGCCGTCTACAGACGCCAAATGCGGAACAAAAACTTTTTAACTGGCGCTATCGTATACTTTCACCCGGATCTGCCATTATTGCTAAACTAACAAACTGTAAAGAGAGTAGAAAGGTTATACCGAACGATCCGAGTCCTTCGTTCTTTAACCATCATCCCATGCTCCGTTGCGGCTGCTCCGATCTCGTCGATCTCCGATCTGCTCGTCCAGGTGGCACCACGTCAACGATTCTTTAAACGGGCTCCCGCCTCTGACTCGAGGCAACTCGGTCGTCAAGTTTGCTAAAAGAGACGACCAAGATTGATGTAGAGAATGAGTAGAAGACTTTGTCTCGTTCCGTCCAAAGCCATGGACGAACGGTTAATGAAGTTGCCGTGGGAATCGGGTGATGGAATGAAATGAGCTGTGAAATTCCATACACCGAAAACTATCATAATCTTTTTTCTACAAAGTGAAAACTCAAGTGAGAGAGAGAGAGGAGGGGGCCAGCCATATATAGGGATGGGGAGGTGAGTGTAGGAGAGAGGAGAGTGACCACAAGAGTGTGAACACAAATAAATATCTAGCGTGAACACAAATAAATATCTAGTGTGAACACACAGTGTGAACACAAAAGAAAGCAACCAATGAAAATCCAACACTATTTAACCTAGTCACCTCTTCTAGAAACTTCTAGAAACTTCCACACTCATCTCAAGAAAAGATAAATCCGTCTTTAACCGAATGTTAAAAGACGGCTGATAGAAAACTGGAAACTGGCAACTTCCAAAAGTGATCCTGAAACGACTTTCAGGATAACCCCGTAACTGTATAAATATACCCGCATTTGTATTACGACCGAATACAAATGCAACTGAGACAAATATATTATATCTACTCAATATAATACTTGGACCCGGCTTAAACCAAAGCCGACCAGTATCATCTGCCCGAAAAATGACACGTGCGTAAACGCACGTGCATTTTCCGAACCCTGCCATAAAACCATACGGCCTCTACAACGTTTCGCCCGAACTTGGGAAACTGTCTGTGGGGGACTCTAATGACTCGTCAGTACCCTGGCAGTGGGTTTACCAAAAACCGTCAGCGGCACTAGCAATGCGTAACGGCTGCCCATGGACCGACCTCAAGGGAGGCCGATGACCGAACTCATCCGGAAACCCTACTGAGCCTAACAGTGACAATGTATATACAGTCCGGTCCGTTCGTCTATGAGTATCGCATATCTGCCTAGAGGGCTAGTAACGTCAGACCCCCAATAGCAGTATAAGTCGTGTCGGAGTGAAGCCCAATAACACCCTGAGATACTACTGGAGTACCTACCAGTAAATCTCCTGCCACGGCCGTGGGCTTTGTGTAATGGCTCTCCTAGACACAGCACGATCTCGCCCCCAATACCGGGAGAGACGAATCCCCTGCCGATCCGCTCACGTGCCTCCATATGGCTCGGGACTGTACCCAAAAGCTACCTGTTTGCACGACTCCTTTGAGCCGTGGTAGGGTAGAAATCAAAGCACAGTGGGAACTCACACGAGACAAATGACGACCTCAGGTCGATGAACTAACCTGTACACATGTCACCAGGGAACTGCTATCTGACGATATGTATAATACCAACTAGCAGATTCCCGGCGAGTCCTGTCCAGTATACTCATAACCCAATGAGCACCTGTATACATCTTAGGTGATCCAACTGACACCAGTGGCTTGTGAGACCGGCCACCGCCCCTCGTCGGGGTCTCGACTGTATACACTAGTCTACTCCGGAGTATCGATGCCCTGTCTCGAAACTCCCACGACTAGGGACGACAATTAAGGATATGCATATAAACTACCCAACTCTCACGTATATGATCGCCATCATACTGTTGGTAGTAAAGCAAGATCCTAAGGGCTCTATCAAAGTGTAACATGTAATCAGTCACCTGAATATGTACACGACTGATAAAGGCAAACCAGATAGCATACTATCATTTCGAGTAAGACTGTCCTACCGGTATAGGTCCTCCGCAATCATTGCAATCACGTACCTGCTATCCAATAATTGACTATGAGGGCACTATCACCAACAATCTCCCACTTGCACTCAAGGCTAATTATTGCGATGTCGACTACTCACAGCCCGTGTGAAACCGAACATCCAACTCCTCTACTAATCAGTTTCACAAAGCTCGTTTGTAAAACTATTGTGTTCGAGAAATAGCCTCAGTGAGTGGATCCGCCTAGATGTTTCTTTCTATATCTCTCTAAATCTCAGGTTCGCGGAGAAAGCCATCTCCCGAATCGAGTAATACCTGTCTTAGAATATGTCTGGATATCTGATGGGACCTAGTTCATAAATGAACTCCAAATCCAAACTTCTTAGACTGTATCGATCACTGAACCTAATCAGTAACCGGCACCATGCCACCCACAGTATCCTCTTGGACCACCTGTCCATAATACTGTCCCTCGTCAGAGGGAAAACTAAAACTCTGACAATCACTCTGTCATCCACGTCACCTTTGAAGCCTGGAATGATAATCGTCTCCCGAAGGAGGCTGCCGTCATCAAATCCGTAGAACATCCACTTATGTTCTAAAACTGCTTCCTTATGTCTCTCCAGGATTGGATTAATACAAACTTATCGCATCTAGTGCAAAAACAACATCTGGTGTGGTACTTGACACCTCACGATTGACTCAATTGCCTAAGCAAGTGATCTGCCAATCATGCACGACCCTCTCCCCTTTAGTCTATACGACACCTTTAGAGAGGGTGACTCCATCACCTGCAGGTACACCACCATGCAAGGAGTCAACTATTCTAAAAACCATTAGAATATCTGTCAAAGTACCCACATTGGGAAACTACCCAAATCTAGATCTAAAACCATAGATCCAGAAACCAGAATGTCAAATATTATATCCATATCCTGTCTGGAGAAACAACTGTGTGATGACCACAGTACAACCGATCGTAGTATAGGAAATTTACTTCCTACTCTGTGTATGTCATCCAGATACCATGACATCACAGCCTACTACCTTCTTAACAGATCCATCCCCTATTCTGATGAAGTCAAACCCATGACTGTCACATCAAAATTAGATGATCTATCTCCGCTATAACTGCTCTAGTCTATAAATAGACATAAGCTACCTGCCCACTATGCTTCCGCTACTCCCACTGACCACAACAACCCTCCTACCGGGTCTCATAGCCTGGAACAATGGTAGTGTCAAGTCTGGGTAGATAAGAACCTCCCTGTCACCGTCCTTGAAGCTACCGAAGTACCTCTCGGGTGTCTGAGGTTACCCACCATATCTGCGGAGTGGCTAATGGAATGTCAAACCTGATTGAATATATAGGTCCTATTAAATTTTCCGTAATCGTTCGCGGTTCTGGAATCACTTCCAGTTCTACCATACTCCCACTACCGTTGTCTGAAAAAATCCATTTTACTAAAACTGTGGTGAGTCAAGAACAATATCACTATTGATCTTCCAAATGGTAGAATATCAACCTTCGTCATAGCCAGGGTCAACCCACAAACAGCCATTACAGAAACGTGTCCTGAGTTATCCAGTGTCTGGTTTTAAGCATAAGCTGGACAACTCCCCGTACCTTAACATCTTTTAAGGTACGAACTATTCTATATCCAATATAGAAACTTTGGCACTTATTTAATTGGAACCATATTCAATCATGCAGCTGTCTCCAGTGCATATCAACTTAATGGAGAGGGGCTGATCAGCATTACTCAACTTAGGAATCCATCCAATTATGAGTAACCTGAAAGAGAAAGAGGTTTCTCAAAGCCATTACTATCATCGAATACCATTCACAAGAATCTACATCTTCGATCTCTTTGAAGAATCCCGATACTTGTGACACCTGGTTTTCTACTTTATTCTTATACCCACAACTTCTCAAAACTTAGACCTTGTATTTCTACGAAACACTTGTCTAAAAACTAGAGAAGTCATAAGTAAATAGAACAAAGTACGAGGACCTACCCCTTTGTCCTGATGGACACTGGACAACATACAATACTCTGTATAAGTCCGCTGAGTTGAATAACTCAAAACCTGTGCTTCGTAGGTTGAAAACTGTACCCTGGCGATTTCCTCAAATATCACCAATTATAACGAATTCCGATATAATGAGGATAATTACCTAATTCCCAATAACTTACTCCCGCTCATCATCCGTAAAACCATACAGATATGAGAATGAAACCTGGTAAATACATACCCTTGGAGTAAGTATCTAATCGGGAAAACAGTTTTCCTTTAACAATACACTGAAACATGAAAATGTTTCGTAGGGGTATCTTTGTATTCCTAGTAACGCCTCTTCCATAATCCAATTCATGACTTTAACCGTATATTTTATTGCCATCTCTCCAAATCCCTTTATTTGTCTTTAGTCGTTACCTTCTGTACACCATCGTTAGGCTAAATGGTTTTCTTCCTTCCCTACCGTTCGGCACCAGCCTATGGTTTGGAAGAAGACTATCCAGTAAGCATAATAGGTGTACCCTCCTAAACCAAGGAGTACTCGCATCTTGAGAGAAGGTGATGATAAAAGACAACTGAATAATACCTTATTCCTTTAAAGGTGAAATAGGAGTGGCGATGAAGTACGCGGTTTTGGTCGTGAATGATAACAGTCGCAATTTACTTTGCCCTCTTTCTAACCCCTTTATTTTGTCTTTAGTTATTGCCTTCTGCACACCCTACTTAGGCTAATTGATTTTCTTCATTCCCTACCTTTCGGCACCTGCCTATGGTTTGGAATAAGACTATCCAATAAGCGTAATAGGTGTACTCTCCTAAACCAAGGAGCCCTCGCAACCTGAGAGAAGGTGATAATAAAAGACAACTGAATAAACCAATTCTATTTCTCCTGAACCTTGATCCATCCTCGAAGAAATCCCTCTGAGTTCGTATATAACCATATGATGGATCTATCCAATGGAAGTGGATGTCCGTAGTAATACGGGGTGTTCTGAGAAATCCAAAGGGTAAAAGAAGGAGTGGCAATGACTTATGCAACTCGGACAATCCAAAAGCCAGTATTTTAAGAAGGTTCGGTCAACTTGGTCACTGAGTCATAGTCTAGGGTCGGTCAAAGGTCGCTGCCATAGAGAGAGAGAAAAGAAACACTCTGCGTGCACTCTAACCTAGATCAGAATGGTTATCACTTTATCTAATCCGGAAACCTCCCACTGTCTCGTCAAATTCTCCTCCAAACCTAAAAGAAGAATCAATCGGGGTCACCCGAAGAGTAAACCAACTCATCAGTGGGAATCGGGATCCAACTCTCATCGTATGATAACGTGATGGAATGCATCCACGTTAGTCATACTCCAGAAGGTATGCGCATACTTGGCAAGTTTCAGTTTCTTTAGAAACTCCCGATAAGATTTTTGCCCCATGCTCTTATAACCTTGGCTTTGGTCAAAATGTCATAAGTCACATGTCAAGTTCTACCCGTCACTATCTTGTCAATTTGAACCCACCCGCACATGCCCCTGACTTTGGCCAATCGGCAGAATGACTGTCCCAAACCAACTCATCTATCTATGCAACAATTGAATACCCAGCAGCTACCAAACACTATGCCTTAACTTTGGCTAAAATGCATAGCTTGAATACTACTGAATACCCAAAAGAAGTGACGGAGGGCTACGGCTGGTTTTTGGCGAAAAAACCTTTAACGTAGTGAACTTGATATCGCTGAAGGAACCTGATAGCTTTTTAAAATATAGTGGCGAAAAACCTTTTGCTAAAGAGGTCATTCCCGGTGAAGGGATCTCGGCTCTTTCCTCGTGGAATGAGGTGCAGGATATTCCACTGAATACCGCGATGCAAAGCAACTTGTAATCGACTATAGTGAAGTTATTACCCTGACGCAAACTTCTGCCGAAGGGGTCAGTCCCGGTGAAGGGATATCGGCCTTTGCCCCGTCGAATGAGGTGCAGGATATTCCACTGAATACCGCTATGCAAAACAAAAGGAAACATCTTTGTAATAACACTTTTTAAATTGTTCCAACAACTGCCAAATAGGTTTGTTTTACTTTGCATTGATCAGAATCAACGCAGTCCCATCAATTAATCACACCAGAAAAGAACGAAAATAAAATGTACGTATATGCCATCCGCATTCGTCACTGGGTCCCGTCATCACCCGTTAGGTTACTTAACTAACGACAGAGCGGGGACTGAACTAGCGCGGGTGTAAAACATATACAACATCTAATAGTATATAAACCAATATACAATAATCGCTCCAGGCGTGATAATATGCAACATTACAGAAAAGTAATAAGCATCACAGAACAATACAGATAATCTGGGATCCCCGAGTTTCACAGAGCCGCTGCTGAAACCCGACGTTCCCCTGGTCGTGTGGATAGCCTGTGCAATGAAACCTAGACCCCTACGGGTGCGGCAAGTTACCCGCCAAAATCTGAAGCGAGGCAGTCCTTACAGCAAAGTGAATGGACCACCCTGCACTTCACGGAATCCGGTAGCTTGAGCACCCCTCCTTGGGTCAACCTGTACCCCTTATGAGTGCGGCGAATAGTCTGCCAATTCTAGAGTGAGACCCCTCTGCCTCTCAAAGCCATGAGATGCGGACCCGTTGCCCTCCAGAACCCGGCTATCCGTGCACTCCGTCGCGGGGTAAAACCTAGTACAGTAATGAAAAATAGTACAACAGGTACATCGACCGCAACCTGGTCGTGCCCCAAAAGAATATTATACAACAGGTAGTGACGGCAGTCCACAAGTTGGACGCTCGCCCCGCAATATCAAATGTACAAATAAATCCAAACTGCACTATCATTGCACACTGCTATCCACCACGACAAATCCGCAACATCACAGCACAACACAGAACATCAACGCGAATGTCACGTTCCCAAACCCGTCTAAAAGAACTATAGCAATCAGACGCGGTTTACCGATCAAATGACATTCCTGGTCGGAGATATAATGTAAGCACTGTAAACTAACATGTTTAAATTTCGATCGACTAAATATCACGAAGTGGGCCCCACGAACATCTGTTGAACAGTAACAAAATCTGGGCCCAAAAGATATATACCAAAAACCCCAAATTCCAACAGAGAAGACACTGTGCAAATTTGGTGCACTGATTCAATAGAACGGCCGCGGATGCGCGGCCAAACCATGGGTTTGGCCTCGATTCCGCGGCAGTTTGGTGGAATCACGTGCTCAAATTTGGTCGGTGTGCTTCTAAAACCCTGCACAACGTTCTGTGATATGTAGAATAATTTTAGGACTTCATTTAAAATCGACAGAAACTGTGAATGGAGATTTTGCAGTTTTCGATATCCGGTTCGATCGATATTTTAAACGCGTTAGCACAAATTAGCAAAGCAAAATGTTGAGGCTCTGATACCACTGTAAGTCTACGGTAGCGTCCCGGCCGTCTACAGACGCCAAATGCGGAACAAAAACTTTTTAACTGGCGCTATCGTATACTTTCACCCGGATCTGCCATTATTGCTAAACTAACAAACTGTAAAGAGAGTAGAAAGGTTATACCGAACGATCCGAGTCCTTCGTTCTTTAACCATCATCCCATGCTCCGTTGCGGCTGCTCCGATCTCGTCGATCTCCGATCTGCTCGTCCAGGTGGCACCACGTCAACGATTCTTTAAACGGGCTCCCGCCTCTGACTCGAGGCAACTCGGTCGTCAAGTTTGCTAAAAGAGACGACCAAGATTGATGTAGAGAATGAGTAGAAGACTTTGTCTCGTTCCGTCCAAAGCTATGGACGAACGGTTAATGAAGTTGCCGTGGGAATCGGGTGATGGAATGAAATGAGCTGTGAAATTCCATACACCGAAAACTATCATAATTTTTTTTTCTACAAAGTGAAAACTCAAGTGAGAGAGAGAGAGGAGGGGGCCGGCCATATATAGGGATGGGGGGGTGAGTGTAGGAGAGAGGATAGTGACCACAAGAGTGTGAACACAAATAAATATCTAGTGTGAACACAAATAAATATCTAGTGTGAACACACAGTGTGAACACAAAAGAAAGCAACCAATGAAAATCCAACACCATTTAACCTAGTCACCTCTTCTAGAAACTTCTAGAAAATTCCACACTCATCTCAAGAAAAGATAAATCCGTCTTTAACCGAATGTTAAAAGACGGCTGATAGAAAACTGGAAACTGACAACTTCCAAAAGTGATCCTGAAACGACTTTCAGGATAACCTCGTAACTGTATAAATATACCCGCATTTGTATTACGACTGAATACAAATGCAACTGAGACAAAGTTATTATATTTACTCAATATAATACTTGGACCCGGCTTAAACCAAAGCCGACCAGTATCATCTGCCTAAAAAATGACACGTGCGTAAACGCACGTGCATTTTCCGAACCCTGCCATAAAACCATACGGCCTCTACAACGTTTCGCCCGAACTTGGGAAACTGTCTGTGGGGGACTCTAATGACTCGTCAGTACCCTGGCAGTGGGTTTAACCACAAACCGTCAGCGGCACTAGCAATGCGTAACGGCTGCCCATGGACCGACCTCAAGGGAGGCCGATGACCGAACTCATCCGGAAACTCTACTGAGCCTAACAGTGACAATGTATATACAGTCCGGTCCGTTCGTCTATGAGTATCGCATATCTGCCTAGAGGGCTAGTAACGTCAGACCCCTAATAGCAGTATAAGTCGTGTCGGAGTAAAGCCCAATAACACCCTGAGATACTACTGGAGTACCTACCAGTAAATCTCCTGCCACGGCCGTGGGCTTTTTGTAATGGCTCTCCTAGACACAGCACGATCTCGCCCCCAATACCGGGAGAGACGAATCCCCTGCCGATCCGCTCACGTGCCTCCATATGGCTCGGGACTGTACCCAAAAGCTACCTGTTTGCACGACTCCTTTGAGCCGTGGTAGGGTAGAAATCAAAGCACAGTGGGAACTCACACGAGACAAATGACGACCTCAGGTCGATGAACTAACCTGTACACATGTCACCAGGGAACTGCTATCTGACGATATGTATAATACCAACTAGCAGATTCCCGGCGAGTCCTGTCCGGTATACTCATAACCCAATGAGCACCTGTATACATCTTAGGTGATCCAACTGACACCAGTGGCTTGTGAGACCGGCCACCGCCCCTCGTCGGGGTCTCGACTGTATACACTAGTCTACTCCGGAGTATCGATGCCCTGTCTCGAAACTCCCACGACTAGGGACCACAATTAAGGATATCCATATAAACTACCCAACTCTCACGTATATGATCGCCATCATACTGTTGGTAGTAAAGCAAGATCCTAAGGGCTCTATCAAAGTGTAACATGTAATCAGTCACCTGAATATGTACACGACTGATAAAGGCAAACCAGATAGCATACTATCATTTCGAGTAAGACTGTCCTACCGGTATAGGTCCTCCGCAATCATTGCAATCACGTACCTGCGATCCAATAATTGACTATGAGGACACTATCACCAACAGGCACGTGAATCCTGTTGATGAGAATTCAATTCTATTATAATAGAGTCCCCAGTAAACCATCACGTGACCCTTGGTCACGTGTGAGCACGTGATGCCCCATTGGGGTTTCTTTCCCGAAATTTTATGAGGGAACGGGTCACATCAATGAAACACGGTTGACTAAGTTACATAGAGAGGGATATTTGAATCCATTCGAATATCAATATTATGCTACTTGTGAATCTTATCTCATGGGAAAGATGACAAAGACTCCGTTTACTGGACACGGAGTAAGAGCGAGCGAGCTCTTGGGACTCGTACACAGTGATGTATGCGGTCCAATATCTACACATGCAAGAGGTGGTCATTCCTACTTCATTACTTTTACGGATGATTTC
Source organism: Agapanthus africanus (assembly GCA_030015575.1). Taxonomy (NCBI): domain Eukaryota; kingdom Viridiplantae; phylum Streptophyta; class Magnoliopsida; order Asparagales; family Amaryllidaceae; genus Agapanthus; species Agapanthus africanus. Next base: position 480,263,447 of record CM057350.1, read on the forward strand.
TCTATGTATGGACACATCTTCTTGATGAAGCATAAATCCGAGGCCTTTGAGAAATTCCGGGAATACAAGAATGAAGTGGAAAACCAAACGGGCAAAAGTATCAAGACACTGAGATCTGATCGAGGTGGTGAATACTTAAGTGCTGAGTTTCTGGGATACTTAAAAGAGAATGGAATTCTCTCTCAGCTTACTCCTCCATACACACCACAACACAATGGTGCATCGGAAAGGCGGAATCGAACCCTATTGGATATGGTTCGTTCCATGATGAGTAAGGCTGAGTTACCGCGATCTTTCTGGGGTTATGCACTAGAATCAGCTGCATATCTTTTGAACAAGGTTCCAACCAAGACTGTGCCTACCACACCATATCAGATATGGAGTGGGAAGAAACCCTATCTTCAGTACTTGAAGATATGGGGATGTCCAGCTTTTGTTAAAAAGCAGCATGCGGACAAGCTTGAGGCACGCTCAGTACAGTGTAAGTTTGTGGGATATCCAAAGAACTCCAAGGGGTATTATTTCAATTACACAGAGGAACAAAAGGTTTTTGTTTCTTGTCATGCCCACTTCTTGGAAGCTGAATTTTTAGAAAATCAGAAGAGTGGGAGCGCAATAGAACTAGAAGAAATTCCAGAACCACAAGCTGTTACTGAAAGTATGGTAGAACTAGAAGTTTCAGAAGAAAGGGACATCCCAGCGCCTATCCGCAGAAGTAGTAGGCAGTCTCATCCGCCCGAGAGATACTACGGTTTTCTCATAGATGGGGATCGAGAGGATTGCATCATTGACAATGATGACCCTACTAGCTTCCAGCAAGCCATTCAGAGCGGCGACTCAGTAAGATGGCTGGATGCAATGCGGACCGAAATGGAGTCCATGTACACTAACAAAGTATGGACTTTGGACATTGCTCCAGATGGGGTAAAACCTGTAGGATGCAAATGGATCTTCAGAAGGAAGATTGGTGTAGATAGACATGTTAAAACCTATAAGGCTAGACTTGTTGCAAAGGGTTTTCGTCAAAGACCTGGTTTGGACTATGACGAAACCCTTTCTCCAGTGGCTATGCTCAAATCCATTTGGGTTCTTCTTGCTTTTGCTGCTTTCCACGATTATGAGATCTGGCAGATGGACGTAAAGACGGCGTTTCTAAATGGTAATTTGGAAGAGTGCGTCTATATGGATCAGCCAGAGGGATTCATTCAGAGTGGGAGCAGCGATAAAGTGTGCAAGTTTCTTAAGTCCATTTATGGACTAAAGCAGGCATCGTGGAGTTGGAATATCTGTTTTGATGATACTGTTAAAGAATTCAACTTTATCAAAAATCCAGATGAATCATGCATATATAGTAAGATTGTAGAGAGAACTGTAGTATTCCTCGTCTTGTACGTGGATGGCATTTTTTTAATAGGAAATGATATTCCTATGCTACAGTCAATCAAAGGATTCTTGTCACAGAAGTTCTCCATGAAGGACCTGGGTGATGCTTCCTACATTCTGGGGATCCAGATCTATCGTGATAGATCAAAGAGGATGTTGGGACTTTCGCAGTCCAGGTACATAGACACCATATTGAAAAGATTCAGTATGGATGATTCTAAGCGCGGTAACCTACCGGCTTGTCATGGAATCACCCTCTCCAAAGAGATGTCTCCCAAGACTGATTTAGAAAGGGCTCGCATGTCGATTATACCCTACGCTTCTGCGGTAGGCTCTATAATGTATGCGATGTTATGTACCAGACCAGATATAGCATACGCATTGAGCGTTGTAAGCCGGTATCAGGCAAATCCAGGGGAGAAGCACTGGATAGCAGTAAAGAACATTCTTAAGTACCTAAGGAGGACTAAGGAGATGTTCTTGGTGTATGGCGGAAAGGACCTCCAGATCGAGGCCTTTCCTGACTCCAGCTTCCAGAGTGACAAGGATGACTCCAAGTCCATGTTGGGTTATGTCTTTACCCTCAATGGAGGGACGGTATGTTGGAAGAGTTCCAAGCAGGACACCGTTGCTGACTCGACGATGGAAGCGGAGTACATAGCTGCTTGCGATGCCGCAAAAGAAGCTGTCTGGATGAAGAAGTTCCTCACAGAACTTCAGGTGGTTCCTACCAGTGTTGATCCAATACCTCTGTATTGCGACAACAACGGCGCTATAGCTTTAACGAAGGAACCCAGGCCCCATCAGAAGTCCAGACACATATTAAGGCGGTATCACCATATCAGGGAGATCGTAGATCGCCGGGAGATCGAGGTGAAGAGAGTAGATACGGAGAATAATACTGCTGATCCATTCACAAAGGCTATTCCTCAGACGCAGTTCGAGAGGCTATTCGAGATGATATGTCTGCGATATGCCAGTACATGGCCCTAGTGGAAGTGGGAGATTGTTAGTGTTTATGCCCTAGAGGCCATTATTGTATCATACTAGATTGTATATTACTTAATGGAAGCTTGGGATATTCACAGTTGTATTGACAGTCTTGCTAAAAATGGTAGTATGCTACTTGGTTTGTTTCTACTTTAATGTGTGCATATGTTTCTTTTAAGATATCGCTTATACATATTAGTAGAGCTCTTAGGATCTTTGCTTGATTACCAGCGTTGTGATGGCAGTAGCACTAGTGGGGACAGTTCCCGCCAAAAATTTCTGCGTAAAAGAGCCTAAGGTATCAAATGGCAGCGATACGCTTAAGAAAATGCGAACCAGTATCTTCCGGCCTGTATTTTGATAAACTTTCGAAAGATGAACTGTTAAATTCTGATGGTATTGGAAGCATCTCAAAAAACCCTTCGATTTGATATATTATGGGCCTCATAATTCATCCGGGATCAAAAGTTATGAGCAAATATGCTATGTACTGTTCCCTAATTAAAAATCAGGAATTACCTCAATAAGGTATCACGTGATCAATGGTCACGTGTTGACACGTGATAGTTAAAACAAAAATGAAAACAAATGACTGAAGAAAATACCTCAATGAGGTATCACGTGCTCACACGTGACCAATGGTCACGTGTTGACACGTGATGGTTAAAACTGAAGCGTAAATAAACGCTGAGAAAAGGACACAATTGGGGGTCACGTGCTCACACGTGACAGCACGTGACTGGCTTCGAAAGCCTTACAGTTTAATAGAATTAAATTCTAAAATCTTCTAAATCTTTCCAAATGGAAAAGGATTATGGGGACCGTTGGATTAAAGATCCATGGGTGATTAAATATCACCAATTTATGGAAAGATTTTAGACAAGGAAAGATTTCCCCTAAATCTCACCGAAAATAACAAACAGAATATCTTTGGATTTAGAATTCAGCGGTGAATAAAATTCATTGTGTGATCTAAAGGATCATATTAATTATGAAATCAATTAAAATCTTTCAATGAAAGATTCACAAAACAAATTGATTTTTTTCTTACTTCTATAAATAGGAGCCAAGAAAAGAAGAGAAGGGGGGCCTTTTGGAGAGAAAAACAGAGAGAGGAGAATTTAATTCTCAAGAGAGAAGAAAAGAAAGGAGAATTTAATTCTCAACAAAGAAAACCCTAGGTGAGAAAAGAAAGGGAATCAAAACTTCAAACATAGAATTTAATTCTCAAAATCTAAGAGTTTAACTCTTCTGCACAAAAGAACTTAGTTTTTCCTCTGGTTGAAGATCTGCAAAGAGCACATCTTCCCATAAGTTGAGAATTTAATTCTCATCGGGTTGAGATCCTGCTATGCGGATCCAAAACTTAGAGGGGGAATTGAGTTTTGAGAATTTAATTCTCCCGAAACAAAACTAGGGTTCAGCCCTATATGAGAATTTAATTCTCCTGAAAATATAGGAATTTAATTCCTTCAAGATGGACAGAACTAGGGTATAACCCTATATAAGAATTTAATTCTTTCATAATAGGAATTTAATTCCTCTAAAATCATGATTAGGGTTTAATCCTACAGAGAATTTAATTCTTAAAATAAAGAGACTTGAAAGATCTACATGCACATAAAGAATATTGGTCACGTGATGACACGTGACCCCAATCCGCAGTGATCAGAAAAGAAGGAATAAAACTAGGTCACGTGTCCCCACGTGACCCCTAAAAAGATCCCCAAAAATAAAAAGGAAACAGCTTTGAGGCAATGCCTCACGTGCTCCCACGTGACTCCCAAAACGCAGAAAGAAAAAGCAAAGGAAATGAAGGCTTTGGGCGCTCTCACGTGTTAACACGTGACCCCTTGGCAAACGCTTTAACAGTCAGCGCATAAATCCCCATCACGTGTCAACATGTGATGCTCAAAATAAAATAATAAAAAGTGTTTAACACTTAATTGCAGAATGAAGAAAAGGGATCTGGTCCCACTTTTGGGCGCTCTCACGTGTCCACACGTGACCCCTCTTTCTTTAGTGTTTAACACTAATTTGGGGATTATATTTCCAGTGTTTAACACTGATTGTTTCTAGTGTTTAACACTAATTCGAGAACTTTATACCCAGTGTTTAACACTAGAGTTTTCTAGTGTGTAACACTAATTTGACAACTTTATTTCCAGTGTTTAACATTGATTATCTTTTAGTGTTTAACACTAATTTGAAAGTTTATCTCCAATGTTCAATACTGAGGTTCTCCAGTGTTTAATACTACTTTTAGCCAAATTGGCTAATTTTCCAGAGGCAAAGCCTCCCATTCAAAATTGAGTAAAAATCAGAACTATAATGTCTACTGCTCAATCAAAGACAAAATGTTGTCAGAGCCCCCAAACCTCTGTTTAGCACTGCTGAATGATGAGGGGCTGAACCCAGACAAATGTCTAATGGCCCAAAGGGCCAATATTTCAAACATAATTGGACTTAGCCCAAACTGGCCATAAGTCCTCAAATCATCTTGAACTGAGCACATCTGCTCTTTCAACCAACTCATTGGTTAAGGACATCATAGTCCGTGAGTTTAAAGACCTCACAGTCAAGGTTAAGGATATCATAGTCTGTGAGTTTTAAGACCTCACAGTCAAGGTTAAGGACATCATAGTCCATGAGTTTTAAGACCTCACAGTCAAGGTTAAGGACATCATAGTCCATGAGCTTAAGGACCCCACAGTCCGATGTTAGTTTTAAGACATCACGGTTAAGGTTAAGGACATCATAGTCCGTGGGCTTAAGGACCAGACATCACGGTCGAGGTTAAGGACATCATAGTCCGTGGGCTTAAGGACCCTACAGTCCAATGTTAGTTTTAAGACATCACGGTCAAGGTTAAGGACGTCATAGTCGGTGAAATGTATGGTTGTCGGGACCCATCACCTCTCTGAAGACGTTGAAGGATTACAATGACAAATATCAGAGGAGTTCAGAGATGATTTGAGGACTTATGGCCAGTTTGGGCTAAGTCCAATTATGTTTGAAATATTGGCCCTTTGGGCCATTAGACATTTGTCTGGGTTCAGCCCCTCATCATTCAGCAGCGCTAAACAGAAGTTTGGGGGCTCTGACAACATTTTGTCTTTCATTGAGCAGTAGACATTATAGTTCTGATTTTTACTCAATTTTGAATGGGAGGCTTTGCCTCTTGAAAATTAGCCAATTTGGCTAAACGTAGTATTAAACACCGGAGAACCTCAGTATTGAACATTGGAGATAAACTCTCAAATTAGTGTTAAACACTAAATGATAATCAGTGTTAAATACTGGAAATAAAGTTGTCAAATTAGTGTTACACACTAGAAAACACCGGTGTTAAACACTGGGTATAAAGTTCTCGAATTAGTGTTAAACACTAGAAACAATCGGTGTTAAACACTGGAAATATAATCCCCAAATTAGTGTTAAACACTACAGAAAGAGGGGTCACATGTGGACACGTGAGAGCGCCCAAAAGTGGGACCAGATCCCTTTTCTTCGTTCTGCAATTAAGTGTTAAACACTTTTTATTATTTTATTTTGAGCATCACGTGTTGACACGTGATGCGGATTTATGCGCTGACTGTTAAAGCGTTTGCCAAGGGGTCACATGTTAACACGTGAGAGTGCCCAAAGCCTTCATTTCCTTTACTTTTTCTTTTTATGTTTTGGGAGTCACGTGGGAGCACGTGAGGCATTGCCTCAAAGCTGTTTCCTTTTTATTTTTGGGGATCTTTTTAGGGGTCACGTGGGGACACGTGACCTAGTTTTATTCCTTCTTTTCTGATCACTGCGGATTGGGGTCACGTGTCATCACGTGACCAATATTCTTTATGTGCATGTAGATCTTTCAAGTCTCTTTATTTTAAGAATTAAATTCTCTGTAGGATTAAACCCTAATCATGATTTTGGAGGAATTAAATTCCTATTATGAAAGAATTAAATTCTTATATAGGGTTGAACCCTAGTTCTGTCCATCTTGAAGGAATTAAATTCCTATATTTTCAGGAGAATTAAATTCTCATATAGGGCTGAACCCTAGTTTTGTTTCGGGAGAATTAAATTCTCTATACTCAATTCCCCCTCTAAGTTTTGGATCCGCATGGCAGGATCTCAACCCCATGAGAATTAAATTCTCAACTTATGGGGAGATGTGCTCTTTGCAGATCTTCAACCAGAGGAAGAACTAAGTTCTTTTGTGCAGAGGAGTTAAACTCTTAGATTTTGAGAATTAAATTCTCTGTTTGAAGTTTTGATTCCCTTTCTTTTCTCACCTAGGGTTTTCTTTGTTGAGAATTAAATTCTCCTTTCTTTTCTTCTCTCTTGAGAATTAAATTCTCCTCTCTCTGTTTTTCTCTCCAAAAGGCCCCCCTTCTCTTCTTTTCTTGGCTCCTATTTATAGAAGAAAGAAAAGAATCAATTTTTTTGTGAATCTTTCATTGAAAGATTTTAATTGATTTCATAATTAATATGATCCTTTAGATCACACAATGAATTTTATTCACCGTTGGATTCTAAATCCAAAGATATTCTGTTTGTTATTTTCGGTGAGATTTAGGGGAAATCTTTCCTTGTCTAAAATCTTTCCATAAATTGGTGATATTTAATCACCTTTGGATCTTTAATCCAACGGTCCCCATAATCCTTTTCCATTTGGAAAGATTTAGATGCTTTTAGAATTTAATTCTATTAAACTGTAAGTCTTTCGAAACCAGTCATGTGCTGTCACGTGTGAGCACGTGACCCCCAATTGAGTCCTTTTCTCAGCGTTTATTTACGCTTCAGTTTTAACCATCACGTGTCAACACGTGACCATTGGTCACGTGTGAGCACGTGATACCTCATTGAGGTATTTTCTTCAGCCATTTATTTTTATTTTTGTTTTAACTATCACGTGTCAACACGTGACCATTGATCACGTGCGAGCACGTAATACCTCATTGAGGTAATTCCTGATTTTTAATCGGGGAACAGTGCATAGCATATTTGCTCATAACTTTTGATCCCGGATGAATTATAAGGCCCATAATATATCAAATTGAAGGGTTTTTTGAGATGCTTCCAATACCATCAGAATTTAACAGTTGCTCTTTCGGGAGTTTATCAAAATACAGGCCGGAAGATACTGGTTTGCATTTTCTTAAGCGTATCCCTACCATTCGATACCTTAGGCTCTTTTGCGCAGAAATTTTTGGCGAGAACAAATGCCCCAACTATTTTGCCCACGTAAGTATATACGCGGGTGAAGTAGTGCAGAGTAATGCATACCGTATGACCAGTTTCGGGTTGGTATATAACTTTCAGAATCTTGATCTGAGAAGATAACGAGCGGACACAAGCGTCGTCATTTATCATTGACTCAAATCTCGACTCTTAAGAGATATAGTTCCAAACTCTCAACTCCATGAGCCGCACCCTTCTATTTTTTTATCTCTTACTCTGACGTGAAGTAGTTTATACGCTCATGAGTAAGTTCTCCATTTCAGTGGCATGTAGCTTTGGCTAGTGTGGCTCATAGATGGTCCATATTGACCTCTTTGCAGGACCGTGATGGCTAAGGAGACAGGGGTAGGATCTGCCATCTAAGACTTTTCAACTTTACGAGCCGTTAGGGTCTCATAAAAACTTTTCTCCCTACGAGTCGTGAGGATCTCGTAGGTGTCAGTTCTCCTTAAGAATCGTGAGGATTCTTAAGCGGGTTTTCCCTTGAAAGTCGTAAGGATCTCTCAAGAGAATTTGCTTCCTTACGGGTCGTGAGAACCCGCAAGTGCTGGGTGCGGTTGCTCTTATCCGTATTTCACGGGGTCAGGGGTTGATTTGGGATGTTTTCCAGGGTACCGTAGTTTAAAGACATCACGGTCAAGGTTAAGGACATCATAGTCCGTGGGTTTAAGGATTCCACAGTCCAATGTTAGTTTTAAGACTTTACGGTCAAGGTTAAGGACATCATAGTCCGTGGATTTAAGGACTCCACAGTCCAATGTTAGTTTTAAGACATCACGGTCAAGGTTAAGGACATCATAGTCCGTGGATTTAAGGACTCCACAGTCCGATATTAGTTTTAAGACATCACGGTCAAGGTTAAGGACCTCATAGTTCATGGATTTAAGGACTCCACAGTCCAATGTTAGTTTTAAGACATCACGGTCAAGGTTAAGGACATCATAGTCCATGGATTTAAGGACTCCACAGTCCGATATTAGTTTTAAGACATCACGGTCAAGGTTAAGGACATCATAGTCCGTGGATTTAAGGACTCCACAGTCCGATATTAGTTTTAAGACATCACGGTCAAGGTTAAGGACATCATAGTCCGTGGATTCAAGGACTCCACAGTCCGATGTTAGTTTTAAGACATCACGGTCAAGGTTAAGGACATCATAGTCCGTGGATTTAAGGACTCCACAGTCCGATGTTAGTGTTAAGACATCACGGTCAAGGACTCCACATCCCGATGTTAGTTTTAAGACATCACGGTCAAGGTTAAGGACATCATAATCCGTGGATTTAAGGATTCCACAGTCCGATGTTAGTTTTAAGACATCGCGGTCAAGGTTAAGGACATCATAGTCCGTGGATTTAAGGACTCCACAGTCCGATGTTAGTTTTAAGACATCGCAGTCAAGGTTAAGGACATCATAGTCCGTGGATTTAAGGACTCCACAGTCCGATGTTAGTTTTAAGACATCACGGTCAAGGTTAAGGACCTCATAGTCCTTGGATTTAAGGACTCCACAGTCCGATGTTAGTTTTAAGACATCACGGTCAAGGTTAAGGACCTCATAGTCCGTGGATTTAAGGACTCCACAGTCCAATATTAGTTTTAAGACATCACGGTCAAGGTTAAGGACATCATAGTCCGTGGATTTAAGGACTCCACAGTCCGATGTTAGTTTTAAGACATCACGGTCAAGGTTAAGGACATCATAGTCCGTGGATTTAAGGACTCCACAGTCCGATATTAGTTTTAAGACATCACGGTCAAGGTTAAGGACATCATAGTCCGTGGATTCAAGGACTCCACAGTCCGATGTTAATTTTAAGACATCACGGTCAAGGTTAAGGACATCATAGTCCGTGGATTTAAGGACTCCACAGTCCGATGTTAGTTTTAAGACATCACGGTCAAGGACTCCACAGTCCGATGTTAGTTTTAAGACATCACGGTCAAGGTTAAGGACATCATAGTCCGTGGATTTAAGGACTCAACAGTCCGATATTAGTTTTAAGACATCGCGGTCAGGGTTAAGGACATCATAGTCCGTGGATTTAAGGACTCCACGGTCCGATGTTAGTTTTAAGACATCGCGGTCAAGGTTAAGGACATCATAGTCCATGGATTTAAGGACTCCACAGTCCGATGTTAGTTTTAAGACATCACGGTCAAGGTTAAGGACATCATAGTCCGTGGATTTAAGGACTCCACAGTCCGATGTTAGTTTTAAGACATCACGGTCAAGGTTAAAGACATCATAGTCCGTGGATTTAAGGACTCCACAGTCCGATGTTAGTTTTAAGACATCACGGTCAAGGTTAAGGACATCATAGTCCGTGGATTTAAGGACTCCACAGTCCACGAAACGTGAGGTTACTGGGACCCGTCACCTCTTTGAAGACGTTGAGGAATTACAACGCCAAATATCAAAGGAGCGAAGAAATGTACCCTTTAACCAAGGTAAAATCAGTCTAGAATCATCATGGTTGATCGTTAGTTTTAAGACATTACGGTCGAGGTTAAGGACATCATAGTCCATGGATTTTAAGGACTCCACAGTCCAATGTTCGCTCTGGATGCTTCACACGGGTTCACTGCCGTGCTCTGCGAGGACCAGGCTCCGCTCTGGACGTTTTCCGCAGGGTCAAAGAGTGACGTTATCCGCGTTCCACGTGATCAGGAATTTTGCGCAAGATGCTTCACACGGGTTCACTGCCGTGTTCGGCGAGGACTAGGCTCCGCTCTGGATACTTCACACGGGTTCACTGCCGTGCTCTGCGAGGACCAGGATCCGCTCTGGACGTTTCCCACGGGGTCAAAGAGTGACGTTATCCGTGTTCCACGTGACCAGGAATTTTGCACTAGATGCTTCACACGGGTTCACTGCCGTGTTCGGCGAGGACTAGGCTCCGCTCTGGATGCTTTACACGGGTTCACTGCCGTGCTCTGCGAGGACCAGGATCCGCTCTGGACGTTTTCCACGGGGTCAAAGAGTGACGTTATCCGCGTTCCACGTGACCAGGAATTTTGCTCTAGATTCTTCACACGGGTTCGCTGCCGTGTTCGGCGAGGACTAGGCTCCGCTCTGGATGCTTCACATGGGTTCACTGTCGTGCTCTGCGAGGACCAGAATCCGCTCTGGACATTTTCCACGGGGTCAAAGGGTGACGTTATCCGCGTTCCGCGTGACCAGGAATTTTGCTCTGGATGCTTCCCATGGGTTCACTGCCGTGTTCGGCGAGGACCAGGCTCCGCTCTGGGCGTTTTCCACGGGGTCAAAGAGTGACGTTATCCGCGTTCCACGTGACCACGAATTTTGCACTAGATGCTTCACACGGGTTCACTGCCGCGTTAGGCGAGGTCTAGGCTCCGCTCTGGACGTTTTCCACGGGGTCAAAGAGTGACGTTTTCCGCGTTCCACGTGACCAGGAATTTTGCTCTGGATGCTTCCCAAGGGTTCACTGCCGTGTTCGGCGAGGACCAGGCTCCGCTCTGGATGCTTCGTACGGGTTCACTGCCGTGCTCTGCGAGGACCAGGATCCACTCTGGACGTTTTCCACGGGGTCAAAGAGTGACGTTATCCGCATTCCACGTGACCAGGAATTTTGCTCTGGATGCTTCCCACGGGTTCACTGCCGTGTTCGGGGAGGACCAGGCTCCACTCTGGATGCTTCGCACGGGTTCACTGCCGTGCTCTGCGAGGACCAGGATCCGCTCTGGACGTTTTCCACAGGGTCAAAGAGTGACGTTATCCGCGTTCCACGTGACCAGGAATTTTGCTCTAGATGCTTCACACGGGTTCACTGCCGTGTTCGGCGAGGACTAGGCTCCGCTCTGGATGCTTCACACGGGTTCACTGCCGTGCTTTGGGAGGACCAGGATCCGCTCTGGACGTTTTCCACGGGGTCAAAGAGTGACGTTATCCGCGTTCCACGTGACCAGGAATTTTGCTGATTATATCCGCATTTCATGGAGTGGAGATTTGACTCTCGGTGATCTGTATATCGCCGAGCCATGGAACTGGGAGTTGCCGCTATTCCGCTTTGCTAGATGCTGTGTCCGTTGTGACGAGACGAGTGTTGAGATGATCTCTGGGCTATTTGTGGCCCTTCGAGATTTGGCTTCTTCTTTTGATGAAACCTGGGGAGGAGGAGTATGATCCTTTTTCGTTTGCGTCCTGGATTGTATACAGGGGTTGATGTAACATCACCTGTAGGGCATAAATTTCATTTTTATTTTATTTCTTTTCCCGCGATGCTCTATCATTTCAGCTTTTATATCGCGAAGGTCACGATTGCCCAATCATTTTGGCTATTTTTCGCGGTGCCCAATCATTTCGGCTGTTTCTTTTTCACTCGCTGCTTTTTATTGCGAGTTGCCCCATCATTTCGGCTATTTTGCATGCATACATTTTTACTTGCTGATTTCGTTGCAAGTTACCCCATCATTTCGGCTATTTCATATGTATTTTTGGCTCGCTGATTTTTCTTATCGCGAGTGTGAAACTTGGAATCTGACGCCAATCTTAGCATCAGCATCGCTACAACTGGAATATTGCCAGGAGCGAATCATCATTTGCCATGAAAGGACTTGGAATTTGATACCGGTTTAGGCATCAGCATCGCTACAACTGAGATATTGCCAGGAGCGAATCATCATTTGCCTCTGTCGATGTTGAACAAAGGTGGCTTAGTAAACAGGGTTAAGATCCTGTCGACTAAGGCTTTTGAGTTCATGAGCCGTAAGGGTCTCACAAAGGTATTTCTCCCTGCGAGTCGTGAGGATCTCGTAGGTGTGTTTTCTCCTTAGGAATCGTGAGGATTCCTAAGTGTATATTCCCCTGTAAGTCGTAAGGATCTTACAAAAGGGTTTTCTCCTTATAAGTCGAGAGGACTTATAAGGGTTGTTCACCATATGGACATATCCCTAGTCACGGGTGGGACTTTGTTAGGGAAATGTTTATTTGCTCCCGTGGATTATATACAGGGGTCAATATTGAACCGCTTGTAGGGCCAAATCGAAGGTTATGGGGGGTTTGCTTAAGAACAGGTTCAGGTCTCTGTAACTTAAGACTTTCAAATCTTATGAGCCGTGAGGGTCCCATAAGAGAGTTCTCCTTACGAGTCGTGAGGATCTCGCAAGTGTAATTTCTCCTTAGGAATCGTGAGGGTTCCTAAAGGTGTTGCTCCCTTGTGAGTCGTAAGGATCTCACGCAGGTGGTTTCTCCTCACAAGATCGTGAGGACCTGTAAGTGTTTTTAACGAGGTTGCGCCCTTTTGGGTTTTCACAAATACTCGCCGGTAGTCCTGCTGTTTTTACTCACGGAGCCCTTTCGGGTTTTCATCCATGCCCATTTTGCTTATGGACATACCGTTTTTTTATTCTTTTTTTTTAATCACGTCAGCCTGAGAATGCTGCGGTAGTAGTTTAAAGACATTTCGGTCATTTGCAAGTTTTAGGACATTGCGGTCCAATGCCAGTTTTAGGACATAGCGGTCCACCGTCGCCGTATTTGAGGCGAATCTCTAGTTTATTGACTTTTCGGTCTGGCGTCGCCGTATTTGAGGCAAATTTCTAGTTTACTGACTTTTCGGTCTATCGTCGCCGTATTTGAGGCGAATTTCTACTTTACTGACTTTTCGGTCTATGGGGCTTTCCCTATGAATGAGCATGATGCCCCCGGCGTGTCCACCTTTTAGGAGCATGAGGCTGTGGCGGGCTCACCTTCCAGTTTTCGGACAACGCGAACTTGCCCTGTTGGTAGTCGCCATTCACTTGACTAACGACCAGTTGGGAGTCTCCGTATATGAGGAGGTTTTCAATTCCCATGTCGATGGCGATCTCGAGGCCTGCTATCAAAGCTTCGTATTCGGCCTCATTGTTCGTCCTCGGCTCTGTTAAGGAGAAGGCGAATTGCATTATCCCTCCTTGTGGGGTCATAAAGATAAGGCCCACTCCCGATTTGATTATCGGCGTGCTTTGTTTGCGCTTTTTCATGGAGGATGCTCCATCGAAAAAAAACCTCCCATCAGGTACCACTTCCTTCGCTCGTGTCGTACGCATGTTCGTCTGGAAGTTCGCAATTCAAAGGAGAATCGGCCGGTATTGGATGTTCAGCAAGAAAATCGGCGATGTCCTGGTGTTCCCCTCCGAAAGACGGCGCACAAGACTGCGATGTCCTGACGCTGAGATTCGGGGCAGATGCTATTTGTTTTATCCGTCCACCTTTCCGAAGATGCCAAGTTGATTTATGGCACCGTGTATCGGAGGTTTAGACGGATGCGGCCGATGTAGCAGACTTCGTCAGATTCCCCCTAACTCGAGGGGTTTTTTGATTGTGGGGACGCTCTTCCCTGCAGGCGCAAGCCCCTCCAGTTAATTACGCTACCGCATCGCGGTAACAACTTTCTCCTTCTCCAGAATTTCACTTCGTGTCGTGGGTGTTTGTTTTGTTTGTGGTTGCCCGTGGATTGTATACGGAGACTAATTTATGTTGTCGCCCGTAGGACGTGGATTAGTCCAAATCCGTATTTACTTAGATTTGGGTTTGGGGTTTTGGTTTAAGGATGCGTTAGCTATATTTGAGGCTAAGATCAACTTAAACATTTGTTAAGGATACGTTAGTCTAATTTGGGACTAAGATCAACTTAACGGGATCGTTTAGATCCAACAAGAGAGTAATTGGCTCTATTGTTCCAGTTTAGGGACATAGTGGTCCATCAAATGTATGGCCGTCGGAACCCATCACCTCTCTGACGACGTTGAAGGATTACAACGACAGATGTCAGAGGAGTTCAGAGATGTACCCTTGAACCAAAGCTGATTTGGAGTTTTATAGTCCATTTGAATGTTTAAGGATACGTAGCCGTATTTGGGGCTAAGATCAACTTAAACGGGACCGCTTAGGTCCGGCAAAAGAGCGTTTGGAGGCTCTATTATGCCAGTTTAGGGACGTAGTAGTCCGTGTTCCAGTTTAGGGATGTGGTGGTCCATATTCCAGTTTAGGGACATAGTGGTCTATCGCCAGTTTAAGGACGTAGTGGTCCGTCATTAGTTTAAGGACATTTCGGTCCATCGCCAGTTTAGGGACGTGGTGGTCCATCATTAGTTTAGGGACGTTTCGGTTCGTCACCAGTTTAGGGACGTGGTGGTCCATCATTAGTTTAAGGATGTTTCGGTCCATCGTTAGTTTAAGGATGTTTCGGTCCGTCGCCAGTTTAGGGACGTGATGGTCCATCATTAGTTTAAGGACGTTTCGGTCCATCGCCAGTTTAGGGACGTGGTGGTCCATCATTCCCGTTTTGGGGACAAATGTTAGTTTAAGGACGCGTTAGTCCATGAGTTTAAGGACCCCACAGTCCGTATTAATGTGTGGTTGTCGGGACCCGTCACCTCTCTGACGTCGTTGAAGGATTACAACGATGGATGTCAGAGGAGTTCGGAGATGTACCATCGAACCGGATATAAATTAATTTATGAGAACAGCTGTGCTCAGTCAATTTAATTTGAGGACTTACGGTCAAAATTGGGCTAAGTCCAGTTGAAAATGTTCAACATTTTTATTTGTTTTTGGTCTATTAGACCTGTGTTAGGGCTTTGGCCACACTTAAATAATGCATTGCATTACTTCTATTTTTTTTATTTGGGCTCTGCCCATAAAAGATGCAGAGCATCAATTTCACTTGGGCTCTGCCCCCTTTTTATTGCTTTGCAATTTATTTTGGCCTGCTAGGTCTTTTTTTGATTTGGGCCTGGCCCTTTAAGAAATGCCTTGCGTTTGTCAGGCGCTTTGCGCCAATCAGAGAGCGCAAGCGCTTGTAGTGTTGACACGTATCGCGCAAGCGCAGTGCGCTGCGCTAGTGCGTTGCGCCAGTACGCTGCGCTGCTGACACGTGGCGCACTCTGGTGAGTTGCGCCAATTACAGAGAGCAAAGCTATATTTCAAAAGCGCGTAGCGCAAGTTGTTCTGTAGCTGACACGTGGCGCTCTCCCAAGAGCGCAACAGCGCAGTTTGGAAGTGCAAAGCACTAAGAATCTTTTAGATTCAAGAACAGAAGTGCAAAGCACTATTTGATTTCTTGATCTAAATTAGATCAAAGAAAAGACAAGTTTTTCTTGTTTTTCTTATCTCAAAGAACCAAAGATTCATAAAAGTGCAAAGCACTATTTTATTATTATTATTTTTTTATTTTTATTAAAGATCATTAATCTTGTTTTTTTTTAGATCTATGATCTGTTCATAAGAGAACTTTCTTTTTTTTCTAAAGGTTTTTACCTTTTTGTTCTCGAGGAGTTCTTCAGAGTTCTCTTTCTCTTCTTTTTTTTTAGAAAATGTTGATGCCTTTGAATTGAGGCCTAGGGTCCTTTTTATAGTGCCCATAAATTAGTTAATTTTGTTAAAGAGATCTTTCTCTGAGTGATTTGGGGAATTTTCCCCACCGTTGGATCTTTGATCCAAGGGCTTCTGTTTTACAGAAGAAAATCTTCTTGTTTTAACAAGAACAGAAAGATTTCTTTAAAATCTTTATTCTGTTTGGCGTAAATTCCCCAGCGCGTGACACGTGTCGCGCAGCGCAACTGCGCTAGCGCATCTGCGCTGACACGTGTCGCGCAGCGCAAAGCGCAGCGCAACCGTGCTAGCGCATCTGCGCTGACACGTGTCGCGCAGCGCAGTGCTTGCGCAACTGAAGCGTTGCTTCCTTTATTAAAGTTTAAATTTTCCAAGCAGAGCTTTGCTCTGATTGGAGGAAGATGAAGCGTTGCTTCATCTCTCGCCTCGGAATTTGAACAGAGCTTTACTCTGATTGGGGTAAACAAGGGTGTTGGCAAGCACCCTGGCATCTTCTAACTTGGCCTCGGTGGCCTTGTTGGACCCCCTCAAGACTCGGACGACCTCTTGACAGTTGGCGATCTCCCGATCCCCGGCCGCCGTCCGGTCTTCAAGGGCGGCGACCCTCTCCTTCGCCGATTGCAGCTCCAACCTTGAGCTCTCCTCCCGCGAGGAGGACTCACCCGCGATCTGCATCACCGGGAAAATTTCCTCGTCCTCCATGCTGACAACGAGGGCGCGGTGCTGGAGGACCTGAAGAAAACAAAAGGAGGGGTTAAAAAGAAAAGGGGAGCACCCAATCTTGCGAACAAAAAGTACCTAATAAAAACCCGAGTGGGGGGAGAACACTGACCTCCACGGCCTCCTAGGCTATAGCCGCCGTTTGGGCCCTGAAGGTTCCCCGAGGGATTTTGCCCCCGGCCGACCTTTCCATTTCCGAGAGCGGCTGTCGATCATCTTCGGCATCGAAGTCGACGATCTAGCCCGATCATTTGTTCGACGAAACCATTACTAGAGTCCGGGATCCGATGATCGCAGCGGAGGTACGTCAACGCGGAGCTATGGAGGTGGAGGACTGGATCTACAAAGGTTGTATTTCCGTTCACATAGTTAAGTTGTTAACTAGTTGCATGTTTCGCCTAATCTCTAGTCAACGATCGCATTAGGGTTTCTCGACACCGGAAATTTTTGAATTTGGCTTGGTTGATGCCTTGTGAGACCTCCTTAGTGTGCCAGGAACCCTACAGTTGTATCAGAGCTACTAGGCATTGGATGTCGACTTATGGGGGGTTCTCACTGTGTGACAGTATGGCGACGCATAGGCTCTTACCCCCAGGGTGTCCCGAGACCGGAAGGTGTTCCGGCGGGTTGTAGTCCTCACGAGGGGGCATGCGTAAAAAGTAGCGGCTGAGGGACCCGTTGGTGCCACGGCGACCCTATTGGATGGGGTGGCTACCTGACCTACAGCGGTATCAGAGCCTAGCTAGAGCCTTAGGCGATACGTAGACGGAGTTAGAAGTCCGATCGAACCGAAACCCTAATCTCAAATCGCTCTCTGTACAATTTTTGAAATCGGGGATTTTGGCTAATTAAAAATATTCAGAAAACTCAGCCGGAGTTTCTAAGAATTACTGTACAAAACAGGACTTCTAAATCGATCAAATAGCCGTGGAACCGCGGCAATAGTGTGGCTAATGCGGCGGTTCCGCGGCCGTACGGTCGTTTCTTTCATTAGTTTTTGCACAGTAATTCCTATTTTGTAGTGCTAGTTTTCCTGGGAATTTTTAATCTGAACTCAAGAGTTGAGTTTTCTGGGTTGTATTGGGGGTTCGGAGATTCGATCGGACTGTCTAATTTTGTCTGTGTTTTTTCCGGGTATTTTTAGAATATGTTAAAAAGTTCGACCGGATATAAATACCCAATTTTTCCCCTACCGGGAAATTTCCAATTGTTGGATTTTTCCGTAGTTTAATGACGTTCTGAGTAGTGTAAGTAACGCGATGGTCCCTCTAGAAGATAACAAACCTTAACTCGATTATGTGACCGTCTTGAACTGCCCTTTGAACCTTAGGGTTTGGGGCAGTACGGCGTGACACATGTGAGGTGTTGGCTTGACCCTTCTACGGCTGGACCGTTGGTACTGAGGCATGAAGTGAATGTCTTTGAATTTATTTCATGTGTTGAGCTGTTTTGGGAAAACTTGGGTGTTTGAATGTTCGATTGGAAAGTTTAACATTTTCTATTTATCTGGAATGGGATACAATATTTGGAATTCACAAGTAGTTATGAGATAACTGAATGAATGTTATAAATCTAGCGGTTTAGTCTCACTTGATCGGTTGCCACGGAATTTTGATGTCATCAAAAGTCCGTCGCAATCACGTAGCGTACGCGGATACTCGCCGGGTAAATTTAATAGACAGCTACACCCCATAGCTCCGACCAAGTGACTGTAAGAGAACCCCGTCGCCGAAAGCATCCGTTCGGGTGCTCGCGGCAGCGGTGTTCCGCCTTGGTGCACTTCGTCGACAGTATCGGGGGTGCAGCCGTCTACTGAAGTTTGCGACGAGCATTCGATCAAAATGGCGGGAATCTTGTTGAATTGCCCGACTTGATATTGAAAAGAGTTTTCGATAATGAGACTAAAATGCGGGGTTTATAATTGTTAGGCATGCGATATCTAAGGAATTCATTTGATTAGGCATGCGATGTCTAAGGTGGTTGCGGATTCCAACTGTTATAGTTTTACACTTTCTTTTCTGCGACCGTAAGTGTAATATGTGATATCGCCGGTTTCGTTGCTATATGTCAACGACAATTGGGATGCGCATATTTACTTACGTTAATGACATGTGATGTTATGTGTTGCTGGATATGTTATATTGGATCGTCGTGTTTGAATAGCCGGGGGGTTTTTATGTGAGATGAGTGTTTTTCATTTTCATTCATGTAAAAACTTGTATGTAATATTCTTTTATTGGGGCACTTCCAGGTTGCGGAAGATGTCACCTTTTGTATATTATTTACTTTTCCTCACTAGGATAGACCCAAGGAGGAGGGCACAAGTAACCAGGTTCTGGAGTCCAGTGGGAGACCAACTCGAGGAATCGAGTCCGGGTCTCCTAACTCTAGAATTGGTAGGGTTGCTTGCCGCTCTCGTAGGGGTCTAGGGGTGTGGGTTTGGCTATTCATCGTGACCGTGGAATCCGTGTTTTATACTGGCTCGTATTGAAAACACGGACGTCCTAGTATATCCAATGTTTCATATGATTCTTCTGCTGTGATATCTGTGATGTGATCATTTGATATGTTCTGTGATAAATACTGTATATAGTATATATGATATATTATATAGACGTTACTTATGTTTTACACCCGCGCTAGCCCTGCCCGCTCTGCCGTTAGTTACCTAACCTAACGGTGCACGAGGGAACATCGAGGCGAATGCGGATGGCAAAAGTGTATGTCGTATTTATCTGTGATGTTTAGGTAACTTAAATGATGGGACTTCATTAATATGATTAATGAAAGTAAAAGAAACCTAAAGATGTTGTAGAATCGAATTTCAAAAATAAAACAGGTAGCTACAGTTCTTGCTTTGCACAGCGGTATATATGATATATCCTCCACCTTATTCGATGAGGAAAGGGCCGACGATCCTTTCACCGGGAGTGACCCCTTTAGCAATAACTGGCAGATGCTACACACTCGGTTTGTTTTTTGATAGCTTCTATAGTTTCTGCTTTGCACAGTGATATATATGATACGTCCCGCACCTCATTCGACGAGGAAAGGGCCGACGATCCCTTCACCGGGAGTGACCCCTTTAGCAAAACTAGAAAAGCCTAAAAAACACTCCATTTTAAAATCATTTGATTCTACAACGATATCAAGTTCATTACGCAATAGGTTTTTCGAAAAACCTGTCGTAGCCCTCCGTCATTTCAGATAAGTACTAGTTAGTATTCGTGCTGCGGTAGTTTGGCATTCGTCAAGGCGTAGTGTGCGGTAGCTAACTAGTATTTATCTGCTTATGCATATGATGCAGATTGGATTAGGGTATTCGTACGGCGTTGTTTGGCATTCGTCAAGGGTCATGCGTGTGGGTTTAATTCAATCAAGAAATGTACGGGTTGAACTTGACTAGTGGACTATGGGTTGTTTGGCATTCGTCAAGGTCATAGAACGCTAGGGGCAAAATTATCGGGAATTTCAAGTGTTGAAATTTGCAATGAGATTGCATACCTTATATGAGATAGTTGGATCCCGATACCCACTGCGAGTAATTGTTACTCCTGGGAGAGTTTTACACATTACAATTAGCCGATCAAGTAGGTGTCTAGAAAAGTGTTAACGAGGTTACGCCTCTGGGAAAACGAGGTTTACATTAATTAGGTTCTTGCGAAAGCACGGGGGACCTCCCTCAAAGTACCGACACTGGCCTGGCTGAAAGATTGGCGAACTTGTAGCGTGTAATTAATCCTGGCTAGTCTTTCCTTTTAGGGTTTGAAGGAAGATTTGATAAAAACAGTGGGAGCCATCCTGATTAGATAAAATAATAACCAATCTATTCTTGCAAGAGCGCACGCTGAGTGTTTTCTTCTCTCTCTCTCCAGGTAGCGACCATATCACACCTTAATCAAGATAATAATACGGATTATTGACCAAACCCGCTTGTTATACTGAGCTGGGGAACGTTGGTCCCGCTCCAACTTATAATTGTTATAAGACAGATCAGGAAATTGGGGATTACCAGAATTTCCGTGCCGCCCAAACGAAGAAAATGCATACTGATGCATCATCTTCGGGTGTGTTCATTATATAGAACTGTTTCTCAGTATCCTTTACGTCCTGGGTATATGATGCCGGATCAGGATCCCAGATATGTAATCTGTTACATAGGGCTACAGATAGGTAGAGAACTGAGAACGGGTGATAAGTTTCATGAGACAGAAAACGGGGCAAGTGTTGCAGCCAAGTCTGTTGGTCACTGTCATCCTGTATTCCAAATACATTGATTCTGAACGAATGTTATTAGATACCGAACCTGATATACAAAATCATATCAGTCTCTTTATTATTAAAGAAATGATAAAATTTTGTATTGTTGGATAATGTTTTGAACATTTCCTATATCAAAAGTTGATCGGTTCAGGCACGTTATCTAAAAGCATTGATGTTCTAAATCAAACTACAGTTCTTAGTATACGCAACACACACAAGAGGAAGAGTTCAGAAATGAACGAATCCTTCATGAGGCATTGTAGACTAGGTCATATCAATGTGGCCCGACTAGCTTGAGTTACATAAAGATGCATATTTAAATCAGTTTGAATTTACATCTTGTGAAACTTGCCAGTCATGTCACAAAGATAAGATGACCATAGCTCCGTTTACTGGAGACAGAGAAAGAGTTAGTAAACTCTTGGGATTGATACATGTGGATGTATGTAAGGTCCCCAGTCTACACATGCCAAGACCGGTTCTTTGTACTTCATTACATTCTCTGATGATCTCTCAAGATTCAGTCATATGTTCCTGTTGAAACACAAGTCCGAACCTTTTGAGATATTCACAGAATATAAGTTAGAAGTAGAGAACCAATACGGGTATAAATATTATGTCCTTTGATGAGATCAAGGAGGAGAATACTTGTGCATAGAATTCCTGGACTATTCTAAAGGAGAATAAGATTCTCTCTCAGCATTACTCCTCCGTATACACCATAGCACGATGGTATATCGGGGCGGACCAATCACACCCTATATGATAAGATGTGCTCTATGATGAGTACTACTGAGTTTCCTATTTCCTTTTTGGGAGTTATGCACTTATGAAGTTGCATACCTATTGAATAGCGTTCAAATCAAATCAGTTGCCTACCACTTCATATGTGATATGGAAAGGGAAGAGCCCATATCTTAAGTTAGTTAAGATTTGGGGTTGTCCGGCCTATGTCTAAAAGAAAAAATCCGGACAAGCTCGAGGCAAGGTCTGTTATGTAGAACTGGAAAGGTTCCAGCTATACAAACTACAGCAGATGATTTGATAGAACTAAAGGATTCAATAGTCCCCGGCGAACCTCAGCCTCTCCGCCGATCTAGTAGGTTCCTCACCCACCTGAGAGATACTTCGGTTTCTCTATGACAGTGGGAGCGAGGATTGCATCATGAGATGATGACCCAACTAGTTTCGAGCAGGCCATCGAGAGTAGGGACTCTGTAAGAATGGCTGGATGCTTAGCGATCTGAGATGGAATCCATGTACTCCAACAAAGTATGGACTTTGGTTGCTATATCTGAAGGGTTAAATCCCCATCAGGAGCAAGTATATCTTGAGAAGATTACTTGGTGTACATGGAAAATTTGAGACTTTCAAAGCTAGACTTGTTAAAGGTTTGCATCATTGACCAGGTATGGATTATGTTGAAACCTTTTCTAAGGATCTATGCTTAAGTCCATCCAGATCCTACTTGCCACGGCTACATACCATGACTACAATATCTGGCGGTTGGGTGCCATGACTGCTTTTCTAAGTGATATTTTAGAAGAGTGCGTCTATAAGTACACAGCCAGAGGGCCTCGTAGACAGTGGGAGCAGCGCAAACGCGAGCAAGATGTTTTATGTGATAAAGCAGGTATCATGGAGTTGGAACGTCTGTTTTGATGTGTAAGTCAAAGAGTTTGACATCATCAAAATGGTAGATGAACCTTGTATAAACAAAAGGGTAGTAGGGATTATGGTGGTGATCCTCGTAGAGTACGTGGATGACATACTCTTGATAAGAAAGGAGTTTCCTATGCTACGCTCGGTCAATCTCCGCTTATCACAATGATTCTCCATATAGGATCAAAGTGATACCTCCTAAATCCTGGGTTTTGGATCTATAAGATAGATCTAAATGGATGTTAGGATTCTCACTAGATGTAGTGAGATGGTATCAATCGATCCTGGGGAGAATCACTGGAAGGGTTCCAGGGTGATAAAGACGACTGAATGTCAGTCACAGGCATCGCCTTTACCCTTAGTAAAGGGACGGTATGTTGGAAGGGTTCCAAGCTAGATACCGTGGCATACTAGACGATAAAGGCTGGATACATCGCTACTTAAGATGCTACCAAAGAGGCAGTCTAGATGTATATTTGTTCATGAGATGAACTTAGTTCCTCCCATTGTGTGACAATGGAGTTGTGGCTTATGCCAAGGAACGTCCGTCCCATCAGTGATCCAGACATATTCTGAGGCAGCATCACCTGATCATGGAGATGGTTGATCTCCAAGGAGATCGAGGTTAGGAGAGTAGACTCAGAGGACAACACGGCGGATCCACTCACAAAGGCCTTTTCCCAGAGAGAGAGACTTTTATGGGA
The DNA here is from genome assembly GCA_030015575.1 of Agapanthus africanus. Taxonomy (NCBI): domain Eukaryota; kingdom Viridiplantae; phylum Streptophyta; class Magnoliopsida; order Asparagales; family Amaryllidaceae; genus Agapanthus; species Agapanthus africanus. Next base: position 480,286,746 of record CM057350.1, read on the forward strand.
TGGTTGAATATGAGATACTACAACCACTGCTGTCAGATGGCCCTAGTGCAAGTGGGAGATTGTTAGTTATATGTATGCCCTAGAGGCCATTGCTATACATAGGATGTATATTGTAGTGGATGCTTGGACATATATAGGGAGGACTTTCTTGCTCGACATGATAGTATGCTATCTGGTTGCTCTTTACCTTAACGTGTACAATGATTTTCTCTCTGTTACATGTTGGTAAAGCCCTTAGGATGTGTACTTGACTACCTGGACTATGATGCGGATCATACTAGTGGGGACATGGTAGTCCATAAGTACATCCTTCAAGGTCCCTAGTCGTGGGTGTATCGAGACAGGGCATCGATATACCAGTGTAGACTAGCGTATACCTTCTCGACCCATACAGATGGGCGATGGATGATCCCATATCCATTGGTGTTTGACATCGGAGATGATATACGGGTGCTCAGTGAAGACTGGGCACACTGGACAGACTCGCCGAGAACTCCCAGATGGTATTATATCTTACGTCAGATGGCAGTTCTCTGACATTGGTACAGAGTAGTCTGTTGACCCGAGATCGTCATAGAGTCTTGTGTGATTCCCACTGTGCTTTGATTTCCACCTTACCACGTCCAAGAGGGCATGCAAAACGGTGGTTTTTGGGTACAGTCCCGATTCACATGGAGGCAATGAGCGATAGGAGGGGATTCGTCTCTCCCGGTATAGGGGGTTGATGTTGCACTGTGTTCGATTGGCTATAACCGGAAATCCCTGGCCAGAGTTGCTGAGATTTACTGGTAAGTGTTACCTGTAGTTTCTCGAACTGTTATAGACCTCATATCGACACGACTTATCAGACGACGAGACCGGATTGTACGGTAAGTGTTACTGGTTGGATTCACAGGAGTGTGAGCGGGCTTGCTCGTCGATCATCTGATCGTTCAATACCCGGGTGGCCGTTACGTTTAGCAGACCGCTTGCGGCTTGTGGGTATTTGATATGATCATCACCTGCTGCCGGCGTATTGACGAGTCTTTAGAGTCCTACACAGAGGTTTCCTGGCTCAAGTGAAACGAAATAGGAGCGCATATGAGATATGTGCGGGACCGAGAATTATACCAGTATGTGATACTGTATTCTATTTTCGCGATTTGTATCATCGGTAGGTTATATGCGATATAGCCGGGTTACCGAATCAAGTGTTGATTCGATACATTGATACACTTGATATTAGTCGGTTATATGCGATATGACCGGATCATTAAATCAAGTGTTGATTTAATGAGAAATCCTCGAGAGCACCTCAAAACGAAGCTCTTCCTTCATCCACGAAGATCGGGGAAGCCGGGGTACGGGGCACCGTCCTATGGTGCCTCTTGAGGAGGGGCGCGGGAACATCTTCCTTGTCTCCAACCTCCAGGACCCGGGGCTCCTGCTGTTTCCCCCCAATAAAAGAGAAAAAATCTGTTCAAAATTTGAAAGGGGCAGCTCCTCACGTGTCTTGCATAAGGGTGTCAGCGCCAAGAGTTAAAAACTCTGAGGGAGCGCCTCACGTGCCCCGCATGAGGGCGCTGGCGCCAGAACTAAAAGTTCTCTGCCGTTGGATCAAAGATCCAACGGAGATGATAAATTATCAAAGCACAGAATTAAATTCTGATTGAGAAAATATTCCTCAAATCAGAGCATCGTTGGATTAAAGATCCAATGGTGATTAAAAATCACCAAGCTACAGAATAAGCTCTGTAGGGGAAAATATTTTTCCCAATCTTTCTAAACAAGAAAGATTGTACTCTGTAAATCAGAGCACCGTTGGATTAAAAATCCAAGAGTGATTAAAAATCACCAATTTACAGAATAAGCTTTGTAGGGGAAAACACTTTCCCCAATCTTTCTAAACAACAAAGATTGTGCTCTGTAAATCAGAGCACCGTTGGATTAAAAATCCAATGGTGATTAAAAATCACCAAGCTACAGAATAAGCTCTGTAAGGGAAAACATTTTCCCCAATCTTTCTAAAACAAAAAAGATTACGCTCTGTAAAACAGAGCACCGTTGGATTAAAGATCCAATGGTGATTAAAAAATCACTAAATTACAGAATAAGCTCTGCATGGAAAAATATTTTCCAATCTTGTTAAAAAAAACAAGAAGAATGTCTTCTGTAAAACAGAAGCCCTTGGATCTGTTAGTTATATGTATGCCCTAGAGGCCATTACTATACATTGGATGTATATTGTAGTGGATGCTGGGACATATATAGGTAGGACTTTCTTGCTCGACATGATAGTACGCTATCTGGTTGCTCTTTATCTTAACATGTATACTTTCTGTCTCTCTGATTACATGTTGATAAAGCCCTTAGGATGTGTACTCGACTTCCAGGACTATGATGCAGATCATACTAGTGGGGCCTGGGTAGTCAATGAGTACATCCTTCATTGTTCCTAGTCGAGGGAATATCGAGACGGGGCATCGATATTCCAGAGTAGACTAGCGTATATCTTCTCGACCCATGCGATGGGCGATGGATGATCCCATATCCATTGGTGTTTGACATCGGAGATGGTATGCGGGTGCTCAGTGGAGACTGGGTACACTGAACGGACTCGCCGAGAACTCCCAGATGGTATTATACCTCACGTCAGATGGCAGTTCTCTGGTGACACTGGTACAGCTTAGTCTGTTGACCCGAGATCGTCATAGAGTCTTGTGTGTCTCCCACTGTGCTTTGATTTCCACCCTACCACGGCTCTACTGAGGCGTGTAAACAGGTGGTTTTTGGGTACAGTCCCGATTCACATGGAGGCAATGAGCGATAGGAGGGGATTCGTCTCTCCCGGTATTGGGGGTTGATGTTGTGCTATGCTCGACTGGCCATAACAGGAAATCCCTGGCCAGGGTTGCAGTGATATACTGGTAAGAGTTATCAGTAGTTTCACGAATGTTATGGACCTCAAGTCGGCATGACTTATCGAGCTATTGGGGTCTGACGTTTACCACCCCTAGGCGAGATATGCGACATATCATACGAACAGACCGGACTGTACGGTAAGTGTTACTGGTTGGATTCGCAGGAGTGTGAGCGGGCTTGCTCGTCGATCTTCTGATCGCTCAATACCCGGGTGGCCGTTACGTTTAGCAGACCGCTTGCGGCTTGTGGGTGTTTGATATGATCATCATCCGCTGCCGGCGTATTGACGAGTCTTTAGAGTCTTACACAGAGGTTTCCTGGCTCAAGCGAAACGAAATAGGAGCGCATATGAGATATGTGCGGGACCGAGAATAATGCGTGTATGTGATACCGTATTTCATTCTCGCGATGAATGTGTGTCGAATGGTTGTATGCGATATAACCTAGTTATCGAATCAAGGATTGATTCGATAAGCCGATACATTGGATACTAGCCGGTTATATGCGATTTGACCGGATCATTGGATCAAGTGTTGATTTAATGATTGAATGTATAATTATATATTTGATATATTACTTTGCATTAACTAGTATTGGTTCACTTTAAATGGATTTACTCACTTGGTTTGTGCACATTGTATATGTGATATATTTTGTGCACATGATTGTATCATGTTTGATGATACATGCAAGCTAGGGTTAGTGTAAAGAATTAGATCATGGTTAGGTTTATGATTAGGGTTTTCTTTTTATTTACTTATTCATTTATTTATTCTTTTGTTTATTTTGGAAAAAGAAAAAGGTAAAGAGAAAAAGAATGGTTGCTAGTTTTGTTTGTAGTTGAAGTTTCTTGAAACTTTGACTTAGTCACCATTCTTGTCTCATCCTTAACCCTAACCATTCAAGTTAACCATGGTCCATTCTCTACAACTAACCAAGGGTTAGTAAATGATAAGTATTGATTTATTTATCATTTTCATAACACTTATTATATTCTTTTTCATCATCTTCTTCTTCTTCAACAAAAGAAAATGCTTGCTACATCAATGGTGTTTGATGAAAAAGTGTGAGAAATCCAAATCTAAAGTCTACCCACTTCCTATTTCTTCATCCTCTACCTCTTGCCAAGTTGTATAGGGTGTTTACTTCACAAGTTTTCAAAGCTTGGTGACGTTGGAGCTTGTTCTTGCGATGCCTCGACGTAGATCATCTTCGGCATCGAACCGACGATCAAGCCCGCCCATTCTCCGATGAAGCTAACGCGAGGGTGCAAGATCGGATTTGTACAGCGGAGAGGACTTCTTCACGGAGCCTAGGAGGTGGTGGACCGGATCTACAAAGGTTGTAGCCCCTTCCATATTTCTATATTTCCGTTTACTTGCTTGCTTTACCTAAATATCTAGTTAACGATTCGCATTAGGGTTTGTAGGCACCCGTAAAATTTGATTTGTGCATGTTTGATCACTTGTGAGACCTCACTAGGGTGCCTAGGAACCCTACAGGATCAAAGATCCAATGGTGGGTAACATCCCCAAATCAATTAAGAAATCTCTCAATAAGATATTTCCTTAACTGAATCAACAAATTTGCCTCCACTATATAAAGGCCCCAAGACTTCAAGTCTTGTACAGAGGAACCCCCATAAACTTTAAGTTAAAAAAGAAGAGCAAGCAAAAAGAGCTTGAAGTGAGAAGAAAGAAGAAGAACTTTCTTCAAGGTAAATAGAGATCATAGTATCTCATCTGCGTACCTAAGGGTTTAACCCTTATAAAAGAACATAGTTCTTTCCCTGAATCTGAGATCCATGAGATAAGTCTCCCACAAATGAGAATTTAATTCTCGTAGGGATGAATTTGTTCTTGGGGATTGATGATTCAGGGGAGAACAAAGAATTGAACTCTTCAGAAAAATACATAAAGAAGAAAACAGCGCCGAGCGCCTCACGTGCCCCTCATGTGGGCGCTGCCTAATAAAGAGTGCTTAGCACTCAGTGGTTGGCGCCCAGCACCGAGCGCCTCACATGCCCCTCACGTAGGCACCGCTCAAATAAAGAGTGCTCTGCACTCATTGGTTGGCGCCCGTGCCAAGCGCCCCACGTGTCTCTCACGTGGGCGCTGTTGAAATAAAGAGTGCTCTGCACTCATTGGTTGGCGCCCAGCGCTAAGCGTCCCATGTGCCCCTCACGTGGGCGCTGCCGAAATAAAGAGTGCTCTGCACTCATTGGTTGGCACCCAGCGCCAAGCGCCTCACGTGCCCCTCACATGGGCGCTGCTGAAATAAAGAGTGCTCTGTACTCATTGGTTGGCGCCCAGCGCCAAGCGCCTCACGTGCCCCTCACGTGGGCACTGTTTAACATAAAATTCCTCTGCAAACAGAGTCCAGCGCCATAAAGAGAGTTTAACACTCCATAAAAAACAAAGAAACAGGGTGAGCATCAGAGCCCATATCAATGCTCAGCATCGTTGCAAAAAAAAAAGGACCGAGCCCAAACAAGTGTTTAACACTTTATTGAAAAACTGAAGGGGCTGAGTCCAAGTTGACCAAAAGTCCCTAATTCAAATCAACCGAGCCCATGTGCTCACAAATTTTCTAAATTAGTCTTAGTCCCAAACCCAACTACGGATCTCCCAACTGACATAGGTTCAAGGGTATATCTCCCCAAACCTCTGATACATGTCGTTGTAATTCTTCAACGTTTTCAGAGAGGTGGCGGGTCCCGACAACCAACAATTCTATGGACCGTAATGTCCTTAAATTACTATGAACCGTAATGTCCTTAAACTAGATATGGACCGCAATGTTCTTAAACTAGCCATGGACCGTAACATCTTTAAACTAGCTGTGGACCGCAACGTCCTTAAACTAAACCCTCATACCAAAAATGGTGATTTATGGACCGTTACGTCCCTAAACTAAAACGATAAAGCCCAAATGCTCTTTCATTAGATCAAAAATGATCCCGAGCCCCCGTTAAGCAGATCTTAGTCCAATATCGGATTAACATATCCTTAACAAATATTTAAATTGATCTTAATCTCAAATAAGGTTAACGATCCTTGAATCAATCCAAACCCAAATCTAAGAAAATACGGATTTGGACTAATCCATGCCATACGGGCGACAATACAAATTAGTCTCCGTATACAATCCACGAGCAACCAAAAATAAAACAAACACACACGACACGAAGTGACCTTATGGAGCAGGAGAAAGTGGTTACCGCGATGCGGTAACACAAATTAACTGCAGGGGCTTGCGCTTGCAGGGAAGAGCGTCCCCACAATCAAAAACCCTTCACAACGAGGGGGAATCTGACGAAATCTGCTACAACGGCCGCATCCATCCAAACCTCCGATATACGGAGCCATAAATCAACTTGGCATCTACGGAGAGGTGGAAGGATAAATCCAAATAGCATCTGCCCCCAAATGTAGGCAAGACGTTTGTCTTCCCGGTTTTCGGCGGTAAATACCTGCTCCCGAGCGTGTTTGCGACTCTGTGCGTGAGAGGGCTCCGAGGTCCGGGGCGTGCTCGAGCGCCTGGCCGGAGCGGCCGCCGGTGGAGCTGGGCTCAAAGCGGGACGTGACGGGCCGGCGCCTCCGGCCTTTCTCCCTTTCTTCTGTTCTACCAGGGCCGCTCGAAATTTAGCTCGGTCCATCGGTTCTACAAGAAAGCGAAAATACAAAGAAGGAGCTAGCAATGCAAAAAAAGGGAGTAGAAGAATATACAAGTCTAAGCAGGTCGCCTAAAACTCCTAAACTTACTTACGAACTGAACGGGGCTGAGCCCGGCCCAACTGAGGGCCTGCTCAGACAGCAGCACGTCGGCCCGGGGGACGGGCTCCCACTCCGACACCACCACCACGTCGGGATCATTCGACCACCTCACTCGCGGGCAGTTGGCCCTGTGCCATTGAATGGGCACAGGCAAATCCTCACCCTCGGGTGGTCCGACAAACAAAAACTTCTCCTTCCACTTGTGAATGGAAGAAGGTACTGCGACGACCCTCGACCCGTCCGCATCTCCCTGGTGCTTTCTAAAAGAAATGTATACCCAGCTCGGCTCGTCCTTGCGAGTGACGGGGTGGTTTTTGTAGCAGAGAGAGGAAAGGAGAAGGTTCGGACTGAAAGGGATCTCCTGCAATTTCAGCCGGACCAGGAACCCGAGGATAATCCTCCAGGAGTTCGGTACTAACTGGCCCAGGGCCAACTGAAAACAATGCAACACCGCACTCACCTAGAGAGAGAAGGGCAGGCGCATTCCGGCCCAAAAGGCCTCCAAATACAAGGCAATCTCCTTGCCTTGTACCTGATCTGCCCTCTCTCCCTCCGCGGCCAAATGAATCGAGTAGCCGGGGGAATGTGGAAGCGAGTCCGGATTGTGGTGAGCTCATCCACATGCCTCATAAGGGAAACTACGTCACGGACACTCCTGGCGCTCGCTTTGGTGACCATCTCCACCGCATGACCCCGGGAAGCACGACTAACCCTAACTTCCCGGGAAGATTCCGACCCGGACGAAGAAGAGGAAGCTGCAGAAGACTCCCTAGACTCTACCAGAACTATTTCTACGGACTCCTCAGAGGAAGATATCTAACCTCATCAAGAGAAGGGGTCCTCCGAGGAAAGAACGCAGGAAATCAGACTTAAAGGGAAGAGCGCCAAGCTAACACACGAAGGGAAGAGGAAATTATAGCGAAGTGTGAACCCTCGGGGGGATCCCACCTCTATTTATAGCAATCGGCGAACACATCCAGCGGCGCCGATCGTCCCCCGCCAAAATGACAATTCGCATTCAACGGCCATCAACGATCTACGTGTCACATGAGCATTGGGCGTGTCCCATCGGGCGCGAAAACACCAGCGGCCCGTCACGTCGGACACGTGACCTGGCGCTCCGATGAACGTACGCCCGAATCGGCGCTTCCTCTTTAATGCAAGATCTCTTCCCTGATCCGCTGACGTCATCAAATAAGAACTTAGCCTGGGTGACCGATTAGACCACTCTCGACCCGACCCATAAATAGGCCAGGACGAGTGTGGGGGGCTAATGATGATGCTCAGTACTGAGCAATCCCCAGATCATGACATGTGGCAGATGACGTGTCCCAGGGCTTGCGGGAAAGAAGAAGGAACGGTACTTTGGAAGCATGCCCCCAGCCTTCGACCCGAGGATGTTCCCGACCTTCAATGGCCTTCCCGATCATTCCTGTGCCTGCCTTAAAAACAACCATTGGCTCGCCTCCGAACCCTCCCGCATGCTGAGTTCCCTCAGCCCTTCTAGCTCGCCTCCGAGCTATCACATGAACCAAGCCTGCTCGGCCTCCCGATCACCTCCGACCCTCCCGCCAAGCTTAGTTTCCTCGGTCTCATCGACTGACCCACAGCACGGATCACAGGCGTCTCCGCCACGGCTCCGCGAATCTCTCCTGACGCGAGATATCCGCCGTCCACGATACCGCGTTCCACGCCATCTCGTTCCCCCATTAACGAGCATTGTTCCCGCCGAAAATTTCTGCGTAGAAGAATCCAAGGTATCAAATGGAAGCGATACGCTTAAGGAAATGCGAACCAATATCTTCCGGCCTGTATTTTGATAAGTTCCCAAAGGAGGAACTATTAAATTCTGATGGTATTGGAAGCATCTCGAAAAACCCTTCGATTTGATATATTATGGGCCTCGTAATTCATCCGGGATCAAAAGTTATGAGGTATCACGTGTCCACACGTGATGGGCCTTTAAGAATCCGCTGGAGGAGTTAAAAGATATAATAAAAATCCAGAAAAGACCCCAATGGGGCATCACGTGCTCACACGTGACCATGGGTCACGTGCAGACACGTGATGGGCTCTTAAGACCTCCAAAATAATGAATAGAATTATATTCTAAAATATGTTCCCTGATTAAAAATCAGAGGTCACCTCAATGAGGTATCACGTGCTCACACGTGTCCAATGGTCACGTGTTGACACGTGATGGTTAAAACTGAAGCGTGAATGAATGCTGAGAAGAGGAACCAATTTGGGGGTCACGTGCTCACACGTGACCAAGGGTCACGTGCCAGCACGTGACAGGCTTTGAAAGCCTTATAGTTTAATAGAATTAAAATTCTAAATTTCTCTAAAATCTTTCGAAATAGAATTAAAATTCTAAAAGATTCTAAATCTTTCCAGATGAAAAAGGATTATGGGGACCGTTGGATTAAAGATCCAAGGGTGATTAAAAATCACCAATTTATGGAAAAATCTTGGACAAGGAAAGATTTCCCCTAAATCTCACCGAAAATAACAAACAGAATATCTTTTGGATTTAAAATCCAACAGTGAATAAAATTCACTGAATGATCTAAAGGCTCATATTAAATATGAAATCAAATCAAATCTTTCAATGAGAGATTTGCTAAACAAATTGATTCTTTTCCTTCTCCTATAAATAGGAGCCAAGAAGAGGAGAAGAGAGAGCGACCTTTTTGGAGAGAGAAGAAACAGAGGGAGGAGAATTTAATTCTCAAGAGGAAAAAAGAAAAGAGAGGAGAATTTAATTCTCTGCAAAAGAAAAACCCTAGGTAAGAAAAGAGAGGTTTCAAAAGAGAATTTAATTCTCAAAAGAGTTTAACTCTTGTATAAAGAAAAGAACTTAGTTCTTTCTCTGGTTGAGGATCTGCAAAGCGCACATCTCCCCATGAATTGAGAATTTAATTCTCATTGGGTTGAGATCCTGCCATGCAGATCTAAAACACAGAGGAAGAACCGAGTGTCGAGAATTTAATTCTCACAGAATTATAGGAATTTAATTCCTTTGAAACAAAATTAGGGTTTAACCCCATATTTTAGGAATTTAATTCCTCCAAAATCATGACTAGGGTTTAACCCTACAGAGAATTTAATTCTTAAAGAAATAAAGAGATTTGAAAGATCTCCATGCACGTAAAGAACTTGATCACGTGATAACACGTGACCCCCATTCTCAATGAGCAGAGAAGAAAAAACAGAACTTGATCATGTGGTAACACGTGACCCTTCCCCTCAATGATCAAAAGAGAACGAACAAGAACTAGGGTCACATGCCCCCACGTGACCCTTGAAAAGATCCCCTGCAAAGAACTTTGAAGCATCACCTCACGTGCTCCCACGTGTCTCCCAAAACGCAGAAAGAAAAAGCAAAGGAAATGAAAGCTTTGGGCGCTCTCACGTGTTATCACGTGACCCCTCAGCAAATGCTTTAACAATTAGCGCACAGATCCCCATCATGTGCCAACACGTGATGCTCTAAAATAAAAATAAAAGTGTTTAACACTTATTCGCAGATTTGAGGATAAACTAAAAGGAGATCTGGCTCCACATTTAGGGCGCCCTCACGTGTCCCCACGTGACCCCTAACGAATCCCTTTAATATCGAATGGATGGATGCCTATCACGTGCTCACACGTGATGGCCAGGAAATTAAAAGTGTTAAACACTTACCTGCAGAATAAAATAAGGGAAATCAGGGCGCTCTCACGTGTCCGCACGTGACCCCTCCCTCCTTAGTGTTTAACACTAATTGGAAAACTCTATCTGCAGTGTTTAACACTGATTTTCTTAGTGTTTAACACTAATTTGGAAAACTCTATTTGCAGTGTTTAACACTGATTTTCTTAGTGATTAACATTAATGTGAAAACTCTGTTCCCGGTGTTTAACATTGATTTGCTTTAGTGTTTAACACTAATTTGAAATCCATACTACCAGTGTTTAACACTGATTTGCTTTAGTATTTAACACTAATTTGAAAGCCCCGTTGCTAGTGTTTAACACTGATTATCTTTTAGTGTTAAACACTAACTTGCTAATCTTAATTCCAGTGTTCAACACTGTTGGTCTTTAGCGTTTAACACTAGTTTTAGCCCAATTGGCTAAGTTTCCAGAGGCAAAGCCTCTCCTTCAATGAGCCAACAAGGGCCAATATTTCAAACATAATTGGACTTGGCCCAAACTGACCATAAGTCCTCAAATCATCTTGAACTGAGCACATCTGCTCTTTCAACCAACTCATTGGTTCAAGGATACATCTCTGAGCTCCTCTGATATTTGTCGTTGTAATCCTTCAACGTCTTCAGAGAGGTGATGGGTCCCGACAACCATACATTTTAATGGACCACCACGTTCCTAAACTGGAACTTGGACCACCACGTCCCTAAACTGGAACTTGGACCACCATGTCCCTAAACTGGCAATGGACCACCATGTCCCTAGACTGGAACAATAGAGCCCCCAAATGCTCTTTTGTCGGATCTAAACGATCCTGTTAAGTTGATCTTAGTCTGGCAATTAGGCTAACGTATCCTTAACAAATGTTTAAGTTGATTTTAGCCTCAAATATGGCTAACGTGTCCTTAAACTAACATCCGTCCCCAAAATGGGAATGTTAGATCACCATGTCCCTAAACTGGAGATGGACCACCACGTCCCTAAACTGGAACTTGGACCACTATGTCCCTAAACTAGAACAATAGAGCCCAAATGCTCTTTTGTCGGATCTAAACGATCCCGTTAAGTCGATCTTAGTCCCAAACTGGACTAACGTATCCTTAACAACCGTTTAAGTTGATCTTAGCCTCAAATATGGCCAACGTATCCTTAAACCTTCAAACATACTTTAGTCCCAAATTGGACTATAAATCCCCCAATCAACTTTGGTTCAAGGGTACATCTCTGAACTCCTCTGACATCTGTCGTTGTAATCCTTCAACGTCATCAGAGAGGTGATGGGTCCCGACGGCCATACATGCAATGGACCACTATGTCCCTAAACTGGAACAATAGAGCCCAAATGCTCTTTTGTCGGATCTAAACGATCCAGTTAAGTCGATCTTAGTCTCAAATCGGACTAACGCATCCTTAACAAACGTTTGAGTTGATCTTAGCCTCAAATGAGGCTAACGTATCCTTAAACCCAAAACCCCAAACCCAAATCTAAGAAAACACGGATTTGGACTAATCCACGTCCTACGGGCGACAAAATAAATAGTCTCCGTATACAATCCACGGACAACCACAAACAAAACAAACACCCACGACACGAAGTGACCAGCTGGAGAAGGAGAAAGTTGTTACCGCGATGCGGTAGCGTAATTAACTGCAGGGGCTTGCGCCTGAAGGGAAGAGCATCCCCACAATCAAAAACCCCTTGAACGAGGGGGAATCTGACGAAGTCTGCTACATCGGCCGCATCCGTCTAAACCTCCGATACACGGTGCCATAAATCAACTTGGCATCTTCGGAGAGGTGGACGGATAAAACCAAATAGCATCTGCCCCGAACCTCAGGCGAGACAGCCCATGTCTCGGCCGCCGTTCGGAGGGGAACAGATTCTGGCACGCCCGGTGGGACCTCTTCCTCTTTCCACTCCACATTTCGTGTGTCGTGTTCGCGAACAAATCGCGGTTTGCTGTGGTTGCCAGTAGGTTCGAGATACTAAGATTTGGTGTCTTGCTCCGTGCAGAAAACAGAAGATCAATGGCTTCAAACTGCACTACCTGCAACTGCGACTCTCGCTCTGTCCCTGCTGGAGGAGTGACTTACGGGCCCCAAGCGGCCTCTCTTTTGAAGATGCCAGTGGAGCAGGTGACTCAAGCCACCACTGGACTATTTTTCGGGACCATGCTCCCACCCATGAGCTTCAATGCCCCAATTTCGTCGCAAGAAGTTCCAAAGAAGTCGGTCTTTGATCGGCTTGCTGCTGCCGCGGCCCCTCTCAACGGGTCGCCCAACACCAATGTCTCAGCTTTCAGCAAACTGGGCCAAAACTCATGTGGGCCCATGAAGAAGCCTGCAATACCAGAAAAGGTTGTTCCGAAGAGGGTAGCCATCCCTGCTCCTGAAGTCGTCAAGGCGGATTCTCCTGCCAAAGGGTCGGTCTTCACAAGACTGACTATTCCGGCTCTCGTTCCTGCTCGAAGGTCTGTCTTTGACAGATTGGATACCGCTACTCAAAAGACGTCAGTCTTCAAGAGACTGGCACCAGCAGCACTTCATCTGGACAGGGGGCAAGACAAAGCCATCCCCATCGCTGAACCAACGTCGTCCGCTCGACATGCTCGCCGTCGTCACTGGCGCCGGGTAAGGAAGGCTGGGGGCAACTCCCTCTCTGGGATAACTCCGCCAGCTCCGATGGTGGAAATCAATGCTGCTGTTTTGACCGGGAATAGCTTTGAACCGCTAAGAAGGGTGTGCAAAAACTCGCCAACTGCCGTATTGAAAAGATCTCCTACACCTGTGGATAATGCCCCAAAGGTGAAGCTGGAGCAGCCCCCTCAACGGCTGTCCTCTAAAATGTACAAGGTCTGGCGTCAAGTCTAGGACTCCGTAGTGGATCAAGACTATCTCCGCCGACAGAAAAAGATGAAGGTTCAGCAGGAGAAGGACTACTCTGTCAAGCCAGAAAAAGCAACCGCTGGCTAGGTGCCCACTGCAACGGCTCCCTCAACGTCAATCACTCAAAAGAAAAGGAGGCCGCAAAAATCCCCTATGAATATGGTGAACCGTAAAAGCGCTGAACACAAACGCCCTAAGTCTGGGGGCATAGTGGTGCACACCGTTTATATGGCTTCCGAAAAGGAGGATAGCCGCGCTTCGACGGGTCACCGACCACTCACCCGATCCATGACCAAAGCTCAGGAGCAGCAACAGAAGCTTCAAGAGATGATGACTGCTATGGCCGCACTTACCGGGCCAAAAGAAAGCTCGGAGGCATTGTCAGAACAGCGCCGGGAGCAAGAAACTGACGCTGACTTCCTACGTAGAGTCCTCGAAAAGAAGGACAGAGAAGCAGCAGAACAAGCAGCTAATATAAAACAAATGGCGCTTCTTTTCCAAGATATGGTAGGAATGATATTACAGCAGGATCCTCCAGCTGAAGACCCTCCAATGGTTGTTGAAGACGATAGAGGGGAGACATCTAATCCTCCTCCGGCTCTTTCAGCAGCCAAGGAAGAAACCATTTCTAAGGCCGCACTGGATGACTATATAGCTCAGCAGATACGAGTTCATCAGACGAATGAAGCGGCTGGGCAAATTGTTAAAACTGGACGACCCTATCCGGGTTGGTACGACCAAATAAAGTACCCGCCGGGATACACAATCCCCAAATTCCATGTATACAAGGGGACGGGAAATCCGCATCAGCACGTCGCTCAATTCAGGGCCTTATGCGGCAATACCGGCGGTGATGACAAATTGTTGCTCTGCCAGTTCGTCGGTAGCTTATCGGAGACGGCATTTGAGCGGGTAAGGCCGGGCGAAACCTGGGTTCAATATGCAATATGGTGGCGAAACTTATGGTCGAAATGCGAACAACCCATCGAAGAAGCATCTGCGGTAGGCATGTTCATGGGCACTCTTGATCCACAAGCGACCATCTCCCAGTTCAGATGTTCTTCAAGCCGACTACTTTCCAGGCCTTGATTGACAAGCTGGCCCAAATGGACCAGATGGGCCATAGGCCTTCTCCTTCAAAGGCGGATCCTCGGAATGAAAAGGGGAAAAGGAAAGGCAACCTTCGTCGCCAATACTCAACAACAGTCGAACAACTTAAATCCGGTTGTCCGTAAAAACAATATGCGTCCACGCCCATCCCTCGAGAAGAGACTGGGACGTCCTTACTCGTTTCCTCAGGATAAAACGAGAAGACTGTTCGAGCTGGCAGTGCGCAACAGACTCATTAATCTGCCGAGTCCAAAACGTCCGTTGCAACCAGGCGATCTCAATAATCCCGATTATTGCCCTTACCACCAGACGGTTAGCCACCCGATCAATGATTGCTTCGTCTTTAAGGGATGGATCGAGGATCAGTACCTACAAGGCAAGTTTGCGCTGTCCGAAAAGTGGAAAGTAGACCCACCACAGCCGCACACTCCTAAGAAGACGGACACACTGGAGGCAACTTGTTCTTTCATTGAAGAAGCTCCGTGGGAAATCGTGCTTTCAGCAAAGACCAAAAGAATGCTGAATGAGCTTCAGACATGCCCGACGATCAGGTGGAAGAACCCGCTGGAACCCCAAATCATTGAAGGGATGCTGAAGCCGCGCCCAACTCTAAAGATCGGTGGTGATGGCCCAAGTACTCACACCCAGCCGTCGAAATCTTCAAAGAAGAAGAAGAAGAGGTCCAAAAAGCCCGTGAAACCTGGCGACAAGCGCACGGACTTACAAAAACAAATCGACGCGTTGGAAGAATATAATCAGAAGGCGCGGACCGCAGTCACACTCCAAGAATTTCTCAGCCACGTCCTTGAGGACGGAGATGATGACAATGGAGAAGACTCGTCGGATGAATCTGAAGATTATGTGGCAAGCTGCCATGTGATCTCTCACTCGTCAATAAATGATGAAAAAACTCCTTGCACTGAGAAACTGGGGGCAGAGCCTGAGCCGGAATTCGTGTGGCCGTCAGACGAAATGATCGACGCTTTTCTAGATGAGATTCGTCTAAAAAGTAAAGCTGATTAGGTGCGCGAGATGGCCATATTTGAAAAGGCCAAACGCCGGCGACTGGACAAAAGGGTCGAAACACTCCCACCAGATCAAAATACATCCGCCGCAAATGAAAACAGGATCAAGACAAGGAAACGATTCGCCAAAGCCATATCGATGGAGATGAGGCTGCCCTCTTTCAGAGAAAATTCTCCTGGTGGTATACATCTTGATGAAGCGGACGTACATCCTAACTTCTGCTTATATCATCAGAAGATCGCACATCCTACTTAGGACTGCAACTCCTTTAAGTGTTGGTGGCAAGGGTATGTCGCTCACAGGCAACACTTCAATAGGATAAAGCGTGAAGCTCGTAGACAGCGGAAGAATACGATAGATGAGCATAAAAGAATTGCTGGCGATTGTCATAAGGTTGATCCCGAGGGACCGCGAGTTCTCTCCTTCGAGAGCGACTCCGACAAAAAAGCAGCCCTCGGCCCTCTCTTCAAGGAATTCATCTCTAAAACGAAAGAATTGAGGAGTTGCGAGAGCATTCAGCCTTGCAATTGCACGATACCTGGAAAAAATCTCGGACCCGCAAGCAACGGTTCGAACAAAAAGGATAAAGGAAAGGGAAAAATGGCCTTCGTCGCCAACACTCAACAACAGTCGAGTGGCCCTAGAATGGTTGTTCACCAAAACAACAAGCGGCAACCCCTCTATGAAAAGTTGAAACGTCCTTACCCGTTTCCCCGGGACGAGACAAGAAGGCTGTTCGAAGTAGCAGTGCGCGACGGGCATATCACTCTACAGGAGCCGAAATGCCAGCTACAACTGAATGAGGTCAACAATCCTAATTACTGCCCTTACCACCAAGTATTGGGCCATCCGATCGAAAATTGCTATATCTTCAAAAACTGGATTGAAGACCAATACCAACAGGGCAAGTTCGCGCTGTCCGAAAACTGGAAGGTGAGCCCGCCACAACCACATGCTCCGAAAAAGATGGATATGCCGGGAGCATCATGCTCATTCATAGAGAAAGCCCAACGGACCACTACGTCCTAAAACTGGGTAATAGACCGAAACGTCATTAAACTAACGATGGACCACTATGTCCTAAAACTGGTTGTAGACCGAAAAGTCAGTAAACTAGAGATTCGCCTCAAATACGGCGACGGTAGACCGAAACGTCATTAAACTAACGATGGACCACTATGTCCTAAAACTGGCTGTAGACCGAAAAGTCGGTAAACTAGAGATTCGCCTCAAATACGGCGACGGCGGACCACTACGTCCTAAAACTGGATATGGACCGAAACGTCCTTAAACTAACGGCGGACCGTAATGTCCTAAAACTTGCAAATGACCGAAACGTCGTTAAACTACTCCCAACCCGCAGCATCTTCAGGCTGACGTGGTAAAAAAAAAATGGTACGTCCACAAGCAAAATGGGCACGGATGAAAACCCGAAAGGGCTCCGTGAGTAAAAACAGCAGGGCTACCGGCGAGTGTTCGTGAAAACCCGAAAGGGCGCGACCTCGTTAAAAAAAAAGAGAATAAAAAAAAATAAAAAAATAAAAAGAACGGTATGTCCATAAGCAAAGGAGGCACGGATGAAAACCCGAAAGGGCTCCGTGAGTAAAAACAGCAGGGCTACCGGCGAGTGTTTGTGAAAACCCGAAAGGACGCAACTTCGTTAAAAGACATTTATAGGGTCCTCTCGACCTTGTAAGGAGAAACCACCCGCGTGAGATCCTTACGACTCACAAGGGAGCAACACACTTAGGGATCCTCACGATTTCTAAGGAGAAATTACACTTGCGAGATCCTCACGACTCGTAAGGAGAACTCTCTTATGGGACCCTCACGGCTCATAAGATTTGAAAGTCTTAAGTTACAGAGACCTGAACCTGTTCTTAAGCAACCCTCACAACCTTCGATACTGCCCTACAAGCGGCTCAATACTGGCCCTTGTATACAATCCACGGGCGCGAATAATCATTTCCCTAACCAAGTCCCACCCGTGACTAGGGGATATGTCCATACGGTGAACAACCCTTGTAAGTCCTCTCGACTTATAAGGAGAAAACCCTTCTGTAAGATCCTTACGACTTACAGGGGAACATACGTTTAGGAATCCTCACGATCTCTAAGGAGAAAACACACCTACGAGATCCTCACGACTTGTAGGGAGAAATACCTTTGTGAGACCCTTACGGCTCATGAAGTCAAAAGCCTTAGTCGACGGGATCCTAACCCTGTTTGCTAAGCCACCTTTGTTCGACATCGACAGAGGCAAATGATGATTCGCTCCTGGTAATATCCCAGTAGTAGCGATGCTGATGCCTAAAATCGGTATCAAATTCCAAGTCCTTTCATGGCAAATGATGATTCGCTCCTGGCAGTATTCCAGTCGCAGCGATGCTGATGCCAAGATTGGTATCAGATCACAAACGCCCTACTCGCGAGAAAAAATCAGCGAGCAAACAAAAATGCATATGAAATAGCCGAAATGATGGGGCAACTTGCAACAAAATCAGCAAGTAAAAATGTATGCATACAAACACAGCCGAAATGATTGGGCAACTCGCAATGAAAAGCAGCGAGTAAAAAAAAAAATATAGCCGAAATGATTGGGCACCGCGAAAAATAGCCGAAATGATAGGGCAATCGCGACCTTCGCGATATAAAAGCTGAAATGATAGAGCATCGCGGAAAAAGAAATAAAAAAAGAAGGTTTTAATTTATGCCCTACAGGTGATGTTCCATCACACCCTGTATACAATCCAAGGGCGTAAACAAAAAAGGGATCATACTTCTCCCCCAGGTTTCATCATAAGAAAGAAGCTAAATCTCGACGGGCCGCAAGCGACCTAGAGATCATCCCAACACTCGTCTCGTAACAACGGAAACAACTTCAAACAAAGCGGAGCAGCGGCAACCCCTAGTTCCATGGCTCGGCGATATACCTATCACCAACAGTCAAATCTCCATTCCGTGAAATGCGGATACAATCAGCAAAATTCCTGGTCACGTGGAACGCGGATGACGTCACTCTTTGACCCCGTGGAAAACGTCCAGAGCGGATCCTGGTCCTCGTAGAGCACGGCAGTGAACCCGTGTGAAGCATCCAGAGCGGAGCCTAGTCCTCGCCTAACGCGGCAGTGAACCCGTGTGAAGCATCTAGTGCAAAATTCCTGGTCACGTGGAACGCGGATAACGTCACTCTTTGACCCCGTGGAAAACGTCCAGAGCGGATCCTGGTCCTCGCCGAGCACGGCAGTGAACCCGTGCGAAGCATCCAGAGCGGAGCCTAGTCCTCGCCTAACGCGGCAGTGAACCCGTGTGAAGCATCTAGAGCAAAATTCCTGGTCATGTGGAACGCGGATAACGTCACTCTTCGACCCCGTGGGAAACGTCCAGAGCGGATCCTGGTCCTCACACCAACATGGAGTGATCACCACCGCGACATTCGTCTCGATATAGCAGACGCGATACCAGCAAACGAAGCGAAGGCCAAATTTCTAGCTTCAGGGTCTTGACGGCAAGTCATATAAAGCCTGAAAGACAATCGGAGATCATCCCACACCAGCGCGGAGTGGTCACCACCTCGACGTTCGTCTCGATACAGCAGATGAAATGTCACCCCAGCGTTCTTCCCCCAGCAGGATTCGGACGCGACAAAGCGAACGAAGCGAAGGCCAAATTCCTAGCTTCAACGTCTTGACGGTAAGTCATATAAAACCGGAAAGACAATCAGAGATCATCTCACACCAAAATGGAGTGATCACCACCTCAACGTTCGTCTCGACACAGCAGACGCAACATCACCGAAAGGAGTCACGGCAAAATCCCTGGTTCCAGACCTCGACGGTTCACCAGCAATCTAGAGACAACCGCGACATTCGTCTCGATACAGCAGACGCGATGCCAGCAAACGAAGCAAAGGCCAAATTCCTAGCTTCAAGGTCTTAACGGCAAGTCATATAAAGCCTGAAGGACAACCGGAGATCGTCTCACACCAGTGCGGAGTGGTCACCACCTCGACGTTCGTCTCGATACAGCAGACGCAACATCACCAAAAGGAGCCACGGCAAAATCCCTAGTTCCAAACCTCGACGGTTCACCAGCAACCTAGAGACAAACACGACATTCGTCTCGATACAGAGGACGCAATGCCAGCAAACGAAGCAAAGGCCAAATTCCTAGCTTCAGGGTCTTAACGGCAAGTCATATAAAACCTGAAAGACTATCGGAGATCATCCCACACCAGCGCGGAGTGGTTATGACTCATCGGGGCTCTCCAAAATGAGCCTAACCTCAAGTAAAAAACGGCATGGCAAATTCCTAGCGCTTGCTCTTTCGACGGTCAAACTGCCAAGGAGGATTGCTTGAAGACGTCTTGTCCAGCTCCCGAAGGGATCAGAGACACGGCAGTCGCAGGGCTACTCGAACAGCACGATTGCCTATCGAGGAATATATCAGCTCATGCGACGGTACGACGGCCAAAACCCTAAGTACCACAGACCCTAACGGACTTCTGTCGTAAAGAGCAGAGGTTAACTGTGACGTTAGGATATTCTTGAGAGATCTGCTCGATCCGTTTCGACTCGTGAGGAAATTGATGTCTTTGCGAGAATTTCTCGATTCGTCTCGACTCGTGAGATAAAGCCTTAGGCAGTAGGGATTAAAAAACCTGTTTCCTAAGCACTGGGACCCTGCAAGTCGGCCCAAAACGGTCTCTTGCATACTATCCACGGGTCTCACTCTCTAAAGTCGAATCTCGACAAGGAGGGAAACAACCGCTTACGGGTCCTCTCGACTCGTAAGAAGGAAAATTCTCTTGCGAGATCCTTACGACTCTCAAGAGAAAACACACTTAGGAATCCTCACGACTCCTAAGGAGAAAAGACACCTACGAGATCCTCACGACTCGTAGGGAGAAAAGTCTTTATGAGACCCTCACGGCTCATAAAGTTGAAAAGTCTTAGGTGGCAGATCCTAACCCTGTCTCCTAAGCCATCACCGCCCTGCAAAGAGGTCAAGATGGACCATTTATGAGCCACACTTGCCAAAGCTACATGCCACTGAAATGGAGAAGCTACTCATGAGCATATAAACTACTTCACGCCAGAGTAAGACATAAAAAATGGAAGGGTGCGGCTCATGGGGATGAGGGTTTGGAACTATATCTCTTAAGAGTCGAGATTTGAGTCAATGATAAATGACGACGCTTGTGTCCGCTCGTTATCTTCTCAGATTAAGATTCTGAACGTAATATACCAACCCGAAATTGGTCATACGCTATGCATTACTTTGCACAACTTCACCTACGTATATACTTACATGGGCAAAGTAGTGGGGAGCATTTGTTCCCGCCGAAAATTTCTGCGTAGAAGAATCCAAGGTATCAAATGGAAGCGATACGCTTAAGGAAATGCGAACCAATATCTTCCGGCTTGTATTTTGATAAGTTCCCAAAGGAGGAACTATTAAATTCTGATGGTATTGGAAGCATCTCGAAAAACCTTTCGATTTGATAAATTATGGGCCTCGTAATTCATCCGGGATCAAAAGTTATGAGGTATCACGTGTCCACACGTGATGGACTTTTAAGAATCCGCTGGAGGAGTTAAAAGATATAATAAAAACCCAGAAAAAACCCCAATGGGGCATCACGTGCTCACACGTGACCATGGGTCACGTGCAGACACGTGATGGGCTCTTAAGACCTCCAAAATAATGAATAGAATTAAATTCTAAAATATGTTTCCTGATTAAAAATCAGAGGTCACCTCAATGAGGTATCACGTGCTCACACGTGACCAATGGTCACGTGTTGACATGTGATGGTTAAAACTGAAGCGTGAATGAACGCTGAGAAGAGGAACCAATTTGGGGGTCACGTGCTTACACGTGACCAAGGGTCACGTGCCAGCACGTGACAGGCTATGAAAGCCTTACAGTTTAATAGAATTAAAATTCTAAATTTCTCCAAAATCTTTCGAAATAGAATTAAAATTCTAAAAGATTCTAAATCTTTCCAGATGAAAAAGGATTATGGGGACCGTTGGATTAAAGATCCAAGGGTGATTAAAAATCACCAATTTATGGAAAAATCTTGGACAAGGAAAGATTTCCCCTAAATCTCACCGAAAATAACAAACAGAATATCTTTTGGATTTAAAATCCAACAGTGAATAAAATTCACTGAATGATCTAAAGGCTCATATTAAATATGAAATCAAATCAAATCTTTCAATGAGAGATTTGCTAAACAAATTGATTCTTTTCCTTCTTCTATAAATAGGAGCCAAGAAGAGGAGAGGAGAGAGCGACCTTTTTGGAGAGAGAAGAAACAGAGGGAGGAGAATTTAATTCTCAAGAGGAAAAAAGAAAAGAGAGGAGAATCTAATTCTCTGCAAAAGAAAAACCCTAGGTAAGAAAAGAGAGTTTTCAAAAGAGAATTTAATTCTCAAAAGAGTTTAACTCTTATATAAAGAAAAGAACTTAGTTCTTTCTCTGGTTGAGGATCTGCAAAGCGCACATCTCCCCATGAATTGAGAATTTAATTCTCATTGGGTTGAGATCCTGCCATGCAGATCTAAAACACAGAGGAAGAACCGAGTGTCGAGAATTTAATTCTCACAGAATTATAGGAATTTAATTCCTTTGAAACAAAATTAGGGTTTAACCCCATATTTTAGGAATTTAATTCCTTCAAAATCATGACTAGAGTTTAACCCTATAGAGAATTTAATTCTTAAAGAAATAAAGAGATTTGAAAGATCTCCATGCACGTAAAGAACTTGATCACGTGATAACACGTGACCCCCATTCTCAATGAGCAGAGAAGAAAAAACAGAACTTGATCATGTGGTAACACGTGACCCTTCCCCTCAATGATCAAAAGAGAACGAACAAGAACTAGGGTCACATGCCCCCACGTGACCCTTGAAAAGATCCCCTGCAAAGAACTTTGAAGCATCACCTCACGTGCTCCCACATGACTCCCAAAACGCAGAAAGAAAAAGCAAAGGAAATGAAAGCTTTGGGCGCTCTCACGTGTTATCACGTGACCCCTCAGCAAATGCTTTAACAATTAGCGCACAGATCCCCATCACGTGCCAACACGTGATGCTCTAAAATAAAAATAAAAGTGTTTAACACTTATTCGCAGATTTGAGAATAAACCAAAAGGAGATCTGGCTCCACATTTAGGGCGCCCTCACGTGTCCCCACGTGACCCCTAACGAATCCCTTTAATATCGAATGGATGGATGCCTATCACGCGCTCACACGTGAGGGCCAGGAAATTAAAAGTGTTAAACACTTACCTGCAGAATAAAATAAGGAAAATCAGGGTACTCTCACGTGTCCGCACGTGACCCCTCCCTCCTTAGTGTTTAACACTAATTGGAAAACTCTATCTGCAGTGTTTAACACTGATTTTCTTAGTGTTTAACACTAATTTGGAAAACTCTATTTGCAGTGTTTAACACTGATTTTCTTAGTGATTAACATTAATGTGAAAACTCTGTTCCCGGTGTTTAACACTGATTTGCTTTAGTGTTTAACACTAATTTGAAATCCATACTACCAGTGTTTAACACTGATTTGCTTTAGTATTTAACACTAATTTGAAAGCCCCGTTGCTAGTGTTTAACATTAATTTTCTTTTAGTGTTAAACACTAGTGTTCAACACTGTTGGTCTTTAGTGTTTAACACTAGTTTTAGCCCAATTGGCTAAGTTTCTAGAGGCAAAGCCTCTCCTTCAATGAGCCAACAAGGGCCAATATTCAAACATAATTGGACTTGGCCCAAACTGGCCATAAGTCCTCAAATCATCTTAAACTGAGCACATCTGCTCTTTGGTTCAAGGGTATATCTCTGAGCTCCTCTGATATTTGTCGTTGTAATCCTTCAACATCTTCAGAGAGGTGATGGGTCCCGACAACCATACATTTTAATGGACCACCACGTCCCTAAACTGGAACTTGGACCACCACGTCCCTAAACTGGAACTTGGACCACCATGTCCCTAAACTGGAACAATAGAGCCCTCAAATGCTCTTTTGTCGGATCTAAACGATCCTGTTAAGTTGATCTTAGTCTGGCAATTAGGCTAACGTATCCTTAACAAACGTTTAAGTTGATTTTAGCCTCAAATATGGCTAACGTGTCCTTAAACTAACATCCGTCCTCAAAATGGGAATGTTAGATCACCATGTCCCTAAACTGGAAAAGGACCACCACGTCCCTAAACTGGAACTTGGACCACTATGTCCCTAAACTAGAACAATAGAGCTCAAATGCTCTTTTGTCGGATCTAAACGATCCCGTTAAGTCGATCTTATTCCCAAACTGGACTAACGTATCCTTAACAATCGTTTAAGTTGATCTTAGCCTCAAATATGGCTAACGTATTTTTAAACCTTCAAACAGACTTTAGTCCCAAATTGGACTATAAATCCCCCAATCAACTTTGGTTCAAGGGTACATCTCTGAACTCCTCTGACATCTGTCGTTGTAATCCTTCAACGTCGTCAGAGAGGTGATAGGTCCCGACGGCCATACATGCAATGGACCACTATGTCCCTAAACTGGAACAATAGAGCCCAAATGCTCTTTTGTCGGATCTAAACGATCCAGTTAAGTCGATCTTAGTCTCAAATTGGACTAACGCATCCTTAACAAACGTTTGAGTTGATTTAGCCTCAAATGAGGCTAACGTATCCTTAAACCCAAAACCCAAACCCAAATCTAAGAAAACACGGATTTGGACTAACCCACGTCCTACGGGTGACAAAATAAGTAGTCTCCGTATACAATCCACGGACAACCACAAACAAAACAAACACCCACGACACGAAGTGACCAGCTGGAGAAGGAGAAAGTTGTTACCGCGATGCGGTAGCGTAATTAACTGCAGGGGCTTGCGCCAGCAGGGAAGAGCGTCTCCACAATCAAAAACCCCTCGAACGAGGGGGAATCTGACGAAGTCTGCTACATCGGCCGCATCCGTCTAAATCTCCGATACACGGTGCCATAAATCAACTTGGCATCTTCGGAGAGGTGGACGGATAAAACCAAATAGCATCTGCCCCGAACCTCAGGCGAGACAGCCCATGTCTCGGCCGCCGTTCGGAGGGGAACAAGCATATCTCGTCACTAATGGGAAATCCTGCCTTTCACGCAGGCGTAACGCCAGGGGCGTAATGGACAGCGTGAATCTCGTGCCCGCCAGCCCACGGCTGCCACTATATAAACCCCTCTCTCAGACGACTCAGGTAAGACAATTTTACCCAATAAGCTGCTATTCTACCCAATTAGCCCGTCTAACTTGATCGTCGGAGGGTCCTTGGTGGCACAACCATCCCGGGACTTCCTTGTAGGTAGCTCGGCTTCATCTACATCAAGCCCACTGAGATCCACACGCACCAAGGGAAACCCTCAGATCTAGCCACTCGTCACCACTCGCTGCGGATCAAAGAAATGTAATATCTGAAGATGATCCAGAGCTCCATCAATTACTAATGTTTATACTTGAACAACTGTTATGATTATTATGGTTGGAAACAAAACATAAATAATCAACAAGTATCAAACTTCTTTGAAAAGATTAGCTGTTATGACCACTATTTATAAGTTTATTTTGATATTTATTTTCAGATATATTTCTCTTCTTTATTCAAAAATGTAATATATTTCTCTTCTTGCACGTTGTGTCATGATATAGCTTTTTCTTTGGATGCGATCTTCTTTGGCATTCGAACCGATGACCTTTTACTTTGAAAGGAATGTTTTACCGCAAACGCCATGGTTTTTTGATCATGTATAGCTTATATTTCTTATATTGTTGGTTAAATATAAAGATCGACGGCTACAGGGGTGGAGATTGGGTGGGTCGAGCTTAGGCAATTGCCTAACCTTGATCCGGGAATATCGATAAAAGAGTGTTAAATTTAAGTCAATATAAAAACTGTTTTGTGCATGGTTCAAACCTTCTTAGTTTCATTTTATTTCATGTCTTTATTTTTGCATTCTATAATTTTGGAGACTTAAAAAGGTTACTTGTAAAGAAAACCCTCAAACTCTTAAATTTAAGAATTTTCCTCTTTAATCCTTTTTATTTGTTTATATCTCTTACAATCTTTAAATATTTTGCAAACATATTTCTCATTAATTTTAGTTTATGCAAAAGAATTTCAATACTAAAAATATTTGGGCTATGTAACATTAATAAAAAAGTTATAATATATCCTATATTTTAGTTATTTCAAGTAATTACACGGAAGTTATAAGATATCTAATTTTAATCAAGATTTTTTTTATAAATCTAAGTTTTTTTGATTCAATATTATATACTAGAAACTTTAATGTTGATCTGGATGAATAAGGGCAAAAGATAAAATAACTTTTTCTTGTGTTCAAATTTACCTCGGGAGATTTTATACATCTAACCCCTTTTTCTTGGGATGTCGCTAAATGAGCAATTAAAATTTGCAATGTGGTTAAGCATGGCAAGAAAGGTACCTTATTTATTATAGATTATAAATTTTGTGTATATTTAATTGATAATTTAAGTGCGAGTATGCTCTCAGAAAAAATTTACTACTTGCTTTTGCCCTATCTGACATAAACTTCCGGCTCCGCCTGTGGACGACTATCATATGAGCGTATTCATGAATTACATGAGCAAGTCTCCAAATTTTGCATAACTGGACACCTTCTTTTTGCTTTTCCTTAAAATGTTTTGTTCACAAGAGGTTAAGGTTTTAAGAGATAATGAAAAACACTTGAGAATTTAGAAACCGAGGTAGCCAACCCCGGTTTTTAATTAGTATTAACGAAAAATTAATTAGGTGCAATTAACATTATATTGTGACCTGGCAAGTTTTGAGGTTGATTTTCATAATTAAAAAATTTCAAGGTCGATTTTCCTTATTAAATATTAGAAGGGGATTATTTTTTAAATTGTCCTTGTTATAAACACTATTTTATGTAAAAATGTAATCACATATCACAGATCAAGCAATATTAAAACAAAGGGTAAACTGCCGAAAAACCCCTGGCCCTCACAAAACATGTCAAAAACTCCCTGGGCTTTTTCTCTCACCTAAAAAAACCCTGGCCCATTCAAAACCACAGGGATACGATTCTCCCACTGAATTTTCATATAATCCCAAATTATCATTGTCCATGTGCGCTCAGTCCTTTAACAGCTGGAATATAGCAGTTAAAGTACAGTTGAGTTGCATGTAATATCTAGATGGTTGCCTGTATTATCTGTTCTGTTCAGTTCAGTTACCTGTAATGTCTGTTCCGCACTATATTTTGCTTGAAAGACTAAGCATTAATTGTTCCTATCAACCTTTCCCCCCTCTAAATTCACTTCTTTCCCATCAAAACCCCCAATTTCCCACCATATTCCAATTGTCTTCTTTCACTTTCTCCATTATTTTCTCTCATTTACATCACTTTCCTTATTCATTTACTATCCCGACAAACTTTCTCCTTCATTTACCATCTTCCTCATTCATCATTATTCAAACTTAAACTCTAATGTATTTTGTGAGTGGATCCAACGGTCGTCTTGACCATTTTTGAGTCCACTACATAGCTAGAATTGAAAAGAACCATCTCCTATCAAATTGATGTACCGGTTGATAAATTGATATTTTCATATAAAATGAAGAAATATAGAGATAATATGGTTTGCGTGGTAACTGAAGATGATTATATAAGTATGGTTTATATCCACCAAGTTTTGAACCAGAAGCTCATACATATGCAAGCCTCCGTTGATTCTCAAGTCATTATGAGCAAATTTGATCCTCTATTTTGTTATTATTTGACTTGATTTATGTTTAGAAGAATATCTAAGGATTTACCTGCAATATCTATCCGGTTGTCTGCAACATCTAACTAGCTGCCAGCTGTAACACCTAAGTCTTTGCCTGCAACATCTAACCAGCTGCATGCAGTTGCATGTAATATCTAACCAATTGCATGTAATATCTAAACAGTTGATGTCCTAAATCTAACTAGCTGCATGCAGTTGCCCGTAATATCTGAGCAGTTGCCTGTAATATCTAAGGAGTTGCCTGTAACTTGGCTTTGATGGACTGACCGGCCTTTTCTCGGATTTTTGTGCCATTGAACTCGTGGAGGGTGATGATCTACTGCTCGGGACGGAGATCAATGGAGCGAGAACGATCAAGTCGGAGCAGGATGGGGAGTCACGGCCCGAAATGGCTCGTGACTGGCACTTGAATCATATAAAGTCTATAGGACCCCATCTAATTCAAGTAAGCCAAAATCCCAGAAATCTAAACCATTTAAAAGAAGAAAGAAGGAAAAGTTTAGTTTTAAAGCTAGTAGTTTAACAACATAAGCCGAAATATGCATTTTTAAAACACCAAGTCCTTTCTGAAAATTTCGGCAGAGTTTCCTTTGTAAATACTGGCCCCAAACGGGTACAAACATACATAATATGAATAAAAGCATCCCTAAGCGGGAGCTAGCTCTTCGCCAATTGGAGGTCATAACTACGCAAGCAATATAATATACAACGCAGAAGGACGAGATCAAAACTAAAAAAGAAACTCAATATCATCAAGAAAACCCATAACAATACAACGCGTGACTCTAAGGTCGAAAGAATATACAACTGGTCTTCTAAGGTTATCAAATAATACAGTCAGGTTGATGGAGTTACTAGATACAACTGAAATATAATAAAAGTACAATGGTGGTCACGATGGAAGTGAACCCACCTACCAAAGCAATCACCCGAAAAGAAACAGTATGCCAGCAAAACCGCAACGAAACCTGTACGGCAAAACCTGCAAGAAACTGTGGCACAACGGGGGTGAGTTGCCAACTCGTGAGTAGAAAACATCACCGAGCAGAAATCGTATGTATGACTCAATCCTAGATCAATACGATCAAATATATATAAAACCTCAAAATGATAAACCTTGAAGCATGATAAGGGGGCAAGGGTAAACACCTATACATAAGTGTAATACCAAGTGCTCGTGTCAGTGTCTCAGGTAGCAACATATCATAAATATGAGGTATGAATGCAATATAATGAAAACATAATACTTCATGAATAAGAAAACTGTTTTCTTAAATTAGTGAGATTTCTGTATATATAAATCGAGATATCATCAATGAAATCAACATAGAATTAGTGTCACGTATCGACACAAAACATAAATCTCAATATCTCAATATCTCAGGTTCCGGCAATCCGGACTGGCCCGTATCCTCGAATCTTAATATCTAGGGCTCCGGCTATCCGGACTGGCCCATATCATTAAATCTCAATATTTAGGGCTCCGGCTATCCGGACTGGCCCATACTCCGATCGGTATCCTCCGGATATCCGTCGAGTCACAATACAATCACCGGTCGGTAGTGCTCCCCTGCCAGGCTCAACGCCATCATCTGCGACCATCTTGCCCCAGGGTACCGCACCGGGTCCACCATGCACCCACAGACGGTTCCTCCTCCTCCTCGAATCGGGTGTATGATAACGCTCAAGAGCCGAGAAAACTCATGGTGGACATATCTCATATCATATCTTGAGAAAACAATATTTTCTATTTTTTTGAAATGATAATCAGTTATAAAATCTTTGCGGATTCTCTAAATCCAGAAATCTCATGGAAATCCGAAATTATAAATCACGATGTAAATAAATAATGAATACTGGGCTCCGGCAATCCGGACTGGCCCATACTATCGCATGGCAAATAAATATATGAATATACATGCATGAGATAACGCAGTAAATAAATGCAATGTCTAAACTATCATATAAAAGCAAGCTCACTAGTACCATGTCGAAACTATCAGCTAACAAGCGATATCAATGAATTAATATTCTCTAAAATGTACGTGATATGGCAATTACCGATGATGATGTGTGTGAGCTGGCAAGTAAGTGTTCGTAGACATACGTATCATTGGTAATGGTGCTAGTGTCCTGATAACATGGGTTCAATATAACCATAAAAACACAATTAAACATGCAATGCGATGCGAATAACAAGAATATGCGGAACATGAATAACAAGTGCAACAATAAGGAATTTACATTAATATATACACGAGTCATACCGTTTCGACATTTGAAATAATACGAATCGTGGTGTATAGAAAATAAGGCTACGGTATTTTTAAGGAAAGGTACGTCCTTTGAAATATCCGTAGTATCTCTTGACCCGTCTTCAAAATACTCATGATTCATTAGTTTTGGAAATAAGTATGACTCGTGCTCAGTCTAACATCTACAAGTAAACTACAAGATTAAACTAACAGACTAGTCGAAAGGGGTAAGGAAACCACCTAAGTCTGAGTCGATATATATATATATATATATATATATATATATATATATATATAATATTCGGTGATCCCGCCTCAATAGTATCACATACGATACAATATATAATATGATATCCTCGAGTCAAGAGAGCGGATCTATCATCATAATCATATCATGTACGGTAAATCCATCGTACGGCATCCCAAATCTGGGCACGGGTCGAATATCACATTCATCTCATTATTCGTCTGGTATCCTTATCATCATATATCATGAACTGGGGGTACTGATCTAAGTCTAGTACATACTGATACTATATATATATATATATATATATATATATATATATATATGCGTGTATATGGAAACACAACGCCTAAAGACCCGCTATAACATCATGTCGTGTCTCATAATATGAACTAAATCACATCACCGATCTCATGGCATCACGCCCAATCTCATCGGCTCATCTCCAAATATCATATACTATCCTCATATCCAAGTATGTGTGTGTGTGTGTATTCACATACCTATATGTATGTATGTATGTATGTATGTATGTATGTATGTATGTATCCCTATATACGCACAGGTAAAACAATGTAAGTGTGTGCGTGTGCGTGTGGGTGTAATCTGCTACTCTAGGGTTCGCGACTAAGAAGCTAAACTAAGTTACTTCTAATTACACTAAAACTAACCCATGAACACCTAAAACCTATCTTGATAATCATAAACGTTTCACATAACACATAGTATCGTATATATACAAGATATATCATAGGCTACACTACGAACTGCGGGGTGCTTTACGCCATCCACCCGACTCCCCCCGTAGATATATATCTACTCACCTTGATCCTCGCTTGCTGGAATCGATGACGCTACGCTCTCCTCGTCGTCTCGAAATCCACGTGGGGGTACCTACATGTCATGACATATCGTGTCGCATTAAAATCCAATTCAAAACCAAAACGACACGCTAAAAGCCTATAGGTTATAATCTACGGACTACGCATCCCAGAAAGGCCAAACAAATCCTCGATGTCGATGTACGAACATCAAACCATCGAGTTAAAAACCCAAATACCAATACCAAAGTTAAAACGAAGTCGTAAAACAATGCAGCAACTCAAGAAAATGGTCCCAGATTTTACCCTAGGCCAAATTAGCCAATTTTTCATACATGGAAGGTCTATTTTATTGGAGATAAAGCCCTGGACCAAACACGAAGCCCTAAGTCCCTGCTCTGGCCGCAAATTGCGGCCATAATGGATAAATCTGCGGCCATGGGTGGGAATTGGGGTCCTGGGTTTTCGGTATAGGTTCTAGGTTGCCTGCTTGTGTCTCTGTATTTGCTAAATATCTTTCAGGTGTCCCGGATGATAGCAGATTTCCAATAACACCTCAAATTTCCACAAATTCCCGATATCGGGGTTTCTAGGTTTGGGGTTTAGGTCTAAGCTTTAGTCTAAAATACCATCACTACAGGGGTTGTATAGCCTCTATTAATCTCAATTACACAATCACAACTCAAGAATCCCTCAAACCCTAAGGAATTTTCAAAGTTCACAAAACAACACTAAAACACTTCTAAACTAGTATAGGTGCTAAAGTGAATCAAATACAATGCTAATGGTGAAAGAAATACCTCATTTGGCAACTCAAGAATTTGTGCTCAAAATCCGATTTTTCTTGGTCCAAAGTGTTTGTAGTGAGCTTGTGTATGTTTTTAATGAAAGGGAGATGAACTTTTAATATGTTTTTGGGTGTGTTTGTGGGGATGAAGTGGAGGGGGAAGTGAGAGGTAGCCATGGGAGATGAGGAGAGGAACAGATGAAGAAATAATGAAGGCGGAAAACAATGGGAGCTTGGTCAATTGACCCCTCACCTCTCTCTCCTTTTTCTCTCATGCCCATACCCAATTCTTTAACATTTCCCCTTTTCATTTTCTTTTCTTTTCTTTTCTTTTGTATTCTTTTCTCATTTCATTTTAAAACAAATCCAAGCATGAAAACAAAGAAAAAGCCATGGTAGAAAATGTATAAATGTGAAATATGACATGGTGCATGTCATGTGCACAACTCAAGCTTAATGCACGATTAGTGATATTTAATCGCGATTAGCATTAAAATGGAATATAATTAATCGTAAGGAATTTATAATTTGCTTAAATCATATAAAGCACTCTCATTTCAATAATTCATATAATTTTCCAAACATTTTCCACTTTATCGGTATTTAATTATACCGCGATATTAAAATATTCATAATATTTATTATTTAATTATAAAAATTCCCAAAAATAATATTTTATTTTTCTGAAATGTTACAGTATTCCCCCCTTAAAGAAATTCGGTCCCCGAATTTAAATTTAAACCCCTCAAATACTAAAACATTTCAATAAAATGATCAAGTCGTCGGGGCTCTGAAATCATAAATACATAAAACACATCGTAGCGCAATGCATGCGCATGAAAAAAACGAGTATATAAACCAAAATCAAAACTCCGTCAAGCATCCCGCAATTATCGGAGTCATGGTGAAGACACCAATGTTAAGACCTAATACGAAAACCAACATTATATACATCAAACTATACATGTAAACATCTTTGTAACTCGTCAAACGTCTGAAAGAAATGCATGCCAAAACCTTTCAAGTCGTTGTGCGATGCGCGTATCACTGCACAGTAGCGGACGTTTATTGTAAGAAAATAACTACACACACACACACACTTTGTTTAACATACACGTCCTGCCGTTTTGAAAATAATTTAGAAGGGTTTCCTTTGTTAAATGTCTCGTGTCATTTCGGACACGTAGGTAAATACTAAGACTAGCTCATTTTTGGAAATCCCTTCGATAACTATCAATGCATGAAAAAATATATTCAGGTACTGTCCTCGGACTAGTCCTGCTCCGTCACTATATCAAATAGTAAATATCATAAAACATGCTGCTCAAAGGAAATCAATCCCAAAATGTATATAAGAATGTCACGTGCGTCTGGTGCGCACGGAAATCGAAATTCATGAATGTTCCATACATATGCACAGAAACAAAATCTAAGTGCAACGGGTGTGCATGAAACATCTGTCAAGGCAACGGATGTGCCTGACAGCAATATCAGGTGCATCTGATATGCACGAAGAATCTCGATTTAGTGCATCTGGCGTGCACCAAAATCGCATCAAGCGCCCAAGTATGCGCAAGAATCCAAATCAAGTGCACAAGGTGCACGGAAACAAATATCGAATATCACAATCGAAATCGACGGTATACAGCATATCTCAATCCAAATCAGGTATACCGTGGTATATAATCTCACAACCATGTGCATCAGCGTGCATAAAATCGAATCAAAACACTAAAAGTGCATGAAAACTATGCCGAAAGTATAAGTCAAATCACATGCATACCATAGGCATGAAATCAAAATCAACATCTCGAATGACATCAAATCGAAGTCAGGTGCAACTGTGGTGCACAAAATCTCAATCATGCAAATAAACCGTCCAAAATACCGAAATCAAAGGTGGCGGAAATAGTCCCGCTCTGGCACATCGTCTAAAAATCTTTGGCCAACTGTCATGGCCATTTATATCATGTCTCGTCGACAATGCCGATCTCTGGCCTGCTGAGTGTGCACAATATGACCGCTCCCGAGTTCAAGTCTTCTCGTATTGTATTCCAGAAAGGTTCTGTCGAGATCTCTCCTAAATCTCGTTTCTGCGAAACTGCCCGGAAGTCGTCATCCTTTACTAAATCTGTTTCTTGTTCCGGAACGGCTGCATACTCATCGTGACTCCTTATGAAAGATATACCCATATACAACGCCTCTGCATGTGTATCGCATCTCTGATGTCAGCGGAGTGGAACGTCATCTCATCAAGATCTCGTATGAACCTCTTACTCCACTTTTCTCTAATGTCGACTGATTCGGACTCGTCTCTTCGTGGCTGCATGGACTGCGCTCCAACGGCTATACTCGTATCTGGAGTCTCCCAAGCAGTATATCCCATCACATGACATCCGAACGACGTCGAACGTTTCGATCGATTCGTCAAAGTTCCGTAATCCCCCAAGAGCTCAACATCTTGAGTACAGTTTAATAGTATTCCAGTACATACCACAGTACCTATGGACCAGCCGTAGAAGGGCAAACCCAAGCCTCATTAATGGCACCACGGAACTGCTGCAAACCCTAAGGTTTCAAAGCGTTCTCATGGTCATTATATTGAGTTAGGGTTTCATTCTTCTAGAGAGTCCACGGAATTACTTGCATGTTTTTCCGAATACTTTAAACTTGGAAAAATGGGTTTTTGACATTCGATCGTCTTCTATCGACTTTCAATGTACCTGCGTGAAGTTGTCTTTAGCTGGAATCAATCAATCTGATGACCTCACATCGGGGTAGGTGTTCCCCTCCGAAAGACGGCGGCGACGTGAGGACGTCTAGGCCTGAGGTTCGGGGCAGATGCTATATGGTTTTATCCGTCCACCTCTCCGAAGATGCTAAGTTGATTTATGGCACCATATATCGGAGGTTTAGACAGATGCGGCCGATGTAGCAGACTTCGTCAGATTCCCCCTCGTTAGAGGGGTTTTTGATTGTGGGGACGCTCTTCCCTGCAGGCGCAAGCCTCTGCAGTTAATTACGCTACCGCATCGCGGCAGCCACTTTCTCCTTCTCCAGAATTTCACTTCGTGTCGTGTGTGTTTGTTTTGTTTGTGGTTGCCCGTGGATTGTATACGGAGACTGAGTAATGCCGTCGCCCGTAGGACGTGGATTAGTCCAAATCCGTATTTACTTAGATTTGGGTTTGGTGTTTTTAGTTTAAGGATACATTAGCCGTATTGAGGCTAAGATCAACTTAAACGTTCTTTAAGGATACGTTAGTCCTGTTTGAGACTAAGATCAACTTAACGTGGTGATCCATTTATTATATGGCCGTCAGGACTCGTCACCTCTCTGACGTTGTTGAAGAATTACAACGATAGTTGTCAGAGGAGTTCAGAGATGTACCCTTGAACCAAAGTTGATTTGGAGTTTTATAGTCCATTTGAATGTTTAAGGATACGTTAGCCGTGTTTGGGGCTAAGATCAACTTAAACGGGACCGTTTAGATCCGGCAAAAGAGCATTTGGAGGCTCTGTTGTTCCAGTTTAGGGACGTGGTGGTCAATGTTCCAGTTTAGGGACGTGGTGGTCCATGTTCCAGTTTAGGGACGTGGTGGTCCATTGCCAGTTTAAGGACGTAGTGGTTCATCATTAGTTTAAGGACGTTTCGGTCCATCGCCAGTTTAGGGACGTGGTGGTCCATCATTAGTTTAAGGACGTTTCGGTCCGATATTAGTTTAAGGACGTCTCGGTCCAATATTAGTTTAAGGACGTCTCGGTCCACGAGTTTAAGGACCCCGCAGTCCATATCGATGTGTGGTTGTCGGGACCCGTCACCTCTCTGACGTCGTTGAAGGATTACAACGATAGGTGTCAGAGGAGTTCAGAGATGTACCCTTGAACCGGGGTAAATTGATTTAGGAGGGCAATCTTTCTCAGTCAATTTAATTTGAGGACTTACGGCCATGATTGGGCTAAGTCCAGTTGAAAAATATTCAACGTTCTTATTTATTTTTGGTCTATTAGACCTGTGCTAGGGCTTTACCCACATTTAAATAATGCATTGCATTGCTTTTTATTTTTGTCTGGGCTTTGCCCAGAAAGGATGCAGAGCATCAATTTGTTTTGGGCTCTGCCCATTTATAAGTGATGCAGAGCATCAATTTTATTTGGGCTCTGCCCTTTTATTGCTTTGCAATTTATTTTAGCCTGCTAGGTCTTTTTGACTTTGGCCTGGCCCTTTAACGAAAGAAATGCACTGCATTTTTCAGGCACTTTGCGCCAATCAAAGAGCGCAAGCGCTTGTGGTGATGACACGTGTCATGCAAGCATAGTGCGCTGCGCTTGTGCGCTACGCTTGCGCTGCTGACACGTGGCGCGCTCTGGTGAGTTGCGCCAATTTCAGAGAGCACAGCTCTATTTCAAAAGCGCATAGCACAGATGGGTTAGATGCTGACACGTGGCGCTCTCTGGTGCCTTGCGCCAATCCAGGAGCGCAACAGCGCAGTTTGCAAAGTGCAAGGCACTATAATTTGAGAATCTTTTTAGAACCAATGGTTCATGACAAAGTGCAAAGCACTGTTTGTTTTCTTTGATTTAATTAGAATCAAAGAAAACTAGTATTTCTTGTTTTTCTTGTTTTAAAGAACCAGTGGTTCATAAAAAGTGCAAAACACTCTTTATTATGTGAAGATCATTGATCTTGTTCTTAGATCAATGATCTATTAGAAGAAATTTCTTCTATTTTACGAAGGATTTTTACATTTTTCTTGAAATTTCTTCAGAGTTTTCTCTGTTTGAAGTTTTTGATTTCTCACCAATGTTCATCCCTTTGAATTGAGGTCTAGGGTCCTTTTTATAGTGCCCATAAATTAGTTAAATTTGTTAAAGAGATCTCTCTCTGAGTGATTTGGGGAATTTTCCCCACCGTTAGATCTTTGATCCAAGGGCTTCTGTTTTACAGAAGAAAATCTTCTTGTTTTAAGAAGAACAGAAAGATTTCTTTAAAATCTTCATTTTGTTTGGCGCAAAT
This sequence comes from Agapanthus africanus, assembly GCA_030015575.1. Taxonomy (NCBI): domain Eukaryota; kingdom Viridiplantae; phylum Streptophyta; class Magnoliopsida; order Asparagales; family Amaryllidaceae; genus Agapanthus; species Agapanthus africanus. Next base: position 480,323,094 of record CM057350.1, read on the forward strand.
GCCCTAGCGCGTGACACGTGTCGCGCAGCGCACAGCGCAGCGCAACTGCGCTAGCGCATCTGCGCTGACACGTGTCGCGCAGCGCAACTGCGCTAGCGCATCTGCGCTGACACGTGTCGCGCAGCGCAGTGCTTGCGTAACTGAAGCGTTGCTTCATTTAATTTTTCTTTAAATAGAGCTTTGCTCTGATTGGGCGCGCTGCCTTGGGCGCTGCGCTCTCTGCGCTGGCGTGCCTGATTTAGACACGTGGCGCCCTCCGCGCAGCGCAGCGGATCTAAAGCGTTGCTTCATTTATTTTAACTTTTAATTTTTACTTTAATTTTCAAAGCAGAGCTTTGCTCTGATTGGGGGAAACAGAAGCGTTGCTTCATTTCCCGCTTTGGCATTTGAACAGAGTTTTGCTCTGATTGGGGTAAACAGTAGGCAACGAATCACATGTCCTAGTTATTCCCCCTTGGATGACTAGTGATCTTCTATCATATCTCTAAGTACAACTCGTGCGGCGTTAGCTTCAAACATCTGGGCGACATCTCGTCAGTCGCAGCAACAACTGAATCATTCGTCCGCATGTTGAACAGTGCCTCAATCATCAAGTATAATATGTGCATTGACGATCATCACATTCTGGCTGGCCTCTAGCAGTGGCTCAGTCCTCTGGTGCTGATCTGCACGTCCGAGAAATTTTGTAAAAGCGATCCATCAAACGCTCATGGTGCGAAAACACAATAGGACGATACATCTATGCAATCGTGTGTCCCTGGAATCATGCCCTGGTCAGTCCTCGTCCATGACAAGCTCATGCTGACGCAACTGTAGCCGTAGCTCTCTCTGCCCGTGTAATCGTGGCTGCAAAAACCATAAACCGATAATGATGAGGATAGATCATAGGAATGAATATAATACTGTGAAAGGAAATGTACATCCTAAGACTCCTTAAGCGGAGTAGCATATCGTAAGTATGCCGCGGAACATCCACACGGTACGTCACTCTCGTTAAGTCACCTACCCTATCAACCAAGATCAACCTACGCGACGAAAGTTCGGGTCTAATACCCCCTCGACAAAGTCTAAGTTCCGTAAGGTCAAGCCTAGGTTCCGAATATATACAAATGTCCTAGGCTCCGCATAGTCAAACATAGACTCGAACCAAGGTTAACCTAGCGCTCTGATACCAATTTTGTCACGACCCGAAATGACACGTGACTGGCACTTGAATCATATGAAGTCTATAGGACTCCATCTAATTCAAGTAAGCCAAAATCCCACAAATCTAAACTATTTAAAAGAAGAAAGAAGGAAAAGTTTAGTTTTAAAGCTAGTAGTTTAACAACATAAGCCGAAGTATGCATTTTTAAAACATCAAGTCCTTTCTGAAAATTTCGGCAGAGTTTCCTTTGTAAATACTGGCCCCTAACGGGTACAAACATACATAATATGAATAAAGGTATCCCCAAGTGGGAGCTAGTTCTTCGCCAATTGGCGGTCACAACCACGCAAGCAATATAATATAGAACGCCGAAGGACGATGATCAAAACTGAAAAGGAAACTCAATATTATCAAGAAAACCCATAATAATACAACGCGCGACTCTAAGGTCGAAAGAATATACAACTGGTCTTCTAAGGTTATCAAATAACACAGTCTGGTTGATGGAGTTACTAGATACAACTGAAATATAATAAAAGTACAATGATGGTCACGATGCAAGTGAACCCACCTACCAAAGCAATCACCCGAAAAGGAGCAGTGTGCCAGCAAAGCCGCAACGAAACCTGTACGGCAAAACCTGCAAGAAACTGTGGCACAACGGGGGTGAGTTGCCAACTCGTGAGTAGAAAACATCACCGAGCAAAAATCGTATGTATGACTCAATCCTAAGTCAATATAATCAAATATATATAAAACCTCAAAATGATAAAGCCTGAAGCATGATAAGGGGGCAAGGGTAAACATCTATACATAAGTGTAATACCAAGTGCTCGTGTCAGTGCCTCAGGTAGCAAGATATCATAAATATGAGATATGAATGCAATATAATGAAAACAGAATACATCATGAATGAGAAAACTGTTTTCTTAAATTAGTGAGATTTCTGTATATATAAATCGAGGTATCATCAATGAAATCAACATAGAATCAGTGTCAAGCATCGACACAAAACATAAATCTCAATATCTCAATATCTCAGGCTCCGACAATCCGGACTGGCCCGTATCCTCGAATCTCAATATCTAGGGCTCCGGCTATCCAGACTGGCCCATATCATCAAATTTCAATATCTAGGGCTCCGGCTATCCGGACCGGCCCATACTTCGATTGGTATCCTTCGGATATCCGTCGAGTCACAATACAATCACCGGTCGGTAGTGCTTCCCTGCCAGGCTCAACGCCATCATCTGCGACCATCTTGTCCCGGGGTACCGCACCGGGTCCACCATGCACCCACAGACGGTTCCTCCTCCTCCTCGAATCGGGTGTATGATAACGCTCAAGAGACGAGAAAACTCATGGTAGACATATCTCATATCATATCATGAGAAAATCGCATTTTCTATTTTTTTGAAATGATAATCAGTTATAAAATCTTTGCGGTTTCTCTAATTCCAGAAATCTCATGAAAATCCGAAATCATAAATCACGATGTAAATAAATAATGAATACTGGGCTCCGGCAATTCGGACTGGCGCATACTATCACATGGCAAATGAATATATGAATATACATGCATGAGATAACGCAGTAAATAAATGCAATGTCTAAGCTATCATATAAAAGCAAGCTCACTAGTACCGTGTTGAAACTATCAGCTAACAAGCGATATCAATGAATTAATATTCTCTAAAGTGTACGTGACATGGTAATTACCAATGATGATGTGTGTGAGCCGGCAAGTAAGTGTTCGTAGACATACGCATCATCGGTAGTAGTGCTGGTGTCCTGATAACATGGGTTCAATATAACAATAAAAACACAATTAAACATGCAATGCGATGCGAATAACAAGAATATGCGGAACATGAATAACAAGTGCAACAATAAGGAATTTACATTAATATATACACGAGTCATACCGTTTCGACTTTTGAAATAATATGAATCGTGGTGTTTAGAAAATAGGGCTATGGTATTTTTAAGAAAAGGTACGTCCTTTGAAATATCCGTAGTATCCCTTGGCATGTCTTTAAAATACTCACGATTCGTTAGTTTTGGAAATAAGTATGACTCGTGCTCAGTCTAACATCTACAAGTAAACTACAGGACTAAACTAACAGACTAGTCGAAAGGAGTAAGGAAACCACCTAATTCTGAGTCGATATATATATATATATATATATATATATATATATATATAATAATCGGTGATCCCGCCTCAATAGTATCACATACGATACAATATATAATATCGAGTCAAGAGTGTGGATCTATCATCATAATCTTATCACGTATGGTAAATCTATTGTACGGCATCCCAAATCTGGGTATGGGTCGAATATCACATTCATCTCATTATTCGTCTGGTATCCTTATCATCATATATCATGAAATGGGGGTACTGATCTAAGTCTAGTACATACTGATACCATATATATATATATATATATATATATATATATATATATATATATATATATATATATATATGCGTGTGTATGGAAACACAACGCCTAAGGACCCGCTATAACATCATGTCGTATCTCATAATACAAACCAAATCACATCACCGATCTCATGGCATCACGCCCAATCTCATCGACTCATCTCCAAATATCATATACTATCCTTATATCCAAGTATGTGTGTGTGTGTGTGTGTGTGTGTGTGTGTGTGTGTGTGTGTGTGTGTATTCACATACCTATATGTATATATCCCCATATAAGCACAAGTAAAACAATGTAAGTGTGTGTGCGTGTGCCCGCGTGTGGGTGTAATCTGTTACTCTAGGGTTCGCGACTAAGAAGCTAAACTAAGTTACTTCTAATTATACTAAAACTAACCCATGAACACCTAAAATCTATCTTGATAATCATAAACGTTTCACATAACACATAGTATCATATATATACAGGATATATCATAGGCTACACTACGAACTGCGGGGGTGCTATACGTCATCCACCCGACTTTCCCCGTAGATATATATCTACTCACCTTGATCCTCGCTTGCTGGAATCGATGACGCTACGCTCTCCTCGTCATCACGAAATCCACGTGGGGGTACCTACATGTAATAACATATCGTGTCGCATTAAAATCCAATTCAAAATCAAAACGACACGCTAAAAGCCTATAGGTTATACCCTACGGACTACGCATCCAAGAAATGCCAAACAAATCCTCGATGTCGATGTACGAACATCAAACCATCGAGTTAAAAACCCAAATTCCAAAACCAAAGTTAAAACGAAGTCGTAAAATAATGTAGCAGCTCAAGAAAATGGTCCCAGATTTTATCCTAGGCCAAATTAGCCAATTTTGCATACTTGGAGAGTCTATTTTATTGGAGATAAAGCCCTGGACCAAACACGAAGCCCTAAGTCCCTGCTCTGGCCGCAAATAGCGGCCATAATGGATAAATATGCGGCCATGGGTGGGAATTGGGGTCCTGGGTTTTGGGTATAGGTTCTGGGTTGCCTGCTTGTGTCTCTGTATTTGCTAAATATCTTTCAGGTGTCCCGGGTGATAGCAGATTTCCAATAACACCTCAAATTTCCACAAATTCCTGATATCGGGGTTTCTAGGTTTGGGGTTTGGGGTTTGGGGTTTAGGTCTAAGGTTTAGTCCAAAATACCATCACTACAGGGGTTGTATAGCCTCTACTAATCTCAATTACACAATCACAACTCAAGAATCCCTCAAACCCTAACGTGGAATTTTCAAAGTTCACAAAACAACACTAAAACACTTCTAAACTAGTATAGGTGCTAAAGTGAATCAAATACAATGCTGATGGTGAAAGAAATACCTCATTTGGCAACTCAAGAAAATTCTTGAGTTGCCCCAAGTGCTCAAAATCCGATTTTTCTTGGTCCAAAGTGTTTGTAGTGAGCTTGTGCATGTTTTTAATGAAAGGGAGATGAACTTTTGATGTGTTTTTGGGTGTGTTTGTGGGGATGAAGTAGAGGGGTAAGTGAGAGGCAGCCATGGCAGATGAGGAGAGGAAAAGATGAAGAAATAATGAAGGGGGAAAACAATGGGAGCTTGGTCAATTGACCCCTCACCTCTCTCTCCTTTCTCTCTCATGCCCATACTCAATTCTTTAACATTTCCCTTTTTCATTTTCTTTTCTTTTCTTTTGTTTTCTTTTCTCATTTCATTTTAAAACAAATCCAAGCATGAAAACAAAGAAAAAGCCATGGTAGAAAATGTACAAATGTGAAATATGACATGGTGCATGTCATGTGCACAACTCAAGCTTAATGCACGATTAGTGATATTTAATCGCGATTAGTATTAAAATGGAATATAATTAATCGTAAGAAATTTATAATTTGCTTAAATCATATAAAGCACTCTCATTTCAATAATTCCTATAATTTTCCAAAAATTTTCCACTTTATCGGTATTTAATTATACCGCGATATTAAAATATTCATAATATTTATTATTTAATTACAAAAATTCCTAAAAATAATATTTTATTTTTCTAAAATGTTGCATGGGGCGTCGATCAAGTCGTAGGAGGATGGGATGGCGAGATCGAGGTGGCGATCAAGATAGTGAAGGAGAAGGAGATAAAGGGCAAGGACCGTCGATGAAGATGGTGACGCCGATCGATTAAGCTTTTGTGTTCATGAGAACAAGAGAGAGGTTTGCGAGAGCAAGAGAGAGAAAGGTGTTTTGATTTGAAAGGTTGTTAGGAGAGAGGGGTATTTTAGTCACTCCATCTGAAATATCCTATCGGGCCTGATTTCAAGCAAGCCCAGGGGTTTTCTTACCAACTTCTCTAAAAGTAGGCCATTTCTTCCCATTTTTAAAATACAGGGTTTTTTTTACAACTCTGGTCCGGGCCGGGTTTTTTCCCCGACAATTTACCCTAAAACAAATTATGCCATTATTTATTACAAACTAGCAAGTGTCATATGCGATGCACGAGCTCGGAGAGTTGACCAAATAATATTCTATCACATAGATGACTGAATCGTAAATAAATTTTATTACAAGCAAAATTTTCTTGACCTAAATTCTCTAGAAACAATTTAGAAAATTTGTTTGCTCTCTCAAAACAATTCTATAAAAGTATTTGTCTTTACACATTTCTGCATATTGCATGTATTAAACGATGATAAACCGCATTCGAAAAATCATGCCATCACCACTAATTGCATTTAAAATTTAAAAATATTTTCTCAGGAATCTTCCTGCCATCATCCCTAATTACTGTCGATCTCCGTCCTCCTCCGAAATACAGTTATCTTCATATCATCATGTACTCTTGCTAATTTTTCATATTATATAATTCAACTCTCAATCTTTAATATATATTTTAGAAGTGTATATAACTTTTAATATATATATTTCATAGCCTTTTTGGTAGTCGATCTGTAATATATGGATTTTCGTTTCATATAACTATCAATATCCATATTTGCATTTAGTAATGACTACATCATACGTATATGATAACAACTGCATCCGATCCGTATCCGATTGATGAGAACGTATACAGAGTAATAGTGAAAGTGTTGATTGCAATTTTTCAAAATAATTTTAACCTCATCTAATTTTGCATGCATGTGCGTATGTAAAGTAATATGAGATGGGCTGATTGTAATTTTCAAAGGTGTCGATGATCTTATCTAATTTTCCATCCACATGTGTCCAGAGAGTAGGAATGTAAACGGATCAGATGCGGATTGAATATAGGCATTACCATATTCATATTCGAAACCTATTTACAGATGCAAATGCGGATAATATTTATCAGTAACAAAAATCTACCATCCGTATCCGTCGCAAATCGAATATGGATACGGATTGGATATTGTAAAAATCATATCCGCTAAAATCGGATATAAATACGATTCGCATAAATATAAAAAGTTATGATTCATAACTACAACTAATAAAATATTTCAATAGATTAACCAATATTTTTAGATTCAAACAATCACATCAAGTCTACAAGTCTTAATTTTTTCAAATTAGGGTTTTTTCATGTAATATCAAATCCATGAGTCATCCAAAAGTCTAGCAATAACTAAGAGTAATTAGTAGTTGGATAGTGGATATCATTCATTCAAATATCCGGATCCGGATCTGAATATTTTTGTAGTATCCAGATTCGAATCCAGATCCGATTTAGATACAAATTTCCTATCTGAATCCGGATATAGATTTTTAATATCTATATTTGCAGGTTGTCGGATTCGAAAATGGATGCGGATCAGATTATCCGTGTCCGTTTATATCCTACCAGAGAAAAGATATCGATGCATCCCTAGCCTACATGAAGCGGCTTGACCGTTCCAAAACACGTCACGTCTAGTTCAACCGAGAAACCCGAATTGCCAAATCTTGTCCGATTCGCACATTCTCCCAGCCAAATCGAAGATCTCGCAAAATTTTCTGGGTCAATGCTGCAAGCACAATCAACGTCTCTCATAATCGCAAAAACCTATCATTTAGGGCCCCAAAATCGCAGTCAAAGATTTGCTTCGAAATTTTGACTTTCAAATTAGGAATGAAATCAACGTCCGGATGAGTTAAGATTTTACAGGTCATATCGGGAATCAAATCTAAACGCAATCAAATAATTAATTTCGATTTTTAGCAACTCTCTAATTTTAGCAGCTATCTATTTTAGGCAGTTTTTATTTTGTTAGTAAATTAGTTGTGATTTTTTTATTTTTATATGGGTCTATTTAAAAGACTCCTTGCAATTGTAATATGCAGATTTCGATTAATAAAATCCCAGTTTGGCAAATTGCCATTGTTATTATTTGATTCCTTCATCCTCCTCTAAATTTAGCCTAAAAGTGCAGCATCCAAATCAGGGCTATACTAAGTGGTATCAGAGTGTAACGTTCGAAACTCGTTCGAGACTCATCGACAACATCCAATGGTCATGCATGGAAATCGTGGGGGTCGTGGAGGACGTGGGGGTCGGAGAGATGCGATGTTAAAAGATGGAGGTATCTTTCCCGAACGAGAACTGCGGGACGTCATAGTAGATGACCTGCGAAGGCAGAACGCAGAGTTGCTGAGGGAGATCGAGACGTTGAGGATAGAACAAGCACGTCCCCATAGGCGATAGGCTACCGATTCGAATCATGATACGATTCAGGGTCCGAAGCAAGTTATCTGGCAGAACGTGGCTTCCGAGGGGGCTATGAATGACCCTGAGATGACGTAAAGGTGGATCTCCCTGATTATGCAGGCGGCCCCCAACCCGAAGAGTTCCTTGATTGGCTTAACACGGTGGAAAGCTTCTTTGAATATAAAGATGTTCTTCCCACAAAGAAGGTGAAGTGGGTTGCCATCAAACTTAAAGGTTGGGCGTCGGCATGGCGGGAATAAGAGTGTAACAACGCTAATTTTCCTATACACTTTTCTATACAAATTTTTTTCAAAATCCATAAAAGAGTATTTTAACCTGAGCACAATATATAAGTAATTATTTTGTTTTTAAATAACTCCATTTTTTAGTGTACATAATATTGTTTTAAAATTAAAGTATGCTTGGGGTATTTAAAGTTGCTGTTATCACTTTAAGTATTTATTTCACACAATAATTACAAGAAAGAGCTTGTAGCTCATTGGTAACACCTTGCACTGCTGAACCAAGCCACCAGAGTTCAAATCCCCTGCCCCACATTATTTTTATATTGTTTTTGTTTTAAATCCTTTGGAAGTCCAACAGTCCACAGACCACAACTCCCAAAACTTGAACTGAACTTAATAAAGTAAATATACCAGCATCTTAACCCGGAGACCCCCCACCCCACGGCACCCCGACTCGGCCGAGTCGGTTGGCGGACCAGCCGACTCGGGCAGGCGCCGCCGGCCGGACTCGGCCGGACGGCCGAGTCGTCAACAGCAAAAACTTGGCTTTTCGCCTTCCTAACATCTCTGTACACTTTAAATGTTTGGATCGGTTCCCGAGAATTCAATATACCCTAATTACTATGATTTTTAATGTTTTTCCACATTTTTACAAATTTTTTAATAAAAAAAACCTTTCACCCACCCTACCCTAGCCTACCCTATAAATACACCCCTACCCTCTACCCTCTCATCCCAAAACCCTGGCTCACTCTCTCAAAATTTTCCAAGAAGGGTGTACTTTGAAAATAAGTTCGCGGCGAAGCTTCGACGAAATTCCGGCGGGAATTCCGACGACGTTTTTAGAAACAACCGGCGACGAAGCAACGCCTCGGCAACTCCTTTAGTTCCCCTACACTCTTTAGTATAGATCGAAACCCGTAAGTCCCATTCTATCCCCCTTTCTATTTCTCTAAAATACGAAATTACAAAACCCGACGGAATCGGAACAAATCCGATTTCCGAATCGGTTTTCTATAAAATTCGACTTCTAACCAATACATTCATGCCTAAACATCCTTATCTTGACTATTAAACTTTTAAAAATCTATTTGAACAAGTTTTCTCACATGAAATGATAACCTTTTCCAATTTATCGTATTTTTTCACTTTAATACCATCATATTTCGATTTCACATTTAACCCTTTAATTTTGTTATACATTTAAAGTAGAGCACGATGTAATGACCTACCTCCACACACACGCAAATACAACCCTAAACGATATCATCAAAACTTAGAATACGATAAAAACAATACTTTCATTTAAATACCATTTTCTTAATAAAATCAATTCTAAAAGTTTAGCTTTGATACACTTTTAAATAAATACCTCTTATTAGGAAAACACGATAAGTTGTGGACATCGATCGTTTATCTAAACCTGACTTTGTGGTGTCTAGGTTAGGCAAGTGAGCAAAGCTAACTTTAAAAGGCCCGCCTCACGATTCGTGAGCGGATCCCTCCTTCCTCACTTGTACTTACCTGGCCACAATTGGCGGTGAAGAGACGATTTGAGGCTTCTAACGACTTATCGTTTAAACCATTTAGAAATAGGCTAGTTGGCTTAGGAAACCCTAGAATCTAAAATGCGGAAAATTACACTTTGCAAATAAATACCTTTTACTTTATAAAACCGTTTTCTAAAGGATTAGTATTTTACAATCTTTGCAAAGCGCCGCTACAACCCATTTTTGGGGAACCCGTTCGGGATCGTGTGGTTTATCGCGCACCCTCGGGCTAGTAGTGCGAGATTCAGACCTCCGCAAGAAGCATTCGGTCTCGAAAGGTTTAAAATACGATATCTTAAGAAAATGAGATTTTTGGAATATAAAATATTTATTAAAATGATTTTTTGTATAAATATATGTATATTTATCATTTTAAATATCTATTTTATTATAATATAAACTTTCCACCTTTTTCTAAAAATCATAAGAATAAATTTTACACTAAAATACCATGAACTTCAAATAATCAATATTACAGATAAATACCCTTATTTATAAAACTAGGATATTTTTACTAGAAATGTCACAACATAAAATCCACCTTCATTACAACTCTAAAGACGAGCAATAAATACTTGAGGTGTATTTTGAAAAGTATATAAAGTATTTTTACATAAAACCCCTCAAGTTTTATAAATTACCCTAAGGACCCTAGCAATTATAAGATTTCGATTCACATTCCTGATTGTCTGACTCGGGTTTGAGTCTCATTAATCTGACTTGAATATGATTCAAGTCAATCTATAATCTACAATATTCCAATTCAAAATGAACACATGCATTCATGAATACAATTATCAATTTATACAACTTGACTGGACTGAACCGAACCATAGATATATATTCCTTTTACATGATTCTCAGTATTCCATTTACAAGACTCTACAGTTATAACCGTTTCCTGATATCATGATTTCGGTCAATCAGTCAATCAATCTTACAATCAATACAATTTACAAGAAAACAATACAAATAAAACACTACAGGGTTTAAGCCGTAGATTGGTACGGAAGGTGTTAAAAGTGGCACAAGACGGTCAGATTTAAGACACCTAACATGAATCCAATTGCCGTTGTTCCGGGCCTTCTAACGGAGCCTTGTACTCTATATTCCGTTTGCCCTGGTCTCTAGCATATAGAGACCCCTCTCGTTTACACTGGCATTCTTCTGTACCAAGCTACAAACAACATCGTTAATACAACATTACAACAATACAATACAACATTAAAAGCTACTCTCTCTCTCCTACTCTCTGTCTATTTCTCCCCTATCTTTGGGACTTATCGAGCGACCTGTTCACTGACGACATTCTATTTTTTTCTTCTTTAAATGTCGTCAGGTGGTTTGGACCCGGCGGAGATCGAGCCATCCCAAGAAGACTTGGAGCAGTTTGCCGAAAACCCTGCACTTTAGTTTCATTGTACACTTTTCCTTTCTGTATTTTCATTTCTTGTTTTGCCACTGTTTAGGCATCTTTTTATTTCAGTTGTATTTTCTTTTCATGCATTGTACAAAAGAATGTTAATAAATAAAAGTTGTTGTTCTTTTTATATCTTGCCTCTTGTGTATTTATTTTATATTGCTTAGATACGCTTAGCGTATATACTTCTGAGTATATACGTAGCGGACCTCGTCGCGTTCCTTTCGCCGTACACTGGGAAGCGGGGCATGACAGGTTTTGTTGGTGGCCCATGCAGGTCAGAGCTGTATGAATCCCTATCATGCAGTTCTTTTCTGCATGAACAACCTAAGCAATATAACACAAGGACCAGCAACTAAAACATTCTTTACAATTGATGTTCCTTGAATCTTACAATTCCATATTCTTTGAATTTTATCATTTCATGTACTTGAATCTGTCCTAACCCAAATTTTTCTTCAGGGTTATGGATTCCCCGAACAACACCAGCACCAACACACCTCCAGCACTACCCCTCACACCTGCTGTTCTTGCGCCACCCACCGAGCAAACAGTACTACTTGAGGCGATCCGCAGCCTTCTCGAGGGACAGCAACAACTCCTGAACCATCCCAAGACTGACGCACCGGGGGTAAAGCAATTTAGGGCTTTACATCCGAAGCAGTTCTCTAGAAAAGGAAGCCCTCTTGAAGCTGAAGAATAGGCACAAATCATAGAATACGATCTGGCAGCAGCTCAAGTGCCAGACATAGCTTGGGTCCGTGTGGCGAAACTACAGCTCACGGACAATGCTCGCAACTGGTGGAAGGCGGAAGAAAGCCGTCTTGCACAGCCTATTGAATGGAAGACTTTTCGCGAGAAGTTCGACGCGAAATACTTCCCGGTGACTGCCAAGTTTGTCATGGAGCAGCAGTTCATTCATCTACAATAAGAATCGATGTGGGACAAATCAGTAGATGAGTATGACGCTGAATTCACCATGCTCAGTCGGTAAGATATGTCACGGTATTTTAAATTTTTAATATCACATACTACACAGCTAACACAAGACCGTAACAGATTTGCGACACACCTGATACCGACGAATGAGATCAGAGCCCGTCGATTTCAACAAGGTTTGGACACAGAAATTCAGGCTGCACTAGCCATAGGGAAATTTCTGACACATGAAGATGCTTTGGAAGCTGCCCGCAGTTATGAGGCAGTGATAAAGGCGAGGGGCAGACCCCAATATGTCGGTTTGAAACGCCCTGCCACTCAAATAGCAGGAGGAGCCTCTCCAAGGCCATCGTTTGAACTCAGGAGATCAGAAGAAACCAATAACCAGTCAAGTCCAGATTTCTGCTACTACTGCAGAAGAAAGGGACACTTGTGGAAAGACTGTAGACGCGCAAAAGGTTTGTATCTAATTTGTGGCGCATCCAACCACGGAATTGGGAACTGTCCTTACAATAGCAACTCAACTCACACACCCACCAACTACCCGCAGCGGCCAGCTATCCAGGCTCCTGCACCTCGTTATGCAGTACCTGCTCCACCAACTGCACAGCCTACTCGCCAATTTCAACAAGTAATGATGGACATGCCTAGAGGGCAGAGAAAGAGGCCCCAAAGGCAGAATGTGCCTCCAGCTAGAAGGAATGTACCACGGCGACAGACATTCACATTAGAAGCCGTAGAAGCCAAGACTGTAGGTCAAGGTAACACCGGTAAGCCTTTTTCACCCTTGTATCACTTTGTTATTTTTATACACTATCTATACTACAGTCACCAGACTTTCCTTGAAGCTGTTACACTTTCCTTTTACAATTTCGAGGACGAAATTTTTATAAGGAGGGTAAAATGTAACAACCCTAATTTTTCTATACACTTTTCTATACAATTTTTTTCAAAATCCATAAAAGAGTATTTTAACCTGAGCACAATATATAAGTAATTATTTTGTTTTTTAAATAACTCCATTTTTTAGTGTATATAAAATTATTTTAAAATTAAAGTATGCTTGGGGTATTTAAAGTTGCTGTTACCACTTTAAGTAATTATTTCACACAATAATTACAAGAAGGAGTTTGTAGCTCATTGGTAACACCTTGCACTGCTGAACCAAGCCACCAGAGTTCAAATCCCCTGCCCCACATTATTTTTATATTGTTTTTGTTTTAAATCCTTTGGAAGCCCAACAGTCCACATATCATAACTCCCAAAACTTGAACTGAACTTAATAAAGTAAATATACCAGCGTCTTAACTCGGAGACCCTCCACCCCACGGCACCCCGACTCGGCCGAGTCGGCCGGCGGACCAGCCGACTCGGGCCGGCGCCGCCAGCCGGACTCGGCCGGACGGCCGAGTCGTCAACAGCAAAAACTTGGCTTTTCGCCTTCCTAACCCCCTGTACACATTAAATGTTTAGATCGGTTCCCGAGAATTCAATATACCCTAATTACTATGATTTTTAATGTTTTTCCACATTTTTACAAATTTTTTAATAAAAAAAAACCTTTCACCTACCCTACCCTAACCTACACTATAAATACACCCCCTACCCTCTACCCTCTCATCCCAAAACCCTAGGCCCACTCTCTCAAAATTTTCCAAGAAGGGGGTACTTTGAAAACAAGTTGCGGCGAACCTCCGACAAAATTCCGGCGGGAATTCCGACGACGTTTTTAGAAACAACCGGCGACGAAGCAACGCCTCGGCAACTCCTTTAGTTCCCCTACACTCCTTAGTATAGATCGAAACCCGTAAGTCCCATTCTATCCCCCTTTCTATTTCTCTAAAATACGAAATTACGAAACCTGACGGAATCGGAACAAATCCGATTTCCGAATCGGTTTTCTATAAAATTCCACTTCTAACCAATACATTCATGCCTAAACATCCTTATCTTGACTATTAAACTTTTAAAAATCAATTTGAACAATTTTTCTCACATGAAATGATAACATTTCCAATTTATCGTATTTTTTCACTTTAATACCATCATGTTTCGATTTCACATTTAACCCTTTAACTTTGCTATACATTAAAAGTAGAGCACGATGTAATGACCTACCTCCACACACACGCAAATACAACCTTAAACGATATCATCAAAACTTAGAATACGATAAAAACAATACTTTTATTTAAATACCATTTTCTTAATAATATCAATTCTAAAAGTTTAGTTTTGATACACTTTTAAATAAATACCTCTTATTAGGAAAACACGATAAGTTGTGGACATCGATCGTTTATCTAAACCTGACTTTGTGGTGTCTAGGTTAGGCAAGTGAGCAAAAGTAATTTTAAAAGGCCCGCCTCACGATTCGTGAGCAGATCCCTCCTTTCTCACTTGTACTTACCTGGCCATAATTGGCGGTGAAGAGGCGGTTTGAGACTTCTAACGACTTGTCGTTTAAACCATTTAGAAATAGACTAGTTGGCTTAGGAAACCCTAGAATCTAAAATACGGAAAATTACACTTTGCAAATAAATACCTTTTACTTTATAAAACCGTTTTCTAAAGGATTAGTATTTTACAATCTTTGCAAAGTGCCGCTACAACCCATTTTTGGGGAACCCGTTCGGGATCGTGTGGTTTATCGCGCACCCTCGGGCTAGTAGTGCGAGATTCAGACCTCCGCAAGGAGCATTCGGTCTCGAAAGGTTTAAAATACAACATCGTAAGAAAATGAGATTTTTGGAATATAAAATATTTATTGAAATGATTTTTTGTATAAATATATGTATATTTATCATTTTAAATATCTATTTTATTATAATATAAACTTTCCACCTTTTTCTAAAAATCATAAGAATAAATTTTACACTAAAATACTATGAACTTCAAATAATCAATATTACAGATAAATACCCTTATTTATAAAACTAGGATATTTTCACTAGAAATGTCACAACATAAAATCCACTCTCATTACAACTCTAAAGACGAACAATAAATACTTGAGGTGTATTTTGAAAAGTATATAAAGTATTTTTACATAAAAACCCTCAAGTTTTATAAATTACCCTGAGGACTCTAGCAATTATAAGACTTCGATTCACATTCCTGATTGTCTGACTCGGGTTTGAGTCTCATTAATCTGACTTGAATATGATTCAAGTCAATCTACAATCTACAATATTCCAATTCAAAATGAACACATGAATTCATGAATACAATTATCAATTTATACAACTTGACCGAACCGAACCATAGATATATATACCTTTTACATGATTCTCAGTATTCCATTTACATGGCTCTACGGTTATAACCGTTTCCTGATATCATGGTTTCGGTCAGTCGGTCAATCAATCTTACAATCAATACAATTTACAAGAAAACAATACAAATAAAACACTATGGGGTTTAAGGGGTAGATTGGTATGGAAGGTGTTAAAAGTGGCACGAGACGGTCAGATTTAAGACACCTAACATGAATCCAATTGCCGTTGTTCCGGGCCTTCTAACGGAGCCTTGTACTCTATATTCCGTTTGCCCTGGTCTCTAGCATATATAGACCCCTCTCGTATACACTGGCATTTTTCTGTACCAAGCTACAAACAACAGCGTTAATACAACATTACAACAATACAATATAACATTAAAAGCTACTCTCTCTCTCTCCTACTCTCTGTCTATTTCTCCTCTATCTTTGGGACTTGCCGAGCGACCTGTTCGCTGACGACATTCTATTTCTTTCTTCTTTGAATGTCGTCAGGTGGTTTGGACCCGGCTGAGATCGAGCCATCCCAAGAAGACTTGGAGCAGTTTGCCGAAAACCCTGCACTTTAGTTTCATTGTACACTTTTCCTTTCTGCATTTTCATTTCCTGTTATGCCACTGTTTAGGCATCTTTTTATTTCAGTTGTATTTCCTTTTCATGCATTGTACAAAAGAATGTTAATAAATAAAAGTTGCTGTTCTTTTTATATCTTGTCTCTTGTGTATTTATTTTATATTGCTTGGATACGCTTAGCGTATATACTTCTGAGTATATACGTAGCGGACCTCGTCGCGTTCCCTTCGTCGTACACTGGGAAGCGGGGCGTGACAAAGAGCATCGCGTCTGAAAGAGGCGAGGCATAAGATCACGAATTGGGAGAAAATGAAGGAGAAACTGAAAAAGGAGTTCCTTCCGTTCAACTACACCCAAACTATGTACCGGCGACTACAACAATTGCAGCAGGGGACTCGATCTGTTGACACCTACATAGAAGAGTTCAATCTGTTAATCGCTCGCAACGATCTGGCAGAGACCGAGAAGTAACGAGTAACCCGCTACCTTAGGGGACTTTGTCAGTCGATTCAGGACGAGCTGATCCTTCATCCGTTGTTCAAGCTCTTCGAGTCGTGTCAACATGCCTTACTTGGCGAGAAGAAAGAATCCCGAGGAGGGGGAAGAACATATTCCCGAAGAGATGTGAGCAACTGCTTTACAGCCCCAATAGCAACCACGCCAAAAATAGCAGCTCCGAACGTGGGACCTACGGCATTAAAGTCCAACTTCCGTTGCTTTGAGTGCGGGGAACTGGGACATCGCGCCACAAACTGTCCCAAACGCTTTAACAAAGGCAAGCAGTTGATGGTCGATGCTGATGATGATGGGGAACCCAATGAAGCTAGCAAGGATGAAGGCGAAGACCAAGGGGAGTTCTCGTTGGACGGTGATGGGACCCACACAGCCTTTGTTGTCCAGAGAACCCTTCTCGCACTTAGACATGGGGAGAAGGAGGACTAGCTATGGACCAACGTCTTACATACCACATATACCATCAAAGAGAAAATCTTCAAGTTCATTGTTGTTCCCGCCAAACTTTTCGGCCAAGAGCTACTTTTTCTCCTACAAAAAAGGGGGAGAATTCTCAAAAAACAGGCATCACGTGTAAAACACGTGGGCGCTCATATGCAAAGCGTATGAGTGCTGAACATAAATAACCAAGGGCCAAACATGCACGTAAGCGCTCTGAACATACACAGGCTAAAACCCATACTAGGGGTCACGTGTTAAACACGTGAGTGATTTTGCCAATCACATGCAAAGCATGTGAGCACCCTAATTTAAAATGTTCCTATCAAATTCTAGAATTAAATTCTATTTGAGAAATATTTTCTTAATCTTGTTTAAACTAGAAAGATCTTCTATGTTAAACAGAGGATCCTTGGATCAAACATCCAGCGGTGATCATTTGATAGAATAAAAATCTATCATAGGAAAATATTTTCCTAATCTTATAACAAAAATAAAATTCTATGTTAACAAGATATCCATATTAAGAAAATACATTTCTGATCTTGTTAAACTAAAAAGATATGACAGAATAAAATTCTAATCTTGTTAAAACCAACAAGATATTCATAATCTTGTTAAACAAGTAAGAAATCTTCTCTGTTAAATAGAGAGTCTTTAGATTAAAAATCCAACGGTGAATAAAATTCACCAATTGATCTAAAAGACCATGGAATCAATCACGATCTCTCAATAAGGGATTTTCTTAACAAATTGATTCTTTTTCTTCTCATATAAATAGGAGCAAGGAGAGGAGGAAAAAAGAGAGCGACGGAGGGAGAGGGGAAGAAAAAATTGAAAGAGAATTTAATTCTCTAAAGAAGAGGAACTCCTCCCAAAACCTCCCACAAAAAGAGAATTTAATTCTCAAACTAAGAGTTTAACTCTTCTCAAAGAACTTAGTTCTTCCTCTGGTTAAGGCCTGCAGAAGCAGATCTCCCCACAAGTTGAGAATTTAATTCTCATCAGGGAGATTCTATCATGCAGATTCAAAAGTTAGGGGAAAGAACTGAATCCAAAAGAGTTTAACTCTTAAAAAACATATAGGAATTTAATTCCTCTGGAACTAGGGTTTAACCTTTTAAAAAGAATTTAATCCCTGCAAAGAACAAAAGGAGAACTTGATCCCTCGGAACCATAGAAGAACAGCCTGGTGATTCATTAGCGTTCAACGCTACACAATAAAGCTCACGCGTTCCCACGTGGGCACCTTTGAAGAACGAAAAAGGAAAGACTGAGATCTAGCCACGTGCCCCACGTGACCCCTGAGAAGTGCTCAGCACTTATAAAATAGAAAAGGGAGTAAACCCTATTTTTTGAGTGCCTCACGTGGCCCCACGTGACCCCTGAGAAGTGCTCAGCACTTATAAAATAGAAAAGGGAAAAAAACCTATTTTTGGAGCACCTCACGTGGCCCTACGTGACCCCTGAGAAGTGTTCAACACTTATAAAAGAAAAAAGGGAATAAACCCTATTTTTGGAGCACCTCACGTGGCTCCACGTGACCCCCAAGCAGTTTTTAACTAAAGTAGAAAGGGAATAAATCAAAGGGCAGTTTCCATCCTTGGGGCGCCTCACGTGATCCCATGTGACCCAATAGTGCTTAGCATTTAGAAAAGAAACAATGGAATAAATCCAGAGGAGCAGTGCCAACTTCAAGCGCCTCATGTGACCACACGTGAGCGCGTCAAATTCTTAGTGTTTAACACTACTTCAAGCATCTCACGTGACCCCACGTGAGTGCATCAAATTCTTAGTGTTTAATACTACATCAAGCGCCCCACGTGATCTCACGTGAGCGCCTCAAATTCTTGGTGTTTAACACTATTTCAAGCGCCTCACGTGGGAGCACGTGAGCGCTGATCATACACTAGTGTTTAACACTTTGAGAGGCCAACATTAGCCTAAATTAACCAAGTTTCCTGAAGCCAAAACCCTTTTTTGGTCATCAATCAGCCGAGCCCTCATTATAATTAGGTTTTCTCAAAATTGATCCGAGTCTCAGAAATAGCTAATGAACTCCTGGCATCTAAGATGATGTTCATTCCACCATGATCTCTCTCCTCGATCAGGAATTTGGTTCAAGAGTACATCTCTCCACACCTCCGATACATGTCGTTGTAATTCTTCAACGTCTTCAGAGAGGTGGAGGGTCCTAATAACCAATAACTCTTGGCGCACCACCGAACAAGCTTTTCAAAAAGGGAAGTAAATCTAAAATATATCTCAATTTGGGGGCGTCTCACGTGACCTCATGTGATCCCTTGATAGTGCTTAGCACTCAGAAAAAGAAAAGGAGAATAAAACAAAGGCAATTTTCATTCTTCAGAGTGCCTCACGTGATCTCACGCGACCCAATAGTGCTTAGCACTCAGAAAAGGAAAAAGGGAATAAACCCAAGATAGTTCCTATTTTGGGGCCACCTCACGTGTTCCCACGTGTCACGACCCGAAATTGGCACGTGACGGCCCTTAAACTATGCAACGTCTACAGGCATAACGCAATTTAAGTAAGCCGAAAACCCAGCAATCTAAACCATCACAAGTAGTAAGAAATAAGAACATTTTTACAACTTTCGAAATCTCAACCCAAATTCTTTAAAAGTCCAACTTTATTTCCTTTAAAATTTTGACAGCACCTCCTTTGTAAAAACCAGCCCCAAAAATAGGTACAACATAAATATAAGTAAAGCATCCCCAAACGGGAGCAAAAACACGCTCAAAGGTGGAAAACAACCACCACAACAAATATACGATGCCGTAGCGAAGAAATAAAAGACGATATAAATAAAACTGCATAAAAGACATCCAAGTCACAAAATAATATACAATATCGTTCTCACATCAAGTCTCTAAGTCAAACATGAAAGTAGTAGATGGAGAGTACATGGATACAACGAATATACAATACAACATCGGATAACCACAAAACCCACTTAAAACAAAACTGCACACTGTGAGCCGATGTGGTATCCGCAGCAAAAGATAATAAGATAGATGAATAGCCTGCCTCGACTACTCTGGGGAACAACCTGCAAAACACTGTGGTACAACGGGGGTGAGTTGCCAACTCGTGAATAGTAAATAACATATGCAGGTAATCGCAAGTATGCACGTACAGCGCGAATCTAACATATGCAAGCTAATAGCAATAAAAGGTCATATGAATGTAATAATCATGAAAGATACACTAACAGGTATCACTAATACATGAAGCAGTAATATGGCAATATGTATGCGACGGTCATGTAATGTACTATATCAGGTGCAACTAATACACGAACAATAAATGCAATAAGTATGCAACAATCATGTAAGGTACTATATCAGGTACAACTAATACATGAAGCAATGATATGACAATTTATATATGCAACAGTCATGAAAGGTACTCTAGCAAGTACAACTAATACATGAAGTAATGCATATAAAATAAAGTATGTAAATGCAACAGTCATGGAAGGTACTCTATCAGGTACAACTAATACATGAAGCAGTGCATAAACAATAAATGTGGAGTATGAAATGAAACATGTCATTTCCACGGAATCCTGATATCGTGGTAGGACCACAATCCATTAAGACAATCCAAATCCCAATTCCTCAAATCAGCCTCAAAATTGGCTCTCATATCATATAAGTCTCACAAATTCTGAATGTACAATATCAAGTAAATCTTATATATCCTGAATGTACAAAATCAAGTAAATCTCATATATATCCTGTATCCAATATCAAGTCAACCTCATATATATCCTGTATCCAATATCAAATGAACCTCCTATATCCCAAATCCAATATCAAGTGAATCTCATATATCCTAAGTATAATTGCATGAATAATTATGATGATGTATATAAATTGATATGTATACATATATATTAGCGTCCCATTCCACTATATATATATATATATATATATATATATATATATATATATATATATATATATATATATATAACAGCGTCACATTCCACTGTTATATATACTTAGGAGTAAAATATCATGAAAACAATGCGTCAAGCATCGACACAGAAATGATGTTCTATCAGGTGCTGTCACTACAACTGGCACCCTGATAGGTACGTATCATACGCTATATCGAAAGCTCGAGTGCCTAGCTCTGACCCTCGCCTCTCGACGTATCCATACGCACATGACTCCTGTCGGCATCCCCACGATAACCGCCGAGTCATTGGTACTGTCACCGAATGGTATGGTTCCCTTGCCAGGCTCAATCGGCAATGTCCTTCAATCGTCTTGCCCCGAGTGTTTCCCCCAATCAGAGCAAAACTCTGTTCAAATTCCAAGGCTGAAAATGAAGCGACGCTTCTGTTTCCCCCAATCAGAGCAAACCTCTGTTTGAATTTCAAAATTCAAAAATTGAAGCAACGCTTCAGATCCCTTGAGCTGGGCGCTGAGCGCCACGTGTCAAAAGCAGACACGCCAGCGCCAGGAGCGCTGCGCCCTAGGCAGTGCACCCCCAATCAGAGCAAAGCTCTTTTTCAAAATTCAAATTCAAAAATTGAAACAACGCTTCAGATCCCTTGCGCTCTGTGCTGCGCGCCACGTGTCAAACGTAGGCGCGCTAGCGCAGTTGCGCTGCACGCCACGTGTCAAACACAGGCGCGCTAGCGCAGTTGCGCTGCGCTCTGGAATTTAAAGAATTCCCCACCGTTAGATCAAAAGATCTAATAATAATAATAAATTATTAATCAGAATTAAAATTATATTCTAGAAAGATCTTTCCAATCTTATTAAAATAAGAAGATTATCTTCTGTAAAACAGAGACCTTAGGATCAAAGATCCAACGGTGGGGAAATATCCCCAGATCAATCAGAGAAAGATCTCTGTAACTAACTTAACAAATCAATTAGCCCTATATAAAGGCCCCAAGACTTCAAGTCTAAAAAAAATTGAGAGAACCCTCTGCAAACTTTGAGAAAAAACTCAAATAGAAAGAAAGGCAAGCCTTTGAAGAAAGAAGATCATTTTCTTCATCTTTAAAGATAAAAAAATTAATTCTTGAAGAACAGAGATGAAAACATCTCACAAAAAGAAGATCCATCTTCTAAAAAGATCAAAGATCTAAGAACAAGATAAAGATCTTCAATAAAAAAGAAAAAAGTTCAAAAAGATCTAATTATAAAAGAGTACAAAGAAGTAATTTACTTCATTCACAGATCTTTTGATCTATAAAGGCACAGCCTTTTGATGAGAACAAGAACTTTGGTTCTTGGATCTTGAGGCAAGGCCTCCCTTGAAGAACAAAAAGAACTTGTTCTTTGATCTTAAATTGATCAAGCTGCGCTCTGCGCTATTGGACAGTGCCTTACACTCTTGAAATTGCGCCTTTGCGCCCCTTGGACTGGCGCACTGCGCCAGAATGCGCCACGTGTCAACCACAGAACGGTTTGCGCTTTGCGCTTCTAAAAATAGCGCACTGCGCTCTTGGACCCACGTACTGCGCCAGAGCGCGCCACGTGTCACCCACTGGCGCAACACACTCATAAAGCGCAGTGCGCTAACAAGACTTGCGCTCAGCGCTAAGCGCGACACGTGTCACTCTTACGTGTGCCAGTGCAATGCGCTCTTTAATTAGCGCAAAGCGCCTGACAAACCACGTGGCGCACTATCAGACCACTATTTTGCTCCTGATAAATGCTATGCATTATTAAAAAGGGCAGAGCCTAAACAAAGGCCCAACAGGCATAACATAAAATAAAATGTCAAACATTTTCAACTGGACTTAGCCCAATTCTGGCCATAAGTCCTCAATATAAATTGAACTGAGCACAACTGCTCTTCCAATCAATTTACACCCGGTTCGAGGGTACATCTCTTTACTCCTCTGACATCCGTCGTTGTAATCCTTCAACGTTGTCAGAGAGGTGACGGATCCCGATGACCACACATTGCTACGGACCGTGGGGTCCTTAAACTCATGGACTATGACGTCCTTAACCTCGACCGTGATGTCTTAAAACTAATACCGGACTGTGGGGTCCTTAAACTCATGGACTATGACGTCATTAACCTCGACCGTGATGTCTTAAAACTAATACCGGACTGTGAGGTCCTTAAACTCACGGACTATGATGTCCTTAACCTCGACCGTGATGTCTTAAAACTAACGTCGGACCGTGGAGTCCTTAAACTCACGAACTATGACGTCCTTAACCTCGACCGTGATGTCGTAAAACTAATACCGGACAGTGAGGTCCTTAAACTCATGGACTATGATGTCCTTAACCTTGACCGCGATGTCTTAAAATTAACAATGGACCGTAATGTCCTTAAACTAATTATCGACCGCAATGTCACCAAACTAAGCAACAGAGCCCAATTGCTCTCTTGTCGGATCTAAACGATCCCGTTAAATTGATCTTAGTCTAAAATTAGACTAACGTGTCCTTAACGAACTTTTAAGTTGATCTTAGCCTCAAATAAGGCTAACGTATCCTTAAACACACCCCCCCAAACCCAAATCTAAGAAAGATACGGATTTGGACTAATCCACGTCCTACGGGCGACAATATAACTTAGTCTCCGTATACAATCCACGGGCAACCGAAAACAAAACAAACACCCACGACACGAAGTGACCATATAGAGAAGGAGAAAGTTGTTACCGCGATGCGGTAGCGTAATTAACTGCAGGGGTTGCGCCTGCAGGGAATAGCGTCCCCACAATCAAAAACCCCTCAAACGAGGGGGAATCTGACGAAGTCTGCTATATCGGACGCATCCGTTTAAACCTTCGATACATGGTGCCATAAATTGACTTGGCATCTTCAGAGAGGTGGACGGATAGCACCAATTAGTATCTGCCCCCAAATTCAGGCAAGACATCCAGTCTTCCTGGCTTCCGGCGGTAAACAGATTCTGGCATGCCCGGTGGGACATTTTCCTCTTTCCACTCCACACTTCGTGTGTCGTATTCGCGAACGAATCGCGGTTTGTTAATGGTTGCCCTTGGGTTTCAAGTTACTAATATTTGGTCTATTGCTTGGCGCAGAAAGCAAAACAGCAATGGCATTCACCTGCTTGATGTGTTCCAACTGCAACTGCAACCTACACTCCGCCTTACCTGGAGGTGTAGCTTATGGACCTCAAGCGGCATCACTGTTCACGATGCCGGTAGAATAGGTCACCCAGGCTACTACTGGATTGTTTTTCGGGACCATGCTCCCGCCAACGAGCTTCACTGCTCCCGTGCCCGTACCAGAAGCTCCCAAGAAGTCGGTCTTTAATCGACTTACAGCTACTGCGGCCTCTCTCAACAGGTCGTCCAACACCAGCGCCTCGGTCTTCTCCAGATTGGGCCAAAATTCCTGCGGGCCCACAACGAAGCTTGCAGTCCCAGAGAAGATTATTCCGAAGAGAGTAACCAACCCTGCTCCCGAAGTCGTCAAGGCGGCTTCTTCTGCCAAGGGGTCGGTCTTTACAAGACTGATCGTCCCGACTCCCACTCCCGCTCTTGCTACTTAAAGGACATCAGTTTTTAATAGGCTGACGCCGGCAACAGCCCCTCACCCGAACAGGGGGCAAGACAAGGCCATCCCCGTCACCAAGACAACTCCATCAGCGCGACATGCTCGACGTCGCCACTGGCGCCGAGTGAGGAAGGCTGGGGGCAACTCCCCTTCTGGGCTAACTCCACCAGCCCCGACGGCGGAAATAAATGCTGCTGTTCCAACTAGGAACGGCTTTGAGCTGCTAAATAAGGTGCGTAGGAATTCTCCTACCGCCGTACTAAAAAGATCTCATCCTCCACTAGAGAAGGTTGCGGAAGCAAAGCCAGAACGGTCCCCTCAGCGGCTGTCCTCCAAGATCTACAAAGTCTGGCGGCAAGTCCGGGACTCGGTGATCGATCCAAATTTCTCCCGCCAGCATAAGAAGCTAAAGGTCCGATAGGAAGAAAGCCATCCTGCTAAGTCACGGAAAGCTATCTGGATGCCCACTGCGATGGCTCCCTCAACTTCGACCGCTCATGAGAAGAGAAGATCGGAGAAGACCCCCGTACCTGCGACAAATGTCAAAAGTACTGAGCCCAAACGCCCTAAGTCCGGGGGCATGGTGGTCCATACTATCTACATGGCATCCGGCAAGGAAGATAGTCGCGCTTCTACGGGCCACCGACCACTCACTCGATCCATCACAAGAGCTCAAGAACAACAGCAGCAGAAGCTTCAGGAGATGCTGACTGCGATGGCCGCACTCACCGGGCCAAAAAAAAGCCCGGAGTCATCATCAGAACAGCGTCACGAACAAGAAACTGATATTGACTTCCTACGCAGGGTCCTCGAAAAGAAGGACAGAGAAGCAGCAGAACAAGCTGCTAATATAAAACAAATGGCGCTTCTCTTCGAAGACATGGTGGGCATAATGATCCAGCCGGATCCCCCAGCCGAAGATCCTCCAGTAATAATTGAATATGACAGAGGAGAAACATCGAATCCTCTGCCGGCTCTGTCAACAGCCATGGAGGAAACCATTTCCAAGGCCGCCCTGGATGATTATATTGCTCAACAAATACGAGTTCATCAGGCAAATGAAGCGGCCGGCCAAGTCGTCAAAACTGGGCGACCGTATCCAGGCTGGTATGATCAGATAAAGTACCCGCCGGGATACACAATCCCCAAATTCCATGTGTATAAGGGGACGGGCAATCCCCACCAGCACGTCTCGCAGTTCAGAGCTCTTTGCGGCAACACCGGGGGAGATGATAAGCTTTTGCTCCGCCAATTCGTCGGCAGCTTATCGGAAACGGCGTTTGAGTGGTACTCCGAACTTCCAAACGACTCCGTCAAAACTTTCGCAGAAATGGAGTTATTGTTCACCCAGCGATTCGCGAGCGCAAGTGAACGCACCCCGATAACATCTTTGATCAATGCAAGGGTAAAATCGGGCGAAGCTTGGGTTCAATACGCAATCCGATGGCGAAATCTGTGGTCAAAGTGCTAACAGCGCATCGAAGAAGCACCAGCGGTGGGCATGTTCGTGGGCACCCTAGACCCTCATGCAACTATTTCACAGTTCATGATGTTCTTTAAACCGACCATGTTCCAGGCTTTGATCGATAAGCTAGCCCAGATGGATCAAATGGGTCACAGACCATCTCCCCCGAAGCCGGAACCGCGGAATGACAAAGGTAAAGGGAAGGCGACCTTCGTTTCAAACACCCAACCGCAGCCCAGTGCCCCAAAGCTAGCAGATCAACTGGAAGAGAGACGGCGCTATTACAATGAGAAAATGAAGCGTCCATACTCATTCCCACGGGACAAAACGAAGAGGCTGTTTGAGCTGGTTATGCGCAACAGGCTTATCAATTTACTGAATCCAAGGTGACCACCGCAGCCCAGCGAAGTGAACAATCCCAATTATTGCCCTTACCACCAAACGGTAAGCCATCCAATCGAGGATTGCTTCGTCTTTAAGGGATGGATCGAAGATCAATACCTACAAGGCAAGTTCGCGTTGTCTGAAAAGTGGAAAGTAAACCCATCACAACTGCACACTCCTAAGAAGACGGACACACCCGGGGCAACGTGTTCTTTTGTTGAAGAAGCTCCGTGGGAGGTCATGCTTTCAGCCAAAACCAAAAGGATGCTGAATGATCTCCAGACATGCCCAGCAATCATGTGGGAGAATCCGCTGGAACCCCAGATCATCGACGGGATGCTGAAGCCGCACCCAACTCCAAAGATTGGTAGTGATGGCCCAAGCACTCACACCCAGCCGTTAAAATCTTCAAAGAAGAAGAAGAAGAGATCCAAAAAACCCGTGAAGCTTGGTGGCAAGCGCACGGACCTGTAGAAACAGATTGACGCACTGGAGGAGTATAATCAGAAGGCGCAGACTCCCATCACGCTCCAAGAGTTCCTCAGCCATGTCTTTCAGGAGGAAGATGATGGAGAAGGCTCGTCGGATGAATCTGAGAGTTACGTAGCAAGTTGTCATGTGATCTCCCACTTGTTACAGACAATGAAGAAGCTCCCTGCACAAAGAGACTGGAGGCAGGTCCCGAGCCAGAACCTCTATGGCCGTCAGACGAAATGATCGACGCCTTCCTGAATGAGATTCATCTGAAAAGTAAAGCCAATCGGGAGCGTGAGATGGCCATATTTGAAAGAGCCAAACGCCGGCGACTAGACGAAAGAGTCGAGACACTCCCGCCAAATCAAGGAACATCCGTCGCGGATAAAATCAAGTTCAAGACGAGGAAAATGTTTGTTAAAGCCATATCCATGGGAATGAAGCTACCACCCTCTGAAGGAAACACTCCCGGCAAAACAGAAATGCATCCTAGCTACTGCTCATATCATCAAAAGATTTCGCACCCCACCGAGGAGTGCAATGCTTTTAAAAGATGGTGGCAGGGATATGTTGCTCACCAGCAACATTTTAAGCGGATAAAACGCAAAACTCGTTGGGAGCAGAGAAGTACGACCGAGGAGCATAAAAGAACCACCGGTAACTGTCGCATGGTCAACACCGGGAGATCGCAGGTTCTCACCTTCGGAAGCGACTCTGACGAAGAGATGGCTCTTGGCCCTCTCTTTAAAGAATCCACCTTGGGAAAGGAGGAAGAACCGAAGGCCTGTGAAAACATCCAGCTGCGCAATCGCACGCTTCCAGAAAAGAATCTCGGATCCACGAGTAAAATAGATAAGGGAAAAGAAAAGGTCCCCGAGGATATCGCCCTGGATGACCAAGTCATGAAAGAACTGACCGCCAAGGACCCGCCAAAGAAGAATAATGTGGACTATAACGTTCTGGTGCACTTGAGGAAATTTCCCTCACAACTCAGCATTCTCGAAGCCCTTTTACTATCCAAAGAAGCGAGAGATTCGCTGATCAAGGCGCTACAAGAGCCAGAGCAATTCCAAGCTTTTCTCGCCGAAGAAAAGATGAAGGACGAGCTGGAGGAAGTACACACAGCCGATATCACCTTCGGCGACGAAGACCTCCTCCTTGGGACGTGCGAGCACAACCGTACCCTCTATGTCTCAGGGTATTGCCATGATATAAAGATAGGCAAAATCTTAGTCGACAATGGGTCTTCCGTCAATCTCCTCAACGTGCGAGTGTTGAAGGAAATCTGCATGAGTGTCTAGCATCTCGCTCGTGATAAGATCACTATTTCTGGTTTTGACTCCCAGTCATCGCGGACTCTAGGGTCTGTGATATTGACATTACGATTCAGGCTACTTGTCACGGATATTAAATTTCATGTCATTGAAGCCAAGACATGCTATAACACTTTGCTCGGCCGGCCTTGGTTACACGAGTACAACATCATCCCTTCTGCACAACATCAGTGTATGAAATACTTTAAGGATGGTCTTGAGTATACCGTAACAGGAGAGCTGAACCAGTTCTCCGTGAACGAAGTCCGCAAGTACGAAGATGCAAAATACTTTTTTCCAGATTTTGAAGACACGGAGAGATGTAGCAAGCCAAAGAACAAAGCTATCGCCACCATTCCTGTCTTCGGGAGTGATACTGAAGAAGAGGAAGCGATGGTTTATTCAGGTCTACCCCAACACAACAAGCCAGGACCGTCCGCTTCTATGTTGATCTTTGGCAGCGACTTGGAAGATGAGGTCTATGCTATATTTTCCGCTCGGCCTTCAATACAAACATTCATTGATGAAGAGCAAAGTTTGCAAGTTGCCATGATTCTGCCCAAACATCATAATGAATTGGACGCGCTTGATACCTACAGTGTGGAAGAGCTGCAGACGTTCTACGTCCTTCCCAGGCGAGAAGGCGAAAAGGCGATCCTATTCTACCGCTCCGGGGAAACCGGAGTGGAGAAAGAAATCTGGCACGGTGCGGATCCTACACTTGACAGGCTCTAGCCCATCCGTCTGCCTAGATATTATACAGAAGGCTTGAAAAGGCTATTGAAGCGCCAAGTGATACCCTTCAAACAGACCGCTCGAAAAGCTAAGTTCTATGACAGGGTTTGGAATGTTCCCGGAACTCAGCGCAAGTTGCCCAACGGGAGAATGGAAGCAATCGGGCTTGGATATGTTCGGTCCAAGAAATGGGAGCTACTCCGCGAATGCTATGTCATACATGACTTTGATGAAGAAGGAGATGCTCAATGGGAGAGTGCTAATCCCAAACCAGAAAAAGTCCCCGACGCAAAAATGCCCAGTCCGTCGTTCGAAGAACAAATGGACAAGCTTATAAGGGAAGCTGGTCAAAAAGTTCGAGACGACCATAATCACGAAATGGCCCTCTATGAGAAAGCCAGGACGCAACGCCTTCTCCAATAGGCTGCGAAAAATGAAAATGCCCCTCCCTGCCAACTTGTTGTAAAAAAGGCCCGACGCAGAGGCAGAAACAAGTCAAAAAGCGGAAAAAACATTCAGCAACGACAAAGCGGGACCAAGAATTCACGCGAGCGGGAATCGAGCGGTCCGGATTTGTCCCTTTTAAAGAAGATGAGTCGAGCATACTCTTTTCCTCAAGACAAGACAAAGAAGATACTTGATCTTGCCATAAGACATCAAATGCTTACACTCCCGGAGTCTAAGCACCCTGAACAAGCTAACGAAGTCTCTCGCCCGAACTATTGCTCCTATCATAGGGCAATAGGACATCCTCTCGAAGACTGCTTCACCTTCAAGAACTGGGTCGAAGATCAGTATCAGCTCGGCAAGTTCGCTCTATCCGACAGTTGGAGGATAACTCCGCCACAGAAGCATGAACCCAAATCCACGAGGACGGACCCAAATCCACATCGGTCTTGGAAGCGAGCTCGTACTTGTCATATGATAACGATATCAAAAGAAGAACCCGAGAATATGGATGACCTCCCCTGGTGCTTCGAAAACAATGATGACGAGATGATCTCAGAGTTTCCACCGGCGCCAAAAGAGCTGGAAGATGGAATACACACTACTGCAGATAACCTCAAGAAGATTGATTTGGGAACGGAAAGTGACCCGCGACCTACATTCGTCAGTGAGCTGCTATCTGAAGAAAGGGTGGCTGCGTTAAAAGACGTGCTTATGCAGCATAGAGATTGCTTCGCATGGAACTATTCCGAAATGCCAGGATTAGATCCAGAGATTGCGGTCCACAAACTAACGATATCCCCGGACATCAAGCCAATCAAACAAGCACCGAGAAGAATGCGGCTCGAGCTTGAGATGAACATCAACGTTGAGGTCAAGAAGTTGATTGACTCTGGCTTCATCCAAGAGGTTCAGTATCCTGATTGGATCGCCAACATCGTCCCGGTGATGAAGAAAAATGGGACGGTGCGCATCTGTGTGGACTTTCGGGATCTCAATAAAGTCTGCCCGAAGGATGACTTCCCAGTACCGGTCACCGAGCTGATGATAGACAATACGTCCACTCACGAAGTTTTCTCCTTCATGGACGGCTCATCAGGATATAATCAGATAAAGATGCATCCCGAGGACCAGAAACACACCGCTTTCCGAACCCCTTTAGGTATATTCTGCTACAAGGTGATGCCCTTCGGTCTGAAGAACGCCGGTGCCACCTATCAGAGGGCCATAACGAAGATCTTCGATGACCTTATAAATGAAATTGTCGAATGCTATATCGACGACCTCGTGGTTAAAAGCAAATCATACGAGGAACATCTCGAGCATCTGAAGATCGTATTTCAACGCCTTCGGCAATACAACTTGAAGATGAACCCTCTCAAATGCGCGTTCGGAGTCTCCTCGGGCAAATTCCTAGGATTCATTGTCCGACACCGAGGTATCGAGATAGATCCGTTAAAGATTAAGGCAATTATGGAGATGCCCCCGCCAAGGACTCTCAAGCAATTGCGGTCTCTCCAAGGGAAGCTCGCATATATTCGGCGATTTATAGCCAATCTCTCAGGCAAGTACCGCTCTTACAGTCACCTGATGAAGAAGGGAATCCCATTCGTCTGGGATCACAAATGCCAAAGCGCGCTGGACGAAATCAAGCAATACCTGCAGAATCCGCCGGTGCTGGCAGCTCCGGTCAAGGGAAAGCCTCTCATTCTATATACAACCTCCCTTGAAGGTTCCTTAGGCGCATTATGGGCACAAGAGAACGACCAAGGGAAAGAAAAAGCTCTCTACCACTTGAGCCGAGTTCTCCTGGGGGCAGAAAGCAATTATTCTCCCATCGAAAAACACTGCCTGGCGTTGATCTTCGCGATAATGAAACTCAGGCACTATGCATTGGCGCATGAAGTCCGTCTCATATCGAAGGTGGACCCTCTCAAGTATTTGATGTCAAAGGCCATATTGACGGGACGGCTCGCTAAATGGGCCTTGCTCCTAATGGAATTCTCAATAACTTACCAGCCTCTTAAGGCAGTGAAAGGCCAGGCCATCGCCGACTTCCTCGCTGAACATCCGATACCGGCCGATTCCCCTTTGAATTGCGAACTGCCAGACGAACATGCGTTTGATGCGGTCGACGGTGGTGGTATCCGGTGGGAACTTTATTTTGATGGAGCGTCTTCCATGAAGAAGCGCAAACAGAACACGCCTATAATCAAATCAGGGATAGGACTTATCTTCGTAACCCCACAAGGAGGGATAATGCGCTTTGCCTTCTCCTTGACAGAGCCGAGGACAAACAACGAAACCGAATATGAAGCTTTGATAGCAGGCCTCGAGATCGCCATCGACATAGGAATTGAAAACCTCCTCATATACGGAGACTCCCAACTGGTCGTTAGTCAAGTAAACGACGACTACCAGACGTGCAAGCCAGAGTTGGTGAAGTATGGTGAAAGAGTACAACAACTGCTGACTCAAATTCCCTCCTACACCCTCGAAAGAATACCGCGTACGGAAAATAGCAAAGCAGATGCATTAGCCAAGCTTGCTAAAGAATTGGCTGACGAGAACCTCGATGACGTAAGAATCGTGGTACAAAGGCGTCGGGTTCTTGCACCGGTAGGAATATCTCCGGAGGCGTCCGAGGAAAAGGGAGCGACCGAGCAGACGCCCTGCAAATAAAAGACCAAGAAATGGTTGAGGACTGGAGAGAAGTCTTTATAGACTACTTTAAATCCCGTCAAACACCTGAAGATGCGTCCTCAAGACATCAGCTTATGAAACGAGCTCTGTCTTTCGCCTTCGTCAATAATACTCTATACAAGAGGTCATTTGATTCTCTGTGGTTGAGATGCCTGGGACCTGAAGAGGCAAAAAGAGTCGTCCAAGAAACTCACGACGGACTCTGCGGTTCTCACCAAGCGGGCCTAAAGATGAAGTTGAAGATTAAACGGATGGGCTACTACTGGCCCACGATGATTCAGGACTACCTCGAATATGCGAAGCAATGCCACTCGTGCCAGATCCATGGGGACTTTATCCACCAGCATCCAAACCCACTACATCCAACGGTGGCTAACTGGCCGTTCGAAATGTGGGGAACTGACATAATCGGCCCTATCGAACCCGCATCGTCCAGAGGACATCATTTAATTTTGGCGACAACTGATTACTTCTCCAAATGGGCAAAAGCAGTACCGCTGAGGGAAGTGAAGACGGAGAATATCCTCCATTTCTTCAAGACGCACGTTATTTATCGGTTTGGAACTCCTCGACGGATCATCTCCGATAACGGGCCAGCTTACAGAAGCCACAAGATCAGCCGCTTCGCACAACATAGACTGGAGATACTCCTCAGTTTATAATCCCCGAGCTAACGGTCTAGCTGAGGCTTTCAACAAGACCTTGACAAAGATCGTGAAGAAGACGGTGTCCCGAACTAAGAAAGACTGGCATGAGAGACTGCAAGAAGCTCTCTGGGTGTATCGAACTACGTTCAAGACGGCCACGAACACAACACCGTACGCGTTGGTATTCGGTACAGAAGTAGTACTCCCTCTCGAGATAGAGTTACCTTCTCTACGAGTGGCAGTCTATTACGAACTGACGGACGAAGAGAACGCTCACCTTCGGCTTGAGGAGCTCGATGCCCTTGACGAAACCCGACTCCTGGCACAGAAAAATATGGAAGCTTATAAAGCAAGGATGACGCGCTCATATGAAAGATTAACTAGGCCGAGGACATTCCGCCAAGGTGAACTCGTGCTAGTGGTTAAAAGACCTATGATCCCCAATCGTGCCAAGCGGGGAAAATTCGAGCCGAATTATGAAGGCGCATACATCATAGACAAGGTCTACATGGGTGGAGCATATCTACTCATGGACATGCATGGTGAAAGACCTTCCAGGCCAATAAACGGTCGCTTCCTGAAGAAGTACTACGCTTAACGAGTCATGGCCTAGGTCAATGATAGATGACGACGACTATGTCCGCTCGCTATCTTCCTAAGTCCAAACTCTATAAGTAGTAGCCAGCTTACTTTACAACGGACCGAAACGTCCTTAAACTAACAACGGACCGAAACGTCCTTAAAACAAACAGCGGACCTATACGTCCTTAAACTAATGACGGGCCACTATGTCCTAAAACTAGCTACTGACCGAGATGTCGATAAACTACGGTGGATTGCAGCATCCCAAAGCTGATACAAAAAAAAAGAATAAAAAAAAGAGAGAAAAGAAAACGGTATGTCCATAAGCAAAATGGGCACGGATGAAAACCCAAAAGGGCTCTGTGAGTAAAAACAGCAGGGCTACCGGCGAGTGTTTGTGAAAACCCGAAAGGGCGCAACCTCGTTAAAAGACACTTGCAGGGTCCTCTCGACTCTGTAAGGAGAAACCACCCGCATGAGATCCTTACGACTCACAAGGGAGCAACACACTTAGGGATCCCCACGATTCCTGAGGAGAAATTGCACTTGCGAGATCCTCACGACTCGTAAGGAGAATCCTCTTATGAGACCCTCACGGCTCATAAGATTTGAAAGTCTTAAGTTACAGAGACCTGAACCTGTTCTTAAGCAACCCTCACAACCTCCGATACTGCCCTACAAGCGGCTCAATGCTGACCCTTGTATACAATCTACGGGCGCGAATAAACATTTCCCTAATCAAGTCCCATCCGTGACTAGAGATATATTCGCACGGTGAGAAACCCTTATGAGTCCTCTCGATTTATAAGGGGAAAACTCTCTTGTAAGATCCTTACGACTTACAAGGAGCCATACACTTAGGAATCCTCACGATTCTTAAGGAGAAAATTACACCTACGAGATCCTCA
Source organism: Agapanthus africanus (assembly GCA_030015575.1). Taxonomy (NCBI): domain Eukaryota; kingdom Viridiplantae; phylum Streptophyta; class Magnoliopsida; order Asparagales; family Amaryllidaceae; genus Agapanthus; species Agapanthus africanus. The sequence goes on from CM057350.1 coordinate 480,357,500, forward strand.
CGACTCGCAGGAAGAAATACCTTTATAAGACCCTTACAGCTCATGAAGTCAAAAGCCTTAGTCGACAGGATCCTAACCCTGTTCGCTAAGCCACCTTTGTTCGGTATCGACAGAGACAAATGATGATTCGCTCCTGGCAATATTCTAGTTGTAGCGGTGCTGATGCCGAAATCGGTGTCTAATTCCAAGCTTGCGGCAAAAAGCTAGCGAGCCTCACATGCATACGAAATAGCCGAAATGATGGGGCAACTTGCAACAAAATCAGCGAGTAAAAATGTATGCATGCAAAATAGCTAAAATGATTGGGCAACTCGCAATAAAAAGCAGCGAGCAAAAATAAAACAAATAGCCGAAATGATTGGGCACCGTGAAAAATAGCCGAAATGATGGGGCAATCGCGACCTTCGCGATATAACAGCTGAAATGATAGAGTATCGCGGAAAGAAATAAAATAAAAATAAAAATGAAATTTTATGCCCTACAGGTGATATCACATCAATCCCTGTATACAATCCAGGGGTGCAAACAGAGAAGGAATCACACTCCTCCTCCACAGCAGACACAACATCAAACAAAGAGGAACAGTGGCAACTCCCAGTTCCATAACTCGACGGTATACAGATGACCGAGAGTCAAATCCCAACTCCGTAAAATGCGGATATAATCAGCAAAATTCCTGGTTACGTGGAACGCGGATAACGTCACTTCTGACCCCGTGGAAAACGTCCAGAGCGGATCCTGGTCCTCGCAGAGCACGACAGTGAACCCGTGTGAAGCAAGCAAAATTCCTGGTTACATGGAATGCGGATAACATCACTTCTGACCCCGTGGAAAACGTCCAGAGCAGATCCTGGTCCTCGCAGAGCACGGCAGTGAACCCGTGTGAGCATCCAGAGCGGAGCCTAGTCCTCGCCGAACACGGCAGTGAACCCGTGGGAAGCATCTAGAGCAAAATTCCTGGTTACGTGGAACGCGGATAACGTCACTTCTGACCCCGTGGAAAACATCCAGAGCGGATCCTGGTCCTCGCCGAACACGGCAGTGAACCCGTGGGAAGCATCCAGAGCAAAATTCCTGGTTACGTGGAACGCGGATTATGTCACTTCTGACCCCGTGGGAAATGTCCAGAGTGGATCCTGGTCCTCGCAGAGCACGGCAGAGAATCCGTGTGAAGCATCCAGAGCGGAGCCTAGTCCTCGCCGAACACGGAAGTGAACCCGTAGGAAGCATCCAGAGCAAAATTCCTGGCTACGTGGAACGCGGATTATGTCACTTCTGACCCCGTGGGAAACGTCCAGAGCGGATCCTGTTCCTCGCAGAGCACGGCAGTGAACCCGTGTGAAGCATCCAGAGCGGAGCCTAGTCCTCGCTGAACACAGCAGTGAACCCGTGGGAAGCATCTAAAGCAAAATTCCTGGCTACGTGGAACGCGGATTATGTCACTTCTGACCCCGTGGAAAACGTCCAAAGCGGATCATGGTCCTCGCAGAGCACGGCAGTGAACTCGTGTAAAGCATCCAGAGCGGAGCCTGGTCCTTGCCGAATACGGCAGTGAACCCGTGGGAAGCATCCAGAGCAAAATTCCTGGCTACGTGGAACGCGGATTATGTCACTTCTGACCCCGTGGGAAACGTCCAGAGCGGATCCTGGTCCTCGCAGAGCACGGCAGTGAACCCGTGTGAAGCATCCAGAGCGGAGCTTAGTCCTCGCTGAACACGGCAGTGAACCCGTGGGAAGCATCCAGAGCAAAATTCCTGGCTACGTGGAACGTGTATTATGTCACTTCTGACCCCGTGGGAAACGTCCAGAGCGGATCCTGATCCTCGCAGAGCACGGCAGTGAACCCGTGTGAACCATCCAGAGCGGAGCCTGGTCCTCGCCGAACATGGCAGTGAACCTGTGGGAAGCATCCAGAGCAAAATTCCTGGCTACGTGGAACGCGGATTATGTCACTTCTGACCCCGTGGAAAACGTCCAGAGCGGAGCCTGGTCCTCGCCGAACACGGCAGTGAACCCGTGGGAAGCATCCAGAGCAAACATCGGACTGTGAGGTCCTTAAACTCATGGACTATGATGTCCTTAACCTCGACCGAGATGTCTTAAAACTAATATCGGACTGTGAGATCCTTAAACTCACGGACTATGATGTCCTTAACCTCGACCGTGATGTCTTAAAACTAACAATGGACCGTAATGTCCTTAAACTAATTTTACCTTGGTTCAAGGGTACATCTCTTCACTTCTTTGATATTTGTCGTTGTAATTCCTCAACGTCTTCAAAGAGGTGACGGGTCCCGACAACCACACATTTCACGGACTGTGAGGTCCTTAAACTCACGGACTATGATGTCCTTAACCTCGACCGTGATGTCTTAAAACTAACATTGGACTGTGGAGTCCTTAAATCCACGGACTATGTTGTCCTTAACCTCGACCGTGATGTCTTAAAACTAACATTGGAATGTGGAGTCCTTAAATCCACGGACTATGATGTCCTTAACCTCGACCGTGATGTCTTAAAACTAACATTGGACTGTGAGGTCCTTAAACTCACGGACTATGATGTCCTTAACCTCGACCGTGATGTCTTAAAACTAACATTGGACTGTGAGGTCCTTAAACTCATGGAATATGATGTCCTTAACCTCGACCGTGATGTCTTAAAACTAACATTGGACTGTGAGGTCCTTAAACTCACGGACTATGATGTCCTTAACCTCGACCGTGATGTCTTAAAACTAACATTGGACTGTGAGGTCCTTAAACTCATGGACTATGATGTCCTTAACTTCGACCGTGATGTCTTAAAACTAACATTGGACTGTGAGGTCCTTAAACTCATGGACTATGATGTCCTTAACCTCGACCGTGATGTCTTAAAACTAACAACGGACTGTGGAGTCCTTAAATCCACGGACTATGATGTCCTTAATCTCGACCGCGATGTCTTTAAACCACGGTATCCTAGAAAACGTCCAGAGCGGAGCCTGGTCCTCGCCAAACACGACAGTGAAACCGTGGGAAGCATCCAGAGCAACCCCTAACTCCGTGAAATGCGGATAAGGGCAACTTCACCCATCACTTGCGGGTCCTCACGACTTGTAAAGGAGTAAATTCTCTTGTGAGATCCTTATGACTCTCAAGAGAAAACACACTTAGGAATCCTCACGATTCTTAAGAAGAAAATTACACCTACGGGATCCTCTCGACCCGTAGGGAGAAAATTCTTTATGAGACCCTCACGGCTCATAAAGTTGAAAACTCTTAGGTGACAGATCTTAACCCTGTTTTCTAAGCCATCACCACTCTACAATGAATCCAAGACTGACAGTTATATACTTGCTAAATTCACATGGCAACAACACAGTAAAGAGGAGAAAGCAACAAGGAGAATATCTGATTTGCACTTAATTAAGCGTTCGAGACACGCCCCATCCATGCATTTGCAAAAAGATTCAGAACGTGAAATAAAACACGCTAAAACGAGAAATTTTCCATTCGTATTGCAAAAAGGTTCTTACAATTATGAAAGCAATAAACAAAGATACTACTAAAGTAATTACAATGGCAAAACCTCAAATCCAGGACATGGATTGAGGAACTCAAAAGTGACCTTGTCCAGAATTTTCCAAGCCTGGCGAACCATTCTAGTGTGCTTTCTTTCGCGAGCATGAGCGTCGGGATCCCCACGGATATCCTCCACCCTCCGATAGGCAGCAAGTACGGCAGATTGTTGAAAGGCCTGGTGCAGGAGATTGACAAGATTGTCTCGCCATCTCTTCGAGATTAGGTTCATCAGATACACTGAGTGCACCTTATCTTCAGCGGCATCTAATGCTCTAAGTGGCATGCCGGCATAGAATAGAGGGAGCGCTCCCCAGATTGCTCCCACAATAAGCTTTAGAAGAGGGGAATGCCGGGGAAGTAGTTGACCATTATATGCGTCAAAGCGACTCATAATTTCGGCACACTCAGCGTTTGTGAATTCTCGGTCCTGAGAACGGCCGAGTCGGCGGATGTCTCCGTAAGAAATAATCTCTTCGAGATCATATATGTGAGCGTCCATTACTCCTGTAAAAGAAAATCAACAAAATTAGCAGACTGACTGATTAAGCAATTTTTTATTCAAAACAGGCGCAGGAAGTTAAACTCCTCGAGAGCAATGCTCTACAGACAGGAGTGACACCTGTCAAAATCAATTATGAGGGGAAGTTAAAGATATCCCCCGAGAACATTGAGAGCTTTGTTCTGAGAAGATGATATAATTCATCAAAAATAAAATGCCATCTTTAATCTTCAAGATCCATGAAAAAATTCTTAAGAATTCTTCTATATGATTTGAAAGGAGCAAAGCTCCATTAATGAATTAAGAAATCACAAGAAAAATCCTTTTAGAGAGCAGAGCTCTATTAATGGAACCCTAATAGGGTTCTCTTTAGTTCTCTTTAGATCCCTTTAGACCTATGGAGTAAAGCTCTGCTAGTGAAACCCTAAATAGGTTTTATTTAAGATCAGAGATCTATTAAGAGCAAGGCTCTGTTAATGGGTAAAAACCTTAATTTCTTAGAATTAATTTAATTTTACCTAAATTTGGAAAGAGTTCTAACTCTTGAAAGTTCTTGAACGAAAGAGCAAGGTTCTGAATAAAAATTCTTATGAAGAAGATGGTAATCATCTGAGGACCAAAGGTGCTATTTATAGGCATTGAGAGCCGTTTCAACTCCCCAAAAATTGATCCAATGGCTGAGATGCTACCACCACCGCACTCACGTTTGGGGCCACGTAAGCGCAACGGTGGGGGGCATTTGTTTCCCCCAATCAGAGCAAAGCTCTGTTCAAATTCCAAGGCGGAAAATGAAGCGACACTTCTGTTTCCCTCAATCAGAGCAAAACTCTGTTTGAATTTCAAAATTCAAAAATTGAAGCAACGCTTCAGATCTCTTGCGCTGCGCGTTTAGCGCCACGTGTCAAAAGTAGACACGCCAGTGCCAGAAGCGCTGCGCCCTAGGCAGTGCACCCCCAATCAGAGCAAAGCTCTGTTTCAAAATTCAAATTCAAAAATTGAAGCAACGCTTCAGATCCCTTGCGCTCTGCACTGCGCGCCACGTGTCAAACGTAGGCGCGGTAGCGCAGTTGAGCTGCGCTCTGCGCTGCGCGCCACGTGTCAAACACAGGTGCGCTAGCGCCAATTGCGCCAGCGCTGGAATTTAAAGAATTCCCCACCGTTAGATCAAAAGATCTAATAATAATAATAAATTATTAATCAGAATTAAAATTCTATTCTAGAAAGATCTTTCCAATCTTATTAAAATAAGAAGATTATCTTCTGTAAAACAGAGGCCTCAGGATCAAAGATCCAACGGTGGGGAAATATCCCCAGATCAATCAGAGAAAGATCTCTGTAACTAACTTAACAATCAATTGGCCCTATATAAAGGCCCCAAGACTTCAAGTCTAAAAAGAAAATAGAGAGAACCCTCTGCAAACTTTGAGAAAAAACTCAAATAGAAAGAAAGGCAAGCCTTTGAAGAAAGAAGATCATTTTCTTCATCTTTAAAGATAAAAAATTTAATTCTTGAAGAACAAAGATGAAAAGATCTCACAAAAAGAAGAACCATCTTCTAAAAAGATCAAAGATCTAAGAACAAGATCAAGATCTTCAATAAAAAAGAAAAAAGATAAAAAAGATCTAATTATAAAAGAGTACAAGGAAGTAATTTACTTCATTCACAGATCTTTTGATCTATAAAGGCACAGGCTTTTGATGAGAACAAGAACTTTGGTTCTTGGATCTTGAGGCAAGGCCTCCCTTGAAGAACAAAAAGAACTTGTTCTTTGATCTTAAATTGATCAAGATGCGCTCTGCGCTATTGGACAATGCCTTGCACTCTTGAAATTGCGCCTTTGCGCCCCTTTGACTAGCGCACTGCGCCAGAACGCGCCACGTGTCAACCACAGAATGGTTTGCGCTTTGTGCTTCTAAAAATAGCGCACTGCGTTCTTGGACCGGCGCACTGCGCCAGAGCGCGTCACGTGTCACCCACTGGCGCAGCGCACTCATAAAGCGCAGTGCGCTAACAAGACTTGCGCTTAGCGCTAAGCGCGACACGTGTCACTCTTACGTGTGCCAGCGCAATGCGCTCTTTAATTGGCGCAAAGCGCCTGACAAGCCACATGGCGCACTATCAGACCACTATTTTTCTCCTGATAAATGCTATGCATTATTAAAAAGGGCAGAGCCTAAACAAAGGCCCAACAGGCATAACATAAAATAAAATGTCAAACATTTTCAACTGGACTTAGCCCAATTCTGGCCATAAGTCCTCAATATAAATTAAACTGAGCACAACTGCTCTTCCAATCAATTTACACCCGGTTCAAGGGTACATCTCTTTACTCCTCTGATATCCGTCGTTGTAATCCTTCAACGTCGTCAGAAAGGTGACGGGTCCCGATGACCATACATTGCTACGGACTGTAGGGTCCTTAAACTCATAGACTATGACGTCCTTAACCTCGACCGTGATGTCTTAAAACTAATACCGGACTGTGGGGTCCTTAAACTCATGGACTATGACGTCCTTAACCTCGACCGTGATGTCTTAAAACTAATACCGGACTGTGAAGTCCTTAAACTCACGGACTATGATGTCCTTAAGCTCGACCGTGATGTCTTAAAACCAACGTCGGACTGTGGAGTCCTTAAACTCATGGACTATGACGTCCTTAATCTCGACCGTGATGTCTTAAAACTAATACCGGACTGTGAGGTCCTTAAACTCATGGACTATGAACTCCTTAACCTTGACCGCGATGTCTTAAAACTAACAATGGACCGTAATGTCCTTAAACTAATTATCGACCGCAATGTCACTAAACTAAGCAACATAGCCCAATTGCTCTCTTGTCGGATCTAAACGATCCCGTTAAGTTGATCTTAGTCTAAAATTAGACTAACGTGTCCTTAACGAACGTTTAAGTTGATCTTAGCCTCAAATAAGGCTAACGTATCCTTAAACACACCCGCCCAAACCCAAATCTAAGAAAGATATGGATTTGGACTAATCCACGTCCTACGGGCGACAACATAACTTAGTCTCCGTATACAATCTATGGGCAACCGAAAACAAAACAAACACCCACGACACGAAGTGACCATATGGAGAAGAAGAAAGTTGTTACCGCGATGCGGTAGCGTAATTAACTGCAGAGGCTTGCACCTGCAGAGGCTTGCACCTGCAGGGAAGAGCGTCCCCATAATCAAAAACCCCTCAAACGAGGGGGAATCTGACAAATTCTGCTATATCGGACGTATCCGTTTAAACCTTCGATACATGGTGCCGTAAATCAACTTGGCATTTTCGGAGAGGTGGACGGATAGCACCAATTAGCATCTGCCCCCAGATTCAGGCAAGACGTCCAGTCTTCCTGGCTTCCGGCGGTAAACACCGGGGTACCTCCGGGCCCAACCATGTACCCTCATACGGCTCACGACGCTCCTCGCATGGGGTATATGTGTATCAGAACCGATAAATCTCATGGTAGATGCTGAAATATCATATCAAGAGAAATCGGGTTTTTCAAATAATGCATAATTTCATGAAACTACCACGGTCCTCAAATCCAGAAAATATCATGAAAAATCCATATCTCAATGATAAAATCCATGAATATAATATATGCAACATAAAACTGTAATGTAAGCATATAAAAGAAAAGCCGCTAATTAACTGCAACAAGTTAATATAATACATCACGCGGTTCCTAATTTCTCCAATTCTAAATAATATCAAGTAAATGTAAACATGTAGCTATAACTGATATATGTGTAAATATAAAGGTATAGAAAGATATAGATATCTACCTATCAGTAATGATGTAATATACCCCCCAGGTATAAGTGAAGTATGTATGCAAGGTATACATGCAGCTATGTTATTATGTGTGTATGTACTTATCGCTAATGGTACAATACCCTATAGGTATACAGGTAACTAGCATGTAAGCATGTCAAGGCATATATGTAAGCATGTAGGTATACATGTATGCTATATGTCATATGCATAAAAAAAATATGAATCAATGTCTCAATGTCCCTAACCAAACAATATCATATCTATATGTGTGTTGTGCGTGACATGGCAATTATTGACGGTGTGTGTGGTATACAATCAGTGCTCGTGCAACATGAGCCGTCAATAATATGTGCAGTGTCCTAAGGGTACTAGTCCAAGCACAACAAGTAACTAAGCAAAAAGGTGTATGCGCAACTCTATATATGAAATAGAATATGCGACAAGTCAAGTCATCTCTAGCCCAGATGCATAACGCCATGCGGGCGATTCCCTTGGAGATGTTAAATCTACTCACCACACTCCTGGCTAAGTGAAGCCAACCACCTGTTTTCCCTTCGTCGCAGCGTCCGAAGTCCCCGCCTGTGAACCTATAACATAAAACAATATAACAGATATATATTAGCAATAGACCCAAAACACGTACAAACTACACTGACCAACGCGACAACACAAACGTACTCTCAGGTGTTCGTATTGTAGCTAACGTGCATAGTGACACTACGAAACCAACTCAAGAGCAACAGAACAGAGAACACGAACCGTATCGGATAACGTATCGCGTGAAACGAAACACAAAAAATACACAAAGTGGTCCTAGATTTTGCTATACTAACAATCTGTAAAAGTTGCAAGTACCATGAGACCACATACGACCCCAGAGACCCCTACACAAAAACCCAAACCCCAACTCCCTAGTCTAGCCACAATTTGCGGCCAGAAGCAATAAATTTGCGGCCGTACGGAAAGGAAAGGGGCTCGTATTTTGAGGGTAGGTTCTAGGTCACTACACTAGGTCACTGTGATGGGAACTTTTGCAACAATTACCTGGTTTGATAGCAGATCATCCCAGACCCAAAAATACACTAAAAATACGATATTTACCCGAAACGATACGATACGCGATCAAAACTGAAACGACTAAGCTACGCTACACTATAAACACATAAATAACAGAAAGAGATCATTACCCAACCAAAAGAACTCAAAGATCCAAGCTTTGCAAGCTCCAAGGTATCCAAGAGGCAAAAGATGGTAAAAGATGTGAGTTTTGTGAGTTTTGTGAAGGATTTGAGATGGATTGGTATAGAACTTGATAGTGTTCAGTTGTGATGAGAGAGGAATGAGAGAATAAAAGAGATAGAGAAATGAGAGAGTGTGAGGTTAAAGAGAGAGGGATGTGAGTGTAGGGTGAGAGGTAAGTGCACCATTAGCATTAATTCGCCATTAATGCTTTCACACCAAGTCACCATGCCACCACTCCACTCCAAAAGAAATATCTTCTCACAACCAAAGATCTAGGGAAAGGATTAAGGATTAGGGTTAAGGCAAAGGATTAAAGCAAAGATTAGATAAATGGTTAAGTGTCATGGTTGCTAAGAACAAGATTACACAAACAAACCCTCACATTAACGTGCACACGTGCGTGCATGCCATAACAAATAATAATAAAATTATTAATTAAATGTTATAAAATGTGAGGAACTCAAATTGGTAAACTTTTTACAGTAAACCCGCATTAATCTCTAAACTAACACTAACCGAAATCTAAAGCGTTACAATCTCCCCCGTTATAAAAATTCATCCCCGAATTTAAAATTCTCACTAAGCGTACTTTCAAAGAGAAGATTACAAAACTCTCATATCTTGCTCGCAGCCTCCTGATTGGTACGAAAAAGTGTGTTTGTAGTTAACCGCAATCAATAACGGTGTCGCGCGTAGCTAGACCGAGGTGAGTACGGGTCGTCCTCAGGGAATCGTTGAATATTTTACTCTTACTTTAGATGTGTTGAAAAAGAGAGGAGGGATAAGAATGTTGGAGAATGGTTTCTAGATCTAAGTTAAGCAAGAATGCAAAATATATAGATCTAGATTATTTTAGGGATGTAGCTAATATAATAAGAGGGCTTGTAGGGTTCGTTAGGATTTAGTAGTTATGGATGATTAATTAAAAGTTACCTTTTTTATCCTTTAATAGATTTAAAACTAGAACGACGGTGATGCGTGTAGATTAGTGTTTCTGGAGGAAAAAGGAATCCTACTCTTAACCCTTATCTCGACACGGAACTCCGTTCATATCTACCTTTTACCAAAACAATCATTAATCTAATCTCTAATCGCGGTCGGAACTAACAAAGAATTGTTAGCGCGCCCGATTTGGATGTTAATGATTCTTTTGATAAAGTTTATAAACTTTATAGGACTTAAAAAGGGTTTAGAGATGTTCATCATCCATTAGCCTACCCTAATCTTACGAACCCTAACAAGCGGAGAATTACTCGCGCATGTTGGGAGAAAAAGAGATGGAGAGAAAATGCATAATTAAACTATGAAGAAATAGAATAAGAAAAAGAAAGCTACCTTTATTAATCAACAATATTCATTACACTTTGATTCCTTAGAAAATGATTACAAAGACTAGTTTGCTTCTCGATCTCTTCCAAGGAGGTAGACGAACAGTTGATGATCAGTCTGGATGCATGAGCCGTCTTGGACTTCGTGATCGCGTCGACTTGATAAATATTCCAAGAGGCTCTCGGTCTTTATTTATAGTCTTAAAGCCAGAAAGTTAGCTTCCAAAATTGGAAGCTAACAGTATAGATTCACCCCCAAAATTCTCATCTCCTAATTCCCCTACCCTGCGGCGGATCCGCGGCCAACAGGGGGGTTTGGCCGCGGATCCGCGGCCAAGGGTGTTGATCACTTGATCAATTTTTTAGGGCTTCATCCTTGTGACATGTGGCAATATCTAGGACCTTTAGATCTTTGAAATTTTCTCGTAGTTGCTGCCAGACTTGGTCTCCAAGTTTTGCTTTCTTAATTAGGCAAGTTAGCTTTAACAACTTGATTTTCTTGATTTTAGACCTGCAAATTCTGCACAACAACTTAACAAATAATATTTAGTAGACTTTGTTCTACTAGGATTTGGTCAATGATATTATTTGCATATTCCTACCAAATGCTAATTATAATATATCAACACATGGAAAATAGTATTTTTATAGATAAACCCTCATATGTATGATATATTATAATAAAGACCTTTTTAATATAGAAATAGTAGGAAAAATGTAATAACAAATGTGCAGTTTTATCAACTGAACAAATACCCCCAAACTTATCTTTGATCGTCCCGAGCATACTAGTTTATTCAAGAGAAGGAGAAAAAGAAAGGAGAAAACTAAACACACTTTCGTAGGCAAACACGATTGCACTGAGCACGTGCAACAAGCCGTTAAACCCCTAGGTGTCCCTAGTAGGAGGAGTGTTGTCTCCTGAGGGTTTTCAGCGGATTACACCCACAAAATCCTATAATAAAAGAGAGATGGTGAAATTTACATATAAAGATAAGAAGCATAAAAGAAATACTTTGAAAATTTAGAGTTTCCAACTACACTAGCTTTTCAATTGTCATGTGCCCTATCTTAATAGTCATGAAAAAATGTTAGAAATCACATCATCTCTCAATAAAACATCGTCTTTATTCTTCATTTCTACCTTTCATCCAAACATCGATCATATACCCCTACGTGTGTGTAATGAACATCCCTACACTCGGAGAATTCAATTCAAGCTATCATACTCTTGTCCATCTACCTCAGTACTTTTTAACTTAATGAATATTTAGATCTGCTCACACATTTTCATGCGACCGTTAATACTTCTTGAGGTACTAAACGACCGATTACTTATGTGCTTGCTGATTAGGTGATAGTATTTTCCTCGTCTTGCACCACCTAAGGCTTAGCAGTGACTCCCAGACCAGTTGGCCTTAGGGCACTAGGTGAAGAGGCACCCTCGCTATATTTTTTTATTGCTGCCTCGGCGATAACAAAACCAGTGTTCATTTTTTTTTCTTCACCATTTTTATATTTTCTTCATTTTTTTTCGTTTCCTTCATACTTTGGCTTTTAGATAAGAGCATTTCAAGGTATCCTCTACTATCACGAGTTTCAAGACGTGTGTAAGTGCAAATAGTTGGGTATCAACATTCAAATGTTTGGCTTCCAGAATAGAAACTATTTTTCAGACTTATTTTTATCCTCAGATTAGTGACTTCCTTCATCTTACTAACCCTTGGGACAACAGCTCATAACTACTTTTTACTAGTTCGTTTAAGAAAACTTCTAATTTTCTTAGTTTTCTTAAACCATTCCTATCTTTTGGATGTAATTTTTCACTTTCTATTCTTTTATTGTCAAAAAAAAAAAATTTGTGCTTAAATATAGTATAATGCAAAGTATGCGTAAATAAGCATAAATCTCCCCCAAACTTGTTTTCAACAGTGTCCTCATTGTTGCTATCTGCTGGATCACAAAAACCTGTAAGCTTGGGAGGACATTATTAATGGGGGCAAGAATATATGAAAGTGAAAATGCTCCCCCAAACTTATTTTTGGCTCACAAATTTGAGGACAAAAGTTATGATCAAGAGCCAAAAATATACCCCCCCTCAAACATGAGTTAGACAATATGAAGTATTTTAAGAGGGGGTGAGACATTTGGTCAAAGTAAGACTTTACAAAGACCAAAAGTTAACACCAACCATTCAAAGATTTTATCAGTATAGCGTATAGGTCGGTGGAAGAATGTGTTGTATCGACTCAAGAAAAAACGGGGAAGGGATAAGAGGTGGTCTGGAAAGGGTTTGAAATTAGAGAAAAGAAAGAATGATGATGAATGTGAATGATTAGGAAGAAGGAATGGTGACGGTTCAACCTCTATAGATGGAGATTGATCAATCACAAAATCCGTTTTCTTTAAAAATTCAAGTTCGTCAGCAAAAAGTTCTTCAAAACTTTTATCAATGGTGTGATTAAACATTTTGCTGTCAATGAGTTTTGTACCAGAATTTATCCTACTTGATTCATCAAAAATCATTGAGGTAGAGGACTCGAAAAACTCATCTACCTCATTTTCAAAAATATCAAGTTGAATTTCTGGTATTGTTGAACTTGAATTAACGGATTGTGATTCATCAAAACTCACTGAAACTATAGGAACAGAAGAAGAACCGGAGAAAATAGAAGGTGAAATGGGTAAACAAATTGGTGTGTCGAGTGTTGCTGTACCAGATGTGGAAGATGGAGGCTGTATTTCGGTCTGATCTTCGGGTATACCTTTATCATCAACTTCAAGACGTATTTGAGGTTCGGGAAGAATTAAAGGCTCAAGATGATGACCACAAGAAAGTGAAAGGATTTGATGAATTGGTAGGACAAAATCATCCAAAATTTCGGGTTCATCAATCAATATATCCCCAATGTCAAGCACCTCATTCAAGTGAAGGTTAAAATTCTCAAACACCTCATCAAAAGTATGGTTTTCAATCAGTTTTGGTTCAAGAGTGGAGGTGTAGAGATCACAAGGGTTGGGTATGGTTTCACTTGAAACGGACCCTTCACAGTCGGGTAAATCAAACACTACAAAGTTACACAACTTATCAGTCATTCTATTTGGTGTGCTTGATGAATCTATGAAACTGGAGTTGTGGATTTTAGTTTGGAATGGGGAGGTTTGATTAGTAAGGGTGTACAGTTCTGTCTTACTACCCAAATCCTTCCTAATTTGGTTCGACAGTTCCAGAAATTTTTCTAATGTCTGCTCCAGACTAGTCTTGGGTTGATAAGGAGTTTCAGTATAAGATTGAAATTCCTGTGGATAATTAAAACTCCCAAATGACTGATTAGAAGAACTGTCTAGAGTAGGTGGAAAAGTCGGATTGGATTGATAGGAATAGAATGGTTGAGAAACTTGGGTAGAAGTAGGATCAATATTATGATAAGAAGAATATTGATATGGGTTGGTTGGTTGGCTATTTTCAATAGACACAAACCGCATATCAAACTCTTCTCTGGACAGTGGTGGTGATGGTTGATATTGGTCCGGGTTGAAACTTTGGCCTCTAGACCTAGCTATGTGCTCAGCAATGGACATTCGTCTAGGGGCTTCCTCACTCTGGGTATGAACTGAAACAGGTGTAGGATTAGGATACGGTTGATAAGACCTAGACTGAGGTGGCCAACTGTTTCTTCCTGCGTGTTCTATATGATCTCTTAAGGACATGGAAGAGCCGGACGGTATACCGAAGGGATTACGAAAACAAGAGATATCTGGTTGTGGACAGCAAAGCTCGGCAAGTGTTCTTCTGTTTGGGTCACCCATTATAAGAAGAGAAGAAGGGGGAAGGGGTAAAAAAAAGGGAGAAAATAATTGGTTTGTTTTGAAAAATGACGTATTTAGACAAATCACACAAAAATGCACAAACAACCCTAGAACTAAGGTCACCTAGGTCCAGTCTCTAGACCGCTCGTAGACTTCCAAAGGACAAGCCGCAGGATCAATCCCCTACCGCCTCCGTCTCTAGACCGCTCGTAAGTGCCAGGTAAGTGGGAAGGAACCACAGTAGTGGTCCTAATTAAAAACCACTAGCCTTTGTCACACTTGCCTAGACACTACGAAAGTAATGCGGATAAACGATAGATTACCCACGACCTTCCTCTGTCCTTATTGAGCGCGACAGTCCTTAGAGTCTGGTCTAGATATTTTTTAAATTAATGAAAGGTTGATGCAGATGCTCGGTTTGTGATTTGTGGGGCTTAGGAAGGGTGATGAAATCCCCATCTAATCTGGATTTTGGTCTTGCCCCTTAAAAATCCGTATTAAAATATGCACAAACAAACTGCAAAACAAAATTTTGCAAAAAGATTTTTGAGCGGCGATATTTTACAAAGAATTCTGCAGAAAAGATATTTTATTGGATTTCAGAGGAGAGAGAAAGAGGTTAGAATCTTACTAGAGAAGTTTTGAGCCCTAGATCCTCTAACTGGCTGCGCTTCCGCCGCCGATGTGCACTTCCGGCCGCGGTTCCGCCGCAAGAGAGAGAGAGAGATCACTTGATCAAATTTGCTACGTGGCCTCCTGTCCTCTTCTGGATCTTGATGAATGTCTCTGTCTCTCTGTATCCTTAAGTATGTGACTCCAGATTCCCTCGCAAAATTCACACAATAATCGTTAAATATACAATTTGCAGTTTTGTTTTATTTATGATATTGAT
Source organism: Agapanthus africanus (assembly GCA_030015575.1). NCBI lineage: Eukaryota > Viridiplantae > Streptophyta > Magnoliopsida > Asparagales > Amaryllidaceae > Agapanthus > Agapanthus africanus. Next base: position 480,372,628 of record CM057350.1, read on the forward strand.
CGTATAAGAATTCAACACAAATAGTAAGAATAAAAAATTACGCACGTATCCCCGGCAACGGCGCTATTTGATTGGTACGAAAAAGTGTGTTTGTAGTTAACCGCAATCAATAACGGTGTCGCGCGTAGCTAGACCGAGATGAGTACGAGTCGTCCTCAGGGAAATGTTGAATGTTTTACTCTTACTTTAGATGTGTTGAAAAAGAGAGGAGGGATAAGAATGTTGGAGAATGGTTTCTAGATCTAAGTTAAGCAAGAATGCAAAATATATGGATCTAGATTATTTTAGGGATATAGCTAATATAATAAGAGGGCTTGTAGGGTTCGTTAGGATTTAGTAGTTATGGATGATTAATTAAAAGTTACCATTTTATCCTTTAATAGATTTAAAACTAGAACGACGGTGATACGTGTAGATTAGGGTTTCTGGAGGAAAAAGGAATCCCACTCTTAACCCTTATCTCGACACGGAACTCCGTTCATATCTAGCCTTTACCAAAACAATCATTAATCTAATCTCTAATCGCGGTCGGAACTAACAAAGAATTGTTAGCGCGCCTGATTAGGATGTTAATGATTCTTTTGTTAAAGTTTATAAACTTTATAGGACTTAAAAGGGGTTTAGAGATGTTCATCATCCATTAGCCTACCCTAATCCTACGAACCCTAACAAGCGGAGAATTACTCGCGCATGTTGGGAGAAAAAGAGATGGAGAGAAAATGCATAATTAAACTATGAAGAAATAGAATAAGAAAAAGAAAGCTACCTTTATTAATCAACAATATTCATTACACTTTGATTCCTTAGAAAATGATTACAAAGACTAGTTTGCTTCTCGATCTCTTCCAAGGAGGTAGACGAACAGTTGATGATCAGTCTGGATGCGTGAGCCGTCTTGGATTTCGTGATCACGTCGACTTGATAAATATTCCAAGAGGCTCTCGGTCTTTATTTATACTCCAAAAGCCAGAAATTTAGATGCCTAAATTGGGGAATAGCAGTTATGATCCAACCTAAAAATTTCCAGCTCCTAACTCTTCAACTACGCGGCGGATCCGCGGCATAAAGGGGCTCATGCCGCGGATCCGCGGCCTTATGATCAGCTCTGTTGATCAAACTTCTGGGGCAGGCTCGTTGTGACATGTGGCGATCCTTGAAACCTTCATAATTTGGAAATCTTTTCTTTTCTTCTGCCAGAATTGATTTCTTAATTTTGATTTCTTAATTAGGAAAGTTAGCTTTAACAACTTGATTTCCTTGATTTTTGACCTGAAAATTCTGCATAACAACTCAACAAATAATATTTAGTAGACTAAGTTCTACTGGGATTAGGTCGATGATAATATTTGCATACAATTTCCTACCAAATGCTAATTATAATATATTAACATATGGAAAATAGTATTTTTACAAATAAACCCTCATATGTATGATATATTATAATAAAGACCTTTTTAAATATGGAAATGGTAGGAAAAATGTAATAACAAATGTGCAGTTTTATCAACTGAACAAATAACGGTGTCGTGTGTAGCTAGACCGAGATGAGTACGGGTCGTCCTCTGGGAAACGTGGAACCTTTTATTCTTACTTTAGATGTGTTGAGAAAGAGAGGAGGGATAAAGAATTTTGAAGAATGGTTTCTAGATCTACGTTAAGCAAGAATGCAAAAATATAGATCTAGATTATTTTAGGGATGTAGTTAATATAATAAGGGGGTTTGTAGGGTTCGTTAGGATTTAGTAGTCATGGACGATTAATTAAAAGTTACCCTTTTTATCCTTTAATAGATTTAAAACTAGAACGACGGTGATGTGTGTAGATTAGGGTTTCTGGAGGGAAAAGGAATCCCACTCTTAACCCTTATCTCGACACGGAACTCCGTTCATATCTAGCCTTCACCAAAACAATCATTAATCTAATCTCTAATCGCGGTCGGAACTAACAAAGAATTGTTAGCGCGCCCGATTAGGATGTTAATGATTCTTTTGATAAAGTTCATAAACTTTATAGAACTTAAAAAGGGTTTAGAGATGTTCATCATCCATTAGCCTACCCTAATCCTACGAACCCTAACAAGCGGAGAATTACTCGCGCATGTTGGGAGAAAAAGAGATGGAAAGAAATTGCATAATTAAACTACGAAGAAATAGAATAAGAAAAAGAAAGCTACCTTTATTAATCAACAAAATTCATTACACTTGAATCCTTAGAAAATGATTACAAATCTAGTTTGCTTCTCGATCTCTTCTAAGGAGGTAGACGAACAGTTGATAATCAGCCTGGATGCGTGAGCCGTCTTGGACTTCGTGATCGCGTCGGCTTGATAATTTTTCCAAGAGGGTCTCGGTCCTTATTTATACTCCAAAAGCCAGAAATTTAGATGCCTAAATTGGGGAATAGCAGTTATGATCCAACCTAAAAAATTTCAGCTCCTAACTCTTCAACTACGCGGCGGATCCGCGGCATAAAGGGGCTCATGCCGCGGATCCGCGGCCTTATGATCAGCTCCGTTGATCAAACTTCTGGGGCTGGCTCGTTGTGACATGTGGCGATCCTTGGAACCTTCATAATTTGGAAATCTTTTCTTTTCTTCTGCCAGAATTGATTTCTTAATTTTGATTTCTTAATTAGGCAAGTTAGCTTTAACAACTTGATTTCCTTGATTTTAGACCTGAAAATTCTGCATAACAACTCAACAAATAATATTTAGTAGACTTAGTTCTACTAGGATTAGGTCAATGATAATATTTGCATACATTTTCCTACCAAATGCTAATTATAATATATTAACATATGGAAAATAGTATTTTTACAAATAAACCCTCATATGTATGATATATTATAATAAAGACCTTTTTAAATATGGAAATGGTAGGAAAAATGTAATAACAAATGTGCAGTTTTATCAACTGAACAAATACCCCCAAACTTATCTTTGATCGTCCCGAGCAAACTAGTTTATTCAAGAGAAGGAGAAAAAAGAAAGGAGAAAGCTAAGCACACTTTCGTAGGCAGACACGATTGCACTGAGCACGTGCAACAAGCCGTTAAACCTCTAGGTGTCCCTAGTAGGAGGAGTGTTGTCTCCTGAGGGTTTTCAGCGGATTACACCCACAAAATCCTATAATAAAAGAGAGATGGTGAAATTTACATATAAAGATAAGAAGCATAAAAGAAATACTTTGAAATTTTAGAGTTTCCAACTACACTAGTTTTTCAGTTGTCATGAGCCCTATCTTAATAGTCATGAAAAGATGTTAGAAATCACATCATCTCTCAATAAAACATCGTCTTTATTCTTCATTCTTACCTTTCATCCAAACATCGATCATATAACCCTACGTGTGTGAATAGAACATCCCTACACTCGGAGAATTCAATTCAAGCTATCATACTCTTGTCCATCTACCTCAGTACTTTTTAACTTGATGAATATTTAGATTTGCTCACACATTTTCATGCGACCGTTAATACTTCTTGAGTTACTAACCGACCGATTACTCATGTGCTTGCTGATTAGGTGATAATATTTTCCTCATCTTGCACCACCTAAGGCTTAGCAGTGACTCCCAGACCAGTTGGCCTTAGGGCACTAGGTGAAGAGGCACCCTCGCTATATTTTTTTATTGCTGCCTTGGCGATAACAAAACCAGTGTTCATTTTTTTTTCTCACCATTTTATATCTTATTCATTTTTTTTATTTCTTTCATACTTTGGCTTTAGACAAGAGCATTTCAAGGTATCCTCTACTATCCCGAGTTTTAAGACGTGTGTAAGTACATATAGTAGGGTATCAACATTCAAATGTTTGGCTTTCAGAATATAAACAATTTTTCAGACTTATTTTTATCCTCAGATTAGTGACTTCCTTCATCTTACTAACTCTTGGGACAACAGCTCATAACTACTTATTACTAGTTCGTTTAAGAAAACTTCTAATTTTCTTGGTTTTCTTAAACTATTCCTATCTTTTGGATGTAATTTTTCACTTTCTATTCTTTTGTTATAAAAGAATTTTTTTTGAAATTTTTTTTGAAAATGTTGTGCTTGTGTAAAATACGATGCAAATTGATGTGTAAGTAAGCACAAACCTCCCCTAAACCTGTTTACAGCAGTGTCCTCACTGATGTCATCCGTTAAGCTCAAAAACCTGTAGACTTGGGAGGAAATTATTAATGGGGGCAAGAATATATGAAAGTGAAAATCCTTCCCCAAACTTATTTTTGGCTCACAATGTTGTAAAAATCATTTTCTTTCAAGAGCCAAAATATACCACCCCCTCAAACCTGAGTTAAATAATGTTAATCTTTTAAAATCACACGAGGGGGTCAAGGTTATTGGTCAATGCCAAGCTTTGCAAAGACCAAAAGTAAACACCAACCATTCAAAAAATTTATCGATGAAGTACCAAGGTTGGTGGAAGAACGTGTCACCTTTCGACGTGAAGAAATGGGGAGGTGATAAGAGGTGTAATGGAAAAGGATTGCGTCTCAATTTGGAGAGACGACACAGTGATAGTAATGATGGATTACTCGCATTATCGTGATTGTCCAGAAGAAGGGGTGGAGGTTCAATTTCTTTATCTTGGAGTTGATTCATCTCAACACCCGTATCTTTTAAAAATGCGAGTTCATCAGCGAAAATTTCCTCAAAGCTTTCATCGATACCCCGAAGAATAATGTTATCAGAAAAAATGGGGTGATCGTCAGACTCTATAAAAAGTTCCTCATCAGCGTTAGATGTTGACCCGGACAACTCGGTAGAAGAGTCCGTGTCAAGCAACAACATATGAAAAGAGTCAGTATCATGAGGTTGATCAAATTCGCTGCTGTCGACGTCCATTAATTCGACAGAACACACATGAGCATAGGGTTCGGAGGGTTCACTTCCCAACTTGTAAATGTTAAGCTCAATTGACTTCTTTCCAAAGGATAGGGTCATAGAGCCGTTTCTACAATTGATTACTGCGTTGGAAGTGGCTAAAAAGGGTCGACCGAGTATCACCGGGATTTTATTGCGTGGGTTTGTCACAGGTTGTGTATCTATAACGATAAAGTCCACAGGGAATATAAATTCCCCGACTTTAATTAACACATCCTCTAGCTCACCCCTAGGTTGGTTGATAGATCGATCGGCCATCTGAAGAGTGTAATGCGCAGGTTTTAACTCTCTGTTTCCTGATTTAAAATCAGGAAAGTTTACGGAGGAGGCATCACGTGCTAGCACGTGACCAGCAGTCACGTGTTGGCACGTGACAATTAAAAGCAGCGGCAAAAGCAGATTCGGTTCCCTGACTAAATCATAGAAAAGGCTCCAGAAAGGGTCGCGTGCTCACACGTGACCAGGGGTCGCGTTCTCACACGTAACCAGGGGTCACGTGTTGGCACGTGACGGCTGAACAGCGGCTAGAAGACAAAGTGCAGAAAGCAGAAGAAAACTCGTTCCAGGGGTCATGTGCCTACACGTGACCATGGGTCACATGCCTACACGTGACCAAGGGTCACGTGACCATACGTGACCAGCTTTCAAAGCCTATCTATTTAACATAATTAAATTCTGAACAGCCTTCAAATCTTTCCAAAGAAGAACGATTAGTTGGAACCGATTGGATTAAAGATCTAAAGATGATTAAATATCACCTATCTATGGAAAAATCTTGAACTTGGAAAGATTTCCCCTTAAAATCTAACCGAAATGACAAAGGAATATCTTTGGATTCAAAATCCAATGGTGAATAAAATTCACCTAATAATCCAAAGGTCCAAATGAACGACGAATGCAAATCAAATCTCTCAACGAATGATTCACTAAAACTGATTGATTCTGCTCCTTCTCCTATAAATAGGAGCCAAGAGATATACAGAGGGGGAGAGATACAGAGATCGATACACAGAGAGAGAGAAAAATAGAGCCTTGAGACTTTGGAGGAATTTAGATCTTCTGCAAAAGAAAACCTTAGGTAAGAAAGGAGAGGCTTTTAAAAAGAGAATTTAATTCTCAAAAGAGTTTAACTCTTATATTAAAAAGAAGAACTTAGTTCTCTCTTTAGCAGAGGATCTGCAAGGTGCACATCTCCCCATGAATTGAGAATTTAATTCTCATTGGGTTGAGATCCTGCCATGCAGATCCAAAGCATAGAGAGGGAATGGATGTTTGAGAATTTAATTCTCATAGAATTATAGGAATTTAATTCCTTCGAATTAAAATTAGGGTTTAACCCTATGTTGTAGGGATTTAATTCCTTCAAATGGACAGAACCAGGGTTTAACCCCAATTAAGAGCTTAATTCTGTCAAAATAACAGGAATTTAATTCTCTTAAGAAAGAAGAAATGAGGGTTTAACCCTATTTAAGAATATAATTCTTCAAAATAAAGTAGGAATTTAATTCCTCTAAAGTTATTGCTAGGGTTTAACCCTATGAAGAATTCAATTCTTAAAAAGATAAACACATCTTCAAACAGGCAAAAGAATAGGGTCACGTGCTACCACGTGACCCCTGAAAAGAAACAGAAAAGAGCTTTAGGGCGCCCTCACGTATCGACACGTGACCCCTAATGAACATTCTAACAGATCAAAGCGCAAGCCCCCATCACGTGCACACACTTGATGGCTTTCAGAATTAAAAGTGTTAAACACTTATCTATAGAACAAAATAAAGGGAAACATGGCGCTATCACGTGCTACCACGTGACCCCTTGGCTGAAGCTTTAACGGACAAACACCAGAATTCCCATCACATGACAGCACGTGATGCTCCAAAGTATTCAATACTTTTGGCAGAATAAAATGAATTGAGGGCGTTCTCACGTGCTACCACGTGACCCCTCTTGCCTTAGTGTTTAACACTAAAGTTGAAACCTCTATATCCAGTGTTCAACACTGATTTTCTTAGTGTTTAAACACTAATTTGGAAAACATCTATTTACAGTGTTTAACACTGACTTTCTAAGTGTTGAACACCAACCTGGAAAACCCTGTTTCCAGTATTTAACATTGATCTGCCTTAGTGCTAAACACTAATTTGAAATCTCCATTGGCAGTGTTTAACACTGATTTGTTTTAGTGTATAAACACTAATTTGAAAGCCTTGTTGCTGGTATTTAACACTAACTATCTTTTAGCGTTAAATACTAACTTGTCAATCTCATTCTCAGTGTTCAACACTGATTGATTTTTAGTGTTTAACACTAACTTTAGCCCTATTGGCTAAGTGTCTAGAGGCAAAGCCTCTCCTCTAATGGACCAACAGAGAGCCAATATCCTAAACATGATTGGACTTAGCCCAAGCTGGCCATAAGTTCTCAATTCAAATTCAACTGAGCCAATGGGCTCATAATATAATTAATTGGTCTTGGTTCCAAATTGGGCCAAAGATTATTTAATCTACCTCGGTTTAAGGGTACATCTCTTCACTCCTTTGATACTTGGCGTTGTAATTCCTCAACGTCTTCAAAGAGGTGACCGGTCCCGATGACCACATATTGATACGGACTGTGGGGTCCTTAAACTCATGGACTATGAGGTCCTTAACCTTGACCGGGATGTCTTAAAACTAACGACGGACTGTGGGGTCCTTAAACTCATGGACTATGAGGTCCTTAACCTTGACCGTGATGTCTTAAAACTAACATCGGACTGTGGAGTCCTTAAATCCACGGGCTACGACGTCCTTAACCTTGACCGCAACGTCTTAAAACTAACACTGGACCGCAATGTCCTTAAACTACTTATTGACCGCAATGTCACTAAACTAAACAACATGGCTCCCTTAATTGCTCTATTGTTGGATCTAAACGATCCCGTTAAGTTGATCTTAGTCTGAAAACTAGACTAACGTATCCTTAACAAATGTTTAAGTCGATCTTAGTCTCGAATGAGGCTAACGTATCCTTAAACCCAAAACCCCCAAACCCAAATCTAAGATAATACGGATTTGGGCTAGTCCACGCCCTACGGGCGACGACATAACTCAGTCTCCGTATACAATCCACGGGCAACTAAACACAAAATAAACACATGCGACACGAAGTGACCATCTGGAGAAGGAGAAAGTGGTTACCGCGATACGGTAGCGTAATTAACTGCAGGGGCTTGCGCCTGCAGGGAAGAGCGTCCCCACAATCAAAAACCCCTCAAGCGAGGGGAAATCTGACGAAGTCTGCTACATCGGACGCATCCGTTTAAACCTTCGATACACGGTGCCATAAATCAACTTGGCATCTTCGGAGAGGTGGACGGATAGCACCAATTAGCATCTGCCCCCGAATCTCAGGTAAGATGTCCCTGTCGCGCCGTCATTCGGAGGGGAACACTCTCCGATCCCTAATTGCTCATAAACAGAATACGGAAGCAAGTTAACACTAGCACCTAAATCGAGTAGAGCACGATTGATATTTTTACCCCCAATAGAAATTGAAATTGTAGGACTTTCGGGGTCCTTTCGTTTCTTGGGTAGTTGTTGTGTAAAAGCTGTGCTCACATTACTCGCAAGGAAAACTTTTTTAGGTACTTGAACTTTTCCCTTCCTAGTGCACAAGTCCTTTAGGATTTTCGCATATGACGGAACTTGTTGAATAGCATCTAGGAGAGGAATGTTTATGTTAACTTGCTTAAAAATTTCCACAATCTTCTCCATTTGTGGACTTGGTCTGTTGCCCCTTAATCTGTTTGGATAAGGTGCTTTATCAATAAGGGTTTGGTCCAACATTGGAGAGGATTGTGGGGACAGATTCGATCCCAAAACTGGAGTGGGAATCGACTTAGATAGATTTGGCGAAATGGGCGAAGGGTTCGAGCCTTGGGGAAAACGGATAATAGGCTTGGGTGAAGGTGGAAGACTAGACGAATTAGGGGAAGAAGAAGAAGCTAGGGTATCATTGGTGTCACTATCATCACATTGCTCACCCACTCGGTTATTCAGCACTTTTCCCGATCTCAACGTGGTAACAGCACTCACATTATAACTTTGTGAGTGGCCAGGATTAGGTATGGGTTGAGATGGGAGTTTTCCTTTCTCTCTCGCACTCATTGCGGCGTTTAACTATGCGATTTGGTTTTCTATTGATTTAATACTCTCACCATGGGAGGCGGAGTTTTTCGTTATGGTATCAATAGAAGACTTCATCTCAGCCGACAATTGCATGGACTGTTTCTTTAACAAATCCAAGGTTTGTGCAAGTGAGTTGTCAGTACCGGCCACTTGTGGTGTAGAAATGTTGGCCGGATTTTGGAAATTTTATGACTGAAAGGGGGGCTGATTCTGTGGTTGTGGTTGCTGTGGAGGAGGTCTTTGATAATTGCTTTGTTGGTTTTGATTCCAAGCAAAGTTAGGATGATTCCTCCATCCTTGATTGTATGTGGAAGAATAAGGACCGTTTCTAGGTCGCTGCTGAAAAGCAGCATTAGTTTGCTCGTGACCTTGAAACGATGCATTCATAGGACATTATTCCGTTAAGTGTGAAGGATCCGAACAGCAACCACAGACGGTCTTAGGAAGCGTGACCTGATTTTGGGAGAATGATGAGAATTTGTTCTCAATAGCGTCGAGTTTCTTCTGTATCGCTGCCATTTCGGTTTTTACTGCGATAGAAACATCGAGCTGGTGAACACCTCCCCTAAATGAAGGTGGTCTTACGCTTTCCCACTACAATGTGTGTTCAGCGAGGTCTTCCAGATACTTCCAAGCTTCACCGTCATCTTTAGACATGAAATTGCATTGACACATTGTTTCAAGCATCTGCTTTGTCGCTGGATTAATGCCCTCATATATAATCCGACATAAATCCCATCTTTGTATTCCGTGATGGGGGCATTGGACAAGCTGATCTTTGAAACGTTCAAAGCACTTCCAAAATGGTTCATTGGGAAGCTGGGTGAACTGGTTGATCTCTCTTCTAACACGGGCAGTCTTATGGTTTGGGTAAAACTTCTTAAGAAATGCTATGACGAATTCATCCCAATTAGTGATAGAGTGTGCGGCAGTATTGTAAAGCCATTTTTCTGCCAAGTCGCACAGTGTGAATGGGAGAAGATGTAAGCGCATAGCATCGACAGTCAATTGTGAAGTACCCATCATTGCGCATACGTTTTCGAATTTGGTGATGAAAACGTATGCGTCTTCCGATTCAAGCCCGTGAAATTTGGGCAGCAGATTGATGTATTGGGGTTTAATTTCGAAATTATCCCCGTTAGGTGGTGGAAGAGATAGACAAGTGGGAAGAGGACCACGGATAGAATAGCATCTCTCTTGGAGAGAGATGCGCGGTGGATTCTGCGCACCTACGGGCGGTGGCAGCGTGGTGTTATAATCTGATGGAGTACAGTCCATCTCGGTCGTGGTGTGTGGTGGGGGAAAAGAAGATGAAGAAGTACCGACTTCGGCGTCGATAGCAGGAACGCGGACAAGACGAGCACTAGGATCCCGTGTCCAGCCGAGCATGCACTAAGCAGGTTTAGTGCAAGTGGCAGCGTGTGTGTGATTTAAAATTGGTTTGTTTTGAAAAAAAGTGGGACACAAGACAAATCACCCTAAGATGCACAAGCAACTCTAGAACTAAGGTCACCTAGGTCCAGTCTCTAGACCGCTCCTAGACTTCCAAAGGACAAGCCGCAGGATCAATCCTCTACTACCTCCGTACTACCCTTGTAACCAGGTAAGTGCCAGGTAAGTGGGAAGGAACCACAGTAGTGGGCCTAATTAAAAACCACTAGCTTTTGACACACTTGTCTAGGCACTACAAAAGTAATGCGGATAAACAATAGATTACCCACGACCTTCCTCTGTCCTTATTGAGCGCGACAGTCCTTAGAGTCTGGTCTAGATATTTTTTAAATTAATGAAGGGTTGATGCAGATGCTCGGTTTGTGATTTGTGGGGCTTAGGAAGGGTGATGAAATCCCCACCTAATCTGGATTTTGGTCTTGCCCCTTAAAAATCCGTATTAAAATATGCAAAAACAAACCGCAAAACAAAATTTTGCAAAAAGATTTTTGAGCGGCGATATTTTACAAAGAATCCTGCAGAAAAGATATTTTATTGGATTTCAGAGGAGAGAGAAAGAGGTTAGAATCTTACCAGAGAAGTTTTGAGCCCTAGATCCTCTAACTGGCCGCGCTTCCGCCGCCGATGTGCACTTCCGGCCGCGGTTCCGCCGCAAGAGAGAGAGAGATCACTTGATGAAATTTGCTACGTGGCCTCCTGTCCTCTTCTGGATCTTGATGAATGTCTCTGTCTCTCTGTATCCGTAAGTATGTGACTCCAGATTCCCTCGCAAAATTCACACAATAATCGTTAAATATACAATTTGCAGTTTTGTTTTATTTATGATATTGATCGTATAAGAATTCAACACAAATAGTAAGAATAAAAAATAACACATGTATCCCCGGCAACGGCGCCATTTGATTAGTACGAAAAAGTGTGTTTGTAGTTAACCGCAATCAATAACGGTGTCGCGCGTAGCTAGACCGAGATGAGTACGGATCGTCCTCAGAGAAACGTTGAATGTTTTACTCTCACTTTAGATTTGTTGAAAAAGAGAGGAGGGATAAGAATGTTGGAGAATGGTTTCTAGATCTAAGTTAAGCAAGAATGCAAAATATATAGATCTAGATTATTTCAGGGATGTAGCTAATATAATAAGAGGGCTTGTAGGGTTCGTTAGGATTTAGTAGTTATGGATGATTAATTAAAAGTTACCCTATTTATCCTTTAATAGATTTAAAACTAGAACGACGGTGATGCGTGTAGATTAGGGTTTCTGGAGGAAAAAGGAATCCCACTCTTAACCCTTATCTCGACACGGAACTCCGTTCATATCTAGCCTTTACTAAAACAATCATTAATCTAATCTCTAATCGCGGTCGGAACTAACAAAGAATTGTTAGCGCGCCCGATTAGGATGTTAATGATTCTTTTGATAAAGTTTATAAACTTTATAGGACTTAAAAAGGGTTTAGAGATGTTCATCATCCATTAGCCTACCCTAATCCTACGAACCCTAACAAGCGGAGAATTACTCGTGCATGTTGGGAGAAAAAGAGATGGAGAGAAAATGCATAATTAAACTATGAAGAAATAGAATAAGAAAAAGAAAGCTACCTTTATTAATCAACAATATTCATTACACTTTGATTCCTTAGAAAATTATTACAAAGACTAGTTTTCTTCTCGATCTCTTCCAAGGAGGTAGACGAACAGTTGATGATCAGTCTGGATGCGTGAGCCGTCTTGGACTTCGTGATCGCGTCGACTTGATAAATATTCCAAGAGGCTCTCGGTCTTTATTTATAGTCCCAAAGCCAGAAAGTTAGCTTCCAAAATTGGAAGCTAACAGTATAGATTCACCCCTAAAATTCTTATCTCCTAATTCCCCTACCCTGAGGCGGATCCGCGGCCAACAGGGAGGTTTGGCCGCGGATCCGCAGCCAAGGGTGTTGATCACTTGATCAATTTTTTAGGGCTTCATCCTGTGACATGTGGCAATATCTAGGACCTTTAGATCTTTGAAATCTTCTCGTAATTGCTGCCAGACTTGGTCTCCAAGTTTTGCTTTCTTAATTAGGCAAGTTAGCTTTAACAACTTGATTTTCTTGATTTTAGACCTGCAAATTCTGAACAACAACTTAACAAATAATATTTAGTAGACTTTGTTCTACTAAGATTTGGTCAATGATATTATTTGCATACATTTTCCTACCAAATGCTAATTGTAATATATCAACACATGGAAAATAGTATTTTTACAGATAAACCCTCATATGTATGATATATTATAATAAAGACCTTAACAAAGAACAACTGAACACCTCCCAAGTGATCACCTCACTATACGGCTACATCCAAGAAAACCCTCCACAGATGGCAAGACCCTTGACCGAAGTTTCTCCACCTGCCGAACCACTAACACAATTGACTGCTGGTGAATGAAAAGATCGAATCCCAATCTAAATGGTCTGGTGCTGAATCATGTGAAAAAGGTCATGAAGGTAATTGCAAAGTATCGACACATGGAATACGAGGTGAATACTCAATAATCTGGGCGGAAGTGCCAAGTTAGAAGCAACGAAACTAACTCGCTTTAAGGATCTCAAAAGGACCTACAATCCTGGGATAAGTTTCCCAAAACTCAACACGTCATTCATCGGAAAATTCATAGGAATATATGATCTCCCACTGCGAACTCAAGTCTGCGACCACCACGGTCGGCATAAGACCTCTGTCTGCACTGGGCTGTCCTCATCCTGACCTGAATCAACTGGATCATCTCCGAAGTCTCTAGACTAGCTGGGGTCCAAAAATCCTACTCACGCAGAGTCAGAAAAACAGAATGGAGATCGACACGACCTACCAAACAAAAACCTAAAGGTTGCCAATTGGAATGTCTCCTGATAACTGCTATCAAAGGAGAACCCTTAAAATGGCAAGTGACGATCCCAACTGCCAACAAAAATTAGTACGTACGCACAAGCATATCCTCCAGAGTCTGTATAGCCCGTTCTGTCTTACCATCAGCCAACGGATGGAAAGCGGAGCTAAAGCTCAAACAGTACCCAAGGCTTCCTGAAGCTTCTGCCTAAGGCGGCAAGCGAACATGGTGCCACTATTGGATACAACACAAGAAGGAACTTCGTGCAAACGCACAAACTTAACAAAGAACAACTGAGAAAACTGAGCATAACCGGACAACAAACACCCAAATGGAGTCACACCCTGTCTAGATCTGGGTAGACACCACAACGACATTCATGGAGACCTGCTCCCATTTCCACTCTGGAACAGTTAAAGGTTGCAACTCTCCAGCCGGTCTAAATGCTCAACCTTAGCTCACAACAAGATAGGCACCTTGAAACGAAATCCGAAACTTCACTCTTCATCCCTGCCCACAACTTTGTCACGTCATATATTGGTGGACTTGAATGAACACAGAAAGCTAACTGATATGCCTACTCTAGGATTTCGCGTGTCTACCCATCAACAGTATCAGGTACACACGAACACGTCCCTAAACGTAGCACACCCTGGTCACAAATCAAGGACTCCGAATCTTTACCCAGCCGAGTATGCTCAGAATCTCTGACAAACGAGCATCGACGGGCTGTGCCTCGCGAAAACGATTAAGGAAAAGAACTGGACGGGCACGGACATGAGCAAGCTTTCCCCTCAGTAGAGGCGAACTTAAGCTGTACTCAACGATCGCACAAGAACTGTAAATATGCAGAAGACTGTTTCAACAATCAAAAATCCGCTGCAGGAAGATGTACATTAAGCTCTGGTGGCCCGTGAAAATCTGACACGACTCTCCGAACAAGTAGTGTCTCCAAATCTCCAACGCACGACCACCGCGACCATCTCCAGATCATGAGTGGGATATCATGCTCGTACTTCCTCCAACTGTCGGGAAGCAAAAGCGATTACTCTATAGTGCCACATCAGTACACAATCGAGCCCTACTCACGAAACATCACAGTTAAACAACAAAGTCGCCCGAACCAGAAAGCAAAGAAAGAACTGGTGCAGTTTTCAACCGAGTCTTCAACTGCCGAAAACTCCGAACGCATGCCTCAGTCCAAAAAAAGAACCGCCTTTCCAGTCAGTTCAGTCAACGGTGCAGCGATACACTAGCAATCCTGCACGAAACGGCGGTAAAAACCTGCTAAGCCCAATGATCTACAGACCTCTGTCCCGTACACAAGTCTGGGCCAAACCTGTACGGCCTCGATCTTCCTCGGAACCATACGAAACCGTCTCCCGTAACTATAAGACTTAGGAGTCAACACAAACAAGCCTGAAGGAACACTCCGAGAATTTAGCAAACAGCTAGTGCTCTCCCAGTATCTGCAAAACAAATCCTCAAGTGCTGCTCCTGTTCCTCACGACACATTGGAAAAGACCAGAATATCATCAATGACACAACAATAACTGGTCGAGGAGCGGCCTGAAGAAATCTGGTTCATCACATCACGAATGCTGCTAGGGCATTGGTGAGTCCAACGACACCACCAAAACACACAAGCCCGTACCACGCACAAAAGCACTATTCGGAATGCCATCACTCCGAACCCGCAACCAATGATGACCTAATCCCAAACAAACTTAGAAAATGTCTCGCACTCTGGAGCTAATCGAAGAAATCGTCAATACGAGGTAAAGGATACCTATCCGCACCGTAAGCCGGTTCAATCGACGATCCATCAATACAAAACCTCAAACTGCCATCTCTCTCCTTGACGAACAGAAATAGGAGCTCCCCAATGCGAAACACTTATACGCACAAGCCCCCAACAAACAACTCTGCAGCTGATCCTTAAGCTCCCTGAGCTTCGCCGACTCATCTGGAACAACGTCAGAAAACTCTCGCACGAAAGGAACCCAGTCCAACAACCCACTATGGCTCCGGTATCACTAACGAACGCCAAGAATCCTCGACATCCTCTCCTCAAAAGCCGACTAGTGAAAAAGGCTGAATTCAAGCTGTGTGAAGCGGCACCACTGTCCTCCCATGCACAACAAGAACTGACTCGCCGGGAAAAACAAAACCTGACTGTTTTCTCACGGTAGTCCACAGATGCCTAGCACGTAGCTAACAGTCCGTACCCAGGAGAACGTCAAATCCAACATCTCTAGAAGGATCACAACGACGGACAAATCTCTATCTCCTATCCGATTGGCACACGATCGATACACGTGTCGCGCAACTAAAGAATCGCTAACAGAAGTTAACACAACAAACGGCTAATCTAGCTAACCGACTCTCGGCCCAACCAGGACACAAAGTGTGTAAAACAAACAAGTGCATCAAAAGAATATACGAATTAAGAATACCTGAAAACTCTGAATTGGAAGCCCGCGCGTCCCGATGAGTAGAAGCAAACTCTCGTGTCTTCCCTCTACCCGCAACTGGCTAAAATCCTCCTTTGCTAACCTGTCCCCTCTGAGCGAACCCTTCGTGACCACGTCCTCTCCGAGGACGAGTCTGACGCGGTGCTAAGGAACAATTCCTAATGAGGTGATGAAGGCTCCCGCACCAGAAACATCCACGCGATGACTGCTGACCCTCCTGGGGATGAGAGCTGAACGACTGTCCTCGTCCCAAGGCTCTGCTACTCCCGCGATGGTCAGGAAATCTGTCTTGACGGCCAGGCCTCCGTCTTTGGGCTGGTACATCGGTACGAGTCCTCCACTGTTTCGGAACACCCAAAGTCTCTGGAAGGCGTGCCTCGTCAACTGGGGCTGCATCCACTGGTGCTATGTAAGTGATGGAATGTTGTGTACTCACCGCAAGGAACAACTGGGTAATAGGGGTGACAACCTCCTATCGCTGAGCTCTGCTGGCCTCAACCAAAGACCTCGTCATCTGGCGCAAGTCCTGCATCTCTGCCACAAGCCTATCGATACGATCCGTCGAAGGCGGATCCATCTGTTCCTTTGCAATGAGCGTGCCATTCTAGTCAGTCCTCATCCCACCCGAGTCAATCCTGACCTTGGCCCTCGCTGCATCACTCTGAGTCCCCATAGTCATCGGCTGCAAAGGCTATAAATGGAAAAGGATTCGATAAGAATATGGAAATCGAATCACAAGGATATATCATCAAGGAAGGAATTTCAAGCAATTAGTATTTAGGTCATTTTAGGCGGAGTACTGCATCGTGAGTATGCCGCGGACATACACACACTACGTTACTCTGCTTAAGCTACCCACTCTATCATACCAAGGTCATCCTACACTCCGAAAGGTAAAACCTAGCGCTCTGATAGCAACTTTGTCACGACCCGAAATTGGCACGTGACAGCCCTTAAACTACGCAACGTCTATAGGCATAACGTAATTTAAGTAAGCCGAAAACCCAACAATCTAAACCATCACAAGTAGTAAGAAATAAGAACATTTTTACAACTTTCGAAATCTCAACCCGAATTCTTTAAAAGTCCAACTTTATTTCCTTTAAAATTTTGGCAGCACCTCCTTTGTGAAATCCAGCCCCAAAAATGGGTACAACATAAATATAAGTAAAGCATCCCCAAACGGGAGCAAAAACACGCCCAAAGGCGGAAAACAACCACCACAACAGATATACGACACCGTAGCGAAGAAATAAAAGACGATATAAATAAAACTGCATAAAAGACATCCAAGTCACAAAATAATATACAATATCGTCCTCACATCAAGTCTCTAAGTCAAAAATAAAAGTAGTAGATGGAGAGTACATGGATACAACGAATATACAATACAATATCGGATAACTACAAAACCTACCTAAAGCAAAACTGCACACTCTGAGCCGATGTGGTATCCGCAGCAAAAGATGATAAGATAGATGAATAGCCTGTCTCGACTACTCTGGGGAACAACCTGCAAAACACTGTGGCACAACGGGGGTGAGTTGCCAACTCGTGAATAGTAAATAACATATGCAAGTAATCGCAAGTACGCACGTACAGCACGAATCTAACATATGCAAGCTAATAGCAATAAAAGGTCATATGAATGCAATAGTCATGAAAGGTACACTAACAGGTATCACTAATACATAAAGCAGTAATATGGTAATATCTATGCAACGGTCATGTAATGTACTATATCAGGTGCAACTAATACATGAACAATAAATGCAATAAGTATGCAACAATCATGTAAGGTACTATATCAGGTACAACTAATACATGAAGCAATGATATGACAATTTATATATGCAACAGTCATGAAAGGTATTCTAGCAGGTACAACTAATACATGAAGTAATGCATATAAAATAAAGTATGTAAATGCAACAATCATGGAAGGTACTCTATCAGGTACAACTAATACATGAAGCAGTGCATAAACAATAAATGTGGAGTATGGAATGAAACATGTTATTTCCACGGAATCCTGACATCGTGGTAGGACCACAGTCCATCAAGACAATCCAAATCCCAATTCCTCAAATCAGCCCCCAAATTGGCTCTCATATCATATAAGTTTCACAAATTCTGAATGTACAATATCAAGTAAATCTCATATATTCTGAATGTACAAAATCAAGTAAATCTCATATATATCCTGTATCCAATATCAAGTCAACGTCATATATATCTTGTATCCAATATCAAATGAATCTTCTATATCCCAAATCCAATATCAAGTGAATCTCATATATCCTAAGTATAATTGCATGAATAATTATGATGAAGTATATAAATTGATATGTATACATATATATTAGCGTCCCATTCCACTAATATATATATATATGCATATATAACAGCGTCTCATTCCTCTGTTATATATACTTAGGAGTAAAATATCATGAAAACAATGTGTCAAGCATCGACACAGAAATGCTGATCTATCAGGTGCTGTCACCACGACTGGCATCCTGATAGGTACGTATCATCCGCTATACCGAAAGCTCGAGTGCCTAGCTCTGACCCTCGCCTCTCGACGCATCCATACGCACATGACACCCGTCGGTATCCCCACGATAACCGCCAAGTCATTGGTACTGTCACCGGATGGTATGGTTCCCCTGCTAGGCTCAATCAGCAAGGGCCTTCAATCGTCTTGCCCCGGGGTACCTTCGGGCCCCACCATGTACCCTCATACGGCCCACGACACTCATCGCATGGGCTATATATGTATCAGAACCGATAAATCTCATGGTGGATGCTGAAATATCATATCAAGAGAAACCGGGTTAAATAATGCATAATTTCATGAAACTATCACGGTTCTCAAATCCAGAAAATATCATGAAAAATCCATATCTCAATGCGAAAATCCATGAATATAATATATGCAACATAAAACTGTAATATAAGCATATAAAGAAAAAACCGCTAATTAACTGCAACAAATTAATATAATATATTATGCGGTTCCTAATTTCTCTAATTCTAAATAACATCAAATAAAGGTAAACATGTAGCTATAACTGATATATGTGTAAACATAAAGGTATAGAAAGATATAGATATCTACCTATCAGTAATGATGTAATATACCCCTCGGGTATAAGTGAAGTATGTATGCAAGGTATACATGCAGCTATGTCATTATGTGTGTATGTACCTATCGCTAATGGTACAATACCCTATATGTATACAGGTAACTAGCATGTAAGCATGTCAAGGCATATGTGTAAGCATGTAGGTATACAGGTATGCTATATGTCATATGCATAAAGAAATATGAATCAATGTCACAATGTCCCTAACCAAACAATATCATATCTATATGTGTGTTGTGCGTGACATGGCAATTATTGACGGTGTGTGGCCTACAATCAGTGCTCGTGCAATATGAGTCGTCAATAATATGTGCAGTGTCCTTAGGGCACCAGTCCAAGCACAACAAGTAACTAAGCAAAAAGGTGTATGCGCAACTCTATATATGAAATAGAATATGCGACAAGTCAAGTCATCTCTAGCCCAGACGCATAACGCCATGCGGGCTATTCCCCTGTAGATGTTAAATCTACTCACCACGCTCCTGGCTAAGTGAAACCAACCACCTGTTTTCCCTTCGTCGCAGCGTCCGAAGTCCCCGCCTGCGAGCCTATAACATAAAACAATATAACAGATATATATTAGCAATAGACCCAAAACACGTACAAACTATACTGACCAACGCGACAACACAAACGTACTCTCAAGTGTTCGTATTGTAGCTAACGTGCATAGCGACGCTACAAAACCAACTCAAGAGCAACAAAACACAGAACACGAACCGTGTCGGATAACGTATCGCGTGAAACGAAACACAAGAAATACGCAAAGTTGTCCCATATTTTGCTATACTAACAATCTGTATAAGTTGCAAGTACCATGAGACCACATACAACCCCAGAGACCCCTACACAAAAACCCAAACCCCAACTCCCTAGTCTGGCCGCAATTTGCGGCCAGAAGCAATAAATTTGCGGCCGTATGGAAAGGAAAAGGGCTCGTATTTTGAGGGTAGGTTCTAGGTCACAACATTAGGTCACTGTGATGGGAACTTTTGCAACAATTACCTGGTTTGATAGCAGATCATCCCAGACCCAAAAATACACTAAAATACGATATTTACCCGAAACGATACGGTACGCGATCAAAACTGAAATGACTAAGCTACGCTACACTATAAACACATAAATAACAGAAAGAGATCATTACCCAACCAAAAGAATTCAAAGATCCAAGCTTTGTAAGCTCCAAGGCATCCAAGAGGCAAAAGATGGTAACAGATGTGATTTTTGTGAGTTTTGTGTAGGATTTGAGATGGATTGGTGTAGAACTTGATAGTGTTCAGTTGTGATGAGAGAGGAATGAGAGAATAAAAGAGATAGAGAAATGAGAGAGTGTGAGGTTAAAGAGAGAGGGAGGTGAGTGTAGGGTGAGAAGTAAGTGCACCATTAGCATTAATTCTCCATTAATGCTTTCACACCAAGTCACCATGCCACCTCTTCACTCCAAAAGAAATATCTTCTCACAACAAAAGATCTAGGGAAAGGATTAAGGATTAGGGTTAAGGCAAAGGATTAAATCAAAAATCAGATAAATGGTTAAGTGTTATGGTTGCTAATAATAAGATTACACAAACAAACTTTCACATTAACGTGCATACGTGCGCGCATGCCATAACAAATAATAATAAAATTATTAATTAAATGTTATAAAACGTGAGGAACCTAAATTGGTAAACTTTTTACAGTAAACTCGCATTAACGTCTAAACTAACACTAACTGAAATCTAAGGAGTTACACCACGTGACCCCCAAACAGTGGTGTATAACAGAGGGACAAAATTCCAAAGACAGCGCTCGCATTTTGAAGGCACCTCACGTGTCTTCACGTAACTGTTTGATGAACCAAGTGCTTAGCACTTATAAATGAAAGAGGAATAAAATCCAGAGAACAATTCTCACCCCGGGCGCCTCACGTGCTCACACGTGAGCCATGCTCAGCAGTTTTATATATATGAGGGAATAAACTCAAGAAACAATGCCCACTTCGGGGCCCCTCACGTGTTCACACGTGAGCTCCTCCAAAGTCCAGTGTTTAACACTGATTCAGTGCTTAGCACTATGGGGTGATTAAGGGAAATCAACCTTAGCTCAAATTAGCCAAGTCTTCCGAAGTCAAGGCCCTTTGTGTCACCAATCAACTGAGCCCCAATGTTCAGGTCTCCCCAAACTAATCCTAGTCCCAAAGATGACTAGTGTTCTCCTAACAGATAACATCTAAACTGATGTTCATCCCATTCCCTAAATCGGGATATTGGTTCAAGGGTACATCTCTTCATACCTCTGATACATGTCGTTGTAATCCTTCAACGTCTTCAGAGAGATGGAGGGTCCTATTAGCCAATAATTTTTAGTGCATCCCCAAACTGTGGAGCCAAAATACGATAGACTACGATGTCTTTAAACTGGACCGCAACGTCCCTAAACTAAACCCTACAGACTATGATGTCTCTAAACTAGACTATGATGTCTTTAAACTCCATGGATTATGATGTCCTTAAACTTATGGACCGCAACGTCCCTAAACTAAAACAATAGAGCCCAAATGCTCTTTTGTTTGATCTAAATGATCCTGTTGAGTAGAGCTTAGCCTAAAATTAGACTAACGTATCCTCAATAAACGTTTGAGTTGATCTTAGTCTAAAACAAGACTAACGATCCTTAAATCCAACCCAAAACCAAATCTAAGAAAATACGGATTTGGACTAATCCACGCCCTACGGGCGACAATATAAATTAGTCTCCGTATACAATCCATGGGCAACCAAAAATAAAACAAATATACACGACACGAAGTGACCATCTAAAGAAGGAGAAAGTGGTTACCGCGATGCGGTAGCGTAATTAATTGCAGGGGCTTGCGCCTGCAGGGAAGAGCGTCCCCACAATAAAAAAAACCCTCACAATGAAGGGGAATCTGACGAAATCTGCTACATCGGCCACATCCATCTAAACCTTCGATACATGGTGCCATAAATCAACTTGGCATCTTCGGAGAGGTGGACGGATAAAACCAAATAGTATCTGCGCCCAAAATTCAGGCCAGACGTCCCAACGTCCCGGTCACGTCTTTCGGCGGAGAACAATTGTCGATGGAGAAACTTGCGAGAACCTTATCTCTAAAGAGGTGGTCCAGAGGCTCAACCTAGTCACCCGGAAACTTTCTCGCCTAGCGAAGTGATTGTAAATTCGCGTTGCTTGGTTTCTTTCTTTATGGGAAACAAGTATTTTGATGAAGCGTAGTATGACGTCATGACCATAGACGCATGTCATCTACTCCTGAAACGGCCATGGCAGTATGATCGGAAGACAGTTCATGATGGGGAGCGAAATACCTATACTTTTGTGAAAGATGGCTAGAAATTTATGATCCGGCCCAAGAGAGAAGAGGCTGGGCCCAAACCTGCATCGGGGGAGGGAAGCCGTCTTTTTACCAAGGTAACGCTTACTAATGAGGCGCATCCGTTCGAGGAGGAGACACAAGAAACTGGGGTTATCTATTCCCTGGTGAGCAAAGAAGCACGTGCAGAATCTGAACCCTTAGAAGTTCCTGATATGGTCAAGCCATTGCTGGGGGATTACGCAGACGTATTCCCGAACGAGCCGCCTAATAACCGCCCACCAATAAGAAACACTCAACACTGCATCGATCTTATTCCTGGTGCAAATCTCCCCAACAAACCAGCATACCGTATGAACCCGAGAGAACACCAGGAGCTAAGGAGGCAGATGGAGGAGTTACTGGAGAAAGGATTTGTGCGACCCAGCATGAGTCCTTACACTGTGCCAGCCTTTTTAATTCCCAAGAAGGATGGCCCATGGCGTATGTGCATTGACAGGCGTAGCATCAACAAAATCACCGTGAAGTATCGCTTCCCGATACCGTGACTCGACGACATACTCGACCAGCTTGCGAGGGCCAAAGTCTTTTCGACCATAGACTTGAAGAGCAGGTATCACCAAATCCGCATCCGACCGGGGGACAAGTGGAAGACCGTGTTCACGACGTAGGATGGACTTTATGAATGGCTGGTGATGTCGTTTGATCTGTCCAATGCACCAAGCACATACATGAGGGTCATGAACCACCTTCTACAGCCATTCTTTGGAAGATGTATGGTTGAATATTTTGATGACATCCTTATTTATAGCCCTTCTCATGAGACTCACTTGCAGTATCTGAGAAATGTTCTCGAGGTGTTAAGGCAGTAACAGCTCTACGCCCATCCGAATAAGTGCCACTTCATGGCAGATCAAATCATGTTTTTGGGTTTCATCGTCTCTGGTGAGGGGGTGCGTGCAGACCCATCCAAAGTACAAGCAATTCGAGACAGGCCCGCGCCGAGGAACATTCATGAAGCCCGGAGTTTTCACGTCCTCGCTTCCTTCTACTGTCGTTTTGTACCAAATTTCAGCGAGGTAATGGCCCCAATCACAGACTGTCTCAAGTCGCGGGTACCTTTCCATTAGAGCAACGAAGCACAACAAGCATTCGACGCCATCAAAAAGAAACTAATTACTACCCCTGTGCTGGCTTTGTCAGATTTTGACAAAATATTTGAGGTGATATGTGATGCATCGGGGGTGGGTATCGATAGCGTACTTGTTGGGGTAAAATTTACACCCCGGTTGACCATGTCAAAATCAAAGTCAATCTCAAGCCAAGTAGGCCCAAGCCCAGGTCGAGTGGGCCAATGCCCGGGTCGAGCCCCGAGCATGGAGCCGTCGGCCTCCCCCGGGCCAAAATAAAAATTTTGTAATAAATAATTTTGTTGTATTTCTTTTATTTTATGAATAAATGTAAGAAAATGGGCATAAAGCCAAATTTTTGTAAAGCCCAGGGCTTATGTGCAAAAAAAATGGCACATGAGCCATGAGATGGGCAAAATGCCATTTTGTGAAGCCCAACGGGCTATGTGTAAAGTGTATAGCCTATAAAAATAAAGATAATGAAAATATCTCACCAACTTTTTCTCTCTCCAAAAAGAATCAAGATGTGTGATCTTCTCCTTTCTCAAGGTTCTAAAACCTTCTTCTTTCTTTTGAATTAAATCAAGAGTTTTACTCTTCCTTTTATAAAACTAAATAGTTTTTCACCACAAAACCCACAAAGGGGAACTCAGATATGCCATCAGATCTTAGAAAGGAGAGATTTTTAAAATCTCATATCTCTTGATCTTCAAGATCCTGCCAACAGAGGAGGAAGAAGGAGACCCATCTCCAGAAAACCCACTTTGGGGAAGAACTAGGGCTCAAAGGGAGAAGCCCTTCATCAGCTTCAAAACATCCTAGGAATTTAACTCCTCATATATATATATATATATGCACAAAATAATAAGTGCTCCTTTCTGGGAGTACAACTCTCATTGCAGGGACCAAGTCCCTTTTGCCGCCCGAGCGCCCACGTGCTGACACGTGGGGCGCTAGCGCTCTTGCGCTTAGAGCGCTAGCGTCCGAACGCCCACGTGCTGACACGTGGGGTGCTAGCGCTCTTGCGCTTAGAGCGCTAGCGCCCGAACGCCCACGTGCTGACACGTGGGGCGCTAGCGCTCTTGCGCTCAAAGCGCTAGCGCCCAAAGCGCTAGTGCCCGAGCGCCCACGCGCTGACACGTGGGGCGCTAGCGTCCAAAGTGCTAGCGCCCACGCACTGACACGTGGGGCGCTAGCACTCTAGTGCTCAAAGCGCTAGCACCCAAAGCGCTGACGCTTTTCCCACGCATCCTTTGGATGCCCTTTCCCTTTTTTTATTTTTTTTATTTTATATATATGTATACACACACACACACATACTCTACAACGCTGTCCCTCTCAAAAAAAATTTAGGCCGGGGCGCTGCCCCGCACCCCGCAAGGGGGCTACTAGCTATCCGGGTAGCGGGACCCCCGTAAAAACTCTGCGGGCCCCCCGATACATCCAAAACCCCTTCAAAACACAACACTGCACATTGAGTTCGCATGACCAGTTTAACCCGTTAATCAGAGGTTCTCTCACTCCAAAGGCGAGGGGTAATTAACGGCAGCTTAGTCCGCGGCTGTCGGTTCGAATTCCCACAATCAATAAACCCCAGCCTACCCTAGGCAAGGGGAATCTGTAATGGGCCTGACAAGCGCACGCGTATTCCCATCTCAATGGGGTGACGAAAAACACCCTACAGTACTTAGTTAAGAAAAGCGACCAGTGACCTTCTTTAGCAAGAAACTAAATGGCGCTAGAGCCAAGTACAATACCTATGATGCCGAGTTCTATGCCATTGTCCAAGCCTTGGGACATTGGGAGCACTATTTATTGCAGCGTGAGTTCATCTTTCATTCTGATCATGAAACGCTCAAATACATTAATGGGTCGCATAAGTTGAATCGTCGACATGGTCGACGTGTTGAATATATCCAACAGTTCACCTTCTCCTTGAAGCACATTGCGGGGATCGATAATCGAGTAGCCGATGTTTTGAGAAGAAGAGCGACCTTATTCTCCATAATGCAAGCTCGGATTGTAGGGTTCGATACCTTTCACGAACTATACCCTACGGACCCATTCTTCGGCCCTATTCACAGAGTATTGAAGCAACCTCAACATGGACCCGAGCAACGTAAGTCAGGCTATCTGCTAATGGACGGCTATCTTTTTCAGGGACTGCAAGTCTGCATCCCTGAGTGTTCGTTGCGAGAAAAGATAGTGGAGGAACTTTATAATAAGAACCATTTTGCGCGCGACAAACTCCTAGCCCTTATCTTTCATGACTACTACTGGCTTAACATGAAACGAGATATGATACGTTTTGGAGAGCGCTGCCATATTTTCCAAGTGTCCAAGGGGACAGCAACGAACGCGGATATGTACACCCCGCTCTCAGTTCCAACAGCACCATGGAAAGACGTCAGCATGGACTTTGTCCTAGGCCTATCTCGAACTCAAATGAGTATGGACTCAGTCTGTGTCATGGTCGATCGATTCTCCAAGATGGCGCATTTTCTGGCCTGCAAGAAAACTATGGACGCATCTCAAATCGATAACCTGTACTTCAAAGAACTCGTGTGCCTTTATGGGGTACCCAAATCCATCACATCAGATAGGGACACCAAGTTCATAAGCCATTGTTAGAAGACCTTATAGAGAAATTTAGGCACTAAACTGTGCTTTAGCAGCGTTTATCACCCGCAAATAGATGGTCAAACTGAAGTGGGCAATAGAGGCCTCGGTAATCTCCTCCATAGCCTAATTAGAGACAACCCAAGGAAGTAGGATCTCGCCCTCGCACCAGCTGAGTTCACTTACAACCGTTCTGAGTCCATTTGAGATCATATATAGAAGTAACCTCAACGGCGTCCTCAACTTAGAGCCAGTTCCCCATATGGAGCGTCCTAATGTTAAAACTGAAGACATGACCGAACACCTGAAAAGCTTTCATGATCAAGTTCGACAGCTGATTGAAGTTGCCAATTCCAAATATGAAACCGCTGCGAACAAGTATTGTCGTCGCGTGGTGTTTGAAGAAGGTGGCTTTGTTTGGGCCATCATCACCAAGGACCGTTACCCGGTAGGTGAGTATAATAAATTGAGCAACAGAAAGGTGGGCCCTTGTGAGATTCTTAAGAAGGTAGGCGACAACATGTATCAATTGAAGTTGCCTAGTTATCTGAAGATTTCAGACATATTTAACATCAAGCACTTGATTCCATATGCGGGTGACGGAAGCTCTTCCGAGGATGACAACATGAGCTCAATGTCGAGCTCTTTTTACGACGGGGTGAATGATGCATCCCTAGCCTACATGGAGCAGCTTGACCGTTCCAAACACGTCACGTCTAGTTCAACCGAGAATCTCGAACTGCCAAATCTTATCCGATTTGCGCGTTCTCCTAGCCAAATCGAAACTCTCGCAAAATTGTCTGGGTCAATTATGCAAGCATATTGACGTCTCTCAGAATCGCAAAAATCTATCATTTAGGGCCCCGAAATCGCGGTCAAAAATTTGCTTCGAAATTTTGACTTTAGAATTAGGGATGAAATTAACGCCCGGATTAGTTAAGATTTTACAGGCAGTATCGGGAATCAATTCTGAACCCAATCAAATAATTAATTTTGATTTTTAGCAACTTTCTATTTTTATCAGTTATTTATTTTAGGCAGTTTTTATTTTGTTGGTAAATTAGTTGTGATTTTTTATTTTTGTATGAGTCTATTTAAGAGACTCCTTACAATTGTAATAGGTAGATTTCTTCAGGACGTTTGGCAAATTGCCGTTGTTATTGTTTGATTCCTTCAATCTCTTCTAAATAAAGCCTAAAAGTGCAGCATTCCAAATCAGGACTGCACCAGATACTTTCCATAGATATTACGCTACAATCTAAATTGAATAGTGATAACCCGTAAGAAAATAAATACAGATAATTCATCCAAAAATATACCGTGTGAATCTGAAGATAAACTTAGAATGGAACAAATGCATATTAACTTAAATTATACGGGCGGAGGATTAATTTTTGATAAGAAGGGGATAAATGCAAATTTTCGCGAGGAGCGGAGGGGTTTTCTTGATTATAGGACGATGAGGATTGCTTCAGGTCCTTGACCCTAAATATCCTTGTCAAATGAGAAAAGAAGAAGAATGAGTTTTTGAAGAAGTTAGTTTTTTTTTCAAATTCTTACCTTCTCTTTCTTTTCTTCCTCCTCCTCCTCCTCGTAGCCGAGACCACCAAGTCTTGAATCTATTAAATTTTTTATAATTCTCTTGTATTATGTCTTTTCTTTACCTCTTAAAGGTTTATATCTTATTTGGTGAGTGGGAGGGTTAATAAACCACTACCTATGTTTATAAGGATAGTGGGGGTGAAAACACGCCATTTACCACCAAATAACCGCTTGTGCGGGCATCTTTTAAAGATGTCCGCAACCACTCCCTAAATAGGACGGATATCTTTGTTGGCTTAGTTAAAGAAGATATCCGCCATTGAAGGGCCCCGCAAATGAAGATACTCGCAATTTATATCGTATTAGGGTATTTTCATGGAGTTAATATTTTGTATCCCAACAATTGTATTTATTTGTAATAACATAGTCCAAAGTATTTATCTAAAAATGGCGAAAAATCAATTGATTTACAATAAATAAAGTCCATGATATTTATATAGAAAACCAAGAAAGACCGTGTTATTTATTTATGTTAAATAAAACCTATGGTATTAATCTAGAAAGCGGCGGAAGTCATGGTATTTATTTGTAATAAATGATCCATGGTATATATCTAGTGGTGAAAGTCATGGTATTTATTTGCAATAAATAAAATTTATAGTATTTATATGAAAAAAGTAGAAAGTCCATGATATTTTAGCGAAAACCTAGCGGATAAACGGAGTACATGTTTTTTGTTTGTAATAACAAAGTTCACAGTATCTATCACGTCCCGCTTCCCAATAGACGGAAACGGTGACGTGGCAAGCCCGCGGTATATTTATTTAGAGAAAACCATTCCCGAAATAAATATACTAAGCATATTGAAACAATAATACAAAATACAAGAATAAATTAAGATTGTAAAAATTTTTCAACAAATATCTTTATTTACATTTAACTTCCAATGTTTACAAATACAAGAGTTTATACTGGAAAGTAAATACAATAAAGAAAATGCCTAAACAAGTGGCATACATAAACTGGAGAAAAATAAAGCTGAGCTAGCTATGAATAGCGATCTGGTGGTAGTCCTCTTCTGTGGCTTCAATCTTCTCCGTCTCGACCGTATCTGACAAACATTCCAAGAGAAGAAAAGTGGATGGAATGCCCGTCAGTGAACTAGCGCTCGGTAAGTCCTAAAGATGGGTAAGAGTAAAGAAAATGACAAGTGTAGAATATATATATGATGAATAAGAGTTGTAACAACCCTAAACTTTCTGTACAATTTTTTCAAAAAAAAATACAGAAAGGGGTATTTTTGCCTGAGAACAAGATATAAGTTTGTTTTGCTTTTTAATAGCAAGAAAGAGCTTGTAGCTCATTGGTAAGACCTTGCACTGCTGAACCAAAGCACCAGAGTTCAAATTTCATCCCCCACATTATTTTTTAATATTGATTTGTTTTGAATTTTTAGAAGTCCAAGGGTCTACAGGTTCATAACTCGTAAAAACCCCACTACACATGTAAAACAAACTGACCCAGGGGCTACACCAAGTGACGAGGGACACGTGGCGGCAAGCCCCGGCCCGACTCAGGCCGGTGACTCGGCCGACTCGGCTCGCCGCCACCGGCCGGACTCGGCCGGATCGCCGATTGTCCAACATGAAAGTTCTGCCTCTTGGTCTTCTCTAAACCCCTGTACACTTTAAATTTCATGCAATTTAACAGAGCTCTTTAAAATCCCATTAATCCATATTTTTAATAAAAATTTTATTATATTTTCAATTCACCTTTCACCTACCCTAACCCTAGCCTTACCCTATAAATATCAACCCTAAACACACCCTCCTCACTCACATTTCTGTCCAAACTCTCAAGAAAACTCTATAGAAGTTCTGTATACAAGTGGAGTTAGCGAAGGGCGAAACTCCGGCGATCTTCCGACGACGACTCTAGGAGCTCCCGGCGACGAAACGACGCACCGGCTACTCCTACTTCCTCCTCTTCGTCATCCCTAACCTTTAAGCCAATAAGTTCCACCTCCCTCTTCTCTATTCTTTTCTAAAAACTCATATTACTAAAATCCGACGGAATCGGAGTTAATCCGACTCCCGATTCGGTTCTTCCTAAAAATCCAACCTTTTCTTAAATACAAACATACCAAACCCTTACATATTGACTATTAAATATCAACAAACATGTTGAACAAGTTTCATGGCAATATATTTCATTTTGTAACTTTTACTACTCTTTTTCAATAAAATACCATTTAAATTACTTTCTACTTTAAAACATCATTAAATTTGCTATACCTCTAATTAGATCACGAGGTAATGACCTACCTCCTCACAACACTCATATGCAACATAGCACAATACCTTTCGAGAACATAGAATACGGAAAAACGAAACTTTACATATAAATACCACTAACTATTAAAACCGTTTTCTACAATATTACATATTTTTTATAAATCTTTGCAAAGCGCCGCTACAACCCATTTTGGGGAACCCGACTGGGATGGTGCGGATTATCGTACATTCCTAGGCTTAGTAGTGTGAGATGCAGACCTCCGCAAGGAGCATTCGGTCTCGAGAGATTTAAAATACGAATATCTTAAGAAAATGAGATTTCTAGAAAATAATAAATTAAAATTATTTTATATAAAATATATATATATATATGTATGTATTATCAAAATACCTATTTTTGATATGATATAAATATTTCAATCTTTCTAAATCAAAAGAATCACTTTACATTAAAATATCATGAATTCCATACAAGTTCAATATTACAATTAAATACCCTATATTATGAAATTAGGTTATTTTCACTAAAAATATCACAAATATAAAATCTACATCTATGACAACTCTAAAGACGATAATTAAATACTTGGGGTGTATTTTGAAAATTATACAAAAGTTTCTTTACATAAAACCCTCTCAAGTTCTATAAATTACCCTAAGGACCTTAGTAAATATAGGTTTAAGCGGGACCAATCTCTTGAGCTTCAGCGAGCCGGAGAAGTGGGTGCTTGCCTATTTAAGATAGACAGCTTAACAACGGTATTATCAACACGGTAATTGTCTTTGAAAAAACACAAATCCTGCCGCCCATGTGCAGCGGTTACCGATAATATCAAAACAATCAGGACTTCAATTTCGTTTCTAATGGTTCTGACTCAGACTGAGTCTCATTATAATAATCTGACTTGAATATGATTCAAGTACAATCTACAATCTACAATTCAACATGAATCTATGAATCCATATATTCAATCTATCAACCTATACAACTTGACTGAACCGAACCATGGATATACTTCCATTTACATGATTCTACAGTTACATCCATGATTCTCCAGTTACATCCATTTACTGATATCATGATTTCGGCAAGTCATCCAATTATACAATTTATATTACAAGATAA
Organism: Agapanthus africanus; assembly: GCA_030015575.1. NCBI lineage: Eukaryota > Viridiplantae > Streptophyta > Magnoliopsida > Asparagales > Amaryllidaceae > Agapanthus > Agapanthus africanus. Next base: position 480,403,670 of record CM057350.1, read on the forward strand.
TACAAGTTGCAATACAGTACAAACAATACAATCAAGACATCGCGGGGTTTAAGGGGTAGATTGGTACGGAAGGTGTTAGAAGTGGCACGAGAGTGCAAGATTTAAGACACCTAACCTGAATACCACGCCGTTGTTCCGGGCTTTCTAATGGAGCCTTGTACTTCCATTTGCCTCTAGTCTCTGGCATATAGAGACTCCTCTCGTATACACTGGCATCCTTCTGTACCAAGCTACAAACAACAGTGTTAAATCTAAATACAACTTTAAAAGCTACACTATCTTTCTTACTCTCTGTCTATTCTATTTCTCCCTTATCTTTGGGACTTACCGAGCGATTTGTTCCCTGACAACATTCTCTTTCTTTCTTCTTGGAATGTCGTCAGGTGTTTCAGACCTTCCAGAGATCGAGCCCAGCACCGAAGACTTGGACCGGTTTATTGAAGATCTCGAGCTGTAATTACACTTGTACACATTTCACTTCAGTATTTCCTTTTCTGTTATGTCATTGTTTGGGCATTGCTTTCATTTAGATGTATTTATTTTTCCATGCATTGTACAAAAGAATGTTAATAAAAAAGTTGTTGTTTCATTACATTTGTCTCTTGTGCATATTTCTTTTATATTGCTTAGATACGCTTAGCGTATTTACATCAGAGTAAATATGTAGCGGCCAGTCGCACCCCCTTCGCCGTACACCGAGAAGCGGAGCGTGACAGGTTTTGTTGGTGGCCCATACATGTCAGAGCTGTATGGAACACTATCATGCAGTTCCATTCTACGTGAACAACCTAAGCAATATAACACAAGAACCAGCAACTAAAACATTCTTTACAATTCATACTTCTTGAATCTCATCAGTTCATATACTTTGAATCTGTCCTAACCTAAATCTTTCTTTCAAAGGTTATGGATTCCCCAAATAATACCAGCACCAACTTCAACAACACTCTACCTCCACTATCAATCATACATGCCGTCCCTGCTCCGATCAACGAGCAGACGGTTCTACTTGAGGCAATCCGCAGCCTCCTAGAGGGACAACAGCAGCAGACTGCTCTTTTAATGAACCGTCCCGAGGCAGAAGCACCTGGGGTGAAGAAATTCAGAGCTTTGCACCCCAAACAGTTCTAAGGAAAAGAGAGCCCTCTAGAAGCTGAGAAATAGGCTCATAGCATCGAAGATGATCTGGCAGCAGCACAAGTACCAGAGATAGCTTGGGTCCGGGTTGCGAAGCTGCAACTCACGGACAATGCACGGGTTTGGTGGAAGGCGAAAGAAAGCCGTCTTGAACAATCCATTGAATGGAAGACTTTCCGCGATATGTTCGACGCTAAGTACTTCCCTGAGATTGTCAGGTTTGACATGGAACAGCAGTTCATCCATCTGCAACAAGGTTCAATGTGGACTAAGTCAGTAGAGGAATATGACGCTGAATTCACCATACTCAGTCGGTAAGATATGTTTCAATGTTCGATTTTTATCACATACTACACAGCTAACACAAGACCGTAACAGGATTGCGGCCCATCTCATACCGACTGCTAAGATCAAAGCTAGAAGATTTCAGTAAGGGTTGGACCCGAAAATCCAAGTTGCTCTAGCTACAGGGGATTTCCCAACCCATGATTTGGCTTTGAATGCTGCCAGAAGATATGAGGCAGTAGTAAAGAGGAAGGGCAAACCTCAATCTGCCGGTTTGAAATGCTCTGCCACTTAAATGGCAGGAGGAGCCTCTTCCAGGCCATCGTTCGAACCCTGGATAACTGAAGAAATCAATAACCAGTCGAGTCCAGACTTCTGCTATTACTACAGGAGAAAGGGACACTTGTGGAAGGACTGTAGGCACGCAAAAGGTCTATGTATAGTTTGTGGCGCGTCCAATCACGGAATTGGAAACTTTCCTTATAGACACAACCCAGCTCACACACCCATTAACTACCCGCAGCGGCCAGCTATCCAGTCCCCTGCACCTCGTCTTGCACACATTGCTCTACCACCTGCACAGCATGCTCGCCAATACCAACAAGCAATGAGGAACATGCCTCGAGGACAGAATGTGCCTCCAGTTAGGAGGAATGTACCACGGCATCAGACTTTCATATTAGCAGCCGTAGAAGCCAAGGCTGTAGATCAAGGTAACACTGGTAAGCCTTTTTCACATTTTTAAAAAACCCTTGCACCACCTTATTATTTTTCATACACTGTCAGTACTTCAGTCACTAAACTTTCCTTAAATCTGTTACACTTTCCTTTTACAAATTTCGAGGGTAGAATGTAACAACCCTAAACTTTCTGTACAAATTTTTCAAAAAAAAATATAGAAAGGGGTATTTTTGCCTGAGTACAAAATATAAGTTTGTTTTGCTTTTTAATAGCAAGAAAGAGCTTGTGGCTCATTGGTAAGACCTTGCACTGCTGAACCAAAACACCAAAGTTCAAATCCCATCCCCCACATTATTTTTTAATATTGTTTTGTTTTGAATTTATAGAAGTCCAAGGGTCTACACGTGCATAATTCGTAAAAACCCCACTACACATGTAAAACAAACTGATCCAGGGGATACACCAAGCGACGAGGGACACGTGGCGGCGAGCCCCGGCCCGACTCGGGCCGCTGGCCGGACTCGGCCGGATCGCCAATTGTCCAACATGAAAGTTCTGCCTCTTGGTCTTCCCTAAACCCCTGTACACTTTAAATTTCCTGCAATTTAACAGAGCTCTTTAAAATCCCATTAAACCATATTTTTAATAAAAATTTTATTACATTTTCAATTCACCCTTTCACCTACCCTAACCCTAGCCTTACCCTATAAATATCAACCCTAAACACACCCTCCTCACTCACATTTCTGTCCAAACTCTCAAGAAAACTCTATAGAATTTTTGTGTACAAGTGGAGTTAGTGAAAGGCGAAACTCCGGCGATCTTCCGACGACGACTCTAGGAGCTCCCGGCGACGAAACGACGCACCGGTAACTCCTACTTCCTCCTCTTCCTCATCCCTAACCTCTAAGCCAGCAAGTCCCACCTCCCTCTTCTCTATTCTTTTCTAAAATCTTATATTACTAAAACCCGACGGAATCGGAGTTAATCCGACTTCCGATTCGGTTCTTCCTAAAAATCCAACCTTTTCTTAAATACAAACATACCAAACCCTTACATGTTGACTATTAAATATTAACAAACATGTTGAACAAGTTTCATGGCAATATATTTCATTTTGTAACTTTTACTACTCTTTTTCAATAAAATACCATGTAGTTTACTTTCTACTTTAAAACATCATTAAATTTGCTATACCTTTAATTAGATCACGAGATAATGACCTACCTCCTCACAACACTCATATGCAACATAGCACAAGGAACATAGAATACGGGAAAACGAAATTTTACATATAAATACCATTAACTATTAAAACCGTTTTCTACAATATTACGTATTTTTTATAAATCTTTGCAAAGCACCGCTACAACCCATTTTGGAGAACCCGACTGGGATGGTGCGGATTATTGCACATCCTTGGGCTTAGTAGTGCGAGATGCAGACCTCCTTAAGGAGCATTCGGTCTCGAGAGATTTAAAATACGAATATCTTAAGAAAATGAGATTTCTAGAAAATAATAAATTAAAACTATTTTATATAAAATATATATATGTATTATCAAAATACCTATTTTTGATATGATATAAATATTCCAACCTTTCTAAATCAAAAGAATCACTTTACATTAAAATACCATGAATTCCATACAAGTTCAATATTACAATTAAATACCCTATATTATAAAATTAGGTTATTTTCACTAGAAATATCACAAATATAAAATCTATATCTATGACAACTCTAAAAACGATAATTAAATACTTGGGGTGTATTTTGAAAATTATACAAAAGTATTTTTACATAAAACCCCCTCAAGTTCTATAAATTACTCTAAGGACCTTAGTAAATATAGGTTTAAGCGGGACCAATCTCTTGAGCCTCAGGGAGCCGGAGAAGTGGGTGCTTGCCTATTTAAGGTAGAAAACTTAACAACGGTGTTATCAACACGGTAATCGTTTTTGAAAAAGATACAAATCCTGCCGCTCATATGCAGCGGTTACCGATAACATCAAAACAATCAGGACTTCAATTTCTTTTCTAATGGTTCTGATTCAGACTGAGTCTCATTATAATAATCTGACTTGAATATGATTCAAGTACAATCTACAATCTACAATTCAACATGAATCCATGAATCCCTATATTCAATCTATCAACCTATACAACTTGACTAAACCGAACCATGGATATACTTCCATTTACATGATTCTACAGTTACATCCATGATTCTCCAGTTACATCCATTTACTGATATCATGGTTTCGGCAAGTCATCCAATTGTACAATCTTTATTACAAGATAATACAAGTTGCAATACAATACAAACAATACAATCAAGACATCGCGGGGTTTAAGGGGTAGATTGGTACGGAAGGTGTTAGAAGTGGCATGAGAGTGCAAGATTTAAGACACCTAACCTGAATACCACGCCGTTGTTCTGGGCTTTCTAACGGAGCCTTGTACTTCCATTTGCCTCTAGTCTCTGGCATATAGAGACTCCTCTCGTATACACTAGCATCCTTCTGTACCAAGCTACAAACAACAGCGTTAACGCTAAATACAACTTTAAAATCTACACACTCTCTCTCTTACTCTCTGTCTATTCTATTTCTCTCTTATCTTTAGGACTTACCGAACGATTTGTTCGCTGACGACATTCTCTTTCTTTCTTGTTGGAATGTCATCAGGTGTTTCGGACCTTCCAGAGATCGAGCCCAGCACTGAAGACTTCGACAAGTTTATTGAAGATCCCGAGCTGTAGTTACACTTGTACACATTTCACTTCAGTATTTCCTTTTTTGTTATGCCATTGATTAGGCATTGCTTTCATATATATGTATTTACTTTTCCATGTATTGTACAAAAGAATGTTAATAAATAAAGTTGTTGTTTCATTACATTTGTCTCTTGTGTATATTTCTTTTATAATGCATAGATACTGTTAGTTATATGTATACCCTAGAGGCCATTACTGTACATATGATGTATATTGTAATGGATGCTTGGACATATATAGGGAGGACTTTCTTGCTCGACATGATAGTATGCTATCTGGTTGTACTTTATCTTAACATGTACTCTGATTGTCTCTATGTTACATGTTGATAAAACCCTTAGGATATGTACTCGACTACTGGGACTATGATGAGATCATACTAGTGGGGCCACGGTAGTCGACGAGTACATCCTATAACAGTTCTTAGTCGAGGGTGTATCGAGACAGGGCATCGATACACCAGAATAGACTAGCGTATACGCATCTTGACCCATATGATGAGCGATGGATGATCCCATATCCATCGGTGTTTGACATCAAGGATGGTGTACGGGTGCTCAGTAGAGACTGGATACACTGGACGGACTCGCCGAGAACTTCCAGATGGTATTATACCTCACGTCAGATGGCAGTTCTCCGGTGACACTGGTACAGAGTAGTCTGTTGACCCGAGATCGTCATAGAATCTTGTGTGATTCCCACTGTGCTTTGATTTCCATCATACCACGTCCAAGAGGGCGTGCAAAAAGGTGGCTTTTGGGTACAGTCCCGAATCACATGGAGGTAATGAGCGATAGGAGGGGATTCGTCTCTCCTGGTATAGGGAGTTGATGTTGTGCTGTGTTCGATTGGCTCTAACCGGAAATCCCTGGCCAGGGTTGCTGAGATTTACTGGTAAGTGTTATCAGTAGTTTCTCGAACTGTTATAGATCTCATATCGACACGACTTTTCAAGCTACTGGGGTCTAACGTATACCACCCCTAGGCGAGATATGCGACATATCAGACGACGAGACCGGACTGTACGGGAGTGTTACTGATTGGATTCACAGGAGAATGTACAGGCTTGCTTGTTGATCTTCTGAGCGCTCAATACCTGGGTGGCTGTTACGTTTAGCTGACCGCTTGCAGCTTGTAGGTGTTTGATATGATCATCACCTACTGCCGGCGTATTGACGATTCTTTAGAGTCCTACACAGAGCTTTCTTGGATCAGGCAAAACGGAGTAGGAGCACATATGTGATATGTGTGGGACCGAGGATAATGCGGTATGTGATACCGTATTGGATTCTCGCGATATGAGATATCGGCCGAGTATATGTGATATAGCCGGGTCATCGTATTAGTCGGTTATATGCGATATAGCCGGATTGTCGGATCAAGTGTTGATTCGATAATTTAATGTATAATAATATATATGATATATTAAATTACATTAACTAATATTAGCTCACTAAAAGATTCTTTTTCTAACTCGGGTAATACATTGATATATATGCGATATATGTTAATTGTATTATTTTCTTTTGTTACAAAATATATATTGTATATGTGATATATAATATTGTAACATGATATGATAACTAATGCAACATGTTTAGTAGAGATTAAACAAGATTAGGGTTTGATTTGGGTTAATGCTTTCTAGATGATTCTAGAAGGTTTAGTTTTGTTTTGTGAAAGATATTTTGTTATGACTCATTCCTTGACCTAACCCAAACCCTAACCCTAGTTAATTCTCTACATGGGTTTAGTTGATCATGGTTGCATTAATCATCATATTTATCCTTTCATTATTCATCACAAAAGTTTTGATGTTGATTGTTCATCTTCTTCCTTCTTTCTTTCATAGAAAAATCTTTCTAGATTTTTCAAGGTGATGAAAAATGAGTGAGTAAATGAAAATAAAAGAGAGCAAAAATCCTACTTCATCATCCTCATCTACCCTTGCCATTTATATGAGGGTGTTCACATCATTTTATGAGTGTTAGCTTGTGTTAATGAAACTTCAAGGTAGATCATCTTTGTTATCAAAGATCGGAAGCAAGTTTGCATCTTTCTCTTCGCGGAGTCTCTCGAGAGTCCGGAACACGATGATCGCAGCGAAGGGACTTCAACACGGAGCTTAAGAAGTGAAGGACCGGATCTACAAAGGTTGTAATCCCTCTCACTTAGTGTTAAAGAATTTAACATGCTTGTTTTCGCCTAAACTCTAGTTTAAAGATCCGGCTTTGGGTTGTTCGGCACGGCTAAAATTTTAATCGGGCATGGTTGATTCCTCATAGACCCTTGTGAGCATGCCTAGCAACCCTACAGATACGCTTAGCATATTTACATCAGAGTAAATACGTAGCGGCCAGTCGCACCCCCTTCGCTGTACACCGGGAAGCGGGGCGTGACAAGAGTATATAATTATGGGTAAGTATATACTATAGGTCTCTAAGTGGTCATTATGTTAACGTTATGTTCCAAGCGTGAATGTCAACGCAGCCGTAAAAGTATTCACGACCTCAAGAGTGGGGCCCCAGGAACAAGAAAACGCAGGTCCATTTCATGTGTTAGCATCGGAGCTCTAGTCTGTGGATGAGTCAACCCAACTGATATTCGAGTAAAATAAAAAAGAGGTTAATACGGGACTCCTGAAGCTCCGTTGGATTCACACAAGAAACTATCCCAAACACCCAGTGTATAATATATTATAACTGGTTAATATATTTATTTGATTTGATTGACACGTCTTGATCGAAACCCTACATTGCAAAAGGTATAGATTGTATTCGAGTGAGTCGAGTAATGTGTGAGTCATGACAATTGAAATCTGGATTCGAGTCAAGTTGGTTCGAGTAGATTGGATTCGAATACATATTCGAGTTTAGATTAGAGTTTGAGTTTGTATTCGAGTTCGAGTTCAAGTTTAGATTTGAGTTTGGATTTGAGTTCGTGTCTTTTCATGTGAATTGATGTAAATTGTTAAACTCTTATGTTCAGGAGAAATCGGCAACCGTTGCACATGGACGGCAGGATTTGTGTTTTTTTCCAAGACAATTGCCATTGATAACTCTGTTAAGTTGTCTAATCTGAATAGGCAAGCACTCACTTTCTCCGGCTCCCTGGGGCTCAAGAGAATTGATCTCGTTTAACGCTATATTTATCTAAGGTTCTTAAAATATTGTTTGCATATCTCGATGGGGTTTTATGAAAAATAATTTTAATATAGTTTAAAAATAAATCTCGAGGGTGATTTATAATATTTAGAGTTTTTATGAACATGTATTTTAATTGTTGTGGTGTTTTGGTGATAAAACCTAGCTTTTTTGAAAGTTTGTGGTATTTTTATGAAAACTGGTTCTTTTGGAAACTTGGTGGTATTTTATTAACAAATTATAATCTTTCATTTTAAAAATATAGTTTCTTAATTTGTTTTTATTGAAAATGCAGATTTCATAATTTTATATAATTTTTCCAAAAATTAGTTTTTTATTAAAAAAATCGCGTTTCTTAAAAACCGTAATTTTATTCATTTCGAGACCGAATACTCCGTGAGTAGTTCTGCATCTCGCTCTACCGTCTCAAGGATGTGCGATAATTCGTATCATCCATTAGCGGGTCCCTTAACGAGGGTTGTAGAAGCGTAATTGCCAAGAATTTCGAAATACCAATTTAAAGAAACCCGTTTTGAAACGGTGTGATATTTTAATGAAAACCTTTTACTTTGAATTACCTATATGTTTAGAACACTGTGCTATGAAACCATAGTGTGCGTGTGGGGTAGGTCATTACCCCGTGAAGGTTCTAGGGTTTGGATATACTACATATCGAAAAGAGCTTACACTAAAATTCATGGTATTTTAATGACAAAGTTCCTTATATGTTTGTTTCATATGAAAATTTGTTACAACTAAAAATTAATTGATGTGAATAAGGTTAGGATTAGTGTAGAATGTTAGTTTGATCCCGTTTGCTTATCACATTGCTTACAAAACCTAAAAAGAAAACTACATCGGAGATAGCACCTTTTTTGTCGGTTTGTTTTAAAAATAAGTTTTGAGATAGAAAGAGAGAGGGATGAAGGGACTTACAGTTTTGAGAAGGTTAAAAAGATGTTGAAGAAGCTCTCATGGATCATGGTTTCGTCGGAAATGCTCCAGTCGTCGAGTTTGGCTCGCTAAACCACTTGGCACTTAGAGAGTTTTGAGAGTATTTACGCTAGAATTTCAGAATGGTGAAGAGCAAAGGCATGGGATGGTATTTATAGTGAAGAATTAGGGTTTGGGAATTAAAATTTTGGATTAAAATGCATTAAAAAGACGTTAAATGGTGAAATAAAGGGTCTCTATTTCATTGCAGAGAAATCAAACATCGCAGAGAAATTAAAGGGAGTCGAAGGGGTGGGTGCAAATTACGGAGCCAATTGGAGCATTCTGGAGCATCGGCACCGGACTAAATGGGAGAATGGGTGGTCGGATTTGAGGCAATCGCCTCGAGATTCGTTCCACGTGGGTTTTTGGGTGTGTATACCTCATTACGCCTGTTTGATTTTTCTGAAACTTTTTATTTCTCCGTGTATTGCACATGCAACTTTTAGGCTTCCAAAAATTAAAAATAAAAATCAGAAAAAATAATTGTGTCTAGTAAGAATCGAACACACATATTACATCACAGCAATATAAAGGTTTACCAGTGAGCTACAAATTATTTCTTACTTTTATTAAACAAATCTAATTTATAACTCTTACACAGGCTGTAATATTCTTTTCTATACAATAACAAGAAATTTATGTACAGTGATTTCAGACTCGTTACAGTATTTTACCTTTATAATGTCGAAAGTTCATTGTATTTTCATGAAAACCTAAAAGGGTTTTGAGCTGATAGCATAATGGTAAATAAAGAGAAGTTTTGGATTTATGGCACAATTGTAAATAGAAAAAAGTTCTACGAAAATGAGGAAATTACAATTGTATCTTTACTACTTCACAAAAATAACAAAATTGCTAATTTATTGATTTTTTCCATAAACCCAAACAAATAGAAAGTGGGGGGTGCAAAAGATGAAATTAAAATCATATTAAATTTCATCAAATTTCGATCTTAGGTTTTTTTTCCAGATAAATATCATAGAAATTAAATACCGAAAAATTTCTTGGAAGCAAAAGTTGACAAAATCATAGGTTATTTTATTTATATTTTACTTTTTATACTTTTTAGTTTTCAATTCATATGATGATAAAATATATGGTATTTATTTGCAAAAAATTTAAAACCCAAACATTAGTGCTATTTATTAACACTATGCTACATTTATGGTATATATTTTCTACACCATGGAGAAAATGAAAGTTCATGGTATTTATTTGCCATAATTAAATTTCATGGTTAATAAAAAATTAATAATTGTATTTATTTAAATACTTTGAAAGTTTATGGTATTTTATTTGAAGAACCTTCAAGGTTAATAAACAATGATCTATGGATTGTCATAATCGCTCTCAAGATTTGGGCACAACCACAAGTTTACAATACTTGATGTGAAGGACAAAATGAGAATTCAAAAGTTTTGCCCATAACTAAATTTACATGTTAGTCCACACCACCAAATCTTATTCTCCAAAATACCAACATAATCCAAATTTGATACAAGAGAGAATAGTCAAAATCAATGGATAGAATAGAAAATCTCAAAATTTCGGGTATTCATTCAACTTTCTTATACATAAAGATGGGAACCTTTGGCACAAGCTGAGGATTCATTAAAGTCGGTATGGTATTTACTATATTTTATTTATTTATCTTTACTTCCTTAATATGCAAACTGTAAAGGTGGGGATCATGTAATTAATTAATGGCCTCTTTTTATTAATAAAAGAATTGAAGCAGAAGAAAAATTTCCAATCAATTATCGTTTTAATTAATAAATCGTCACCATTCTTTGTCTATTTTTAACCACATAATGTATGTTTATTTCCGAAAGCCTATCAGGACTCAGAAATAACCGGCAGCAAATGAAGAAAGTTTGTTACATATAATTTGTGTTACACCATTTTATATTCAAAATTATATTTGAGGAAGTTTTTTTAAATTTTTATGTTAGAGCAGTCCGTCCCATGATTTCATATATATTTGAGGAAGTTTGAAATTTAAGATAAGTATTTATCATGTTTCACATTTTTACTCGTTCAAACTATGACAATAATTAAAATCAAAGTCAAAACATTTTCCAAATTTAGTAGGCTGTATAATTAGTGTGTGGGTGGCCCATGACTTGGCTGAGGTTATTGGATCCAACGACCCACAACCAATGTTGCATTCTTCTTTTTGATAATTCTTTGTTGGGTAAATGGTCAAAAGCCCCCGGTCCGTTTCAAGCTTGAATAAAAAACCCTGAACCTTTTGCTCTTGTTAAAAAATCCCCGAACCCAATTAAACCCCCTTTATACCAGTTGTCTGTATTAACCAATTAGTTGCCTGTAATATCCAAAAAGTTGCCTTAATATCTAAGCGGTTGAAGGGAATAAATACCTAAATTAAATGCAACGCAAGGGTTTTTCCATAAGATTTTGAACAGTAAGTCCTTCCAGACAAGTTTGAAAATATAAGGGGTTTTTAGATAACTTCCGAGCAGGTCTGGGGCTTTTTTACAATTTACCCTTCTTTGTTTATTTTCCCAAACTAAATTACGACCCCTCCTTTGGTATTCTAACCTGCATCATGTATTTTTTTTCTTAAATAAACTGTGACTAAATGGAAGCAGTGTTAGAACTATATGTCTCTCGCTCAACCGTGAGAAATTTTGACATCAACTATAGTGACACTTGTCCTCACCATAATATAATGGGTCGGTTTTGTGTGTTTGTGTTTAGAGGGAAAATGGCTTTTAAAATTTGCAAGTTCTTGATTGTTGGAGTAAAAAATTACACCCTTTTAGTCAAAAAATCAAAGGGTCAAAGTCAAACACCAAACAAGTGGGCCCAAACCCCAAATTCAATCAAGTGGGTCCAAACCTAAACTCAAGTCAAGTGGGCCCAAGCCCGGTCCAACCTTAAACATGGGACCAGCCCCAGCGAAGAAAGGAATAGGAAAATATAATAAATAAATTTAATATGTAATAAGCATGAAATAAATGGGCCAAAAGCCAATTTTTGTAAAGCAAACGGCTCTTGTGCGCAGTGTGTGCACATGGATGTGAAGAAAAGACAAAAATCCAATTATGTAAAGCCCAAAAGGCTAATTACAAATTGTACTGGGTATTTAAACCCAACCATAATAAAAAATGTTAAGTATTTTTTCCCCACAAAATTGCTTGGGTTTGAGCCTCAATATAAGAAATATACAAGTCTCTTTCTTCTTCATCTTTTTCTCAAAGAGAGAAAGAGATAGAGAGTGTCCAAAAGGAAAGAGAGTTCCTTTTGGGTCCTTTCTATCTCGTTCTTCCTCAAAATAACCCATAGCAAAGAGAACCTATCTCTTTGAAAAAGCTTCTGATGGAGGTCTATTTCGGGTCTCCGTAAGATGATGTCTTCCGTCGATGTCCCGGTGGATCTTGGAGGTGATCTCCTGTTGCGCGTGGGTCTCGATGAGTTTTGAGGTGGTTTTGAGGAGTTTGCGCCGAGTACCTGCAAGGAAGTCCCGGGGTGGTTTGGTACCACCGAGGACCCTCCGACGATCAAGTTAGAACAAAATCCGAGCAGAGTAACGGCTAAGTGGGGTGAAAAAAGCTTACTTGACCCCTCTGCGATGGGGGTTTATATAGTGGCGGCAGCACGCAGTAGCAGGCGCGAGAATCTCGCCGGCAGTTACGCTCCCGACGTCACGCCCGCGTAATAAGCAAATCACCCGTTAATAGGGATCATGATGGCATGGAACGTGAGATGTTGCCGGCGGAAAATCCGTGCATGGCGAGATTTGCGGAGCGGCGGTTACGCCTGTGAGTGGTGGAGTTGGTCGGTCGGAGGGACCGAGGAAGATGGCCTCGGCGGGAAAGCTCGGGAACGAGCGGAAGGGCCGATGTATCTTGGTCCTGTGGTAGCTCGGGGGCGAGCTGAGAGGCCAAGGAGGCCGATTTGCAGGGGGTTCTGAGGTGAGCCAGCTTGTTCTTGCAGGTCGGGTATATGGGTGGCCTGGTCGGCCCCTTTGGGCCCTTTTTCTGAGTTCTGGGACACGTCATCTGCCACGTGTCCTGATATGGGAGATCGCCAATATAGAGCATCATCAGCTTCATTTCAAGAACCCAAGATCCAAGATCAAAATCAATCAAAGGAATAACCTTTCTTCATCAAATTTGAAGAACAATGAGGAAGAAGGATTCTCAAGATGAAAGCCCATGACTTTCATCCCGAGTAAGTTTTGAACATGTAGATTCGATAAAATCACTAAGCTTCCATCACATGACTCCGGACCCCTTGCGAGATCCCTTGCGAGATTCATGCGAATATGGATCCGTCAATGTCCTCTCCAATCTTAAAACACGAGATCCCTCATGTTCAACCCCGGAAACCCCTAATTGGGGTTCTCGCCTTAGAAAACCCCCAAAAGAGATTTTCTCTATTCGAACCCCTCCCCCCTCCCTCCCTCCCTCCAAGAAGGTTTCTGTTGTCGGGGCCTCTCCCGGGGTCCCCATCCTTCGGAACTCCCCAAAGGGATACCCCTCCCGGGATCCCATCCTTCAAGACCTCTCCGAAGGGTTCCCGCTGTCGGGACACCTCCAGGACTCCCTTTCTTCGAAATCCCCCTAAGAGGGGTCCTGCTGTAGAGACCCCTCCCGGATCCCCACCTTCGGGACCCCATCTAAAAGGGTCCCCGTTGTCTCGGGAGTCCTCCCGAAATCAGGAGGCCACTAGAAACTCTCTCTCCCTCTCTCTCTGTTTTTTTTTTCCATTTTTGGTAGTCTCTTGATACACTTAAAACGTTTCTTCCCTTTAAAAAAAATTTCTAACGCGGTGCTGTTCCACACCCCGCAAGAGGTACCTTCCTTTGGAACCTTCGTAAGCTTTATGAGGCCCCAGATATGTTCAAAGAGGCATAAAAATCGTTTTCAAACATAAACACACACATCCACAAAATGAGATCGCATGATTCGCACGATCTATTAATTGGAGTTTCTCTCACCTCAAAACGAAAGGTAATTATCAGCAATTTTGTTCGCGGCTACCGGAGATTAAAATCCTCATAATCAATAAACTCTCGTCTATCCTAAGCAAGAGGAATCCATGCACGCTTAACAAAAGAGTGCATCCTTGAAAAACACTCAACATTCATATTAAACAATTAGTTAGAATCCATATTAATTTTTGTTTTGGATCCACACCCTTTTGGAAGTTGAACAGTGGATCTTCTATATTTTTCATATCGAGAAATTAATTGGCATACAGGATACAACACATTAAAAATACAAAGAGAAAAAAGAATGAGATGATAATTTTCAGGCTCCTTTTCGTACACCAATTTGGGGTCTTGGTATGTCTTATTCCTTTCATGACAGTATACATATTGACGTTACAAAAGTAACAAAATGATATTGGATACTTTTTCTTTTTGGAGGGGTTATGCAAAGTGATGATGCTCGATATCGGTGATCTTCCAGATCATGACACGTGGCAGATGACGTGTCCCAGAATATGCAAGAAAGGACCTACAGGAGCCGACTAGACTGCTCCTATGCCCGTCCTGCCGACGAGGCTGGCTCGCCTTGAGCCCCAGCATAATTAGCCTCCTCGGCCTCACAGCTTGTTCCCGAGCTACCGCAGAAACAAGATGCCTCGGCTCTCCCGCCGAGGTCATCTTTCTCGGTCCATCGACCGACCAACAGCACCGCTTGCAGGCGTAACCGCCATCCCGCGAATCTCGCCATGTGCGAGATCTCCGCCGGCCACATCCCACGTTCCACGCCACCACGATCCCCCATTAACGAGCATGTCTCACCATTAATGGGAGGTCCCGCTCATCATGCGGGCGTGACGTCGGGAGCGTAACGGCGGGCGTGATTCTCGCGCCTGCTGCCACCGCTGCTTAAACCCCTCCTTCAGACGGTTAAGCTAAGCCAATTCTACGCCATTAAGCCGTTACTCTGCTCGGATTACCCTACTAACTTGATCGTCGGAGGGTCTTCGGTGGTCCAACCACCCCGGGACTTCCATGCAGGTAGCTCGGCTCAACAACTTCAAACCCATTGAGATCCACACGCTTCAGGAGTCTATCTCCAGATCAAATCTCAGCCACTCATCGCCGCCATCAGCAGATCAACGGGAAGCAACATCTGAAGGAGATTCCACCCTCCATCAGCTGGCGCCGTCTGTGGGAAAACATTGATTCCACAAAAACAAAAGTTCACCTCCCGATCTCACTCCAATGGCCAGCGATCATCAAGACGATCCAAACGCCAACCGTCGCCTCCCTCTCAACGGAGGCACAGACGAGCCTCCTCCGCCGAATACCATCAACGCCCTCGCCGGCCGAATAGACCGACTCGCATCCTTCGTGGAGGCGCTCGTCCGCGTCCAAACGGCGGGGCAAAATCCCCAGGTCACCGCTCCCCGCCTCGTGACCAGGACCCCTACAGGGAGATAGAAGACTCAGCCCGCGTCGGCACGTCCGACCGCCGCCTCGCTGCCTCCCACGGCCGCGGATCCCCCGGGCCAGTACGTTCTGCGACCCGCTGGGCGCCCAACAGCTCGACATTAAGGTCCGTCGCCAGAGCGCCCCGCCCCGAGGTCTTTCGCACGCCTGTCCCTCCTGAAGAAATGTCGGTCAGCTCGCCTGCCACCAGGCATGACCGACACACCCTCCCCCGACGGGGCCGCGCTGACAGGGCTCGTCAAGGCAGCTCAAGGGACACCTCACCCGGAGATTTGAGGAATCTCATTGAGAGAAACCGCGGCCGAGGCCAGACGCAGGCCGCCAACAGCAAGGGCCCGCGCCGAGTCGTCGGGGTACCATGGCCGACTCGACACCCTCGAGAAGAAGATCGAGAGTCTGCATCGGGAAGGTCACCGTTCGAGCGACGGGGATAAGTATGCCGCCGACTCGCTCACAAAACCGTTCACTGAGGAGCTGCTCGCCGTCCACGTCTCCTCCCGTAACAAGCTCCCAAAGGTCTCCCTCTTCGACGGCAAATATGACCCGAAGGACCACTTGGACGCGTTCACCGCAGGAATGAGCTTCTAAGACCACTCCGATGCCGCCCAGTGCCGAGCTTTCCAGGCCACTCTCATCCGTGCCAGGCGAGATTGGTTTCGAGGACTCGAGCCGCGTTCGATCTCAACCTTTGACGTGCTGCCCATACAATTCCTCGGCCACTTCGTCGAGAACAGGCGGCAGAAGCGCACAGTCGACCACCTCTTCACGATCAAGAGCGGGGACAGGGAGACGTTCAAGGCCTACGTCACCCGTTTCTACAATGCCCTTCTCGAGGTCCCAGTGCACCGGGACGAAACGGTCATCACGACTCTAAGGTCTGGTCTTAGGCACAAGGAGTGGTTACGCTCTTTTGCACTGGCGCAACCTAAGACCATGGCCGAGGTAAAGGCCTGGACCGAGCGTGAGGTCCAGCTCGAGTCCGAGGTGAACGCAAGCCTCCCCCGGGCAGAGCAAACCGACCATAAAAAGAGGGCAAGGGACGAGAGAAGAGGACCGAAACGGCAAAATCCCTACCCCCCAAAGTTCCAGGAGTACACGCCGCTTAATGTCTCCCAGACAGTGCTACTTGAGGAGGCCAAGGGCGAAGGGTTCTTCAAGTTCCCCCCGATCCCACGCTCGGCTTCGAAGCGAACACGGGGTCCCTACTGCGGCTTTCATAGGTCGCTGGACCACTCAACGGAGAGCTGCAAACAACTCCGAGATTATATTGAAGAGCTCATCCGTTCGGGGCACCTCGCAGCGTACCTGAAGGACAAGCGACAAGCTGACCGCGAGCAGGAACAGCGTCCCCCTCCAGCCGAGCAGACCATCGGCCAGATAATGTAGTGTCAGCAGGGCATACGTCTGGTACCTCCGAAGCTCGGTACCCCATGCCGAGCATAAATACCAACAGACGTATGGGGGGCTCAAGCTGCATGAATAAAAGCATCTACTGGCATGTATTTTCTTTCCAAAGCAATGTATCGTCTTCCTAAGATCTTTTGTTTATATAATAAAAGGATCAATAGAGCATTGCAATA
This sequence comes from Agapanthus africanus, assembly GCA_030015575.1. Lineage (NCBI taxonomy): Eukaryota > Viridiplantae > Streptophyta > Magnoliopsida > Asparagales > Amaryllidaceae > Agapanthus > Agapanthus africanus. Next base: position 480,420,704 of record CM057350.1, read on the forward strand.
AAGAAAAGGAATCTTATTCATTCAAAAAGTGCTATAGGCTCCTCAGCCGTACACAGAAAAAGGGAAAAATTTGTTATTACAACAGCAGGGGAATGGGGTGCAGAGAGCACTGCTCATGGTACTCTGAGCATATCTCCTCCAGCCGAGCCCTCGCAGCGTTTAACCTCTGCCTCCGATCCCTCCCCCGCGAGCTTCGGCGTCGAGCCTCAACTGGTAGCACTCACGGACGAGCGCTTCCGGGCGGTTTAGCCGGCTCGCGGAGATCAACCCGAGGCGCCTCAGAGACCTTAGCTTGCCTATGGCCTCATCGAATAGCATTTCAAATAAAGGGTTGTAAAGCCCCGGCGACGTCCTCCAGATGGAGTACATCAGCAGCTACAGGAAGGAGGACCGCCGGGGGAGCAATCGGCCGAAGTGGTCCTCGATCCTGCCGATCACCAACTGCACCATGTCCTCAGTGCAATACGGGTCATAGAGGTAGACATCCTCGAAGCTTACGATATCTTCGATGGTGAAGGGGAAGTCCTGCATTTTTGCGTTTCGGGTGTGAGGAGAAAGTAAGCAGTTACTCCCTCCGTTTTATAGACAACGACGCCTGGGAGTCCAACAGTCGCCCGGTTCACCTGTAACACAGGCGCCGCGCAGCAAGCGTCGCACCTCCCCACGAGAAACCGAAATGGCGCAACCCCGGCGCTCCGCCTTCGCCACGCCTTCGCGACACGTGTACCAACGACTGTCCCACTTCTCGGTGCTCACCCTGAGAGGGTCGGACAGACCCTCGCCAAGAGGCATCCAAGCAGCTACACTGCTCGGTCCTTCCTCATAGAGCTAAGCCCTCAACTCGAGGCAGCCACCCTGCTCGGCCATCCCCGGCCCAAAGCCCTCGCTAAGAGGAAACCGAGCGGCTACCCTGCTCGGCCATCCCCGGCTGGTAGCTTCCCTACCCCCCAATCAAAGACCTCGCCAAGAGGCAACCGAGCGGCTACCCTGCTCGGCCATCCCCGGCCGGTAGCTTCCCTACCCCCACGATGCCAGGGAACAAAGCCCTCACGAAGAGGCAGCCCTGCAGCTACCCTGCTCGGCTATCCCCGGCTGGTAGCTACCCTACCAACGCCAGGGATCTAAGCCCTCACGAAGAGACAGCCCTGCAGCTACCCTGCTCGGCTATCCCTGGCTGGTAGCTTCCCTACCCCACAACGCTAGGGATCAAAGCCCTCGCCAAGAGGCACCGGGCAGCAACCCTGCTCGACCATCCTTAAGGACCCAAAAGCCTTCGAAAGAGGCAACTGCTTAGCACCAACCGTGCTCGGTTATCCCTGACATCCCACCAGGGATCAAAGCCCTCGCTAAGAGGCACCGGGCGGCAACCCCGCCCGGATATCCTTAGTAGGCCTCTTACACCCATCCCGCGCTAAGGATGAAAAGCTCTCGAAAGAGGCAACCGCTTAGCACCAATCGTGCTCGATTATCCCTGGCACCCACCAGGGATCAAAGCCCTCGCCAAGAGGCACCGGGCGGCAACCCCGCTCGGGCATCCTTAAGGATCAAAGCCCTCGCCAAGAGACACCAAGCAGCTACCCTGCTCGGCTATCCTCAACATGCCTCTCACGGCCCCTCTCGCGCTGAAGATCAAAGCCCTCGCCAAGAGGCACCGAGCAGCTACCCTGCTCGGCACCATCCTCAGTTGGCCAATTACGGCCCCTACAACAACTAAGGAACGTGAACTCAACAAGAGGCATCCAGTCTATCAACGTCTTAGCGATCTACACTTCGACTTCGGGGCCATGGAGATACCGACTTACTGCCTACCTTGGAACACTTGGCAAGAGAGCAGACTTAAGTCGACGCGTAATCGCCAGACAAAGAAACGACACAACAGAAAGGCAGTCCCAGGCAGATACAAGTGTTCACACAACAAGAAGAAAAATATGCGTGCAAACAAGACTGCAAGAAAAATACCTTTATTCGCAAAAGTTAAAGCTTTTACAAGGTATAGTGGGCTCCCCAGCCTTACAAAAGCCTGGAGGCCTACCAAACTCCAGAGGAAACAAATAAAAAGAAAAAAGATGACGGGTCTCAAGCCTCAAGGGCGGGCGCATCCCCGGTAAGCTCAGCGACCGCGGCAGGGGCCTCGGCGTTGCCCTTGCCGGGTATCTCCTCCTCGGCCTCGGCCCCGAGGTCCTCCCCCTGCTCATCGCCCCCGCGAGGATATTCGGCTCGGAGATCCTAGTCGGCGAAGTCTGGCACCCAGGTCTTGACGGCATCAAGGGCCTCATGCCAGATGGCGGTAGTGGCCGAGGCTAGGACGGTGTAAAATTCTTCTGATTTTTGGAAGTTCTCCACCTCCTTCGCCGCCAAGAGGTTGGCTCGTTTCGCTGCCTCTACTGCCGCCCCCAGCTCCTTCCGGAGGGTGCTCACCGACTTCTTCATGGTGCCGACGAACGCCTTGGAGTCCTGAAGCTTGGCCTCGGCAGCCTGGGCGGCTTCGAGGAGCCTGGCAGCCTCCTGCTTCGCTTCCGCCACTTCCTGCTTCCCGTACGCCTCCTCCTGCTTCGCGGCCGCTAGCTCTTTCTTCCCGGCCACCACCTCGGCCTCGAGGGCGACGACCCTCGCCGTCGCCGCTTCCAGTGCCCGCCTCGAGCTCTCCCTCAGCGAGGAGGACTCGCCCGCGGCTCGGACCGCTGGGCCAATTTCCTCCTCTTCCATCCGGATAGCAAGAGCGACGTGGTGGAGGACCTGGGGAAACAAGAAAGGGGTCAGAAAGAAGAAGGATCACCAAGTCTCATGAAGGATGAAACGAGCAAAGTATGAGCACTAACCTGCACGGCCTCTTGAGCGATGGACGCCAGTTGCCCCTTCAGACTTCTTCCGGGGACCCTGCCCTCGGCCGACCTCTCTATGTCGTGCAGGAGGCTGTCGGCGACAAAGAGCCCCGAGGGCACCTCAAAGCGGAGCTCCCCATCGTCTACCAAGAGAGGGGAGGCCGGGTCCTGCAGGGCCGCGCGGGGGAACCTCTTGAGAGCCGGCGGCGGCTGACTGGTTTCCGCATCCGAGGCTGGGGCTTCCTGCACCCGAGCCCTCTTTCGGGTCGGCGCCCTGCTGGACTCCGGGGCCCGATCCGCGCTCGAGCGCTGGTGCTGGACGGCTACCGAAGGAGCCGGGGTCGGCGCCTGACGGGAAGAGCTGGCCCCTCCAGCCCTCGGCCCCTTCTTCGGCTTGCGCATAGCCGCTCGAAGGTAGCTCAAATCCATGGGTTCTGCACAAGACGAGATAAAACGGGGTCAGTGACACAAGCAAAAATCAAAATAAATACAAGCTTAACTTACCGACGAACTGGGCAGGGCTGAGCCCGGCCCAACTAAAGGCCCGCTCAGAAAGCAACACATCGGCCCGAGGAATGGGCTCCCACGCCGTCACTCTCACCGCGTCGGGGTCGTTGGACGGGTTTCCCTGCCAGCACTTATCCCTATACCAGTGGACGGGTACGGGCCAGTCCTCACCTTCTGGCGGCCCGACGAAGAAAAACTTCTTCTTCCAGTCATGGATGGAAGAAGGCAGGACGATGACTCCCGACCCGGGCGCGCTCCCCCGACGTTTCCTAAAGGAGAGATAGACCCACCTTGGGTCGCCCGCGTAAGAGCCTGGGTGACTTTTGTAGATGAGAGAGGAGGCAATGGTGGACAGACCAAAAGGGACCATCTGCAATTTCAAGCGGACCAGAAACCCAAAGAGAATCCTCCAGGAGTTCGGCACTAACTGGCCCGGGGCTAACCCGAAGTAAGACAGCGCTGCAGCGACCTCGGGAGAGAAGGGCAAGCGCATTCCGGCCCAAAAGGATTCCAAGTACAGAGCAATCTCTTTACCCCGCACCTGATCCGCCCTCTTTCCTTCCTCGGCCAAACGCAAAGTATAGCCGGAAGGGATATGGAAGTGGACCCGAGCAATGGCAAGATCTCCCTCGTACCTCACCAAGGAAGGCACGCCGGGGGCTTCCGCCACCTCCACTTGGGGATCCGCCCATGACACACAACCACGGGGAGAGGATCTGACCCCCGCTCCCCGAGAAGACTCCGACTCGGCGGGAGAATCCCTAGAATCTACCCCTATGATATCTACAAACTCCCCAGAAAAAGACATCTAACCTGATTGAGAAGCCCTCGGGAAAGCAGAAGATCCGACCTAAAACGAGAGCGCCGAGCTTACGAAATTAAAGATGAGGGAAATATGAAGAGAGATGGGCCTTGAAGAGGGCCCCGCCTCTACCAATAGCCTCCGGCGCCCCCATCCAACGGCGACCGTCGACTCCCGCCAAAAACAACCCTTCACATTCGACGACCCGGATCGCTCCACCCGGCGCGTGCGCATTGAACAGCATCCCATCAGACGACAGAGGCCTGCGGCTCGTCGCGTCCGCCAACCAACGCTTAACATGTGGGCCGCCGCTTCGTCAAAAGTGCGAACGATCCGGCACCCCTCTTTAATGCAGAAGATCTCGTCTTGATTCGTCTACGTCATCCAAAAAAAGACAACGGATCGCCCGGGGACACGCCCGACGATATCTTCGGAAGAGAGCTCACTTCGGGTGACCCGGCAGACCACTCTTGACCCGACCCGTCAGCTGGTCGGGACGAGAGTGGAGGGCTAATAATGATGCTCGATATCGGTGATCTCCCAGATCATGACACGTGGCAGATGACGTGTCCCAGAACATGCAAGAAAGGACCTACAGGAGCCGACCAGACTGCTCCTATGCCCGTCCTACCGACGAGGCTGGCTCGCCTTGAGCCCCAGCACAATTGGCCTCCTCGGCCTCACAGCTCGTTCCCGAGCTACCGCAGAAACAAGATGCCTCGGTTTTCCCGCTCGTCAGCGAGCTCTCCCGCCCGTCAGCGAGCTCTCCCGCCGAGGTCATCTTCCCCGGTCCATCGACCGACCAACAGCACCGCTTGCAGGCGTAACCGCCATCCCGCGAATCTCGCCATGCGCGAGATCTCCGCCGACCACATCCCACGTTCCACGCCACTACGATCCCCCATTAACGAGCATGTCTCACCATTAATAGGAGGTCCCGCTCATCACGCGGGCGTGACGTCGGGAGCGTAACGGCCGGCGTGATTCTCGCGCCTACCGCACCTGCTGCCACCGCTACTTAAACCCCTCCTTCAGACGGTCAAGGTAAGCCAATTCTACGCCACTAAGCCGTTACTCTGCTCGGATTACCCTACTAACTTGATCGTCGAAGGGTTCTCGGTGGTCCAACCACTCCGGGACTTCCTTGCAGGTAGCTCGGCTCAACAACTTCAAACCCATTGAGATCCACACGCTTCAGGAGTCTACCTCTAGATCAAATCTCAGCCACTCATCGCCGCCATCAGCAGATCAACGGGAAGCAACATCTGAAGGAGATTCCACCCTCCATCACAAAGCTTTAGAGTGGTTATATAAAAAGAAAAATAGAGGACGGGGAATGTCACGGCTAACTTAGCGATGAATGCATGACATGGGTTTGGGGTTGGGGTCTTGTTCCAACTAAAAACCAAGACCCACCTATCATGTTTTACCTTTTTTTCGAGTCGATAATCATAGTCTCATTAGAAGGGATGTAAACGAATGCAGATAATCCAAGCTGACTCCGTTTTTTTATCAACTACGAGTATTTTTTATTTTTGACGATTATCCGTATTCATAACCTCATTCGCCAATTGGCATCGGATACGGAATTACGGATATTGTAACACCTATATCCGTTCCGTATTTTTATCTGATAACTAAATAGCAGCTTTTAGCTTTTATTAGTTACATCCTTTTCCAATATTCATTTCATATCCATATCCATATTTGACTTTTATCAAATACAGATAACATTTCTCATTTCCGTTAACTGTCTGTATACGTATTCTAATCTGCTTATTATTACCGGATACGGATATGGTACCATCTATATCTGCTCGGTTTCCCTCCTTAATCATTACCCTCTACATAAAAGTAGTGTGGTTTTCAAGATTGTATATTTTCTTCGAAAAATAGTATAATATTCCAAGTATAAGTGATTTTAGACCCAAATTATTAAGGAAGAGCTTAGACCCAAAATGGTTAGACTAATGTGAATACCTTGTACGCTTTCAAGGATATAAGCTTCTACCCAAATATAATTAAATAAATTAAGAATTGAATCCACGGGTGTCCAAATATATAACATCCATTGAACCGACTAATTTTTAAATTGTAGTAAAAACGGCAAAGTTCAATGTATAATATTAGAGGATGTTTTTCTTTCTTTTTATAATAAAAAAAATCAAACAACCTTTTCTCTCTCGGTTTCCTTCCCTTTTCGTTACTTTGTTTTTTTATTAAAAAAGATTATGTGTATATAATTAAAAATTAAGCATGTTGTATATTGTTGAACTGAAGTTTAGTAAGAGGCCACTTTAATGAAAATGACTACATGAGAGTGAGAGGTCATATATATAATTATGGTTTTTTTTATATTATTCCCCTACTTGAAACTTCAATATAATTATGTTTTTTTTTATATTATTCCCCTACTAATGAAAACTCCTTATCTTTAAAGAAAATGCAGGTTTAAGTCCATTGAATAGCCTAAGCACTTTTTATTTTTTTCAATATTCATATAATATCCTTGTAATTTGGCAGATAACTACTACACTGTCAGATTGAAAATGAATCGGTATATAACTCAAGTGAGTTATGATAATATTTAGGTTTTTAAATATATATTAAAGGATGGTACTTCTAAATTTAATTAAACATTATGGTTAGTGACTCAAACGAAAAAAACGTTGAAAGTTAACTTAAGAGCAGTCCATGTAAATTTATTTTTAATTTGGAAGAAAGCCCTAAACATGATGGCCAGTGAAATCAAAAGATCAAAAGTTAGATTATCTGAAATGGGGAGAAAAAAATTGTAAACATGACTAGTGAGTGAAATTAACAAAAAATAAATAAATTAACTTAAATTTTTCCTTTTACAAACACACATAATTACAAATAACAACACATTCTATTAAAAAAAGTACACCCTCCACCATTTTATCCACCATTTTATTCGACGATCGACACTGTCCATCTTGATCATCATCGTCTAATATGTCGCCACACCAAATTTCATGTGATTCTACCACATTTTCACCGTTGATTTAGTAGGTGCAAAAATAACGGTTTACCGACAATAGAACTTTTTACATTGCTAAAATAACGGTGAAAAGATATTAGCATCATATGAAATTTGGTGTATCCGATGAAGATCAAGCTGAACAATGCCGATCATCGAATAAAATGATGGAGGGTACGCCAAGTAACGGAAAAATGCCTTAGGGCCTAATTCACAACAAATAAACTACATGTATCCTAACTTTATAATAATCCAAAAAGGTCGAAAGGGCCCACATCAAATCTTAGTTTTATCACCACCAAAACAATAACTAAACTCCCTTTGACCCCTCTCTTCAAACTTTCAACCAAAGGGTGCTAAAGCAAAAGGTCAACAACACATGTATAACAGTCTCCATTATTTAAACTCAAACTCACTCACCTCAACACCATCAAGAAACTTCTCATCTCATCACTTCCTCAAAAAAAATTTCACTCATTTATAAATACAAAAGCTTAAACATCTTTCCCCTCTCCACAACAAACACAAAAACAACAAATCCTCCCTCTCTCTCTCTCCCTCTCTCTCTCTCTCTCTCTTCATGGCAAGTCTCCAGTTTGTCCCAACACAAGACCAACTCATTGCCCTTGGCCTCCAAATGCTCACCCCTGCACCTCCATCAAACTCATCTTACAAGTGTAGCATATGCAACAAGGCCTTCTCTTCATATCAAGCTCTTGGCGGGCACAAGTCGAGCCATCGGAGACCGCCTATCGGGCTCGAGCCGATTAAGACCGCCTCGTCTACGTCCGCTCCTGACTCGTCGGGGGCGCATCGATGTAACATTTGTTATAGGAGTTTCGCGAAGGGGCAAGGTTTAGGTGGGCACAAGAGATGCCATTACTGGGCTAGTTCGTCGAGTTACTATTCGAGTAGTAATAGTAGTAGTGGTGTTAGAGACTTTGATTTGAATTTACCGGCGATGGAGGAGTTCGAGTTCGTGGAGGATGGGGAGGAAGCAAAGCCCTCACCCTTCCAAGAAGTTGCGTCTCCTCCGGTTTCTCTCCGGTACTGAAGGGTGTTGATATATCCAATGTTTATCATCCATATCGCACAGCAAGCTCACAAATTATTATGCGAAGGATGACAGATTAGATTACACTAGACTCTCCAGAACTGTATGATACTGAGGATGATTCTGATAATTTCCTCTTATTTTTTTTGAGGGTGTGCAAGGATGCTTTTAGGGTTTTAATTCGTTTTTGTTCTTCGGGATGACTGAATTGTTTGTAGGCGTGAATTTGATGAAGATTTCATTTATTCATTAAACTTGGTTTTATTTCCATTATGTCGTTTTCTTGTCTATTTCTATCTGTTTCTATCATATTTACGATTATTAGCTAGCAATTATATGATACGATTTGAACCTCTATATAGACTTTGGGTTGCAAACATGAAACTGAATTAGGATATTATCATCTTAATCCGAAAACCGAATAAAGAATAACGAATCCGAAAATAAATTATATGCGCACATAAAAGAAAAATTAAAATAAATACATCAAGGAAGGATGATGATGGTAAGATTTGGTTAGCAGATTGTTTATTGATTAGGTTAGTTTTATTCATAATTAGGCCAAATACATCTGCTGCAGAAACATGTACATGGCTAATGACGACAAGGATTGTTGAATATATACAATCTAGCCATCCAACAGTTATGTTGGCTATTGATTTAGAAGTAGAAATATGATAGAATTGATTTCTTTTTCCATAGTCTCATTAGTAATCTAGAACAACGCGTATGTGCCAATGGAAATCTATAGTTTGAATCTCGGTCGCCATCTATTCCAAAGACGGATTATTCATATGGTCTTGAATTTTTCTTACATTTAAAGCAGAAACAAAGCCAATAGTACGGAATTCGAATGATTTATGAAATGTTGGAAACCAGGTAAATACTGCGATTCAAGTTCTAAACATAATTTTATTCGACAAGGTAGTGCATCAACTAACCCATTGGAAAAGCTTTTGCCGAATCTTGAGCAGAAGATAAATCTTTGGCGCTCTTTTTCTCAAATTCAATCCCATGAAACGTAACTCTAGAAGACCGATATTGGCTTCCAAATGCACTTCCGAAGCCCCAGCCGAGGCCAAGCCCAACTCCACAACCTCCCCCTTCAAACAAATAATAGAAAATAGTGAGTTTCTTTTCAAAAAGAAAAGAAGGTTAAATTTCACTAAACTACTCTTAAGTACCACTTTTTTTCAGTAAACAACTGCAAGATTTTTTCTGATCCCAGCAAACTCTCTTAAACTCTGGCTTTGAGTAAGTGTTTATTTTTCACTAAAAAACCCCTTAGATGTATCACTGTAAGAGAGCTTACTACTATAAAAAAAACTTTAAGGCAGTTAACTTAAAAATGCTCGTAGTTCAGGATAGTTTAGCCTAAAATATTTAAAAGAAGCGCCGAAGAAATTGTAAGTGATAACGATTTTACCAACACCGAGACCAAAAGCATGTAGGGGCATTCCTGTAGAGATAAACTATCAATAAGCAGAGTAAAAAAGGAAGTTTAATATAGGACAAAAAATTCAGAGAGAAATTTGTTAAAGCAAAATTGAACAATCTACAGTTTAGTCTATTGGTGGCGGTATCTACTAAACGATTTATCTAAAGAAAACTAAAGGGTATCCAAGTATAAGCTTGAAGATCAATGCAAAGGATGAGAAATTGCAATCTTCAAGAATATAAGTGGAAGCTTAACAAATGCATCTCTGGTTGAGTTCTGAGTATGCGACATAATTGGAGAGGCATGTTCCAATTTATTGAAAACTAACTCAAATTCATGAAATGTAGTAATCCTTTCAAAGTTATGGAATGTCGCATTTTGCAAGAAATTTATACTTGACTATTGTATGAAATTTCATTGAGAGATTTTTAGAAAGGAAAAAAACATTATAAGCTTTATCGAGCAAAATAACTAAAGGTCTGATCACAATTATTAGATCTATAGCGATTTTATCCTCTCATTCAAAATTATTATCATAGCAATTGAATGTCAGTTGAATATTATTTACAAAAAATAGAGAGAAGAATTGACCTCCAAAACCCCATCCAACTCCAAAACCACAGCCAACCCCGAAACCTGCAGCAAGAAAGGAGATATCAAGGACCCAAAAAGGTATTCAAAAACCTAAAATATGGTTAAAATTTGATACCGAAACCGATGCCAGTGCCGGTGAAATTTGTGAGCACCATGCCTCAATGCGAATCAAGTGCTTTGGCAAAACTTCAATTTTTTATCAATGGCCTTGTATATGAACTAAATCAGATATATCATAGCCCTGCGAAGATAATAATTCCTCTATGATTCGAAGCATATTCAATGTTTTAACTACACATAAATACAGGGGAAAAAACTGTTTACTGGCAAATGTAGAGCTGATTTCATCCGTTAGTAACCCTAGCCCCTTTAATTTAATTTCAGCTAATTTTCACTAAATTCCAAGTCGATATCATGCACTTGGGGAATTTCAAATAAATACCATGTCCTTTTTAGCATTTTCTCAATTCGATAAATTGGCTTTCTTGTTTAGCATCATCATCTAAGCCTTTTCTCATTCAAATGGGGATGACTATGAAGCAACGCTCCAACTAAGATCGGACTGTTGAGAGAAAATCGATACACGGAACAATACCCGCGACAAATCAAATCATGTAGTAATAACAATCACACAATTAATCAACGAAAGATAAATAAATAAATGCAAGAATAAAATAAGAAACACACAAACCAGAGAGGCACAAGGAATTTGTTAACGGGATTTACCTGATGTATGGCTAGTCCCGACAGAGCGGAATCTGCAGACGTCTACTAATTCCATGAATCAAGTTTACAAGCAATCCTAAGAGATTTCTCTCAAATATTTCTAGATCTAGTCCTCACCCTCTCAATACAATGATCTCTTTAGGATTTTTGCTCGGCCAATTAGCTTCGGCTTCAATTAATGTCACAGCCATCAAAACCCATTGGCTCTGTTGATTTAAAAAATATGCTGCAGACTTCTCAATCTCCAAGCTCTGTCCGCCACATCGTTCTCATGAAGGCTCCGATTTTAATTAATCAGAGTGTGTGTGTGCGCGCGCGCGCGCACGCTAATTGATTGCATCTAGATAAGGTGAAAATTTAAATTAAGATTAATTTAAATCTTCACTAAACCCAACAGCGTCCACATGCGCCGCTCTTCATATTCATAGGCCCAACTCTCAATTAATATATATCTAAACTAAGATATATAAATATGGAGACTTAGAGATAATTCTCAATTTTAAATCTAGGATTTAATTAGCAATCCATTTAAATCGGCATGCCTATCCGTACTGTGCATGTGTCTCCCTGTCTTGGGTTCTGGGCTCTTGATCTGTATGAAAATTCTCGACAACATAACATTCTCCCACTTAAGATTCTTCCGCCTTGACTCCCAAGTTAGTAGACTTCACACGATTCCGCTGATGCTCTCTCCCCATCAAATTTTCATGGAGAAGTTTACCAAGCTGCAACAAAGATTCAGTTTATCTTTGTCTACGATCTTGGTGAGCATATCCACTGGATTCTTTTCTCCAGCGATTTTCTGCAATATCAACTCCTCTTCAATCGCTATACGAATGAATTGGTACCGCACTTTGATATGCTTCGTGTGAGAGTGATACGCCGAGTTCTTCGTCAAATGTATCGCACTTTGGCTGTCGCTCCACAAGGTATTGAAATCTTGTTTCTTACTCAATTCTTCAAGTAACCCTTGTAACCATATCATCTCTTTGCTTCCGTGATCGCCACATATTCAGCCTCCGCAGTTGACAATGCCACCACCTTTTGCAATTGAAAGACCCAACTCATCGTTGTTCCCCAACCGTGAATACGTATCCCGTTGTGCTTTTCCCACTATCTCGTTCTCCCGAATAGTTCGTATCAACGTACCCTTGCATCTTCAGAGAGTCACCCACGAAACATAAGCAGGGAAAATGCGTACCCATAAGATACCTCAAAATCCACTTCGCCGCATTCCAATGTTCCTTCCCCAGGTTTTGCATATACCTGCTAACAACTCCCACTGCATGTGCAATGTATGGTCTCGTACTCACCATCACATTGATCAAACTCCCCACCGCAGAAGCATATGGTACTCTTGCAATTTCGTCTTTCTGCTCTTGAGTTGTCGGGCACAACTCCTTCATGAATTTGAAATGCTTCGCTAAGGGCGTACTGGCTTTGACTTATTCATATTGAACCACTTCAAAACCTTCTCAATGTAGTCCCTTTGCGATAACCACAGCTTTCGTTGCTTCCTATCTCGAACGATCTTCATGCCCAAGATTTGCTTCGCCGCTCCCAAATCCTTCATAGCGAATTTCTCGGCCATCATCTTCTTCAAACTTTGAATTTTCTTGAAATTCGGACCCGCTACCAACATGTTATCCATATAAAGCGACAAAATAATATAGTCTCTGTCATCAAAAGTCTGAACATAGACGCAGTGATCTGACTCACTCCGCACAAATCCCATCTCTAGCATAAACTGATTGAATTTGAGATACCACTGCCTAAGAGCTTGCTTGAGGTCGTACAAGCTCTTTTGCAGTTTACACACCATGTTCTCCTTCCCCTTCACCTCGTATTCCAGTGGCTGCATCATATAAATCTCCTCTTCCAAATCTCCATGAAGGAATGCGGTCTTGACATCTAGCTGCTCTAAGTGCAAATCCTCCACCGCTACAATAAACAATTACCCGAATGGATGCCATCTTCACCATAGGGAAAAAATCTCTTGATAGTCAATACCTTGCTTTGCGCATATCCATTGACTACCAAGCGGGCCTTGTACCGCTTCACACCATCGGTTCCATCTTTAATTCTGTACACCCACATATTCAGCAACGCTTTTTGATTCTTGGATAGCTTCACTAGGTCCCACATACGATTCTTTTTCAAAGATTCCATATTCTCATCCATAGCTTGCTCCCACTGCTTGATAACACCATCGCTTGTTGCTTCTTCAACGGATTCGGGCTCTCCCGCATCTGTATACAAAACGAAGTCGATCACAAGTCTTTCAAGTATCCTTCTTTCTCTCGTAAATCTCCTCAGAATTGGTATATCTGGTTGCTGAATATGATCACCAACCTGTTCTTGAATCCGATCCTGCAGTGCAGTTTCCTCCAAGTTCTGATCACCACCTGTAGGTACCTGAATACTCTCTTGAGTTCCATCTAGCTTGACGTATTCACATACGGCATCTTGATTGGCTTGCTTTTCTTCTTCGTACAAGTGTTGCTCATCAAAAATGACGTTCCGGCTTCGTATTATCTTCTTACTTGTGTAATCCCACAGCCGATATCCAAACCCATCTTCACTATATCCGATGAAAGCGCACTTCCTAGACTTGAAGTCAAAGTTACTCCTTTCTGTCTTATCAACCAAAGAATACGCAACGCAGCGAAACACCTTTAGGTTAATCAATCGGTTTACCAACAAATTTTCTTCCGGAATGCCTCCATCAAGCTTACTTACCGGGCTTCTGTTGACCAAGTACACAGCAGCATCGACCGTCGCTGCCCATAGGAATTTAGGCACATCTACATCCAAGGTCATGCTCCGCACTCGCTCTAGGATCGTCCTATTCATCCTTTCAGCAATGCCATTCTGTTGTGTCGTCCCGGGTACCATCTTAGCCAATGAATACTGTTCTGCGAGCAAATTACCTCGAACTCCTATGTGCAATATTCCCCTCCATTATCGGACCTACGACATTTTACCTTAACCCATGTTTGGTTCTCAACCTGTGTAATCCAGTATTTGAAGAGACCAAACACATCGGACTTCTTTTTCATTGCATACACCCATATCTTCCGGCTTGCATCGTTGATGAATGTCACGAAGCACCGATTCCCGCCATAAGACTCGACCGAGGCCGGACCCCATACGTCCGTATACACCATCTCCAGCTTCTTAATCTTCTTTGATACGCCTCCAATTTGAAACCCGAGCGTGTTTTGCTTCCTGCAAACACAACTCTCGCACAACCCCAACTTCACATTTTTCAGTCATGAAAGAAGCCCCCTTTTTTGAATAATTTTCAAGTTTTTCTCGCTAAGGGGCCCCAATCGCCTATGCCACAACGAAGTCTCCAAATTCAACTCTGAACTCGTTGCCAATGCAACCGAACCTCCGCTACTCCCACTGAAGGAATACAACGAACCGTTCAACTTACTCATAGCAACCACCAACGACCCTTTGATAATCTTCCACTGCGAATTCCCAAACGTCGTAATAAAATCTTCGTTGTCAAGCTGCCTAGTAGAAATTAGGCTTTTCTTCAAATCTCGAATATGACGAGCATTCTTCAATTTTAATTGACCACCTGACGGTTGCAAGATGATCGTCCTATTTCCAACGATCTTACACGGCTGACCGTTCCCCGCCGTCACATGTCCAAGGTCCTCTGAGCATACTCGCTGAAGTTATGTCGTCCCGAAGTGCAATGAAAGGATGCCCCCGAATCAAGGAACTAAGTATCCGCCTTTGTGTTCTCACTCGCCGATAAACAAAAACCTTGTTCCCCATGTTCTTGTGTAGACACCACATTAGCTTCTTTTCCATCTGCCTTCTCATTCGAGTCTTTTTTAGAGCTTTACAGTCACTTTTCCTATGACCCTTCTTTTCACAGTTCTAACAGTCGCCTTGGATTTTCGCCCTTGATTTTTCTCGGCTATTAAGACTTACCCTTCTTGTCCTTTCCTCTTTCCATCGTTCTACCGTGATTCTCCACCGAAAGTGCAGAAACTCCCGAACCCCCACTAACGGCCTTTCTCCGCATCTCATCGTTTAATATGCAACTCACCACATCATTAAACGTGAGAGTCCCAGAGAACGAGTTGCTAATCGCCATCACTAGGTTCTCCCAACTCTCCGGCAAAGAACAGAGCAATAGAAGTGCTCGAATCTCGTTTTCAAAGACGATTTCAACCGATTCGAGTTGGCTCGTCACGCTGTTGAACTCATTCAGATACTCCGTTACCGAGCCGTTTTCAGCTATCTTCATGTTAAAAAGCTTCTTCATCAAAAATATTTTATTTGATGTTGAAGACTTCTCATATAACTTCGATAGTGTCGTCATTAGCGCCTTGGTTATTTTCTCCTTCGAGATATTAAAGGCCACCTGCAGAATCAACGACAACCGGATTGTCGCCAGTGCTTTCCTATCCAAAAAGTATCACGCCTCATTGGCCATCTTCTCGAGTTTTTCTCCTAGCAACGGAAGATATAAGTCCTTTTGGTATATGTAGTTCTCCATCTGCATGCGCCACCAACCAAAATTGTGACCATTGAACTTTTCGCTCTTTATTTTATCCTCCGTCATCTTTTGTCTCTGTCAAGGCAAACTTGATTTCTCCCTTGATCCGAACCAACGTCTTCAAAACACGACGATCTAAGAAAATGGGGAAGATGACGTAGTTATCGTTACCCACCGTTGACCCAAATTGTAGAATTGAAGAACCTTAGGTTCTTTAACGAAGCACTGACACCAGTTGTTAGGAGAAAAATCGATACATGGAACAATTCTCGCGATAAACCAAATCGTGTAATAACAACCAATCATGCAATTAATCAACGAAAGATAAATAAATAAATGCGAAAATAAAATAAGAAATACACAAGCCAGATAGGCATAAGGAATTTATTAACGAGATTCACTTACCGTATAGCTAGTCCCCGGCAGAGCGGAATCTGCAAACGTCTACAAATTCCTTGAATCAAGTTTACAAGCAATCCTAGAAGATTTCCCTCAAATCTCTCTAGATCTAGTCCTCGCTTTCTCAATACAATGATCTCTCTGGAATTTTTGCTCGGCCAATTAGCTTCGGCTTCAATTAATGTCGCAGCCACCAAAACCCATTGGCTCTGTTGATTTAAAAAATATGCTGCAGACTTCTCAATCTCCAAGCTTTGACCGCCACATCATCCTTATGAAGGCTCTGATTTCAATTAATCAATGCATATGGGATATATATAGGCCAATTGATTGCTTCTAGATAAGGTGAAAATTCAAATTAAGATTAATTTAAATCTTCACTAAACCCAACAGCCCCCACATACAGCCACTCTTCATATGCATAGGCTCAACTCTCAATTAATATATATCTAAACTTATATATATATAAATATGAAGACATCCACATAATTCTCAATTTTAAATCTAGGATTTAATTAGCAATCCATTTAAATCCGCATGCCTATCCGTACTATGCATGTGTCTCCCTGTCTTGGGTTTTGGGCTCTTGATCTGTAGGAAAATTCTCGACAACGTAACATTCTCCCACTTGGAGATACATCCGTCTTGACTCCCAAGCTAGTAGACTTCACACGATTCCGTTGATGCTCTCTCCATCAAATTTTCATGGAGATTAAGCTGCAACAGAGATTCGGTTTATCTGTCTACGACCTTGGTGAGCATATCCGCTGGATTCTTTTCTCCAGCGATTTTCTGCAATGTCAACTTCTCTTCAATCGCTATACGAATGAAGTGGTACCGCACTTTGATATGTTTCGTCCGAGAATGATATGCCGCATTCTTCGCCAAATGTATCGTGCTTTGGCTGTCGCTCTACAAGGTATTGAAGTCTTGTTTCTTACTCAATTCTTCAAGTAACCCTTATAACCATATTATCTCCTTGCTTCCGTGATCGCCACGTAATCGGCCTCCGTAGTTGACAATGCCACCACCTTTTGCAATTGAAAGACCCAACCCATCGTTATTCCCCCAACCGTGAATAAGTATCCTGTTGTGCTCTTCCCACTATCTCGTTCTCCATAATAGTCCGCATCAATTTATCCTTACACCTTCAGAGAGTCGCCTCCGAAATATAAGCAGTGACTATACATACCCATAAGATACCTTAAAATCCACTTCACCGCATTCCAATGTTCCTTCCCCGGGTTTTGCATATACCTGCTAACAACACCCACTGCATGTACAATGTCTGGTCTCGTACTCACAATTGCATACATCAAACTCCCCACCACAGAAGCATATGGTACTTTGGCCATCTCGTCTTTATGCTCTTGAGTTGTCGGGCACAACTCCTTCATGAGTTTTAAATGCTTCGCTAAGGGCGTACTCACCGGCTTTAACTTATCCATATTGAACCACTTCAAAACCTTCTCAATGTAGTCCCTTTGCGATAACCACAGCTTCCGCTGCTTCCTATCTCAAACGATCTTCATGCTCAAGATTTGCTTCGCCGCTTCCAAATCCTTCATAGCGAATTTCTCGGCCATCATCTTCTTCAGACTTTGAATTTTCTTGAAATTCGGACCCGCTACCAACATGTCATCCACATAAAGTGACAAAATAATGTAGTCTCTGTCCTCAAAAGTCTGAACATAGACGCAGTGATTTGACTCACTCCGCACAAATCCCATCTTTAGCATAAATTGATCGAACTTGAGATACCACTGCCTAAGAGCTTACTTAGGCCGTATAAGCTTTTTTGCAGTTTACACACCATGTTCTCCTTCCCCTTCATCTCGTATCCTGATGGCTGCATCATATAAATCTCATCTTCCAAATCTCCATGAAGGAACGCAGTCTTGACATCTAGTTGCTTTAAGTGTAAATCCTCCACCGGTACAATACTAACGATTACTCGAATGGATGTCATCTTCACCACAAGGGAAAAATCTCTTGATAGTCAATACTTTACTTTTGCGCATATCTCCTGACTACCAAGCGGGCCTTGTACCGCTTCACACCATCAGTCTCATCTTTAATTCTGTACACCCACCTATTCAGCAACGCTTTTCGATCCTTGGATAGCTTCACTGGGTCCCACGTATGGTTCTTCTCAAAGATTCCATCTTCTCATCCATAGCTTGCTCCCACTGCTTGATAGCACCATCGCTTGTTGCTTCTTCAAGGGATTCGGGCTCTCCCGCATCTGTATACAAAACGAAGTCGGTCACAAGTATTTCAGGTATCCTTCTTTCTCTCGTAGATCTTCTCAGAACTGGTACATCTGGTTGCTGAACATGATCACCATCATGTTCTTGAACCTGATCCTGCACTGCAGCTTCCTCCAAGTTCTGATCACCACTTGTTGGTACCTGAATACTCTCTTGAGTTCCATCTAGCTCGACGAACTCGTACTGCACCTTGATTGGCTTGCTTTTCTTTTTTGTACAAGTGTTGCTCATCAAAGATGACATTTTGGTTTCGTATTATCTTCTTACTTGTATAATCCCACAGCCGATATCCAAACTCATCTCCACCATATCCGATGAAAGAGCAATTCCTAGACTTGGAGTCAAACTTACTCCTTTCCGTCTTATCAACCAAAGAATACGCAACGCAGCGAAACACATTTAGGTGCGAATAATCAACCGGTTTACCTGGTCAATTTTGTTCCGAAATGCCTCCATCAAGCGCACTTACCGGGCTTCTGTTGACTAAGTACACAGCAGCATCGACCGCTGCTGCCCATAGAACTTATGCACATTTACATCCAAGGTCATGTTCCGCACTCGCTCTAGGATCGTCATATTCATCCTTTCAGCGATGTTATTCTGTTGTGGCGTCCCAGGTACCGTCTTAGCCAACGAATACCCTTCTGCGAGCAAAACGCCTCGAACTCCTGTACACAATATTCCCCTCCATTATCGGACTTAAGGCATTTTACCTTAGCTCATGTTTGGTTCTCAACCTGCGTAATTCAGTGTTTGGAGATACCAAACACATCGGACTTCTTCTTCATCGCATACATCCATATCTTCCGGCTTGTATCGTCGATGAATGTCACGAAGCACCGATTCCCGCCATAAGACTCGATCGAGGTTGGACCCCATACATCCATATACACCATCTTCAGCTTCTTGTTCTTCTTTACTACGTCTCCAATTTGAAATCTGAGCGCGTTTTGCTTCCTGCAAACACAACTCTCACACGGCCTCAACTCCACATTTTTCAGTCCCGAAAGATGCCCTCTTTCTTAAATAATTTTCAAGTTTTTCTCGCTAAAGTGCCCCAATCACTTATGCCACAACGAAGTCTCCGAATTTAACTCTGAACCCGTTGCCAATACAACCGAACCTCCGCTACTCCCACTAAAGGAATACAACGAACCGTTCAACTTGCCCCTAGCAACCACCAACGACCCTTTGATAATCTTCCACTGCGAATTCCCAAACGCCGTAATAAAATCTTCGTTGTCAAGCTGCCCAGTAGAAATCGGGCTCTTCTTCAAATCTGGAATATGACGAGCATTCTTCAATTTTAATTGACCGTCTCCTGACGGTTGCAAGATGATCGTCCCATTTCCAACGATCTTACATGGCTGACCGTTTTCCACCGTCACATGTCCAAGGTCCTCCTGAACATACTCGTTGAAGTAACGTCGCCCCGAAGTGCAATAGAAGGATGCTCCCGAATTAAGGAACCAAGTATCCGCCTTTGTGCTCCCGCTCGCTGATAAACAAAGACTTTGTTCCTCATGTTCTTATGTAGACACCACATTAGCTTCCTTTCCATCTGCTTTCTCATTTGAGTCTTTCTTTGGAGCTTTATAGTTATTTTTCATGTGACCCTTCTTTCCACAGTTCAAACAGTCGCCTTCGATTTTCCTCGGCTCTTAAACTTGTCTTTCTTGTCCTTTCCCCTTTCCATCATTCTACCGTGATTCTCCACCGAAAGTGCAGAAATTTCCGAACTCCCACTCACGGCCATTCTACGCATCTCATCGTTTAATATGCAACTCACCGCATCATTAAACGTGAGAGTCCACGAGATCGAGTTGCTAATCGCCATCACTAGGTTCTCCCAACTCTCCGGCAACAAACAGAGCAATAGAAGTGCTCGAATATCGTCTTCAAAGACGATTTCAATCGATTCGAGTTGGCTCGTCACGCTATTGAACTCATTCAGATACTCCGTCATCGAGCCGTTTTTAGCTATCTTCATGTTGAAAAGCTTCTACATCAAAAATATTTTATTTGATATTGAAGGCTTCTCATACAACTTCGTTAGTGTCGTCATTAGCGTCTTGGTCATTTTCTTCTTCGGGATATTAAAGGCCACTTGCAGAGTCAACGACAACCGGATTGTCGTCGGGGCTTTCCTATCCAAAAAGTACCACGCCTCATCGGCCATCTTCTCAGACTTTTCTCCTAGCAACGAAAGATATAAGTCCTTTTGGTATATGTAGTCTTCCATCTGCATGCGCCACCAACCAAAATTGTGACCATTGAACTTTTCGATCCTTATTTTAACTTCCGCCATCTTTCGTTTCTATCGCAGCAAACTTGACTTCTCTCTTGATCCGAACCAACGCCTTCAAAACACAACGATCTAAGAAAATGGGAAAAAGGGCGTAGTTATCGTTACCCATCGTTGATCCAGATCGTAGAATTGAAGAACCCTAGGTTCTTTAACGAAGCACCGATACCAGTTGTTAGGAGAAAAATCGATACACGGAACAATGCTTGCGATAAACCAAATCACATAATAACAACCAATCACGCAATTAATCAACGAAAGATAAATAAACAAATGCGAAAATAAAATAAGAAACACACAAACCAGATAGGCATAAGGAATTTGTTAATGGGATTCACCTACCGTATGCTTCGTCCCCGGCAGAGCGGAATTTGCAAACGTCTACAAATTCCTTGAATTAAATTTACAAGCAATCTTAGAAGATTTCTCTTAAATCTCTCTAGATCTAATCATCACTTTCTCATTACAACGATCTCTCTAGGATTTTTGCTCGGCCAATTAGCTTCGGCTTCAATTAATGTTGCAGCCACCAAAACCCATTGGCTCTGTTGATTTAAAAAATATGCTGCAGACTTCTTAATCTCCAAGCTCTAACCGCCACATCCTCCTCATGAAGGCTCTGATTTTAATTAATCAATGTATATGGAATATATATAAGCTAATTGATTGCTTCTAGATAATGTGAAAATTCAAATTAAGATTAATTTAAATCTTCACTAAACCCAACAGCCCCCACATGCAGCCGCTCTTCATATTCATGGGCTCAACTCTCAATTAATATATATCTAAACTAATATATATAAATATGGAGACATACAGATAATTCTCAATTTTAAATCTAGGATTTAATTAGCAATCCATTTAAATCTGCATGCCTATCGCACTGTGCATGTGCCTTCCTGTGTTGGGTTTTGGGCTCTTGATCTGTAGGAAAATTCTCGACAACATAATATTCTCCTACTTGGAGATTCTTCCGTCTTGACTTCCAAGCTAGTAGACTTCACACGATTCCGCTGATACTCTTTTCCCATCAAATTTTCATGGAGAAGTTCACCGAGCTGCAACAGAGATACAATTTATCTCTGTCTGCGACTTTGGTGAGCATATCCGATGGATTCTTTTCTCCAACGATTTTCTAGCATTGTCAACTCCTCTTCAATCGCTATATGAATGAAGTGGTACCGCAATTTGATATGTTTTGTCCGAGAATGATACGCCGCGTTTTTCGCCAAATGTATCGCGCTTTGGCTGTCGCTCAACAAGATATTGAAGTCTTGTTTCTTACTCAGTTCTTCAAGTAACCCTTGTAACCATATCATCTCATTAATTTCGTGATCGTCACGTATTCAGCCTTTGTGGTTGACAATACCACCACCTTTTGCAATTGAAAGACCCAACTCATCGTTGTTCCCCCAATCATGAATACGTATCCTGTTATGCTCTTCCCACTATCTCGTTCTACCGAATAGTTCGCATCAACGTACTCTTGCACCTTCAGAGAGTCTCCGAAACATAAGCAGTGACTATACATACCCACAAGATGTTGGATATATGTATGCCCTAGAGGCCATTATGTGATAGTGGATGTATCTATACATGTATATATATTCAGTATGCATTCTTGCTCGACATGATAGTATGCTATCTGGTTCTTCTTTATCTGACATGATGATCTGATCATGCTTTTATTCATTCATACATGCTGATAAAGCCCTGAGGATATCAGCTTGACTACTCTGATTATGATGGAGATCATACTAGTGGGACATCTGTAGTCTATAAGCATATCCTGGAAAGTCCCTAGTCGTAGGTATATCGAGACGGGGCATTGATATACCAGTGTAGACTAGCGTATATGATACTAGACCCATACGATGGGCGATGGATGTTCCCACATTCATCGATATTTGACATCAAGATCATATACGGGTGCTCAGTGCTGACTGGGTACACTGGACGGACTCACCGAGAACTCCTATATGGAATTATATCTATCGTCGGATAGCAGTTCTCAGGTGACACTGGTACAGGTTAGTCTGTAGACCCGAGATCGTCATGGAGTCTTGTGTGTTCTCTCACTGTACTTTGATTGCCACCCTACCACGGCTCTACTGAGTCGTGCAAACAGGTAGCCGTTGGGTACAGTCCCGAGACACACGAAGGCAATGAGCGATAGGAGGGGTTTCGTCTCTCCCGGTATTGGGAGTTGATGCTGTACTGTGCCCGACTGGTTATATCAGTAAGTCCCTGGCCAGGGCTGCTGAGATTTGCTGATAAGTGTTATCAGTAGTTTCTCGATCTGTTATAGACCATTCACCGGCACGACTTATTGAGTTATTAGGGTCGACGTGACCATCCCTAGGCTCAATATGCAGCATATCTGACGAAGAGACCGGACTGTACGGTAGTGTTGCCGGTTGGCTCGACAGGAGTTGTAGCAGGTTCGCTTGTTTTCTTCTGATCGCTCAATACCCGGGTGGCCGTTACGTTTAGCTGACCGCTTGCGGCTTGGGGGTACCTGATATGATCATCACCTTCTGCCGGCGTATTGACGAGTCTTAGAGTCCCACAAAGGAGTTACCCAGTCCAGACGAAACGTTGTGGTGCGCGTATGCGATAGGCGCATGCACCCGATTAAAATGTGCATATTTGATACCGAACATTGATCGGGCGGCCTGCTTTTGGTGGGGTCATATAAGATATGACCGGATTGATAAATCAAGTGTTGATTTATCATCTAACCATTAGTTTTCTCACTTGAAACTTTTCTAGTATTTGATGGATGTATGCATGCATGTATGATTTTCTTCTTTCTTTCTAGTTTCATGCACATTTGGATGTGCATAGATACATACATACATACACCCATCTATCATGGTTGTTAACACATGGAAATGGTGGCAATACAAGACTCACACCATGGATTAAGTGATGGATTTTTATTTGATTTTGTATTTAAAACAAAATTGAAAAGAAAAGGATAATTCTTTCTAGCTTCTACATTCTTCTTTTAACCTAACCAAGCTCACGTATCTCTAACCTTGAGTTATCCTTCTCTTTATGATTTAAAACTCAAGTTAAATAAACTCTCCATCACTTAACCATGGTTGGATGCAAGAAGGAATAAAATATAAAAGGATATATTTCATTTCTTTTTCATGGGTCATCTTTTATCTTTTACTCTTGCTAAAATGAAAAGCTACCATCTTCATCCTCCTTCACCATTTGCTCTCTAGTTTTTTCTAGTGAGTAAAACACACTTAAAGAAAGGTTTTTGAAGTGAGATTCTAAACCACAACATCATTCTACACAAGTTTAGCCAACTTGTTTAGAGTGTTCTCTTCGATTCTCGAAGTTGCGAGCTTGGACGGCGAACTCCGGGTGGATCGTCGTGGACGTGAGAGGACTTCAAGAGGACCTTCTTCCAACTCCCAAGACACCAAGGAGTCCAGCGAAAGGGAGCTACAAAGGTTGTAGTCTCGAAACCCTAGTTTTGTTCGCTTTAAAGTTTCATAACCCTAATTTTCTAGGATCGATTCCTTTGCATGCTTGTTTAGCACCATCAAAATTTAAACTTTGGGACATGTGATGCTTCAAAACTCATTATAGGGTGCTAGACAAACCTTACATTGGTATCAGAGCCGACCTAGAACATTAGGCGACCTTTTTATGAAGTTAAAACTCCGATCGAACCGAAATACGGCATTTTAGAGTGCTCTCTGGAAATTTTCTAAAATTTGATATATTTCAGAATTAAAAATATGTAAAAAATTCAGCAGGTAAAAATAAGGATTACGGTACAAAAATTATTCAATGAACAGTAATTGTTGCCGCGGAAACGCGGCCTAAGCTTGCTTAGGCCGCGGTTCCGCGGCCGTATACATCAATTCATGGATAATTTTTTTACAGTAATTCTGGAATCTGCTTGTATATTTTTCAGGGTAATTTTAATCTGTATTTAGTTTTGAAAAATTCTGGAGATGGTTTTGGACTCGTCGATTCAATCGGAATTTTGATTTCGTGGCTTTTCCGGGTAAATTAGAAAGTATTGAAGTGTTTGAACGAGTATCATTTGCTCACTGTTCACGGGGTTTAAATACTTTGGAAATACGTGCAAGTCTTTTTGTGGCGGTCCCTCTAGAAGACAACAAACCTTAACTCGATTATGTGACCGTCTTGAACTGCCCTTTGAACCTTAGAGTTTGGGGCAGTACGGCGTGCCACATGTGAGGCGTTGGCTTGACCCTTCTACGGCTGGACCGCTACTACTGTGTCACACTCCGGATTTTTGAACCCTGCTCAAGTTTTGAGCTTTAGTGAATCTTGAGTACTTGATCGTTCGTTCGAAAAACTTTAATACTGTCTGTTTATCAGGAATGTGATACAATATGTGGAATTCATATAGTTTAGGCATGAAATACGAAATATGTGATATTTCGCATTTATGATGTCTAAAGAGAATGTGGATTCCAAATATTGTAGTTTTACACTTTCTTTTCTGTGACCGTAAGTGTAGTATGTACGATATCGCCGGTTTCGTTGCTATACATCAACGACAATTGGGGTATGCATACTTACTTACGTTGATGATATGAGATATGATGTGCAGGATTGTCGCGATTGAATAGCCGGGTTTTTTTTATGTGAGATGAGAGTTTTATATTTTCATTCATGTAAATTCAAATGTAATGTAATATTCTTTTATTTGGGACACTTCCGGGTTGAGGTTGTGTCACCAGTGTTGTATATTATTTACTTTTCCGCATTAGGATGGACCCAAGGAGGGGAGCACAGGTGACCGGGTTCTGGGGTTCAGTGGGAGGCCATCTCGAGGAGTCGAGACCGGGTCTCCTAAACTCCAGAATTGGTAGGGTCACTTGCCGCTCTCGTAGGGGTCCAGGGTGTGGGCTTGGCTATTCATCGCGACTGTGGAATCCGTATTTTCTATTCTGGCTAAATACTAAATACGGACGTCCTAGTATATCCCACTTTATATCTATGTTTCTGCTGCCTGTGTTCTGTGATATCTGAGACGAATGGCATATTATATATATGATATATAGTAGACGTTGCTTATGTTTTACACCCGCGCTAGTCCCGTCCCGGTATGCCGTTAGTTAAGTAACCTAACGGTGCATAACGGAACATTGCGGCGAATGCGGATGGCATAAGCGTACGTGTTATTTTCGTTTCTTTTCTGTGATTGGCTTAAGGACTTAAATGATGGGATTACATTAATGTGATTAATGTAAAGAACATAAACCTAAAAAGATGTTGTAGAATCGGATTTAAAAACCACTCGGCTATTTATGAAAAAGCTATATTTCAAAACTGCGGAGCTTAAGCCACTCCTTTTGAAAACCATTTGATTCTACAACGATATCAAGCTCAAAGCGTTAAAGATTTTCTTAAAAATCATCCGCAACCCTCCGTCATTTTAGGAAGTAGAGTACTTAGTATTCGTGCTACGTTTGTTGACCTTAGCCAAGACATAGTGTACGGTAGCTAAGTGATGTCTTCCTACAAATGCATATGATGCAGATTAATTAGGACGGGCATATGACTTTGTTGACCTTAGCCAAGGGTCATGTAAACGGGTCTAATTAATCAAGAAATGACGGGTTGAGCTTGACTAGAACTCGTGATTTGTTGACCTTAGCCAAGGTTACGAGTATTAGGGGTAAAAACCACATCGGGAATTTCAATAGTTGAAATTTGCAATGAGATTGCATACCTTCCATGTGATGGTTGGATCCCGATCCCACTGTGGGCAATAGTTGCTCCTAGGAGAGTTTTACAGTTTACAATTAGCTAACTCATTAAGTGTCTAGAAAGGTGTTAACGGGGCTCCGCCTCTGGGAAAACGAGGTTTACTTTAATTAGGTCCGTGCGAAAGCACGGGGAACCTCCCTCAAGTACCGACACTGGCCTGGCTGAACGGTTAGCGAAGTTGTAGACTGTAATTAATCCTGGCTAGTTTTTCTTTTTAAGGTTTGAAAGAAAAACTCGATAAAAGCAGTGGGAAACATCGATTAGACAAGATAATAACCAATCTGATCCATGCAAGAGCTTTCGCTGAGTGTATTCTTTTCTCTCTCTTAATGGCAGATACCCATGACTGGACTCAAGGTTTTACTAGATAAAAATAAACTGAATGGGACCAACTATAAAGACTGGCTGAGGAATCTGAAAATCGCCTTGACTTATGATAAAGTATCATATGTCCTCACGGCTTCAGCCCCGCCCGTCCCAGGTCCAAAATCCTCAGTTGCGGACATTCAAGTCCGCAAGACATGAGACGCTGACTGTACCACGGAAAAATGCCTCGCGCTTGCATCGATGGATAACACACATCAAAAGCAGCACGAGGATATGGACATTTACGGTATATTGCTCCATACAAAGGAGTTGTATGGAGAGCAATCCCGCGTATTATGATACGAAGCATCAAAGAAATTGTTTCAGATGCGAATGGCCCCTGGCACACCAGTAGGAGACCATGTTCTGAAGATGATAGCTCTTATAGAAGAGCTTGAGGACCTTGGATGGACGATGGACAATGAACAATATATAGATATTATTCTGCAGTCCCTTCCCTCCACCTTTGCTCAGTTCATAGTGAACTTCAACATGCATGGCATGGAGAAGGAACTCCCTGAACTCCTTAACATGTTAAGGAGTGCAGAGAGCACTATGAAGTCAGCAAGAACTCCCGTTATGACTGTTGGACAATCTTCTTCTTCTCGCCCGAAAGCTAAGGCCAAGGGAAAGAAAAAGAAGAAGCCCACCAATCCTAAAGGTGGAGTTAAAAAAGGTGAAGGGAAAGGAAAAGTCCAAGGCTGGAGACTCGGGGAAGGGCGAATGTTTTTATTGCCACAAGACAGGACATTGGAAGCGCAACTGCACGGAATACTTAAGTCTCAAGAAGAAGCATGGGGATGCTTCTGCTACAGGTGCGTTTGTGACAGAAAACTGTTTTTCAATAAACTCTGCTTCCTGGGTATTAGATACCGGTTCAGGTTCTCACATTTGCAATTCTATGTAGGGGCTGAGAAATAGCAAGGTTTTGAAGACAGGTAACCATACTCTCCGCGTTGGAAATGGTTCCAATGTACATACAGTCGCAGTGGGAGAGTATCACTTGGGGTTGCCATCTAGATGTATTTTGATTTTAAATCCATGTTATTTTGTACCAAGTATGCTATGTAATATAATATCCGTTTCTTTGTTGGACAATGAAGGATATAATTTTGTATTGCAGAACAATGTTATGAACATTCACCTGAATCAAATGTTGGTTGGGTATGATACGCTTAATAACGGAATATATGTCCTAAATCAACACGCAGTTTTCAATATACAACACACTAATAAAAGAAAACTTTCAGAATTTAATGAAGATTTTCTTTGGCACTGTAGACTTGGTCATATTAACGAAACAAGACTAAACAAGTTACACAAAGATGGATATTTAAACTCTTTTGAATATAAATCTTATGCAACTTGCCAGTCTTGTATCAAGGGTAAAATGACCAAAACTCCGTTTACCGGACACGGAGAAAGAGCTACTCAGCTCCTAGGCCTCATACATAGTGATGTATGTAGACCAATGTCTACACAGGCTAGAGGAGGTTTTTCATACTTCATTACATTCACTGACGATTTCTCAAGATTCGGTCATGTATTTTTATTAAAGCACAAGTCTGAAACTTTCGAGAAATTCATTGAATATAAACAAGAAGTAGAAAAACAAACCGGCTTGAGTATCAAGATACTTCGATCAGATCGAGGTGGTGAGTATCTCAGTACAGAATTTGCAAACTTCCTACAAGAGAATGGGATTCTCTCTCAGCTCACTCTCCCTTACACACCACAGCACAATGGTGTGTCAGAACGACGGAATATGACCCTATTAGATATGGTCCGGTCCATGATGAGTGACGCTGAGTTACCCGTCTCGTTTTGGGGGCATGCATTGGAGACTGCAGCATTTCTGCTAAACAGGGTTCCAACCAAAACCGTATCTACCACGCCATATGAGATATGGCATGGGAAGAGACCATCTCTTAAGAGAATTAAGATTTGGGGTTGCCCGGCCTATGTTAAAAAGCAGAATCCGGACAAACTCGAGACACGGTCAGTCATGTGTAATTTTGTGGGATATCCAAAGAATTCTTATGGATATCTATTCTACCACAAAGAGAAACAAAAAGTGTTTGTTTCTCAACATGCCACATTCTTGGAAAAAGAGTTTTTCACAGATAAAGATGATGGCAAAGTGGTGGATCTAGAAGAGGTTCTAGAGACACAAACTACAAATGACGATTTGGTTGAACCGGCTGTTGCAACAGAAACTGAAGAACCTCGGCCACTCCGTAGGTCTGGTAGGACTTCTCGCCCACCGGAGAGGTACTACGGTTTCCTCATTGATGGTGACAGAGAAGACTGTATCATGGATGATGATGATCCTACCAGTTTTCAGCAAGCTATCACGAGTAGAGACTCTGTGAAGTGGCTGGATGCCATGAGATCCGAAATGGAGTCTATGTACACCAACAAAGTATGGACTTTGGACGTTGTACCCCCTGGGGTAAAACCTGTGGGGTGTAAATGGATCTTTAAAAGAAAGATTGGTGTAGATGGGCAGGTAGAGACCTATAAGGCAAGACTTGTGGCGAAAGGCTTTCGTCAAAGACCAGGTTTGGACTATGACGAAACTTTTTCGCCCGTAGCCATGCTTAAATCCATTCGGATCCTACTTGCTATTGCTGCTCACTACGACTATGAAATCTGGCAGATGGACGTTAAAACAGCATTTCTAAATGGAGATTTAGAAGAATGCGTTTATATGGATCAGCCAGACGGCTTCATTGACAGTGGGAGCAGCGGGAAAGCATGTAGATTGCTTAAATCCATATATGGGTTAAAGCAGGCATCTCGGAGTTGGAACATCTGTTTCGATGATGTTATCAAAGAGTTTGATTTCATCAAAAATCCAAATGAACCCTGTGTTTATAAGAAGGCTGTAGGAAGAGCTGTCACATTCCTCGTATTGTACGTGGATGACATTCTTCTGATAGGAAATGATATTCCTATGCTACAGTCGGTCAAATCTTTCTTATCACTAAGGTTCTCTATGAAGGACCTGGGTGATGCCACATACATTCTGGGCATAAGGATCTATAGAGATAGATCCAAAAGGTTATTGGGATTGTCCCAAACCAGGTACATTGACACCATCCTAAAAAGGTTTAGTATGGAAGACTCCAAACGGGATGCTTTACCCGCTTGCCATGGGGTCACTCTCTCCAAGGATTCTTGCCCAAAGACCGATGAAGAGAGAGCTCGCATGAGTATTATACCCTATGCTTCGGCAGTAGGATCTATAATGTATGCGATGTTATGTACACGCCCAGATGTAGCTTATGCAATTAATGTTGTAAGCAGGTATCAATCCAACCTAGGGAAGAATCACTGGACAGCTGTGAAGAACATTCTTAAGTACTTGCGAAGGACTAAAGAATTGTTCTTGGTGTATGGTAATGGAGATCTCCAAATGGAGGCCTTTACCGATTCGAGCTTCCAGAGCGATAAGGACGACAGCAAATCTATCTCTGGGTTTGTATTTACCCTTAATGGAGGGACGGTGAGTTGGAAAAGTTCCAAACAAGATACCGTTGCAGACTCTACGATGGAAGCTGAGTACATTGCTGCAAATGATGCCGCCAAGGAAGCCGTCTGGATGAAGAAGTTCGTCTCGGAGCTAGGAGTAGTTCCAACCATTATTGATCCAATACCTTTGTATTGTGACAATAATGGGGCTATGGCGTTAGCCAAGGAGCCCAGATCCCATCAGCGGTCCAGACACATCCTGAGGCATTTTTATTTGATCCGGGAGATTATAGATCGCCGCGAGATCGAGATTAGGAGGGTAGACACAAAGAATAACGCCGCGGATCCATTCACCAAGGCCCTCCCTCAGCCGCAGCATGAGCGACTTTTTAAGATGTTGGGTATGAGATACGCCAATAACTGGCCTTAGTGCAAGTGTGAGATTGTTGGATATATGTATGCCCTAGAGGCCATTATGTGATAGTGGATGTATCTATACATGTATATATATTCAGTATGCATTCTTGCTCGACATGATAGTATGCTATCTGGTTCTTCTTTATCTGACATGATGATCTGATCATGCTTTTATTCATTATACATGCTGATAAAGCCCTGAGGATATCGGCTTGACTACTCTGATTATGATGGAGATCATACTAGTGGGACATCTGTAGTCTATAAGCATATCCTGGAAAGTCCCTAGTCGTAGGTATATCGAGACGGGGTATTGATATACCAGTGTAAACTAGGGTATATGATACTAGACCCATACGATGGGCGATGGATGTTCCCACATTCATCGATGTTTGACATCAAGATCATATACGGGTGCTCAGTGCTGACTGGGTACACTGGACGGACTCACCGAGAACTCCTATATGGAATTATATCTATCGTCGGATAGCAGTTCTCAGGTGACACTGGTACAGGTTAGTCTGTAGACCCGAGATCGTCATGGAGTCTTGTGTGTTCTCTCACTGTACTTTGATTGCCATCCTACCACGGCTCTACTGAGTCGTGCAAACAGGTGGCCGTTGGGTACAGTCCCGAGACACACGAAGGCAATGAGCGATAGGAGGGGTTTCGTCTCTCCCGGTATTGGGAGTTGATGCTGTACTGTGCCCGACTGGTTATATCAGTAAGTCCCTGGCCAGGGCTGCTGAGATTTGCTGATAAGTGTTATCAGTAGTTTCTCGATCTGTTATAGACCATTCACCGGCACGACTTATTGAGTTATTAGGGTCGACGTGACCATCCCTAGGCTCAATATGCAGCATATCTGACGAAGAGACCGGACTGTACGGTAGTGTTGCCGGTTGGCTCGACAGGAGTTGTAGCAGGTTCGCTTGTTTTCTTCTGATCGCTCAATACCCGGATGGCCGTTACGTTTAGCTGACCGCTTGCGGCTTGGGGGTACCTGATATGATCATCACCCTCTGCCGGCGTATTGACGAGTCTTAGAGTCCCACAAAGGAGTTACCCAGTCCAGGCGAAACGTTGTGGTGCGCGTATGCGATATGCGCATGCACCCGATTAAAATGTGCGTATTTGATACCGAACATTGATCGGGCGGCCTGCTTTTGGTGGGGTCATATGAGATATGACCGGATTGATAAATCAAGTGTTGATTTATCATCTAACCATTAGTTTTCTCACTTGAAACTTTTCTAGTATTTGATGGATGTATGCATGCATGTATGACTTTCTTCTTTCTTTCTAGTTTCATGCACATTTGGATGTGCATAGATACATACATACATACACTCATCTATCATGGTTGTTAACATATGGAAATGGTGGCAATACAAGACTCACACCATGGATTAAGTGATGGATTTTTATTTGATTTTGTATTTAAAACAAAATTGAAAAGAAAAGGATAATTCTTTCTAGCTTCTAAATTCTTCTTTTAACCTAACCAAGCTCACGTACCTCTAACCTTGAGTTATCCTTCTCTTTATGATTTAAAACTCAAGTTAAATAAACTCTCCATCACTTAACCATGGTTGGATGCAAGAAGGAATAAAATATAAAAATATATATTTCATTTCTTTTTCATGGGTCATCTTTTATCTTTTACTCTTGCTAAAAAGAAAAGCTACCATCTTCATCCTCCTTCACCATTTGCTCTTTAGTTTTTTCTAGTGAGTAAAACACACTTAAAGAAAGGTTTTTGAAGTGAGATTCTAAACCACAACATCATTCTACACAAGTTTAGCCAACTTGTTTAGAGTGTTCTCTTCGATTCTCGAAGTTGCGAGCTTGGACGGCGAACTCCGGATGGATCGTCGTGGACGTGAGAGGACTTCAAGAGGACCTTCTTCCAACTCCCAAGACACCAAGGAGTCCAGCGAAAGGGAGCTACAAAGGTTGTAGTCTCGAAACCCTAGTTTTGTTCGCTTTAAAGTTTCATAACCCTAATTTTCTAGGATCGATTCCTTTGCATGCTTGTTTAGCACCATCAAAATTTAAACTTTGGGACATGTGATGCTTCAAAACTCATTATAGGGTGCTAGACAAACCTTACACAAGATACCTCAAAATCCACTTCACCGCATTCCAATGTTCCTTCCCCGCGTTTTGCATATACCTGCTAACAACTCCCACTGCATGTGCAATGTCTTGTCTCGTACTCACCATCGCATACATCAAACTCCCCACCGCAGAAGCATATAGTACTTTCGCTGTCTCGTCTTTCTGCTCTTGAGTTGTCGGGCATAACTCTTTCATGAGTTTTAAATACTTCGCTAAATGCGTACTTACCGGCTTTGACTTATCCATATTGAACCACTTCAAAATCTTCTCAATGTAGTCCCTTTGCGATAACCACTGCTTCCGCTGCTTTATATCTCGAACGATTTTCATGCCCAAGATTTGCTTCGCCGCTCCCACATCCTTCATAGCGAATTTCCCGGCCATCATCTTCTTCAAACTTTGAATTTTCTCGAAATTTGGAACTGCTACCAACATACCATCCACGTAAAGTGACAAAATAATGTAGTCTATGTCCTCAAAAGTCTGAACATAGACGTAGTGATCTGACTCACTCTGCACAAATCACATCTTTAGCATAAACTGACCGAACTTAAGATGCCACTGCCTAAGAGCTTGCTTGAGGACGTACAAGCTTTTTTGCAGTTTACATACCATGTTCTCCTTCCCCTTCATCTTGTATCCCGGTAGCTACATCATATAAATCGCATCTTCCAAATTTCCATGAAGGAACGCAGTTATGACATATAGTTGCTCTAAGTGCAAATCCTCCACCGCTACAATACTAACGATTACCCGAATGGATGCCATCTTCACCACAGGTGAAAAAATCTCTTGATAGTCAATACTTTCTTTTTGCACATATCTCTTGGCTACGAAGCGAGTCTTGTACCGCTTCACACCATCAGCCTCATCTTTAATTCTGTACACCCACCTATTCAGCAATACTTTTCGATCCTTGGGTAGCATCACTAGGTCCAGCGTATGGTTCTTCTTCAAAGATTCCATCTTCTTATCCATAGCTTGCTTCCACTGCTTGATAGCACCATCGCTTCTTCAAAGATTTCATCTTCTCATTCATACCTTGTTCCCACTGTTCGATAGCACCATCGCTTGTTGTTTCTTTAAGGAATTCGGGCTCTCCCGCATCTGTGTACAAAACGAAGTCGGTAACAAGTCTTTCAGGTATCCTTCTTTCTCTTATAAATCTCCTCAGAACTGGTACATCTGGTTGCTGACATGATCATCGTCCTGTTTTTGAACCTGATCCTGCACTTCAGTTTCCTCCAAGTTCTAATCACCACCTGTGGGTACCTGAATGCTCTCTTGAGTTCTATCTAGCTCGACGAACTCACGTACTGCACCTTGATTGGCTTGCTTTTCTTCTTTTTACAAATGGTACTCATCAAAAATGACATTCCGGTTTCGTATTATCTTCTTGCTTGTATAATCCAACAGCTGATATCTGAACTCATCTCTGCTATATCCGATGAAAGTGCACTTCCAAGACTTGGAGTCAAGCTTACTCCGAAGAACAAGAAGGGAATAATCAACCGGTTTACCTGACCAATTTTCTTCCGGAATGGCTCTATCAAGCACACTTGCCGAGCTT
This sequence comes from Agapanthus africanus, assembly GCA_030015575.1. Taxonomy (NCBI): domain Eukaryota; kingdom Viridiplantae; phylum Streptophyta; class Magnoliopsida; order Asparagales; family Amaryllidaceae; genus Agapanthus; species Agapanthus africanus. The sequence goes on from CM057350.1 coordinate 480,454,864, forward strand.
CTGTTGATCAAGTACACAACAGCATCGACTGCTGCTGCCCATAGGAACTCAGGCACATCTACATCTAAGGTCATGCTCCGCACTCGCTCTAAGATCATCATATTCATCCTTTCAACGATGTCATTCTGTTGTGGCGTCCCCGGTACCATTTTAGCCAATGAACACCCTTCTGCAAGCAAAACGCCTCGAACTCCTGTGTGCAATATTCCCTTCCATTATCGGACTTAAGACATTTTACCTTAGCCCATGTTTGGTTCTTAACCTGCGTAATCCAGTGTTTGAAGATACCAAACACATCGGATTTCTTCTTCATCACATATACCCATGTCTTCCTGCTTGCATCATCAATGATCGTCACGAAGTACCGATTCCCTCCATAAGACCGACCGAGGCCGGATCCCATATGTCGGTATGCACCATCTCCGGCTTCTTATTCTTCTTTGCTACGCCTCCAATTTGAAACCTGAGCATGTTTTGCTTTCCGCAAACACAACTCTCGTACAGCCCCAACTGCACCTTTCTCAGTTCCAAAAGAAGCCCCTTTCCTTAAAGAATTTTCTAGTTCTCGCTAAGGTGCCCCAATTGTCTTTACTACAACGAAATCTCCGAATTTAACTCCGAACCCGTTTACAATGCAACCGAACCTCTGCTCCTCCCATTGAAGGAATACAACGAACCGCTCAATTTGTTCCTAATAACCACCAACGACCCTTTGATAATCTTCTGCTGCGAATTTCCAACCGTCGTAATAAAATTTTCGTTGTCAAGCAGATTAGTAGAAATCGGGCTCTTCTTCATATCTGGAAGATAACGAGCATTCTTCAATTTTAATTGCCCACTTCTTGACGGTTGCAAGATGATCGTCCTCTTTCCAACGATCTTACACGGCCGACCATTCCTCCACCGTCACATGTTCAAGGTCTCCCTGAACATACTCGCTGAAGTGATGTCGTCCCGAAGTGCAATGGAAGGATGCCCCCGAATCAAGGAACCAAGTATCCGCCTTCGTGTTATCGCTCGTCAATATCAAAGACCTTGTTCCCCATGTTCTTGTATAGACATCACATTAGTTTTCTTTCCATCTGCTTTTTTATTCGAGTCTTTCTTTGGAGCTTTACAGTCACTTTTCGTGACCCTTCTTTCCGCAGTTCCAACAGTCGTCTTGGAGCCTTCGATTTTCTTCGGCTCTTAAACTTGCCCTTCTTGTTCTTTCCCCTTTCCATCGTTCTACCGCGATTCTCCACCGAAAGTGTAGAAGTTCCCGAACTCCCACTTACGGCCTTTCTCCGCATCTCATTATTTAATATGCAACTCACCGCATCATTAAACGAGAGAGTCCCCCGAGATCGAGTTGCTGACCGCCATCACTAGGTTCTCCTAATTCTCCGGCAACGAACATAGCAATAGAAGTGCTCTAATCTCATCTTCAAAGACGATTTTAACCGATTCAAGTTGGCTCGTCACGCCGTTGAACCCATTCAGATGCTCCGTCACCGAGCCGTTTTCAGCTATCTTCATTGAAAAGCTTCTTCATCAAAAATATTTTATTTGATGTTGAAAGTTTCTCATATAACTTCGTCAGTGTCGTCATTAGCGCCTTGGTTATTTTCTCTTTCGAGATATTAAAGGCTACCTGCGGAGTCAACAATAACCAGATTGTCGCTAGGGCTTTTCTATCTAAAAGGTTTCACGCCTCATCGGCCATCTTCTCGGGCTTTTCTCCTAGCAACGGAAGATATAAGTCTTTTTGGTATAGGTAGTCCTACATTTGCATGCGCCACCAACCAAAATTGTGACCATTGAATTTTTCGATTCTTATTTTATCTTCCGCCATCTTTCGTCTCTATCGCAGCAAACTTGACTTCTCTCTTGATCTGAACTAACGCCTTCAAAACGACGATCTAAGAAAGTGGGAAAGAGAACGTAGTTGTCATTACCCACCGTTGACCTAGGTTGTAGAATTGAATAACCCTAGGTTCTTTAACGAAGCTCTGATACCAGTTGTTAGGAGAAAATCGATATACGGAACAATGTTCGCGACAAACCAAATCACATAATAACAACAATCGCGCAATTAATTAACGAATGATAAATAAATAAATACGAGAATAAAATAAGAAACACACAAATCAAAGAGGCACAAGAAATTTGTTAACGGGATTCACCTACCGTATGGCTGGTTCCCGGCAGAGCGGAATCTGCAAACGCCTACTAATTCCTTGAATCAAGTTTACAAGCAATTCTAGAAGATTTCTCTCAAATCTTTCTAGATCTAATCCTCACCCTCTCAATACAATGATCTCACTTAGATTTTTGCTCGGCCAATTAGCTTCGGCTTCAATTAATGTCGCAACCACCAAAACCCATTGGCTCTGTTGATTTAAAAATATGCTACAGACTTCTCAATCTCCAAGCTCTGGCCATCATCCTCACGAAGGCTTTGATTTTAAGCAATCAATGTATATGGGATATATATATATATATATATATATATATATATATATATATATATATATATATGCTAATTGATTGCTTCTAAATAAGGTGAAAATTTAAATTGAGATTAATTTAAATCTTCACTAAACCCAACACACATGCAGCCGCTCTTCATATTCATGGGCTCAATTCTCAATTAATATATATCTAAACTAATATATATAAATATGGAGACTTAGAGATAATTCTCAATTTTAAATCTAGGATTTAATTAGCAATCCATTTAAATCTGCATGCCTATCCGTACTGTGCGTGTGCCTCCCTGTCTTGGGTTTTGGGCTCTTGATCTGTAGGAAAATTCTCCACAGCATAACACGGACAAGGTTTTACGACCAGCCGTAAACCTGACGTTTTAGGAAACTACGACAAGAGAGGGCCTCGTCATAGGCCTAGACGACCCATTGGCTTGCCTTCTTGTCCAGCCCCTTCATAATTCCAGAAAAGGCCTTAATGGGATTTGAATTTTAGGGTTTGCCATTTCTAGGGTAGTCAATTGATGTGTTCAATTTCAATGAAATTAAGAAACTCAAGCAAATGCTACCATTGAATCATCCTTTCAAGCTAAAAATGCCCATTTATTGAATAAATTTGAATTGGATAATCGAAATTTAAAGGAAAATTTAGGGTTTGGGTTGGGTTTTGAGTGCTTTAGCTCTTCGACGGCAAACAATTACATTTCACCAAAACCCCAAGTTGTGTTCTCAAACAAAAACAAATCAAAATTATTTAAAGATAAACATACAAGAGATTAAATAAATAGAGAAGAAATTTGTGCAGAATTTATACCAGAATCAAGAAATTATGGCGTTTCGGTTGGAGCCCAGGATCCTTTCATTTTTGCGCGTGTTTGAAAAGGATAAAACTCAGAAATTTCTCAAGAGTGTGTTGCGATATAATATTTGGGTTAAATTACATAAAACCCCTTGTAGTTTACCAATATAGCAATTGAATTTATGAGGAACCCCAGTGTACGGTTAATACACTATTCATCCTTATTTTTTTGTTTTAATATAAGAGATTAATGTATTTGTAAACCAAAGTTGCGCATGGATCAATGAAAGGTATGATTTGTCTGGCCCAACGTAGAAAATTCATGCATTAATGATAGAGAATAACGAAAAGTATTTTTTCATTAGGTGGCGTCAAATATCTACACCCTTCATGATTTTTTTCGATGATCGGCTTGCATTATCATCTTTTTTATCATGTACGATGTGGCTACAGCAAATTTCATGTGATTCCACAACATTTTCACTGTTAAATTAGCAACGTAAAAAGTTGTATTGTCCTAAATCGTTAATTTTGCACCCGCTAAATCAACGTTGAAAAAGTGACGGAATCACATGAAATTTGGTGTATCCATATTTTACATGATAAAAATGATGATGATGAATGCCTATTGTCGAAAAAAACCATGGAGGATATATTTTTTCGAATGGGAGAAAATTCCATGCACCTTTTCTCTATTATAATATATACTTTATTTTGTCTTGATTTATTAGTGCAAATATTCAATCTGATTATTTGCCATAACCATAAACAAACTAAAATTTTACTCTAAACTTAGGTGAAAGTCAGGCTAAATTTGATCTAAACCTGACTAGGCCCAATTTTTTCGGCTTTTTTGCAACATCTTATATTTGTCCAAACCCCATCGAGCAAATAGAAGGCTAGATTCAAAATTTTAAGTTAGCTTATGAGTTTAGTATAAAAACATCACGTCCAAATCATAAACTCGGTCCGAACCAAACTGCCTTCCTATATTCAATAGGACTCAATATATACCATAGATTTAATTCTAAATATTATAATTTACATACGGCACGTTGTTGTATGATATTTAGTTCATGCAATTATCAAGTATTCTACAAAGATATTCTCTATAATAATTTATATAGTTTCTTTGGTTTTGTAAAAAATATAAATTTTGCTCTTATTAATTTAAGCGAACTCACCTCAAGCGTAATATCATAATTTAATGGGCCGGGCCCGGGCCCACACCCACCGAACCCAAAAAATTAAAATTAAAATTAAAAATTAAAATAAAAAATGACCCATCAGTCTAAACCCGAACCTTCTCAAACGAACCCGAAACCATATGGTTATTAAAGTAGATTTGATAGTTTTACGGTCTTAGGGAATGTTTGGTTGCCGGAAGAACCGGGAGTAACAATGAAGCAGCTTCCAAAAAAAGTAGTCATGGAAGTAAATTTAAATATTGCTTCTAATATTTGTTTGTATGTTTTTTGAAGAAGTAAGTAAAAAATGAAGCAATTTCCTAGGTTTCTTCATCATAAATAAAACAAACACAAAAAGTACCTTTTTAATAGTTATATGTTATTACATTTTGAAAGTAATTCATTCTTTTTCTTGTTCTTTATGCTCCATGGCTACTTCTCATCCAAAATGAGAGGAAGAAAATTTTAGAAGTAATCATGCCACATAGAATCCACCTTATCACCATGAAGTAATTTCAAAACTTTATTTCCGTCAAAGCAAACAACCGAAATATCGGAAATAAGCTTGCTTCCGGTACTTCCATGCAAACAAACATACCCTTAGCGGAAGAACAAAAGAGATGTTTGTTGGATATGCATGCCCTAGAGGGCTTTATTGTATATGATGTTAGGGGTATGTATGTACATGACAATTTTGCTCGATATGATAGTATGCTATTTGGTTTTCCTTTATCTTAACATGTGTATATGTTTTACTTGTTACTTCATATCGCTTATACATGTTAATAAAACCTGTAGTATCTTTGCTTGACTACCAGCGTTGTGATGGTAATCATACTTATAGGAGCTGGGTAGTCGATAAGCACATCCCTAAATGTCCTTAGTCGTGGGAATATCAAGACTGTGCATCAATACTCTGGAGTAGACTGGTGTATACATTTATAGTCCCTGATGAGGAGCGATGGTTGATCCCGCAGCCATTGGTGTGTTTCACCTAAGATTGTATACAGGTGCTTACTGGGAGTGAGTACACTGGACGGACTCGCCGAGAACTGGATAGATGGTATTATACCTATCGTCAGATAGCAGTTCTCTGGTGACATGAGTACAGATAGTCTATCGACCTGAGATCGTCATTTGTCTCGAGTGAGGTCCCATTGTGCTTTGATTACTACCCTACTACGGCTCTACTGAGTCGTGCAAACATGTTTTAGCTGGGTACAGTTCCGAGTCACATGGAGGCACTGAACGATTGTTGGGGATTCATCTCTCCCGATATAGGGAGTCGATATCATGTTGTGTTCGGTAGGCCAACACCATAAGTCTTTTGCCAGGGCGAATTGAGAATTACTGATAGGTAGATCAGTAGATTCTCGGGTGGTCTTGAGCCACATCGGCACGACTTGTCAGGTTATTAGGGTCTGACATTTTCCACCCCCTAGACCCGACATGTGATACTCTCAGACGAACAGACCGGACTGTACGGAGATTGTCACGGACAGGCTCAGTAGGGGTTCGGATGAATTTGCTCGTCAGCCTTCTTTCCGACAGGTACATGGGTAGCCGTTATGTACAGCTAGTGTTACTTACGTGCTTATGGTTAAACCCACTGCCAGCGTACTGTCGAGTTTTTAGAGCCCCACGCAGAGAGTTTTCCTGATTCAGGCGAAACGATGTAGAGGCCTTACGGTTGTACGTGCAAGGTTCCGATCATATACATGTACTAGCTATACGGATTTTTGTTCGGACGGATAATACTGGCGGGCTTAGGATTAAGCCGCATTATTGAATCAAGTATTGATTTAATAATGATCTAGTATTATATTGTTGGATTATTTTATCTCTTGCTATTCGTATTTTTTGTAGTATGAATATGGGTATGTATATACGGTGTAGGTATTCTTGTATTTATACTTGAGCGCTTCTAGAAGAGGAAACATCATTTTGTGTTAATCTATTTATTGAAAATTGATAATGAGGTGGAGGTGCTTGATATCTTTTTTTCTTAGCCATTCTTCACATCATTCTACCTTTGTCATTCTCTCTCCTCCTTGAGCTCTTCTTCTTCCTCAAACCCTAACCTTCTCATGAGTTGAGAAACTTAGTGCTTATGAGATAAACTAATTCAATTAACACATTGTACATCCACTAAAACACCCAGATTAGCAAACTAGGTATTTTAGTTATCTCATTTTAGAGGTTGGAGCTTGAACTATATACTCTCGGGTGGATCGTCTTTTACGCGAGGAGACCGACGGCTAAGCTCGATCCCGACGGACGAGAAGCTTAAAAGAGGATTAAGAAGACCCGAAGGACTTGATCACATAGGTATAAATCTCTTCACAGTAGATTAGAACCCTGTGTAGTTTTGCTAGTTAGGGCTTGTGGTTGTTCTTGGGAGATTAGTTGATGTTGTCTACTTTAAAATTGTTTTTTTGTAAATTCCGCCTCTCTACAAACCCAGTAGAGTGTGCGATATCGACTTACATGGTATCAGAGCCACTCCATAAGCCCTAGATAGCTCGTAGCGACGTTAAAAATCCATCATTTTTGTGGCGCATGAACTGTCGACAAAAACAATCCCTAAAATTGAAGTTTTAACTTATTTGCATACCCCGCGGGCACACGGTTTAAACTGAAAAGCCGCGGGATGAAGCTTGGGCACCCCAAAGAAACCCCGGGGGACCGAAGGTCGGGCCCACCACCAAGACCGCCACAAGGTGGCCTTGGGGGTGGAGACCCGAGAGCACACCACAAGGGTGCTCTTGGATCTGCCCACCTCTTGGGGCCACCTCAAGGTGGCTCCCGAGGGTGGGTACCTCCTTAGGCACCCAAAACGACAGTTAATTTTGTGAACTTTGCCTCCGCGAAGATTTGGACGGCTTTCGAATTCATTTTGACTCCCAGATTGGTTTAAAACGAATATTTTTGGGACTTTAGTTAACTGAATTTTTAAGTGTTAGAAAATTAGTATTGTTTGCTAATTGTGCGTGGAATTCTAACGTCGTGGTTTTATTTACTTGCTTTTGTGATACGTATATGTATTCTTAAACGTCTTCTAATCGTTATACGTCGATTAGAAGGGGTTGCACATATCTTATGATGTTCTGTTGGTAATGGTTTGATAGATCATCGTGTGAGTGGCCTGATGTGAATTTAGAAGTGAGATGTGAGTGAATTTTGTAATTCATGTAATGATTGATATATATTCTTTTATTGTGGCCATTTCCCCCAATCAGAGCAAAACTCTGTTCAAATTTTAAAATTTGAAATGAAGCAGCGCTTCATAAAAGCGCTAGCGCCAAGCACGAGTGCGTTAGCGCCAAGAGCGCCAGCGCTCTGAGGCAGCGCTCACGTGCAAAGCACGAGTGCGTTAGCGCCAAGAGCGCCAGCGCTCTGAGGCAGCGCTCACGTGCAAAGCACGAGTGCGCTCGCGCCAAGTGCGCCAGCGCTGAGAGTTAAAGACTCTGAGGCAGCGCTCATGTGTAAGGCACGAGAGCGCCAAGCGCTAGAACTAAATGTTCCCCACCGTTGGATCAAAAATCCAACGAAGATGATAAATCATCAAATTACCAGAATAAAATTCTGTTAAGAAAATACTCCTCAGAATCTTTTCAAATAAGGAAGATTGTGCTCTGTAAATCAGAATACCATTGGATCAATGCTCCAATGGTGATTAAAAATCACCAAGGAACAGAACAAGTTCTGTATGGGAAAAGATTTTCCCAATCTCGTTAAAAACAAGAAGATTGCCTTCTGTAAAACAGAAGCCATAGGATCAAAGATCCAACGGTGGGAAATATCCCCAAATCAACTAAAAAAAAGATCTCTTCAACTGATTCAACAAATCAGCCTCCCCTATATAAAGGACCCAAGACTTCAAGTCTCGCACAGAGGAACCCCTACAAGCTTTGAGAAATTTCAAAGAAAAGAGCAAGCTCTAAGAAGAAGAACTTTTCTTCAAGGTAAAAACAGAGAGATAAAAAACATCCCATCAAGGAAGAAGAACATAGTTTTTTTTTCAGATCATAGATCTATAAGACAGAGGTCTTTCACAAAAAGAGATTATAGCATCTCATCATAAAAAAAGGGGAGAGAAGAATTTTATTCTCTTCAGATCATAGATCTACAAAGACAAAGTCTTTCACAAAAGAAAATAGAAGAGATTGTAACATCTCCTATAAAAATAAGAACTTTGTTCTTAGAAGCATGAGACAAAGTCTCTTGTAAGCGAGAACTTATTTCTTAGATCACAAAATTGATCAGAAGCGCTCTGCGCCAAGTGCGCCACGCGCTCCTCACGTGTGCGCTACTTCATAAGAAGCACTTTAGCGCTCCAAATCTGGTGACCAGTGCCAAGCGCTCCACGTGCTCCTCACGTGTACGCTACTTAACAGAAGCGCTCTGCACTCATTGACTGGCGCTCATCGCCAAGTGCGCCACATACTCCTCACGTGTGCGCTACTTAACAGAAGCGCTCTGCGTTCATTGACTGGCACTCTGCGCCAAGCGCACCACGTGCTCCTCACGTGTGCGCTACTTAACGGAAGCCCTCTGCGCTCATTGACTGGTGCTCAGCGCCAACCGCACAACGTGCTCCTCATGTGTGCGCTGATAGAACATAAACTGTACTTTAAATAAAGCCCAAGAGCTATAATGAGTACTCAACACTCAATAAAAGACAAAAACGGTTGTCAGAACCCAAACCAATGCTCAGTATTGTTAAATGAAAAAGGACCGAGCCTAATTAAATGTCCAACATTTTAACTGAATGGGCCGAGCCCAAGTTGGACATAGATCCCTAATTCAGATTAATTGAGCCCATATGCTCATAAATTTTTGATCTTAGTCCCAAATTGGACTACAGATCTCCCAACCAATATTGGTTCAAGAGTACATCTCTTCATTCCTCTGATATTTGTCGTTGTAATCCTTCAACGTCTTCAGAGAGATGACGGGTCCCGACAACCAGACATTCCACGGACTGTGGGGTCCTTAAACTCATGGACTATGATGTCCTTAAACTTTACGGACTATGGGGTCCTCAAACTCATAGACTATGATGTCCTTAAACTTTACAGACTATGATGTCTCTAAACTACCACGGATTATGAGGTCAACGTCCCTAAACTAAACCCCCATAGACTATGACGTCTTTAAACTTATGGACCGCAACGTCCCTAAACTAAACCCCCATAGACTATGACGTCTTTAAACTGGACTATAATGTCCTTAAACTTTTGGACCGCAATGTCCCTAAACTAAAACAATAGAGCCCAAATGCTCTTTTGTTAGATCTAAATGATCCTGTTAAGTAGATCTTAGTCTAAAATTAGACTAACGTATCCTTAACAAACGTTTAAATTGATATTAGTCTCAAATGAGATTAACGATCCTTAAACCCAACCCAAACCCAAATCTATGAAAATACGGATTTGGACTAATTCACGCCCTACGGGCGACAACATAAATTAGTCTCCGTATACAATCCACGGGCAACCAAAAACAAAACAAACACACACGACACGAAGTGACCATCTGGAAAAGGAGAAAGTGGTTACCGCGATGCGGTAGCGTAATTAACTGTAAGGGCTTGTGCCTGCAGGGAAGAGCGTCTCCACAATCAAAAACCCCTCACAATGAGGGGGAATCTGACGAAGTCTGCTACATCGGCCGTATCTGTCCAAACCTCCGATGCACGGTTCCATAAATCAACTTGGCATCTTCGGAGAGGTGGACGGATAAAACCAAATAGTATCTGCCCCCAAATTCAGGCAAGACGACCTACGCGGTTTTGTTTCTGTATTCGGCGATGAATAGATTCTGGTATGCCCGGTGGGACCTTTTCCTCTTTCCACTCCGCACTTCGTGTGTCGTGTTTTTCTGCGATCAAATAATCGCGGTATATATGTTTGTGGTTGCCCTTAGGGGAGGGGATACTAAAACCGGCGTTTCGTCTTTATGAAGAATGGCGTTTACTCCCACCCTAGCAACTCAGGCTCTGTCATATCCGGTGGAGTTAAGTATGGGCCACTTGCAGCCTCAAATCTCTGCAATCCGGCTATTCAAGAAATCAATGTGCTTCTCTTTGGGTCGATGCTCCCACCTCTCACCCTCGGTGCCTCAACGCCGATGGAGGAAGCCCAGAGGAAGTCTGTCTTCCACAGGCGGGCTCCCCAAGTAGCAGCTTTGCCGACGGAATCAGTCCTCAAACAACTGGCACATGCCAAGGACCAAGGTCGACGCAGGGGGCAGAATATTCAAGCTCTCAAAGGAAACATGAGGCAGGCTCGGCAAAATCCTGAAACTAATCAAATCCCGGCCGTAAAAAATGGTCGACGTCGATATCAGCGTCATACAAAATGAGTTGGGGGCAGTTCTCCGTATGGTCCTGTTTCAACCCCAGCGGTGAATGTTGTTGTTCCAACCGGGAACAGCTTCAAATTACTGTGAAGGGTCAGAAAAAATTCTCCTACCATAATATTGAAGAAGTCTCCACAGCCCATGGAGATCCCACGAGAGCAGAAACCAGTTCGCTCCTTGAGACAACTTTCCTCATCTATATATAAAGTGTGGAAGTAGGTGAAGGGGACTCACCCCAAGACGGATCCTGATACAGCGGTTCCTCCCAAAACCAAAGCGGCTTTTCACAACAAGAGGCCTAATAAAGCTCAAGTGCCCGGAGCAAACTCCAAAGGCCAAAACTCCAAACACCCCAAGCATAGGGGCATGGTAGTTCACATAGTCTATGTGGTGAATTCTAAAGACAAAGTTCGAGTTTCTACTAGTCACCGACCTCAAATTTGGTCCCTGACAAAAGTTCAACTGCAACATGAAAATCTGCAAGACATGCTTGCTTAGGCGGCATCACTCGCTAATCCATCGTCCAAGGCAAATCCCGAAGAAGCATGTTCCCCTCCGAATGGCAGCCAAGACAGGGATGTCTCGCCTGAGATTCGGGGCAGATACTATTTGGTTTTATCCGTCCACCTCTCTGAAGATGCCAAGTTGATTTATGGCACCGTGTATCGGAGGTTTAGACGGATGCGGCCGATGTAGCAGACTTCGTCAGATTCCCCCTCGCTTGAGGGGTTTTTGATTGTGGGGACGCTCTTCCCTGCAGGCGCAAGCCCTTGCAGTTAATTACGCTACCGCATCGCGGTAACAACTTTCTCCTTCTCCAGAATTTCACTTCGTGTCGTGGGTGTTTGTTTTGTTTGTGGTTGCCCGTGGATTGTATACGGAGACTAATTTATGTCGTCGCTCGTAGGACGTGGATTAGTCCAAATCCGTATTTTCTTAGATTTGGGTTTGGGGTTTTGGTTTAAGGATACGTTAGCCATATTTGAGGCTAAGATCAACTTAAACGTTTGTTAAGGATACGTTAGTCTAATTTGAGACTAAGATCAACTTAACGGGATCGTTTGGATCCGACAAAAGAGCATTTGGGGGCTCGATTGTTCCAGTTTAGGGACATAGTGGTCCATTACCAGTTTAGGGACATGGTGGTCCATTGCCAGTTTAGGGACATGGTGGTCCATCATTCCCGTTCTGGGGACGGATATCGGTTTAAGGACGCATGAGTCCATGAGTTTAAGGACCCCACAGTCCGTATTACCAGTTTAGGGACATAGCGGTCCAACATTCCCATTTTGGGGACGGATATTGGTTTAAGGATGCATTAGTCCATGAGTTTAAGGACCCCACAGTCCGTATTAATGTGTGGTTGTCAGGACCCGTCACCTCTCTGACGACGTTGAAGGATTACAATGACAAATATCAGAGGAGTTCAGAGATATACCCTTGAACCGGGTGTAAATTGATTTGAGAGAGCAGTCATGCTCAGTTCAATTTAATTTGAGGACTTATGGCCAATATTGGGTTAAGTTCAGTTGAAAATGTTCAACATTTTATTTGCATTTGGCCTGTTAGGTCTTTGTTTGGGCTCTGCCCTTTATTAATGCATTGCATTTTTTATTTGGGCCTGTTAGGCCTTTGTTTGGGCTCTGCCCTTTAATAATGCATTGCATTTTTTATTTTGGTCTGATAGACCTTTTTATTGGGCTCTGCCCTTTTAATAATGCATTGCATTTAATGTTCTGACAGTGCCCCACATGGCTTGTCAGGCGCTTTGCGCCAATTGAGGAGCGCAAGGCGCAAACTCATGTGGGGGTGACACGTGTCACGCTCTGGTGAGCGCAAGTCTGTTAGCGCAGTGCGCTGCGCTGGCGCACTGCTGACACGTGGCGCGCTCTGATGACCTGCGCCAATTTAAGAGAGCAATGCTCTGTTTTTAGAAGCGCAAGGCGCGGCTGTTCTGTGATTGACACGTGGCGCTCCCTGGTGGCTTGCGCCAATCCAAGGAGCGCAACAATGCAAACTTCAAAAGTGCAAGGCACTGTTTAATATTTGGATCAAAGAAAACAAGTTTTCTTGTTTCCAAAGAGGTTCTACCTCAAATCTCAAGAACCAGTGGTTCATCAAAAGGCAATGCCTTTATATAGATCAAAAGATCTAGTAAAGAAGTAAATTACTTCTTTTTTATTATTATTATTTTTTTATTAAAGATCTTGATCTTGTTCTTAGATCATCGATCTTTTTAGAAGAAATTCTTCTTTTTTCCAAAGGTTTTTACCATTTTTTATCTCTCTGAGTTTCTTCTCAAAGTTTTTTTTTTAAGAGCTCTGTATCTCTCTATCTTGATGTCAATGTCTGTTAGACTTGGAGTCTAGGGGCCTTTATATAGTGCCAATTGATTTGTTAAATCAGTTAAAGAGATCTTTTTCTGAGTGATTTAGGGATTTTTCCCACCGTTTGATTTTTGATCCTAGGGCTTCTGTTTTACAGAAGATAATCTTCTTGTTTTTAACAAGATTGGAAAGATCTTTCTAGAATTTTAATTTTGTTTTAGTGCTGGCACAGTTGGCGCAAGCGCACCTGCGCTTGACACGTGTCGCGCAGAGCAGAGCGCAGCGCAACTGCGCTGACACGTGTCGCGCAGCACGTCGCGCAGCGCAACTGCGCTAGCGCAACTGCGCTAGCGCAACTGCGCTGACACGTGTCACGCAGCGCAGAGCGCAAGTCAGTTGAAGCGTTGCTTCAATTATTTTAACTTTAATTTCAAAGCAGAGCCTTACTCTCATTGGGGGAAATAGAAGCGTTGCTTCGTTTCCCGTCTTTGAATTTGAACAGAGCTTTGCTCTGATTGGGGTAAACAAATGCCCCCCCACCGTTGCGCTTACGTGGCCCCAAACGTGAGCGCAGCGGTGGCAGAATTCCAACTGTTGCGCCAACTTTTGGAAGTTGAAACGGCTCTCAATGCCTATAAATAGGACCTTTGGTCCCTTAGATGATTTTCATCTTTTCATAAGAATTTTTATTCAGAGCCTTGCTCCTTTGTTCAAGCACTTTTAAGAGTTGAAACTCTGAAAAAATTTTAGGTAAAAATTAAATTAGATTAGATTAAATCAATTTTAAGAGCCTTGCTCTCAATAGATCCCTGATCTAAAGAAAACCCGTTAAGGTTTCACTTAGCAGAGCTTTGCTCTATAGGTCTAAAGGGATCTAAAGAGAACCCTATTAGGGTTCCATTAATAGAGCTCTGCTCTCTAAAAGATTTTCCTTGTATTTTCTTAATTCATTAATTGAGTTTTGCTCCTTCCAAATCATATAGAAGAACTCTTAAGAGTTTTTCATGGATCTTGGAGGTTAAAGTTGGCATTTTATTTATTTATTATTATTATTATTATTTTTTGAATTATATCACCTTTTCAGAGCGAAGCTCTCAATGTTCTCGGGGGATTTTCTTCAAATTCTCCTCATAACTGATTTTGACAGGTGTCACTCCTGTCTGCAGAGCATTGCTCTCGAGGAGTTTAACTCCCTGTGTCTTTTTTCTCATTGCTAATCTTCCAATGATGTTTCCTTCAGGCAATATGGCTGTTCATTTGTACAGTCTGCACGAATTCATCACTTATGAGGATATCCGCGTACAGGGTCGTCACCAAAACCAAGAGTTTGTTGGAGATAGTGCCCTCATAGTCAATTATTGGATCGCAGGTACGTGATTGCAATGATTGCGGAGGACCTATACCGGTAGGACAGTCTTACTCGAGATGATAGTATGCTATCTGGTTTGCCTTTATCAGTCGTGTACATGTTCAGGTGACTGATTACATGTTACACTTTGATAGAGCCCTTAGGATCTTACTTTACTACCAACAGTATGATGGCGATCATATACGTGAGAGTTGGGTAGTTTATATGCATATCCTTAATTGTGGTCCCTAGTCGTGGGAGTTTCGAGATAGGGCATCGATACTCCGGAGTAGACTAGTGTATACAGTCGAGACCCCGACGAGGGGCGGTGGCCGGTCTCACAAGCCACTGGTGTCAGTTGGATCACCTAAGATGTATACAGGTGCTCATTGGGTTATGAGTACACCGGACAGGACTCGCCGGGAATCTGCTAGTTAGTACTATACCTATCGTCAGATGGCAGTTCCCTGGTGACATGTGTACAGGTTAGTTCATTGACCTGAGGTCGTCATTTGTCTCGTGTGAGTTCCCACTGTGCTTTGATTTCTACCCTACCACGGCTCAAAGGAGTCGTGCAAACAGGTAGCTTTTGGGTACAGTCCCGAGCCATATGGAGGCACGTGAGCGGATCGGCAGGGGATTCGTCTCTCCCGGTATTGGGGGCGAGGTCGTGCTGTGTCTAGGAGAGCCATTACACATAGTCCATGGCCATGGCAGGAGATTTACTGGTAGGTACTCCAGTAGTATTTCAGGGTGTTATTGGGCTACACTCCGACACGACTTATACTGCTTTTGGGGGTCTGACGTTACTAGCCCCCTAGGCAGATATGCGATACTCATAGACGAACGGACCGGACTGTATATACATTGTCACTGTTAGGCTCAGTAGGGTTTCCGGATGAGTTCGCTCATCGGCCTCCCTTGAGGTCAGTCCATGGGCAGCCGTTACGCATAGCTAGTGTCGCTGACGATTTGTGGTTAAACCCACTGCCAGGGTACTGACGAGTCATTAGAGTCCCCCACAGACAGTTTCCCAAGTTCGGGCGAAACGTTGTAGAGGCCGTATGGTTTTATGGCAGGGTTCGGAAAATGCACGTGCGTTTACGCACGTGTTATTTTTCGGGCAGATGATACTGGTCGGCTTTGGTTTAAGCCGGATCCGAGTATTATATTGAGTAGATATAATATCTTTGTCTCAGTTGCATTTGTATTCGGTCGTAATACAAATGCGGGTATATTTATACAGTTACGGGGTTATCCTGAAAGTCGTTTCAGGATCACTTTTGGAAGTTGCCAGTTTTCAGTTTTCTATCAGCCGTCTTTTAACATTCGGTTAAAGACGGATTTATCTTTTCATGGATGAGGGTGAGTCATGCTTCTAGAAGGTTCTAGAAGGTTCTAGAAAATGGTGATAAGGATTGTGACTCATGCTTTGATTTCAACCATTCTTGTTTTCCTTAAGATATTCTTTTGTGTTCACATATGATATTTTGTTCTTAAGGTTACTCTCCCCTCTCCTACACTCACCCCCCACTCCTATAAGTGGCCGGCCCCCCTCCTCTTTCTCACATACTTGGTTTTTCATTTGTGAAAAAGATATGATAGATTTTGGGGTGCATGGAATTTCACAGCTCATTTCATTCCATCACCCGATTCCCACGGCAACTTCATTAACCGTTCGTCCACAGCTTTGGACGGAACGAGACAAAGTCTTCCACTCATTCTCTACATCAATCTTGGTCGTCTCTTTTAGCAAACTTGACGACCGAGTTGCCTCGAGTCAGAGGCGGGAGCCCGTTTAAAGAATCAGTGATGTGGTGCCACCTGGACGAGCAGATCGGAGATCAACGAGATCGGAGCAGCCGCAACGGAGCATGGGATGATGGTTAAAGAACGAAGGACTCGGATCGTTCGGTATAACCTTTCTACACTCTTTACAGTTTGTTAGTTTAGCAATAATGGAAGATCCGGGTTAAAGTATACGATAGCGCCAGTTAAAAAGTTTTTGTTTCGCATTTGGCGTCTGTAGACGGCCGGGGCGCTACCGTAGACTTACAGTGGTATCAGAGCCTCACCATTTTGCTATACTAACTTGTGCTAACGCGTTTAAAACATCGATCGAACCGGAAATCAAAAACCGCATTTTTCATTTTGACAGTTTCTGTTGATTTTAAATGGTGTCCTAAAAATATTTCACATATCTCAGAAAACTGTGCAGGGTTTTGTAAGAGCACCGACAAAATTTGGGCACTTGATTCCACCAAACCGCAGCGGAAACGCGGCCAAACCCATGGTTTGGCCGCGCATTCGCGGCCACTTGGTGAGATCATGCTCCCAAATTTGTACAGTGTGCTCCCCTCTGGAAATTGGGGTTTTTGGTATATATCTTTTGGGCCCAGATTTTGTTACTGTTCTACAGATGTTCGTGGGGCCCACTTCGTGATATTTTGTCGATCGAAATTTAAACATGTTAGTTTACAGTGCTTACATTATATCTCCGACCGGGAATGTCATTTGATCGGTAAACCGCGTCTGATTGCTATAGTTCTTTTAGATGGGTTTGCGAACGTGACATTCGCGTTGATGTTCTGTGTTGTGCTGTGATGTTGCGGATTTGTCGTGGTGGATAGCAGTGTGCAATGGTAGTACAGTTTGAGTTTATTTGTACATTTGATATTGCGGGGCGAGCATCCAACTTGTGGACTGCCGTCACTGCCTGTTGTATAATATTCTTTTGGGGCACGACCAGGTTGCGGTCGATGTACCTGTTGTACTATTTTTCATTACTGTACTAGGTTTTACCCCGCGACGGAGTGCACGGATAGCCGGGTTCTGAGGGGCAACGGGTCCGCATCTCATGGCTTTGAGAGGCAGAGGGGCCCCACTCTAAAATTGGCAGACTATTCGCCGCACTCGTAGGGGGTACAGGTTGACCCAAAGAGGGGTGCTCAATTTACCGGATTCCGTGAAGTGCCGGGTGTTCCATTCACTATGCTGTGGGGACTACCTCGCTTCAGGTTTTGGCGGGTAACTTGCCGCACCGGTAGGGGTCTAGGTTTCATTGCACAGGCTATCCACACGACAGGGGAACGTCGGGTTTCAGCAGCGGCTCTGTGAAACTCGGGGATCCCAGATTATCTGTATTGTTCTGTGATGCTTATTACTTTTCTGTAATGTTGCATATTATCACGCCTGGAGCGATTATTGTATATTGGTTTATATACTATTAGATGTTGTAAATGTTTTACACCCGCGCTAGTCCAGTCCCCGCTCTGTCGTTAGTTAAGTAACCTAATGGGTGATG
The DNA here is from genome assembly GCA_030015575.1 of Agapanthus africanus. Classification (NCBI taxonomy): domain Eukaryota; kingdom Viridiplantae; phylum Streptophyta; class Magnoliopsida; order Asparagales; family Amaryllidaceae; genus Agapanthus; species Agapanthus africanus. The sequence goes on from CM057350.1 coordinate 480,472,660, forward strand.
ACGGGACCCAGTGACGAATGCAGATGGCATATACGTACATTTTATTTTCGTTCTTTTCTGGTGTGATTGATTGATGGGACTGCATTGATTTTGATCAATGCAAAGTAAAACAAACCTGTTTATAGTTGTTGGAACAAATTTAAAAAGTGTTATTACAAAGACGTTTTCTTTTGTTATGCATAGCGGTATTCAGTGGAATATCCTGCACCTCATTCAACGGGGCAAGGGACGATATCCTTTCACCGGGACTGACCCCTTGGGCAGAAGTTTGCGTCAGGGTAATAACTTCACTATAATCGATTACATGTTGCTTGGCATAGCGGTATTCAGTGGAATATCCTGCACCTCATTCCACGAGGAAAGAGCCGAGATCCCTTCACCGGGAGTGACCTCTTTAGCAAAGGTTTTCGCCACTATATTTTAAAAAGCTATCAGGTTCCTTCAACGAGATCAAGTTCATTACGCTAAAGGTTTTTCGCCAAAAACCAGCCGTAGCCCTCCGTCACTTCTTTTGGGTATTCAGTAGTATTCAAGCTATGTATTTTGACCAACGCCAAGGCATAGTGTTTGGTAGCTGCTGGGTATTCAATTGTTGCATAGATAGATGAGTTGGTTTGGGACAGTCGTTCTGCCATTTTGGCCAACGTCAAGGGCATGTGCGGGTGGGTTCAAATTGATAAGATAGTGACGGGTAGAACTTGGCATGTGACTTATGATATTTTGACCAACGCCAAGGTCATAAGAGCATGGGGCAAAAATCTTATCGGGAGTTTCTAAAGAAACTGAAACTTGCCAAGTATGCGCATACCTTCTGGAGTATGAGTAACGTGGATGCATTCCATCACGTTATCATGCGATGAGAGTTGGATCCCGATTCCCACTGATGAGTTGGTTTACTCTTCGGGTGATCCCAATTGATTCTTCTTTTAGGTTTGGAGGAGAATTTGACAGGACAGTGGGAGGTTTCCGGATTAGATAAAGTGATAACCATTCTGATCTAGGTTAGAGTGCACGCAGAGTGTTTCTTTTCTCTCTCTTTGGCAGCGACCTTTGACCGACCCTAGACTATGACTCAGTGACCAAGTTGACCGAACCTTCTTAAAATACTGGCTTTTGGATTGTCTATGTTGCATAAGTCATTGCCACTCCTTCTTTTACCCTTTGAATTTCTCAGAACACCCGTATTACTACGGACATCTACTTCCATTGGATAGATCCATCGTATGGTTATATACGAACTCGAAGGGACTTCTTCGAGGATGGATCCAGGTTCAGGAGAAATAGAATTGGTTTATTCAGTTGTCTTTTATTATCACCTTCTCTCAGGTTGCGAGAGCTCCTTGGTTTAGGAGAGTACACCTATTAAGCTTATTGGATAGTCTTATTCCAAACCATAGGCTGGTGCCGAAAGGTAGGGAATGAAGAAAACCAATTAGCCTAAGTAGGGTGTGCAGAAGGTAATATGTAAAGACAAAATAAAGGGATTAGAAAGAGGGCAAAGTAAATTGCGACTGTTATCATTCACGACCAAACCGCGTACTTCATCGCCACTCTTATTTCACCTTTAAAAGAATAAGGTATTATTCAGTTGTCTTTTATCATCACCTTCTCTCGAGATGCGAGTACCCCTTGGTTTAGGAGGGTACACCTATTATGCTTACTGGATAGTCTTCTTCCAAACCATAGGCTGGTGCCGAACGGTAGGGAAGGAAGAAAACCATTTAGCCTAACGATGGTGTACAGAAGGTAACGACTAAAGACAAATAAAGGGATTTGGAGAGATGGCAATAAAATATACGGTTGAAATCATGAATTTGATTATGGAAGAGGCATTGCTATGAATACCAGGATACCCCTACGAAACATTTTCATGTTTCAGTGCATTGTTAAAGAAAAACTGTTTTCCCGATTAGACACTTACTCCAAGGGTATGTATTTACCAGGTTTCATTCTCATATCTGTATGGTTTTACAGATGATGAGTGGGAGTAAGTTATTGGGAATTAGGTGATCATCCTCATTATATCGGAATTCGTTGTAATTGGTGATATTTGAGGAAATCGTCAGGGTACAGTTTTCAATCTACGACGCATAGGTTTTGAGTTGTTTAACTCAGCGGACTTATACAGAGTATTGTATGTTGTCCAGTGTCCATCAGGACAAAGGGGTAGGTCCTCGTACTATGTTCTGTTTACTTATAACTTCTCTAGTTTTTAGACAAGTGTTTCGTAGAAATACAAGGTCTAAGTTTTGAGAAGTTGTGGGTATAAGAATAAAGTAGAGAACCAGGTGTCACAAGTGTCGGGATTCTTCAAAGAGATCGAAGATGTAGATTCTTGTGATTGGTATTCAGATGATAGTGATGGTTTTGAGAAACTTGTTTCTCTTTCGGGTTACTCATAATTGGATGGATTCCTAAGTTGAGTAATGCTGATTAGCCTCTTTCCATTAAGTTGATATGCACTGGAGACAGCTGCATGATTGAATATGGTTCCAATTAAATAAATGCCAAAGTTTCTATATTGGATATAGAATGTATCGTACCTTAAAAGATATTAAGGTATGGGGAGCTGTCCAGCTTATGCTTAAAACCAGACTCTGGATAACTCAGGGCATGTTTCTGTAATAGCTGTTTGTGGGTTGACCCTGGCTATGACGAGGGTTGATATTCTACCATTTGGAAGATCAATAGTGATATTGTTCTTGACTCGCCACAGTTTTAGTAAAATGAATCTTTTTTAGAAAACAGTAGTGGGAGTATGGTAGAACTGGAAGTGATTCCAGAACCGCGAACGATTACGGAAAATTTAATAGGACTTATATATTCAATCAGGTTTGACATTCCAATAGCCACTCCGCAGATATGGTGGGTAACCTCAGACACCCGAGAGGTACTTCGGTAGCCTCAAAGACGGTGACAGGGAGGTTCTTATCTACCCAGACTTGACACTACCGTTGTTCCAGGCTATGAGACCCGGTAGGAGGGTTGTCGTAGTCAGTGGGAGCAGCGGAAGCATAGTGGGCAAGACGCTTATATCTATTTATAGACTTGAGCAGTTATAGCGGAGATAGATCATCTAATTTTGATGTGACAGTCAAGGGTTTGACTTCAATCAGAATAGGGGATGGATCTGTTAAGAAGGTAGTAGGGTGTGATGTCATGGTATCTGAATGACATACACAGAGTAGGAAGTAAAATTCCTATACTACGATCGGTTGTACTGTGGTCGTCACACAGTTGTTTCTCCAGACAGGATATGGATATAATATTTGACATTCTGGTTTCTAGATCTATGGTTTTAGATCTAGATTTGGGTAGTTTCCCAATGTGGATACTTTGACAGATATTCTAATGGTTTTTAGAATAGTTGACTCCTAGCATGGTGGTGTACCTGCAGGTGATGGAGTCACCCTCTCTAAAGGTGTCGTATAGACTAAAGGGGAGAGGGAAGTGCATGATTGGCAGATCACTTGCTTAGGCAATTGAGTCAATCATGAGATGTCAAGTACCACACCAGATGTTATTTTTGCACTAGATGCAATGAGTTTGTATTAATCCAATCCTGGAGAAACATAAGGAAGCAGTTATAGAACATAAGTACATGTTCTACGGATTTGATGACGGCAGCCTCCTTCGGGAGACGATCATCATTCCAGGCTTCAAAGGTGACGTGGATGACAGAGTGATTGTCAGAGTTTTAGTTTTCCCTCTGACGAAGAGGGACAGTATTATGAACAGGTGGTCCAAGAGGATACTGTGGGAGGAATGGTGCCGGATACTGATTAGGTTCAGTGATCGATACAGTCTAAGAAGTTTGGATTTGGAGTTCATTTATGAACTAGGTCCCATCAGATATCCAAACATATTCTAAGACAGGTATTACTCAATTCGGGAGATGGTTTTCTCCGCGAACTTGAGTTTAAGAGAGATATTGAAAGAAACATCTAGGCGGATCCACTCACTGAGGCTATTTCTCGAACACAATAGTTTTACAAACGGGCTTTGTGAAACTGATTAGTAGAGGAGTTGGATGTTCGGTTTCACACGGACTGTGAGTAGTCGACATCGCAATAATTAGCCTTGAGTGCAAGTGGGAGATTGTTGGAGATAGTACCCTCATAGTCAATTATTGGATCGCAGGTACGTGATTGCAATGATTGCGGAGGACCTATACCGGTAGGACAGTCTTACTCGAGATGATAGTATGCTATCTGGTTTGCCTTTATCAGTCGTGTACATGTTCAGGTGACTGATTACATGTTACACTTTGATAGAGCACTTAGGATCTTACTTTACTACCAACAGTATGATGGCGATCATATACGTGAGAGTTGGGTAGTTTATATGCATATCCTTAATTGTGGTCCCTAGTCGTGGGAGTTTCGAGACAGGGCATCGATACTCCGGAGTAGACTAGTGTATACAGTCGAGACCCCGACGAGGGGCGGTGGCCGGTCTCACAAGCCACTGGTGTCAGTTGGATCACCTAAGATGTATACAGGTGCTCATTGGGTTATGAGTACACCGGACAGGACTCGCCGGGAATCTGCTAGTTAGTACTATACCTATCGTCAGATGGCAGTTCCCTGGTGACATGTGTACAGGTTAGTTCATTGACCTGAGGTCGTCATTTGTCTCGTGTGAGTTCCCACTGTGCTTTGATTTCTACCCTACTACGGCTCAAAGGAGTCGTGCAAACAGGTAGCTTTTGGGTACAGTCCCGAGCCATATGGAGGCACGTGAGCGGATCGGCAGGGGATTCGTCTCTCCCGGTATTGGGGGCGAGGTCGTGCTGTGTCTAGGAGAGCCATTACACATAGTCTATGGCCATGGCAGGAGATTTACTGGTAGGTACTCCAGTAGTATCTCAGGGTGTTATTGGGCTACACTCCGACACGACTTATACTGCTTTTGGGGGTCTGACGTTACTAGCCCCCTAGGAAGATATGCGATACTCATAGACGAACGGACCGGACTGTATATACATTGTCACTGTTAGGCTCAGTAGGGTTTCCGGATGAGTTCGCTCATCGGCCTCCCTTGAGGTCAGTCCATGGGCAGCCGTTACGCATAGCTAGTGCCGCTGACGGTTTGTGGTTAAACCCACTGCCAGGGTACTGACGAGTCATTAGAGTCCCCCACAGACAGTTTTCCAAGTTCGGGCGAAACGTTGTAGAGGCCGTATGGTTTTATGGCAGGGTTCGGAAAATGCACGTGCGTTTACGCACGTGTTATTTTTCGGGCAGATGATACTGGTCGGCTTTGGTTTAAGCCGGATCCGAGTATTATATTGAGTAGATATAATATCTTTGTCTCAGTTACATTTGTATTCGGTCGTAATACAAATGCGGGTATATTTATACAGTTACGGGGTTATCCTGAAAGTCGTTTCAGGATCACTTTTGGAAGTTGCCAGTTTCCAGTTTTCTATCAGCCGTCTTTTAACATTCGGTTAAAGACGGATTTATCTTTTCATGGATGAGGGTGAGTCATACTTCTAGAAGGTTCTAGAAGGTTCTAGAAAATGGTGACAAGGATTGTGACTCATGCTTTGATTTCAACCATTCTTGTTTTCCTTAAGATATTCTTTTGTGTTCACATATGATATTTTGTTCTTAAGATTACTCTCCCCTCTCTTACACTCACCCCCCCACTCTTATAAGTGGCCGGCCCCCCTCCTCTCTCTCACATACTTGGTTTTTCATTTGTGAAAAAGATATGATAGATTTTGGGGTGCATGGAATTTCACAGCTCATTTCAATCCATCACCCGATTCCTACGGCAACTTCATTAACCGTTCGTCCACAGCTTTGGACGGAACGAGACAAAGTCTTCCACTCATTCTCTACATCAATCTTGGTCGTCTCTTTTAGCAAACTTGACGACCGAGTTGCCTCGAGTCAGAGGCGGGAGCCCGTTTAAAGAATCAGTGATGTGGTGCCACCTGAACGAGCAGATCGGAGATCAATGAGATCGGAGCAGCCGCAACGGAGCGTGGGATGATGGTTAAAGAACGAAGGACTCGGATCGTTCGGTATAACCTTTCTACACTCTTTACAGTTTGTTAGTTTAGCAATAATGGAAGATCCGGGTTAAAGTATACGATAGCGCCAGTTAAAAAGTTTTTGTTTCGCATTTGGCGTCTGTAGACGGCCGGGGCGCTACCGTAGACTTATAAAGTTTACAGATGCCCAGTGTGCGGAGATTATGGGTCGTCTGAACGCACGCGTTGGTTGGTTTCTTCCTCGCCGTTCTGCTCTCTTGAAAGTCGTGCTGGGAGCAATTTGGAGAGCACTTCCGGGGTTTCATGAGGCCATGCCGCTTAATGCGCTGGATGATGCCGAAGACAAGGTGCATTCAGTGTACCTGTCGGGGCTGATATCGAAGAAACGACGAGATAGCCTCATCGACATTCTGCATCAAATTTTTCAACAGACGACGATAATTGCTGCTTATCGAAGAATGGGGGGCCTTGCCGAAGATCTTGACACGCGTGAACGCGAGAGGATGCACACGAGAATGATCAGAAAGGCCAGAAAGACTCTAGATGGCCTTACTTTCGAATTCCTTAATCCATGCCCTGGACCTGAGGTTTTGCAATTGTAAACATTTCAATAATGTTGCTTTTGTTTATTGTCCTCATTGATGTAAGAATTTTCCGAGTATGAATGACAACTCTTTTGCCTCTTCCCTTTTTATTTTCTGCTTTGTTATTGGCATATTCCTCAAGTAAGTGTAGCCTGTAGGTGATATAGAACATTCTGTCTTGAATACTTTGGGGAGTAGTGATGGCTTAGGAAGCAGGTTCAGATCTGCTACCTAAGGCTTTTCAACTTTATGAGCCGTGAGGGTCTCACAAAGACTTTTCTCCCTACGGATCGAGAGGATCTCGTAGGTGTATTTTCTCCTTAGGAGTCGTGAGGACTCATAAGTGTGTTTTCTCTTGAGAGTCGTAAGGATCTCACTAGAGAATTTTCCCTCTTACGAGTCGAGAGCACCCGTAAGCGGTTGTTTCCCTCTTTGTCGAGATTCGACTTTGGAGAGTGTGACCCGTGAATAGTATGCAAGAGTCCATTTTTGGACCGACTTGCAGGGTCCCAATGCTTAGGAAACAGGTTTTTTAATCCCCGCTGCCTAAGGCTTTTCCTCACGAGTCGAGACGAATCGAGCATTTCTCGCAAGAATATCCTAACGTCACAGTTAACCTCTGCTCTTTACGACAGAGGTCCGTTAGGGTCTGTGGTACTTAGGGTTTTGGCCGTCGTACCGTCGCGTTGGCTGATGTATTCCTCGATAGGCAATCTTGCTGTTCGGGTAGCCTTGCGATTGTCGTGTCTATGATCCCTTCAGGGGCTGTACAGGACGTCTTCAAGCAATCCTCCTAGGCAGTTTGACCGTCGGAAGAGCAAGCGTTAGGAATTTTGCCATACCGCTCTTTGCTTGAGGTTAGGCTCATTTTGGAGAGCCCCGATGAGTCATAACCACTCCGCGCTGGTGTGGGATGATCTCCGATAGTCTTTCAGGTTTTATATGACTTGCCGTTAAGACTCTGAAGCTAGGAATTTGGCCTTTGCTTCGTTTGCTGGCATTGCGTCCTCTATATCGAGACGAATGTCGCGGTTGTCTCTAGGTTGCTGGTGAACCATCGAGGTTTGGAACTAGGGATTTTTCCGTGGCTCCTTTGTTGTTGTCGTGTCTGAACTCTGCTGGAGGAAGAACGCTGTGGTGGTGACCACTCCGCACTGGTGCGAGATGATCTCCGATCGTCTTTCAGGCTTTATATGACTTGCCGTTAAGACCCTGAAGCTAGGAATTTGGCATTCGCTTCGTTTGCTGGCATCGCGTCTGCTGTATTGAGACGAATGTCGCGGTTGTCTCTAGGTTGCCGGTAAACCGTCGAGGTTTGGAACTAAGGATTTTGCCGTGGCTCCTTTTGGTGATGTTGCGTCTGTTGTATCGAGACGAACGTCGAGGTGGTGACCACTCCGTACTGGTGCGAGATGATCTCCGATTGTCTTTCAGGCTTTATATGACTTGCCGTTAAGACCCTGAAGCTAGAAATTTGTCCTTTGCTTCGTTTGTTGGCATTGCGTCCTCTATATCGAGACGAATGTCGCGGTTGTCTCTAGGTTGCTGGTGAACCGTTGCGGTTTAGAACTAGGGATTTTGCCGTGACTCCTTTGTTGTTGTCGCGTCTGAACCCTGCTGGAGGAAGAACGCTGTGGTGGTGTCCACTCCGCACTGGTGCGAGATGATCTCCGATTGTCTTTCAGGCTTTATATGACTTGCCTTTAAGACCCTGAAGCTAGGAATTTGGCCTTCGCTTCGTTTGCTGGCATCGCGTCTGCTGTATTGAGACGAATGTCGCGGTTGTCTCTAGGTTGCCGGTGAACCGTCGAGGTTTGGAACTAGGGATTTTGCCGTGGCTCCTTTTGGTGATGTTGCGTCTGCTGTATCGAGACGAACGTCGAGGTGGTGACCACTCCGTACTGGTGCGAGATGATCTCCGATTGTCTTTCAGGCTTTATATGACTTGCCGTTAAGACCCTAAAGCTAGGAATTTGGCCTTCACTTCGTTTGCTTTGTCACGTCCGAATCCTGTTGGAGGAAGAACGCTGTCGTCACATCTCGTCTGTTGTGTTGAGACGGACGTCGAGGTGGTGACCACTCCGTGCTGGTGCGAGATGATCTCCGATCGTCTTTCAGGTTTTATATGAGTTACCATCAAGACTTGGCTCCATTTTCTGATGGAGCATGGGGAGGGAAAATGTGTTTCCTTCTTTGTTTGTGCTCCTGGATTGTATACAGGGATTGCTGTGATATCGCCTATAGGGCATAAAATTTCATTATATATATTTTTCATTTTGTTTCTTTCCGCGATGCTCTATCATTTCAGCTTTTATATCTCGAAGGTCGCGATTGCCCAATCATTTCGGCTATTTTTTGCGGTGCCCAATCATTTCGGCTCTTTATTTTATTTTCACTCGCTGCTTTTTATTGCGAGTTGCCCAATCATTTCGGCTATTTATTTTATTTTTACCCGCTGCTTTTTATTGCGAGTTGCCCAATCATTTCGTCTATTTATTTTATTTTTACCCGCTGTTTTTTATTGCGAGTTGCCCAATCATTTCGGCTATTTTGCATGCATACATTTTTACTTGCTGATTTTGTTGCAAGTTGCCCCATCATTTCGGCTATTTCGTATGCATGTGTGGCTTGCTGTCTTTTCGCCGCAAGCTTGGGATTAGACACCGATTTCGGCATCAGTACCGCTACAACTGGGATGTTGCCCGGAGCGAATCATCATTTGCCTCTGTCGATGTTGAATAAAGGTGGCTTAGTAAATAGGGTTAGGATCCTGTCGATTAAAGCTTTTGACTTCATGAGCCGTAAGGGTCTCACAAAGGTATTTCTCCCTACAAGTCGTGAGGATCTTGTAGGTGTGTTTTCTCCTTAGGGATTGTGAGGATTCCTAAGTGCATGTTCTCTTGTAAGTCGTAAGGATCTTACAAAAGGGTTTTCTCCTTAGGACTTATAAGGGTTGTTCACCATATGGGCATATCCCTAGCCACGGGTGGGACTTGGTTAGGGAAATTTTTATTCGCGCCCGTGGATTGTATACAAGGGTCAGTATTGAGCCACTTGTAGGGCAATATCGAAGGTTGTGGGAGTTGCTTAAGAACAGGTTCAGGTCTCTATAACTTAAGACTTTCAAATCTTATGAACCGTGAGGGTCCCATAAGAGAATTCTCCTTACGAGTCGTGAGGATCTCGCAAGTGTAATTTCTCCTTAGGAATCGTGAGGATCCCTAAGTCTGTTGCTCCCTTGTGAGTCGTAAGGATCTCACGCGGGTGGTTTCTCCTTACAAGGTCGAGAGGACCCTGTAAGTGTCTCTTAACGAGGTCACGCCCTTTCGGGTTTTCACAAACACTCGCCGGTAGCCCTGCTGTTTTTACTCACGGAGCCCTTTCGGGTTTTCATCCGTGTCCATTTTGCTTATGGACATACCGTCTCTTTTTTTTATATTTTTTTTATATTTTTTTTATTCTTTTTTCTAACGAGGTTGCGCCCTTTCGGGTTTTCACAAGACTCGCCGGTAACCCTGCTGTTTTTACTCACGGAGTCCTTTCGGGTTTTCATCCGTGCCCATTTTGCTTATGGACATATCGTTTTTTTAACACCACGTCAGCCTGGGGATGCCGTGGGTTGGTAGTAATTTAACGACGTTTCGGTCATTTGCAAGTTTTAGGACATTGTGGTCCACCGTCGCCGTATTTGAGGCGAATCTCTAGTTTATTGACTTTTCGGTCTATGGGGCTTCCCCTATGAATGAGCATGATGCCCCCGGCATATCCATCTTTCTCGGAGCATGTGGTTGTGGCGGGCTGACCTTCCAGTTTTCGGGCAACGCGAATTTGCCCTGTTGGTATTGGTCTTCAACCCAGTTTTTGAAAACGTAGCAGTTTTCGATCGGATGGCCCAATACTTGGTGGTAAGGGCAGTAATTAGGATTGTTGACATCATTCAGTTGTAGCCGGTGTTTCGGCTCCGGTAGAGTGATAAGCCTGTTGCGCACTGCTAGTCCGAACAGCCTCCTTGTTTCATCCCGGGGAAATGAGTAAGGACGTTTCAACTTCTCATAGAGGGGTTGCCGCTTGTTGTTTTGGCGAACAACCGGTCTAGAGCCACTCGATTGTTGTTGAGTGTTGGCGACGAAGGTCGTTTTTCCCTTTCCTTTATCCTTTTTGTTCGATCTCTTGTTTGCGGGTCCGAGATTCTTTCCGGGTATCGTGCAATTGCACGGCTGAATGTTCTCGCAACTCCTCAATTCTTTCGTTTCAGAGATGGATTCCTTGAAGAGAGGGCCGAGGGCTACTTTTTCGTCGGAGTCGCTCCCGAAGGTGAGAACTCGTGATCCCTCGGGATTAACCCTATGACAATTGTCGGCAATTCTTATACGCTCACCTGTCGCATTTTTCTGCTGTCTACGAGCTTCACGCTTTGTCCTGTTGAAGTGTTGCCTGTGAGGGACATACCCTTGCCACCAACACTTAAAGGAGTTGCAGTCCTCAGTAGGATGTGCGATCTTCTGATGATATAAGCAGAAGTTAGGATGTACTTCCGCTTCATCAAGATGTATACCACCAGGAGAATTTTCTCTGAAAGAGGGCAGCCTCATCCCCATCGATATGGCTTTGGCGAATCGTTTCCTTGTCTTGATCCTGCTTTCATTTACGCCGGATGTACTTTGATCTGGTGGGAGTGTTTCGACCCTTTTGTCCAGTTGGCGGCGTTTTGCCTTTTCAAATATGGCCATCTCACGCTCCCGATCGGCTTTACTTTTTAGATGAATTTCACTCAGGAAGGCGCCGATCATTTCATCTGACGGCCATAGAAGTTCTGGTTTGGGACCTGTCCCCCATCTCTCGGTACAAGGAGCTTTTTTATCGCCTATCGACGAGTGAGAAATCACATGACAACTTGCTACGTAACCCTCAGATTCATCCGACGAGCTTTCTCCATTATCTTCCTCCTGAAAGACGTGGCTGATGAACTCTTGGAGCGTGATGGGAGTCCACGCCTTCTGATTATATTCCTCCAGCTCGTCGATCTGTTTTTGCAGGCTCATGCGCTTGTCACCAGGCTTCACGGCCTTTTTGGACTTCTTCTTCTTTTTCGAAGATCTTGACGGCTGGGTGCGAGCGCTTTGACCATCACCACTGGATTTTGTAGTTGGGCGCGGTTTCAGCATTCCCTCGACGACCTCGGGTTCCAGTGAATTTTTCCACCTGATTGCCGGGCACGTTTGGAGATCCTTCAGCATTCTTTTCGTCTTGGCTGAAAGAGCGACCTCCCATGGAGCTTTTTCTATAAAAGAGCATGATGCTCCCGGCATGTCCACCTTTTTAGAAGCATGAGGTTGTGGCGGGTTCACCTTCCAGTTTTCGGATAACGCGAACTTGCCTTATTGGTACCGATCTTCGATCCATCCTTTGAAAACGAAGCAATCTTCGATTGGATGGCTTACTGCTTGATGGTAAGGGCAGTAGTTAAGATCGTTGATATCGCCTGGCTGCAATGGACGTTTTAGACTCGGCAGATTGATGAGTCTGTTGCGCACTGCTAGCTTGAACAGTCTTCTCGTTTTATCCTGAGGAAATGAGTAAGGACGCCCCAGTCTCTCCTCGAAGGATGGGCGTAGACGCACGTTGTTTTGGCGAACAACCGGTTTTGAGTTGCTCGGCTGTTGTTGAGTATTGGCGACGACGATCGCTTTCCCTTTTCCTTTCTCATTTCGAGGGTCTGGCTTTGGAGGAGACGGTCTGTGACCCATGTGGTCCATTTGGGCCAGTTTGTCGATCAAGGCCTGGAAAGTAGTTGGCTTGAAGAACATCATGAACTGTGAAATAGTTGCATGAGGATCTAAGGTGCCCACGAACATGCCCACCGCTGGCGCTTTTTCAATGCATTGTTCGCATTTTGACCGCAAGTTCCACCATTGGATCGCATATTGAACCCAAGTTTCGCCCGGCTTTACCCTTGCATTGATCAAAGCTGTTATTGGAGTATGCTCGCTGGCGCTTGTGAAACGCTGGGTAAACAACAACTCCATTTCAGCGAAAGTTTTAACAGAGTCGTTCGGAAGCTCGGAGTACCATTCAAACGCCGTCTTCCATAAGCTGCCGACGAATTGGCGAAGCAGGAGCTTATCATCGCCGCCGGTGTTGCCACAAAGAGCTCTGAACTGGGCAATATATTGATGGGGATTGCCTGTCCCCTTATAGACATGGAACTTTGGGATTGTATATCCCGGCGGGTAACTGATTTGGTCATACCAGCCCAGATAGGGTCGTCCAGTTTTAACAATTTTCCCGGCCGCTTCACTCGCCTGATGAGCTCGTATTTGTTGAGTTATATAGTCATCCAGTGAGGCCTTGGAAATGGTTTCTTCCTTGGCTGCTGAAAGAGTCGGAGGAGGATTAGATGTCTCCCCTCTATCGTTTTCAGTAATGGTCGGAGCGTCTTCAGCTGGAGGGTCCGGCTGTAACATCATCCCTACCATGTCTTGGAAGAGAAGCGCCATTTGTTTTATGTTGGCAGCTTGTTCTGCTGCCTCTCTGTCCTTCTTTTTGAGAACTCTGCGTAAGAAGTCAGTGTCAGTTTCTTGCTCGTGACGTTGTTCTGATGATGCCTCCGGGCTTTCTTTTGGCCCGGTAAGTGCGGCCACTGCAGTCATTATTTCCTGAAGCTTCTGTTGTTGCTCCTGGGCTTTGGTCACGGATCGAGTGAGCGGTCGGTGACCCGTCGAAGCGTGGCTATCCTCCTTTCCGGAAGCCATATAAAAGGTGTGCACCACCATGCCCCCAGACTTGGGGCGTTTAGATTCAGTGTTTTTGCGATTTGCCAAAGACACAGGGATCTTCTCCGACCTCCTTCTTCTTTGGGCAGTTGATGTTAAGGGAGCCGTTGTAGTGGGCACCCAAGTAGCTGTCGTTTTTTGAGGCTTGACCGAGTAGTCCTTCTCCTGCCGAACTTTCATCTTTTTCTGTAGGCGGAGATAGTCTTGATCCATTACGGAGTCTTGGACTTGACGCCAGACCTTGTAAATTTTCGAGGACAGCCGTCGAGGGGGCTGCTTCAGCTTCTTCTCTGGAGCATTCTCCACAGGTGTAGGAGATTTTTTCAATATGGCAGTTGGCGAGTTTTTGTGCACCCTGCTTAGCGGTTCAAAGCTATTCCCGGTCGGAACAGCAACATTGATTTCCACCATCGGAGTTGGCGGAGTTATCTCAGAGGGGGAGTTGCCCCTAGCTTTCCTTACCCGACGCCATTGACGACGGCGAGCATGTCGCGTGATTGGAGTTGGTTTAGCCGTAGGGGTGACCTCCTCATGCCCTCTGTGTTGGTCAGAATTTGCTGGTATCAGCCTTTTAAAGACTGACGTCCGTTGAATGGGGACGGCCAACCTATCAAAAGCAGACTTCCGAGTAGAGGAAGCAACCTTGGTGATTTCGCTTGGAACGGGAGCAGGGATGGCTATCCGCTTCGGGATAACGCCTTCTTGTATTGCAGGCTTCTTCATGGGCCTGTTGGAGCTCTGGCCTAGTCTGTTAAAAACTGAGGCATTGGAGTTGGGCGACCCGTTGAGAGGAGCCGCGGTAGTTGTAAGCCGATCAAAGACCGACTTCTTTGGAGCTTCTTGCGACGTCATTGGGGCATTGAAGCTCATCGGTGGGAGCATGGTCCCGAAGAATAGTCTGGTGGTGGCTTGAGTTACCTGCTCCACTGGCATCTTGAAAACGGAGGCCGCTCGGGGCCCGTAAGTCACTCCTCCAGCAGGGACGGAGCGAGAGTTGCAGTTGCAGGTAGTGCAGTTTGAAGCCATTGATCTTCTGTTTTCTGCACGGAGCAAGACACCAAATCTAAGTACCTCCAATCCACAGGCAACCACAGCAAACCGCGATTCGTTCGTGAACACGACACACGAAGTGTGGAGTGGAAAGAGGAAGAGGTCCTACCGGGCGTGCCAGAATCTGTTCCCCTCCGAATGGCGGCCAAGACAGGGACGTCTCGCCTGAGATTCGGGGCAGATGTTATTTGGTTTTATCTGTCCACCTCTCCGAAGATGCCAAGTTGATTTATGGCACCGTGTATCGGAGGTTTAGACGGATGCGGCCGATGTAGCAGACTTCGTCAGATTCCCCCTCGCTTGAGGGGTTTTTGATTGTGGGGATTCTCTTCCCTGCAGGCGCAAGCCCCTGCAGTTAATTACGCTACCGCATCGCGGTAACAACTTTCTCCTTCTCCAGAATTTCACTTCGTGTCGTGGATGTTTGTTTTGTTTGTGGTTGCCCGTGGATTGTATACGGAGACTAATTTATGTCGTCGCCCGTAGGACGTGGATTAGTCCAAATCCGTATTTTCTTAGATTTGGGTTTGGGGTTTTGGTTTAAGGATACGTTAGCCATATTTGAGGCTAAGATCAACTTAAACGTTTATTAAGGATACGTTAGTCTAATTTGAGACTAAGATCAACTTAACGGGATCGTTTGGATCCGACAAAAGAGGATTTGGGGGCTCGATTGTTCCAGTTTAGGGACATAGTGGTCCACTGCCAGTTTAGGGACATGGTGGTCCATTGCCAGTTTAGGGACATGGTGGTCCATCATTCCCGTTCTGGGGACGGATATCGGTTTAAGGACGCATGAGTCCATGAGTTTAAGGACCCCACAGTCCGTATTACCAGTTTAGGGACATAGCGGTCCAACATTCCCATTTTGGGGACGGATATTGGTTTAAGGACGCATTAGTCCATGAGTTTAAGGACCCCACAGTCCGTATTAATGTGTGGTTGTCGGGACCCGTCACCTCTCTGACGACGTTGAAGGATTACAACGATAAATATCAGAGGAGTTCAGAGATGTACCCTTGAACCGGGTGTAAATTGATTTGAGAGAGTAGTTATGCTCAGTTCAATTCAATTTGAGGACTTATGGCCAATATTGGGTTAAGTCCAGTTGAAAATGTTCAACATTTTATTTGCATTTGGCCTGTTAGGCCTTTGTTTCGGCTCTGCCCTTTATTAATGCATTGCATTTTTTATTTGGGCCTGTTAGGCCTTTGTTTGGGCTCTGCCCTTTAATAATGCATTGCATTTTTTATTTTGGTCTGATAGACCTTTTTATTGGGCTCTGCCCTTTTAATAATGCATTGCATTTAATGTTCTGACAGTGCCCCACGTGTCTTGTCAGACGCTTTGCGCCAATTGAGGAGCGCAAGGCGCAAACTCATGTGGGGGTGACACGTGTCACGCTATGGTGAGCGCAAGTTTATTAGCGCAGTGCGCTGCGCCAGTGCGCTGCGCGAGCGCGCTGCTGACACGTGGCGCGCTCTGATGACTTGCGCCAATTTAAGAGAGCAGTGCTATGTTTTTAGAAGCGCAAGGCGCAGCTGTTCTATGATTGACACGTGGCGCTCCCTGGTGGCTTGCGCCAATCCAAGGAGCGCAACAGTGCAAACTTCAAAAGTGCTGTTCCCCTCCGAACGGCGGCCAAGACATGGACGTCTTGCCTGTGATTCGGGGCAGATGCTATTTGGTTTTATCCGTCCACCTCTCCGAAGATACCAAGTTGATTTATGGCACCGTGTATCGTAGGTTTAGACGGATGCGGCGGATGTAGCAGACTTCGTCAGATTCCCCCTCGTTGAGGGGTTTTTGATTGTGGGGACGCTCTTCCCTGCAGGCCCAAGCCCCTGCAGTTAATTACGCTACCGCATCGCGGTAACCACTTTCTCATTCTCCAGAATTTCACTTCGTGTCGTGAGTGTTTGTTTTGTTTGTGGTTGCTCGTGGATTGTATACGGAGACTAATTTATGTCGTCGCCCGTAAGACGTGGATTAATCCAAATCCGTATTTTCTTAGATTTGGGTTTGGTGTTTTGGTTTAAGGATACGTTAGCCATATTTGAGGCTAAGATCAACTTAAACGTTTGTTAAGGATACGTTAGTCCAATTTGGGGCTAAGATCAACTTAACGGGATCGTTTGGATCCGACAAAAGAGCATTTGGAGGCTCTATTGTTCCAGTTTATGGATATAATGGTCCATTGACAGTTTAGGGACATGGTGGTCCATCGTGATCCATCGTTCCCATTTTGGGGAAGGATGTTGGTTTAAGGACGCATAAGTCCATGAGTTTAAGGACGCCACAGTCCGTATTGTTAGTTTAAGGACGCATAAGTCCATGAGTTTAAGGACCCCACTGTCCGTATGTTGGAGATAGTGCCCTCATAGTCAATTATTGGATCGCAGGTACGTGATTGCAATGATTGCGGAGGACCTATCCCGGTAGGACAGTCTTACTCGAGATGATAGTATGCTATCTGGTTTGCCTTTATCAGTCGTGTACATGTTCAGGTGACTGATTGCATGTTACACTTTGATAGAGCCCTTAGGATCTTGCTTTACTACCAACAGTATGATGGCGATCATATACGTGAGAGTTGGGTAGTTTATATGCATATCCTTAATTGTGGTCCCTAGTCGTGGGAGTTTCGAGACAGGGCATCGATACTCCGGAGTAGACTAGTGTATACAGTCGAGACCCCGACGAGGGGCGGTGGCCGGTCTCACAAGCCACTGGTGTCAGTTGGATCACCTAAGATGTATACAGGTGCTCATTGGGTTATGAGTACACCGGACAGGACTCGCCGGGAATCTGCTAGTTAGTACTATACCTATCGTCAGATAGCAGTTCCCTGGTGACATGTGTACAGGTTAGTTCATCGACCTGAGGTCGTCATTTGTTTCGTGTGAGTTCCCACTGTGCTTTGATTTCTACCCTACCACGGCTCAAAGGAGTCGTGCAAACAGGTAGCTTTTGGGTACAGTCCCGAGCCATATGGAGGCACGTGAGCGGATCGGCAGGGGATTCGTCTCTCCCGGTATTGGGGGCGAGGTCGTGCTGTGTCTAGGAGAGCCATTACACATAGTCCATGGCCATGGCAGGAGATTTACTGGTAGGTACTCCAGTAGTATCTCAGGGTGTTATTGGGCTACACTCCGACACGACTTATACTGCTTCTGGGGGTCTGACGTTACTAGCCCCCTAGGCGGATATGCGATACTCATTGACGAACGGACTGGACTGTATATACATTATCACTGTTAGGCTCAGTAGGGTTTCTGGATGAGTTCGCTCATCGGCCTCCCTTGAGTTGGCTCATCGGCCTCCCTTGAGGTCAGTCCATGGGCAGCCGTTACGCATTGCTAGTGCCGCTGACGGTTTGTGGTTAAACCCACTACCAGGGTAATGACGAGTCATTAGAGTCCCCCACAGACAGTTTCCCAAGTTCGGGCGAAACGTTGTAGAGGCCGTATGGTTTTATGGCAGGGTTCGGAAAATGCACGTGCGTTTACGCACGTGTTATTTTTCGGGCAGATGATACTGGTCGGCTTTGGTTTAAGCCGGATCCGAGTATTATATTGAGTAGGTATAATATCTTTGTCTCAGTTACATTTGTATTCGGTCGTAATATAAATGCGGGTATATTTATACAGTTTCGGGGTTGTCCTGAAATTCGTTTCAGGATCACTTTTGGAAGTTGCCAGTTTCCAGTTTTCTATCAGCCGTCTTTTAACATTCGGTTAAAGACGGATTTATCTTTTCTTGGATGAGGGTGAGTCATGCTTCTAGAAGGTTCTAGATTTGGTGAGGTGTCTTGTGACTCATGCTTTGATTTTAACCATTTCTTGTTTTCCTTAAGATATTATTTTGTGTTCACATTATGATATTTATCCTATGGTTACTCTCCCCTCTCCTACGGTCACCCCCCCACTCCTATAAGTGGCCGGCCCCCTCTTTCTCCTCACTCTCTCTCACTTGATGTTTGATTTGCTAGAAAAGATTATGATAGGTTTTATCGGTGTATGGAATTTCACAGTCCATTTCATTCCATCACCCGATTCCCTCGGCAACTTCATTAACCGTCCGTCCATAGCTTTGGACGGAAGGAGACAATGTCATCTACTCATTCTCTACATCATTCTTGGTCGTCTCTTTTAGCAAACTTGACGACCGAGTTGCCTCGAGTCAGAGGCGGGAGCCCGTTTAAAGAATCAGTGATGTGGTGCCACCTGAACGAGCAGATCGGAGATCGACGAGATCGGAGCAGCCGCAACGGAGCGTGGGATGATGGTTAAAGAACGAAGGACTCGGATCGTTCGGTATAACCTTTCTACACTCTTTACAGTTTGTTAGTTTAGCAATAATGGCAGATCCGGGTTAACGTATACGATAGCGCCAGTTAAAAAGTTTTTATTCCGCATTTGGCGTCTGTAGACGGCCGGGGCGCTAGCGTAGACTTACAGTGGTATCAGAGCCTCACCATTTTGCTATACTAACTTGTGCTAACGCGTTTAAAATATCGATCGAACCGGAAATCAAAAATCGCAAAATCCAAGCTTGACAGTTTCTGTTGTTTTTAAACGGCGTCCTAAAAATATTTTACACATCTCAGAAAACTGTGCAGGGTTTTTTAAGAACGACGTACAAATTTGAGCACGTGAGTCGACAAGACAGCCGCGGAAACGCGGCCAAACCCATGGTTTGGCCGCGCATCCGCGGCAGTTCTGGGCGATCATGTCCCCAAAATTGCACAGTGTGTTCCCCTCTGGAAATTGTGGTTTTTGGTATATATATTTTAGGCCCAGATTTTGTTACTGTTCTACAGATGTTAGTGGGGCCCACTTTATGATATTTTGTCGATCGAAATTTAAACATGTTAGTTTACAGTGCTTACATTATATCTCCGACCGGGAATGTCATTTGATCGGTAAACCGCGTCCGATTGCTATAGTTCTTTTAGACGGGTTTGCGAACGTGACATTCGCGTTGATGTTCTGTGTTGTGCTGTGATGTTGCGGATTTGTCGTGGTGGATAGCAGTGTGCAATGGTAGTACAGTTTGAGTTGATTTGTACATTTGATATTGCGGGGCGAGCGTCCAACATGTGGACTGCCGTCACTGCCTGTTGTATAATATTCTTTTGGGGCACGACCAGGTTGCGGTCGATATACCTGTTGTACTATTTTACATTACTGTACTAGGTTTTGCCCCAAGACGGAGTGCACGGATAGCCGGGTTCTGGAGGGCAACGGGTCCGCATCTCATGGCTTTGAGAGGCAGAGGGGCCCCACTCTAAAATTGGCAGACTATTCGCCGCACTCGTAGGGGGTACAGGTTGACCCAAGGAGGGGTGCTCAATTTACCGGATTCCGTGAAGTGCCGGGTGTTCCATTCACTATGCTGTGGAGGACTACCTCGCTTCAGGTTTTGGCGGGTAACTTGCCGCACCCGTAGGGGTCTAGGTTTCATTGCACAGGCTATCCACACGACAGGGGAACGTCGGGTTTCAGCAGCGGCTCTGTGAAACCCGGGGATCCCAGATTATCTGTATTGTTCTGTGATGCTTATTACTTTTCTGTAATGTTGCATATTATCACGCCTGGAGCGATTATTGTATATTGGTTTATATACTATTAGATGTTGTATATGTTTTACACCCGCGCTAGTCCAGTCCCCGCTCTGTCGTTAGTTAAGTAACCTAACGGGTGATGACGGGACCCAGTGACGAATGCAGATGGCATATACGTACATTTTATTTTCGTTCTTTTCTGGTGTGATTGATTGATGGGACTGCGTTGATTCTGATCAATGCAAAATGTTAAACAAACCTGTTTATAGTTGTTGGAACAAATTTAAAAAGTGTTATTGCAAAGACGTTTCCTTTTGTTTTGCATAGCGGTATTCAGTGGAATATCCTGCACCTCATTCGACGGGGCAAGGGCCGATATCCCTTCACCGGGACTGACCCCTTGGGCAGAAGTTTGCGTCAGGGTAATAACTTCACTATAGTCGATTACATGTTGCTTTGCATAGCGGTATTCAGTGGAATATCCTGCACCTCATTCCACGAGGAAAGAGCCGAGATCCCTTCACCGGGAATGACCTCTTTAGCAAAAGGTTTTCGCCACTATATTTTAAAAAGCTATCAGGTTCCTTCAGCGATATCAAGTTCACTACGTTAAAGGTTTTTCGCCAAAAACCAGCCGTAGCCCTCCGTCACTTCTTTTGGGTATTCAGTAGTATTCAAGCTATGTATTTTGACCTAACTCCAAGGCATAGTGTTTGGTAGCTGCTGGGTATTCAATTGTTGCATAGATAGATGAGTTGGTTTGGGACAGCCGTTCTGCCATTTTGACCTAACGCCAAGGGCATGTGCGGGTGGGTTCAAATTAACAAGATAGTGATGGGTAGAACTTGGCATGTGACTTATGACATTTTGACCTAACGCCAAGGTTATAAGAGCATGGGGCAAAAATCAGATCGGGAGTTTCTAAAGAAACTGAAACTTGCCAAGTATGCGCATACCTTCTGGAGTATGAGTAACGTGGATGCATTCCATCACGTTATCATGCGATGAGAGTTGGATCCCGATTCCCACTGATGAGTTGGTTTACTCTTCGGGTGATCCCGATTGATTCTTCTTTTAGGTTTGGAGGAGAATTTGACAGGACAGTGGGAGGTTTCCGGATTAGATAAAGTTATGACCATTCTGATCTAGGTTGGAGTGCACGCAGAGTGTTTCTTTTCTCTCTCTCTTTGGCGGCGACTTTTGACCGACCCTAGACTTTGACTCAGTGACCAAGTTGACCGAACCTTCTTAAAATACTGGCTTTTGGATTGTCTATGTTGCATAAGTCATTGCCACTCCTTCTTTTACCCTTTGCATTTCTCAGAACACCCGTATTACTACGGATATCCACTTCCATTGGATAGATCCATCGTATGGTTATATACGAACTCGAAGGGACTTCTTCGAGGATGGATCAAGGTTCAGGAGAAATAGAATTGGTTTATTCAGTTGTCTTTTATTATCACCTTCTCTCAGATTGCGAGAGCTACTTGGTTTAGGAGAGTACACCTATTACGCTTATTGGATAGTCTTATTCCAAACCATAGGCAGGTGCCGAAAGGTAGGGAATGAAGAAAACCAATTAGCCTAAGTAGGGTGTGCAGAAGGCAATAACTAAAGACAAAATAAAGGGATTTGAAAGAGGGCAAAGTAAATTGCGACTGATATCATTCACGACCAAACCGCGTACTTCATCGCCACTCCTATTTCACCTTTAAAGGAATAAGGTATTATTCAATCGTCTTTTATCGTCACCTTCTCTCAAGATACGAGTACTCCTTGGTTTAGGAGGGTACACCTATTATGCTTACTGGATAGTCTTCTTCCAAACCATAGGCTGGTGCCGAACGGTAGGGAAGGAAGAAAACCATTTAGCCTAACGATGGTGTACAGAAGGTAACGAATAAAGACAAATAAAGGGATTTGGAGAGATGGCAATAAAATATACGGTTGAAGTCATGAATTGGATTATGGAAGAGGCATTACTATGAATACCAGGATACCCCTACGAAACATATTCATGTTTCAGTGCATTGTTAATGGAAAACTGTTTTCCCGATTAGACACTTACTCCAAGGGTATGTATTTACCAGGTTTCATTCTCGTATCTGTATGGTTTTACAGATGATGAGTGGGAGTAAGTTATTGGGAATTAGGTGATTATCCTCATTATATCTGAATTCGTTGAACTTGGTGATATTTGAGGAAATCGCCAGGGTACAGTTTTCAACCTACGACGCACAGATTTTGAGTTGTTTAACTCAGCGGACTTATACAGAGTATTGTATGTTGTCCAAGTGTCCATCAGGACAAAGGGGTAGGTCCTCGTACTATGTTCTATTTACTTATAACTTCTCTAGTATTTAGACAAGTGTTTCGTACAAATACAAGGTCTAAGTTTTGAGAAGTTGTGGGTATAAGAATAAAGTAGAGAACCAGGTATCATAAGTATCGGGATTCTTCAAAGAGATCGAAGATGTAGATTCTTGTGATTGGTATTCAGATGATAGTGATGGTTTTGAGAAACGTGTTTCTCTTTCAGGTTACTCATAATTGGATGGATTCTTAAGTTGAGTAATGCTGATTAGCCTCTTTCCATTAAGGTGATATGCACTGGAGACAGCTGCATGATTTGAATATGGTTCCAATTAAATAAGTGCCAAAGTTTCTATATTGGATATAGAATGGATCGCACCTTAAAAGATATTAAGGTATGGGGAGTTGTCCAGCTTATGCTTAAAACCAGACTCTGGATAACTCAGGGCACGTTTCTGTAATGGCTGTTTGTGGGTTGACCCTGGCCATGACGAGGGTTGATATTCTACCATTTGGAAGATCAATAGTGATATTGTTCTTGACTCGCCACAGTTTTAGTAAAATGGATCTTTTTCAGAAAACAGTAGTGGGAGTATGGTAAAACTGGAAGTGATTCCAGAACCGCAAACGATTACGGAAAATTTAATAGGACCTAAAGATTCAATCAGGTTTGACATTCCAATAGCCACTCCGCAGATACGGTGGGTAACCTCAGACACCCGAGAGGTACTCCGGTAGCCTCAAGGACGGTGACAGGGAGGTTCTTATCTACCCAGACTTGACACTACTGTTGTTCCAGGATATGAGACCCGGTAGGAGGGTTGTCGTAGTCAGTAGGAGCAGCGGAAGTTTAGTGGGCAAGTAGCTTATGTCTATTTATAGACCTGAGCAGTTATAGCGGAGATAGATCATCTAATTTTGATGTGATAGTCATGGGTTTGACTTCAATCAGAATAGGGGATGGATCTGTTAAGAAGGTAGTAGGGTGTGATGTCATGGTATCTGAATGACATACACAGAGTAGGAAGTAAAATTCCTATACTACGATCGGTTGTACTGTGGTCGTCACACAGGTGTTTCTCCAGACAGGATATGGATATAATATAAGACATTTTGGTTTCTAGATCTATGGTTTTAGATCTGGATTTGGGTAGTTTCCCAATGTGGGTACTTTGACAGTATTCTAATGGTTTTTAGAATAGTTGACTCCTAGCATGGTGGTGTACCTGCAGGTGATGGAGTCACCCTCTCTAAAGGTGTCGTATAGACTAAAGTGGAGAGGGATGTGCATGATTGGCAGATCACTTGCTTAGGCAATTGAGTCAATCATGAGATGTCAAGTACCACACCAGATGTTGTTTTGCACTAGATGCAATGAGTTTGTATTAATCCAATCCTGGAGAAACATAAGGAAGCAGTTTTAGAACATAAGTACATGTTCTATGGATTTGATGACGGCAGCCTCCTTCGGGAGACGATCATCATTCCAGGCTTCAAAGGTGACATGGATGACAGAGTGATTGTCAGAGTTATAGTTTTTCCCTCTGACGAAGAGGGACAGTATTATGGACAGGTGGTCCAAAAGAATACTGTGGGAGGCATGGTGCCGGATACTGATTAGGTTCAGTGATCGATACAGTCTAAGAAGTTTGGATTTGGAGTTCATTTATGAACTAGGTCCCATCAGATATCCAGACATATTCTAAGACGGGTATTACTCGATTCGGGAGATGGCTTTCTCCGCGAACTTGAGATTTAGAGAGATATTGAAAGAAACATCTAGGCGGATCCACTCACTGAGGCTATTTCTCGAACACAATAGTTTTACAAACGGGCTTTGTGAAACTGATTAGTAGAGGAGTTGGATGTTCGGTTTCACACGGGCTGTGAGTAGTCGACATCGCAATATTAGCCTTGAGTGCAAGTGGGAGATTGTTGGAGATAGTGCCCTCATAGTCAATTATTGGATCGCAGGTACGTGATTGCAATGATTGCGGAGGACCTATCCCGGTAGGACAGTCTTACTCGAGATGATAGTATGCTATCTGGTTTGCCTTTATCAGTCGTATACATGTTCAGGTGACTGATTGCATGTTACACTTTGATAGAGCCCTTAGGATCTTGCTTTACTACCAACAGTATGATGGCGATCATATACGTGAGAGTTGGGTAGTTTATATGCATATCCTTAATTGTGGTCCCTAGTCGTGGGAGTTTCGAGACAGGGCATCGATACTCCGGAGTAGACTAGTGTATACAGTCGAGACCCCGACGAGGGGCGGTGGCCGGTCTCACAAGCCACTGGTGTCAGTTGGATCACCTAAGATGTATACAGGTGCTCATTGGGTTATGAGTACACCGGACAGGACTCGCCGGGAATTTGCTAGTTAGTATTATACCTATCGTCAGATAGCAGTTCCCTGGTGACATGTGTACAGGTTAGTTCATCGACCTGAGGTCGTCATTTGTCTCGTGTGAGTTCCCACTGTGCTTTGATTTCTACCCTACCACGGCTCAAAGGAGTCGTGCAAACAGGTAGCTTTTGGGTACAGTCCCGAGCCATATGGAGGCACGTGAGCGGATCGGCAGGGGATTCGTCTCTCCCGGTATTGGGGGCGAGGTCGTGCTGTGTCTAGGAGAGCCATTACACATAGTCCATGGCCATGGCAGGAGATTTACTGGTAGGTACTCCAGTAGTATCTCAGGGTGTTATTGGGCTACACTCCGACACGACTTATACTGCTTCTGGGGGTCTGACGTTACTAGCCCCCTAGGCGGATATGCGATACTCATTGACGAACGGACCGGACTGTATATACATTGTCACTGTTAGGCTCAGTAGGGTTTCTGGATGAGTTCGCTCATCGGCCTCCCTTGAGTTGGCTCATCGGCCTCCCTTGAGTTGGCTCATCGGCCTCCCTTGAGGTCAGTCCATGGGCAGCCGTTACGCATTGCTAGTGCCGCTGACGGTTTGTGGTTAAACCCACTGCCAGGGTACTGACGAGTCATTAGAGTCCCCCACAGACAGTTTCCCAAGTTCGGGCGAAACGTTGTAGAGGCCGTATGGTTTTATGGCAGGGTTCGGAAAATGCACGTGCGTTTACGCACGTGTTATTTTTCGGGCAGATGATACTGGTCGGCTTTGGTTTAAGCCGGATCCGAGTATTATATTGAGTAGGTATAATATCTTTGTCTCAGTTGCATTTGTATTCGGTCGTAATATAAATGCGGGTATATTTATACAGTTTCGGGGTTGTCCTGAAATTCGTTTCAGGATCACTTTTGGAAGTTGCCAGTTTCCAGTTTTCTATCAGCCGTCTTTTAACATTCGGTTAAAGACGGATTTATCTTTTCTTGGATGAGGGTGAGTCATGCTTCTAGAAGGTTCTAGATTTGGTGAGGTGTCTTGTGACTCATGCTTTGATTTTAACCATTTCTTGTTTTCCTTAAGATATTATTTTGTGTTCACATTACGATATTTATCCTATGGTTACTCTCCCCTCTCCTACGGTCACCCCCCCACTCCTATAAGTGGCCGGCCCCCTCTCTCTCCTCACTCTCTCTCACTTGATGTTTGATTTGCTAGAAAAGATTATGATAGGTTTTATCGGTGTATGGAATTTCACAGTCCATTTCATTCCATCACCCGATTCCCTCGGCAACTTCATTAACCGTCCGTCCATAGCTTTGGACGGAACGAGACAAAGTCATCTACTCATTCTCTACATCATTCTTGGTCGTCTCTTTTAGCAAACTTGACGACCGAGTTGCCTCGAGTCAGAGGCGGGAGCCCGTTTAAAGAATCAGTGATGTGGTGCCACCTGGACGAGCAGATCGGAGATCGACGAGATCGGAGCAGCCGCAACGGAGCGTGGGATGATGGTTAAAGAACGAAGGACTCGGATCGTTCGGTATAACCTTTCTACACTCTTTACAGTTTGTTAGTTTAGCAATAATGGCAGATCCGGGTTAACGTATACGATAGCGCCAGTTAAAAAGTTTTTATTCCGCATTTGGCGTCTGTAGACGGCCGGGGCGCTAGTGTAGACTTACACCGTATTATTAGTTTAAGGACGCATAAGTCCATGAGTTTAAGGACCCCACAGTCCGTATCGATGCGTGGTTGTCGGGACCCGTCACCTCTCTGACGACGTTGAAGGATTACAACGACAAATATCAGAGGAGTTCAGAGATGTACCCTTGAACCGGGTGTAACTTGATTTAAGAGAGCAATCGTGCTCAGTCAATTTAATTTGAGGACTTTCGGCCAGAATTAGGCTAAGTCCAGTTGAAGATGTTCAACATTTTTATTTGTAGTTGGCCTGTTAGGCCTTGGCTTGGGCTCTGCCCTTTGTTTAATAATGCATAGCATTTCTGACAGACCTTTGTTTGGGCTCTGCCCCTTTTAAATGATGCACAACATCTGTTTTGGTCTGACAGACCTTTGTTTGGGTTCTTCCCTTTTTAAAATAATGCATGGCATTTTATTAGGCCTGTTAGGCCTTTTTTAATTGGGCTCGACCCTCTTTAAATAATGCAGAGCATTAATGATCTGATAGTGGCCACGTGGCCTGTCAGGCGCTCTGCGCCAATTAATGAGCGCAAGCGCATGTGGAGGTGACACGTGTCGCACTCTGGTGAGCGCAAGCGCAGTGCGCTGCGCCAGTGCGCTGCGTTGTTGCGCTGCTAACATGTGGTGCGCTCTGGTGTAGTGCGCCAATTTAAGAGAGCAATGCTCTGTTTTGGAAGCGCATAGTGCAGTTTGTTCTGGGGCCGACACGTGGCGCTCTCTGGTGGTTTGCGCCAACCCAAGAGCGCAACAGTGCAGATTTACAAGTGCAGGGCACTGTTTAATATCTTGATCCAATTTTGGATTAAAGAAAAGAATCTTTTAAGATTCCAAAACCCATGGTTCATCAAAAGGCAATGCCTTTATGTAGATCAAATGATCTGTGAAGTAATACTTCTTTTAATTTTTTTGTGATTGGATCTTTTGTTATCTTTTTTCCTTTTTAATTGAAGATCTTGATCTGTTCTTTGATCATTGATCTTTATAGAAGAAAATTCTTCTTTTTATTCAAAGGTTTTTACTTTTTTTTCTCTCTAAGCCCTTCTCAAAATTTTCTAAAGAAGTTCTGAATATCTCTCTCTTTTAGACTTGGAGTCTAGGGGCCTTTATATAGTGCCAATAGATTTGTTAAATTAGTTAAAGAGATCTTTCTCTGAGTGATTTAGGGATTTTCCCCCACCGTTGGATCTTTGATCCAAGGGTTTCTGTTTTACAGAAGAGAATCTTATTGTTTTAATAAGATCAGAAAGATCTTTCAGAATTTTTCTGTTTGGCGCAAGCGCACCTGCGCTTGACACGTGTCGCGCAGCGCAACTGCGCCAGCGCAACTGCGCTGACACGTGTCGTGCAGCGCAACTGCGCTGACACGTGTCGCGCAGCGCTGCGCGCAGATTATCTGAAGCGTTGCTTCCTTTAATTTTTTACTTTAAATAGAGCCTTACTCTGATTGGGTGCGCTGCCTCGGGCGCTGCGCTGGCGTGTCAGCTTTAGACACGTGGCGCATTGCGCGTAGCGCAAGGAATTTGAAGAGTTGCTTTAATTTTTGAATTTTTGAAATTCAAACAGAGCTTTGCTCTGATTGTGGGAAACAAATGCCCCCCACTGTTGCGCTTACGTGGCGCACACGTGAGTGCAGCGGTGGAAAGATCCTGGCCGTTGGATCAACTGAGGAGTTGAAGGGGCGCAAGCGCCTATAAATATGACCCTTGGCCCTTCACAGATGATTACTCTCTTCAAGAATCTTATTCTCAGAACTTCAGAGCCTTGCTCTTGCTTTCAAGAACTCCAAGAGTTAACTCTTAAAACTTTTTAGGTAAAATTTTAATTTAATTTAAATTAAATTAAATTAATTTTAATTGACAGAGCCTTGCTCTCATAGATCTTTGATC
Source organism: Agapanthus africanus (assembly GCA_030015575.1). NCBI lineage: Eukaryota > Viridiplantae > Streptophyta > Magnoliopsida > Asparagales > Amaryllidaceae > Agapanthus > Agapanthus africanus. Next base: position 480,500,911 of record CM057350.1, read on the forward strand.
TAAAGAAGACCCCTTTGGGGTTTCACCAACAGAGCCTTGCTCTCATAGATCTTTTTGATCTAAAGAAAACCCCCTTGGGGTTTCACCAACAGAGCCTTGCTCTCAAGAATCTGTTTCAGGGTTTCTTAACCCATGAACAGAGCATTGCTCTTTGGCAAAACATAGATCTTTTGATCTAAAAAAAAAAGAACTCTTAAGAGTTTTCATGGATCTTTAAGATCCCAATTTTTTTTTTAATTTTTAGGAGTTAAATTTTTAAGGGATTCTCTCATCATTATTACAGAGCTAGGCTCTTTTAAGGAATTTTATTCCCTTGAGACCAGAGTCTGACAAGTGTCACTCTGTGACAGAGCTTTGCTCTGAAAGAGAAGATTTTCTCATTGTCTCTAGGGATTTCTCATTAATGAGAATATTCTTTTGGGGATCTCCTCATTAATTGACAGTCTCATCCAATGATGGGGCTGTCTTATTAACTGATGCATTGTCGTCTAGATTTTGTGGGTCCCTCTTTGGTCTCCTATCCACTGCATTGCAGTGTGGTTTAAATTTTAAAATGTCAAGCGTTGGAATTACAACACTGACGGCTGATTTTTGTCCCTCCGCAGGAAACATGTCTGCTGACCTGTCATTCCCGTTTGTTCGCTCGGAGGAAGGATTTCCCGAGGCGCCAGTAGATCGGGAGGTATTTGCTCTGATTAAGGATCATGACCCCGAGCACAAGAACTTTCACCTGTGGGGTAGGTGGTATAATGAGATCATCAAGGGTCGTCGAAGCTTCGGTTCCGCGATGCCGTCTGAGCCCATCTCGTCGATCCCCTATGCGGATGAACCCCCGGTGAAGTATGCCGTAGAGGTCAAGAATTGGGATTCGGAGGATCTTCTCCAGCCTTCGATCGGTGCCATTCCCGTGCAGCCGCCGCCGGCCGTGGACATCTTGGGGCGGCGCATATGTCAGGGTGAGTCACGCTCTTGGGGACAGGCATACAATATTGGATTGACCCCGCGACAACCGGCAGGATATTTGCAGTGGGCCAGGTACATCCTATCAGCGAAGAGGACTCATCTGATGAAGATTGGTCTGTACTCGGCAATCTACGTCTCGCTTTTTGAGTACCCCGCTCCTCCAATGTGGTGGGTTAAGGCCTTCATCGAACAATGGAATATCCCCACCCACACCTTCCTTATGACGGACAGGGAAGTCTCCATCTCCCTGGAAGAGTTCATCGAGATCTTGGGCTTGCCAGTGAGGGAGGAGCATTACGAGGAGCTGCTTCCTCCTGACGAGTACGTCTTCGCCACCAAGCCGCTGGTGTTTGATTTGACGCCGGAGAATGCTATTCAGCACCAGTTTCCGGGCTTGGTGAAGGTGCTGAACATATACGAAGGTCTTTATTTGGAATCAGGAGTCCGGGGAGTCAGTTTCGCAGATTTTATCGCCCGCTTCCTTCGGCCGGAGATTCTATCGGAGCGGAGTGAAAAGTTCGCCAAGCTCGATGACCCTTTCGGCTTCGGCTTGGACCGTCGACCAATATCGGAAGATGATCAAAAGGATTTCTATCTCCCCGACGCCGCCATCATGCCCTTGTCAGAAATCGCCGCCCCGGGCATTGATGAGAAGACCTTCTTTTTAGGGTTCCTGGGATTGTGGCTGTGCAGCTTCGCGCTCCCCATGCACCCGCGCTACATGCGGCCGTCCGTTTTCTACCCAGCGCATCGGATGGTGGCTGGCCTGCAGTTGTCAATAGGAATCGCCGGGTTGGCTCACCTATATAATGGACTTAGCGTGGCGGCGGACGCTAATGAACTTGGGGTGCAGCCTGCCAATTTCTCGATGCACTACTTCACTTCGTGGATGGAAATGCATGTGCACGGGGTATTCGGCATCCACAAGAGCCCTTCGTTTTTTGAGAGGTGCAGACTCCCAAGAGTCATGCGGCTGATCGGCGCCTCGATTGTGAATGCGCCTCCGCGGGAGGCTAGGGGGTTGCTCCTTCGTCCACACCTAGTCGGAGCGAGGATTTCTTTTATGGATAAAGTTATAACTATCGGCTCAGAAACCTCCAAGTCGGTGGTGGCGCTGCGTGACGACTTCAAGGACGGGGCCTCCGTACTGAAAGCCCGGGAGATTCTTCACTTCTACTCCATTCGGCCGGGCTACCTGGTGTTCAGGCAGAACGAGATGGCGCTTTTCATGATGTATAACCCCCACCGGTTCGCCCAACAATCAAGCTATAACCAGGGGGTCCCGCTGGAGGCGTTTTTGGAAGAGCCCGTGGCCAGCAGGGAGGGGATATGGAGCGCGATGCACCATTTCATGCGGCTGAACACGGGCTCCCCCTTCTTCATCAGCGAGCCAAGCTGCGTCCCCCGGGTCCTCCACGCGTATGTGGCTTGGTACGCGCACGCAATGGGTGCAGTCATCCGAATGGAGAAGCGCATGTTGGTTGACCGCAAGGGTGCGCCTCCCGGCGGCGACCGCAAGGCTCCCCTGAACCCAAGGACCCCGGTCGTTCCTCCGCTGAAGGATGCTGGAGCTGGACCACCGCGCGTGTTGAGCCCTTCGCGTGGATTACCTAATGCTACTGCGGACGTGCCACCAGTGCCCCGTTCTCCAGTGGAGACGGTAAATGTGGTTTCTCCGTAGTCCGGCGTGGGCGCGGATATCGGGACCCGTCGCCCTAAGGTGCCTGCAAAGCGCAAGTTGATCTTGGGTGCACCCGGGGCTCGCGCGCAGAAGAGGAAGAAGAAGTCGCTCCTCTCTCTCGATGCTATCCTCGGCTTAGAGCCTCAGGCCCCTCTCACTGAAGGCATAAGCGAGTACGACAGCAATGAGGGCTTCTCGGTAGATCCAGCAGACACCGATCTGGCGGCCGCCATTGCGGCTTCTGAGCGAACAGCCAGACTCGAAGCGATGTTGGCTAAACTCACTCAGTCAGGTCATCATTAGCTGCACTCTTCGTCATTTCACCGCATTTTTATCATTATCTTTGACTAATGCTTTCCCCCCCTTTTTAACAGGTGTCACTACTGAAGAACCCATCGCTGCCTCTCTAAAAACCTTCCAGGAGGAGGAAAGGAAGCGTGCTTTATCGGGCGTTGGTAAGTCTCGGCTTACAGAGTTTTTTTATTCTCCTTTTTATGGTCAATCTAATCTTTTCTTTGCCCTTTTGCAGGGGCTGTGCAAGCCGATGCAGGGACTCTTCCTGGGCCAGCTACTGAAATCCTGGCCTCTTCGGGGCTGCCGCGAGAGACCCGACTCGAAAAGCCGATGAGGGATGCCTTGAAGACTCTGGAGGCATCTCTGTACACGGACGATGACGCCTCGATGAAGGAAGCTTCGAAGAGGTCCGTCTTGACGGCCCGAGAAGAGAGGAAGCGGTTGAGGCGCGAGGCGAAGGAGCGCAGAGCTGCTTTGGCCATGGGAGCGGGCCAAGCACCGTTCCTCATGCTGATACTCCTTCGGAAGAGCCCCCGGTCGTCTTGTCTACCGCTCATAGACAGGCGGCGCGCGCAGCTAGGGAGGCTAACGATCCGTCCACCTCAGATAATGTATCTTTCAAGAATTTGTTGTGAGAATTGTAAACCTATCGGTTCTTATATATCTTGTTCTGCAGGGCCAAGTCCAACCGAACTGGAGGCGGAAACCGTCAAGCCTAAGGGGACAGAGGAAAAGGTACTGGCTGGACCCGAGCTGACGGTGGGAGACGTCGCTGGGGTTGCTGGACCCGAGTTGGAGGCTGAGGAAACTGTGCCAGAGAAGGCCGTCGATGCCGAGCCCGAGGTAGCGGCAAATGAGACGGTTGCTATAACTGAGTCTGGGGCAGCAGCGGACGGAGCGCCTGAGACCGGCCACCCCATGGCGACGGCGGACGGGACGGCAGCGAACACCGAGCCCGAGGGAGTAGCGGGTGAGACGGGCATGACTCCCGAGGACAAGCCAGCCGCTCTTTCTCAAGAGTCTGGCAATGCTCCAATCATTGCTCTCTCCGTCTACGGTCCTCCGCCGTCTCCTGGCCTCGCGAGCACGACGACGGCCCCCGTCGAGTCTGGTGATGAGGCCACGGGAGGTGGAATCATGTCGATGGAGGAGGGAGACGCCTCCGTTTCGGCTGGCGGCTCATCAGGTAAATTTCGGGTTACTGTCCTTTTTCTTTATCTTGCAATCCTTTCTGACAAGTTTATCTTTGTTTTTAACGCAGGTGCGGCCAGTGCTGACGCTCCATTGCTCGAGGGAGCGCCATCAGCTACTGCCTTGGCAGCGGCCACCTCTCAGCCTTCTCTCGTACCATCGCAGATGCTGGAAGGTATGGATTCGTGACCCATCAGTTTCATCTCTCAGCCGTATAATTCATGTACTAATGTCGTACTATTGCGTCTTTGCAGGAGTGCTTTTCGATCACCTTTACCAGGTGCTGTACCCGCATTTCTCCTTCTCATCGGAGCTCGCTTCTTCCTCCAGCGGCGCTGGTGAGTATAGTTTCCAATTGATGCCTTTCTTTTTTAAGTAATGGAATTATTTCTGACTCTTCCTCGCCCTGATTGCAGTGCTACAAATCGAAGGAGGAGATGAAAGATCGGTCGCGCTACCGGCCCTCCCGGCTTTGCCGCCTGCTGCAGCTGGTATAATAAACTATCCCATCGATGACTTTCTTATATTTCTTGAACCGTCATCTGATCGTATTTTATTTTTTCAGCTGTCGTTTCGACTCCGGCGCCCTTCGAGTCTCGCATCATAATGCCGGCAAGCCCCTTCATGAGACGTCCATCTTCAAAGAACGCCACGATGAGTTTGGGGATGTTGAGCGGATACATTGAAGAGCTTGACGTGAGCGCTCCCCCGTCTGCCGCAGATTCGCTGCGGAGGTTAATCCGATGCTGGCGACGCTTGTAAATTTTTATAATGAAGGCATCGCCGAGTTTTGGGTTAATCACTGCAGGGAAATCGAGGCCCGCCTGTATCAACTGGAGTCTATGTGTCCTGCCCCCGAGATCTTGGCTGCGAGCACTCAACGGGCGGCATGGATCGAGCAGAGCGCTCCTTACTTTCGTCACCTCGAACAAGAAGTTGCTTCAAGGCGTAAGGAGTGCGGCGAGACTTCGAGCAAATCTGCCCAACTGCATGCTTAGGTGGAGGCAAACGCTGCGCAGCTGAAGGTCATCTTTGAAGGCCTTCTGCGATGCCTCTCTGAAGGGTTAACACTGAGGCAGCAGCTTGACGTCGTCGAGCGGGATGCACCTAATCAGGAGGCAGCCCAGCAGGCAGCTGAGGAGCAGCTTTCATCCTACCTGCAGCAGCGGGCCCAGGTGGAAACGGAAGTGGCCGCGGCAGCCGCTCAGGAGGAGGCGCTGAAGGAAGTGCGAGAGCAGCTCGCGGATTTGTTAAAGACACTTCCTTCACAGTAGCTACTTTTTGTATCATTTGTACTTGTAAATAAAAATGTATATTTTTTTATTCTTCAACACAATGTATCTTGTACTCAATCAAATTTATGAATAAAAGATATACATTCTTCAAAATGTCTTGTGTCATTTCTTTGCCTTCTCATCCGCATGTTACCTTAGTAAACACGGTCAAAAAATGATAGAACGAGCCCGTGTCTTGACTTCTTCAGGAGGTAGTGATGGCTTAGGAGGCAGGTTCAGATCTGCTGCCTAAGACTTTTCAACTCTATGAGCCGTGAGGGTCTCATAGGGACTTTTCTCCCTATGGATCGAGAGGATCTCGTAGGTGTATTTTCACCTTAGGAATCGTGAGGACTCCTAAGTGCGTTTTCCCTTATAGGTCGTAAGAATCTTATAAGAGAATTTTCCCTCTTACGAGTCGAGAGGACTCGTAAGCGGTTGTTTCCCTCCTTGTCGAGATTCGACTTTGGAGAGTGAGACCCGTGGATAGTATGCAAGGGACCATTCTAGACTGACTTGCAGGGTCCTAGTGCTTAGGAAACAAGTTTTTTAATCCCTGCTGCCTAAGGCTTTATCTTGCAAGTCGAGATGAATCGGGAAGTCCTCGCGAAGACACTAATTTCCTCACGAGTCGAGACGAATCGAGCAGCTCTCGTCAAGGACACTAATTTCCCTGAGTCGAAGTATTTTGCCGAGGACACTGGTTTCCTCGAGGTTGAAACGAATCGAAATGCTCCTGCAAAGACACTGGTTTCTCTGCGGGCCGACGCGAATCGAGGTGCTCTCGTCAAGGACACTGGTTTCCCTAAAGTTGAGACGGTTGCCAAGGACACTGATTTCCCTGGGGTTGAAACAAATCGGAGTATTCCTGCAAAGACGCTAGTTTCTCTGCGGGCCGATGCGAATCGAGGTGCTCTCGTCAAGGACACTGGTTTCCTTGAGTCGAAGTATTTTGCCGAGGACACTGGTTTTCTCGAGGTTGAAACGAATCGGAGTGTTCCTGCAAAGACACTGGTTTCTCTGCGGGCCGACGCGAATCAAGAAGCTCTCATCAAGGACGCTAGTTTCCCTGAATTAAGGCATTTGCCAAGGACACTGATTTCCCTGGGGTTGAAACGAATCGAGGTGTTCCTGCAAAGACGCTGGTTTCTCTGCGGGTCGACGCGAATCGAGGTGCTCTCGTCAAGGACACTGGTTTCCCTGAAGTTGAGACGGTTGCCAAGGAAACTGATTTCCCTAGGGTTGAAATGAATCGGAATATTCCTGCAAAGACACTGGTTTCTCTGCGGGCCGACGCGAAACGAGAAGCTCTCATCAAGGACGCTAGTTTCCCTGAATTGAGGCATTTGCCAAGGACACTGATTTCCCTGGGGTTGAAACGAATCGAGGTGTTCCTGCAAAGACGCTGGTTTCTCTACGGGTCGACATGAATCGAGGTGCTCTCGTCAAGGACACTGGTTTCCCTGAAGTTGAGATGGTTGCCAAGGACACTGATTTCCCTGGGGTTGAAATGAATCGGAGTACTCCTGCAAAGACACTGGTTTCTCTGCGGGCTGACGCGAAACGAGGTGCTCTCATCAAGGACACTGGTTTCCCTGAATTGAGGTATTTTCCAAGGACACTAATTTCCCTGGTGTTGAGATGATCTCTAGTGGTCTTTCAGGTTTTATATGAGTTACCATCAAGACCGTAAAGCTAGGAATTTGGCCATCGCTTCGCTTGCTGTGGTGTGTCCGAGTCCTGTTGGAGCAGGGACGCTATAGTGACATTTCGTCTGTTGTGTAGAGACGAATGTCGAAGTGGTGATCACTCCACGCTGGGGTGAGATGATCTCCGATTGTCTTTCGGGCTTTATATGAGTTGCCGTCAAGACTTGACTCCGTCTTCTGATGGAGCATGGGGAGGGAAGACGTGTTTCCTTCTGTGTTTGCGCCCCTGGATTGTATACAGGGATTGCTGTGATATCGCCTGTAGGGCACAAATTTCATTCATTTTTTTATTATTTTATTTCCGCGATGCTCTATCATTTCAGCTTTTATATCACGAAGATCGCGATTGCCCAATCATTTCGGCTATTTTTCGCGGTGCCCAATCATTTCGGCTATTTATTTTATTTTTACTCGCTGCTTTTTATTGCGAGTTGCCCAATCATTTCGGCTATTTTGCATGCATACACATTTTTTTTACTTGCTGATTTTTATTGCAAGTTGCCCCATCATTTCGGCCATTTCGTATGCATATGTGGCCTACTGGCTTTTCGCTGTAAGTCTGGAATTAGACACCGATTTCGGCATCAGCACCGCTACAACTGGGATGCTGCCAGGTGCGAACATCATTTTCCTCTGTCGATGTCGAACAAAGATGGCTTAGCGAACAGGGTTATGGTCCTGTCGACTAAGGCTTTTGACTTTATGAGCCGTTGGGGTCTCACAAAGGTATTTCTCCCTACAAGTCGTGAGGATCTTGTAGGTATATTTTCTTCTTAGGAATCGTGAGGATTCCTAAGTGCATGTTCCTCTGTAAGTCGTAAGGATCCTACAAGAGGGTTTACTCCTTGTAAGTCGAGAGGACTTACAAGGGTCGTTCACCATGCGAACATATCCCCAGTCACGGATGGGACTTGGTTAGGGAAATGTTTATTCGCGCCCGTGGATTGTATACAGGGGTCAGTATTGAACCACTTGTAGGGTAGTATCGAAGGTTGTGGGGGTTTGCTTAAGCACAGGTTTAGGTCTCTGTAACTTAAGACTTTCAAATCTTATGAGCCGTGAGGGTCCCATAAGAGAGTTCTCCTTACGAGTCGTGAGGATCTCGCAAGTGTATTTTCTCCTTAGAAATCGTGGGGATCCCTAAGTGTGTTGCTCCCTTGTGAGTCGTAAGGATCTCACGCGGGTGGTTTCTCCTTACAAGGTTGAGAGGACCCTGCAAGTGTCCTTTAACGAGGTTGCGCCCTTTCGGGTTTTCACAAACACTCGCCGGTAGCCCTGCTGTTTTTACTCACGGAGCCCTTTTTGGGTTTTCATCCGTGCCCTTTTTGCTTATGGACATACCGTTTTTTTATTTTATTATTTTATTTATTCCTTTTTATTCTTTTTTTTTCTAACGAGATTGCGCCCTTTCAGGTTTTCACAAACATTCGCCGGTAGCCCTGCTGTTTTTACTCACGGAGCCCTTTCGGGTTTTCATCCGTATCCATTTTGCTTATGGACATACCGTTTTTTTTATTCTTTATTCTCTCTTTTTTATCTCGTCAGCCTGAGGATGCTGCGGTAGTAGTTTAAAGACGCTTCGGTCATCAGCTAGTTTTAGGACATTGCGGTCCGTCGTTATTTTAAGGACGTTTCGGTCCGTTGTTGAAGAAGGCCAGTTACTACTTATAGAGTTTGGGCTTAGGAAGATAGTGAGCGGACACAGTTGTCGTCATCTATCATTGACCTAGACTGTAACTCATTAAGCGTAGTATTTCTTTAAGAAGCGACCATTTATTGTCCTGAAAGGTCTTTCACCGTGCATATCCATGAGTAGATAGGCTCCACCTTGGTAGACCTTGTCTATGATGTACGGGCCTTCATAGTTCGGCTCGAATTTTCCCCGCTTGGCGCGATTGGGGATCATAGGTCTTTTGACCACTAGCACGAGTTCGCCTTGGCGGAATGTCCTCGTCCTGGTCAATCTTTCATATGAGCGCGTCATATTTGCTTTATAGGCCTCCAGATTTTGTTGCGCTATGAGCCGGGTTTCATCAAGGGCATCAAGCTCCTCAAGCCGAAGGTGAGCATTCTTTTCGTCCGTCAGCTCGTAGTGGACTGCCACTCGTAGAGAGGGTAACTCTATCTCGAGGGGGAGTACTGCTTCTATACCGAATACCAACGCGTACGGCGTTGTGTTCGTGGCCGTTTTGAACGTAGTTCGATACGCCCAGAGAGCTGCTTGCAGTCTCTCATGCCAGTCCTTCTTATTTCGGGACACCGTCTTCTTCACGATCTTTGTCAAGGTCTTGTTGAAAGTCTCAGCTAGACCGTTAGCTCGGGGATTATAAACCGAGGAATATCTCCAGTCTATATTATGCTGTTGCGCGAAGCGACTGATCTTGTGGCTTCTGTAAGCTGGCCCGTTATTGGAGATGATCCGTCGCGGAATTCCAAACCGATAAATGACGTGCGTCTTGAAGAAATGGAGGATATTCTCCGTCTTCACTTCCCTCAGTGGTACTGCTTCTGCCCATTTGGAGAAGTAGTCAGTTGTCGCTAGGATGAAACGATGTCCCCTGGACGATGCTGGTTCGATAGGGCCGACTATGTCAGTTCCCCACATTTCGAATGGCCAGCTAGCCACCGTTGGATATAGTGGATTTGGGTGCTGATGGATGAAGTCCCCATGGATTTGGCATGAGTGGCATTGCTTCACATATTCGAGGCAGTCCTGAATCATCGTGGGCCAGTAGTAACCCATCCGTTTTATCTTCAACTTCATCTTCGGGCCTGCTTGGTGAGAACCGCAGAGTCCGTCGTGAACTTCCTGAACGACTCTTTTCGCTTCGTCAGGTCCCAGGCATCTCAACCACAGAGAATCAAACGATCTCTTGTACAGAGTATCATTGACGAAGGCGAAAGACAGAGCTCGTTTCATGAGCTGATGTCTTGAGGACGCATCTTCGGGCGTTCGACGTTATTTGAAGTAGTCTATAAAGACTTCTCTCCAATCCTCAGCCTTTTTCTGGTCTTTTATTTGGAGGACCGTCTGCTTAGTCGCTCCCTTTTCTTCGGATGATTCCGGAGATATTTCTGCGGGGGCAAGCACCCGACGACTTTGTACCACGATTCTTACGTCATCGAGGTTCTCGTCGGCCAGTTCTTTAGCAAGCTTAGCTAGTGCATCTGCTATGCTATTTTCCGCACGCGGTATGTTTTCCAAATTGTAGGAAGGAATTTGGGTCAACAGTTGTTGCACCTTTTCGCCGTACGTAGTCACCGTTTACTTGACTAATGACCAGTTGAGAATCTCTGTATATGAGGAGGTTTTCAATTCCCATGTCGATGGCGATCTCGAGGCCTGCTATCAAAGCTTCGTATTCGACTTCATTTTTCATCCTTGGCTCTGTTAAGGAGAAAGCAAAGCGCATTATCCCTCCTTGTGGAGTTACGAAGATGAGGCCTACCCCCGATTTGATTATAGGGGTGCTTTGTTTGCACTTCTTCATGGAGGATGCTCCATCGAAATAAAGCTCCCATCGGGTATTACCACCGTCGATCCCATCAAACGCATGTTCGTCTGGCAGTTCGCAATTCAGAGAAGAATCGGCAGGTATCGGATGCTCAGCGAGGAAGTCGGCGATGGCCTGGCCTTTCACTGCCTTAAGAGGCTGATAGGTTATCGAGAACTCCATCAAGAGCAGGGCCCATTTAGCGAGCCGACCTGTCAATATGGTCTTCGACATTAAATATTTAAGGGGGTCCACCTTCGAAATGAGACGGACTTCATGCGCCAACGCATAGTGCCTGAGCTTTGTTATCGCAAAGATCAATGCCAGGCAGTGTTTTTCAATGGGGGAATAGTTGCTTTCTGCCCCTAGTAGAACCCAACTCAAATAGTAGAGTGCTCTTTCTTTCCCTTGGTCGTTCTCTTGTGCCCATAATGCGCCTAAGGAACCTTCGAGGGCGGTTGTATAAAGGATTAGAGGCTTTCCCTTAACCGGAGCAGCCAACACTGGCGGATTCTGGAGGTACTGCTTGATTTCATCTAGTGCGCTTTGGCATTTTTTATCCCAGACGAACGGGGTTCCCTTCTTCATCAAGTGGCTATAAGGACGACACTTGCCTGAAAGATTGGCTATAAATCGCCGTATGTACGCGAGCTTCGCTTGGAGAGACCGCAATTGCTTGAGAGTCCTTGGAGGAGGCATTTCCATGGCCGCCTTGATCTTTGACGGATCTATCTCGATACCTCGGTGTCGGAAGATGAATCCTAGGAATTTTCCCGAGGAAACTCCGAATGCGCACTTGAGAGGATTCATCTTCAGGTTGTATTGTCGAAGGCGTTGAAATACGATCTTCAGATGCTCGAGATGTTCCTTGTACGATTTGCTTTTCACCACGAGGTCGTCGATATAGCATTCGACGATTTCATGTATGAGGTCATCGAAGATCTTCGTCATGGCCCTCCGATAGGTGGCACCGGTGTTCTTTAAACCGAAGGGCATCATCTTGTAGCAGAATATTCCCAGAGGGGTCTAAAAAGCGGTGTGCTTCTGGTCTTCGGGATGCATCTTTATTTGATTATATCCTGATGAGCCGTCCATGAAGGAGAAAACTTCGTGAGTGGACATGTTATCTATCATCAGTTCGGTGACTGGCACTGGGAAATCGTCCTTCGGGCAAGCTTTATTGAGATCCCGGAAGTCCACGCATATGCGTACTATCCTATTTTTCTTCATCACCGGGATGATGTTGGCGATCCAATCGGGATACTGAACCTCCTGGATGAAGCCAGAGTCGATTAACTTCTTGACCTCGGCGTTGATGCACATCTCAAGCTCGAGCCACATTCTCCTCGGCGCCTGTTTGACTGGCTTAACGTCCGGGGATATTGCCAATTTATGCGCAGCAATTTTTGGATCTAGTCCCGGCATTTCGGAATAGTTCCACGCGAAGCAATCTTTATACTGCATAAGAACGTCTTTTAATGAAGCCACCTTTCTTCAGATAGCAGCTCACTAACAAATGTCGGTCACGGGTCGTTTGCCGTCTCCAACTCAATTTTCTTGAGGTTATCCGCAGTGGTGTGTATTCTATCTTCCAGCTCTTTTGGCGCTGGTGGAAATTCTGAGATCACCTCGTCATCACTGTTTTTGAAGCACTAGAGAAGGTCATCTAGATTCTCGGGCTCTTCTTTTGATATTGTTATCATATGACAAGTACGAGCTCGCTTCCAAGACTGATGTGGATCTGGTTTAGCTCTCGTTGATTTTGGTTCATGTTTCTGCGGCGGCGTTACCCTACAACTGTTGGATAGAGCGAACTTGCCGAGCTGATACTGATCTTCGACCCAATTCTTGAAGGTGAAGCAATCTTCGAGAGGGTGTCCTATTACTCGGTGATAAGAGCAATAGTTCGGGTGTGAGACTTCGCCTGCTTGCTCAGGGTGTTTAGACTCCGGCAATGTAAGCATTTGATGTTTTATAGCGAGGTCAAGTATCTTCTTTGTCCTGTCTTGAGGAAAAGAGTATGCTCGACTCATCTTCTACATAAGGGATAAATCCAGACCGCTCGATTCCCGACTGCGTGACTTCTTGTTCCCGCTTTGTCGCTGTTGAATGCCTTTTCCGCTTTTCGACTTGTTTCTTCCTCTGCGTCGAGCCTTTTTTGCAACAGGTTGACAGGGAGCGACATTTTCATCTTTCTCAGCCTGTTGAAGGAGGCGTTGCGTCCTGGCTTTCTCGTAGATGGCCATTTCGCGGTTGTGGTCGTCTCGAACATTTTGACCAGCTTCCCTTATAAATTTGTTCATTTGTTCTTCGAACGAAAGACTGGTCATTTTTGCTTCAAGAACTCTTTCTGGCTCAGGGTTAGCATCTTCCCATTGAGTATCTCCTTCTTCATCAAAGTTATACACGACACAGCTGTCGCGGAGTAGCTCCCGTTTCTTGGACCGAACATATCCAAGCCCGATTGCTTCCATTCTCCCATTGGGCAACTTGCGCCGAGTTCCGGGAACATTCCAGATCCTGTCATAGAACTTAGCTTTTCGAGCAGTTTGTTTAAGGGGTACACCTTGGCGCCTCAAAAGTCATTTTAGTTCGTCCGTATAATATCTGGGTAGACGGATAGGCTGGAGTCTGTCAAGTGTAGGATCCGCACCGTGCCGGATTTCTTTTTCCACTCTGGTTTCCCCGGAGCGGTAGAATAGAATCGCCTTTTCGCCTGGGAGGGACATAGAACGTCTGCAGCTCTTCTACACCGTAGGTAGCGAGTGCGTCTAGTTATTTATGATGTTTAAGCGGAACCATGGCGTCTTGCAGACTTTGCTCTTCATCAGCGGAAGCTTGTATTGAAGGCCGAGCAGAGAATATAGAGTGGACTTCATCTTCCGAATCGCTGCCGAAGATCAACAGAGGAGCGGACGGTCCCGGCTTGTTGTGTTGGGGTGGCCCGGAATAGACCATCTCTTCTTCTTCCTCAGTATCGCTCCCGAAGACCGGGATGGTGGCGTTAGCTTTGTTCTCCAGCTTGTGACACCTCTCTGTGTCCTCAGAATCCGGTAAGAAGTATTTTGCATCTTCAATTTTGCGGACTTCGTTCACGGAGAATGGGTTCAACTCTCCTGTTACGGTATACTCGAGACCATCCTTAAAATATTTCATACACTGATGCTGTGTAGAAGGGATGATGTTGTACTCGTGTAACCAGGGTCGGCCGAGCAAAGCATTATAGCATGTCTTGGCATATATCACGTGGAATTTTATGTCCGTGATGAGTAGCCCAAAGCGTAACGTCAGTATCACAGACCCGAGAGTCCGTGACGATTGAGAGTCGAACCCGGAGATGGTGATCTTGTCCCGAGCGAGGTGCTGGACGCTCATGCAGATTTCTTTCAATACCCGTACATTGAGGAGATTGACGGAAGACCCATTGTCAACCAAGATTTTGCCTATCTTTATATCTTGGCAATATCCTGAGACATATAGGGGCGGTTGTGTTCGCACGTCCCAAGGAGGAGGTCTTCATCACCGAAAGTGACATCGGCTGTGTGCACTTCTTCTAGCTCGTCTTTCATCTTTTCTTCGGCGAGGAAGGCTTGGAATTGCTCGGGTTCTTGCAGCGCTTTGATCAGTGAATCTCTTGCTTTTTTTGATAATAAGAGGGCATCAAGAATGCTGAGCTGCGAGGGTAGCTTCCTCAAGTGTGCCAGAACGTTGTAGTCCACCTTATTTCTCTTTGGCGAGTCCTTGGCAGTCAGCTCTTTCATGACTTGGTCATCTAAGGCGATATCTTCGACGATCTTTTCTTTTCCCTTATCTTTCTTGTTTGAAGGTCCGAGATTCTTTTCGGGTATCGTACAATTACGCAGCTGGATATTCTCGCAGGCCTTTGGCTCTTCCTCTTTTCCCGAGGTGGACTCTTTAAAGAGAGGGCTAAGAGCCATTTCCTCGTCCGAGTCGCTCCCGAATGTGAGAATTTGTGCTCCCTCGGCGTTAACCATGCAACAGTCGCTGGTAGCTCTTCTAAGCTCCTCAGTCGTATTTTTCCGTTCCCGACGAGCTTTGCGTTTCTCCCGCTTAAAATGTTACCGGTGAGCGAAATACCCCTGCCACCATTTATCGAAAGCTTTGCACTCTTCAGTGGGGTGCGAAATCTTTCGATGATACAAGCAGTAGGAAGGGTGCATCTCTACTTCACTGGAAGTGTTTCCGTCAGAGGGTGGTAGCTTCATCCCCATTGATGTGGCTTTGGCGAATTGTTTCCTCGTCTTGAACTTGTTTTTATCCGTGACAGATGTCTTTTGATTGGATGAGAGTGTCTCAACTCTTTCGTCTAGTCGCCGGCGCTTGGCCCTTCCAAATACGACCGTCTCGCGTTCCCGATCAGCTTTACTTTTCAAAAGAGCTTCGCTGAGGAATGCGTCAATTGTTTCATCTGATGGCCCCGAAAGTTTTGGTTTAGGATCTGCCCCCAGCTTCTCAGTGCAAAGAGTTTTCTCATCGTCCGTGAACGAGTGAGAGATCACATGAAAACTCGCCACGTATTCCTCGGATTCATCCGACGAGCCCTCTCTCTCATCTTCCTCTTGAAAGACGTGGTTGAGGAACTCTTGGAGTGTGATGGGAGTCCGTGCCTTTTGATTGTATTCTTCCAGCGCGTCGATCTGTTTTTGTAAGTCCGTGCGCTTGTCGCCGGGTTTCACAGGCTTTTTGGATCTTTTCTTCTTCTTCTTCTTCGAAGATTTTGATGGCTGGGTGTGAGTGCTTGGGCCTTCACCACCGATCTTTGGAGTCGGGCGCGGCTTCAGCATCCCTTCGATGATCTCAGGTTCCAATGGGTTCTTCCATCTGATTGCCGGGCATGTCTTGAGATCATTCAGCATTCTCTTGGTTTTGGCTGATAGCACAACCTCCCACGGAGCTTCTTCCACAAGGAAGCATGTTGCCCCCGGCGTATTCACCCTTTTCGGGGTATGAGGTTGCGGCGGGTTCACCTTCCATCTGTCGGAAAACGCGAACTTGCCCTGTTGATATTGATCTTCAATCCAGTTTTTGAAGACGTTGCAATCTTCAATCGGATGACCCAATACTCGGTGATAGGGACAGTAATTGGGATCATTGACGTCGTTTGGCTGCGACGGACGTCTTGACTCCGGTAGGTTGATAAGTCTATTGCGCAATGCCAGTTCGAACAGTCTTCTTGTTTTATCTTGATGAAATGAGTAAGGACGTCCTAGCCTCTCCTCGAAGGGTACACATGGACGCATATTGTTTTGACGGACCACCGGCTTCAAGTTGCTCGGCTGTTGTTGAGCATTAGCGATGACAATCGCTTTTCCTTTCCCCTTCTCATTTCGAGAGTCCGGCTTTGGAGGAGACGGACTATGGCCCATTTGGTCCATTTGAGCTAGCTTGTCGATTAGGGCATGGAACGTGGTTGGTTTAAAGAACATCATGAACTGTGAGATAGTTGCATGAGGATCTAAGGTGCCCACGAACATGCCCACCGCTGGCGCTTCTTCAATGCGTTGTTCGCACTTCGATCATAAGTTCCTCCATCGGATTGCATATTGAACCCAAGTCTCGCCCGGCTTTACTCTCGCATTAATCAAAGCTGTTATTGGAGTACGCTCGCTGGCACTTGCGAAGCGCTGGGTAAACAACAACTCCATTTCAGCGAAGGTCTTGACGGAGTCATTCGGAAGTTCGGAGTACCACTCAAATGCTGTCTCCGATAAGCTACCGACGAACTGGCGAAGTAACAATTTATCATCACCGCCGGTATTGCCACAAAGGGCCCTGAACTGGGCTACATGTTGATGGGGATTGCCGGTCCCCTTATAAACATGGAATTTCGGTATAGTATAGCCCGGCGGGTACTTGATCTGATCATACCAGCTCGGATATGGTCTCCCCGTCTTGACAACTTAACCGGCTGCCTCAGTTGCCTGGTGAACTCGTATCTGCTGAGCTATATATTCGTCCAGGTCAGCCTTGGAAATTGTCTCCTCCTTGGCCGTTGACAGAGCCGGTGGAGGATTCGACGTCTCTCATCTGTCATCTTTAAGGACGATCGGAGGATCTTCAACAGGAGGATCTTGCTGGATCATCATACCCACCATGTCCTGAAACAGAAGGCCCATTCGTTTTATATTAGCTGCTTATTCTGCAGGCTCTTTGTCCTTCTTTTCCAGTATCCTGCGAAGGAATTCGGCGTCGGTTTCTTGCTCCTGGAGCTGATCCGAGGACGCTTCTGGGGTTTCTTTTGGCCCTGTGAGTGCGGCCATCGCAGTCATCATTTCTTGGAGTTTCTGCTGCTCCTCCTGAGATTTAGTCATCGATCGCGTAAGCGGTCTATGACCTGTGGATATACGGCTGTTCTCTTTCCCAGACGCCATGTAGACGGTGTGTACCACAATGCCACCGGATTTAGGGCGTTTGGGCTCACTACCCTTGACGTTCGCCGCAGGCGTGGGGATTTTCTCCGGCCTTCTTCTCTTGTGGGCCGTTGAAGTTGAGGGAGCCGCTGCTTTTGACACCAGGTGGTCGTCGTCTTTCGTTGCTTGACAAGGGGGTTTTCCTCCTGTCGGACCTTCGGCTTCTTATGCTGGTGAGAGAAATTCGGATCAATCACCGATTCTCGGACTCGTCGCTAAGTCTTGTAGATTCTGGAAGACAGCTGTTGAGGAGACTGCTCCGGCTTTTCTGGTTTTGTTTCCACGACGGCCTCTACCGGTGGAGGAGATCTTTTGAGCACCGCAGTTGGCGAATTTCTGCGTACCCAAAGCTGTTCTCAGTTGGAACAGCAGCATTAACTTCCACCGTTGGAGCTGGCGGAGTGAGCCCAGAGGGAGAGTTGCCCCCAGTCTTCCTTATACGGCGCCAGTGGCGACGTCGGGCGTGACGGGTTGTTGGGATTGGTTCAGCGACGGTTTTGTCTTGCCCCCTGTTCTGGGGAGGGGATGCTGCCGGTGTCAGCCTCTTGAAGACTGACGTTCGTTGAGAAGCTACGTCTAACCGATCAAAAACAGATTTCTGAGCGGGAGCGGGAGCAGGCGCAGTCAGTCTCGCAAAGACCGACCCTCTGGGAGGAGAAGCCGCCTTGACGACTTCAGGAGCAGAGATGGCTATCTTCCTCGGGATGGTCACTTCATGGGTCATGGGCTTCTTGGCATGCCCATCAGAGTTCAGGTTCAGCCTGGTAAAGACCGAGGCTGCCGGCTTGACATTGGACGACCCGTTGAGAGGGGCCGTGGTAGTAGTGAGCCGATCGAAGACCGACTTCTTTTGCGCTTCTGGTACGGGCACTGGAATGGTAAAGCTTGCTGGCAGGAGTATGGTCCCGAAGAACAGACCGGTGGTAGCCTGAGTCACTTGTTCTACCGGCATAGCAAGGATGGAGGCCGCTTGAGGCCCATAGGCTACACCTCCAGGTGAGGCGGAGCGTCGGTTGCAGTTGCATTTGGAGCAGTTTGAGCAGTTGGACGCCATTGCTGTTTGATTTCTGCATCAAGCAAGAGACTAAATCTTAGTAACTTGAAACCCTAGGGCAACCATTAACAAACCGCGATTCGTTCGCGAAGACGACACACGAAGTGTGGAGTGGAAAGAGGAAAAGGTCCCACCGGGCGTGCCAGAATCTGTTCCCCTTTGAACGGCGGCCAAGACATGGACGTCTTGCTTGTGATTCTGGGCAGATGCTATTTGGTTTTATCCGTCCACCTCTCCGAAGATGCCAAGTTGATTTATGGCACCGTGTATCGAAGGTTTAGACGGATGTGGCCGATGTAGCAGACTTCGTCAGATTCCCCCTCGTTGAGGGTTTTTTGATTGTGGGGACGCTCTTCCCTGCAGGCGCAAGCCCCTGCAGTTAATTACGCTAACGCATCGCGGTAACCACTTTCTTCTTCTCCAGAATTTCACTTCGTGTCGTGAGTGTTTGTTTTGTTTGTGGTTGCCCGTGGATTGTATAAGAAGACTAATTTATGTCGTCGCCCGTAGGACGTGGATTAGTCCAAATCTGTATTTTCTTAGATTTGGGTTTGGTGTTTTGGTTTAAGGACACGTTAGCCATATTTGAAGCTAAGATCAACTTAAACGTTTGTTAAGGACACGTTAGTCTAATTTGGGGCTAAGATCAACTTAACGGGATCGATTCGATCCGACAAAAGAGCATTTGGGGGCTCTATTGTTCCAGTTTAGGGACATAATGGTCCATCGCCAGTTTAGGAACATGGTGGTCCATCGCCAGTTTAGGGACATGGTGGTCCATCGTGGTCCATCGTTCCCATTTTGGGGAAGGATGTTGGTTTAAGGACGCATAAGTCCATGAGTTTAAGGACCCCACAGTCCGTATTGTTAGTTTAAGGACGCATAAGTCCATGAGTTTAAAGACCCCACAGTCCGTATCGATGTGTGGTTGTCGGGACCCGTCACCTCTCTGACGACGTTGAAGAATTACAACGACAAATATCAGAGGAGTTCAGAGATGTACCCTTGAACCGGGTGTAACTTGATTTAAGAGAGCAGTCGTGCTCAGTCAATTTAATTTGAGGACTTACGGCCAGAATTGGGCTAAGTCCAGTTGAGGATGTTCAACATTTTTATTTGTAGTTGGCCTGTTAGGCCATGGCTTGGGCTCTGCCCTTTTTTTAATAATGCATAGCATTAATCTTGGTCTCTGCTGGACCTTTATTTGGGCTCTGCCCCTTTTAAATGATGCACAGCATCTGTTTTGGTCTGATAGACCTTTGTTTGGGCTCTGCCCTTTTTAAAATAATGCATGGCATTTTATTAGGCCTGTTAGGCCTTTTTTAATTGGGCTCGACCCTCTTTAAATAATGCAGAGCATTAATGATCTGATAGTGGCCACGTGGCCTGTCAGGCGCTCTGCACCAATTAATGAGCGCAAGCGCATGTGGAGGTGACACGTGTCGCACTCTGGTGAGCTCAAGCGCAGTGCGCTGCGCCAGTGCGTTGCGTTGTTGCGCTGCTGACACGTGGCGCGCTCTGGTGCAGTGCGCCAATTTAAGAGAGCAATGCTCTGTTTTGGAAGCGCATAGCGCAATTTGTTCTGGGGCCGACACGTGGCGCTCTCTGGTGGGTTGCGCCAACCCAAGAGCGCAACAGTGCAGATTTACAAGTGCAGGGCACTGTTTAATATCTTGATCCAATTTTGAACTAAAGAAAAGAATCTTTTAAGATTCCAGAACCCATGGTTCATCAAAAGGCAATGCCTTTATGTAGATCAAATGATCTGTGAAGTAATACTTCTTTTAATTTTTTTGTGATTGGATATTTTTTTTTTATATCTTTTTTCCTTTTTAATTAAAGATCTTGATCTGTTCTTTGATCATTGATCTTTATAGAAGAAAATTCTTCTTTTTATTCAAAGGTTTTTACCTTTTTTTTTTCTCTAAGCTTTTCTCAAAATTTTCTAAATGAGTTCTGAATATCTCTCTCTTTTAGACTTGGAGTCTAGGGGCCTTTATATAGTGCCAATAGATTTGTTAAATTAGTTAAAGAGATCTTTCTCTGAGTGATTTAGGGATTTTTCCCCACCGTTGGATCTTTGATCCAAGGGCTTCTGTTTTACAGAAGAGAATTTTATATTTTTAATAAGATCAGAAAGATCTTTCAGAATTTTTCTGTTTGGCGCATGCGCACCTGCGCTTGACACGTGTCGCGCAGCGCAACTGCGCCAGCGCAACTGCGCTGACACGTGTCACGCAGCGCAGAGCGCAGCGCAACTGCGCTGACACGTGTCGCGCAGCGCTGCGCGCAGATTATCTGAAGCGTTGCTTCCTTTAATTTTTTACTTTAAATAGAGCCTTGCTCTGATTGGGTGCGCTGCCTCGAGCGCTGCGCTGGCATGTCAGCTTTTGATACGTGGCGCGTTGCGCGTAGCGCAAGGAATTTGAAGCGTTGCTTTAACTTTTGAATTTTTGAAATTCAAACAGAGCTTTGCTCTGATTGGGGGAAACAAGTGCAAGGCACTGTTTAATATTTGGATCAAAGAAAACAAGTTTTTCTTGTTTCCAGAGAGGTTCTACCTCAAATCTCAAGAACCAGTGGTTCATCAAAAGGCAATAGCTTTATATAGATCAAAAGATCTAGTAAAGATGTAAATTACTTATTTTTATTTTTATTTTTTTTATTTAAGATCTTGATCTTGTTCTTAGATCATCGATCTTTTTAGAAGAAATTCTTCTTTTTTCCAAAGGTTTTTACCTTTATTTATCTCTCTGAGTTTCTTCTCAAAGTTTTCTTTTTAAGAGCTCTGTATCTCTCTATCTTGATGTCAATGTCTGTTAGACTTGGAGTCTAGGGGCCTTTATATAGTGCCAATTGATTTGTTAAATCAGTTAAAGAGATCTTTCTCTGAGTGACTTAGGGATTTTCCCACCGTTGGATCTTTGATCCTAGGGCTTCTGTTTTACAGAAGATAATCTTCTTGTTTTTAACAAGATTGGAAAGATCTTTCTGGAATTTTAATTTTGTTTTAGTGCTGGCACAGTTGGCGCAAGCGCACCTGCGCTTGACACGTGTCGCGCAGAGCAGAGCGCAGCGCAACTGCGCTGACACGTGTCGCGCAGCGCAGAGCGCAGCGCAACTGCACTGACACGTGTCGCGCAGCGCAGAGCGCAAGTTAGCTGAAGCGTTGCTTCAATTATTTTAACTTTAATTTCAACTTTAATTTCAAAGTAGAGCTTTGCTCTGATTGGAGGAAACAGAAGCGTTGCTTCGTTTCCCGTCTTGGAATTTGAACAGAGCTTTGCTCTGATTGGGGTAAACAACGCACCTAGAGAAAGAACAGAGCACGAGTTGGATATTGATTTTCTAAATCACGCTCTAAAAAAAACGGTATGTCCACAAGCAAAATAGGCACGGATGAAAACACAAAAGGGCGTCGTGAGTAAAAACAGCAGGACTGCCGGCGAGCTTGTGAAAACCCGGAAGGGAGAAATCTCAGTTAAAAAAAAGGGAAAAAAACGGTATGTCCACAAGCAAAATGGGTACGGATGAAAACTCGAAAGGGTGCCGTGAGTAAAAACAGCAGGACTGCCGGCGAGCTTGTGAAAACCCAGAAGGGCGCGACCTTGTTAAAATAAATACACTTACGAGAGCCTCACGACTCGTGAGGAGAATCCCCCCTGTGAGACCCTCACGGCTCATAAGATTCAAAAGCTTTAAGTTACAGGGATTTAGACCTGTTCTTAAGTGATCATATCTCTCAAATTGCTCTACAGGCATGGGCACGAATAAATACTTCTTTGCCAAGTTCTACAAATGGCAAGAAATGTCCCCATATGGTGAATAACACTTGTAGGTCCTCTCGATTTATAAGGAGAAAACACCCTTGGAAGATCCTTACGACTTACAAGAGAAGACATCACTTAGGAATCCCCACGATTCTTAAAAAGAAAATACGCCTACGAGATCCTCACGATTCGTAAGAAGAAAACCCTTTATGAGACCCTTACGGCTCATAAAATCAAAAGTCTTAGTCGACATAGTCCTAACCCTGTCTACTAAGCCACCTTTGTCCAAATCGACAAAGGCAAGTGATGATTCGCTCCTGGCGATATCCCAGTTGTAGCAATGCAGATGCCTAAACAGGTGTCAAACTCCAAGTCAACCTCTCCGGCAAATGCCGCCCCTACAGTCATCTGATAAAGAAGGGGACTTCGTTCGTCTGGGACCGCAAATGCCAAAGCGCACTGGACGAAATCAAGCAATACCTACAGAATCCGCCGGTACTGACCGCTCCAGTCAAGGGAAAGGCTCTCATCCTGTACACAACAGCCCTTGAAGGTTCCTCAGGCGCGCTATGGGCAAAAGAAAACGACCAAGGGAAGGAGAGAGCCCTCTACTATTTGAGTCGAGTTCTCCTAGGGGCAGAAAACAACTACCCCCCATTGAAAAGCACTGTCTGGCGTTAATCTTCGCAATAAAGAAGCTCAGACACTATGCTTTGGCGCATGAGGTCCATCTCATATCAAAAGTGGATCCTCTTAAGTATTTGACGTCAAGAGCCATACTAACGGGACGGCTCACTAAATGGGCCCTCCTCTTGATGGAGTTCTCGATAACTTATCGTCCCCTCAAGACACTAAAAGGCCAGGCCATCGCCGACTTCCTCGCTGAGCACCCGATACCTACCGATTCACCCATAAATTGCGAACTGCCAGACGAGCACGCATTTGACACGATTGACGGGAGGAGAAGAGAGAATGACACCCGATGGGAACTCTACTTCGATGGGGCATCTTCCATGAAGAAGCGAAAGCACAGCTCCCCCATAATCAAATCTGGGGTAGGACTCATCTTCGTGACTCCACAAGGAGGGATAATGCGCTTTGCCTTTTCCTTAACAGAGCCGAGGACGAACAATGAAGCCGAATATGAAGTTTTGATAGCAGGTCTTGAGATTGCTGTTGACATGGGAATCGAAAACCTCCTCATATACGGAGACTCCCAGCTGGTCGTTAGCCAAGTAAACGACGACTATCAAACGTGCAAACCAGAGTTGGTGAAGTACGGCGAGAGAGTACAAGAATTACTGACTCAAATCCCTGCCTACGCCCTGGAAAGCATACCGCGTATAGAAAATAGCAAAGCGGATGCGTTAGCCAAACTCGCTAAATAACTGGCTGACGAAAACCTCGATGACGTGAGGATCGTTGTGCAAAGCCGTCGGGTTCTTGCGCTAGCAGAAATATCTTCGGAATTGTCTGAAGGAAAGGAAGAGACCAAGCAAACAGCCTTACAAATAAAAGATCAGGAAAAGTCTAAGGATTGGATATAAGTCTTTATAGACTACTTTAAATCCCGACGAACACCTGAAGATGCATCCTCAAGACATCAACTCATGAAACGAGCTCTACCTTTCGCCTTCATCAATGATACTCTGTACAAGAGATCGTTCGATTCTCTATGGCTAAGATGCCTGTGGTCAGAAGAAGCAAAGAGAGTCGTCCAAGAAACTTACGACGGACTCTACAGTTCTCATCAAGCCGGACCAAAGATGAAACTGAAGACCAAAAGGATGGGCTACTATTGGCCCACGATGATCCAAGACTGTCTCGAATACGCGAAGCAGTGCCACTCGTGCCAAATTCACGGGGACTTCATCCACTAGCATCCAAATCCGCTACACCCAACGGTGTCTAGCTGGTCGTTCGAAATGTGGGGAACTAACATAATCGGGCCCATCGAACCAGCATCATCTAGAGGACATCGGTTCATATTGGCAACAACCGATTACTTCTCTAAGTAGGCAGAAGCAATACCACTAAAAGAAGTGAAGACGGAAAATATTCTCCATTTCTTTAAGACACACATCATCTACCGTTTCAGCACTCCGCGATGGATTATCTCCGATAATGGGCCATCCTACAGAAGCCACAAGATCAACCGCTTCGTACAGCAGCATAACATAGACTGGAGATACTCTTCCGTCTATAACCCCCGAGCTAACGGTTTGGCTGAGGCTTTCAACAATACCTTGATGAAGATCATAAAGAAGACGGTGTCCAGAAATAGAAGAGATTGGCATGAGAGATTGCATAGGCGTATCGGACCACGTTCAAAACGATCACAAATTCAACGCCGTATGCATTGGTATTCGGCACTGAAGCGGTACTCCCCTTGGAGATAGAGCTACCCTCCCTACTAGTGGCGGTTTATTACGAGCTAACAGATGAAGAGAACGCCCATCTTCGGCTTGAGGAGCTCGACTCCCTTGATGAAACCCGGCTCATGGCGCAGCAAAACCTAGAGGCTTACAAAGCAAGGATGACGCGCTCGTATGTAATATTGACTAGGCCGAGAACATTTCGCCAAGGCGAACTCGTGCTAGTCGTAAAAAGACCTATGATCCCTAATCATGCCAAATGGGGGAAATTCGAGCCAAACTATAAGGGCCCGTATATCATAGACAAAGTCTACCAAGGTGGAGCTTACTTGCTCATGAATATGCATGGCGAAAAACCCTTCAGGCCAATAAGCAGTCGGTTCTTGAAAAAATACTACGCCTGACCAAAACGTCTGTAAACTACTACAAACCGTAGCATCCTAGGGCTGGCGCAAAAAAAGGGGGGGTTACGTCTATAAGCAAAACGGGCACGGATGAAAATCTGAAAGGGCTCCGTGAGTAAAAACAGCAGGGCTACCGGCGAGTTTTGTGAAAATCCGAAAGGGCGTAATCTCGTTAAAAGACACTTGCAAGGTCCTCTCGACCTTATAAGGAGAAAATACCTGCGTGAGATCCTTACGACTCACAAGGGAGCAACACACTTAGGGGTCCCCACAATTCCTAAGGAGAAGTTACACTTACGAGATCCTCACGACTCGTAAGGAGAATTCCTCTATGAGACCCTCACGGCTCATAGGATTCAAAAGCCTTAAGCTACAGGGATCTGAACCTGTTCTTAAGCCGTCATACACCCCAATCCATGCCCTACAAGCGGTTCAATACTGACCCTTGTATACAATCCATGGGCACAAATAAACGTCTCCTCCACCCAGTTCCACCAATGGTGTAAAATTCCCCTATTTGGTGAACAACACTTGTAGGTCCTCTCGACTTGTAAGGAGAAAATGCTCTTGTGAGATCCTTACGACTCTCAAGAGAACACGCACTTAGAAGTCCCCATGACTTCTAAGGAGAACACACACCTACGAGATCCTCACGACTCGCAGGGAGAAATACTTTTATGAGACTTTTACGGCTCATGAAGTCAAAAGCCTTAGTCGACAGGATTTTAACCCTATTTGCTAAGCCACCTTTGTTCGAACCGACAAAGGCAAATGATGATTCTCTCCTGGCCATATCCCAGTTGTAGCGATGCTGATGCCTAAATCGGTATCAGATCCCAAATCCCAAACTCGCGGCGAAAAGTCAGTGAGCCGCAAATGCATATGAAATAGCCGAAATGATAGGGCAACTTGCAACAAAATCAGCAAGTAAAATATATGCATATAAAAACAGCCGAAATGATTGAGCAACTCGCAATAAAAAGCAGCGAGTAAAAAAAAATAGCCGAAATGGTTGGGCACCGCGAAAAATAGCCGAAATGATTGGGCAATCGCGACTTTCGCGATATAAAAAGTTGAAATGATAGAGCATCGCGGAAAGAAAACAAAAACATATATAAAATAAAACTTTTGCCCTACAGGCGGGTCCATACTGACCCCTGTATACAATCCATGGGCATAAACGAAAAGGGAACCACATGTCCCAATGAACTCTGTCAAAGGGAAAGTCAGATCTTAACGGCAACATCTGCATCCCAGAAGACCAACAATGGCGTTCTTCCTCATTCCAACAGGATACGGACGCGACACCACTAATCGGAGCCACGGCAAAGTTCCTAATGCCAAGACTCTACGGTTCACGTCAGCAAATGACCCCGTCGAGGAAATACGTCAGCCAATGACCCCGTCGTGGAAATACGTCAGCCAATGACCCCGTCTCGGAAATACGTCATCCAATGAACCCGTCGCGGAAATACGTCAGCCAATGACCCCGTCGCGGAAATACGTCAGCCAATGACCCCGTCTCGGAAATACGTCATCCAATGACCCCGTCGTGGAAACACGTCATCAAATGACCCCGTCGCGGAAACAAGTCATCAAATAACCCCGTCGCGGAAACACGTCATCAAATGACCCCGTCGCGGAAACACGTCATCAAATGACCCCGTCGCGGAAATACGTCAGCAAATGACCCCGTCTCGGAAATACGTCATCCAATGACCTCGTCGTGGAAACACGTCATCAAATGACCCCGTCGTGGAAATACATCAGCAAATGACCCCGTCGCGGAAATACATCAGCAAATGACACAATCTCGGAAATACGTCATCCAATGACCCCGTCGCGGAAATACGTCAGCCAATAACCTCGTCGCGGAAATACGTCAGCAAATGACCCCGTCTCGGAAATACGTCATCCAATGACCCCGTCGCAGAAACACGTCATCCAATGACCCCGTCTCGGAAACACGTCATCCAATGACCCCGTCGCAGAAACACCTCATCCAATGACCCCGTCTCGGAAACACGTCATCCAATGACCCCGTCGCGGAAACACGTCAGCAAATGACCCCGTCTCGAAAATACGTCATCCAATGACCCCGTCGCGGAAATACGTCATCCAATGACCCCATCGCGGAAATACGTCAGCCAATGACCCCGTCTCGGAAACACGTCAGCCAATGATCCCGTCGCGGAAACACGTCATCAAATGACCCCGTCTCGGAAATACGTCATCCAATGACTCTGTCTCGGAAATACGTAAGCAAATGACCCCGTCGCGAAAATACGTCATCCAATGACCCCGTCTCGGAAATACGTCATCCAATGACCCCGCTACGGAAATACGTCAGCAAATGACCCCGTCTCGGAAATACGTCATCCAATGACCCCGCCGCGGAAATACGTCAGCAAATGACCCCGTCTCGGAAATACGTCATCCAATGACCCCATCGCGGAAATACGTCAGCCAATGACCCCGTCACGGAAATACGTCATCAAATGACCCCGTTAAGGAAACACGTCAGCAAATGACCCCATCTCAGAAATACGTCATCCAATGACCTCGTCGCGGAAACACGTCAGCAAATCACCCCGTCTCAGAAATACGTCATCCAATGACCCCGTCGCGGAAATACGTCAACCAATGACCCCGTCTCGGAAATACGTCATCCAATAACCCCGTCGCGGAAATACGTCAGCCAATGACCCCTCGCGGAAATACGTCAGCAAATGACCCCATCGTGGAAATACGTCATCCAATGACCCCATCGCGGAAATACGTCATCCAATGACCCCGTCTCGGAAATACTCAGCAAATGACCCCGTCTCAGAAATACGTCAGCAAATGACCCCGTCTCGGATACATGTCAACCCTGACCTCCTTGTCGTTAAGCAACGCTTCGACACGGATACATGTCAACCCTGATCTCCCGATTGTAAAGCAATGCTTCGACTCGGAGATAAGTCAACTCATCAACTACTTACGAGTCCTCTCGACTTGTAAGGGAGAAAATTTTCTTGCGAGATCCTTACGACTCTCAAGAGAAAGCACACTTAGGAATCCTCACGATTCCTAAGGAGAAAATGCACCTACGAGATCCTCACAACTCGTAGGGAGAAAATTCTTTATGAGTCCCTCACGGGTCAGAATGTTGGAAAGTCTTAGGTGGTAGATCCTAAACCTGTTTTCTAAGCCACCGCTACCCTACAAAGAGTTCAAGATGGATTGTTATCTATCATCTACAGGCTACACTTACTAGAGTAACATGCCAATAACACAACAAGGAAAAGAAGGCGGTAGTGCAAGATAAAAAAAATGTGTGTCTTTTATTCATGAATTCAATTGAGTACAAGATAAATCATATAAAAAAATGAATGAACAAGGGCGTGTTATTAATAAATTATAAGTTTTCGATCAACACAAAGGCAGCTACTAAGAAGGAAGCGTTTTCAATAAATCAGCCAGTTGCTTGCGCACTCCTCTCAGCTCCTTTTCGCGATCAGCCACCGCGGCCAACTCCGCTTCGACTTGGGCCCGTCGCTGCAGACAGGATGAAAGTTTCTCATCAATTTCCTGCTGAACAGCCTCCTGACTTCGCGCGACCTGCTCTGTATAGTCAAGCTTTTTCCTCAGCACCAGCCCGTCAGAAATACATCATTGAAGGTTTTCAAAGAGGGAGTTCAGCTGCGCAGCATTCGCTTCGACCTGGGCATGCAGTTGGACAGACTCAGCGGAAGTCGCCTCACGTTCCTTTCGCTTGAGGATCGCCTCTTGTTCGAAATGGTGAAGGAGAAGGGCACTTTGCTCAACCCATGCAACCCGCTGGGAGTTCAAAGCCAGAATCTCAAGAGCAGGACGCTTAAGCTCAAGCTCATGCAGGTAGTCCTCAATCTTCCTGCAGTGATTAACCCAAGATTCAACGACGCCTTCGTTATGGAAGTTCACAAGCGTCGCCAGCATTGGATTAACCTCGGCAGCAAAATCTGCAGCGAATGTAGGGGCCTCTGCGTCAAGCTCCTCGACGTATTCGCTCAACATACGTAGGCTGGTCACAGCGCCTTTGGATGATGGACGTCTAGAAAAGGGCCCTTCCGGCATTAGGATGCGAGACTTGAACGGAGCAAGAGCCGGTGCGATTGCTGCAAAACGAATTATGATCAAATGTCTGCTCAAGAGATAAAGAAAACACACGAACAATAGAGTCTGCCATACCGGCTGCGACAGGGGCAGAGTTAGGAGTACTGGTGGCGCGACGATTCCCTCGTCCCCTCCTTCAATTTGTAGTGCTGCAATCAATTCAAAGTTAACAACGGCCGGGTCGCCGGTCAAAGAAAGGAAAGGACGTCGGTTAAAAACTATACTCACCGGCACCAGCAGGCAGAGTAACTTCCGATTGGAAGGAGAAATGCGGGTTCAGCCCTTGATACATATGATCAAAGGGAACTCCTGCAAGGTTGCGAGGATACACGGTCAGTACAAGAAAGGCGGTGGTCATAGTTCAATTAAATGGATCGCCAATCTATACCTTCCAGCATCTTAGAGGACATGGGAGAAGGCGAGGGAGCAACTGTCATGGCAGCGACCGCAAGTGTTTCAGATGACACAATCTCAATGTTCGCTACACCTACAAATAAAATACCGTCAGAAAAAGCTGAAAAGGATTGCGAAATAGAAAATAAACAGCGACCCGAAACCCACCTGATGGGTCATCAGCCAAAATTGCAACGGAAGCACTCGGCGTCGCGGTTTCTTCGCTCTCCTTAAGTGGAATGGTTTCAGCACCAGTGGCTTCATCCCCTGATTCTACAAGAGCCGTTATGACACTCGCAATGCCAGGCGATAGCGGGGAACCGCAGAGGGAAAGGGCGACGGTTTGGACGGTCCCGGACTCCCGAGAGAGAGTAGCCGCTTCAGGCTCGGTGGTCGCCGTCATCTCACCTGCCGCCTCATCTTCAGGACTTGGCCCTGCAAGATATGGTATATAAGAATTTGAAGATCAAATTCTAAGAAAGGAATCAGCGTGATGTTACCTTGGGGCGGCTTTTCAGCTTCTTCCCGAGCCGCGCGCACCATTTGTCTATGGACAGTAGATAGGGCTTCTGGGGCGTCTTCGGAAGAAATAATGATGGATGGAATGGTTCTTGAACCTGCACCCATGGCCAAGTTGACATCACGTTCCCTCGCCGCACGCTTTCTGCACTTCTTATCAGCCTTGGCAGCGAGAAACGTCTTCCTCAAGACCTCCGTCTAAGTGACGTCATCATCCGAGCCAAGAGCTACCTCCGAAGCCGTTACGGTGTCCGTCATCGGCTGCTTAAGCGAAGCCTCTTTTGGCAATACTGGGGGAGCTGGGACTTCGGCAGCCGGCCCTGAAAGCGTCGCCGCGCCACCATGCGGGATCGGCACTGCACTTGAGATAACCTGAGTCGAAGTAGTTCCTGTAATAAGATGAAAAAGAAGGGTCAGACTACCGATTTGATCAAAGAATATTTATAACCGCAATCAAGAACGACGTCGCTTGGTAGCTAGCCGGTGAGTACGGGTCGGTCCACAGGGATTTTGTGTATTTTCTAATTGTTCTAACGAGTTAATTCCGATTGTTGTCGGATTGATTAAATCTAAAAACTAAGGTTGATCTAGACTAGGATCTTGCTAGGGTTAGGTTTAGGTTAAATTTGGAAAGTCAATATTCCTCACCGCTTTCTATGCCCTGTTTAAGATCTATGAGGTGTTATGGTAATAATTAATAAAGAGGATTAGTACCATCGGAAAGAAACGATATTTCTTCCTCTAGGTTCTTGTCCTTCCTTTCTTAATCCTTACCCTAACCTCCACGGAAAACATGTGCAACTGGTCGTTTATACTAGAATATCACCGCTACCTCGTGGGATAGGGTGCCCTAGGGAGCGGTGTGTGCATGTATGCATGGAGTCCTATAAAAACGTATGATGGGCAAGAAAGGAGTGAGAGATCTTCATCTCTCAAGCCTTCCCCAAATCTAACCCTAACAAGCGAGGAGACTACTCACTCATTAGGGAATTGAATAACATGTTCTAACTATTTAACTAGGGCAGATAATAAAGATCTATGCTAGGGCAAGAAAGAAATTACCTAGGCATGGAAATAAAATTTAACTAGGGCAATGAAAAGAAAACTTACTCCTAATTTTTATTTGATGCTTTCTTTCTTCTTTACAGAAATTTACAGATCTGAATTTTAGATATATGAAATGAGACACAAGAAGAGGCATGCCTCAAAAAGAGGCATTAGGGTTTCTATTTATAGAACATAGAAACCCTAGGGTTTCAATCGACTCACATCTGCAATTACAAGTTTACCCCCTAAGAAAAGAACTAGTCAACGCAAGCCATCTGCACCGACACTTTTTAGCACCGACATGGGCACTATATAGCCGCGGATCCGCGGCCAAAACCGCGGCCAAAAAGAGGGCTTGTAGGCTGTGTTCTTTTGGGCTGATTCCTGTTGCATTTTTCTTGGTTTTTCTTTACTTGGTTCTTCAGAATGTCTTCTTGTTTTCTTCCAGATTTCCACAGTGAATAATTTTGTGGACTTTACCGCTTGCTTCGTGTTGAAGTCTTGAACCTTGCACTGCCTTTGTACTTGTGAAGTTGTTCACTGATCTTCGATTTATTCTTCAACTGTAGGCTTAATCAAGATTCTTCCATTTGTTGGTCCTAGTCTCACTTTTGTATCGTCTTTTCACCTTTTTCACTGTTTTTGTTCCGAGAACCTGTAACCTGCAACTATGTAGCAGACATGGGTCAAAAGCACCTGTTTATTTGTAAACTGAATAAGAATGGGGAATAAAATAATGCAAAATTATGGTATGTACAACTACCCATGAAGAAAAAGGGAATGAAAGCACAATGGGCCGAAATATACCGAGGCCCAAGGAAGCGCGAAACCTCTCTTCCTCTTCAAAAGTCTTGAAGGAAGCTGCGAGAGCCTCTTCAGCGGAGATACCTGTTGAAAAAGAAAGCGTCAGTCAAAGCATAATAATTAAAATAGCCGCGGAAAGATATGACCGAAGGATACCTGATTGTGTGAGGGAGATTAGTGCTGCTTCATCGCGAGCTAGTTGCTTGGAAACCGCGATAGCAGCCTCCAGATCGGTATCATCCGGCGCCATAAATAAACTCTCGTTGGTCCCGTACTCACTTAAGCCTTCGCTGTAAGGAGCATGAGGCTCCTGTCCGAATACAACGTCTGCAGAAAGTATCGACTTCTTTTTCTTCTGTGAGCGAGTGCCAGCAGCCGATAACATGAGCTTGCGCTTGGCGGGCAACTTCGGGCGGCGAGCCCCGATCTCTGCACGTACGCCAGACTCGGGAGACGCCACAACTACCGCTTCTATAGGCCCGCGAGGTAGGGGCAGCTCAGGCATAACATGTGGTACCACAGCCGCAGTAGATTCTTTGAAGGGAGGACGGACGATGGTCCATCGCTTCAAGGGAACGACTGAATTACCAGCGGGGGCGGTGCCCTTGCGATCGAGCAATAATCGCTTTTCCTCCCTAATAACGGCGCCCATCGAATGCTGATACCACGCCATATATGCGTTCAAGAATCGCGGAACGCAACTCGGCTCATTGATCAAGAAATTGGAGCCGGTGTTCAACCGCATAAAATGGTGTAATGCGTTGCGAATGCCTTTTTCTGTGGCAGCTGGCTCAGCTAAGAAGGCCTCGAGCGGGACACCTTGATTATAGCTTGATTGCTGGGCGAAACGGTGCGGGTTGTACCTCATGAACAACGCCGAATCATTCCGCCTAAAACGAGAAAGCCCAGCCTGATGGAGTATAAATGAAGAATCTCCCGAGCTTTCAAGGTAGAGGCCTCATCTTTAAAAGTATCGTGCAGAGGCTGCACCGTTTTGCGGATTCTTTGCCGATGGTTAAAACCTTATCGACAAAGGTCATGCCATCTCCAACCGTACGCGGACGAAGGAGCACACCCCTAGCCTCCCGCTGTGACGGATTTAAAACGGACGCGTCAACTAGGCGCATAATCCGAGGGAAGTTGTAACTGTCGTAGAAACGAGGTCGTTTATGGGCACCAAAAGCGCCAAGAACGTGCAGCTCGATCTATGACGAAAAACAATGCAGCGAGAAAGTGACGGGCTGTACCCTGGCTGAGTGGTATCCGTCGCTAAGCTGAGACCATGGTACAGGTGTGCCAACCCAGCAATTCCGATAGCCACTTGCATTACCGCAACCATACGATGGGCGGGGTAAAAAACTGATGGCCTCATATAACGAGGGTGCATTAGAAGCACGAACCAGTTCATCCATAAGCCAATGAACCCCAGCACGAACGTCTCTTCATCGACGTCCGGAGCAGCAAGCTCCGCGAAGGGAACGACAGGAGCAACCAGACTAAAGAAACTCTTTAAATCCGCCTCCGCCGTTGGTTGGTTATCCAAACCAAAACCAAACGGATCGTCAAGCCTGGCGAACAACTCATCTTGCTTTGATAAGGTCTCCGGACAAAGGAAGCGAGCGATGAAGTCTGCGTAGCTGACTCCATGCCCTCCGGATTTTAGAAATAGACTTTCATATATATTCAACACCTTGATCAAGCTAGGAAATTGGTGTTGAATGGCGTTCTCCGGGGTAAGGTCCATTACCACTGATTTGGTGGCAAAGATATACTCGTCCGGAGGAAGCAACTCCTCATAGTGTTCTCCCTTAACGGGTAAGCCAGAGATCTCTGCAAACTCCTCTAAAGATACTGAGACTTCTCGATCCGACAAAAGGAAGGTGTGGGACGGAATATTCCATTGCTCCAGAAAAGCCTTGACCCACCATGCAGGAGGCGCGAAATATTGAAAGAGAGACGCATAAACGGTGGGGCACAACCCAAGCTTCAATAGCAATGATCTCTTGGCCGACAAAATATAGCGGGCCCACTACAAATACCCAGCTGGATGACGAGGGGTTAGGCCTATCATGTATGGCTGCCCCCAAGGGCGTGACTTGCCCTGGCATATACGCCGTCCTAGAGTATCCAAAGCCGCCGGCGGCTGTACGGGTATTGCAGCCATAGAAGGCTGAAGGAGACCCTCTGAAGTCTAGTTGACCTCCTCCACGGCATAGTTCACCGAGGGTGCATCTGCATAAGAGATCGCCGAAATAGGCTCCGAAGGTGCCGCGCAAGAAATGCTCCATCGGCCCCTGATAATTTGATTGTACCACCTT
Source organism: Agapanthus africanus (assembly GCA_030015575.1). Taxonomy (NCBI): domain Eukaryota; kingdom Viridiplantae; phylum Streptophyta; class Magnoliopsida; order Asparagales; family Amaryllidaceae; genus Agapanthus; species Agapanthus africanus. Next base: position 480,534,769 of record CM057350.1, read on the forward strand.
CCCCATAGATGAAGATTCTTTTGTTCCGGGTCATGATCTTTGATCAACGCGAAGACTTCCTATCCACAGGTGCTTCGGGGAATCCGCTTTCCGAACGGATGAACGAGAAATAAGTGTCGAAAGATATAGTACCTGCGCGGAAAAGAACAAAAAAAAATAGCCGTCAATGCTACAATTTAAGTTCTGTCACTTGGTACTTTAAATTTGTACCGCACTGCAATGCAGTAGAAAGGGACCAAAGGGGACCCACACAATCTAGATGATGGCTCATCATTAATAAAACAGTCTCATCATGTGTTGAGACAGTCATTAAATGAGGAAATCCTAAGGGGATTCTCATTTAATAAGGGCCCCTTGGACCAAGGAGTAAATCTCCTCGAGAGCTATGCTCTGCAAACAGATGTGACATTTGTCATAATTAATGATGAAGGGAATAAAATTCCCCAAAAATTCTAAAGAGCAATGCTCTGCGAAGAAGATGAAAAAATCCATCAGAAACCCTAAAAGCAAAGCTTTACCGAGTTAAAAACTCTGAGATCTTTAAGATCTGTAAGATGAACTCTAAGAGTTCTTCTTTAATGGGTTAAGAGACCCTAAGAAAGATCTCTTTAAGATCTATGATTTCAAGAGAGCAAAGCTCTGTTAAGAAAACCCTAAAATTTCTTTAGATTTATGATCTGAAAAGAGCAAGGCTCTGTTAATGGGTGAAACCCTAGATTATGAAGTAATCCCTTCAAAGATTTAATCTTTACCTAAAATTTTTGACAGGGTTCTGTCTCTAAGAGAGTTCTTAAAACAAAGAGCTATGCTCTGAAAGAGAATTAATTCTCAAGAGAAAAAAAGAAGATGGACAGAGGTCATCTCAAGGGCCAAAGGCCCTATTTATAGGCATTGAGAGCCGTTTCAACTTCTAATGGAGCAGATGCTGCCACCGCTGCACTCACGTGTGACCCACGTGAGCGCAATGGTGGGGGGCATTTGTTTCCCCCAATCAGAGCAAACCTCTGTTCAAATTTTAAAATTTGAAACGAAGTAGCGCTTCATAAAAGCGCTCGCGCCAAGAGCGCCAGCGCTCTGAGGCAGCGCTCACGTGCAAACCACAAGTGCGCTCGCGCCAAGAGCGCCAGCGCTCCGAGGCAGTGCTCATGTGCAAAGCATGAGTGCGTTAGCGCCAAGAACGCCAGCGCTCTGAAGCAGCATTCACGTGTAAAGCACGAGTGCGCTGGCGCCAAGTGCGCCAGCGCTGAGAGTTAAAGACTCTGAGGCAGCGCTCACGTGCAAGGCACGAGAGCGCCAAGTGTTAGAACTAAATGTTCCCCACCGTTATATCAAAGATCCAACGAAGATGATAAATCATCAAATTACCAGAATAAAATTCTGTTAAGGAAATACTCCTGAGAATCTTTCCAAACAAGGAAGATTGTGCTCTGTAAATCATAGCACCATTGGATCAATGATCCAATGGTGATTAAAAACCACCAAGGAACAGAACAAGTTCTGTATGGGAAAAGATTTTCCCTATCTCGTTAAAAACAAGAAAATTGCCTTCTGTAAAACAGAAGCCCTATGATCAGAGATTCAACGGTGGGAAATATCCCCAAATCAACTAAAGAAAAGATCTCTTCAACTGATTCAACAAATCAGCCTCCCCTATATAAAGGACCCAAGACTTCAAGTCTCGCACAGAGGAACCCCCCAAGCTTTGAGAAATTTCAAAGAAAAGAGCAAGCTCTGAGAAGAACTTTTCTTCAAGGTAAAAACAGAGAGATAAAAAACATCTCATCAAGAAAGAAGAACATAGTTCTTTTTCAGATCATAGATCTATAAGCAGAGCTCTTTCACAAAAAGAGATCATAGCATCTCATCATAGAAAAGGGGAGAGAAGAATTTCATTCTCTTCAGATCATAGATCTACAAAGACAAAGTCTTTCACAAAAGAAAATAGAAGAGATTGTAACATCTCCTATAAAAATAAGAACTTTGTTTTTAGAACCATGAGACAAAGTCTCTTGTAAGCGAGAACTTATTTCTCAGATCACAAAATTGATCAGAAGCGCTCTGCGCTCATTGTCTGGCGCTCAGCGCTAAGTGCGCCACTTGCTCCTCACGTGTGCGCTACTTCATAAGAAGCGCCTTAGCGCTCCAATTCTGGTGACCAGCGCCAAGCGCGCCACGTGCTCCTCACGTGTGCGCTACTTAACAGAAGCGCTCTGCACTCATTGACTGGCGCTCCTCGCCAAGCACGCCACGTGCTCCTCACGTGTGTACTACTTAACAGAAGCGCTCTGCGCTCATTGACTGGCGCTCATCGCCAAGCGCGCCACGTGCTCCTCACGTGTGAGCTGCTTAACAGAAGCGCTCTGCGCTCATTGACTGGCACTCAGCGCCAAGCGCACCACGTGCTCCTCATGTGTGCACTACTTAACGGAAGCGCTCTGCGCTCATTGACTGGTGCTCAGCGCTAACTGCACCATGTGCTCCTCACGTGTGCACTGAGAGAATATAAACTGTTCTTTAAATAAAGCCCCAGAGCTATAATGAGTGCTCAGCACTCAATAAAAGACAAAAACGGTTGTCAGAACCCAAACCAATGCTCAACATTGTTAAATGAAAAAGGACCGAGCCTAATTAAATGTCCAACATTTTAACTGAATGGGCCGAGCCCAAGTTGGCCATAGATTCCTAATTCAGATTAATTGAGCCCATATGCTCATAAATTTTTGATCTTAGTCCCAAATTGGACTACAAATTTCCCAACCAATATTGGTTCAAGGGTACATCTTTTCATTCCTCTGATATTTGTCGTTGTAATCCTTCAATATCTTTAGAGAGATGACAGGTCCCGATAACCAGACATTCCACGGACTGTGGGGTCCTTAAACTCATGGACTATGATGTCCTTAAACTTAACGGATTGTGGGGTCCTCAAACTCATGGACTATGATGTCCTTAAACTTTACAGACTATGATGTCTCTAAACTACCACGGATTATGAGGTCCCTAAACTCATGGAATATGATGTCCTTAAACTTATGGACCGTAACGTCCCTAAACTAAACCTCCATAGACTATGACGTCTTTAAACTGGACTATAATGTCCTTAAACTTATGGACTGCAATGTCCTTAAACTAAAACAATAGAGCCCAAATGCTCTTTTGTTGGATCTAAATGATCCTGTTAAGTAGATCTTAGTCTAAAATTAGACTAACGTATCCTTAACAAACATTTAATTTGATCTTAGTCTCAAATGAGATTAACGATCCTTAAACCCAAATCTAAGAAAATACGGATTTGGACTAATCCACGCCCTACGGGCGACAACATAAATTAGTCTCCGTATACAATCCACAGGCAACCAAAAATAAAACAAACACACACGACACTAAGTGACCATCCAGAGAAGGAGAAAGTGGTTACCGCGATGTGGTGGCGTAATTAACTGCAGGGGCTTGCGCCTACAGGAAAGAGCGTCCCCACAATCAAAAACCCCTCACAATGAGGAGGAATTTGACGAAGTCTGCTACATCGGCCGCATCTGTCCAAGCCTCCGATGCACGGTGCAATAAATCAACTTGGCATCTTCGGAGAGGTGGACGGATAAAACCAACTAACATCTGCCCGCAAATTCAGGCAAGATGACCTACGCGGTTTTGTCTCTGTATTCGGTGGTGAACAGTGGCACATCCGGGTTAAGGATGTTGTCATCAGCTGTATATTATATTTTCCATTTCCGCATCTAGGATTGATTCACGGATGAGTGCACAAGCTATCAGGTTCTAGGATTCGGTGGGTGGCCATCTCGAGGAGTCGAGACCCGGGTCACCCAATCCTAAGATTTGCGGGTAGCTTTCCGCACTCGTAAGGGTCTAGGATAATTCACACTCGGTTATTCACAAGACCGTGGAGGACTGTGTTTCGTAGATGGCTCGATGAAATGCAAATGTTCCCAGTTGATCTATTTTTTCATTTTCTATGATGTTTATATCTTCCTGTGATGCTTATCATGCTTGTGACGAATGGTTATATATATAATAAATGTTGTATATGTTTTGCATCCATGCTAGTCCAGCCCCCGCTCTGCCGTTAGTTAAGTAACCTAACGGTGCATGACGGGGCCCCGTGGCGAATACGGGTGGTATATACGTACATTCTATTTTCGTTCTTTTATGATATGATAAGGTTAATTGATGGGACCACATTAATCTCACTTAATGCAAAGAAACAAACCTAAAATTTGACATCGTTGAAACAATTATAAAACCACTCGGTTTTCTTCAAAAAAACAACTTTTAAAAGGTGATCCTAAACCACTCCTTTTTAAAAGCTATTTGATTTCTTCGACTATATCAAGTTCATTACGTTCACGGTTTTCGCCAAAACCAGCCGTAGCCCTCCGTCATTTCAGATAGATATCAACTGGTATTCATGCTATATGTTTTGACCTTCACCAAGGTATAGTGTTCGGTAGTTAGCGGGTAATTATCTGTAGCATAGATATATATATTAATTTAGGACATGTGTACAGTTGTTTTGACCTTCGTCAAGAGCTTGTACGAATGAGTCTAGATTAATCTAGACAATGACGGGTTGAACTTGTTTTGCGGCTTATGATGTTTTGACCCTCGTCAAGATTATAAGTGCTCAGGGCAAAAACCACATCGGGAGTTTCAAACATATAGGAAACTTGCTAGTGTTGCATACCTTCTAGATTGTGGAAGTTTTGGTAGGCTTCTTTCAAAATTATCGCACGATGATAGTTGGGTCTCGATCCTACTGTGAGTATCAGCCACTCTTCGGGAGAGTTTTTCACTTTGCAATTAGCTAATCAAGTAGGTGTCTACAAAGGTGTTAACGGGGCCACGCCTCTGGTGAAACGAGGTTATTTAATTGTGTCCGTATGAAAGCACATGGGACCTCCCTCCGAAGTACCAACACCGGTTTGGCCGAAAGATTAGCGAACTTATAGGGTGTGATAAATCCTGATTAATTCTTCTTTTAGGATTTGAAGGAGAATTCGAGAAAATAGTGGGAGCCATCCTATTTAGATAAACTAATAACTAATCTAAACTTACAAGAGTATATGCTGAGTGTTTCTTCTCTCTCTCTCCCCTAATTGCAGCGACCATGACGGGGCTTAAGCTTATACTAGATAAAAATAAATTGACTGGGCCGAACTATAAAGACTGGCTGAGGAACGTCCATATAGCCCTTACTAATGATAAGGTTGCATATGTCCTCACGGCTAAAGCCCCACTGTTCCAGGTCTAGAATCCTCAGTCGCGGACATTGAGGTCCTTAAGACTTGGGATCTTGATTGCGCGAAAACCAAGTGCCTCGTGCTGGCCTCCATGAATAATGAATATCAGAGGCGGCACGAGAAGATGGACCTTGCTTCAATCTTTCTCTATACCAAAGATTTATATGGAGAGCAATCTCGTATCACAAAATATGAGATCTCGAAGAAATTGTTTCAAGCGAGATTGGCTATCGGATCATCTGTTGAGGACCACGTCCTAAAGATGATTACTCTCATTGAAGAGCTCGCGGACCTAGGAACTACGTTGGAGAATGAGTTGTATACCGACTTAATTATACAGTCCCTTCTCTCCACCTATGTCCAATTCGTATTGAACTTCAATATGCAAAAGACGGAAGTTACACTTCCTGAGCTCCTCAACATGTTGAGGGTGGCATAGGGCACCTTGAAGAAAAATAAGGAAACACCCGCTATGTTCGTTGGGGAATCTTCTTCCTCTAAATCCAAGGCTAAGGCCAAGGGGAAAAAGAAGAAGGCCCCCATCAAGCCGAGATGAGGTGTGCAGAAGGTGCAGGGAAAGCGAAAGGAAAAGATTGGAGGAACAGCTACAGAGGAGGAGTGTTTCTACTGTCATAAGAAGGGAAATTGGAAGAAAAATTGCCGGGCTTTAAAAGCTGAGAATCAGGACATGAAACAAGTTGTGGCTTCGGCCTCAGATGTGTTCGTGATTGAAAAATATTTCTCTATTAACTCTACTTCCTAGGATTTGAATGCCGGATCAGGATCTCACATCTGTAATTCTTTGTAGGCGCTGAGAAACTATAGAGTTTGAAGAAAAGATGATATGACCCTCAAGGTTGGCAATGAAACCAGTGTGGATGCTGTTGCAGTGGGAGAATATCATCTTGGATTGGCGATTGAACATATTTTGTTGTTACATAACTGCTTTTGTGTACCCAGTATGATGTATAATATTATATCTGTATCTTTGTTACCTAATGAAGGATATAATTTGCACTTGAAAACAATGTCATAAATATTCACCTTGTAACATTTCAGAAAATATAAAATATTATTTTTGGAATTTAATATTAAAATAATATATTTCGCGAAAATTACCCGATTTGCGAAATTGGGGTTTTCGTAAAATGGTATAAATATATACAAATAATTATGAAATAATTGGAGATTAAAATAATGTATTTATTTTAAAATATATTTAAAGGATTTGGAATTTTTAAAATTAATTATATGTAGTTTAAATAAAAACCTGATTAGTGCACTGCTAATCGCGATTAAGCCAAGTCCGTGTTTCTACATTTTTTCCCCATGGTTAGTGCACCGTGACCTGTTTCATTTGGTTACATGTTTCCCTTGTGTTGTTTTAGTTATGGTTGGTTTTATTTTTGGTGAGAAAAGAAAGAAATGAGAGGAATGATTGAGGGGAGAGAGAGAGGGGACATAATGATGTTGAGACCATATCATGAGAGAGAGTATGGGTGAGATTAAGAGAGAGAGAGAGGGAGAGGGCTGCCTATTCTTTTTCCCCCTCCATTTTTCTTCTCCTTCTTCATCTTCAAGCTCCATTTTCTACCCTCATGACCCATCTCAAAATATTCACCAAAACCCCATACCCATTTTATTAAAAACATGTACAACCTCAATTTCTACACATTGGACCAAGAAAAATTGGATTTTGAAGACTTTGTGAAGCTAGGGTTTCTCTTGAGTTGCATCCATGAGATATAATCCATTTCATCTAGTTTAGTTTAAGTTTAATAGAGCCCTATAGTAGTTTAGAGCTTAATCGATTTGAATTTGTGAAGTTAGAAAATTCTAGAGAGGGTTTGGGTAACTTGTGGACTTGTGATCAGTAGTGAGGGTGTACAAGACCCTAGAGATCGATATCTGGACCTAGAATAGAGAATACGAACTTAGAATTGTGTCCATGTCGGTTTTGTGTACAAATTGGGGACTACAGGGAATCTGGGGCAATCCGGGGAGTTTATGAGAAAAACAAACAATACCAGAGAACTAGTGGGACCAATAGGAAGCCATCCTGAAAGTATGAGGCCATTCTCTCCTCTTCTAGCCGAGGAGGCCGGATTTTCCAGTGATGTGGTCAGCCACTTGGTGGGTTCTGGTGCGGGAATTGGTACAGTAGCTCATACACTCTATATACAACACTCTATACTTGCTAGTTTTGCTCCAATTGACCTGAGTCAAAATCTGGGAGCACATTAGTGTGATTTTTGGATATATTTTTCGTATTTTTAATGCTAGGTTTTGATGTTTGGATTTGTATTTGGTTGTTGGGAATTTGTACGTCAACAACAAGGGTTGTTTGATTGTTTTTGCACACGTAGGCTATAGGTTTTAACCTATGAGCGCACCGTGTGCCGTATCGGTTTTCCGGATTTGATTTTAATAGCGATTGTGATTTGTGTATTATTGTAGGTACCTTCGTGTGGATTCTGAGGCGACGGAGTGTGGCGTCATCAACTTCGGCAAGTAAGGAGCAAGGTGAGTAGATCTATATCTACGGGGGAAGTCGGATGGATGGCGTATAACACCCCCGCAAGTTTTTGATGGAAACCGATTCATAGAATATGGTTAAGGAAACCTAGATTAGAAAACTATGGATAGGGTTAGAAAGATAGTTAGAGATGATATGAATGATGGAATATGTATATTGAGAGATGAGATGAAAGCTTTAGGGATATGAAAAAGTGAATGCGAATCACGACTTATAGATATATAATTGCACTAGAATAAGTATGAGTTTTAGAGTAACATGACATTTGATGTATAGGGTAGAATGTATATATAAAATTGATTTGATGTAGGATAATGCGAGGAAAAGAATTTACGATGTGATTTGATGACTTGATGATATGTCGGTATACGGATACGAGTCGACCGAGATGATTGATACCTTGCCGATCCCCTGATATGAGTTTGTTATGGATGTGACCTAGGACATAGGTATATAGTGTTGGAGATAGTGCCCTCAGAGTCAATTATTGGGTCACAGGTACGTGATTGCAATGATTGAGGGAGGACCTATCCCGGTAGGACAGTCTTACTCGAGATGATAGTATGCTATCTGGTTTACCTTTATCATCGTGTACTGCTTTAGGTGACCTGACAAGTCGCTATTACACGTTGATAGAGCCCCTAGGATTCTTTCTTGACGGCCAGCAGTATGAGGGCGATCATATACGTGAGAGCTAGCAGTCTATAAGCATATCCTTAAATGGTCTCTAGTCGTTGGAGTTTCGAGACTGGGCATCGATACTCCAGAGTAGACTAGTGTATACAGTCGAGACCCCGAAGAGGGGCGGTGGCCGGTCTCACAAGCCACCGGTGTCAGTTGGATCACCTAAGATGTATACAGGTGCTCATTGGGTTATGAGTACACCGGACAGGACTCGCCGGGAACATGCTAGTTGGTCATATACCAGACGTCAGATGGCAGTTCCCTGGTGACATGTGTACAGGTTAGTTCATCGGTTTGTCTCGTGTGAGTTCCCACTGTACTTTGATTACTACCCTACCACTGCTCAAAGGAGTCGTGCAAACAGGTTTTAGTTGGGTACAGTCCCGAGCCACATGGAGGCAGTGAGCGTATCTTCAGGGGTTCGTCTCTCTCGGTATTGGGGGTGAGGTCGCGCTGTGTCTAGGAGAGCCATTACACGAAGCCCTCGGCCGAGGCAAGAAGATTTACTGGTAGGTATTCCAGTAGTATCTCAGGGTGTTCTGGGCTACACTCCGACACGACTTGTACCGCTTTTGGGGGTCTGACTTTTACCAACCCCCTAGGCCCGCCATGCGATGCTCATAGACGAACGGACCGGACTGTACGGATATTGTCACTGACAGGCTCAGTAGGGTGTCAGGCTGAGTTCGCTCATAGACGTCCCTTTTGGTCAATACCTGGTAGCCCGTTACGTATTGGCTTATACCTCTGACGTGCTAGTGGTTAAATCCACAACCAAGGTGTTGACGAGTCTTTAGAGTCCCCCACATTCAGTTACTCAAGCTTTCGGGCGAAACGCTGTAGAGGCCGTATGGAGATATGGCAAGGTCCGATCAGATACGTGCGGTATTGCACGGATCAGGATCGGACAGTTCGTACTAGAGGCCGTATGCTTATATGGCAGGGTTCGATCAGATACGTGCGGTATTGCACGGATCAGGATCGGACTGATATTACTAGCCGGCTTTGGTTTAAGCCGGATCCTAGTATAGTACAGTGTAGACTTTCTCTCATTGCATTTGTATTTCGGTCGGAATACAAATGCGGGTGTGTATACACAGTATCGGGGTTTTCCTGTAATTTATTACAGGACCAGTTTTCTGGAGTTGCCAGTTTGCTTTCCGTTTCGGCCAATTTCCTTTGTATCGTTCATTGGCCGAAGATTGGTGGAGGAGGGCTTATTTGCATTTGTGCAAATAAGTATTTGTGGAGGGTGTTCTTTGCATTTTCTTGGATCATGATGATGCACCATCACTTGACTTTCTTTGTTCATGATGGCTTGACCTTTTGGAGTCATCATGCTTGTGATGATGAGGGTTTTGGAGTATGGGTTTGATTTTGTAATCATTCCTTTTTGCATGATAGCCTTCTCTCTCTCTCCCTTGGATTATTGGATGGCTCTCTCATTTTCTTTGCTACACTCTCTCATTCTCACTCTCCCCTCACAATGCATGCCGGCCAAGCTCCATGGGGCTGTCCAAATTTAGTGTGTGGGAATTTTTGCTCATTCCATGCTACAAAAATTCCCATGTTCATCCCCAAAAAGACTTATATCATTCTCCTCCAAAAGGGCAACTTCTAATACCCCAAATGAGACTTGAACACTACACATTCTACAGCAAACCTTGGGCACGTCGACTAGCCAGCTTCGTGCCCGAGTTGCCTCGGCATTGAGGTGGGAGCCCGTAAAAGATGTAGGCGATGTGGTGCACTTCCGGCGACGAGGTGGAGACAGGACATTCCGCAGGAGATCGGGACGACGACGAGAAGACCGGAGGACTCGGATCAGTCGGTATATCTCTATTCCCTATCTTGTAGTTAGCTAGGACTAGTTAATGGTTCGATCCGGGTTTTAGTGCGCGGTGGTGCCGGTTTGCTAGTTTGCAAAATTAAAATTTATCACCGCTTCCGCATTTGGCCGTCAGATTGACGGCCGGGGCGCCGCCGTGCACTTACAGTGGTATCAGAGCCTCACCATTAACTTAGTCTAGCTTTGTTTAATGTGTTTACATTTCCGATCGACCAAAATCCCAAAAACCGTATTTTCCTACACATCAGTTTTCTGTCGAAATTTTCTGGTCTCGAAAATTTTTTCAGGTGACTGCAGAATGATGTACAGAGTATCCTAAGATCACTGGAAAATTTTGGTTCCCTGATCCTTCCGTACGACCGCGGAACCGCGGCTATAACCCCTCTTTGGCCGCGGTTCCGCCGCAGGTAGTTGGGTTCAGTTCACCATTTTTTTCCAGTGGGCTTATGGGCTTAAAATATGGGTTTTGGAATATTAATATTGGGCCCAGAATTTCTTGGTGTGCTACAGTAGTACTTGGGGGCCCACTTGTTAAAATTTGATCGATCGGATATTTTAAACACATTATTTCACAGTATTTACATTATATCTGCGACCGTGAATGTCACTTGATCGGTAAATCCTGTCTAACTGCTATAGCCCGGTTAAACGGATTTGCGAACGTGACTTTCACGTTGATGTTCTGTGATTTTGCTGTGATGTTGCGGATCGGTCGTGGGGATAGCCTGGTTGCAGTGGTAGTACAGTTTTGTTGTATTATGTACATTTGATATTGCGGGGCGAGCGTCCGACATGTGGACTGCCGTCACTGCCTGTTTGTATTATTATTTTAGGGCACGACCAGGTTGCGGTCGATGTACCCGTTGTATGTATATTTTACTTTCTGTACTAGGATTACCCCGCGGAAGGGTGCACGGATAGCCGGGTTCTAGAGAGCAACAAGCCCGCATCTCATGGTATTGAGATGGAGGGGGCTTTACTCTAGAATTGGCGGGCTATTCGCCGCACTCGTAGGGGGTACAGGTTGACCCAGGAGGGGTGCCCAAGTTACCGGATTCCGTGAAGTGCTGGGTGGTCCATTCACGGAGCTGAAGGGGGCTGCCTCGCTTCAGGTTTTGGCGGATGACTTGCCGCGCCCGTAGGGGTCTAGGATTTCATTGCACAGGCTATCCACACGACCAGGGGAACGTCGGGTTTCAATAGTGGCTCTGTGAAACCCGGGGATCCCAGATATCTGTATTGTTCTGTGATGCTGTACATTTCTGTGATGTTGCATTTTTTATCACGTCTTGAGCGAATATAATATATTGGTATATATATTAGTAGATGTTGTATATGTTTTGCATCCGCGCTAGTCCAGTCCTCGCTCTGTCGTTAGTTAGCTAACCTAACGGGTAATGATGGGACCCAGTGGCGAATGCGGATGGCATATACGTACATCAGTATATTTTCGTTCTTTGTGGTGTGATCAATTGATAGGACTGCGTTGATTCGGATCAATGCAAGTTAAAAACAAACCTAATCTGATGTTGTTGGAACACTTTTCAAAAAGCTGTTATTGCAAGGATGTTTACTTTTGTTTTGCACCGTGGTATTCAGTTGGAATATCCTGCTCCTCAGTCGACGAGGCAAGGGCCGAGATCCCTTCACCTGGAGTGACCCCTTGGACAAAAAGTTTGCGTCAGGGCATTAACTTCACTATAGCCGATTACTTTTGCTTTGCATCGTGGTATTCAGTTGGAATATCCTGCACCTCATTCTACGGGGAAAGAGCCGAGATCCCTTCACCGGGAGTGACCTCTTTAGCAACGGTTTTTGTCACTATATTTTTCTAAAAAGCTATCCGTTCCTTCAACGATATCAAGCTCACTACGTTAAAGGTTTTCGCCAGAAACCATTCGTAGCCCTCCGTCGTTTCATATGGATGGTCAATAGTATTCAAGCTGTGTATGTTGGCCAAACTCAAGGCACAGTGATTGGTAGCTATTGGGGTATTCATATGCAGCATAGATAGATGCGTTGGTTTGGGACAGTCGTACTGCCATTTTGGCCAAAGTCAAGGGTATGTACAGGTGGACTCAAATTAACCTGGAGAATGACGGGTAGAACTTGACATGTAACTTATGATATGTTGGCCAAAGTCAAGGTCATAAGAGCATGGGGCAAAAATCGCATCGAGAGTTTCAAAAGAACTGAAACTTGCCAGATATGCGCATACCTTCTGGAGTGTGATGACGTGAGCGGATTCCGTCACGTTATCATGCGATGATAGTTGGATCCCGATTCCCACTGATGAGTTAGTTTACTCCTCGGGTGATCCCGACTAATTCTTCTTTTGGGTTTGGAGAAGAATTTGACGTTACAGTGGGAGGTTTCCAGATTAGATAAATTGGTAACCATTCTGATCTAGGATAGAGTGCACGCTAAGTGTTTCTTTTCTCTCTCTCTTTGGCAGCGACCATTGACCCGACCCTAGACTATGACTCAGAGACCAAAATTGACCGAGCCTTCTTATAACACTGGCTTTTGGATTATCAGAGTTGCAAACCTCATTGCCACTCCTACTTTTACCCTTTTCTCCAGGACACCCCGTATTACTACGAACGTCCACTTCTATTGGACAAAACCATCGTATGGTTATATACGAACTCGAAGGGATTTATTCGAGGATGGTTTCCGGTTCTGGAGAAAACGGATAGGACTATTCAGTTGTCTTTTCCTTTTACCTTCTCTCAGGTTGCGAGTACTCCTTGGTTTAGGAGATAGTACACCTATTACGCAAATTGGATAGTCTTCTTCCAAACCTTAGGCTGGTGCCGAACGGTAGGGAATGAAGAAAACCAATTAGCATAATGATGGTGTACAGAAGGTATTAAGTTAAGACAAAACAAGGGATTAGTAAGAGGGCAAAGTAAATTGCGACTGATATTCACGACCAAACCAGATATTTCATTACCACTCCCAAATCACCTTTGTATTTCTCCAGAACACTCCGTATCACTATGAAGATCCACAGTTTATTGGATACTCCATCGTATGGTTATATACGAACTCGAAAGGAACTTGTTCCAGTTCGGGGATGGATTCTGGTTCAGGAGAAATAGGAATAAGGTTTATTCGGTTGTCTTTTATCTTCACCTTCTCTCACATTGCGAGTGCTCCTGGGATTAGGACAGTACACCCATTATTCTTATTGGATAGTCTTCTTCCAAACCATAGGCTGGTGCCGAACGGTAGGGAAGGAAGAAAACCATTTGGCCTAAAGGGGTGTGCAGAAGGTAATGACTAAAGACATATAAAGGGATTTGGAGAGGTGGCAAAAAAATACACGGTTACAGTTGTGAATCTGGATAATGGAAGAGGCATTACTAGGAATACCCGGATACCCCATCGAAGCATTTCAATGTTTCAGTTTCACTGTGTACTGTTAATGGAAAACTGATTTCCCAATTAGTCCTTACTCCAGGGTATGTATTTACCAGGTATGATTCTCACATCTGTATAGTTTTACAGATGATGAGTGGGAGTAGGTCAGTGGGAATTAGGTGATCATCCTCATTATATCGGGATTCGTTGTAATCAGTGATATTTGAGGAAGTCACCTGGACTGTTTGCCGGTCGGCAAATATTTGGTTTTGAATATCCGCTGTCATGCACCAATTTCAAATTGATATATCTGTACGTCTATTTTCATAGAGTGAGATATGCCTTTTTGAAATTATGTCTACGACATTTACCTTTATCAGTGGATGGTTAGGTAAGGAGCATTAAACAGCAGTGTAATTCTTCTTAACCATAAGTACAGTTTTCAACCTACGACACACAGTGAATGAGTTATCAGACTCAATGGACTTATACTGAGTATTGTATGTTGTCCAAGGTCCATCAGGACAGAGGGGTTGGTCCTCGTACTATATTCGGTTTACTTATGACTTCTCTAGTTTTTAGACAGGTGTTTCGTAGAAACACATGGTCCGAATTTTGAGAAGTTATAGGTATTTGAATAAAGTAGAGAATCGGGTGTTGCAAGTATTAGGATTCTTCAAGGAGATCGAAGATGTAGATACTTGTATATGGTATTCAGTTGATAGTGATGGTTAAGAGATCTTGCTTCTCTTTCAGGTTACTCATAATTGGAAGCATTCCTAAGTTAAGTAACGCTGATAGGCCTCCTTCCATTTAGTTGACATGCACCGGGGACAGCTGCATGATTTGAATCTGGTTCAACTAAATTAGTGCCTCTGTTTCTATATTGGATGTAGAACAGTTCGTATCTTAACGATGTTAAGGTACGGGGAGTTGTCCGGATTATGCTTAAAACCAGACTCTGGATAACTCAAGGCACGTTTTCTGTAATGGCTGTTTGTGGGTTGACCCAGGCTATGACGAGGGTTGACTTTCTACCATCTGGAAGATCAATAGTGATATTGTTCTGAACTCGCCACAGTTTTACTAAAAATGGATTTTTTCAGAAAACAGTAGTGGGAGTATGGTAGAACTGGAAGTGATTCCAGAACCGCAAACGATTACTCAAGATTTGATAGGAACCTAAAGATTCAATCTGGTTTGACATTCCATTGGCCACTCCGCAGACTAGTGGGTAACTTCAGGCACCCGAGAGGTACTCCGGTAGCCTCAAGGACGGTGACAGGGAAGTTCTTGTTTACCCACACTTTCCATTGCTGTTGTTCCAGGCTGCGAGACCCGGCAGGAGGATGAGTATAGCGTCGTTCTAAACTAGCTTTAGAAATGTATGTCTATATGACTCTGCCAGAGGGTTGTCGTAGTCAGTGGGAGCAGCGGAAGCATTGGTGGACAGGTGGCTTATGTCTATTTATAGACTAAAGCAAATATAGCGGAGATAGATCATCTATTTCTGATGTGACAGTCATGGGTTTGACTTCATCAGAATAAGGGATGGATCTGTTAAGACGGTAGTAGAGTGTGACGTCCTGGTATTTGGATGACATACACAGAATAGGAAAAGAAACTCCTATACTACGATCGGTTATACTTTGGTCGTCACACAGTAGTTTCTCCATATGGGACTTGGACATTATATCAGACATACTGGTCACTAGATCTATGGGTTTAGATCTAGATTTGGGTGGTTTCCCAATCAGGGTACTTAGACAGCATTCTAAGAGTATTTAGAATGGACGACTCCTGGCACGGTGGTGTACCTGCAGGTGATGGAGTCACCCTCTCTAAAGCTGTCTTACAGACTAATTTGGAGAGGGATGTGCATGATTGGCAGATCACTTGCTCAGGCAATTGAGTCAATCATGAGATGTCAAGTACCACACCAGATGTTGTTCTTGCACTAGATGCAATAATTTGATATTGATGCTATCCTAGAGAAACAGTCGAAAGCAGTTCTAGAACATAAGTGAATGTTCTAGGGATATGATAACGACAGCCTCATTCGGGAGACAGTTATCATTCCAGGCTTCCAAGGTGACCTGGACGACAGGGAGGTTGTCAGAGTTATAGTTTTCCTTCTGACGAGGGGCAGTATTTTGGACAGGTGGTCCAAGGCAATACTGAGGGAGGCATGGCGCAGGACACTGATTAAGTTCAGTTGACGATACTGTCTAAGAAGTTTGGATTTGGAGTTCATTTATGAGCTAGGTCCCATCAGACATCCAGACACATTCTAAGACAGGTATTGCTCATTTCGGGAGATGGCTTTCTCCGCGAACTTGAGATATAGAGAGACATAGAAAGAAACATCAAAGCGGATCCACTCACTGAGGCTATTCCTCGAACGCAATAGTTTCGCAAACAGGCTTTGTGAGACTGACTAGTAGAGGAGTTGGGTGTTCGGTATCACACGGGCTGTGAGTATGCGACATCGCAATAATTAGCCTTGAGTGCAAGTGGGAGATTGTTGGAGATAGTGCCCTCAGAGTCAATTATTGGGTCACAGGTACGTGATTGCAATGATTGAGGGAGGACCTATCCCGGTAGGACAGTCTTACTCGAGATGATAGTATGCTATCTGGTTTACCTTTATCATCGTGTACTGCTTTAGGTGACCTGACAAGTCGCTATTACACGTTGATAGAGCCCCTAGGATTCTTGCTTGACGGCCAGCAGTATGAGGGCGATCATATACGTGAGAGCTGGCAGTCTATAAGCATATCCTTAAATGGTCCCTAGTCGTTAGAGTTTCAAGACAGGGCATCGATACTCCAGAGTAGACTAGTGTATACAGTCGAGACCCCGAAGAGGGGCGGTGGCCGGTCTCACAAGCCACTGGTGTCAGTTGGATCATCTAAGATGTATACAGGTGCTCATTGGGTTATGAGTACACCGGACAGGACTCGCCGGGAACATGCTAGTTGGTCATATACCATACGTCAGATGGCAGTTCCCTGGTGACATGTGTACAGGTTAGTTCATCGACCTGGGGATCGTCATTTTTCTCGTGTGAGTTCCCACTGTACTTTGATTACTACCCTACCACGGCTCAAAGGAGTCGTGCAAACAGGTTTTAGTTGGGTACAGTCCCGAGCCACATGGAGGCAGTGAGCGTATCTTCAGGGGTTCGTCTCTCCCGGTATTGGGGGTGAGGTCGCGCTGTGTCTAGGAGAGCCATTATACGAAGCCCTCGGCCGAGGCAAGGAGATTTACTGGTAGGTATTCCAGTAGTATCTCAGGGTGTTCTGGGCTACACTCCAACACGACTTGTACCGCTTTTGGGGGTCTGACTTTTACCAACCCCCTAGGCCCGCCATGCGATGCTCATAGACGAACGGACCGGACTGTACGGATATTGTCACTGACAGGCTCAGTAGGGTGTCAGGCTGAGTTCGCTCATAGACGTCCCTTTTGGTCAATACCTGGTAGCCCGTTACGTATTGGCTTATACCTCTGATGTGCTAGTGGTTAAATCCACAACCAAGGTGTTGACGAGTCTTTAGAGTCCCCCACATTCAGTTACTCAAGCTTTCGGGCGAAACGCTGTAGAGGCCGTATGGAGATATGGTAAGGTCCGATCAGATACGTGCGGTATTGCACGGATCAGGATCGGACAGTTCGTACTAAAGGCCGTATGCTTATATGGCAGGGTTCGATCAGATACGTGCGGTATTGCACGGATCAGGATCGGACGGATATTACTAGCCGGCTTTGGTTTAAGCCGGATCCTAGTATAGTACAGTGTAGACTTTCTCTCATTGCATTTGTATTTCGGTCGGAATACAAATGCAGGTGTGTATACACAGTATCGGGGTTTTCCTGTAATTTATTACAGGACCAGTTTTCTAGAGTTGCCAGTTTGCTTTCCGTTTCGGCCAATTTCCTTTGTATCGTTCATTGGCCGAAGATTGGTGGAGGAGGGCTTATTTGCATTTATGCAAATAAGTATTTGTGGAGGGTGTTCTTTACATTTTCTTGGATCATGATGATGCACCATCACTTGACTTTCTTTGTTCATGATGGCTTGACCTTTTGGAGTCATCATGCTTGTGATGATGAGGGTTTTGGAGTATGGGTTTGATTTTGTAATCATTCCTTTTTGCATGATAGCCTTCTCTCTCTCTCCCTTGGATTATTGGATGGCTCTCTCATTTTCTTTTCTACACTCTCTCATTCTCACTCTCCCCTCACAATGCATGGCCGGCCAAGCTCCATGGGGCTGTCCAAATTTAGTGTGTGGGAATTTTTGCTCATTCCATGCTACAAAAATTCCCATGTTCATCCCCAAAAAGACTTATATCATTCTCCTCCAAAAGGGCAACTTCTAATACCCCAAATGAGACTTGAACACTACACATTCTACAGCAAACCTTGGGCACGTCGACTAGCCAGCTTCATGCCCGAGTTGCCTCGGCATTGAGGTGGGAGCCCGTAAAAGATGTAGGCGATGTGGTGCACTTCCGGCGACGAGGTGGAGACAGGACATTCCGCAGGAGATCGGGACGATGACGAGAAGACCGGAGGACTCGGATCAGTCGGTATATCTCTATTCCCTATCTTGTAGTTAGCTAGGACTAGTTAATGGTTTGATCCGGGTTTTAGTGCGCGGTGGTGCCGGTTTGCTAGTTTGCAAAATTAAAGTTTATCACCGCTTCCGCATTTGGCCGTCAGATTGATGGCCGGGCGCCGCCGTGCACTTACATATAGATATATACAGAATGTCGTGAATCATGAGTGATATGCCGTACGAGATGTTAGGTCCGTACCTCTCATTGTCATATAGAATGATAGGATCCCCGATGGTTTAATGTCGCCGTGCGATGGTTTACCGTACGTGACGAGTTTTATGATGACTGATCCATACCCTTGACTAGAGGATGCCGTATGATGGATTATACCGTATGTGATGTTATGAGGCTGGATGCCGATTGATAGATTCACCGACTCGGTCATGTTAGATACGTATACCTTATAGCTTTTATCTGACAATTTACCTTATGCTGCATTCATGTTATTCTCATTGCATTGCATATACCTGTGCTAGTACACCTACACCATTATCGATGATGCGTATGTTACACTTACACAGATTTGCCAGCTCACACACTTCATCATCGATAATTGCCATGTCACTGCACAGTAGAATTGCTGCATCATGATATGACCCCTTGCATAATTTACTTGCTATAGTTACCTATGCACCTTTATACGATATTGCATTTGACTTTGGAGAATTTGGGAACCGCAGGATATATTTCAAAACTGGATTCATTTAAAAGAGCGGGTTTTCCTCGATATGTGAATATTACTGTTCCATATTTCATGATATACGGATATGCTTACATTCTGTTATATGTCGCATACATCATGCTTTACGATTATACGCATTGAGATATGCTGTTTTCATGAGATTTCTGGATTTGAGAACCATGGGTATTTCAAAAGAAAGTATGTACTGTTTAAAAAACCAGGTTTCTCTTGATATGATATTTCAGTGCGTCCACCATGCGTTTTCTCGGTTCTGAGACGTGTGACAGTGATACCAGATTCGAGGAGCTGGATGAGGCCGATTGCGGGTACATGGTGGAGCCGGTATGGTATGTTGGAGATAGTGCCCTCAGAGTCAATTATTAGGTCACAGGTACGTGATTGTAATGATTGAGGGAGGACCTATCCCGGTAGGACAGTCTTACTCGAGATGATAGTATGCTATCTGGTTTACCTTTATCATCGTGTACTGCTTTAGGTGACCTGACACGTCGCTATTACACGTTGATAGAGCCCCTAGGATTCATGCTTGACCACCAGCAGTATGAGGGCGATCATATAAGTGGGAGCTGGGGGTCTATAAGCTTATCCTTAAAAGGTCCCTAGTCGTGGGAGGTTCGAGACTGGACATTGACACTCCATTAGTAGACTAGTGTATACAGTCGAGACCCCGACGAGGGGCGGTGGCCGGTCTCACAAGCCACTGGTGTCAGTTGGATCACCTAAGATGTATACAGGTGCTCATTGGGTTATGAGTACACCGGACAGGACTCGCCGGGAACATGCTAGTTGGTCATATACCAGACGTCAGATGGCAGTTCCCTGGTGACATGTGTGCAGGTTAGTTCATCGACCTGGGGATCGTCATTTGTCTTGTGTGAGTTCCCACTGTACTTTGATTACTACCCTACCACGGCTCAAAGGAGTCGTGCAAACAGGTTTTAGTTGGGTACAGTCCCGAGCCACATGGAGGCAGTGAGCGTATCTTCAGGGGTTCGTCTCTCCCGGTATTGGGGGTGAGGTCGTGCTGTGTCTAGGAGTGCCATTACATAAAGTCCTTGGCCAAGGCAAGGAGATTTACTGGTAGGTATTCCAGTAGTATCTCAGGGTGTTCTGGGCTACACTCCGACACGACTTGTACCGCTTTTGGGGGTCTGACTTTTACCAACCCCCTAGGCCCGCCATGCGATACTCATAGACGAACGGACCGGACTACACGGATATTGTCACTGACAGGCTCAGTAGGGTTGTCAGGCTGAGTTCACTCACAGACATCCCTTTTAGTCAGTACCTGGTAGCCCGTTACGTATTGGCTTATACCTCTGACGTGCTAGTGGTTAAATCCACAACCAAGGTGTTGACGAGTCTTTAGAGTCCCCCACATTCTGTTACTCAGCTTTCGGGCGAAAGGTTGTAGATGCCGTATGGAGATATGGCAAGGTCCGATCAGATACGTGCGGTATTGCACGGATCAGGATCTGACAGTTTGTACTATCGGCCGTATGGTTATATGGCAGGGTTCGATCAGATACGTGCGGTATTGCACGGATCAGGATCGAACAGATATTACTAGCCGGTTTTGGTATAAGCCGGATTCTAGTATAGTACAGTGTAGACTTTGTCTCATTGTATTTGTATTTCGGTCGAAATACAGATGCGGGTGTGTATGCACAGTATCGGGGTTTTCCCGTAATTTATTACGGGACCAGTTTTCTGGAGTTGCCAGTTTGCTTTCCGTTTCGGCCAATTTCCTTTGTTCCGTTCATTGGCCGAAGATTGGTGGAGGAGGGTTTATTTGCATTGTTGCAAATAGGCATTTGTGGAGGGGGTCTTTGCTTTTTGTAGCATCATGATAGTCTTCATGATGGTGCACCTTCCATTGACTTGCTTGACTTCATACTTCATGATGGCTTGACTTTGTTAGCATTATGGTTGTTGATGGTTTTGTGGAGTGTTGGCATTGCTTTGTGATCATGGTTGATTATGATAACCATTCCTCTCTCTTCTTCTAGCATGATTGATATGGTCACCCCCCTTGACTTTTTCCTCTCTCCTTTTTCTTACATGGGCCGGCCACTTTAGGGTAGGGGATTGATTCATTTTGGTGTGGCAATTTTTGGTTCTCCTCATGCTCCAAAAATCACACAAGAAGACTCTCCAAAATTCCTATCTCATTCCTCCACTATTTGGCAACTCCTTCAACCCCATTAGAGACAATAGCCTACTACATATTCTACAGCGAACCTTGGGCACGTCGAGTAGCCGGCTTCGTGCCCGAGTTGCCTCGGCATAGAGGTGGGAGCCCGTAAACAAAATAGGCGATGTGGTGCACTTCCGGCGACGAGGAGGAGACGGGACTTTTCCGCAGGAGATCGGGACCATGACGAGAAGACCAGAGGACTTGGATCGTCGGTATATCTCTAACCCATCTTCTAGTTAGCTTAGACTTGTTAATGGTTACGATCCGGGTGTTTAGTGCGCGGTGGTGCCGGTTTGCTAAGTCCGCAAAATTTAAGTTATTCACCGTTTCCGCTATTGGCCGTCGGATTGACGGCCGGGGCGCCGCCGTGCACTTACAGTGGTATCAGAGCCTCGCCATTAATTTAGTCTAGCTTTGTGTAATGTGTTTTGCATTTCCGATCGATCGAAATGTCCAAAAACCCGTATTTGCTCACATCAGTTTTCTGTTGGAAATTTTTAGTCTCGAAAAATTTTTCAGGTTGTAAAATATTGATGTACTAGAAAATCTAAGAACTCTGTAAAATTTCGATGAAGTGATTCCACAGTCAGAGCGCCGAAGCGCCGCACAAACCCCCATTCCGCCGTCCTTCCGCCGCGAACTGTAGACATCACTGCACCATTTTTTTACAGAGGCCTTCTGGGCTTAAAATATGGGTTTTGGAATATTAAAATTGGGCCCAGGTTTTCTGTGAGTGCTACAGTTTTGATTGGGGGCCCACTTGTTAATTTTTGATCGATCGGATATTTTAAACACATTTTTCACAGTATTTACATTATATCTGCGACCGTGAATGTCACTCGATCGGTAAATCCGGTCTAACTGCTATAGCCCGGTTAGACGGATTTGCGAACGTGACATTCACGTTGATGTTCTATGTATTTGCTGTGATGTTGCGGATCGGTCGTGGGGGATAGCCTGGATGCAATGCTAGTACAGTTCTGTTGTATTATGTACATTTGATATTGCGGGGCGAGCGTCCGACATGTGGACTGCCGTCACTGCCTGTTTGTATTATTATTTTGGGGCACGACCTGGTTGCGGTCGATGTACCCGTTGTATGTATATTTTACTTTCTGTACTAGGATTGCCCCGCGGAGGGGTGCACGGATAGCCGGGTTCTAGAGGGCAACAAGCCCGCATCTCATGGCATTGAGACGGAGGGGGCTTCACTCTAGGATTGGCGGGCTATTCGCCGCACTCGTAGGGGGTACAGGTTGACCCAGGAGGGGTGCCCAAGTTACCGGATTCCGTGAAGTGCTGGGTGGTCCATTCACGGCGCTGAAGGGGGCTGCCTCGCTTCAGGTTTTGGCGGGTGACTTGCCGCGCCCGTAGGGGTCTAGGATTACTTGCACAGGCTATCCACACGACCAGGGGAACGTCGGGTTTCAGCAGTGGCTCTGTGAAACCCGGGGATCCCATATATCTGTATTGTTTCTGTGATGCTGTACATTTCTGTGATGTTGCTTTTTATTCACGCCTTGAGCGAATATAATATATTGGTATATATATTAGTAGATGTTGTATATGTTTTGCATCCGCGCTAGTCCAGTCCCCGCTCTGTCGTTAGTTAGCTAACCTAACGGGTAATGACGGGACCCAGTGGCGAATGCGGATGGCATATACGTACATCAGTATATTTTCGTTCTTTTTGGTGTGATCAATTGATGGGACTGCGTTGATTCGGATCAATGCAAGTTAAAAACAAACCTAATCTGATGTTGTTGGAACACTTTTCAAAAAGCTGTTATTGCAAGGACGTTCACTTTTGTTTTGCATCGTGGTATTCAGTTGGAATATCCTGCTCCTCAGTCGACGAGGCAAGGGCCGAGATCCCTTCACCGGGAGTGACCCCTTGGACAGAAGTTTGCGTCAGGGCATTAACTTCACTATAGCCGATTACTTTTGCTTTGCACCGTGGTATTCAGTTGGAATATCCTGCACCCCATTCTACGGGGAAAGAGCCGAGATCCCTTCACCGGGAGTGACCTCTTTAGCAACGGTTTTCGTCACTATATTTTTAAAAGCTATCAGTTCCTTCAACGATATCAAGTTCTTTACGTTAAAGGTTTTCGCCAGAAACCATTCGTAGCCCTCCGTCGTTTCATATGGATAGTCAGTAGTATTCAAGCTGTGTATGTTGGCCAAAGTCAAGGCACAGTGTTTGGTAGCTATTGGTTATTCATATGCAGCATAGATAGATGCGTTGGTTTGGAACAGTCGTACTGCCATGTTGGCCAAAGTCAAGGGTATGTACGGGTGGATTCAAATTAACCTGGAGAATGACGGGTAGAACTTGACATGTGACTTATGATATGTTGGCCAAAGTCAAGGTCATAAGAGCATGGGGCAGAAATCACATCGGGAGTTTCAAAAGAACTGAAACTTGCCAGATATGCGCATACCTTCTGGAGTGTGATAGCGTGAGCGGATTCCGTCACGTTATCATGCAATGATAGTTGGATCCCGATTCCCACTGATGAGTTAGTTTACTCCTCGGGTTACCCCGACTAATTCTTCTTTCAGGTTTGGAGGAGAATTTGAGGTACAGTGGGAGGTTTCCAGATTAGATAAATTGGTGACCATTCTGATCTAGGTTAGAGTGCACGCTGAGTGTTTTCTTTTCTCTCTCTCTTTGGCAGCGACCATTGACCCGACCCTAAGACTTTGACTCAGTGACCAAGTTGACCGAACCTTCTTAAACACCGGCTTTTGGATTGTCAGAGTTGCAAACCTCATTGCCACTCCTACTTTTACCCTTTTCTCCAGGACACTCCGTTTTACTACGAACGTCCACTTCCATTGGACAAAACCATCGTATGGTTAGATACGAACTCGAAAGAATTTATTCGAGGATGGTTTCCGGTTCTGGAGAAAACGGATAGGATTATTCAGTTGTCTTTTCCTTTTACCCTCTCTCAGGTTACGAGTACTCCTTGGTTTAGGGGTAGTACACCTATTACGCAAATTGGATTGTCTTCTTCCAAACCTTAGGCTGGTGCCGACCGGTAGGGAATGAAAAAAACCAATTAGCATAACGATGGTGTGCAGAAGGTATTAAGTTCAGACAAAGCAAGGGATTAGTAAGTGGGCAAAGTAAATTGCAACAGATATTCATGACCAAACCAAATATTTCGTTACCACTCCCACATCACCTTTGTATTTCTCCAGGACACTCCGTATCACTACGAAGATCCACAGTTTATTTGGATACTCCATCGTATGGTTATATACGAACTCGAATGGAACTTGTTCCAGTTCGGGGATGGATTTTGGTTCAGGAGAAATATGAATAAGGTTTATTCGGTTGTCTTTTATCTTCACCCTCTCTCATTGCGAGTGTTCCTAGGATTGGGACAGTACACCCATTATGCTTATTGGATAGTCTTCTTCCAAACCATAGGCTGGTGCCGTACGGTAGGGAAGGAAGAAAACCATTTGGCATAAAAGGGTGTGCAGAAGGTAAAGACTAAAGACATATGAAGGGATTTGGAGAGGTGGCAAAGAACTATACGGTTACAGTCGTGAATCTGGAAGAGGCATTACTAGGAATACCAGGATACCCCAACGAAACATTTCAATGTTTCAGTTTCACTGTGTACTATTAAAAGAAAACTGATTTCCCGATTAGACACTTACTCCAGGGTATGTATTTACCAGGTACGATTCTCACATCTGTATGGTTTTACAGATGATGAGTGGGAGTAGGTTATTGGGAATTGGGTGATCATCCTCATTGTATCGGGATTCGTTGTAATCGGTGATATTTGAGGAAATCACCTGGGCTGTTTGCCGGTCGGCAAATATTTGGTTTTGAATATCCGATGCACCAATTTCAAAATGATATATCTGTACGTCTATTTTCATAGAGTGAGATATACCTTTCTGAAATTATGTCTACGACATTTACCTATATCAGTGGATGGTTAGGTAAGGAGCATTAAACAGCGGTGTAATTCTTCTTAACCATAAGTACAGTTTTCAACCTACGACACACAGTGAAAAAGTTATCAGACTCAAGGGACTTATACAGAGTATTGTATGTTGTCCAGTGTCCATTAGGACAGAGGGGTTGGTCCTCATACTATATTCTGTTTACTTTTAACTTCTCTAGTTCTTAGACATGTGTTTCGTAGAAACACAGGGTCTAAGTTTTGAGGAGTTATAGGTATTTGAATAGAGTAGAGAACCAGGTGTAGCAAGTATCGGGATTCTTCAAAGTGATCGAAGATGTAGATACTTGTGTATGGTATTCAGTTGATAGTAATGATAAAGAGATCTTGCTTCTCTTTCAGGTTACTCATAATTGGAAGTATTCCTAAGTTGAGTAACGCTGATCGACCTCCTTCCATTTAGTTGACATGCGCTGGGGACAGCTGCATGATTTGAATCTGGTTCAATTAAATCAGTGCCTCTGTTTCTATATTGGATATAGAACAGTTCATATCTTAACGATGTTAAGGTACGGGGAGTTGTCCGGTTTATGATTAAAACAAGACACTGGACAACTCAAGGCACGTTTCTGTAATGGCTGTTTGTGGGTTAACCCAGGCTATGACGAGGGTTGACTTTCTACCATCTGGATGAACAATAGCGATATTGTTCTAGACTCGCCACAGTTTTATTAAAGATGGATTTTTTCAGAAAACAGTAGTGGGAGTACGGTAGAACTGGAAGTGATTCCAGAACCACAAACGATTACTGAAGATTTGATAAGGAACCTAAAGATTCAATCTGGATTGACATTCCATTGGCCACTCCGCAGAAAAGGTGGGTAACTTCAGGCACCCGAGAGGCACTACGGTAGCCTCAAGGACGGTGACAGGGAAGTTCTTGTTTACCCACAATTGCCATTGATGTTGTTCCAGGTTACGAGACCCGGCGGGAGGATGAGTATAGCGTCGTTCTAAACCAGTTTTAGAAGTGTACGTCTATATGACTCTGCCAGAGGGTTGTCGTAGTCAGTGGGAGCAGCGGAAGCATTGGTGGACAGGTTGCTTATGTCTATTTATAGACTAGAGCAGATGTAGCGGAGAAAGATCATCTATTTCTGACGTGACAGTCATGGGTTTGACTTCATCAGAATAGGGGATGGATCTGTTGAGAAGGTAGTAGGGTGTGATATCCTGATATTTGGATGATATACACAAAGTAGGAAAAGAAACTCCTACACTACGATCGGTTATACTTTGGTCGTCACACAGTTGTTTCTCCACAAAGGAAATGGATTTTATATCAGACATACTGGTTACTAGATCTATGGTCTTAGATCTAGATTTGGATGGTTTCCCAATTAGGGTACTTGACAGCATTCTAAGAGTATTTAGGATGGACGACTCCTGGCACGGTAGTGTACCTGCAGGTAATGGAGTCACCCTCTCCAAAGGTGTCTTACAGACTAAAGGGGAGAGGGACGGGCATGATTGGCAGATCACTTGCTCAGGCAATTGAGTCAATCGTGAGATGTCAAGTACCACACCAGATGTTTTTCTTGCACTAGATGCAATAAGTTGACATTAATCCAATCCTGGAGAAACAGTCGGAAGCAGTTTTAGAACATAAGTGGATGTTCTAGGGATATGATAACGACAGCCTCATTCAGGAGACAGTTATCATTCCAGGCTTCCAAGGTGACATGGACGACAAGGAGGTTTTCAGAGTTATAATTTTCCTTCTGATGAGGGGCAGTATTTTGGACAGGTGGTCCAAGGCAATACTGAGGGAGGCATGGCGCGCAGGACACTGATTAAGTTCAGTTGTCAATACAGTCTAAGAAGTTTGGATTTGGAGTTCGTTCATGAGCTACGTCCCATCAGACATCCAGACATATTCTAAGACTGATATTGCTCATTTCGGGAGATGGCTTTCTCCGCGAACTTGAGATTTAGAGAGACATAGAAAGAAACAACTAAGCGGATCCACTCACTGAGGCTATTCCTCGAACGCAATAGTTCCGCAAACGAGCTTTGTGAGACTGACTAGTAGAGGAGTTGGATGTTCGGTATCACACGGGCTGTGAGTATGCGACATGGCAATAATTAGCCTTGAGTGCAAGTGGGAGATTGTTGGAGATAGTGCCCTCAGAGTCAATTATTAGGTCACAGGTACGTGATTGTAATGATTGAGGGAGGACCTATCCCGGTAGGACAGTCTTACTCGAGATGATAGTATGCTATCTGGTTTACCTTTATCATCGTGTACTGCTTTAGGTGACCTGACACGTCGCTATTACACGTTGATAGAGCCCCTAGGATTCATGCTTGACCACCAGCAGTATGAGGGCGATCATATAAGTGGGAGCTGGGGGTCTATAAGCTTATCCTTAAAAGGTCCCTAGTCGTGGGAGGTTTGAGACTGGGCATCGATACTCCATTAGTAGACTAGTGTATACAGTCGAGACCCCGACGAGGGGCGGTGGCCGGTCTCACAAGCCACTGGTGTCAGTTGGATCACCTAAGATGTATACAGGTGCTCATTGGGTTATGAGTACACCGGACAGGACTCGCCGGGAACATGCTAGTTGGTCATATACCAGACGTCAGATGGCAGTTCCCTGGTGACATGTGTGCAGGTTAGTTCATCGACCTGGGGATCGTCATTTGTCTCGTGTGAGTTCCCACTGTACTTTGATTACTACCCTACCACGGCTCAAAAGAGTCGTGCAAACAGGTTTTAGTTGGGTACAGTCCCGAGCCACATGGAGGCAGTGAGCGTATCTTCAGGGGTTCGTCTCTCCCGGTATTGGGGGTGAGGTCGTGCTGTGTCTAGGAGAGCCATTACACAAAGTCCTTGGCCAAGGCAAGGAGATTTACTGGTAGGTATTCCAGTAGTATCTCAGGGTGTTCTGGGCTACACTCCGACACGACTTGTACCGCTTTTGGGGGTCTGACTTTTACCAACCCCCTAGGCCCGCCATGCGATACTCATAGATGAACGGACCGGACTGCACGGATATTGTCACTGACAGGCTCAGTAGGGTTGTCAGGCTGAGTTCACTCACAGACATCCCTTTTAGTCAGTACCTGGTAGCCCGTTACGTATTGGCTTATACCTCTGACGTGCTAGTGGTTAAATCCACAACCAAGGTGTTGACGAGTCTTTAGAGTCCCCCACATTCTGTTACTCAGCTTTCGGGCGAAAGGTTGTAGATGCCGTATGGAGATATGGCAAGGTCCGATCAGATACGTGCGGTATTGCACGGATCAGGATCTGACAGTTTGTACTATCGGCCGTATGGTTATATGGCAGGGTTCGATCAGATACGTGCGGTATTGCACGGATCAGGATCGAACAGATATTACTAGCCGGTTTTGGTATAAGCCGGATTCTAGTATAGTACAGTGTAGACTTTGTCTCATTGCATTTGTATTTCGGTCGAAATACAGATGCGGGTGTGTATGCACAGTATCGGGGTTTTCCCGTAATTTATTACGGGACCAGTTTTCTGGAGTTGCCAGTTTGCTTTCCGTTTCGGCCAATTTCCTTTGTTCCGTTCATTGGCCGAAGATTGGTGGAGGAGGGTTTATTTGCATTGTTGCAAATAGGCATTTGTGGAGGGGGTCTTTGCTTTTTGTAGCATCATGATAGTCTTCATGATGGTGCACCTTCCATTGACTTGCTTGACTTCATACTTCATGATGGCTTGACTTTGTTAGCATCATGGTTGTTGATGGTTTTGTGGAGTGTTGGCATTGCTTTGTGATCATGGTTGATTATGATAACCATTCCTCTCTCTTCTTCTTGCATGATTGATATGGTCACCCCCTTGACTTTTTCCTCTCTCCTTTTTCTTACATGGGCCGGCCACTTTAGGGTAGGGGATTGATTCATTTTGGTGTGGCAATTTTTGGTTCTCCTCATGCTCCAAAAATCACACAAGAAGACTCTCCAAAATTCCTATCTCATTCCTCCACCATTTGGCAACTCCTTCAACCCCATTAGAGACAATAGCCTACTACATATTCTACAGCGAACCTTGGGCACGTCGAGTAGCCGGCTTCGTGCCCGAGTTGCCTCGGCATAGAGGTGGGAGCCCGTAAACAAAGTAGGTGATGTGGTGCACTTCCGGCGACGAGGAGGAGACGGGACTTTTCCGCAGGAGATCGGGACCATGACGAGAAGACCGGAGGACTTGGATCGTCGGTATATCTCTAACCCATCTTCTAGTTAGCTTAGACTTGTTAATGGTTACGATCCGGGTGTTTAGTGCGCGGTGGTGCCGGTTTGCTAAGTCCGCAAAATTTAAGTTATTCACCGTTTCCGCTATTGGCCGTCGGATTGACGGCCGGGGCGCCGCCGTGCACTTACATGGTACCCCGGGGTAAGAAAGGTATGTTGTACAGTAGACGATG
Source organism: Agapanthus africanus (assembly GCA_030015575.1). NCBI lineage: Eukaryota > Viridiplantae > Streptophyta > Magnoliopsida > Asparagales > Amaryllidaceae > Agapanthus > Agapanthus africanus. The sequence goes on from CM057350.1 coordinate 480,564,377, forward strand.
AGCTTGGCAGAGGGAATACTACCTACCGGTGACTAGTTGGACCTGGCGGTTATCCGGAGGATACCGACCGGAGTTGAGAGATGGATGTGGGCCGATCCGTTCTGCCGGTGCCCGTGGACCGATCCCGCAGACGGAGCCCGTGGGCCGATCCGGACTGACGGAGCCCGAGATATGAGGATTTACGTGTCGATGCTGGACACGGGTTTCATGATGTTTCAAGTGTCGATGCTGGACACTCAGGTTCCATGATTTTGATGTGTCGCGAGGGACACACGTTGATTTATATCCTCATACTTCTATGCATATGCTTTTATGATATTTTCATGCATGATGTTGTTGTGTCATTGGTTGGCACGTGGACGAGATCCACATGCATACAGGTATTGATTACATGGTTGGATGATATCCACATATATTTAGACATTGAGTATATTGTTGGCACAGATGTAGATACAGTCACCCTAGATATCATAGTATTACCCTTATGATATAGTTGACCTAGGAAATCGTTATTTTATTCGATTTCTACCTGTTGATGTTTTCTACTCACGAGTTGGCAACTCACCCCCGTCGTGCCACAGTTCTTGCAGGTTGATCGCTTGGATCAGTAGCGGCAACGCTGGCACAGTTGCAGACGGGTGTTTTGCCTTGGTAGGTGGTACATGCTGGATCATACTCCTCTTGTATTTACTATTCATATTGTATCTAGTCAACTCCATCAATCAAAACTAGTAATTGTATATGTGGTTGGACTTAGAAAGGCTTGTAGTTGCGACTTAAGCGATGGGGTATATGTCCGCTTGGTGGGTTGATATCTCGCTTTATTCATTATCTTTTGTGGTGATCTTCGCCGTTGGGCGTCGTATACTTGTTTTATTATTTGCATGGTTGTGAATCCGCCGGTTAGCGAAGAGTTAGCTCCCGCTTGGGGATGCCTTTATTATCTTGTATTTGTGGTTTTGGATCAAAATATACAAAGGAGGTGATGCCCAAATTTTCAAAAGACGAAACATGTTTTCCAACTAATAAAATCCAATTGCATTTTCCATGTTCTATTATCCATGCAATTAATAAAACGTTTGTTTTCATTATACCTTTATTTCAAAACTTCACCCCTTTTATTTTCTTAAATAGGTTTAGATTTCTGGGTTTCGGCTTACTTGAATTACGTTACGCCTTTAGACGTTGCGTGATTTAAGTGCCGGTCACGAGCTAAATTTCGGGTCGTGACACACCTGAATCATGAAATGATTGGATCAGGTACACTAAATAACAGAATATACGTATTCAATCAATATCAAGTTTTCAACGTCCAAAACACGCTAAAAAGAAAGACTCCGGAATTAAATTAAGCTTTCTTATGGCATTATAGACTTGGTCATATCAATGAAACACGATTGACTAAGTTACATAAAGATGGATATTTAGATCTGTTTGAATATCAATCATATGCAACTTTTCAATCATGTATCAAAGGAAAGATGACCAAAACTCCGTTCACTGGACACGGAGAAAGAGCCACTGAGCTCCTGGAACACATATACAGCGACGTGTGTGGTCCGATATCTACACATGCAAAAAGTGGTTATTCCTACTTCATCACTTTTACCGATGATTTCTCAAGGTATGGACATGTATTCTTGATGAAATATAAATCCGAGACTTTTGAGGAATTTCAGGAGTATAAGAATGAAGTGGAAAGGTAAACCGGTAAAAGTATCAAGATGCTCCAATTTGATCGGGGAGGAGAATACTTAAGTGCCGAGTTCCTGAAATATCTAAAAGAGAATGAAATTCTCTCTCAGCTTACTCCTCCATACACACCACAACACAACGGTGTATCAGAAAGACGGAATCTCACATTGTTAGATATGCTGTGTTCCATGATGAGTAACGCTGAGTTGCCGCCATCCTTCTGGGATTATGCACTAGAATCTGCTGCATACCTATTGAATAAATTTCCAACTAAGTCTGTGCCTACCATTCCATATGAAATGTAGAGTGGGAAGAAACCCTGTCTTAAGTATCTTAAGATATGAGGGTGTCCTGCTTTTGTCAAAAAATTCATCCGGACAAGCTCGAGGCACACTCATTATTGTGTAAGTTTGTCGAATACCCCAAAAATTCTAGGGGGTATTTTTTCTATTACGCTGAGGAACAAAAGGTTTTTGTTTCTCATCATGCTCGCTTTATGGAAACTCAATTTCTTGAAAAAGAAATTAGTGGGAGAGCAATAGAACTGAAAGAAATTCCAAAACCATAAACTATTATTGAAGACTTAGTAGAATCTGAAGTTTCAATGGAACCGGACGTACCTACGCCACTCCGCAGATCTAGTGGGCAGTCTCATCCATCTGAGAGATACTATGGTTTTCTCATAGATGGGGATCGAGAGAAGTGCATCATCGATGATGATGAGCCTATTGGTTTTCAGCAAGCCATCACAAGTAGAGACTCGGTGATGTGGCTGGATGATATGCGATCCGAGATGGAATCCATGTACACCAATAAAGTATGGACTTTGGATGTTACTCCTTCTGAGGTAAAACCCGTTGGATGTAAATGGATCTTCAAAAAGAAGATTGGTGTAGATGGACAGGTAAAAACCTACAAAGTTGGACTTGTTGCTAAAGGTTTTCGTCAAAAACCAGGATTGGACTATGACGAAACTTTTTCACCGGTGGTGTAGGGTTGCTAGGCACGCGCACAAGGGTCTACGAGGCATCAACCATGCCCGATTAAAAAATTAACCGTGCCGAACAACCCGAATACGGAACTTTAAACTAGAGATTAGGCGAAAACTAACATGCTAAACATTTTAACACTAAGTGAGAGGGATTACAACCTTTGTAGATCCGGTCCTTCATTTCATATGCTCCGTGTTGTGGTCCTTTCGCTGCGATCATCGGGATCCGGACTCTCGAGAGGTTCCACGAAGAGAAAGACGCAACCTTTGCTTCCGATCTTTGATACTAAGATGATCTACCCTGAAGTTTCTTTAACACAAGCTAACACTCATGAAATGATGTGAACACCCTCATCTAAATGGCAAGGGAAGATGAGGATGATGAAGTAGGATTTTTGCTCTCTTTATTTATCTTTTTCTCATATTTATTCATCACCTTTTGAAAAACTAGTAAGCTTTTTCATGAAAGAATGAAGCAGGAAGAAGATGAACAATATTAGAATCCATTTGTGATGAATAGGAAAAGAAATGATATGAAGAATAATGCAACCATGGTTGACTTAACCATTGTAGAGAATTGACTAGGGTTAGGGTTAGGGTTGGGTTAAAGCATGAGTCACTTGTAAATATCTTTATCATGACAAAAAGAAAACCTTCTAGAAACATCTAGAAAGTTTAACTCTAATCCAAACCCTAATCATGTTTAAACTCCACTAAACAAGTTGCATTAGTTATCATATCATGTTACAATAATATATATCACATATATAATATTTATCGTAACAAAATAAAATAATACATTTAACATATATCGCATATATATCAATGTATTACCCGAGTGAGAAAAAGAATCTTTTAGTGAGCAAATATTAGTTAATGTAATTTAATATATCATATATATTATTATATATTAAATTATCGAATCAACACTTGATCCGACAATCCGGCTATATCGCATATAACCGACTAATATTTATCCGTACCGATTCATCGAATCAACACTTGATCCGATGACCCGGCTGATATCAAATATCGCGAGAATATAATACGGTATCACATATCGCATCATCCTCGGTCCCGCACATATCACATATGTGCTCCTACTCCGTTTTGCCTGAGTCAAGAAACCTCTGTGTAGGACTCTAAAGAATCGTCAATACGCCGGCAGTAGGTGATGATCATATCAATCACCCACAAGCTGCAAGCGGTCAGCTAAACGTAACAGCTACCCAGGTATTGAGCGCTCAGAATATCAACAAGCAAGCCTGTACATTCTCCTGCGAATCCAAACAGTAACACTCCCGTACAGTCCGGTCTCGTCGTCTGATATGTTGCATATCTCGCATAGGGGTGGTAAACGTCAGACCCCAGTAGCTTGATAAGTCGTGTCGATTGGAGGTCTATAACAGTTCGAGAAACTACTGATAACACTTACCAGTAAATCTCAGCAACCCTGGCCAGGGATTTCTGGTTATAGCCAATCGAACACAGCACAACATCAACTCCCTATACCGGGAGAGACGAATCCCCTCCTATCGCTCATTGCCTCTATGTGATTCGGGACTGTACCCAAAAGCCACCTTTTTGCACGCCCTCTTGGACGTGGTATGATGGAAATCAAAGCACAGTGGGAATCACACAAGACTCTATGACGATCTCGGGTCAACAGACTACTCTGTACCAGTGTCACCGGAGAACTGCCATCTGACGTATGGTATAATACCATCTGGGAGTTCTCGGCGAGTCCGTCCAGTGTACCCAGTCTCCACTGAGCACCCGTACACCATCCTTGATGTCAAACACCGATGGATATGGGATCATCCATCGCCCATCATATGGGTCAAGATGCGTATACGCTAGTCTACTCTGGTGCATCGATGCCCTGTTTCGATACACCCTCGACTGGGAACAGTTATAGGATGTACTCGCCGACTACCGTGGCCCCACTAGTATGATCTCATCATAGTCCCAGTAGTCGAGTACATATCCTAAGGGCTTTATCAACATGTAACATAGAGACAATCAGAGTACATGTTAAGATAAATTACAACCAGATAGCATACTATCATGTCGAGCAAGAAAGTCCTCCCTATATATGTCCTAGCATGCACTACAATATACATCGTATGTACAGTAATGGTCTCTAGGGCATACATATAACTAGCAATCTCCCACTTGCACTAGGGCCATCTGTTATGGTATCGCATACCCAACAATTAGCTGCGGTTGAAGTATCTCATACTCAACCATTCCATAAAAGTCTCTACTGGGAAAAAGGCCTTTGTGAGTGGATTCGCGCTGTTGTCCTCTGTGTCTACTCTCCTGACCTCGATCTTCCTGGAGATCAACCATCTCCATGATCAGGTGATACTGCCTAAGAATTATATCTGGATTTCTGATGGGACGGTAGTTCCTTGGCTGAAGCCACAACTCCATTGTCACACAATGGTAGGAACGAAGTTCATCTTATGAACTTATAAATATCCAGACTGCCTCTTTGGTAGTATCCTTGGTAACGATGTATCTTGCCTTTAATCGTCTAGTAAGTCACGGTCTCTTGCTTGGAACTCTTCCAACATACCGTCCCTCCACTTAGGGTATAGACAATGCCTGCGACTGACATTCAGTCGTCTTTATCACCCTGGAACCTTTCCAGTGATTCTCCCTAGGATCGATTGATACCATCTCACTACAACTAGTGAGTATCCTAACATCCAATTAGATTTATCTCATAGATCCAAAACCCAGGATTTAGGAGGTATCACTTTGATCCTATATGGAGAATCCTTGTGATAAGCGGAGATTGACCGAGCGTAGCATAGGAAACTCCTTCCCTATCAAGAGTATGTCATCCACGTACTCTACGAGGATTACCACCATACTCCCTACTACCTTTTTGTATATACAAGGTTCATCTACCATTTTGATGAACTCAAACTCTTTGACTACCACATCAAAACAGATGTTCCAACTCCGCGATACCTGTTTTATAAAACATCTTGCACACGTTTCCGCTGCTCCCACTGTCTACGAAGTCCTCTGGCTGTGTACTTATAGACGCTATCTTCTAAATCATCATTTAGAAAAGCAGTCATGACACCCAACCACCAGATATTCTAGTCATGGTATGTAGCCGTGGCAAGTAGGATCTGGATGGACTTAAGCATAGCTTTGAAAGTCTCAACTTTTCGATGTACACCAAGTAATCTTCTCAAGATATACTCGCCCCTGATGGGGTTTTAACCCTTCAGATAAAGCAACCAAAGTTCATACTTTGTTGGTGTATAAGGATTCCATCTCAGATCGATAAGCATCCAGCCATTCTTACAGAGTCCCACTCCTGATGGCCAGCTCGAAACTAGTTGGGTCATCATCTCATGATGCAATCCTCGCTCCCACTGTCATAGAGAAACCGAAGTATCTCTCAGGTGGGTGAGGAACCCTACTAGATCGGCGGAGTGGCTGAGGTTCGTTGGTAACTATTGAATCCTTTGGTTCTATCAAATCATCTGCTGTAGTTTGTATAGCTGGAACATTTCCAGTTCTACATAACAGACCTTGCCTCGAGCTTGTCCGGATTTTTCTTTTAGACATAGGCCGGACAACCCCAAATCTTAACGAGCTTAAGATATGGGCTATTCCCTTTCCATATCACATATGAAGTGATAGGCAACTGATTTGATTGGAACCCTATTCAATAGGTATGCAGCTTCTCAAGTGCATAACTCCCTAAAGGAAATAGGAAACTCAGTAGTACTCATCATAGAGCACACCATATCATATAGGGTGTGATTGCTCCGCCCCGATACACCGACGTGCTGTGGTGTATACGAAGGAGTAATGCTGAGAGAGAATCTCATTCTCCTTTAGAATAGTCCAGGAATTCTGTGCTCAAGTATTCTCCTCCTTGATCACATCAAAGGACATAATACTTTTACCCGTATTTTTGGTTCTCTACTTCTAACTTATATTCTGTGAATATCTCAAAAGGTTCAGACTTGTGTTTAACAGGAACATATGTCTGAATCTTGAGAGATTATCAGAGAATGTAATGAAGTAGAAAGAACCGGTCTTGGTATGTGTAGACAGGGGACCTTCATACATCAGCATGTATAAATCCCAAGAGTTCACTAACTCTTTCTCTGTTTCCAATAAACAGAGCTGTGGTCATCTTATCTTTGTGACATGACAGGCAAGTTTCACAAGATGTAAATTCAAACTAATTTAAATATGCATCTAAATGTAACTTCAGCCAGTCGGGCCGCATTGATATGACCTAGTCTACAATGCCTCAAGAAGGATTTGTTCATATCTGAACTCTTCCTCTTGTGTGTGTTCTGTATACTAAGAACTGTAGTTTGATTTAGAACGTCAATGCTTTTAGATAACGTGCCTGAACCGATCAACTCTTGATATAGGAAAATGTTCATAACATTATCCAACAATACAAAATTATATCCTTTCTTTACTAATAAAGAGACTGATATGATTTTGTATATCAGGTTCGGTATCTAATAACATTTGTTCAGAATCAATGTATTCCAGTAATACAGGGTGACAGTGACCAACAGACTTGGCTGCAACACTTGCACCGTTTTCTGTCTCATGAAACTTATCACCCGTTCTCAGTTCTCTACCTATCTATAGCCCATGTAACAGATTACATATGCGGGATCCTGATCTGGTATCACATAACCAGGACGTAAAGGATACTGAGAAACAGTTCTGTGTAATGAACACACCCGAAGATGATGCATCAACATGCACTTTCTTCGTTTGGGCGGCACGGGAAATCTGGTATTCCCCAATTTCCTGCTCTGTCCTATAACAATTATAAGTTGGAGCGGGACCAACGTTCCCCAGCTCAGTATAACAAGCGGGTTCGGTCAATATATCCGTTTTATTATCTTGATTAAGGCGTGATATGGTTGCAACCTGGAGAGAGAGAGAAGAAAACACTCAGCGTATGCTCTTGCAAGATTAGATTGGTTATTTAATATATCTAATCAGGATGTCTCCCACTGTTTTAATCAAATCTTCCTTCAAACCCTAAAAGGAAAAACTAGCCGGGATTAATTACACGCTACAAGTTCGCCAATCTTTCAGCCAGGCCAGTGTCGGTACTTTGAGGGAGGTCCCCCGTGCTTTCGCACGAACCTAATTAAAGTAAACCTCGTTTTCCCAGAGGCGTAACCCCGTTAACACGTTTCTAGACACCTACTTGATCGGCTAATTGTAATGTGTAAAACTCTCCCAGGAGTAACTCTTACTCGCAGCGGGTATCGGGATCCAACTATCTCATAGAAGGTATGCAATCTCATTGCAAATTTCAACACTTGAAATTCCCAATAATATTTTACCCCTAGCGTCCTATGACCTTGACGAAGGCCAAACTACCCATAGTCCGCTAGTCAAGTTCAACCCGTTCATTTCTTGATTGAATTAAACCCACCCGCACGACCCTTGACGAAGGCCAAACTACGCCGTATGAATACCCTAATCCAATCGCATCGTATGCTAGCAGATAAGCACTAGTTAGCTACCGTACACTACGCCTTGACGAAGGCCAAACTACCGCAGCACGAATACTAAGTAGTACTTATCTGAAATGACGGAGGGCTACGACAGGTTTTTCTGAAAACCTATTGCGTAATGAACTTGATATCGTTGTAGAATCGAGTGATTTTAAATGGAGTGTTTTTGAGGCTTTTCTAGTTTTGCTAAAGGGGTCACTCCCGGTGAAGGGATCGTCGGCCCTTTCCTCATCGAATAAGGTGCGGGATATATCATATATATCACTGTGCAAAGCAGAAACTATAGAAGCAATCAAAAGACAAACCGAGTTTGTAGCATCTGCCAGTTATCGCTAAAGGAGCCTCTCCCGGTGAAGGGATCTCGGTCCTTTCCTTATCGAATAAGGTGCTGGATGTTCTACAAGGAACACCGCTATGCAAAGCAAGAACTAGAGCTACCAGTTTTTATTAAACAAGTTTCTACAACATCTTAGGTTTCATTTATTTCATTAATCTCATTAATGAAGTCCCATTTTATTATGCTTCATAAGCATCTCTTTTGAAACGAAATCTGCAATATAACATATATCTCATATATATAATATAAACATTCGTCACAGGCAGTAATATGATCTCATCACAGAACATTGCAGCAGAAGAACATATATGAAATATTGGATATACTAGGACGTCCGTGTTTTTAATACGAGCCTGTATAAAACACGGATTCCACGGTCGCGACGAATAGCCAAACCCACATCCCAAGACCCCTACGAGAGTGGCAAGTAACACTGCCAATTCTAGGGTTAGGAGACCCGGTCTCGACTCCTCGAGATGGCCTCCCACTGGACCCTAGAACCCGGTTACTTGTGCTCCCCTCCTTGGGTCTACCTAATGCGGAAAAGTAAATAATATACAACGGTGACATCTTCCGCTACCTGGAAGTGCCCCAATAAAAGAATATTACATACAAATGAATTTTACATGAATGAAAAAGAAAAACTCTCATCTCACATAAAACCCCCGGCTATTCAAACGCGACAATCCAATATAACATATCACAGCAACACATAATATCTCATATCATCAATGTAAGCAAGTATGCGTATCCCGATTGTCGTTGATGTATAGCAACGAAGCCGGCGATACACCACATACTACGCTTACGGTCACAGAAAAGAAAGTGTAAAACTACAACAGTTGGAATCCGCAACCTCCTTAGACATCGCATGCCTAACCAAATGAATTCCTTAGACATCTCATGCCTAACAATTATAAACCCCGCATTTTAGTCTCTTTATCGAAAACTCTTTTCAATATCAAGTCGGGCAATTCAGCAAGATTCCCGACAACTTGATCGAATGCTCGTCGCAAACTTTAGTAGACGGCCGCACCCCCAGATGCCGTCGACGAAGTGCACCAAGGCAGAACACCGCTACCGCGAGCATCCGAACGGATGCTTTCGGCGGCGGGGTTCTCCTACAGTCACTTGGTCGGGGCTATGGGGCGTAGCTGTCTATTAAGTTTACCCGGCGAGTATCCGCGTACGCTACGTGATTGCGACGGACTTTTGATCACATCAAAATTCCGTGGCAACCGATCATCTGAGACTAAACTGCTATGTTTATAATATTCAAATTAGTTATCTCATAACTACCTGTGGATTCCAAATATTGTATCACATTCCAGATAAATAGAAAAAGTTAAACTTTCCGATCGAATCATCAAGCACCCAAGATTTCCCCAATATATCTCAACACTTGAAAACAGTTTAAAAACATCCATCACATGCCACAGTACCAATGGTCCAGCCGTAGAAGGGTCAAGCCAACGCCTCACATGTGGCACGTCGTACTGCCCCAAACCCTAAGGTTCAAAAGGCAGTTCAAGACGGTCACATAATCGAGTTAAGGTTTGTTGTCTTCTAGATGGTCCACCGAGTTACTTGCACGACTTAGAACATTCTTAAACACGAGAAAAAATCCAACTTTTGAAAAATTTTCCGACAGGGGAAAAAGTGAGTTATTGATATCCGTTCGAACTTTTTAACAGTTTCTTAAATTTATCCGGAAAGCTACATAGACAAAATCTGATAATCCGATCGAATCATCGAATCCCTAAAACAACCCCAGAAAATTCAGCTTTTTAATAAATATTAAAAATTCCCAGAAAATCCAGCATAATAAAATAGGAGTTACTGTGCAAACAGGAGATGCTGACGTCATCATTTCGCCGCGGAACAGCCGCAGAAGGCATGCTTCTGCCGCGGTTCCGCCGCTATTTATACTGTTCATCGAAAACTTTTTGCACCGTAATCCTTATAATTCCCTACTGAATTTTTTAAGCATTTTTAATGTGGAAAAAACCCAGTTTTTAGAAAAAGTCTAGAGAGCGGGTTTTATCGGGGTTTCGGGTTTCGATCGGACTTTAAACTTCGTCTAGACTTCGCCTAAAGCTCTAGCTTGGCTCTGATACCACTGTAGGGTTGCTAGGCACGCGCACAAGGGTCTACGAGGCATCAACCATGCCCGATTAAAAAATTAGCCGTGCCGAACAACCCGAATACGGAACTTTAAACAAGAGATTAGGCGAAAACTAACATGCTAAACATTTTAACACTAAGTGAGAGGGATTACAACCTTTGTAGATCCGGTCCTTCACTTCATATGCTCCGTGTTGTGGTCCATTCGCTGCGATCATCGGGATCCGGACTCTCGAGAGGTTCCACGAAGAGAAAGACGCAACCTTTGCTTCCGATCTTCGATACTAAGATGATCTACCTTGAAGTTGCTTTAACACAAGCTAACACTCATGAAATGATGTGAACACCCTCATCTAAATGGCAAGGGAAGATGAGGATGATGAAGTAGGATTTTTGCTCTCTTTATTTATCTTTTTCTCATATTTATTCATCACCTTTTGAAAAACTAGTAAGCTTTTTCATGAAAGAATGAAGGAGGAAGAAGATGAACAATATTAGAATCCATTTGTGATGAATAGGAAAAGAAATGATATGAAGAATAATGCAACCATGGTTGACTTAACCATTGTAGAGAATTGACTAGGGTTATGGTTTGGGTTGGGTTAAAGCATGAGTCACTTGTAAATATCTTTATCATGACAAAAAGAAAACCTTCTAGAAACATCTAGAAAGTTTAACCCTAATCCAAACCCTAATCATGTTTAAACTCCACTAAACAAGTTGCATTAGTTATCATATCATGTTACAATATTATATATCACATATATAATATTTATCGTAACAAAATAAAATAATACATTTAACATATATCGCATATATATCAATGTATTACCCGAGTGAGAAAAAGAATCTTTTAGTGAGCAAATATTAGTTAATGTAATTTAATATATCATATATATTATTATATATTAAATTATCGAATCAACACTTGATCCGACAATCCGGCTATATCGCATATAACCGACTAATATTTATCCGTACCGATTCATCGAATCAACACTTGATCCGATGACCCGGCTGATATCAAATATCGCGAGAATATAATACGGTATCACATATCGCATCATCCTCGGTCCCGCACATATCACATATGTGCTCCTACTCCATTTTGCCTGAGTCAAGAAACCTCTGTGTAGGACTCTAAAGAATCGTCAATACGCCGGCAGTAGGTGATGATCATATCAATCACCCACAAGTTGCAAGCGGTCAGCTAAACGTAACAGCTACCCAGGTATTGAGCGCTCAGAAGATCAACAAGCAAGCCTGTACATTCTCCTGCGAATCCAAACAGTAACACTCCCGTACAGTCCGGTCTCGTCGTCTGATATGTTGCATATCTCGCCTAGGGGTGGTAAACGTCAGACCCCAGTAGCTTGATAAGTCGTCTCGATTTGAGGTCTATAACAGTTCGAGAAACTACTGATAACACTTACCAGTAAATCTCAGCAACCCTGGCCAGGGATTTCCGGTTATAGCCAATCGAACACAGCACAACATCAACTCCCTATACCGGGAGAGACGAATCCCCTCCTATTGCTCATTGCCTCCATGTGATTCGGGACTGTACCCAAAAGCCACCTTTTTGCACGCCCTTTTGGACGTGGTATGATGGAAATCAAAGCACAGTGGGAATCACACAAGACTCTATGACGATCTCGGGTCAACAGACTACTCTGTGTAAGTGCACGGCGGCGCCCCGGCCGTCAAACCGACGGCCAAATGCGGAAGCGGTGAATAACTTTAATTTTTACTGAACTGGCAAACCGCCGCGCACCAATACCCGGATCGAACCATTAACTAGTCCTAGCTAACTATAAGATGGGAAAGAGATATACCGACGATCCAAGTCCTCCGGTCTTCTCGTCATGGTCCCGATCTCCTGCGGAAGAATCCCGTCTCCTCCTCGTCGCCGGAAGTGCACCACATCGCCTACTTTGTTTACGGGCTCCCACCTCAATGCCGAGGCAACTCGGGCACGAAGCCGGCTACTCGACGTGCCCAAGATTCGCTGTAGAATGTGTAGTAGAACTTGTGTCTCTTTTTGGGGTAGTGGAGGTTGCCATTGGTGGAGGGATTGAACAAAAAGTATATGGAGGAGCTTGGAGAACTTTGGTGCAAGAAATGAACAACATTTCCCCACCTCAATATTTTGGACAGCCCATCACCAATTTGGCCGGCCACTTTCTTGTGAGGGAGGGAGTGAATGAGAGAGCAACACAAAGAGGGAGTGAGTGGATCAATCATGCAAGAGGGCATCATGAAAGAATATGATTACAAGCAAAAACCACACACAACCACAACCATCAAGTCCACAAAGTCAATCCATCATGAGAAGGAGAAGTCAATGATGGTGCACATCATGAAAACCATCATGATGCCAAAAGATGCAAAGAACCCCTTCCACAAATGCCTATTTGCAACAATGCAAATAAACCCTCCTCCACCAATCTTCGGCCAATGAACGGAACAAAGGAAATTGGCCGAAACGGAAAGCAAACTGGCAACTCCAGAAAACTGGTCCCGTAATAAATTACGGGAAAATCCCGATACTGTGCATACACACCCGCATTTGTATTCCGACCGAAATACAAATGCAAAGAGACAAAACTACACTATCAAATACTAAGATCCGGCTTAAGCCAAAGACGGCTAGTAAAAACCGTCCGATCACGATCCGTGCAATACCGCACGTATCTGATCGAACCCTGCCATATCTCCATACGGCCTCTACAACCTTTCGCCCGAAAGCTGAGTAACTGAATGTGGGGGACTCTAAAGACTCGTCGACACCTTGGTTGTGGATTTAACCACTAGCACGTCAGAGGTATAAGCCAATACGTAACGGGCTACCAGGTATTGACTAAAAGGGACGTCTGTGAGCGAACTCAGCCTGACAACCCTACTGAGCCTGTCAGTGACAATATCCGTGCAGTCCGGTCCGTTCGTCTATGAGTATCGCATGGCGGGCCTAGGGGGTTGGTAAAAGTCAGACCCCCAAAAGCGGTACAAGTCGTGTCGGAGTGTAGCCCAGAACACCCTGAGATACTACTGGAATACCTACCAGTAAATCTCCTTGCCTTGGCCAAGGACTTTGTGTAATGGCTCTCCTAGACACAGCACGACCTCACCCCCAATACCGGGAGAGACGAACCCCTGAAGATACGCTCACTGCCTCCATGTGGCTCGGGACTGTACCCAACTAAAACCTGTTTGCACGACTCCTTTGAGCCGTGGTAGGGTAGTAATCAAAGTACAGTGGGAACTCACACGAGACAAATGACGATCCCCAGGTCGATGAACTAACCTGTACACATGTCACCTGGGAACTGCCATCTGACATCTGGTATATGACCAACTAGCATGTTCCCGGCGAGTCCTGTCCGGTGTACTCATAACCCAATGAGCACCTGTATACATCTTAGGTGATCCAACTGACACCAGTGGCTTGTGAGACCGGCCACCGCCCCTCGTCGGGGTCTCGACTGTATACACTAGTCTACTAATGGAGTATCGATGCCCAGTCTCGAAACTCCCACGACTAGGGACCTTTTAAGGATAAGCTTATAGACCCCAGCTCCCACTTATATGATCGCCCTCATACTGCTGGTGGTCAAGCAAGAATCCTAGGGGCTCTATCAATGTGTAATAGCGACGTGTCAGGTCACTTAAAACAGTACACGATGATAAAGGTAAACCAGATAGCATACTATCATCTCGAGTAAGACTGTCCTACCGGGATAGGTCCTCCCTCAATCATTACAATCACGTACCTGTGACCTAATAATTGACTCTGAGGGCACTATCTCCAACAATCTCCCACTTGCACTCAAGGCTAATTATTGCGATGTCGCATACTCACAGCCCGTGTGATACCGAACATCCAACTCCTCTACTAGTCAGTCTCACAAAGCTCGTTTGCGAAACTATTGCGTTCGAGGAATAGCCTCAGTGAGTGGATCCGCTTAGTTGTTTCTTTCTATGTCTCTCTATATCTCAAGTTCGCGGAGAAAGCCATCTCCCGAAATGAGCAATACCTGTCTTAGAATGTGTCTGGATGTCTGATGGGACATAGCTCATAAATGAACTCCAAATCCAAACTTCTTAGACTGTATCGTCAACTGAACTTAATCAGTATCCTGCGCCATGCCACCCTCAGTATTGCCTTGGACCACCTGTCCAAAATACTGCCCCTCATCAGAAGGAAAACTATAACTCTGACAACCTCCTTGTCGTCCATGTCACCTTGGAAGTCTGGAATGATAACTGTCTCCTGAATGAGGCTGTCGTTATCATATCCCTAGAACATCCACTTATGTTCTAAAACTGCTTCCGACTGTTTCTCCAGGATTGGATTAATGTCAACTTATTGCATCTAGTGCAAGAACAACATCTGGTGTGGTACTTGACATCTCACGATTGACTCAATTGCCTGAGCAAGTGATCTGCCAATCATGCCCGTCCCTCTCCCCTTTAGTCTGTAAGACACCTTTGGAGAGGGTGACTCCATTACCTGCAGGTACACTACCGTGCCAGGAGTCGTCCATCCTAAATACTCTTAGAATGTTGTCCAAGTACCCAGATTGGGAAACCACCCAAATCTAGATCTAAAACTACAGATCTAGTAACCAGTATGTCTTATAATGTCCAATTCCTTTGTGGAGAAACAACTGTGTGACGACCAAAGTATAACCGATCGTAGTGTAGGAGTTTCTTTTCCTACTCTGTGTATATCATCCAAATACCAGGATATCACACCCTACCACCTTCTCAACAGATCCATCCCCTATTCTGATGAAGTCAAACCCATGACTGTCACGTCAGAAACAGATGATCTATCTCCGCTACATCTGCTCTAGTCTATAAATAGATATAAGCAACCTGTCCACCAATGCTTCCGCTGCTCCCACTGACCACGACAACCCTCTGGCAGAGTCATATAGACGTACACTTCTAAAACTGGTTTAGAACGACGCTATACTCATCCTCCCGCCGGGTCTCGTAACCTGGAACAACAGCAATGGCAATTTTGGGTAAACAAGAACTTCCCTGTCACCGTCCTTGAGGCTACCGTAGTGCCTCTCGGGTGCCTGAAGTTACCTACCTTATCTGCGGAGTGGCCAATGGAATGTCAATCCAGATTGAATCTTTAGGTTCCTTATCAAATCTTCAGTAATCGTTTGTGGTTCTGGAATCACTTCCAGTTCTACCATACTCCCACTACTGTTTTCTGAAAAAATCCATTTTTAATAAAACTGTGGCGAGTCTAGAACAATATCGCTATTGTTCATCCAGATGGTAGAAAGTCAACCCTCGTCATAGCCTGGGTCAACCCACAAACAGCCATTACAGAAACGTGCCTTGAGTTGTCCAGTGTCTGGTTTTAATCATAAACCGGACAACTCCCCGTACCTTAACATCGTTAAGATATGAACTGTTCTATATCCAATATAGAAACAGAGGCACTGATTTAATTGAACCAGATTCAAATCATGCAGCTGTCCCCAGCGCATGTCAACTAAATGGAAGGAGGCCGATCAGCGTTACTCAACTTAGGAATACTTCCAATTATGAGTAACCTGAAAGAGAAGCAAGATCTCTTTATCATTACTATCAACTGAATACCACACACAAGTATCTACATCTTCGATCTCTTTGAAGAATCCCGATACTTGCTATACCTGGTTCTCTACTCTATTCATATACCTATAACTTCTCAAAATTTGGACCCTGTGTTTCCGCGAAACACCTGTCTAAAAACTAGAGAAGTCATAAGTAAACCGAATATAGTACGAGGACCAAGCCCTCTGTCCTGATGGACCCTGGACAACATACAATCCTTTGTATAAGTCCCTTGAGTCTGATAACTCATTCACTGTGTGTCGTAGGTTGAAAACTGTACTTATGGTTAAGAAGAATTACACCGCTGTTTAATGCTCCTTACCTAACCATCCACTGATATAGGTAAATGTCGTAGACATAATTTCAGAAAGGTATATCTCACTCTATGAAAATAGACGTACAGATATATCAATTTGAAATTGGTGCGTAACAGCGGATATTCAAAACCAAATATTTGCCGACCGGCAAACAGCCCAGGTGATTTCCTCAAATATCACTGATTACAACGAATCCCGATATAATGAGGATAATCACCCAATTCTCAATAACTTACTCCCACTCATCATCTGTAAAACCATACAGATGTGAGAATCGTACCTGGTAAATACATACCCTGGAGTAAGTATCTAATCGGGAAATCAGTTTTCCTTTAACATTACACAGTGAGACTGAAACATCGAAATGTTTCGATAGGGTATCCTGGTATTCCTAGTAATGCCTCTTCCATTATCCAGATTCACAACTGTAACCGTGTAATTCTTTGCCACCTCTCCAAATCCCTTCATATGTCTTTAGTCATTACCTTCTGCACACCCCTTTAGGCCAAATGGTTTTCTTCCTTCCCTACCGTTCGGCACCAGCCTATGGTTTGGAAGAAGACTATCCAATAAGCATAATGGGTGTACTGTCCCAATCCTAGGAACACTCACAATGAGAGAGGGTGAAGATAAAAGACAACCGAATAAACCTTATTCCTATTTCTCCTGAACCAGAATCCATCCCCGAACTGGAACCAGTTCCATTCGAGTTCGTATATAACCATACGATGGAGTATCCAAATAAACTGTGGATCTTCGTAGTGATACGGAGTGTCCTGGAGAAATACAAAGGTGATGTGGGAGTGGTAAAGAAATATTTGGTTTGGTCGTGAATATCTGTTGCAATTTACTTTGCCCTCTTACTAATCCCTTACTTTGTCTGAACTTAATACCTTCTGCACACCATCTTTATGCTAATTGGTTTTCTTCATTCCCTACCGGTCGGCACCAGCCTAAGGTTTGGAAGAAGACAATCCAATTTGCGTAATAGGTGTACTACCCCTAAACCAAGGAGTACTCGTAACCTGAGAGAGGGTAAAAGGAAAAGACAACTGAATAATCCTATCCGTTTTCTCCAGAACCTGAAACCATCCTCGAATAAATTCCTTCGAGTTCGTATCTAACCATACGATGGTTTTGTCCAATGGAAGTGGACGTTCGTAGTAAAACGGGGTGTCCTGGAGAAAAGGGTAAAAGTAGGAGTGGCAATGAGGTTTGCAACTCTGACAATCCAAAAGCCGGTGTTTAAGAAGGTTCGGTCAACTTGGTCACTGAGTCATAGTCTTAGGGTCGGGTCAATGGTCGCTGCCAAAGAGAGAGAGAAAAGAAACACTCAGCGTGCACTCTAACCTAGATCAGAATGGTTACCAATTTATCTAATCTGGAAACCTCCCACTGTACCTCAAATTCTCCTCCAAACCTGAAAGAAGAATTAGTCGGGGTTACCCGAGGAGTAAACTAACTCATCAGTGGGAATCGGGATCCAACTCTCATCGCATGACAACGTGACGGAATCCGCTCACGGTATCACACTCCAGAAGGTATGCGCATATCTGGCAAGTTTCAGTTCTTTTGAAACTCCCGATGTGATTTCTGCCCCATGCTCTTATGACCTTGGCGTGAGGTCAAAATATCATAAGTCACATGTCAAGTTCTACCCGTCATTATCCAGGTTAATTTGAATCCACCCGTACATACCCTTGACATAGGCCAAAATAGTAGTACGACTGTCCCAAACCAACGCATCTATCTATGCAACAGATAAATACCCGGCAGCTACCAATCACTATGCCTTGGCGTGAGGTCAAAATACATAGCTTGAATACTACCGAATATTTAGCTGAAATGACGGAGGGCTACGAATGGTTTCCGGCGAAAACCTTTAACGTAAAGAACTTGATATCGTCGAAGGAACGGATAGCTTTTTAAAATATAGTGACGAAAACCTTCGCTAAAGAGGTCACTCCCGGTGAAGGGATCTCGGCTCTTTCCCCGTAGAATGAGGTGCAGGATATTCCAACTGAATACCGCGATGCAAAGCAAAAGTAATCGGCTATAGTGAAGTTAATGCCCTGACGCAAACTTCTGTCCAAGGGGTCACTCCCGGTGAAGGGATCTCGGCCCTTGCCTCGTCGACTGAGGAGCAGGATATTCCAAATGAATACCACGATGCAAAACAAAAGTGAACGTCCTTGCAATAACAGCTTTTTGAAAAGTGTTCCAACAACATCAGATTAGGTTTGTTTTAACTTGCATTGATCCGAATCAATGCAGTCCCATCAATTGATCATACCAAAAAGAACGAAAATATACTGATGTACGTATATGCCATCCGCATTCGCCACTGGGTCCCGTCATTACCCGTTAGGTTAGCTGACTAACGACAGAGCGGGGACTGGACTAGCGCGGATGCAAAACATATACAACATCTACTAATATATATACCAATATATTATATTCACTCAAGGCGTGAATAAAATGCAACATCACAGAAATGTACAGCATCACAGAAACAATACAGATATCTGGGATCCCCGGGTTTCACAGAGCCGCTGAAACCCGACGTTCCCCTGGTCGTGTAGATAGCCTGTGCAATGAAATCCTAGACCCCTACGGGCGCGGCAAGTTACCCGCCAAAACTTGAAGCGAGGCAGCCCCCTTCAGCAACGTGAATGGACCACCCAGCACTTCACGGAATCCGGTAACTTGGGCACCCCTCCTGGGTCAACCTGTACCCCCTACGAGTGCGGCGAATAGCCCGCCAATCCTAGAGTGAAGCCCCCTCCGTCTCAATGCCATGAGATGCGGGCTTGTTGCCCTCCAGAACCCGGCTATCCGTGCACCCCTCCGCGGGGCAATCCTAGTACAGAAAGTAAAATATACATACAACGGGTACATCGACCGCAACCAGGTCGTGCCCCAAAATAATAATACAATCAGGCAGTGACGGCAGTCCACATGTCGGACGCTCGCCCCGCAATATCAAATGTACATAATACAACAAAACTGTACTAGCATTGCATCCAGGCTATCCCCCACGACCGATCCGCAACATCACAGCAAAAACAAAACATCAACGTGAAAGTCACGTTCGCAAATCCGTCTAACCGGGCTATAGCAGTTAGGCCGGATTTACCGATCGAGTGACATTCACGGTCGCAGATATAATGTAAATACTGTGAAAAATGTGTTTAAAATATCCGACCGATCAAATTTTAACCAGTGGGCCCCAAAGCAATACTGTAGCAGATAAAGAAATTCTGGGCCCAATGTTATTATTCCAAAACCCCTAAAATCTCCCCAGAAGCCCATTGTAAAAACCTAACCCACTGATTCCTCCATACTGCGGCGGAAGAGCGGCCAAAAGTGGGTTTTGGCCGCGCTTCCGCGCTCTGGTCAGGAGATCAGTGCCTCGAATTTGAACAGTAGCCTTACAATTTCTAGCACATCAATATTTTACAACCTGAAAAATTTTTCGAGACCAAAAATTTCCAACAGAAAACTGATGTGATCAAAATACGGGTTTTGGAACTTTTGGATCGATCGGAAATGCAAACACATTATACAAAGCTAGACTAAGTTAATGGCGAGGCTCTGATACCACTGTAAGTGCACGGCGGTGCCCCGGCCGTCAAACCGACGGCCAAATGCGGAAGCGGTGAATAACTTTAATTTTTACTGAACTGGCAAACCGCCGCGCACCAATACCCGGATCGAACCATTAACTAGTCCTAGCTAACTATAAGATGGGAAAGAGATATACCGACGATCCAAGTCCTCCGGTCTTCTCGTCATGGTCCCGATCTCCTGCGGAAGAATCCCGTCTCCTCCTCGTCGCCGGAAGTGCACCACATCGCCTACTTTGTTTACGGGCTCCCACCTCAATGCCGAGGCAACTCGGGCACGAAGCCGGCTACTCGACGTGCCCAAGATTCGCTGTAGAATGTGTAGTAGAACTTGTGTCTCTTTTTGGGGTAGTGGAGGTTGCCATTGGTGGAGGGATTGAACAAGAAGTATATGGAGGAGCTTGGAGAACTTTGGTGCAAGAAATGAACAACATTTCCCCACCTCAATATTTTGGACAGCCCATCACCAATTTGGCCGGCCACTTTCTTGTGAGGGAGGGAGTGAATGAGAGAGCAACACAAAGAGGGAGTGAGTGGATCAATCATGCAAGAGGGCATCATGAAAGAATATGATTACAAGCAAAAACCACACACAACCACAACCATCAAGTCCACAAAGTCAATCCATCATGAGAAGGAGAAGTCAATGATGGTGCACATCATGAAAACCATCATGATGCCAAAAGATGCAAAGAACCCCTTCCACAAATGCCTATTTGCAACAATGCAAATAAACCCTCCTCCACCAATCTTCGGCCAATGAACGGAACAAAGGAAATTGGCCGAAACGGAAAGCAAACTGGCAACTCCAGAAAACTGGTCCCGTAATAAATTACGGGAAAACCCCGATACTGTGCATACACACCCGCATTTGTATTCCAACCGAAATACAAATGCAAAGAGACAAAACTACACTATCAAATACTAAGATCCGGCTTAAGCCAAAGCCGGCTAGTAAAAACCGTCCGATCACGATCCGTGCAATACCGCACGTATCTGATCGAACCCTGCCATATCTCCATACGGCCTCTACAACCTTTCGCCCGAAAGCTGAGTAACTGAATGTGGGGGACTCTAAAGACTCGTCGACACCTTGGTTGTGGATTTAACCACTAGCACGTCAGAGGTATAAGCCAATACGTAACGGGCTACCAGGTATTGACTAAAAGGGACGTCTGTGAGCGAACTCAGCCTGACAACCCTACTGAGCCTGTCAGTGACAATATCCGTGCAGTCCGGTCCGTTCGTCTATGAGTATCGCATGGCGGGCCTAGGGGGTTGGTAAAAGTCAGACCCCCAAAAGCGGTACAAGTCGTGTCGGAGTGTAGCCCAGAACACCCTGAGATACTACTGGAATACCTACCAGTAAATCTCCTTGCCTTGGCCAAGGACTTTGTGTAATGGCTCTCCTAGACACAGCACGACCTCACCCCCAATACCGGGAGAGACGAACCCCTGAAGATACGCTCACTGCCTCCATGTGGCTCGGGACTGTACCCAACTAAAACCTGTTTGCACGACTCCTTTGAGCCGTGGTAGGGTAGTAATCAAAGTACAGTGGGAACTCACACGAGACAAATGACGATCCCCAGGTCGATGAACTAACCTGTACACATGTCACCTGGGAACTGCCATCTGACATCTGGTATATGACCAACTAGCATGTTCCCGGCGAGTCCTGTCCGGTGTACTCATAACCCAATGAGCACCTGTATACATCTTAGGTGATCCAACTGACACCAGTGGCTTGTGAGACCGGCCACCGCCCCTCGTCGGGGTCTCGACTGTATACACTAGTCTACTAATGGAGTATCGATGCCCAGTCTCGAAACTCCCACGACTAGGGACCTTTTAAGGATAAGCTTATAGACCCCAGCTCCCACTTATATGATCACCCTCATACTGCTGGTGGTCAAGCAAGAATCCTAGGGGCTCTATCAACGTGTAATAGCGACGTGTCAGGTCACTTAAAACAGTACACGATGATAAAGGTAAACCAGATAGCATACTATCATCTCGAGTAAGACTGTCCTACCGGGATAGGTCCTTCCTCAATCATTACAATCACGTACCTGTGACCTAATAATTGACTCTGAGGGCACTATCTCCAACACTCTGTACCAGTGTCACCGGAGAACTGCCATCTGACGTATGGTATAATACCATCTGGGAGTTCTCGGCGATTCCGTCCAGTGTACCCAGTCTCCACTGAGCACCCGTACACCATCCTTGATGTCAAACACCGATGGATATGGGATCATCCATCGCCCATCATATGGGTCAAGATGCGTATACGCTAGTCTACTCTGGTGCATCGATGCCCTGTTTCGATACACCCTCGACTAGGAACAGTTATAGGATGTACTCGCCGACTACCGTGGCCCCACTAGTATGATCTCATCATAGTCCCAGTAGTCGAGTACATATCCTAAGGGCTTTATCAACATGTAACATAGAGACAATCAGAGTACATGTTAAGATAAAGTATAACCAGATAGCATACTATCATGTCGAGCAAGAAAGTCCTCCCTATATATGTCCTAGCATGCACTACAATATACATCGTATGTACAGTAATGGCCTCTAGGGCATACATATAACTAGCAGGTGGCTATACTTAAACCCATTCGGATCCTACTTACTATTGCTCCCTTCTATGACTATGACATCTGGTTGATGGATATTAAAACCGCTTTTCTAAGAAGTTTAGAAGAGTGTGTTTACATGGATCAGCCGGAGGGTTTCATAGACAGTGGGAGCAGCGGGAAGGTGTGTGTTCCCGTCAAATTTTTGGCTAAAAGCTACTCGTTCCCTTATAAAAAAGGGGGGAGAGTACTCAAAATTTGGCCCCACGTGTTAAACACGCGGGGGCTCATATGCAAAGCATATGAGCGCTGAAAACAGACAACTAAGGGCCAAACATGCCTCACGTGTTAAACACGCGAGCACTCATATGCAAAGCATATGGGTGCTGAACATAAATAACTAATGGCCAAACATGCCACGTGAGCGCTTATATGTAAAGCATATGGGCGCTAAAAATAAACTAAATAAAACAACTATTGGCCAAACAGGTCTCATGTGTAAAACACGTGAGCGCTCATATACAAAGTATATGAGCACTGAACATAAACAGGCTAAAACCCACACTAGGGGTCACGTGTTAAACACGTGGGTTCTCTTGCCGCTCACATGAAAAGCATGTGAGCACCCCAATTTAAAATGCTCCTATAAAATTCTAGAATTAATTTCTATTTGGGAAATATTTTCCTGATCTTCCTCAAACTAGAAAGTTCTTCTCTGTTAAACAGAGGACCCTTTGATCAAAAATCCAGCGGTGCTCATATGATAGAATAAAATTCTATCATAGGAAAATATTTTCCTAATCTTGTTAAACTAACAAGATATTCATTTAACAGAATTAAATTCAACATTCCTAATCTTGTTAAACTAACAAGATATTCACATGACAAGAATAAAATTCTATGTTAACAAAATATCCATATTAAGAAAATATATTTCTGATCTTGTAAAACTAAAAATATATGATAGAATAAAATTCTAATCTTTTTAAAATTAACAAAATATTCATAATCTTGTTAAACAAACAAGAAATCTTTTCTGTTAAACAGAGAGCCTTTGGATTAAAAATCCAACGGTGAATAAAATTCACCGATTGATCTAAAAGATCATGAAATCAATCAAGATTTCTCAATGAGAGATTTTCTCAACAAATTGATTTTTTCTCTTCTCCTATAAATAGGAGCAAGAAGGTTAAATCTAAAAAAGAGGAGATCATCCCATAAGCTTCTAAAAAAAAAAGCTCCCACAAAACAAAAGAGAATTTAATTCTCAAATCAAGAGTTTAACTCTTCTCAAAGAACTTAGTTCTTTCCATGGATCTGAGATCCGCAAGGCAAATCTTCCACAAGTTGAGAATTTAATTCTCATCGGGATGATCTTGTTTTTGAGAATCAAAGATTCATGGAAGGATGAATTTGAAAAGAAAGAGGATGGAGTTCAAATCAAGAACCTAGTTTTTTCAAATCAAGAACTTAGTTCTTTAAAGAACCAGATTCAAGAACAAGATCCTCAAAATAATGATCTTGGTGATCGTTAATGGTCAAAACACCATTAACAGAGATTTAAGCTCTTGGAAAAGATGGAGTTCAAATCAAGAATATAGTTTCTTCAAATCAAGAACTCAGTTCTTTAAAGAACCTGATTCAAGATCCTCAAATTAATGATCTTGGTAATCATTAATGGTCAAACACCATTAACAGAGATTTAAGCTCTCAGAGAAGATGGAGTTAAAATCAAGAATATAGTTTCTTCAAATCAAGAACTTAGTTCTTTAAAGAACCCGATTCAAGATCCCCAAAATAATGATTTTGGTGATCTTTAATGGTCAAAACACCGTTGAAAGAGGTATAACCTCTCGGAGAAGATGGAGTTCAAATCAAGAACATAGTTTCTTCAAATCAAGAACTCCGTTCTTTAAAGAACCCGATTCAAGATCCTCAAAATAATGATCTTGGTGATCGTTAATGGTCAAAATACCATTAACATAGATTTAATCTCTCGGAAAAGATGGAGTTCAAATCAAGAACATAGTTTCTTCAAATCAAGAACTCAGTTCTTTAAAGAACTCGATTCAAGATCCTCAAAATAATAATTTTAGTGATCCTTAATGGTCAAAACACCATTGAAAGAGGTTTAACCTCTCGGAGAAGATGGAATTCAAATCAAGAACATAGTTTCTTCAAATCAAGAACCCAGTTCTATAAAAAACCCGATTCAAGGTCCTCAAAATAATGATCTTGGTGATCAAAATACTATTAACAGAGAAACATCAGCAGAGATTAAATCTCCAAAAGAACTCAGCGCTTCACTTGAAAAGCACGTGAGCACTCAAGGCCAAGTTATATAGCGCCTTGCGTAAAACACACGTGAGCGCCGGGAAAAGTTAGTGCTTAGCAATGTTGGAGCACCTCATGTGAAACACACGTGAGCGCCACAAAAGTTAGTGCTTAGCACTATTGCAGCGCCTCATGTGGTATACATGTGAGCGCTCTATGCAGCTAAGTGCTTAGCACTCCTGGGTATTACAGAAACCCAATCTTAGCCTGATGATCTTTCACTAATGATCTTTCGACGGATATTCATCCCACATCTCTCCACAATCTGGAAATTGGTTCAAGGGTACATCTCTCCACACTTCTGATACATGTCGTTGTAATTCTTTAACATCTTCAGAGCGGTGGCGGGTCCCGACAACCAACAACTCTTTGGCGTACTCCTAAACCGACGGGCACATCCCAATACGGGCCACAACGTTCTTAAACTACAATGGACCGTAATGTCCTTAAACTAACAATGGACCGAAACATTCTTAAATTAAAACAATAGAGCCCAAATGCTCTTTTGTTGGATCTGAATGATTCTAAAATCCCGTTAAGTAGATCTTAGTCTCAAATTAGACTAACGTATCCTTAACAAACATTTAAGTTGATCTTAATCTCAAACTAGATTAACGATCCTTAAAAAAAACAAAATATACGGATTTAGAGTAATCGTGCCCTACGGGCGACGACATAAGTTAGTCTCCGTATACAATCCACGGGCAAACCAAAAATAAAAAAAATACACACGACACGAAGTGAACATCTGGAGCAGGAGAAAGTACTTATCGCTTTGCGATAATGTAATTAACTGCAAGGGTTTGTGCCTGCAGGAAAGAGCGTCCTCACAATAAAACCCCCTCACAAACGAGGGGGAATCTGACGAAGTTTGCTACAATGGCCACATCCGTCCAAACCTTCGATACACGGTGTCATAAATCAACTTGGTATTTTCGGAGTGGTGGACGGATAAATCCAAATAGCATCTGTCCCCTAATTCAGGCAAGACGACCTATCCCGGTCCGTCCCCGTTTTCGGCGGAAAACAGTGTGCAAGTTGCTTAAATCTATTTATGAATTAAAGCAGGCAACGCGGAGTTGGAACATCTTCTTTGATGAGACGGTTAAGGAATTTGACTTTATCAAAAATGTAGATGAATCTTGTATTTATAGGAAGATTGTAGGGAGAACTGTGGTATTCATCGTTTTATACGTGGATGACATTCTTCTGATAGGAAATGATATTCTTATGCTACAACCGGCTAAGCTCTTCTTGTTACAGAAGTTTTCTATGAAAGACCTGGGTGATATCTCGTACATTCTGGGGATTAAGATCTATCATAATAGATCTAAAAGAATATTGGGATCTTCACAATCAATGTACATAGATACCATACTAAAGAGTTTTAGTATGGAAGATTCTAAGCACTATAATTTACCTGCTTGTCACGGAATCACCCTCTCCAAAGAGATGTCTTCCAAGATTGATGAAGAGAGGGCTCACATGGGCATTGTACCCTATACTTCGGTGGTAGGGTTTATAATGTATGCGATATTGTGTATCGGACCAGATGTAGCTTACGCACTTAGCGTCATAAACAAGTATCAGTCCAACCCAGGTGAGAAATATTGGATAGCGGTAAAGAAAATTCTTAAGTATGTGAGAAGGACTAAGGAGATGTTCTTGGTGTACGGTAATGAGGACCTCCAGATTGAGGCTTTTACCGACTCTGGCTTCCAAAGTTATAAGGATGACTCTAAATCCGTCTCGGGTTATGTGTTTACCTTCAACGGAGGGGCGGTCTGTTGGAAGAGTTCCAAACAGGACACCGTAGCAGACTTGACGATGGAGCTGAGTACATCTATGCTAATGATGCCGCAAAAGAGGAAGTCTCGATGAGAAAGTTCGTTTCTGAACTTCAGGAGGTTCCATCCATTGCTAATCCAATACTTTTGTATTGCGATAACAATGGAGCTATGGCTTTGGCAAAAGAACCACGGTCTTATCAGAAATCCAGACATATCTTAAAGCGGTATCACCTGATCAGGAAGATCGTGGATTGCCGGGAGATCGAGGTGCGAAGAGTAGATACAAAAGACAATACGGCAGATCCATTCACCAAGGCCATCCCTCAAATCCAGTTCGAGAGACTATTCGAGATGTTTGGTATGCGTTACGCCGGAAACTGGCCCTAGAGCAGAAGTTGGGTACTCGATACGCCAATAATAGGCCTTAGTGCAAGTGGGAGATTGTTGGATATGTATGCCCTAGATGCCTTTATTGTATAGGATGCTAGGGGTATGTATATACAGAACAATCTTGCTCGATATGATAGTATGCTGTTTGGTTTGCCTTTATATAAACATGTGTATATGTTTTACTTGTTATTTTATATCGCTTATACATGTTGATAAAGCTCGTAGGATCCTTACTTGACTACCAGCGTTGTGATGACAATCATACTTGTGGGAGCTAGGTAGTTGATAAGCACTTCATTAAATATCCCTAGTCGTGAGAGTATCGAGACTGGGCATCGATACTCCAAAGTAGACTAATGTATACATTTCTAGACCATGATGAGGGGCGATGGTTGGTCCCGCAGCCATTGGTGTATTTCACCTAAAATTGTATACAGGTGCTCACTGGGGGTGAGTACACTGGACGGACTCGCCGAGAACTGGATAGATGGTATTATACCTATCGTCATATAGCAGTTCTCTGGTGACATGAGTACAGATAGTCTGTCGACCTGAGATCGTTATTTGTTTCGTGTGAGTTCCCACCGTACTGTGATTACTACCCTGCCATGGCTGCTGTGATTACTATCCTGCCATGGCTCTACCGAGTCGTATGTAGGGTGTTTTTCATCACCCCATTGAGATGGGAATACGCGTCGCTTGTCATGCGCATTACAGATTCCCCCCGCTTAGGGTAGGCTGGGGTTTATTGATTGTGGGGATCCGAATCTCTGGCAGCCGCGGACTAAGCTGCCGTTAATTACCCCTCGCCTTTGAAGCGAAGGAACCTCCGATTGATGGGTCAAACTGGTCATGCAAACTCAATGTGCAGTGTGCGTGTGTTGTGTTTTGAAGGGTCTAGGGTATATCGGGGGCCTCACAGAGTTTACGGGGGTTCCGTTACCCGGATAGCGGGCTGGGGGTCAAGGGGGCTAGCAGCCCCTTGCGGGCTGCAGGGCAGTACCCCGTTAGGAATTTTTTCTAGTAGAGGACGTGTTTTGAGTGTGGAGTGTATAAAAAAAGGCCGAGAAGCGTCCTAAGGACGCGTGAGTGGCGCGTGGGCACTGGGCGCCCGCGGGTCATGCCATGCACGTGGGCACTGGGCGCCCGCGGGTCACGTGAGTGGCGTGGGCGCTGGGAGCCCACGGGTCATGTGAGTGGCGCGTGGGCGCTGGGCGCCCACGGGTCACGTGAGTGGCGTGGGCGCTGGGAGCCCGCGGGTCATGTGAGTGGCGCGTGGGCGCTGGGCGCCCACGGGTCACGTGCCCCGCGCGAGAACGCTGGACGCCAGCGGGTCACGTGCGCGGCACGTGAGGACGCTGGGTGTCAGCGGGTCATGTGCGCCAGCGGGTCACGTGCGCGGCACGCGACTGCTGGAAACACCAGCAGAGAAAGGGGCACAGCCTCTGGGCTAGGAGTTGAACTCCCAAGAGGCTTTGGAGTTGAACTCCTAAACAGAAATTAATTATAAATTTGGAGTTAAACTCCCAAAAAATATGGATTTGGAGTTAAACTTCTATGTAATAAATTAGATGTGGATTTGGAGTTAAATTCCTGAGGGACTTTGGAAACTCCTAGAAAAGGGAAGGATCAAGGAGGACCCCTTTCTTCTCCCCTTTAGCCATGGATCTTCTTTTGGATCTTCCCGAACTAGTTTTTATTTAGAAATGGGTCTCCTTCCTCCTCCTCTCCGTTGGCTGGATCTTGGAGAAAAAGAGGCGAGATTTAAAAATCTCCCCTTTTGGGGATTTGATGGAAGATCTGAGCTCCCATTTAAGGGTTTTATGGTGAAAAACTGTTTCTTTTTGGAAAAAAAGAGTTAAACTCTTGATTTAATTCAAAAAAGAAAGAAAGAGGGTTTAGAACCTTGAGGAAGGAGACGGAGGCACAAAACCCTAATTTTTTAAATTATGAAATGTTGTCCTTAATTTTTTCATCATGTTTGCCTTTATAGGCTACACACTTTACATATAGCCCTTGAGCTTTGCCAAATGACACTTGTGTCACCCCATACCTTATGTACTTATTTCCTTTTGCACATAAGTCACGGGGTTTACAAATTTTGGCTTTCTGCCCATCTTTCATACAATTATTTCTAAAAAAAGAATTACATTAAACCAATCTATGGCTTCATTCTTTTTGTCATGGAGCTGGTCTCTTGCATGCTCGTTCTTGACCTGGGCTTAGGCCCACTTGGCTTGGGGTTGACTTTGATTTTGACTTGGTCAACCAGGGTGTAATTTTTGACTCGGTCAACCAGGGTGTAATTTTTGACTCAAACAAAGTGCCCCCATCAATAAATGCACACCACGTTGTGTGCATGAAATTGATGGATCTTGTTCTATATGGAACTTGATTTGGTTGGTTCCCTTTTGACGACGTGGAGGGTCGATGCTGCCATTTTAGCGACTTGGATGGTCGATACTAGCATTTTTGCGACTTGGACGGTCGGTGCTGCCCTTTTTGTGAGTTGGACGGTCGGTGCTGCAATTTTAGCGACGTGGACGGTCGGTGCTGCCCTTTTTATGACTTGGACGGTTGGTGCTGCCCTTTTTGCAATTTGGACAGTCAGTGCTGCCATTTTAGTGACGTAGACGGTCGGTGCTGCCCTTTTTGCGACTTGGACGGTCGGTGCTTGCTCCGCTTCTTGCGGTGTCGGGATTTGATTTGACTTGCTCCGCTTTTTGCGGTGTCGGGATTGAAGTTGACTTGCTCCGCTTTCTATGGTGTCAGGGTTGATTTGTTATTTGATTTATTTTAAGATTTCCCTACCCGTCCAGTTGGACTTTTGAGCTTGGAAGCGCTACCGGGTGGGACATTAATTTGATCTGTTTGATTTCTGTCTTATTTTGCGGGACTTTTTTGAGAGGAACTTGGAATTTAGATTTTGTTTGGCATCAGCATTGCTGCACTTGAATAATGCCACGAGCAACTTATCATTTGCCCCGGGAAGACTTGAGATTTGGTTTTTGGGTCGGCATCAGCATTGCCGCACTGGAATAATGCCAGGATCAACTTATCATTTGCCTCAGGAGGACTTGGGATTTGGTTTTTGGGCCGGCATCAGCATTGCTGCACTGGAATAATGCCAGGAGAAACTCATCATTTGCCCCAGGAGGACTTGGGATTTAGTTTTTGGTTCGGTATCAGCACCGCTAACACCAAAGCAATGCCAGGAGCGACTCATCATTTGCCGTTGGGAAAACTTGGAATTTAGGTTTTGGTTCAGCATCAGCACCACTAACACTGAAGCAATACCAGGAGTGACTCATCATTTGCCATTTCCCGTTGGGGAGCGACGGCTTAGGAGACAGGTTTAGATCTCTATCACCTAAGGCTTTTCAATTTTATGAGCCTAAGTGTCTTATAAAAGTATTTTCTCCCAACGAGTCGAGAGGATCTCGCAGGTGTATTTCTCCCTAGGAACCATAGGGATTCCTAAGTGTGTTGCTCCTTTGTGAGTCGTAAGGATCTTACGCGGGGATTTTCTCTTCACAAGGTCGAGAGGACTTTGCGAGTTTATTTCATCTCTTTTTTACGAGTTTGCGTCCTTTCGGGTTTTCACAAACTTGCTAGCAGTCCTATTGTTTTTACTTACAGAGCCCTTTTGGGTTTTCATCCGTGCCCGTTTTGCGTGTGGACATACCTTTTTTCTTGCTTTTTTTTCTTTCTTCTTCTTTTTTTTTGACATTGGCGAATCTTCATTACTGGTGGGACTTTAAATGTAGTCTTGCCGGTAGGACTTGGGAGAGGTAGGGGTCGTTTATGCCCGTGGATTGTATACGGTTTTACAGGATGTATGATCCAGACCGTAAGGCCGGTGTGCTCAATTCGCCTGCGACTTGGAGCATTCACGCGTAGTATTTCTTGAGATATCGGCCATTGATGGGTGGAATGGGCCTTTCTCTTTCGGCATTTATCAGCTGGTAGGATCATCCATCAAACACTTTCTCGATGACGTATGGTCCTTTCCAGTTTGGCTCGAATTTTCCTTTGGCATGTCGATTGGGGATGAACGGTCTTCTGAGGACCAACACCAATTCACCTTTCTTGAAAGCGCGAAGACGGGTCATCTTGTCATTGGCCCGTGACATTTAGGCTCGGTACAGCTCTAGATTTTGCTGTACCGCGAGCCTCTTTTATTCGAGGGCTTCGAGCTCTTCAAGTCGAAGGAACACGTTTTCTTCCTCCGTCAACTCATGCTGAACGGCCATTCTTAAGCTTGGAACTTTGACTTCGGGGGGGAGAATCGCCTCCACTCCGAAGAGTAATGAGTATGGAGTGGACTGAGTTGGAGTACGGTGCGTGGTACGATATGCCCACAACGCCTCGTGAAGTTTGAGATTCCAGTCTCTCTTGTTGGCTGAAGCATTTTTCCTCAGGAGCTTGCATAGAGTCTTATTGAAGGCTTCGGCCAGCCCATTGGCTCTTGGATTATAGATGGAGGAATATCTCGAGTCTATTTTATGCCGAGTAGCGAACCTTGAGACTTTGAAGCTCTTGAAAGAAGGCCCGTTGTTAGAAATGATTCTTCTTGGTGTATCGAAACGGTACAGAATATTATGCCGGAAGAATTGTTTACCGCCGAAAACGGGGACGAAACCGCGTAGGTTGTCTTTCCTGAATTTGGGGGCAGATGCTATTTGGTTTTATCTGTCCACCTCTCCGAAGATGTCAAGTTGATTTATGGCACCATATATCGGAGGTTTAGATGGATGCAGCCGATGTAGAAG
The DNA here is from genome assembly GCA_030015575.1 of Agapanthus africanus. NCBI lineage: Eukaryota > Viridiplantae > Streptophyta > Magnoliopsida > Asparagales > Amaryllidaceae > Agapanthus > Agapanthus africanus. Next base: position 480,596,491 of record CM057350.1, read on the forward strand.
ATTTCGTCAGATCCCCCCTCGTTCGCGAGGGTTTTTTTTTTATTGTGGGGATGCTCTTCCATGCAGGCGCAAGCCCCTATAGTTAATTACTCTACCGTATCGCGGTAACCACTTTCTCCTTCTCCAGATGTTCACTTCATGTCGTGTGTGTTTGTTTTATTTTTGGTTTCCCGTGGATTGTATATGGAGACTAATTTATGTTGTCGCCCGTAGGGCGGGGATTAGTCCAAATCCGTATTTTCTTAGATTTGGGTTTGTTTGATTTAAGGATCGTTAATCTTATTGAGATTAAGATCAACTTAATTGTTTGTTGAGGATACGTTAGTCTAATTTTAGACTAAGATCTACTCAACAGGGTTTCAGGATCACTTAGATCCGATGACAGAGCATTTGGGCTCTATCGCTTTAGTTTAGAGATGTTACGGTCCATTGAGTTTAAGGACATCATAGTCCGTGTAAGTTTAAAGACATCATAGTCTAGTTTAAAGACATCATAGTCTGTAAGGTTTAAAGACATCATAATCTGTAGGGTTTAGAGACATCATAGTCTGTAGGGTTTAAAGACATCATAGTCTGTAGGGTTTAAAGACATCATAGTCTGGGTTTAAAGACATCAAGGTTTGTAGGGTTTAAAGACATCATAGTCTGTAGGGTTTAACAGTTTGGAGATGCGCCAAAAGTTATTGGTTATTGGGACCCTCCATCTCTCTGAAGACGTTGAAGAATTACAACGATATATATCAGAGGTATGAAGAGATGTACCCCTGAACCAGAGAATGTTCATCAAAGATTTGATGATCTTGTCTGGGACTAAGTCCAATTTAGAAGAAGACCTACGGGCTCGGTCGATTTTGGGGTTTGACCAACCTTGGGCTCGGCCTACTTGATTATTTATTTAGGCTTGGTCCCCTCTCTGCATCAGCAATGCTGAGTATTGAAATGGGTTTTGACTCCCTTTATTCATTTTGTTTTACTTGTATTCTTTTATATGGAGTGTTAAACACTCAGCTCCCTATGGTGCTCACGTATGAACACGTGAGTCGCCTTCAAAATGTGAGCGTTGCTTTTGGACATATTTCTTTTCCATATGAGTGCAGAGCATTGTTTCATTAAATGGTCACGTGCGGACACGTGATGTATTCTCTAAATGTAAGCACTGTATTTGGGTGCTGAGCGTTTAGTTCATTAACGATCATGTGTGAACACGTGAGGTGCTATCAAAATGTGAGCTCTGCCTTTGTCTCACTCCCTTTTCTGCATAAGTGTTAAGCACTCTTAGAGGGCCACGTAGGATCACGTGAAGCGTCACAAAAGCGGTAACTGTTTCTGGGGTTTATACCTTTTCCCTTTTGGAAGTGCTAAGCACTTTAGTGGGGTCACGTGGGATCACGTGATCTGATCTCAGTTGTTCTCTATCATTCATCAAGGAAGCTCACGTTGTAAGTCCACGGTAGCGCCCCGGCCGTCTAACAGATACCAAATGCGGAACAAAAACTTTTTACAAACTGGCGCTATCGCGTACTATAACCCGGATCTGCCATTAAAGCTAAACTAACAAACTACAAAGTGGGTAGAAATGTTATACCGAACGATCCGAGTCCTTCGGTCTTCAACCATCATCCCACGCTTTGTTGCGGCTGCTCCGATCTCCTCGATCTCCAGTCTTCTCGTCCAGGTGGCACCACGTCGACGGATCTTTAAATGGCTCCCCGCCTCTGAACCGAGGCAACTCGGTTGTCAAGTTTGCTAAAAGAGAGGATCAAGATGATGTAGAGAATGAGTAGAACACTTTGTCTCGCTTCGTCCAAAGCTATGGACGAACGGTTAATGAAGTTGCCATTTGGATTGATTGAAATGAGAAATGAGCAATCTAATTTTCATGAATCCAAACTATAATCTTTTAATCAAGCAACCATCATCTCCCAAAATGAATGGCCGGCCACATATATAGAATAAGGGAGGTGAGTGTAGGAGCAAGGGTTGGTGACCATAACCATGAAGCTTATCATCTCACTTAATGAAAAGAATGAGTCACAAAAAACATTAAATGCAAACCAATGATCATAAACCTAGTCACCCTTGCATTAAATGAATCATTAATTGCACTAATGAGTCACTTAACACCTCACCATCCTAGTCACCTTCTAGAAGCTTCCACACTCATCTCAAGAAAAGATAAATCCGTCTTTAACCGAATGTTAAATACGGGCGATAAAAAACTGGAAACTGGCAACTTCCAAAAAGCAATCCCGAAACGAATTTCAGGATAACCCCGTAACCCGCATTTGTATTACGACCGAATACAAATGCAACTGAGACAAAGATATTATATCTACACAGTATAATACTCGGATCCGGCTTAAACCAAAGCCTACCAGTATTATCTGCCCGAAATATGACACGTGCGTAAACGCACGTGCATTTTCCGAACCTTTCCATAAAACCATACGGCCTCTACAACATTTCTCCCGAACTTGGGAAACTGTGTGTGGGGGACTCTAATGACTCATCAACACACTGGCTCTGGGTATAACCACTAGCACGTCAGAGGTACGAGCTGTACGTAACGGTTGCCTATGTATTGATTGGAAGGGAAGCTGACGAGCGAACTCATCCAGAAACCCTACTGAGCCTAACAATGACAATATACATACAGTCCGGTCCGTTCGTCTATGAGTATCGCATATCGGCCTAGGGGCTGGTAACGTCAGACCCCCAATAGCGGTATAAGTCGTGTCAGAGAGTAGCCCAGAACACCCTGAGATACTACTGGAGTACCTACCAGTAAATCTCCTGCCTCGGCCGAGGACTTTGTGTAATGGCTCTCCTAGACACTACGCGATCTCACCCCCAATACCGGGAGAGACGAATCTCCTGCCGATCCGCTCACTTGCCTTCATGTGGCTCGGGACTGTACCCAAAAAAGACATGTTTGCACGACTCCTTTGAGCCGTGATAGGGTAGAAATCAAAGCACAGTGGGAACTCACACGAGACAAATGACGACCTCAGGTCGATGAACTAACCTGTACACATGTCACCAGGGAACTGCTATCTGACGATAGGTATAATACCAACAAGCAGGTTCCCGGCGAGTCCTGTCCGATGTACTCATAACCTAATGAGCACCTGTATACAACTTAGGTGAACTAACTGACACCAGTGGCTTGTGAGACCGGCCGCCGCCCCTTGTCGGGGTCTCGACTGTATACACTAGTCTACTCTGGAGTATCGATGCCCTGTCTCGAAACTCCCACGACTAGGGACACTTTAAGGATATGCTTATAGACCCCAGCTCCCACGTATATGATCGCCATCATACTGCTGGCAGTCAAGCAAGAATCCTATGGGCTCTATCATCATGCAATAGTGAACTAAAGCATGTATACGATTATAAAGACAAACCATATAGCATACTATCATCTCGAGCAAGACTGTCATATCGGTATAGGTCCTGCCTCAATCATTGCAATCACGTACCTACGATCCAATAATTGACTTTGAGGGCACTATATCCAACAATCTCCCACTTGCACTTAAGGCTAATTATTGCGATGTCGCATACTCACAGCCCGTGTGATACCGAACATCCAACTCCTCTACTAATCAGTTTCACAAAGCTCGTTTGTAAAACTATTGTGTTCGAGAAATAGCCTCAGTGAGTGGATCCGCCTTGATGTTTCTTTCTGTATCTCTCTAAATCTCAAGTTCGCGGAGAAAGCCATCTCCCGAATTGAGTAATTCCTATCTTAGAATATGTCTGGGTATCTGATGGGACCTAGTTCATAAATGAACTCCAAATCCAAACTTCTTAGACTTTATTGATAACTGAACCTAATCAGTATCGCGCACCATGCCACCCACAGTATCCTCTTGGACCACGTGTCCATAATACTGTCCCTCGTCAGAGGGAAAAATATAACTCTGACAATCACTCTGTCAACCATGTCACCTTTGAAGCCTGGAATGATAACCGTCTCCCGAAGGAGGCTGCCGTCATCAAATCCGTAGAACATCCACTTATGTTCTAAAACTGCCTCCTTATATTTCTTCAGGATTGGATTAATACAAACTGATTTCATTTTGTGCAAAAACAACATCTGGTGTGGTACTTGACATCTCACGATTGACTCAATTGCCTAAGCAAGTGATCTGCCAATCATGCACATCCCTCTCCCCTTTAGTCTGTAAGACACCTTTAGAGAGGGTGACTCCTTCACCTGCAGGTACACAACCATTCCAGGAGTCATTTATTCTAAATACCTTTAGAATATTGTCAAAGTACCCACATTGGGAAACTACCCAAATCAAGATCTAAAACCGTAGATCTAGAAACCAGAATGTCTGATATTATATCCATATCCTTTGCGGAGAAACAACTGTGTGACGACCACAGTACAACCGTTCGTAGTATAGGAATTTTACTTCCTACTCTTTGTATGTCATCCAAATACCAGGACATCACACCCTACTACCTTCTTAACAGATCCATCCCCTATTCTGATGAAGTCAAACCCATGACTTTCACATCAAAATTAGATGATCTATCTCTGCTATATTTGCTCAAGTCTATAAATAGACATAAGCTACTTGCCCACTATGCTTTCGCTGCTCCCACTGACCACAACAACCCTCTGACAGAATAATATACACGTGCACTTCTAAAACTAGTTTAGAACGACGCTATACTTATCCTCCTGCCGGGTTTCATAGTCTGGAACAACAGTAGTGTCAAGTCTGGGTAAACAAGAACCTCCCTGTCACCGTCCTTGAGGCTACCGGAGTACCTCTCGGGTGTCTGAGGTGACCCAACCATGTCTGCGGAGTGGCTATTGGAATGTCAAAACCTGATTGAATATATAGGTCCTATTAAATTTTCCGTAATCGTTTGCGGTTCTGGAATCACTTCCAGTTCTGCCATACTCCCACTACTGTTTTCTGAAAAAATCCATTTTACTAAAACTGTGGCGAGTCAAGAACAATATAACTATTGATCTTCCAGATGGTAGAAAGTTAACCCTCGACATAGCCCGGGTCAACCCGCAAACTGCCATTACAGAAACTTGCCTTGAATTATCCAGAGTCTGGTTTTAAGCATAAGCCCGACAACTCCCCGTATCTTAACATCGTTAAGATATGAACCATTCTATATACAATATAGAAATAGAGACACTAATTTAACTGGAACCAGATTCAAACCATGCAACTGTCTCCAGTGCATATCAACTTAATGGAGAAAGGCTAATCAGTATTACTTAACTTAGGAATCCATCCAATTATGAGTAACCTGAAAGAGAAACAAGTTTCTCAAAACCATTACTATCAACTGAATACCAATCACAAGTATCTACATCTTCGATCTATTTGAAGAATTCCGATACTTGCGATATTTGGTTCTCTACTTTATTCTTATATTCACAACTTCTCAAAATTTTGACATTGTATTTCTACGAAACACTTGTCTAAAAACTAGAGAAGTCACAAGTAAACAGAACATAGTACGAGGACCACCCCTTTTTGTCCTAACGGACGCTGGACAACATACAATACTCTGCATAAGTCCGCTGAGTTGAATAACTCAAAACCTGTGCGTCGTAGGTTGAAAACTGTACCCAAGCGTTTTCCTCAAATATCACCAATTACAACGAATTCCGATATAATGAGGATGATCACTTAATTCCCAATAACTTACTCCAACTCATCATCTGTAAAACCATACAGATGTGAGAATCATACCTGGTAAATACATACCCTGGAGTAAGTATCTAATCGGGAAATCAGTTTTCCTTTAACAATGCACTGAAACATGAAAATGTTTCGTAGGGGTATTCTGGTATTCCTAGTAATGCCTCTTCCATAATCCAATTCATGACTATAACCGTATATTTCTTTGCCATCTCTCCAAAATCCCTTTATTTGTCTTTAGTCATTACCTTCTGTACACCATCGTTAGGCTAAATAGTTTTCTTCCTTCCCTACCATTCGGCACCGGCCTATGGTTTGGAAGAAGACTATCCAGTAAGTATAATAGGTGTACTCTCCTAATCCTAGGAGTACTCGCAACTTGAGAGAAGGTGATGATAAAAGACAACTGAATAGTACCTTATTCTATTTCTCCCGAACTGGGGAAAAAGCAAAGGTGAAAATAGGAGTGGCGATGAAGTACGCGGTTTGATCGTGAATGGTAACAGTCGCAATTTACTTTGCCCTCTTTCTAATTCCTTTATTTTGTCTTTAGTTATTACCTTCTGTACACCCTACTTAGGCTAATTGGTTTTCTTCATTCCCTACCTTTCGGCACCAACCTATGGTTTGGAATAAGACTATCCAATAAGCGTAATAGGTGTACTCTCCTAAACTAAGGAGCCCTCGCAACCTGAGAGAAGGTGATAATAAAAGACAACTGAATAAATCAATTCTATTTCTCCTGAATCTGGATCCATCCTCGAAATAGTACCTTCGAGTTCGTATATAACCATACGATGGATCTATCCAATGGAAGTGGATGTCCGTAGTAATACGGGGTGTTCTGAGAAATGCAAAGGGTAAAAGAAGGAGAGACAATGACTTATGCAACTCGGACAATCCAAAAGCCAGTATTTGAAGGTTCGGTCAACTTGGTCACTGAGTCATAGTCTAGGGTCGGTCAAAGGTCGCTGCCAAAGAGAGAGAGAGAAAAGAAACACTCTGCGTGCACTCTAACCTAGATCAGAATGGTTATCACTTTATCTAATCAGGAAACTTCCTACTGTACCGTCAAATTTTCCTCCAAACCTGAAAGAAGAATCAATCGGGATGACCCGAAGAGTAAACCAACTCATCAGTGGGAATCGGGATCCAACTATCATCGCATGATAACTTGATGAAAGCCATTCAAGTTATCACACTCCAGAAGGTATGCGCATGTCTGGCAAGTTTCCTGTATGTTTGAAACTCCTGATGTGATTTTTGCCCCATGCTCTTATGACCTTGACTTTGGCCAACAAATCATAAGTTACATGTCAAGTTCTACCCGTTATTATCCAGGTTGATTTGAACCCACCTGTACCTACCCTTGACTTTGGCCAACAAGGCAGTACGACTGTCCCAAACCAACACATCCTATCTATGCAACAGATGAATACCCAGCAGCTACCAAACACTATGCCTTGACTTTGGCCAACAAACATAGCTTGAATACTACTGACCATCCATAAGAAATCAAAGAGGGCTACGGCTGGTTTTTGGCGAAAAACGTTTAACGTAATGAACTTGATCTCGTTGAAGGAACCTGATAGCTTTTTATAAAAATATAGTGGCGAAATCTTTTTATAAAAATATAGTGGCGAAAGCTTTTTGCTAAAGAGGTCTCTCCCGGTGAAGGGATCTCGGCTCTTTCCTCGTGGAATGAGGTGCAGGATATTCCAACTGAATACCACGATGCAAAGCAACTTGTAATCGACTATAGTGAAGTAATTATCCTGACGCAAACTTCTGCCCAAGGGGTCACTCCCGGTGAAGGGATCTCGGCCCTTGCCTCGTCGAATGAGGTGCAGGATATTCTGACTGAATACCTCTATGCAAAACAAAAGGAAACGTCTATGTAATAACACCTTTTCAAAACTGTTCCAACAAATGCTAAATATAGGTTTGTTTTACTTTGCATTGATCAGAATCAACGCAATCTCATCAATCAATCACACCAGAAAAGAACGAAAATAAAATGTACGTATATGCCATCCGCATTTTTCACTGGGTCCCGTCATCACCCGTTAGGTTACTTAACTAACGACAGAGCGGGGACTGGACTAGCGCGGGTGTAAAACATATACAACATCTAATACTATATATACCAATATACAATAATCGCTTCAAGCATGATAATATGCAACATTACAGAAAAGTAATAAGCATCACAAAACAATACAGATAATCTGGGATCCCCGGGTTTCACAGAGCCGCTACTGAAACCCGACGTTCCCCTGGTCGTGTGGATAGCCTGTGCAATGAAATCTAGACCCCTACTGGTGCGGAAAGTTACCCGCCAAAAGCTGAAGCGAGGCAGCCCCTTACAGCATAGTGAATGGACCACCCAGCACTTCACGGAATCCGGTAACTTGAGCACCCCTCCTTGGGTCAACCTGTACCCCTACGAGTGAGGCGAATAGTCTGCCAATTCTAGAGTGGGGCCCCTCTGCCTCTCAAAGCCATGAGATACGGACCCGTTGCCCTCCATAACCCGGCTATCCGTGCACTCCGTCGTGGGGTAATCCTAGTACAGAAAAGAAAAATATACAACGGGTACATCGACCTCAGCCCGGTCGTGCCCCAAAAGAATATTATACAAACAGGCAGTGATGGCAGTCCACATGTTGGACGCTCGCCCCGCAAAATCAAATGTACAAATAAATCCAAACAACACTATCATTGCACACTGCTATCCACCACGACATATCCGCAACATCACAGCACAACACAGAACATCAACGCGAATGTCACGTTCGCAAATCCGTCTAAAAGAGCTATAACAATTAGACGCAATTTACCGCTCAAATGACATTCCCGGTCGGAGATATAATATAGGTACTGTAAACTAACACGTTTAAATTTCGATCGACAAAATTTCCCGAAGTGGGCCCAACGTACATCTGGTGTACAGTAATAAAATATGGGCCCAAAAGAACAGTACCAAAAACCACAATTTCCAATGTGAAGCCCTCTGGAAAAACTTGGAGCACTGTTCCTACAAAACGGCCGCGGTTCCGCGGTGGTAATGAGGGATCACATGCCCAAATAATCCCAGAATGCTTAGAAAAGCCTGCTTTGTTTTCTGTGATATGTAAAATAATTTTTAGACCCTTTTAAAAATCGACAGAAACTATTGCACAGAAAATTGTAGTTTTGGAAAATCCGTTCGATCGATATTTTAAACATGTTAGCACAAGTTAGTATAGCTTAATGGTGAGGCTCTGATACCACTGTAAGTCCACGGTAGCGCCCCGGCCGTCTAACAGACGCCAAATGCGGAACAAAAACTTTTTGCAAACTGGCGCTATCGCGTACTATAGCCCGGATCTGCCATTAAAGCTAAACTAACATACTACAAAGTGGGTAGAAATGTTATACTGAACGATCCGAGTCCTTCGGTCTTCAACCATCATCCCACGCTTTGTTGCGGCTGCTCCGATCTCCTCGATCTCCAGTCTTCTCGTCCAGGTGGCAGCACGTCGACGGATCTTTAAACGGGCTCCCGCCTCTGAACCGAGGCAACTCGGTCGTCAAGTTTGCTAAAAGAGACGACCAAGATGATGTAGAGAATGAGTAGAACACTTTGTCTCGCTTCGTCCAAAGCTATGGACGAACGGTTAATGAAGTTGCCATTTGGATTGATTGAAATGAGAAATGAGCAATCTAATTTTCATGAATCCAAACTATAATCTTTTAATCAAGCAACCATCATCTCCCAAAATGAATGGCCGGCCACATATACAGAATGAGGGAGGTGAGTGTAGGAGCAAGGGTTGGTGACCATAACCATGAAGCTTATCATCTCACTTAATGAAAAGAATGTGTCACAAAAAACATTAAATGCAAACCAATGATCATAAACCTAGTCACCCTGGCATTAAATGAATCATTAATTGCACTAATGAGTCACTTAACACCTCACCATCCTAGTCACCTTCTAGAAGCTTCCACACTCATCTCAAGAAAAGATAAATCCGTTTTTAACCGAATGTTAAATACGGGCGATAGAAAACTGGAAACTGGCAACTTCCAAAAAGCGATCCCGAAATGAATTTCAGGATAACCCCGTAACCCGCATTTGTATTACGACCGAATACAGATGCAACTGAGACAAAGATATTATATCTACACAGTATAATACTCGGATCCGGCTTAAACCAAAGCCTACCAGTATTATCTGCCCGAAATATGACACGTGCGTAAACGCACGTGCATTTTCCGAACCTTTCCATAAAACCATACGGCCTCTACAACGTTTCTTCCGAACTTGGGAAACTGTCTGTGGGGGACTCTAATGACTCATCAACACACTGGTACTGGGTATAACCACTAGCACGTCAGAGGTATGAGCTGTACGTAACGGTTGCCTATGTATTGATTGGAAGGGAAGCTGACGAGCGAATTCATCCAGAAACCCTACTGAGCCTAACAGTGACAATATACATACAGTCCGGTCCGTTCGTCTATGAGTATCGCATATCGGCCTAGGGGCTGGTAACGTCAGACCCCCAATAGCGGTATAAGTCTTGTCAGAGAGTAGCCCAGAACACCCTGAGATACTACTGGAGTACCTACCAGTAAATTGTAAGTCGATGTACAACACCCCAGTACTTGTGGGGAGGCGGAATTTTCAAAAACAAACTTGTTTAGTGAACAAACATCGACTAACCGCTTGAATCGAAGCTAAACGATAACTAACCAAACACATAGTTGTTCTAAACTACTATGCTTAGGGATTATACCTATCGAACCAAGTCCTTCGGCTTTACGATCTCCTCGTCCTCCTCGGCCTTCTCGATGTAGTAGATGATCCACCCGAGAGCAAAACTCCAAGCTTAGCCTCTAAACTTGAGGCAACTAACCTTCTTGGATTGCTAATCAAAGAAGATAGATGAGATAGAGTGAGGGTTATGGATTGTTTAGTCTAACTAATTCTTGTTCTCAACACATGAGAGGTGAGGATTAGGGTTTGAAGAGAGTGAGCTTGAGGAGAGAGAATGTGAATGATATTATCAAGTGAGAATAGTAAGTTATCATAATATATATGAAACTTTAAAATTCATCAATAAAAGAAAAAAAAGTGATGAATAATCAAGTTTCATAAATATCTAATGGTGATTCATAACCATGACTCATTAATCATTTATTGTGCATTAATGATATGGATGAATCACTCTCATGACTCACTAAACTCATTCAATGCATATGACACCTAAACCTCCTTAGTCACCATCTTCTAGAAGCTTCTCGTACAATTACAAGAACGCCCCTCCAATCCGCAAAAATAAGGAAAAACTTTAGACTGTATAAATCCAATAACCGGATACCAGTAACTGGCTTAAACCAAAGCCGACTGGTAAAAACTGTCCGAAAGTCGTACGTGCGTAAACACACGTATGCGTCCGAACCCTTTGTCGTAAAACCATACGACCTCTATATCGTTTCGCCTGGAGTAGGAAACTCTCTGTGTGGGACTCTAGAGACTCGACTACTACGCTGGCAGTGGGTTTAACCACAGACCGCAAGCGGCACTAGCTGTACGTAACGGTCCCCAGGTAGTTGTCGATAAGAAGGCCGATGAGGAAACCCATCCGAACTCCTACTGAGCCTGCTGTGACAATCTCCATACAGTCCGGTCCGTTCGTCTTAGACTATCGCATATCGGGCCTAGGGGGGCGGCAAGCGTCAGTCCCCTAATAGCGGTATAAGTCGTGTCGGAGCGAAGCCCATTACACCCTGAGAAACTACTGGAACCTACCAGCAAATCTCGCTTGCCCTGGCCAGGGACTTTGCGTAATGGCTCTCTGACACAGCGCGATATCAACTCCCAATACCGGGAGAGACGAATCCTGTCTAACCGCCACTGCCTCCAAGTGCTCGGGACTGCACCCAACTGCTACCTGTTTGCACGACTCCTTTGAGCCGTGGTAGGGTAGCAATCTAAGAATAGTGGGACACACTCGAGGCGAAGTAGCAGTGTCAAGTCTGCGGACTATGCTGTACTCATGTCACCTGGGAACTGTTCACTGACGACTGGTATAAAACCAACCAACAGTTCCCTGTGAGTCCTGTCCGGTGTACCCGTAACCTAACGAGCACCTGCATACTATCTCCAGTACGACGTACTGACGGCTGTGGGACAGACCATCTCCCCAACTGGGATGAGAAGCGTACACACTAGTCTACTCCGGAGTATCGATGCTCTGTCTCGATAATCCAACGACCAGGGACCTGAATAAGGATGTGCTTGTAGACTACCCAGCCCCCACTAGTGTGACTGCCATCACAACGCTGGTAGACAAGCAAGATCCTAAGAGCTCTATCAATACGTACACTCACATATTAAGATAGAAAAACCAAGTAGCATACTACTATGTTTAGCAAGACTATTATATACATGTGAATATCCCAAGCTTCCATTAAGTAATATACAAACTAGTATGATACAGTAATGGTCTTCTAGGGCATAAACACTAACAATCTCCCACTTGCACTAGGGCCATGTACTGGCATATCGTAGACCGATGATCTCGAGTAGCCTCTCGAACTGAATCTGAGGTAGGGCCTTTGTGAATGGATCAGCAATGTTCTCTTCAGAAGCAACTCTCCGAACCTCGATCTCCTGACGATCAATGATCTCCCTGATCAGGTGATATTGCCTTAAGATGTGTCTGGACTTCTGATGGGACCTTGGTTCCTTTGCTAAAGCTATAGCTCCGTTGTTGTCGCAATACAGAGGTATTGGATCAACTATGGTAGGAACCACCTGAAGTTCTGTTAGGAACTTCTTCATCCAGACTGCTTCTTTTGCGGCATCGCAAGCAGCTATATACTCCGCTTCCATCGTCGAGTCAGCAACGGTGTCCTGCTTGGAGCTCTTCCAGCACACCGCCCCTCCATTGAGGGTAAAGACATATCCCGACATGGACTTGGAATCGTCCTTATCACTTTGGAAGCCGGAATCAGCAAAGGCCTCCAACCTGAGGTCTTTTCTGCCGTAAACCAAGAACATCTCCTTAGTCCTTCTCAGGTACTTGAGAATGTTCTTTACTGCTATCCAGTGCTTCTCCCCTGGGTCTGACTGATACCGGCTTACCACGCTCAGTGCGTAAGCTACATCTGGTCTGGTGCACAACATCGCATACATTATAGAGCCTACCGCAGAAGCGTAGGGTATAATAGACATGCGTTCCCTTTCCAAATCAGTCTTGGGAGACATCTCTTTAGAGAGGGTGATTCCGTGACAAGCCGGTAGATTACCGCGCTTAGAATCTTCCATACTGAATCTTTTCAGTATAGTATCGATATACCTGGACTACGAAAGTCCCAACATCCTTTTGGATCTATCACGATAGATCCGGATCCCTAGAATGTAAGAGGCATCACCCAGGTCTTTCATGGAGAACCTGTGTGACAAGAATCCTTTGACAGATTGTAGCATAGGAATGTCATTTCCTATCAATAGAATGTCATCCACGTACAAGACGAGGAATACGACACTTCGGGCTACAATTTTACTATATATATACGGTTCATCTGGATTTTTGATAAAGTCATATTCTTTGACTGTCTCATCAAAACAGATGTTCCAACTCCGCGATGCCTGTTTTAGTCCATAAATGGACTTAAGCAGCTTGCATACTTTCCCGCTGCTCCCACTCTGATTGAAACCCTCTGGCTGATCCATATAGACGCTTTCTTCTAAATTTCCATTTAGAAAAGCCGTCTTTACGTCCATCTGCCAGATTTCATAATCATGGAAGGCAGCAATAGCAAGAAGGACCCGAATGGATTTGAGCATAGCCACTGTAGAAAAAGTTTCGTCATAGTCCAAACCAGGTTTTTGACGAAAACCCTTTGCAACAAGTCTAGCCTTATAGGTTTCCACCTGTCCATCTACACTAATCTTTTTCTTGAAGATCCATTTGCATCCTATGGGTTTTACCCCATCTGGAGCAAAGTCCAAAGTCCATACTTTGTTGGTGTACATGGACTCCATTTCGGTCCGCATTGCATCTAGCCATCGTACCGAGTCGCCGCTCTGGATGGCCTGCTGAAAGTCAGTAGGTTCATCATCATCTATGATGCAATCCTCTCTATCCCCATCTATGAGAAAACCGTAGTATCTCTCAGGCGGATGAGACGGCCTACTACTCCTGCGGAGGGGTGCGGGAATGTCCTGTTCTTCTTGAACTCCTGGTTCTACCAAACTTTCAGTAGCAGTTTGTGGTTCTGGAATTTCTTCCAGTTCTATTTCGCTCCCACTTATTTCCTTTTCTAAAAACCGATTTTCCAGAAAATGGGCATTACGAGAAACAAAAACCTTTTGTTCCTCTGCGTAATAGAAATAATATCCCTTGGAGTTCTTTGGATATCCCACAAACATACATTTTACTGATCGTGCCTCGAGCTTGTCCACATGCTGCTTTTTAACAAAAGCTGGACATCCCCAAATCTTCATATGTTGAAGATGGGGTTTCTTCCCAGTCCACATCTGATATGGAGTAGTAGGCACAGTCTTGGTAGGAGCCCTGTTCAAAAGATATGCCGCTGATTCTAGCGCATAACCCCAGAAAGATCGCGGTAACTCAGAATTACTCATCATGGATCGTACCATATCCAATAGGGTTCGATTCCGTCTCTCCGATACACCGTTGTGCTGTGGAGTGTATGGAGGAGTAAGCTGAGAGAGAATTCCTTTCTCTTTTAGGTAACCTAGGAACTCGGCACTTAAGTATTCTCCACCTCGATCAGATCTTAGTGTCTTAATACTTTTGCCGGTTTGGTTTTCTACTTCATTCTTATACTCTTGGAAATTCTCAAAAGACTCGGATTTATGTTTCATCAGATAAATGAATCCGTATCTTGAGTAATCATCCGTGAAAGTAATGAAATAGGAAAAACCACCTCTTGCATGTGTAGACATCGGACCGCATACATCGCTGTATATGAGTCCTAAGAGCTCGCTCGCTCTTACTCCTTGTCCAGTAAATGGAGTCTTTGTCATCTTTTCTTTGAGACAAGATTGACAAGTGTCATAAGTTTGATATTCGAACGAGTCCAAATATCCTTCTCTATGCAACTTAGTCAACCTTCTCTCATTGATGTGACCCAGTCTACAATGCCGTAAGAAAGCTTTATTTAAATCTGGAGACTTTCTTTTTAGTGTGTTCTGGACATTGAAAATTTGGAGTTGGTTTAAAACATATATACCGTTATTTAGAGTACCGGACCCAATCAAACCATGATTAAGGTGGATATTAACAACATCTCTTACAAACGTGAAATCATAACCTTTATTTGATAACAAGGAAACTGATATGATATTACACATTAAGCTTGGTACAAAATAACAGTTATGTAAAACCAAAATGTGTCCACTTGTCAATCCTAGGTGATAATCCCCGACGGACGCAGCTCCCACGCTAGCTCCGTTAGCAACCTTTAGGGTCATATCACCTTCCTTCAGCACTCTACGGTTTCTCAGTGCTTGCAATGAATTGCAAATATGAGATCCTGATCCGGTATCCAATACCCAGGAAGTAGAGTTGATCGACAGACAATTCTCAATTACAAACACACCTGAAGTCGAAGCCACAGCTTGCTTCGGTTCCTAGTTCTTGGCGTTCCACGCCTTGCAATCCTTCTTCCAATGCCCTTTCCTGTGACAATGGAAGCACTCATCCTGGCCAACTACCGGTACTGCAAACTTTTTCTTTCCCTTCCCTCCTACCTTACTTACACCTCCTCTAGGTTTGGGTGCGGCCTTCTTCTTCCTTCCTTTGGCCCTAGCCTTGGACCCGGAAGAAGATGCACCGCCAACAAACATAGCGGGTGTTTCCCTTGCTTTCTGCAAGGTGCCCTCTGCACTCCTTAACATGTTCAAGAGTTCCGCAAGTTCAACTTCTTTACCTTGAAGATTGAAGTTCAGGATAAACTGGGCGTAGGTGGGAGGAAGGGACTGGAGAATAAGGTCTGTATAGAGCTCACTATCCAAAGTCGTCCCAAGGTCTGCGAGCTCTTCAATATAGCCGATCATCTTTAGGACATGTTCTCCTACTGATGACCCGACAGCCAACCTCGCTCGAAACAAGTTCTTAGAGGTCTCGTATCTTGCTATACGAGATTGCTCTCCATAAAGTTCCTTTGTATGGAGAAATATGCCATCTAGGGTCATATCCTCGTGCCTCCTCTGATGTTCATTGTTCATTGAGGCAAGCACGATGCACTTGGCTTTCGCGCAATCTAAATCCCAGGTTTTGCGGATTTCCTTATCCGCATTGCTGGATTTGGGACCAGGGACAGCAGGTGCCGTAGCGGTGAGGATGTACCCCAATTTGTCATAGGTCAAAGCCATTTTGACATTCCGCAGCCAATCTTTATAGTTTGGCCCTGTCAGTATATTTTTCTCTAAAAGTAACTTAAGTCCAGTCATTTTCAGGGTCGCTGCAATTAGGAGAGAGAGAAGAAAACTCTTTAGCATGATGCTCTTGCAAGTTTAGAGTGGTTTTTAGTTTATCTAAACTGGATGGCTCCCACTGTTTCTCGAATCCTTTCTCAAACCATAAAAGAAGAATTAGCCAGGACTATTCTCACCGTACAATACTTGCTTAACCGTTCAGCCAGGCCAGTGTCGATACTTCGAGGGAGGTTTTCCAACGCTTTCGCGAAGTTCCTTAATTAAATAACCTCTTTTCTCTGGGGGCGTAACCCCGCTGACACTTTTCTGGACACCTACTTGATTTATAGCATTGATCGTTAAGTGACGAATATCCTGATAAGTAGCATATACTCACAGTAGGATCGGGATCCAAATATCATCGTATGATAATGTTGAAGGAATCCTACCAACATTCATCAAACTCCAAATGGTATGCATCTCTTTGCAAATTTCAGTTTCTTTAGAAATTCCCGATATATATTTTTGCCCCATGCTCTTATGACCTTGGCTTTGGTCAAAATGTCATAAGTCACATGTCAAGTTCTACCCGTCATTATCTTGTCAATTTGAACCCATCCGTATATACCCATGACTTTGGTCAAATGATAATACGACTGTCCCAAACTAACTCATCTATCTTATGCAACAAATGAAAACCCAGCAGCTACCAAACACTATGCCTTGACTTTGGCCAAAATGCATAGCTTGAATACTACTGAATACCCAAATGAAATGACGGAGGGCTACGAATGGTTTTGGCGAAACCGTGAACGTAGTGAACTTGATATAACCGAAGGAACCTGATAGCTTTTAAAAGGAGTGGTTAAAGCTCCGCATTTAAAAATATCTGTTTTTAAAATTAACCGAGTGGTTTCTTTTAAATTGTTCCAACGATTTAAACTTTGGTTTGTTTTTCTTTGCATTATAGATAATGCGTCCCATCATTAACCTATCATTGCAGAAAACAACGAAAATACAACGTCCTCTTATGCCATCCGCATTCGCCACGGGGTCCCGTCATCACCCGTTAGGTTACTTAACTAACGACAGAGCGGGGGCTGGGCTAGCGCGGGTGTAAAACATAAGTGACGTCTAAATAGCTATCATATATAGATATTTTACATTCGTCTGACGCAATGATATTCATTCCAGATCACAGATGAACTTAATTGGATTTGCAAGCAATCCGTGTTTGTTTTGAGCCTGCAACAAAAGACGGATTACACAGTTGTGATGAATAGCCATTACCCCACCCTCGACCCCTACGGGTACGGCAAACTACCCGCCCGGCAGTTTGTGTACCCCACCTTGGGTCAGTCCTAGGAGCATAAACAGTAAAATGAAATAATACAACGGTGGCTACAACCGCAACCTGGATGTGCCCCGCAAAATAATATTACAACAAATTACATTTACATCAAATGAATTAAATAATAACCCATCACATAACCCCGGCTATACATCACAACAGTCCAACACAGTTCATATGCACAAACAGTAAAAACCATTACAGAAATGTGCAACCCCCTGCCAACCGACATACTAGCAGTTAGGGGAGGTTTACGAACACATTATACAAACACAGATATAATCCAACAAGCAAATACTGTATAATTTCGATCGATTAAACATTTATAATCTTGCTCCAATACTGCTCTGTAAATTTGAAACCTGAGCAAAATTAAAAAATACCAGAAAATACCAAATATCACAGGGGACCCACACAAGAAATTTGGGTTCATGACACGGCAACTCGGCGGCGGAACCGCAGCGAATCGGTGGGATCCGCCGCGCTTCCGCGGCGCTTTAGCCGAGTCATGGGCCCAATTTTCTTGGGTGTTCTCCTGGATGCTTTTCAAGCTTTCTGAACCTCCCTGAAAAATTTTTGGACTTCATTTAAATTTCGACAGAAACTTGACAGTTCGGGGTTTTCCGGTTTTGTTTTTTTCGTTCGAAATTCGTACAAATTTGCAATAAAGTTATTTATTGTTTAGCGAGGCTCTGATACCACTGTAAGTCGATGTACAACACCCCAGTACTTGTGGGGAGGCGGAATTTTCAAAAACAAACTTGTTTAGTGAACAAACATCGACTAACCGCTTGAATCGAAGCTAAACGATAACTAACCAAACACATAGTTGTTCTAAACTACTATGCTTAGGGATTATACCTATCGAACCAAGTCCTTCGGCTTTACGATCTCCTCATCCTCCTCGGCCTTCTCGATGTAGTAGATGATCCACCCGAGAGCAAAACTCCAAGCTTAGCCTCTAAACTTGAGGCAACTAACCTTCTTGGATTGCTAATCAAAGAAGATAGATGAGATAGAGTGAGGGTTATGGATTGTTTAGTCTAACTAATCCTTGTTCTCAACACATGAGAGGTGAGGATTAGGGTTTGAAGAGAGTGAGCTTGAGGAGAGAGAATGTGAATGATATTATCAAGTGAGAATAGTAAGTTATCATAATATATATGAAACTTTAAAATTCATCAAGAAAAGAAAAACAAGTGATGAATAATCAAGTTTCATAAATATCTAATGGTGATTCATAACCATGACTCATTAATCATTTATTGTGCATTAATGATATGGATGAATCACTCTCATGACTCACTAAACTCATTCAATGCATATGACACCTAAACCTCCTTAGTCACCATCTTCTAGAAGCTTCTCGCACAATTACGAGAACGCCCCTCCAATCCGCAAAAATACGGAAAAACTTTAGACTGTATAAATCCAATAACCGGATACCAGTAACTGGCTTAAACCAAAGCCGACTGGTAAAAACTGTCCGAAAGTCGTACGTGCGTAAACACACGTATGCGTCCGAACCCTTTGTCGTAAAACCATACGACCTCTATATCGTTTCGCCTGGAGTAGGAAACTCTCTGTGTGGGACTCTAGAGACTCGACTACTACGCTGGCAGTGGGTTTAACCACAGACCGCAAGCGGCACTAGCTGTACGTAACGGTCCCCAGGTAGTTGTCGATAAGAAGGCCGATGAGGAAACCCATCCGAACTCCTACTGAGCCTGCTGTGACAATCTCCATACAGTCCGGTCCGTTCGTCTTAGACTATCGCATATCGGGCCTAGGGGGGCGGCAAGCGTCAGTCCCCTAATAGCGGTATAAGTCGTGTCGGAGCGAAGCCCATTACACCCTGAGAAACTACTGGAACCTACCAGCAAATCTCGCTTGCCCTGGCCAGGGACTTTGCGTAATGGCTCTCTGACACAGCGTGATATCAACTCCCAATACAGGGAGAGACGAATCCTGTCTAACCGCCACTGCCTCCAAGTGCTCGGGACTGCACCCAACTGCTACCTGTTTGCATGACTCCTTTGAGCCGTGGTAGGGTAGCAATCTAAGAACAGTGGGACACACTCGATGCGAAGTAGCAGTATCAAGTCTGCGGACTATGCTGTACTCATGTCACTGGGAACTGTTCACTGACGACTGGTATAAAACCAACCAACAGTTCCCTGTGAGTCCTGTCCGGTGTACCCGTAACCTAACGAGCACCTGCATACTATCTCCAGTACGACGTACTGACGGCTGTGGGACAGACCATCTCCCCAACTGGGATGAGAAGCGTACACACTAGTCTACTCTGGAGTATCGATGCTCTGTCTCGATAATCCAACGACCAGGGACCTGAATAAGGATGTGCTTATAGACTACCCAGCCCCCCACTAGTGTGACTGCCATCACAACGCTGGTAGACAAGCAAGATCCTAAGATCTCTATCAATACGTACACTCACATATTAAGATAGAAAAACCAAGTAGTATACTACCATGTTTAGCAAGACTGTTATATACATGTGAATATCCCAAGCTTCCATTAAGTAATATACAAACTAGTATGATACAGTAATGGCCTTCTAGGGCATAAAAACTAACATAAATCTCCTGTCTCGGCCGAGGGCTTTGTGTAATGGCTCTCCTAGACACTGCGCGATCTCACCCCCAATACCGGGAGAGACGAATCCCCTGCCGATCCGCTCACTTGCCTCCATGTGGCTCGAGACTGTACCCAAAAAAGACCTATTTGCACGACTCCTTTGAGCCGTGATAGGATAGAAATCAAAGCACAGTGGGAACTCACACGATACAAATGACGACTTCAGGTCGATGAACTAACCTGTACACATGTCACCAGGGAACTGCTATCTGACGATAGGTATAATACCAACTAGCAGGTTCCCGGCGAGTCCTATCCGGTGTACTCATAACCTAATGAGCACCTGTATACATCTTAGGTGAACTAACTGACACCAGTGGCTTGTGAGACCGGCCACCGCCCCTCGTCGGGGTCTCGACTGTATACACTAGTCTACTCTGGAGTATCGATGCCCTGTCTCGAAACTCCTACGACTAGGGACACTTTAAGGATGTGCTTATAGATCCCAGCTCCCACGTATATGATCGCCATCATACTGCTGGCAGTCAAGCAAGAATCCTATGGGCTCTATCATCATGCAATAGTGAACTAAAGCATGTATACGATGATAAAGACAAACCAGATAGCATACTATCATCTCGAGCAAGACTGTCATATCGGTATAGGTCCTGCCTCAATCATTGCAATCACGTACCTGCGATCCAATAATTGACTTTGAGTTCACTATATCCAACAATCTCCCACTTGCACTTAAGGCTAATTATTGCGATGTCGCATATTCACAGCCCGTGTGATACCGAATATCCAACTCCTCTACTAATCAGTTTCACAAAGCTCGTTTGTTAAACTATTGTGTTCGAGAAATAACCTCAGTGAGTGGATCCGCCCTGATGTTTCTTTCTGTATCTCTCTAAATCTCAAGTTCGCGGAGAAAGCCATCTCCCGAATTGAGTAATTCCTGTCTTAGAATATGTCTGGCTATCTGATGGGACCTAGTTCATAAATGAACTCCAAATCCAAACTTCTTAGACTGTATTGATAACTGAACCTAATCAGTATCGCGCACCATGCCACCCACAGTATCCTCTTGGACCACCTGTCCATAATACTGTCCCTCGTCAGAGGGAAAACTATAACTCTGACAATCACTCTGTCAACCATGTCACCTTTGAAGCCTGGAATGATAACCGTCTCCCGAAGGAGGCTGCCGTCATCAAATCCGTAGAACATCCACTTATGTTCTAAAACTGCCTCCTTATGTTTCTTCAGGATTGGATTAATACAAACTGATTGCATCTTGTGCAAAAACAACATCTGGTATGGTACTTGACATCTCACGATTGACTCAATTTCCTAAGCAAGTGATCTGCCAATCATGCATATCCCTCTCCCCTTTAGTCTGTAAGACACCTTTAGAGAGGGTGACTCCTTCAACTGCAGGTACACCACCATTCCAGGAGTCATTTATTCTAAATACCTTTAGAATATTGTCAAAGTACCCACATTGGGAAACTACCCAAATGAAGATCTAAAACCGTAGATCTAGAAACCAGAACGTCTGATATTATATCCATATCTTTTGTGGAGAAACAACTGTGTGATGACCGCAGTACAACCATTCGTAGTATAGGAATTTTACTTCCTACTCTGTGTATGTCATCCAATTACCAGGACATCACACCCTACTACCTTCTTAACAGATCCATCCCCTATTCTGATGAAGTCAAACCCATGACTTTCACAACAAAATTAGATGATCTATCTCTGCTATATTTGCTCAAGTCTATAAATAGACATAAGCTACTTGCCCACTATGCTTTCGCTGCTCCCACTGACCACAACAACCCTCTGACAGAATAATATACACGTGCACTTCTAAAACTAGTTTAGAACGACGCTATACTTATCCTCCTGCCGGGTCTCATAGTCTGGAACAACAGTAGTGTCAACTCTGGGTAAACAAGAACCTCCCTGTCACCGTCCTTGAGGCTACCGGAGTACCTCTCGGGTGTCTGAGGTTACCCAACCATGTCTGCGGAGTGGCTATTGGAATGTCAAAACCTGATTGAATATATAGGTCCTATTAAATTTTTCGTAATCATTTGCGGTTCTGGAATCACTTCCAGTTCTACCATACTCCCACTACTGTTTTCTGAAAAAATCCATTTTACTAAAACTGTGGTGAGTCAAGAACAATATCACTATTGATCTTCCAGATGGTAGAAAGTTAACCCTCGACATAGCCCGGGTCAACCCGCAAACTGCCATTACAGAAACTTGCCTTGAGTTATCCAGAGTCTGGTTTTAAGCATAAGTCCGACAACTCCCCATATCTTAACATCGTTAAGATATGAACCATTCTATATACAATATAGAAATAGAGGCACTAATTTAACTGGAACCAGATTCAAACCATGCAACTGTCTCCAGTGCATATCAACTTAATGGAGAAAGGCTAATCGGTATCACTCAACTTAGGAATCCATCCAATTATGAGTAATCTGAAAGAGAAACAAGTTTCTCAAAACCATTACTATCAACTGAATACCAATCACAAGTATCTACATCTTCGATCTATTTGAAGAATCCCGATACTTGCGATATTTGGTTCTCTACTTTATTCTTATACCCACAACTTCTCAAAATTTAGACATTGTATTTCTACGAAACACTTGTCTAAAAACTAGAGAAGTCACAAGTAAACAGAATATAGTATGAGGACCACCCCTTTTTGTCCTAACGGACGCTGGACAACATACAATACTCTGCATAAGTCCGCTGAGTTGAATAACTCAAAACCTGTGCGTCGTAGGTTGAAAACTGTACCCAAGCGTTTTTCTCAAATATCACCAATTACAATGAATTCCGATATAATGAGGATGATCACTTAATTCCCAATAACTTACTCCAACTCATCATCTGTAAAACCATACAGATGTGAGAATCATACCTGGTAAATACATACCCTGGAGTAAGTATCTAATCGAGAAATCAGTTTTCCTTTAACAATGCACTGAAACATGAAAATGTTTCGTAGGGGTATTCTGGTATTCCTAGTAATGCCTCTTCCATAATCCAATTCATGACTATAACCGTATATTTCTTTGCCATCTCTCCAAAATCACTTTATTTGTCTTTAGTCATTACCTTCTGTACACCATCGTTAGGCTAAATAGTTTTCTTCCTTCCCTACCGTTCGGCACCGGCCTATGGTTTGGAAGAAGACTATCCAGTAAGCATAATAGGTGTACTCTCCTAATCCTAGGAGTACTCGCAACTTGAGAGAAGGTGATGATAAAAGACAACTGAATAATACCTTATTCTATTTCTCCCGAACAGGGGAAAAAGCAAAGGTGAAAATAGGAGTGGCGATGAAGTACGCGGTTAGATCGTGAATGGTAACAGTCGCAATTTACTTTGCCCTCTTTCTAATCCCTTTATTTTGTCTTTAGTTCTTACCTTCTGTACACCCTACTTAGGCTAATTGGTTTTCTTCATTCCCTACCTTTCGGCACCAGCCTATGGTTTGGAATAAGACTATCCAATAAGCGTAATAGGTGTACTCTCCTAAACTAAGGAGCCCTCGCAACCTGAGAGAAGGTGATAATAAAAGACAACTGAATAAATCAATTCTATTTCTCCTAAACCTGGATCCATCCTCGAAATAGTACCTTCGAGTTCGTATATAACCATATGATGGATCTATCCAATGGAAGTGGATGTCCGTAGTAATACGGGGTAATCTAAGAAATGCAAAGGGTAAAATAAGGAGCGACAATGACTTATGCAACTCGGACAATCCAAAAGCCAGTATTTTAAGGTTCGGTCAACTTGGTCACTGAGTCATAGTCTAGGGTCGGTCAAAGGTCGCTGCCAAAGAGAGAGAGAAAAGAAACACTCTGCGTGCACTCTAACCTAGATCAGAATGGTTATCACTTTATCTAATCAGGAAACCTCCCACTGTACCGTCAAATTCTCCTCCAAACCTGAAAGAAGAATCAATCGGGATGACCCGAAGAGTAAACCAACTCATCAGTGGGAATCAGGATCCAACTATCATTGCATGATAACTTGATGGAAGCCACTCAAGTTATCACACTCCAGAAGGTATGCGCATGTCTGGCAAGTTTCCTGTATGTTTGAAACTCCTGATGTGATTTTTGCCCCATGCACTTATGACCTTGACTTTGGCCAACAAATCATAAGTCACATGTCAAGTTCTACCCGTCATTATCCAGGTTGATTTGAACCCACCCATACCTACCCTTGACTTTGGCCAACAAGGCAGTACGACTGTCCCAAACCAACACATCCTATCTATGCAACAGATGAATACCCAGCAGCTACCAAACACTATGCCTTGACTTTGGCCAACAAACATAGCTTGAATACTATAGACCATCCATAAGAAATCACAGAGGACTACGGCTGGTTTTTGGCGAAAAACGTTTAACGTAATGAACTTGATCTCGTTGAAGGAACCTGATAGCTTTTTATAAAAATATAGTGGCGAAAACTTTTTGCTAAAGAGGTCACTCCCGGTGAAGGGATCTCGGCTCTTTCCTCGTGGAATGAGGTGCAGGATATTCCAACTGAATACCACGATGCAAAGCAACTTGTAATCGACTATAGTGAAGTTATTATCCTGACGCAAACTTCTGCCCAAGGGGTCACTCCCGGTGAAGGGATCTCGGCCCTTGCCTCGTCGAATGAGGTGCAGGATATTCTGACTGAATACCTCTATGCAAAACAAAAGGAAACGTCTCTGTAATATCACCTTTTCAAAACTGTTCCAACAAATGCCAAATATAGGTTTGTTTTACTTTGCATTGATCAGAATCAACGCAATCCCATCAATCAATCACACCATAAAAGAACGAAAATAAAATGTACGTATATGCCATCCGCATTCGTCACTGGGTCCCGTCATCACCCGTTAGGTTACTTAACTAACGACAGAGCGGGGACTGGACTAGCGCGGGTGTAAAACATATACAACATCTAATAGTATATATACCAATATACAATAATCGCTTCAGGCATGATAATATGCAACATTACAGAAAAGTAATAAGCATCACAGAACAATACAGATAATCTGGGATCCCCGGGTTTCACAGAGCCGCTACTGAAACCCGACGTTCCCCTGGTCGTGTGGATAGCTTGTGCAATAAAATCTAGACCCCTACTGGTGCGGAAAGTTACCCGCCAAAAGCTGAAGCGAGGCAGCCCCTTACAACATAGTGAATGGACCACCCAGCACTTCACGGAATCCGGTAACTTGAGCATCCCTCCTTGGGTCAACCTGTACCCTCTACGAGTGAGGCGAATAGTCTGCCAATTCTAGAATGAGGCCCCTCTACCTCTCAAAGCCATGAGATACGGACCCGTTGCCCTCCATAACCCGGCTATCCGTGCACTCCGTCGCGGGGTAATCCTAGTACAGAAAAGAAAAATATACAACGGGTACATCGACCTCAGCCCGGTCGTGCCCCAAAAGAATATTATACAAACAGGCAGTGATGGCAGTCCACATGTTGGACGCTCGCCCCGCAAAATCAAATGTACAAATAAATCCAAACAACACTATCATTGCACACTGCTATCCACCACGACATATCCGCAACATCACAGCACAACACAGAACATCAACGCGAATGTCACGTTCGCAAATCCGTCTAAAAGAGCTATAACAATTAGACGCAATTTACCGCTCAAATGACATTCCCGGTCGGAGATATAATATAGGTACTGTAAACTAACACGTTTAAATTTCGATCGACAAAATTTCCCGAAGTGAGCCCAACGTACATCTGGTGTACAGTAATAAAATATGGGCCCAAAAGAACAGTACCAAAAACCACAATTTCCAATGTGAAGCCCTCTGGAAAAACTTAGAGCACTGTTCCCACAAAACGTCCGCGGTTCCGCGGTGGTAATGAGGGATCACATGCCCAAATTTTCCCAGAATGCTTAGAAAAGCCTGCTTTGTTTTCTGTGATATGTAAAATAATTTTTAGACCCTTTTAAAAATCGACAGAAACTATTGCACAGAAAATTGTAGTTTTGGAAAATCCGTTCGATCGATATTTTAAACATGTTAGCACAAGTTAGTATAGCTTAATGGTGAGGCTCTGATACCACTGTAAGTCCACGGTAGCGCCCCGGCCGTCTAACAGACGCCAAATGCGGAACAAAAACTTTTTGCAAACTGACGCTACCGCGTACTATAACCCGAATCTGCCATTAAAGCTAAACTAACAAACTACAAAGTGGGTAGAAATGTTATACCGAACGATCCGAGTCCTTCGGTCTTCAACCATCATCCCACGCTTTGTTGCGGCTGCTCCGATCTCCTCGATCTCCAGTCTTCTCGTCCAGGTGGCACCACGTCGACGGATCTTTAAACGGGCTCCCGCCTCTGAACCGAGGCAACTCGGTCGTCAAGTTTGCTAAAAGAGACGACCAAGATGATGTAGAGAATGAGTAGAACACTTTGTCTCGCTTCGTCCAAAGCTATGGATGAACGGTTAATGAAGTTGCCATTTGGATTGATTGAAATGAGAAATGAGAAATCTAATTTTCATGAATCCAAACTATAATCTTTTAATCAAGCAACCATCATCTCCCAAAATGAATGGCCGGCCACATATATAGAATGAGGGAGGTGAGTGTAGGAGCAAGGGTTGGTGACCATAACCATGAAGCTTATCATCTCACTTAATGAAAAGAATGAGTCACAAAAAACATTAAATGCAAACCAATGATCATAAACCTAGTCACCCTTGCATTAAATGAATCATTAATTGCACTAATGAGTCACTTAACACCTCACCATCCTAGTCACCTTCTAGAAGCTTCCACACTCATCTCAAGAAAAGATAAATCCGTCTTTAACCGAATGTTAAATACAGGCGATAGAAAACTGGAAACTGGCAACTTCCAAAAAGCGATCCCGAAACGAATTTCAGGATAACCCCGTAACCCGCATTTGTATTACGACCGAATACAAATGCAACTGAGACAAAGATATTATATCTACACAGTATAATACTCGGATCCGGCTTAAACCAAAGCCTACCAGTATTATCTGCCCGAAATATGACACGTGCATAAACGCACGTGCATTTTCCGAACCTTTCCATAAAACCATACGGCCTCTACAACGTTTCTCCCGAACTTGGAAAACTGTCTGTGGGGGACTCTAATGACTCATCAACACACTGGCACTGGGTATAACCACTAGCACGTCAGAGGTACGAGCTGTACGTAACGGTTGCCTATGTATTGATTGGAAGGGAAGCTGACGAGCGAACTCATCAAGAAACCCTACTGAGCCTAACAGTGACAATATACATACAGTCCGGTCCGTTCGTCTATGAGTATCGCATATCGGCCTAGGGGCTGGTAACGTCAAACCCCCAATAGCGGTATAAGTCGTGTCAGAGAGTAGCCCAGAACACCCTGAGATACTCTGGAGTACCTACCAGTAAACCTCCTGCCTCGGCCGAGGGCTTTGTGTAATGGCTCTCCTAGACGCTGCGCGATCTCACCCCCAATACCGGGAGAGACGAATCCCCTGCCGATCCGCTCACTTGCCTCCATGTGGCTCGGGACTGTACCCAAAAAAGACCTGTTTGAACGACTCCTTTGAGCCGTGGTAGGGTAGAAATCAAAGCACAGTGGGAACTCACACGAGACAAATGACGACCTCAGGTCGATGAACTAACCTGTACACATGTCACCAGGGAACTGCTATCTGACGATAGGTATAATACCAACTAGCAGGTTCCCGGCGAGTCCTGTCCGGTGTACTCATAACCTAATGAGCACCTGTATACAACTTATGTGAACTAACTGACACCAGTGGCTTGTGAGACCGGCCACCGCCCCTCGTCGGGGTCTCGACTGTATACACTAGTCTACTCTGGAGTATCGATGCCCTGTCTCGAAACTCCCACGACTAGGGACACTTTAAGGATGTGCTTATAGACCCCAGCTCCCACGTATATGATAGCCATCATACTGCTGGCAGTCAAGCAAGAAATGGGCTCTATCATCATGCAATAGTGAACTAAAGCATGTATACGATGATAAAGACAAACCAGATAACATACTATCATCTCGAGAAAGACTGTCATATCGGTATAGGTCCTGCCTCAATCATTGCAATCACGTACCTACGATCCAATAATTGACTTTGAGGGCACTATATCCAACACACGTGGGAGCACGTGATCGGCCGTTATCATGTTGGGTGCTAATTGTTAGTTATATGTATGCCCCAGAGGCCATTACTGTACATTGGATGTATATTGTAGTGGATGCTGGGACATATATAGGTAGGACTTTCTTGCTCGACATGATAGTACGCTATCTGGTTGTTCTTTATCTTAACATGTATACTTTCTGTCTCTCTGATTACATGTTGATAAAGCCCTTAGGATGTGTACTCGACTTCCAGGACTGTGATGCAGATCATACTAGTGGGGCCTGGGTAGTCAATGAGTGCATCCTTCATTGTTCCTAGTCGTGGGAATATCGAGACGGGGCATCGATATTCCAGAGTAGACTAGCGCATATCTTCTCGACCCATGCGATGGGCGATGGATGATCCCATATCCATTGGTGTTTGACATCGAAGATGGTATGCGGGTGCTCAGTAGAGACTGGGTACACTGAACGGACTCGCCGAGAACTCCCAGATGGTATTATACCTCACGTCAGATGGCAGTTCTCTGGTGACACTGGTACAGCTTAGTCTGTTGACCCGAGATCGTCATAGAGTCTTGTATGTCTCCCACTGTGCTTTGATTTCCACCATACCACGGCTCTATTGAGTCGTGCAAACAGGTGGTTTTTGGGTACAGTCCCGATTCACATGGAGGCAATGAGCGATAGGAGGGGATTCGTCTCTCCCGGTATTGGGGGTTGATGTTGTGCTATGCTCGACTGGCCATAACAGGAAATCCTTGGCCAGGGTTGCAGTGATATACTGGTAAGAGTTATCAGTAGTTTCACGAATGTTATGGACCTCAAGTCGGCATGACTTATCGAGCTACTGGGGTCTGACGTTTACCACCCCTAGGCGAGATATGCGACATATCAGACGAACAGACCGGACTGTACGGTAAGTGTTACTGGTTGGATTCACAGGAGTGTGAGCGGGCTTGCTCTTCGATCTTCTGATCGCTCAATACCCGGGTGGCCGTTACGTTTAGCAGACCGCTTGCGGCTTGTGGGTGTTTGATATGATCATCATCTGCTGCCGGCGTATTGACGAGTCTTTAGAGTCCTACACAGAGCTTTCCTGGCTCAAGCGAAACGAAATAGGAGCGCATATGAGATATGTGCGGGACCGAGAATAATGCGTGTATGTGATACCGTATTCTATTCTCGCGATGAATGTATCGATTGGTTATATGCGATATAACCTAGTTATCGAATCAAGGATTGATTCGATAAGCCGATACATTGGATACTAGTCGGTTATATACGATATGACCGGATCGTTAAATCAAGTGTTGATTTAATGATTTAATGTATAATTATATATTTGATATATTACTTTGCATTAACTAGTATTGGTTCACTTTAAATGGATTTACTCACTTGGTTTGTGCACATTGCATATGTGATATATTTTGTGCACATGATTGTATCATGTTTGATGATACATGCAAGCTAGGGTTAGTGTAAAGAATTAGACCATGGTTAAGATTATGATTAGGGTTTTCTTTTTCTTATTTATTTATTTATTTATTTTGGAAAAAGATGAGAAAAGAATGGTTGCTATTTTTGTTTGCTAGTTGAAGATTCTTGAAGCTTTGAATTAGTCCACCATTCTTTGTCTCATCCTTAACCCTAACCATTCAAGTTAACCATGGTCCATTCTCTACAACTAACCAAGGGTTAGTAAATGATAAGTATTGATTTATTTATCATTTACATAATACTTATCATATTCTTTTTCTTCATCTTCTTCTTCTTCAACATGAGAAAAAAGCTTGCTACATCAATGGTGATTGATGAAAAAGTGTGGGAAATCCAAAACTAAAGTCTACCCAATTCCTATTTCTTCATCCTCTACCTCTTGCCAAGTAGTATAGGGTGTTTCCTTCACAAGTTTTCAAGGCTTGGTGAAGTTGGAGCTTGTTCTTGTGATGCCTCGATGTAGATCATCTTCGGCATCGAACCGACGATCAAGCCCGCCCATTCTTCGATGATGCCAATGCTAGAGTGAAGGGTTCAACTTGGACAGCGGAGGGAGATCATCGCGGAGCTTAGGATGTGGTGGACCGGATCTACAAAGGTTGTAGCCCCTTTCCTTTAGCTATATTTCCGTTTACTTGCTTGCTTCGCCTATTTATCTAGTTAACGATCCGTTCTAGGGTTTCTCGGCACCGTATTTTTTAGAAATTTGCATGTTTGATCACTTGTGAGACTCCATTAGAGTGCCTTGGAACCCTACAGTGGTATCAGAGACTAGCTAGAGCCTTAGGCGAAGTCCAGACGGAATTTGAAGTCCGATCGATCCAATACCCTAACTCCAAACTTGTTCTCTGTACTTTTTTCAAAACTGTGCATTTTTCCACATTAAAAATATGAAGAAAATCCAGCAGGCAGTTTTAAGAGTTACTGTGAAATTCGATGAACCAATTCGAACAAACCGCCGCGGTTCCGCGGCACGAGCATGGCTCGTGCGGCGGTTCCGCGGCTGAATTGTCTCTTTGCCCAATTTTCTTTGCACAGTATCTCTTATTTTGTTATTCTGGTTTTCCATGGAATTTTTAATCTGAACTCAAGAGTTGAGTTTTCTGGGTTGTATTGGAGACTCGATGTATCGATCGGATTGTCTAATTTTGTCTGTGTGTTTTTCCGGGTAATTTTTGAATATGTTAAAAGTTTCGACCGGATATAAATACCTAATTTTTCCCCTGTCGGGAAATTTCCAAGTGTTTGATTTTTTCGTAGTTTAACGACGTTCTAAGTAGTGCAAGTAACGCGATGGACCCTCTAAAAGACAACAAACCTTAACTCGATTATGTGACCGTCTTGAACTGCCCTTTGAACCTTCGGGTTTGGGGCAGTACGGCGTGCCACATGTGAGGCGTTGGCTTGGCCCTTCTACGGCTGGACCGTTGGTACTGAGGCACGAACTGAATGTTGTTAGACTTATCTCATGTGTTGACCTATTTCGGGAAAACTTGGGTGTTCGAATATTCAATCGGAAAGTTTAACATTTTCCGTTTATCTGGAATGGGATACAATAATTGGAATTCACAAGTAGTTATGAGATAACTAAATGAATGTTATAAACATAGCAGTTTAGTCTCACTTGATCTGTTGCCACGGAATTTTGATGTGATCAAAAGTCCGTCGCAATCACGTAGCGTACGCGGATACTCGTCGGGTAAACTTAATAGAAAGCCTCACTCCATAGCCCCGACCAAGTGACTGTAGGAGAACCCCGTCGCCGAAAGCATCCGTTCGGGTGCTCGCGGCAGCGGTGTTCCGCCTTGGTGCACTTCGTCGACGGTATCAGGGGTGCGGCCGCCTACTAAAGTTTGTGACGAGCATTCGATCAGAATGTCGGGAATCTTGTTGAATTGCCCGACTTGATATTGAAAAGAGTTTTCGTAAATGAGACTAAAATGCGGGGTTTATAATTGTTAGGCATGCGATGTCTAAGTATTTCATTTGGTCAGGCATGCGATGTCTGAGGAGGTTGCGGATTCCAACTGTTGTAGTTTTACACTTTCTTTTCTGTGACCGTAAGTGTAATATGTGATATCGCCGGTTTTGTTGCTATATGTCAACGACAATTGGGATGCGCATATTTACTTACGTTGATGACATGTGATGTTATGTGTTGCTTGATATGTTATATTGGATCGTCGTGTTTGAATAGCCGGGGGTTTTTATGTGAGATGAGTTTTTTTTCATTTTCATTCATGTAAAAACTTGTATGTAATATTCTTTTATTGGGGCACTTCCAGGTTGCGGAAGATGTCACCGTTGATGTATACTATTTACTTTTCTGCACTAGGATAGACCCAAGGAGGGAAGCACAAGTAACCGGGTTCTGGGGTCCAGTGGGAGACCAACTCGAGGAGTCGAGTCCGGGTCTCCTAACCCTAGAATTGGTAGGGTTGCTTGCCGCTCTCGTAGGGGTCTTGGGGTGTGGGATTGGCTATTCATCACGACCGTGGAATCCGTGTTTTATACTGGCTCGTATTGAAAACACGGACGTCCTAGTATATCCAATATTTCATATGTTCTGCTGTGATTTATCTGTAATGTGATCATGTGATGTTCTGTGACAGGTATTATATATAGTATATATGATATATTATATAGACGTTGCTTATGTTTTACACCCGCGCTAGCCCTGCCTCGCTCTGGCGTTAGTTACCTAACCTAACGGTGCAGACGGGACATCGAGGCGAATGCGGATGGCATAAGCGTACGTTATATTTATCTGTGATGTTTTGGTGGACTTAAATGATGGGATATTCATTAATGAGATTAATGAAAGAAAATAAACCTAATTGATGTTGTGGAATCGAATTTCAAAATAAAAACAGGTAGCTACAGTTCTTGCTTTGCATCGCGGTGTTCATTATAGAACATCCTGCACCTTATTCGATGAGGAAAGGACCGAGATCCCTTCACCGGGAGTGACTCCTTTAGCAATAACTGGCAGATGCTACAACCCTCGGTTTGTCTTTGATCACTTCTATAGTTTTCGCTTTGCACAGTGATATATATGATATATCCCGCACCTCATTCGACGAGGAAAGGGCCGACGATCCCTTCACCGGGAGTGACCCCTTTAGCAAAACTAGAAAAGCCTCGAAAACATTCCATTTAAAAACCATTTGATTCCGCAACGAGATCAAGTTCAAAGCGTTAAAGGTTTTCACAAAAACCATTCGCAACCCTCCGTCATTTTAGGAAGTAGAGTACTTAGTATTCGTGCTACGTTTGTCGACCATAGCCGAGGCGTAGTGTGCGGTAGCTAAGTGATGTCTTCCTATACAGCATATGATGCGATTAGTTAGGACAGTCATGTGGCTTTGTTGACCTTAGCCAAGGGTCATGTGGGTGGGTCTAATTAATCACGAAATGACGGGTAGAACTTGACTAGTACCTATGATTTGTTGACCTTAGCCAAGGTCATAGGTGCTAGGGGTAAAAACCTTTATCGGGAGTTTCAAGTGTTGAAATTTGCAATGAGATTGCATACCTTCTATATGATAGTTGGATTCCGATACCCACTGCGAGTAATTGTTACTCCTGGGAGAGTTTTTCACTTTGCAATTAGCCGATCAAGTAGGTGTCTAGAAAGGTGTCAACGGGGTTACGCCTCTGGGAAAACGAGGTTTACTGTAATTAGGTCCGTGCGAAAGCACGGGGAACCTCCCTCGAAATACCGACACTGGCCTGGCTGAAAGATTGGCGAACTTGTAGAGTGTAATTAATCCCGGCTAGTCTTTCCTTTTAGGGTTTGAAGGAAGATTTGATAAAAACAGTGGGAGCCATCCTGATTAGATAAAGTATATAACCAATCTAATCTTGCAAGAGCGCACGCTGAGTGTTTTCTTCTCTCTCTCTCCTGGTAGCGACCATATCACGCCTTAATCAAGATAATAAAATGGATGTATTGACCGAACCCGCTTGTTATACTGAGCTGGGGAACGTTGGTCCCGCTCCAACTTATAATTGTTATAAGACAGAGCAGGAAATAGGGAATACCAGAATTCCTATGCCGCCCAAACGAAGACAGTGCATATGATGCATCTCCTTCGGGTGTGTTCATTACAAAGAACTGTTTCTCAGTATCCTCTGAATCCTGAGTATATGATACCGGATCAGGATCCCAGATATGTAATCTGTTACATAGGGCTACAAAAAGGTAGAAAAACTGAGAACGGGTGATAAGTTTCATGAGGCAGAAAACGGGGCAGGAGTTGCAGCCAAGTCTGTTGGTCACTGTCACCCTGTATTAAGAATACATTGATTCTGAACAAATGCTATTAGATACCGAACCTAATATACAAAATCATATTAGTCTCTTTATTAGTAAAGAAATGATAAAATTTTGTATTGATGGATAATGTTTTGAACATTTCCTATATCAAAAGTTGATCGGTTCAGGCACGTTATCTAAAAGCATTGACGTTCTAAATCAAACTAAAGTTCCTTGTATACTGAACACACACAGGAAGAAGAGTTCAGAAATGAACGAATTCTTCTTGAGGCATTGTAGACTAGGTCATATCAATGCGACCCGACTGGCTGAAGTTACATTTTAGATGCATATTTAAATCAGTTTGAATTTACATCTTGTGAAACTTGCCAGTCATGTCACAAAGATAAAATGACACCAGCTCTGTTTACTGGAAGCAGAGAAAGAGTTAATGAACTCTTGGGACTGATGCATGATGATGTATGTAAGGTCTCCTGTCTACACATGCCAGGACTGGTTCTTTATACTTCATTATATTCTCTGATGATCTCTCAAGATTCAGTCATATATTCCTGTTGAAATATAAGTCCGAACCTTTTGAGGTATTCACAGAATATAAGTAGGAAGTAGAGAACCAAAATACGGGTATAAGTATTATATTCTATGATGAGATCAGGGAGGAGAATACTTGTGCATAGCATTCCTGGACTATTCTAAAAGAAAATGAGATTCTCTCTCAGCATTACTCCTCCGTATAAACCATAGCACGATGGTATATCGGGGCGGAGCATTCACACCCTATATGATAAGGTGTGCTCTATGATGAGTACTACTGAGTTACCTATTTCCTTTTTGGGAGTTATGCGCTTGAGAAGCTGCATACCTATTGAATTAGGTTCGAATCAAATCAGTGCCTACCACTCCATATAAGATATGGTGCGGGAAGATCCTATCTCTTAAGTAAGTTAAGATTTGGGATTGTCCGTCCTATGTCAAAAGCAAAATCCGGACAAGATCGAGGCAAGATCAGTTCTGTAGAACTGGAAAGGTTCCAGCTGTACAAAACTGCTTATGATTTGACAGAACCAAAGGATTCAATAGTTTCCGACGAACCTCAGCCTCTCCGCCGATCTAGTAGGGTTCCTCACCCACCTGAGAGATACCTCGGTTTCTCGATGACAGTAGGAGCGAGGATTGCATCATGAGATGATGGCCCAATCAGTTTCGAGCAGGCCATCGAGAGTAGGGACTATGTAAGAATGGCTGGATGCTTAGTAATCTGAGATGGAATCCTTATACACCAACAAAGTATGGACTTTGGTTGCTATAACTGAAGGGTTAAATCCCCATCAGGAGCAAGTATATCTTGAGAAGATTGCTTGGTGTACATGGAAAAGTTGAGACTTTCAAAGCTAGACTTGTTAAAGGTTTTCGTCATCAACCAGGCACGGATAATGATGAAACCTTTTCCAGGGACTATGTTTAAATCCATCCAGATCCTACTTGCCACGGCTACATACCACGACTACGATATCTGGTGGTTGGGTGCCATGACTACTTTTCTAAATATTGATTTAGAAGAGAACGTCTATAAGAACGCAGCCAGAGAGCCTCGTAGTCAGTGGGAGCAGCGGAAACGTGTGCAAGATGCTTTATAATGATAAAGCAGGCATCGCGGAGTTGGAACATCTGTTTTGATGGATTAGTCAAAGAAGTTGACATCATCAAAATGATAGATGAACCTTGTATAAACAAAAGGGTAGTAGGGAGTATGGTGACGATCCTCGTAGAGTACGTGGATGACATACTCTTGTTAGGGAAGGAGTTTCCTATGCTATGCTCGATCAATCTTCGCTTATCACAATGATTCTCCAAATAGGATCAAAGTGATACCTCCTAAATCCTAAGTTTTCATCTATGAGATAGATGTAATTGGATACTAGGATTCTCACTAGATGTAGTGAGATGGTATCAATCGATCCTGGGGAGAATCACTGGAAGAGTTCCAGGGTGATAAAGACGACTGAATGTCAATCACAGGCATTGTCTTTACCCTCAGTAAAGGGACGGTATGTTGGAAGAGTTCCAAGCTAGATACCGTGGCAAACTAGACGATAAAGGCTGGTAACATCGCTATTAAAGATACTACCAAAGAGGCAGTTTGGGTGTATATTGGTTCATAAGATGAACTAGGTTCCTACCATTGTGTGACAATGGAACTGTGGCTTTGGCCAAGGAACCATGGTCCCATCAGTGACCCAGACATATTATGAGGTAGCATCACCTGATCATGGAGATAGCTGATCTCCAGGTTGATCGAGGTTAGGAGAGTAGACTCAGAGGACAACACGGCGGATCCACTCACGAAGGCTTTTTCCCAGAGAGAGACTCATATGGGATGGTTGAGTATTAGATACTGCGACCACTGCTACAGATGGCCCTAGTGCAAGTGGGAGATTGTTAGTTATATGTATGCCCTAGAGGCCATTACTGTACATTGGATGTATATTGTAGTGGATGCTGGGATATATATAGGTAGGACTTTCTTGCTCGACATGATAGTACGGTATCTGGTTGGTCTTTATCTTAACATGTATACTTTCTGTCTCTCTGATTACATGTTGATAAAGCCCTTAGGATGTGTACTCGACTTCCAGGACTGTGATGCAGATCATACTAGTGGGGCCTGGGTAGTCAATGAGTACATCCTTCATTGTTCCTAGTCGTGGGAATATCGAGACGGGGCATCGATATTCCAGAGTAGACTAGCGCATATCTTCTCGACCCATGCGATGGGCGATAGATGATCCCATATCCATTGGTGTTTGACATCGAAGATGGTATGCGGGTGCTCAGTAGAGACTGGGTACACTGAACGGACTCGCCGAGAACTCCCAGATGGTATTATACCTCACGTCAGATGGCAGTTCTCTGGTGACACTGGTACAGCTTAGTCTGTTGACCCGAGATCGTCATAGAGTCTTGTGTGTCTCCAACTGTGCTTTGATTTCCATCCTACCAAGGCTCTACTGAGTCGTGCAAACAGGTGGTTTTTGGGTACAGTCCCGATTCACATGGAGGCAATGAGCGATAGGAGGGGATTCGTCTCTCCCGGTATTGGGGGTTGATGTTGTGCTATGCTCGACTGGCCATAACAGGAAATCCCTGGCCAGGGTTGCAGTGATATACTGATAAGAGTTATCAGTAGTTTCACGAATGTTATGGACCTCAAGTCGGCATGACTTATCGAGCTACTGGGGTCTGACGTTTATCACCCCTAGGCGAGATATGCGACATATCAGACGAACAGACCGGACTGTACGGTAAGTGTTACTGGTTGGATTCACAGGAGTGTGAGCGGGCTTGCTCGTCGATCTTCTGATCGCTCAATACCCGGGGGGCCGTTACGTTTAGCAGACCGCTTGCGGCTTGTGGGTGTTTGATATGATCATCATCTGCTGTCGGCGTATTGACGAGTCTTTAGAGTCCTACACAGAGGTTTCCTGGTTCAAGCGAAACGAAATAGGAGCGCATATGAGATATGTGCGGGACCGAGAATAATGCGTGTATGTGATACCGTATTCTATTCTCGCGATGAATGTATCGATTGGTTATATGCGATATAACCTAGTTATCGAATCAAGGATTGATTCGATAAGCCGATACATTGGATACTAGTCGGTTATATACGATATGACCGGATCGTTAAATCAAGTGTTGATTTAATGATTTAATGTATAATTATATATATTTGATATATTACTTTGCATTAACTAGTATTGGTTCACTTTAAATGGATTTACTCACTTGGTTTGTGCACATTGCATATGTGATATATTTTGTGCACATGATTGTATCATGTTTGATGATACATGCAAGCTACGGTTAGTGTAAAGAATTAGACCATGGTTAAGATTATGATTAGGGTTTTCTTTTTCTTATTTATTTATTTATTTATTTTGGAAAAAGATGAGAAAAGAATGGTTGCTATTTTTGTTTGCTAGTTGAAGATTCTTGAAGCTTTGAATTAGTCCACCATTCTTTGTCTCATCCTTAACCCTAACCATTCAAGTTAACCATGGTCCATTCTCTACAACTAACCAAGGGTTAGTAAATGATAAGTATTGATTTATTTATCATTTACATAATACTTATCATATTCTTTTTCTTCATCTTCTTCTTCTTCAACATGAGAAAAAAGCTTGCTACATCAATGGTGATTGATGAAAAAGTGTGGGAAATCCAAAACTAAAGTCTACCCAATTCCTATTTCTTCATCCTCTACCTCTTGCCAAGTAGTATAGGGTGTTTCCTTCACAAGTTTTCAAGGCTTGGTGAAGTTGGAGCTTGTTCTTGTGATGCCTCGATGTAGATCATCTTCGGCATCGAACCGACGATCAAGCCCGCCCATTCTTCGATGATGCCAATGCTAGAGTGAAGGGTTCAACTTGGACAGCGGAGGGAGATCATCGCGGAGCTTAGGATGTGGTGGACCGGATCTACAAAGGTTGTAGCCCCTTTCCTTTAGCTATATTTCCGTTTACTTGCTTGCTTCGCCTATTTATCTAGTTAACGATCCGTTCTAGGGTTTCTCGGCACCGTATTTTTTAGAAATTTGCATGTTTGATCACTTGTGAGACTCCATTAGAGTGCCTAGGAACCCTACAGCTAATCTTTTTACATGCATGGAGATCTTGAGTTTTGAGACTTTCAAGCCCACTGTTTTGTAAGAATTAAATTTTTAGGACTTAGTTTTTCTCTTAGGTTTTGGATCTGTATGGCAGAATCCCCCCAATGAGAATTAAATTCTCAACTTGTGGGGAGATCTGCTTCTGCAGATCTTTTACTATAACGGAGAACTAAGTTCTCATATGAAGGGTTAAACCCTTATTTTATCAGAGGAATTAAATTCCTAAATACTTTTTGGAAGAATTAAATTCTCTGAACTTAGATCTTCCCCTTGGTTTTGGATCTGCATGGCAGAATCTTCCCGATGAGAATTAAATTCTTAACTTGTGGAGAGATCTGCTTTTGCAGACCCTTTGCCAGAAGAAAGAACTAAGTTCTTTGGAAGGGTTAAACTCTTGTGGAGGCGAAGTAGAGATAAGATGTTATCTATATTTCCTTCTTCTTTTCTCTTACCTAAGGTTTCTCTTTCTATTTTCTCTTTTGAACTTCAAGTTTAGGGAGGGGTTCTTCTATTTCTTTCTTCTATATATCTTCTTTTTGTGTCTCTTGGCTCCTATTTATAGGAGAAAGAAAAGAATCAATTTGTTCAGAAAATCTCTCATTGAGAGATTTTGATCAACCAAAATGATCCTTTAGATCAATCGGTGAATTTTATTCACCGTTGGATTTTTAATCCAAGGACTTCCGTTTTACAGAAGATATTTCTCACAAATTTAGGAAAATATTTCCCTATATAGAATCTTCTTCTGTAAATTGGTGGTTTTTAATCACCATTGGATTTTTAATTCAACGGCGCTCTGCTTTACAGAGAGCAATCTTTCTTGTTTAGAGAGATCTAAGAAAATATTTTCTAAATAGGGCTTTGATCCCTTTTATTTAGAATTTAATCTATCGGTTCAGAAGGCATGGGAGCCCATCACGTATAGCATGTGACCCCACAAAGTTAAGCCCACCAAAGAGCGTCACGTGCTATCACGTGAATTCTTCTGGCCAATTGTTTGTTTTAAGAAGGCGCCTATATACTTTGTATATAGAGGTCACGTGTCTGTACTCGAGGCTCATTTTCAGCCTTGTTTCGTCAAGCGCAGTGCTTATCACGTGTGGGCACGTGATGCTTCATTTGGGGACTTTTCCCATTACTTTTTGTAGGGTTCCTAGGCACTCTCTAGAGGTCTCACAAGGCATCAACCATGCCAATTTCAAAAATTATAGGTGCCGAGAAACCCTAATACGGATCGTTGGCTAGATTTCTAGGCGATAAATGAAACTAGTTAAAACTTAACTAAAGTTTAAACGGAAATACAACCTTTGTAGATCCGGTGCTCCACCTCCATAGCTCCGCAACGAAGTCCCCTCGCTGTCCAAATGAATTCCCGGGCTCTAGCGTCGGCTTCGTCGGAGAATGGGCAAGCTAGGTCGTCGATGTCCATGCCGAAGATGATCTACGTCGAGGCATCGCTAGATCAAGCTCCAACTTCACCAAGTCATGAAAACTTGTGAAGGAAACACACTCTACTACTTGGCGAGAGGTAGAGGATGAAGAAATAGGAAGTGGGTTCAATTTAGAATTGGATTTCTCACTCTTTATCATCAATCACCATTGATGACCTAAGCTTTCTTCATGATAGATATGAAGAAGAAGAAGAAGAAAGTTATGATAAGTTTTTTTTTAATATTGAAAAGAAAATCAATACTTATCATATCATGAACCATGGTCAAGTGTAGAGATTAAACTAGGGTTAATGGAGTGGTTAGGGTTAAGCATGAGACAAAATGGTCACTTTGGTCAAAGCTTCATGAAGCTTCAACTAGAAAACAAACAAAGCCACCATTTTCCTTTATGCTTTTCATTTTTCCAAAAATCAATAAATAAATAAATAAGTGAATAAAACATAACCCTAACCATTAACATGTAACCATAGTTTGATCTTTACACAAAAACCCTAGCAAACATGTATCATCAAACATGATACAATCAAGTGCACAAAAAGTATATCACATATACAATGTGCACATCCGAGTGAGAAAACCATTTAAAGTGAACCAATGCTAGTTAACGCAAAGTAATATATCAAATATATAATTATGCATTAAATCATTAAATCAACACTTGATTTAACGATCCGGTCATATCGCATATAACCGACTAGTATCCAATGTATCGGCTTATCGAATCAACCTTCGATTCGATAACTAGGTTATATCGCATATAACCATTCGACACATTCATCGCGAGAATAGAATACGGTATCACATACATGCATTATTCTCGGTCCCGCACATATCTCATATGCGCTTCTATTTCGTTTCGCTTGAGCCAGGAAACCTCTGTGTAGGACTCTAAAGACTCGTCAATACGCCGGCAGCAGGTGATGATCATATCAAACACCCAAAAGCCGCAAGCGGTCTGCTAAACGTAACGGCCACCCGGGTATTGAGCGATCTGAAGATCGACGAGCAAGCCCGCTCACACTCCAGTGAATCCAACCAGTAACACTACCGTACAGTCCGGTCTGATCGTCTGATATGTCGCATATCTTGCCTAGGGGTGGTAAACGTCAGACCCCAATAGCTCGATAAGTCGTGTCGATATGAGGTCTATAGCAATTCGAGAAACTACTGGTAACACTTACCAGTAAATCTCAGCAACCCTGGCCAGGGATTTCCTGTTATAGCCAATCGAACACAGCGCAACATCAACTCCCTATACCGGGAGAGACGAATCCCCTCCTATCGCTCATTGCCTCCATGTGACTCGGGACTGTACCCAAAAACCACCGTTTTGCACGCCCTCTTGGACGTGGTAAGATGGAAATCAAAGCACAGTGGGAACCACACAAGACTCTATGACGATCTCGGGTCTACAGACTAACCTGTACCAGTGTCACCAGAGAACTGCCATCTGACGTGAGGTATAATACCATCTGGGAGTTCTTGGCGAGTCCGTCCAGTGTACCCAGTCTCCACTGAGCACCCGTATATCATCTCTGATATCAAACACCAATGGATATGGGATCATCCATCGCCCATCTGTATGGGTCGAGAAGGTATACGCTAGTCTACACTGGTATATCGATGCCCCGTCTCGATACACCTACGACTAGGGACTTTGAAGGATGTACTTATGGACTACCATGTCCCCACTAGTATGATCCACATCATAGTTCAGGTAGTCAAGTACACATCCTAAGGGCTTTACCAACATGTAATAGAGAGACAATCAGTGTACACGTTAAGGTAAAGTTCAACCAGATAGCATACTATCATGTCGAGCATGAAAGTCCTCCCTATATATGTCCCAGCATCCACTACAATATACATCCAATGTACAGTAATGGCCTCTAGGGCATACATATAACTAACAATCTCCCACTTGCACTAGGGCCATCTGATAGCAGTGGTTGTAGTATCTCATACTCAACCATCCCATAAAAATCTCTCTCTGGGAACAGGCCTTTGTGAGTGGATCCGCTGTGTTGTCCTCTGAGTCTACTCTCCTTACCTCGATCCCTTAGAGATCAACCATCTCCATGATCAGATGATACTGCCTTAGAATATGTCTGGATCACTGATGGGACCGGCGTTCCTTGGCATAAGCCAAAACTCCATTGTCACACAATGGGAGGAACTAAGTTCATCTCATGAACAAATATACATCCAGACTGCCTCTTTGGTTGTATCTTAAGTAGCGATGTATCCTGCCTTTATCGTCTAATATGCCACGGTATCTAGCTTGGAACTCTTCCAACATACCGTCCCTTTACTGAGGGTAAAGACAATGCCTGCGACTGACATTCAGTCGTCATTATCACCCTGGAACCCTTCCGGTGATTCTCCCCAGGATCTGTTGATACCATCTCACTACAACTAGTGAGAATCCTGACATCCAATTAGATCTATCTCATAGATCCAAAACCCAGGATTAAGGAGGTATCAATTTGATCCTATATGGAGAATCCATGTGATAATCGGAAATTGACCGAGCGTAGCATAGGAATCTCCTTCCCTATTAAGAGTATGTCATCCACGTACTCTACGAGGATCGTTACCATACTCCCTACTACCTTTTTGTTTATACAAGGTTCATCTACCATTTTGATGATGTCAAACTCTTTGACTTATCCATCAAAACAGATGTTCCAACTCCGCGATACCTGCTTTATCCTATAAAACATCTTGCACACGTTTCCGCTGCTCCCACTGTCTACGAAGCCCTCTGGCTGTGTACTTATAGACGCTCTCTTCCAAATCATCATTTAGAAAAGCTGTCATGACATCCAGCCACCAGATATCGTAGTCATGGTATGTAGCCGTGGCAAGTAGGATCTGGATGGACTTAAGCATAGCTACTTAGAAAAGGTTTCATCATCATCCATACCTGGTCAATGATGTAGACCTTTAACAAGTCTAGCTTTGAAAGTCTCAACTCTTCCATGTACACCAAGTAATTTTCTCAAGATATACTTGCTCCTGATGGGGATTTAACCCTTCAGATATAGCAACCAAAGTCCATACTTTGTTGGTGTATATGGATTCCATCTCAGATCACTAAGCATCCAGCCATTCTTACAGAGTCCCACTCCTGATGGCCAGTTCGAAGCTAGTTGGGTCATCATCTCATGATGCAATCCTCGCTCCCACTGTCATAGAGCAACCGAAGTATCTCTCGGGTGGGTGAGAAACCCTACTAGATCGGCGGAGAGGCTGAGGTTC
This sequence comes from Agapanthus africanus, assembly GCA_030015575.1. Lineage (NCBI taxonomy): Eukaryota > Viridiplantae > Streptophyta > Magnoliopsida > Asparagales > Amaryllidaceae > Agapanthus > Agapanthus africanus. The sequence continues at coordinate 480,639,939 of CM057350.1, forward strand.
ATTGGTAACTATTGAATCCTTTGGTTCTGTCAAATCATCAGCTGCAGTTTTGTATAGCTGGAACCTTTCCAGTTCTACATTACAGACCTTGCCTCGAACTTGTCCGGATTTTGCTTTTAGACATAGGCCGGGCAGCCCCAAATCTTAACTAGCTTAAGACATGGGCTCTTCCCTTATCATATCAAATATGAAATGGTAGGCAACTGATTTGATTTGAACCCTATTCAATAGGTATGCAGCTTCTCAAGTGCATAACTTCCAAAAAGGAAATAGGAAACTCAGTAGTACTCATCATAGAGCACACCTTATCATATAGGGTGTGATCGCTCCGCCCCGATATACCATCGTGCTATGGTGTATACGGAGGAGTAATGCTGAGAGAGAATCTCATTCTCCTTTAGAATAATCCAGGATTTCCGTGCTCAAGTATTCTTCTCCTTGATCACATCAAAGGACATAATACTTTTACCCGTATTGGTTCTCTACTTCTAACTTATATTCTGTGAATATCTCAAAAGGTTCGGACTCATGTTTCAATAGGAACATAGATCTGAATCTTGAAAGATCATCAGAGAATGTAATGAAGTACAAAGAACCGGTCTTGGCATGTGTAGACAGGGGACCTACATACATCAACATGTATCGTCCCAAGAGTTTACTAACTCTTTCTCTGTTTCCAATAAACAGAGCTGGTGTCATTATATCTCTGTGACATGACTGGCAAGTTTCACAAGATGTAGATTCAAACTGATTTAAATATGCATCTTCATGCAACTTCAGCTAGTCGGGTCGCATTGATATGACCTAGTCTACAATGCCTCAAGAAGGATCCGTTCATTTCTGAACTCTTCCTCTTGTGTGTGTTCCGTATACTAAAGAACTGTAGTTTGATTTAGAACATCAATGCTTTTAGATAACGTGCCTGAACCGATCAACTTTTGATATAGGAAATGTTCAAAACATTATCCATCAATACAAAATTTTATCGTTTCTTTACTAATAAAGAGACGGATATGATTTTGTATATCAGGTTCGGTATCTAATAACATTCGTTCAGAATCAATGTATTGGTAATACAGGGTGACAGTGACCAACAGACTTGGCTGCAACTCTTGCCCCGTTTTCTTCCTCATGAAACTTATCACCCGTTCTCAGTTCTCTACCTATCTGTAGCCCTATGTAACTGATTACATATCTGGGATCCTGATCTGGTATCACATACCCAGGACGCGGAGGATACTGAGAAACAGTTCTTTGTAATGAACATACCCGAAGATGATGCATCAGCATGCACTCTCTTCGTTTGGGCGGCACGGGAATTCTGGTATTCCCCAATTTCCTGCTCTGTCTTATAACAATTATAAGTTGGAGCGGGACCAACGTTCCCCAGCTCAGTATAACAAGTGGGTTCGGTCAATAATCCGTATTATTATCTTGATTAAGGCGTGATATGGTCGCTACCTGGAGAGAGAGAGAAGAAAACACTCAGCGTGCGCTCTTGCAAGAATAGATTGGTTATTATTTTATCTAATCAGGATGGCTCCCACTGCTTTTTATCAAATCTTCCTTCAAACCCTAAAACAAAAGACAAGCCGGGATTAATTACACACTACAAGTTCGCCAATCTTTCAGCCAGGCCAGTGTCGGTACTTTGAGGGAGGTCCCCCGTGCTTTCGCACGAACCTAATTAATGTAAACCTCGTTTTCCCAGAGGCGTAATCTCGTTAACACCTTTCTAGACACCTACTTGATCGGCTAATTGTAATATATAAAACTCTCCCAGGAGTAACTCTTACTCGCAGCGGGTATGGGGATCCAACTATCTCATAGAAGGTATGCAATCTCATTGCAAATTTCAACACTTGAAATTCCCGATAATGTTTTGCCCCTAGCAGCTATATGACCTTAACATAGTCAACAAATCATAAGTGCTAGTCAAGTTCAACCCGTTATTTTCCGATTGAATTAAACCCACCCGCACGACCCTCAACATAGTCAACAAAGTCGCACGACTACCCTAATCCAATCGCATCATATGCTTATGCAGATAAGCACTAATTAGCTACCGCACACTACGCCTTAACATAGTCAACAAACGTAGCACGAATACTAACTAGTACTTATCTGAAATGACGGAGGGCTACGATAGGTTTTTCTGAAAACCTATTGCGTAATGAACTTGATATCGTTGTAGAATCAAATGATTTTAAAATGGAGTGTTTTTGAGGCTTTTCTAGTTTTGCTAATGGAGTCACTCTCGGTGAAGGGATCGTCGGTCCTTTCCTCGTCGAATGAGGTGCGGGATATATCATATATATCACTGTGCAAAGCAAAAACACTTAAAAGCAATCAAAAGACAAACCGAGTGTGTAGCATCTGCCAGTTATTGCTAAAGGAGTCACTCCCGGTGAAGGGATCTCGGTCCTTTCCTTATCGAATAAGGTGCAGGATATATCATATATACCGCTGTGCAAAGCAAGAACTGTAGCTACCTGTTTTATTTTGAAATTCGATTCTACAACATCTTAGGTTTCTTTAATTTCATTAATCATATTAATGAAGTCCCATCATTTAATTACCTAATCATCACAGATAAATACGACGTACACTTATGCCATCCGCATTAGCCTCGATGTCCCCTCGTGCACCGTTAGGTTAGGTGACTAACGGCAGAGCGGGGCAGGGCTAGCGCGGGTGTAAAACATAAGTAACGTCTATATAATATATCATATATACTATATATAGTATCCATCACAGAACATCACATGATCACATCACAGATATCGCAGCAGAAGAAACATATGAAATATTGGATATACTAGGACGTCCGTGTTTTCAATACGAGCCAGTATAAAACACGGATTCCACGGTCGTGATGAATAGCCAAACCCACACCCCTAGACCCCTACGAGAGCGGCAAGCAACCCTACCAATTCTAGAGTTAGGAGACCCGGACTCGACTCCTCGAGTTGGTCTCCCACTGGACTCCAGAACCCGGTTACTTGTGCTCCCCTCCTTGGGTCTATCCTAGTGCGGAAAAGTAAATAATATACAAACGGTGACAACTTCCGCAACCTGGAAGTGCCCCAATAAAAGAATATCACATACAAGTTTTTACATGAATGAAAATGAAAATCACTCATCTCACATAAAAACCCCCGGCTATTCAAACACGACGATCCAATATAACATATCCAGCAACACATAACATCACATGTCATCAACGTAAGTAAATATGTCCATCCCAATTGTCGTTGACATATAGCAACGAAACCGGCGATATCACATATTACACTTACGGTCACAGAAAAGAAAGTGTAAAACTACAACAGTTGGAATCCGCAACCCCCTCAGACATCGCATGCCTGACCAAATGAATTACTTAGACATCACATGCCTAACAATTATAAACCCCGCATTTTAGTCTCATTATCGAAAACACTTTTCAATATCAAGTCGGGCAATTCAACAAGATTCCCGACATCCTGATCGAATGCTCGTCGCAAACTTCAGTAGACGGCTGCACCCCTGATACCGTCGACAAAGTGCACCAAGGCGGAACACCGCTACTGCGAGCACCCGAACGGATTCTTTCGGCGACGGGGTTCTCCTACAGTCACTTGGTCGGGGCTATGGAGTGAGACTGTCTATTAAGTTTACCCAGCGAGTATCCGCGTACGCTACGTGATTGCGACGGACTTTTGATCACATCAAAATTCCGTGGCAACCGATCAAGTGAGACTAAATTGCTAGATTTATAACATTCATTCAGTTATCTCATAACTACTTATGAATTCCAATTATTGTATCACATTCCAGATAAATAGAAAATGTTAAACTTTCCGATCGAACAATCGAACACCCAAGTTTTCCTGATACAGATCATCACATGAAACAAGTCTAACAATATTCAGTTCGTGCCTCAGTACCAACGGTCCAGCCGTAGAAGGGTCAAGCCAACGCCTCACATGTGGCACGCCGTACTGCCCCAAACCCGAAGGTTCAAAGGGCAGTTCAAGACGGTCATATAATCGAGTTAAGGTTTGTTGTCTTCTAGAGGGACCATCGCGTTACTTGCACTACTTAGAACGTCGTTAAACTACGGAAAAATCCAACACTTGGAAATTTCCCGATAGGGGAAAAGTTGGGTATTTATATCCGGTCGAACTTTTTAACATATCCAAAAATTATCCGGAAAGTCACACAGACAAAATTTGATAATCCGATCGAACAAACGAATCCCCAAAACAACCCAGAAAATTCAACTCTTGAAAAAATATTAAAAATTCCCAGAAAAATCACCACTGGAAACTAATAATTACTGTGCAAAATAATTTAAATTTTGTGGCCGTAAGGCCGCGGAACCGCCGCATGAGCCTTGCTCATGCCGCGGAACCGCGGTGGGATAGTTGAATTGGGCCGTCGAATTTCACAGTAACTCTTAGATATTCCTGATGTGTTTTCTGAATATTTTTAATGTGGAAAAATCCCAGAATTTGGAAAAAGTCCAGAGAGCTATTTTGGGTTCTAGTTTTCGGTTCGATCGGACTTCAAACTCCGTCTAGACTTCGCCTAAGGCTCTAGCTAGGCTCTGATACCACTGTAGGGTTCCTAGGCACTCTCTAGAGGTCTCACAAGGCATCAACCATGCCAATTTCAAAAATCATAGGTGCCGAGAAATCCTAATACGGATCGTTGGCTAGATTTCTAGGCGATAAATGAAACTAGTTAACACTTAACTAAAGTTTAAACGGAAATACAACCTTTGTAGATCCGGTGCTCCACCTCCATAGCTCCACAAAGAAGTCCCCTCGCTGTCCAAATGAATTCCCGGGCTCTAGCGTCGGCTTCGTCGGAGAATGGGCAAGCTAGGTCGTCGATGTCCATGCCGAAGATGATCTACGTCGAGGCATCGCTAGATCAAGCTCTAACTTCACCAAGTCATGAAAACTTGTGAAGAAAACACACTCTACTACTTGGCGAGAGGTAGAGGATGAAGAAATAGGAAGTGGGTTCAATTTAGAATTGGATTTCTCACTCTTTATCATCAATCACCATTGAAGACCTAAGCTTTCTTCATGATAGATATGAAGAAGAAGAAGAAGAAAGTTATGATAAGTTTTTTTTTAATATTGAAAAGAAAATCAATACTTATCATATCATGAACCATGGTCAAGTGTAGAGATTAAACTAGGGTTAATGGAGTGGTTAGGGTTAAGCATGAGACAAAATGGTCACTTTGGTCAAAGCTTCATGAAGCTTCAACTAGAAAACAAACAAAGCCACCATTTTCCTTTATGCTTTTCATTTTTCCAAAAATAAATAAATAAATAAATAAGTGAATAAAACATAACCCTAACCATTAACATGTAACCATAGTTTGATCTTTACACAAAAACCCTAGCAAACATGTATCATCAAACATAATACAATCAAGTGCACAAAAAGTATATCACATATACAATGTGCACATCCGAGTGAGAAAATCCATTTAAAGTGAACCAATACTAGTTAACGCAAAGTAATATATCAAATATATAATTATGCATTAAATCATTAAATCAACACTTGATTTAACGATCCGGTCATATCGCATATAACCGACTAGTATCCAATGTATCGGCTTATCGAATCAACCTTCGATTCGATAACTAGGTTATATCGCATATAACCATTCGACACATTCATCGCGAGAATAGAATACGGTATCACATACATGCATTATTCTCGGTCCCGCACATATCTCATATGCGCTCCTATTTCGTTTCGCTTGAGCCAGGAAACCTCTGTGTAGGACTCTAAAGACTCGTCAATACGCCGGCAGCAGGTGATGATCATATCAAACACCCACAAGCCACAAGCGGTCTGCTAAACGTAACGGCCACCCGGGTATTGAGCGATCTGAAGATCGACGAGCAAGCCCGCTCACACTCCAGTGAATCCAACCAGTAACACTACCGTACAGTCCGGTCTGATCGTCTGATATGTCGCATATCTTGCCTAGGGGTGGTAAACGTCAGACCCCAATAGCTCGATAAGTCGTGTCGATATGAGGTTTATAACAATTCGAGAAACTACTGGTAATACTTACCAGTAAATCTCAGCAACCCTGGCCAGGGATTTCCTGTTATAGCCAATCGAACACAGCGCAACATCAACTCCCTATACCGTGAGAGACGAATCCCCTCCTATCGCTCATTGCCTCCATGTGACTCGGGACTGTACCCAAAAACCACCGTTTTGCATGCCCTCTTGGACGTGGTAAGATGGAAATCAAAGCACAGTGGGAACCACACAAGACTCTATGACGATCTCGGGTCTACAGACTAACCTGTACCAGTGTCACCAGAGAACTGCCATCTGACGTGAGGTATAATACCATCTGGGAGTTCTCGGCGAGTCCGTCCAGTGTACCCAGTCTCCACTGAGCACCCGTATATCATCTCTGATGTCAAACACCAATGGATATGGGATCATCCATCGCCCATCTGTATGGGTCGAGAAGGTATACGCTAGTCTACACTGGTATATCGATGCCCCGTCTCGATACACCTACGACTAGGGACTTTGAAGGATGTACTTATGGACTACCATGTCCCCACTAGTATGATCCGCATCATAGTCCAGGTAGTCAAGTACACATCCTAAGGGCTTTACCAACATGTAATAGAGAGACAATCAGTGTACACGTTAAGGTAAAGTTCAACCAGATAGCATACTATCATGTCGAGCAAGAAAGTCCTCCCTATATATGTCCCAGCATCCACTACAATATACATCCAATATACAGTAATGGCCTCTAGGGCATACATATAACTAACACTTTTTATATTTATTATTCATTTTTCATAAGAGAACAAATTCCCCCGCAGCGTTGTTCTCACGTGGCTTGCACGTGAGTGCAACGCTGTCACCTTTACAGCCGTTGGATTGCCTAGGGGAACAGGGAGGTGAACCGCCCTTGTCACGTCTTATAAATGCAAGGGTTTGGTTCCTTAGGCAGCCACTATTTCTTTCATCTTCTTCCTTCTTCATTTTCTTTTAGAATTTAATTCTCCTCCTCAGAGCTTAGTTCTCTGCCATTGTAATTCCAGAGTTAAACTCTGTCAAAAAGAAACCTTTTTTTAGGTAAAGATCTTGCACATCAGAAAAAAACTTTTCTTTTTGAACAAAAAATCTCTGGATTTTAAATCCATTATGAGAGCTTTGCTCTTCTCTGAAACCCATCTGCTTAGGGATCCAAAGATGTGATCTTTGAGCAATAAACCTCCATACCTCGGGCATTCCCCTCTGATTTTTGAGGATTCATAGGATTTTAAATCTGAGGCAGAGCGTTGCTCTTCTCTTAGATTGGTTTCCTAAAGATCTAAATCACACACATTTTTTTTGTAGATTCTAAGATCTTGAATTATTGGGGATCGTTGATCCTCCTCTTAGGGTTTTACCCTGTCACCGATCTTCTTAAGATCCTTGGAATTTAATTCCGTTGTTTAAAAGGAATTTAATTCCTCATTACAGAGCTTAGCTCTAAAAGATCTAGAGGCCCTTTGGGAATTTGATTCCCCAGTGTTCTTGGAAACATTTCATAGGGTTGCACAATCTTTAAATTTCTTGGATGTTTTTACAGTTTTTTTATGAGGATGTCAAGAGTTGTTTAAACTCTCGAATTCATTTCAATAAGCATTTTCTTGATCAGTTTGATCACTAAATTTTCACTGATTTTTCTTTTCAGACACTATGGCCGCTCATCTGTATGATCTTAACGAAATTATTTCTTATGAAGACATTCGCGTACAAGGCTGTTGTCAGAACCTAGAGTTTACAAACACCCAATGTGCTGAGATTATGAGTCGCTTTGATGAATACAGCGGTCGAATACTTCCTCGTCGCTCCGCTCTTTTGAGGATTATCGTGAGAGCGATTTGGGAGGCACTTCCTGGATTTTACGAAGCCATGCCGCTCAAGGCACTGGATGATGCCGAAGACAAGGTGCACTCAGTATATCTGATGGGCCTAATCTCGAAGAGGAGGCGAGATAATCTTGTTGATATCATGCATCAAATTTTCCAACAGACGACGATAATCTCTGCCTATCAGAGGACGGACGACATCGGCGAGGATCCTGACGCTTGCATTCGTGAGAGAATGCACACGAAAATGGTCAGAGAGGCCAGAAGCATTTTAGACGGCCTTACTTCTGAATTTCTCAATCCATGTCCCGGATTTAATGTTTTACCATTGTAAACATTTCGTTTATTTTTACCATGTACAAGTTCTTAGAGTATGACAAAACTTCATGTTTACCCCCCTTTCTTTTTGTGTTTACATGTGTTCTGTGTGTGGTGTTGTTTTATTGCTGTTGGTGTTCACGTGTTTTGCGCATGAGGCACCGCTGGGGATTTTAATCTTGCACTAGTGCCTTTGCTCGCGTGTTATGCATGTGCGGTGCCGTTTTAGTTTTCAAAAGGGTTCAAGGCTGGTGCTCATGTGCCATGCACATGGGTCTCTGCTGATGAGGTCTGTTAGTGTATATGCCCTAGGGGCCATTATTGTATCATACTAGATTGTATATTATTTAATGGAAGCATGGGATATTCACAGTTATATATATACAGTCTTGCTAAAAATGGTAGTATGCTACTTGGTTTGTGTCTACTTTAATATGTGCATATGTTTCTTGTAACAAATCACTTATACATATTAGTAGAGCCCATAGGATCTTTGCTTGATTACCAGCGTCGTGATGGCAGTCACACTAGTGGGGGCTGGGTAGTCTGTAAGCAACATCCTATACAGTTCCCTGGTCGTTGGATTGTCGAGATAGGGCATCGATATTCCTGAGTAGACTAAGTGTATACGCTTCTCATCCCAGTTGGGGAAATGGTCTGTCCCACAGCCATCAGTACGTCATACTGGAGATAGTATACAGGTGCCCGTTAGGTTACGGGTACACCGGACAGGACTCGCCGGGGAACTGATTGGTTGGTATTATACCCATCGTCAGTTAACAGTTCCCAGGTGGCATGTGTAGGGTTCCTAGGCACTCTAGTGAAGTCTCACAAGTGATCAAACATGCTAATTTCTAAAAATTACGGTGCCGAGAAAACCTAGAACGGATCGTTAACTAGATATTTAGGCGAAGACATAAACTAGTTAACAACTTAACTACAAGGAATCGGAAATACAACCTTTGTAGATCCGGTGCTCCACCTCCATAGCTCCGCAACGAAGTCCCTTCGCTGTCCAAGTGAACTCCCGGGCTCTAGCGTCGGCTTCGTCGAAGAATAAGCGAGCTAGGTCGTCGATGTCCATGCCGTAGATGATCTACGTCGAGGCATCGCTAGATCAAGCTCCACCTTCACCAAACCTTGAAAACTTGTGAAGGAAACACATTCTACTACTTGGCAAGAGGTAGAGGATGAAGAAATAGGAAGTGGGTTCAATTTAGAATTGGATTTCTCACTCATATTCTCACTTTGCCATTAAAGCTTGTGAAGCTTTTTCTTGAAGTGAAGAAGAAGAAGAAGATGAAGAATATATGATAAGTTATTAAAGAATAAATAAAAAAAATCCATTCTTATCATAATTCTTACCATGTTTAGGTGTAGAGAATTAACTTGAGTTAATTGAATTGGTTAGGGTTAAGCATGAGACAAAATGGTGACTAAGTCAAAAGTTCATGAAGCTTCATGAAAGAAAACAAAAGAAAGCCACCATTCTATTTTATGCAATTTATTTTCCAAAAATAAAAACAAATGAATAAATGAATAATCAAATAAAAACCCTAACCATTTCTTTAACCAAGGTTTAATTCTTTACACAAACCCTAATTAGCATGTATCATCAAATATGATACAAACAAGTGCACAAAATCATATCGCATATGCAATGCGCACATCCGAGCGAGAAAATCCATTTAAAGTGAACCGATACTAGTTAATGCAAAGTAATATATCAAATATATAATTATGCATTAAATCATTAAATCAACACTTGATTTAACGACCCGGTCATATCGCATATAACCGACTAATATTCAATGTATCGACTTATCGAATCAACGCTTGAATCGATAACTAGGTTATATCGTATATAACCAATCGATACATTCATCGCGAGAATAGAATACGGTATCACATACACGCATTATTCTCGGTCCCGCACATATCTCATATGCGCTCCTATTTCGTTTCGCTTGAGCCAGGAAACCTCTGTGTAGGACTCTAAAGACTCGTCAATACGCCGGCAGCGGATGACGATCATATCAAACATCCACAAGCCGCAAGCGGTCTGCTAAACGTAACGGCCACCCGGGTATTGAGCGATCTGAAGATCGACGAGCAAGCCCGCTCACACTCCAGTGAATCCAACCAGTAACACTTATCGTATAGTCCGGTCTGTTCGTCTGATATGTCGCATATCTTGCCTAGGGGTGGTAAACGTCAGACCCCAATAGCTCGATAAGTCATGCCGACTTGAGGTCCATAACATTCGTGAAACTACTGATAACTCTTACCAGTATATCACTGCAACCCTGGCCAGGGATTTCCTGTTATGGCCAGTCGAGCATAGCACAACATCAACCCCCAATACCGGGAGAGACGAATCCCCTCCTATCACTCATTGCCTCCATGTGAATCGGGACTGTACCCAAAAACCACCTGTTTGCACAACTCAGTAGAGCCGTGGTAGGGTGGAAATCAAAGCACAGTGGGAGACACACAAGACTCTATGACGATCTCGGGTCAACAGACTAAGCTGTACCAGTGTCACCAGAGAACTGCCATCTGACGTGAGGTATAATACCATCTGGGAGTTCTCGGCGAGTCCGTTCAGTGTACCCAGTCTCCACTGAGCACCCGCATACCATCTTCGATGTCAAACACCAATGGATATGGGATCATCCATCGCCCATCGCATGGGTCGAGAAGATATGCGCTAGTCTACTCTGGAATATCGATGCCCCGTCTCGATATTCCCTCGACTAGGAACATTTCAAGGATGTACTCATGGACTACCCAGGCCCCACTAGTATGATCTACATCATAGTCCCGGAAGTCGAGTACACATCCTATGGGCTTTATCAACATATAATCAGAGAGACAGAAAGTATACATGTTAAGATAAAGTGCAACCAGATAGCGTACTATCATGTCGAGCAAGAAAGTCCTACCTATATATGTCCCAGTATCCACTACAATATACATCCAATGTACAGTAATGGCCTCTAGGGCATACATATAACTATCAATCTCCCACTTGCACTAGGGCCATCTGTAGCAGTGGTTGCAGTATCACATACTCAACCATCCCCTAAATTGTCTCTCTTTGGGAAAAGGCCTTCGTGTGTGGATCCGCCGTGTTGTCCTCTGAGTTTACTCTCCTTACCTCGATCACCCTGGAGATCAACTATCTCCATGATCAGGTGATGCTGCCTCAGAATATGTCTGGGTCACTGATGGGACCAGGGTTCCAGGGTCGAAGCCACGCTTCCATTGTCATACAATGGCAGGAACCTAGTTCATCTTATGAACCAATGTGCACCCAAACTTCCTCTTTGGTAGTATCTTTAATAGCGATGTTACCAGCCTTTATCGTCTAGTTTGCCACGGTATCGAGCTTGGAACTCTTCCAACATACCGTCCCTTTACTGAGGGTAAAGACAGTGCCTGTGACTGACATTCAGTCGTCTTTATCACCCTGGAACACTTCCAGTGATTCTCCCCAGGATCGATTGATACCATCTCACTACAACTAGTGAGTATCCTAACATTCAATTAGATCTATCTCATAGATGATAACTCAGGATTTAGGAGGTATCACTTTGATCCTATTTGGAGAATCCTTGTGATAATAGGAGATTGACCGATCGTAGTATAGGAAACTCTTTTTCTATCAAGAGTATGTTGTCCACGTACAATACGAGGATGACCACCTTACTCTCTACTACCCTTTTGTATATACAAGGTTCGTCTACCATTTTGATGAAGTCAAACACTTTGACTATCACATCAAAACAGACGTTCCAACTCCGCGATGCCTGCTTCATTATGTAAAGCAACTTGCACACGTTTCCGCTGCTCCCACTGTTTACGAAGACCTCCGGCTGTGTTCTTATAGACGTTCTCTTCTAAATCAGTATTTAGAAAAGCAGTCATGGCACCCAACCGCCAGATATCGTAGTCATGGTATGTAGCCGTGGTAAGTAGGATCTGGATAGACTTAAGCATAGCTACTGGAAAAAGGTTTCATCATTATCCACGCCTGGTCGATGACGAAAACCTTTAACAAGTCTAGCTTTGAAAGTCTCAACTTTTCCATCTACACCAAGTAATCTTCTCAAGATATACTTGCTCCTGATGGGGATTTAACCCTTCAGATATAGCAACCAAAGTCCATACTTTGCTGGTGTACATGGATTCCATCTCAGATTGCTAAGCATCCAGCCATTCTTACAGAGTCCCTACTCTTGATGGCCTGCACGAAACTGGTTGGGTCATCATCTCATGATGCATTCCTTGCTCCCACTGTCATCGAGAAACCGAGGTATCTCTCACGCGGATGAGGAACCCTATTAGATCGGCGGAGAGGCTGAGGTTCGTCGGGAACTATAGAACCTTATGGTTCTGTCAAATCATCAACTGCAGTTTTGTATAGCTGGAATCTTTCCAGTTGTACAGAACTGATCCTGCCTCGATCTTGTCCGGATTTTGCTTTAAACATAGGCCGGACAACCCCAAATCTTAACTCGGTTAAGAGATGGGTTCGTCCCATACCATATCTTATATGGAGTGGTAGGCACTGATTTGATTCAAACCTTATTCAATAGGTATGCAGCTTCTCAAGCGCATAACTCCCAAAAAGGAAATAGGTAACTCAGTAGTACTCATCATAGAGCACACCTTATCATATAGGGTGTGATTGCTCTGCCCCGATATACCATCGTGCTATGGTTTATACGGAGGAGTAATGCTGAGAGAGAATCTCATTTTCTTTTAGAATAGTCCAGGAATGCTATGCACAAGTATTCTCCTCCCTGATCTCATCATAGGACATAATACTTATACCCGTATTTTGGTTCTCTACTTCCTGCTTATATTCTGTGAATACCTCAAAAGGTTCGGACTCATATTTCAACAGGAATATATGACTGAATCTTGAGAGATTTATCAGAGAATATAATGAAGTATAAAGAACCAGTCCTGGCATGTGTAGACAGGAGACTTTACATACATCATCATGTATCAGTCCCAAGAGTTCATTAACTCTTTCTCGGCTTCCAGTAAGCAGAGCTGGTGTCATTATATCTTTGTGACATGACTGGCAAGTTTCACAAGATGTAAATTTAAACTGATTTAAATATGCATCTAAAATGTAACTTCAGCCAGTCGGGTCGCATTGATATGACCTAGTCTACAATACCTCAAGAAGAATTCGTTCATTTCTGAACTCTTCCTCTTGTGTGTGTTCTGTATACGAGGAACTGTAGTTTGATTTAGAACGTCAATGCTTTTAGATAATGTGCCTGAACCGATCAACTTTTGATATAGGAAATGTTCAAAACATTATCCATCAATACAAAATTATATCCTTTCTTTACTAATAAAGAGACTGATATGATTTTGTATATCAGGTTCGGTATCTAATAGCATTTGTTCAGAATCAATGTATTCGGAATACAGGGTGACAGTGACCAACAGACTTGGCTGCAACACTTGCCCCGTTTTCTGCCTCATGAAACTTATCACCCGTTCTCAGTTTTTCTACCCTCTTGTAGCCCTATGTAACAGATTACATATCTGGGATCCTGATCCGGTATCATATACCCAGGATGCAGAGGATACTGAAAAACAGTTCTTTGTAATGAACACACCCGAAGGAGATGCATCATATGCACTTTCTTCGTTTGGGCGGCATAGGAATTCTGGTATTCCCCTATTTCCTGCTCTGTCTTATAACAATTATAAGTTGGAGCGGGACCAACGTTCCCCAGCTCAGTATAACAAGCGGGTTCGGTCAATACATCCGTATTATTATCTTGATTAAGGCGTGATATGGTCGCTACCAGGAGAGAGAGAGAAGAAAACACTCTGCGTGCGCTCTTGCACGATCAGATTGGTTATATATTTTATCTAATCAGGATGGCTCCCACTGTTTTTATCAAATCTTCCTTCAAACCCTAAAAGGAAAGACTAGCCGGGATTAATTACACTCTACAAGTTCGCTAATCTTTCAGCCAGGCCAGTGTCGGTACTTTGAGGGAGGTTCCCCGTGCTTTCGCACGGACCTAATTACAGTAAACCTCGTTTTCCCAGAGGCGTAACCCCGTTGACACCTTTCTAGACACCTACTTGATCGGCTAATTGTAAAGTGCAAAACTCTCCCAGGAGTAACAATTACTCGCAGTGGGTATCGGGATCCAACTATCACATAGAAGGTATGCAATCTCATTGCAAATTTCAACACTTGAAACTCCCGATAAAGGTTTTTACCCCTAGCACCTATGACCTTAACTATGGTCAACAAATCATAAGTACTAGTCAAGTTCTACCCGTCATTTCGTGATTAATTAGACCCACCCACATGACCCTTAACTAAGGTCAACAAAGTCACGCGACTGTCCTAACTAATCGCATCATATGCGGTGTAGGAAGACATCACTTAGCTACCGTACACTGTGCCTTGACTATGGTCAACAAACACAGCACGAATACTAAGTACTCTACTTCCTAAAATGACGGAGGGTTGCGGCTGGTTTTTGTGAAAACCTTTAACGCTTTGAACTTGATCTCGTTGCGGAATCAAATGGTTTTTAAATGGAATGTTTTCGAGGATTTTCTAGTTTTGCTAAAGGGGTCACTCCCGGTGAAGGGATCGTCGGCCCTTTCCTCGTCGAATGAGGTGCGGGATATATCATATATATCACTGTGCAAAGCGGAAACTATAGAAGCGATCAAAGACAAACCGAGGGTTGTAGCATCTGCCAGTTATTGCTAAAGGAGTCACTCCCGGTGAAGGGATCTCGGTCCTTTTCTCATCGAATAAGGTGCAGGATGTTCTATAATGAACACCGCGATGCAAAGCAAGAACTGTAGCTACCTGTTTTATTTTGAAATTCGATTCCACAACATCAATTAGGTTTATTTTCTTTCATTAATCTCATTAATGAATATCCCATCATTTAAGTTACCTAAACATCACAGATAGATATGACGTACACTTATGCCATCCGCATTCGCCTCGATGTCCCGTCTGCACCGTTAGGTTAGGTAACTAACGGCAGAGCGAGGCAGGGCTAGCGCGGGTGTAAAACATAAGCAACGTCTATATAATATATCATATATACTATATATAATACCTGTCACAGAACATCACATGATCACAGATAAATCACAGCAGAAGAAACATATGAAATATTGGATATACTAGGACGTCCGTGTTTTCAATACGAGCCAGTATAAAACACGGATTCCACGGTCGTGATGAATAGCCAATCCCACACCCCAAGACCCCTACGAGAGCGGCAAGCAACCCTACCAATTCTAGGGTTAGAAGACCCGGACTCGACTCCTCGAGATGGTCTCCCACTGGACCCTAGAACCCGGTTACTTGTGCTCCCCTCCTTAGGTCTATCCTAGTGCAGAAAAGTAAATAATATACAACGGGTAACGACTTCCGCAACCTGGAAGTGCCCCAATAAAAGAATATTACATACAAGTTTTTACATGAATGAAAATGAAAAACACTCATCTCACATAAAAACCCCCTGGCTATTCAAATACGACGATCCAATATAACATATCCAGCAACACATAACATCACGTGTCATCAACGTAAGTAAATATGCGCATCCCAATTGTCGTTGACATATAGCAACGAAACCGGCGATATCACATATTACACTTACGGTCACAGAAAAGAAAGTGTAAAACTACAACAGTTGGAATCCGCAACCACCTCAGACATCGCATGCCTGACCAAATGAATTCTTTAGACATCACATGCCTAACAATTATAAACCCCGCATTTTAGTCTCATTATCGAAAACTCTTTTCAATATCAAGTCGGGCAATTCAACAGGATTCCCGACATTCTGATCGAATGCTCGTCGCAAACTTCAGTAGACGGCCGCACCCCCGACGCCGTCGACAAAGTGCACCAAGGCGGAACACCGCTACCGCGAGCACCCGAACGGATGCTTTCGGCTACGGGGTTCTCCTACAGTCACTTGGTCGGGGCTATGGAGTGAGGTTGTCTATTAAGTTTACCCGGCGAGTATCCGCGTACGCTACGTGATTGCGACGGACTTTTGATCACATCAAAATTCCGTAGCAACCGACCAAGTGAGACTAAACTGCTATGTTTATAACATTCATTCCGTTATCTCATAACTATTTGTGAATTCCAATTATTGTATCACATTCCGGATAAACAGAAAATGCTAAACTTTTCGATCGAAAAATCGAACACCCAAGTTTTCCCGATACTACTCAACACATGAAATAAGTCTAACAACATTCAGTTCGTGCCTCAGTAGCAACGGTCCAGCCGTAGAAGGGTCAAGCCAACGCCTCACATGTGGCACGCCGTACTGCCCCAAACCCGAAGGTTCAAAGGGCAGTTCAAGACGGTCACATAATCGAGTTAAGGTTTGTTGTCTTCTAGAGGGTCCATCGCGTTACTTGCACTACTTAGAACGTCGTTAAACTACGGAAAAATCCAACAATTGGAAATTTCCCGGCAGGGGAAAAAGTGGGTATTTATATCCGGTCGAACTTTTTAACATATTCTAAAATTACTCGGAAAGGCACACCGACAAAATTAGACAGTCCGATCGAATACACCGAGTCCCAATACAACCCAGAAAATAAAACTCTGGAATAAATATTAAAATATTCCCAGGAAAACCAGCACTTTCTACTGAGAATTACGGTGCAAACTTCGATGCACAAAAGGACAAGACTGCCGCGGAACCGCCGCATGAGCACGCTCATGCCGCGGATCCGCGGTGCTCTTAAGGAATTAGGTGCTCGAATTTTGCAGTATCCCTTACAATCCCCTGCTGATTTTTCTGAATATTTTTGATTTCGAAAAAACCACATTTTACAGAAATGTCCAGAGAGCAATATTCGGGTCGGGGTTTTGGGTCGATCGGACTTCTAACTCCGTCGGGACTTCACCTAAGGCTCTAGCTTGGCTCTGATACCACTGTAGGGTTCCTAGGCACTCTAGTGAAGTCTCACAAGTGATCAAACACGCTAATTTCTAAAAATTACGGTGCCGAGAAAACCTAGAACGGATCGTTAACTAGATATTTAGGCGAAGACATAAACTAGTTAACAACTTAACTACAAGGAATCGGAAATACAACCTTTGTAGATCCGGTGCTCCACCTCCATAGCTCCGCAACGAAGTCCCTTCGCTGTCCAAGTGAACTCCCGGGCTCTAGCGTCGGCTTCGTCGAAGAATAAGCGAGCTAGGTCGTCGATGTCCATGCCGAAGATGATCTACGTCGAGGCATCGCTAGATCAAGCTCCACCTTCACCAAACCTTGAAAACTTGTGAAGGAAACACACTCTACTACTTGGCAAGAGGTAGAGGATGAAGAAATAGGAAGTGGGTTCAATTTAGAATTGGATTTCTCACTCATATTCTCACTTTGCCATTAAAGCTTGTGAAGCTTTTTCTTGAAGTGAAGAAGAAGAAGAAGATGAAGAATATATGATAAGTTATTAAAGAATAAATAAAAAAATCCATTCTTATCATAATTCTTACCATGTTTAGGTGTAGAGAATTAACTTGAGTTAATTGAATTGGTTAGGGTTAAGCATGAGACAAAATGGTGACTAAGTCAAAAGTTCATGAAGCTTCATGAAAGAAAACAAAAGAAAGCCACCATTCTATTTTATGCAATTTATTTTCCAAAAATAAAAACAAATGAATAAATGAATAATCAAATAAAAACCCTAACCATTTCTTTAACCAAGGTTTAATTCTTTACACAAACCCTAATTAGCATGTATCATCAAATATGATACAAACAAGTGCACAAAATCATATCGCATATGCAATGCGCACATCCGAGCGAGAAAATCCATTTAAAGTGAACCGATACTAGTTAATGCAAAGTAATATATCAAATATATAATTATGCATTAAATCATTAAATCAACACTTGATTTAACGACCCGGTCATATCGCATATAACCGACTAATATTCAATGTATCGACTTATCGAATCAACGCTTGAATCGATAACTAGGTTATATCGTATATAACCAATCGATACATTCATCGCGAGAATAGAATACGGTATCACATACACGCATTATTCTCGGTCCCGCACATATCTCGTATGCGCTCCTATTTCGTTTCGCTTGAGCCAGGAAACCTCTGTGTAGGACTCTAAAGACTCGTCAATACGCCGGCAGCGGATGACGATCATATCAAACATCCACAAGCCGCAAGCGGTCTGCTAAACGTAACGGCCACCCGGGTATTGAGCGATCTGAAGATCGACGAGCAAGCCCGCTCACACTCCAGTGAATCTAACCAGTAACACTTATCGTATAGTCCGGTCTGTTCGTCTGATATGTCGCATATCTTGCATAGGGGTGGTAAACGTCAGACCCCAATAGCTCGATAAGTCATGCCGACTTGAGGTCCATAACATTCGTGAAACTACTGATAACTCTTACCAGTATATCACTGCAACCCTGGCCAGGGATTTCCTGTTATGGCCAGTCGAGCATAGCACAACATCAACCCCCAATACCGGGAAAGACGAATCCCCTCCTATCGCTCATTGCCTCCATGTGAATCGGGACTGTACCCAAAAACCACCTGTTTGCACAACTCAGTAGAGCCGTGGTAGGGTGGAAATCAAAGCACAGTGGGAGACACACAAGACTCTATTACGATCTCGGGTCAACAGACTAAGCTGTACCAGTGTCACCAGAGAACTGCCATCTGACGTGAGGTATAATACCATCTGGGAGTTCTCGGCGAGTCCGTTCAGTGTACCCAGTCTCCACTGAGCACCCGCATACCATCTTCGATGTCAAACACCAATGGATATGGGATCATCCATCGCCCATCTCATGGGTCGAGAAGATATGCGCTAGTCTACTCTGGAATATCGATGCCCTGTCTCGATATTCTCTCGACTAGGAACATTTCAAGGATGTACTCATGGACTACCCAGGCCCCACTAGTATGATCTACATCATAGTCCCGGAAGTCGAGTACACATCCTATGGGCTTTATCAACATGTAATCAGAGAGACAGAAAGTATACATGTTAAGATAAAGTGCAACCAGATAGCGTACTATCATGTCGAGCAAGAAAGTCCTACCTATATATGTCCCAGCATCCACTACAATATACATCCAATGTACAGTAATGGCCTCTAGGGCATACATATAACTAACAGCATGAGTACAGCATAGTCCGCAGACTTGACACTGCTACTTAGCCTCGAGTGTGTCCCACTGTTCTTAGATTGCTACCCTACCACGGCTCAAAGGAGTCGTGCAAACAGGTAGCAGTTGGGTGCAGTCCCGAGCACTGGGAGGCAGTAGCGGTTAGATAGGATTCGTCTCTCCCGGTATTGGGAGATGATATCGCGCTGTGTCAGAGAGCCATTACACAAAGTCCCTGGCCAGGGAAAACGAGATATACTGGTAGGTTCCAGTAGCTTCTCAGGGTGTAATGGGCTTCGCTCAAACACGACTTATACAGCTATTAGGGGACTCACGCTTGCCGCCCCCTAGGCTTGATATGCGATAGTCTTAGGCGAACAGACCGGACTGTACGGAGATTGTCACATCAGGCTCAGTGGGAGTTCGGATGATTTACCTCATCGGCCTTCTTATCGACATCTACCTGGGGACCGTTACGTACAGCTAGTGCCGCTTGAGGTCTGTGGTTAAACCCACTGCCAGCGTAGTGTCGAGTCTTTAGAGTCCCACACAGAGAGTTTCCCTGCTCCAGGCGAAACGATATAGACGTCGTATGGTTTTACGACAAGGGTTCGGATGCATACGTGTGTTTACGCACGTACGACTTTTCGGACAGTTTTTACTAGCAGGCTTTGGTTTAAGCCAGATTCTAGTATCAGGTTATTAGATTTATACAGTCTAAAGTTTTTCCGTGATTTCACGGATTGGAGGGGCGTTCTCGTAATTTGTCGAGAAGGTTCTAAAAGAGTGGTGACATGAGGGGTTGAGGTGGCTTTTTCATGATTGCTTTGTGTGACTCATTTATATGATTCATCATATCATTAATGCTTCATTAATGATCTAATGACTCACATGATGAATCACTCTCCTTGATTAAATGAAACATGGTGAATAATCAATTAATTGATATTATTTGATAATTCATTATATATCATATATTCAAGTGAGAAGGACTTTTGTTCTCATTATCATTCTCACCTTCTCTCTCCTCAAGCTCACTCTCTTTTGAAACCCTAACCCTAACCTCTCATGTGTTGAGATCAAGGGTTAGATAGACTAAAACATCCATAACCTCACTCTATATCCTCTAGGTAGCTTAGATTAGCACTTTAAGCAACCTAGTTATCTCAAGTTTGAGATTAAGCTTGGCGTAGAAGCTTTCGGGTGGATCGTCTTTGATTCGAGGAGGCCGTGAAGTTGCCGATGTTCCAAGGAGCCTACGAGGAGTGGAGGACAGCGATGAAGACCCGAAGGACATGTAACGTGAGGTATAACTCCGGTACCGAGTAGTTAAACCTCTAGTATAACGTTAGCAATGGTTTAGATTACGATTCATGCGCTCAAGTCCGTGTTACGAAACTTTGATAATCGTTTTTCATATATTCCGCCTCCCCGCAAGTTAGTGGGGTGCGTGACATGGACTTACAGTGGTATCAGAGATAACTAAACCATTACTAGCTTGTTAGCAACTGATTAGAAGTTCGATCGACGGAAAACACGGAAAACAAAACCCTAATCCTTAACAGTTTCTGTATATTTTAAAAGTGTCGCAAAATTTTTTTGACATACCTTAAAATTCACAGCAGGGAATTATAAGAAATCTGGGAAAATTCGAGGAGGCAACT
Source organism: Agapanthus africanus (assembly GCA_030015575.1). Taxonomy (NCBI): domain Eukaryota; kingdom Viridiplantae; phylum Streptophyta; class Magnoliopsida; order Asparagales; family Amaryllidaceae; genus Agapanthus; species Agapanthus africanus. Next base: position 480,661,025 of record CM057350.1, read on the forward strand.
CGACTAAACGACCGCGGTTCCGCGGCAATAGAGAGCTATTGCCGCGGAACCGCCGCCGAGTCAACGCCGAGTTGACTCGGAGTTTCACAGTAATTCATAATTTTGGGTTTTTTGTTTTCCTGTATATACTGTTTCTGCCCAGGTTGCCTCTGTGATGATTTGCTTTTGGGGGTAGACACGGATATAGGTAATCGATCGATGTTCTAATCAATTTGCTAATTGGATCTTTATCTGTAATGTTTTATGTGTTCGTAAACCTCCCCTAACTGCTAGTATGTCGGTTGGCAGGGGGTTGCACATATCTGTGATATTATATATAACTGTTTGTGTATATAAACTGTATTGGACTGTTGTGGTGAATAGCCGGGTTTTGTGATGGGTTATTGTATTAATTCATTCGATGTAATTGTAATAAGTTGTAATATTATTTTGCGGGGCACATCCAGGTTGCGGTTGTAGCCACCGTTGTATTATTTCTTTTTACTGTTTTTGCTCCTAGGATAGACCCAAGGTGGGGTGCACAAACTACCGGGTATTTTGAAGTGTTGAGGCAGACCGCTTCACTTCTGGTACTTGGCGGGTAGTTTGTCGTACCTGTAGGGGTCTGGGGTGGGGTAATGGCTATTCATCACAACTGTGTAATCCGTCTTTCATTGCAGGCTTAAAAGAAACGCGGATTACTTGTGTTAGTTATATGTATGCCCTAGAGGCCATTACTATACATAGGATGTATATTGTAGTGGATGCTGGGACATATATAGGGAGGACTTTCTTGCTCGACATGATAGTATGCTATCTGGTTACCCTTTACCTTAACGTGTATACTGATTGTCTCTCTGTTACATGTTGGTAAAACCCTTAGGATCTGTACTTGACTACCTGGACTATGATGCGGATCATACTAGTGGGGACATGGTAGTCCATAAGTACATCCTTCAAAGTCCCTAGTCGTGGGTGTATCGAGACGGGGCATCGATATACCAGAGTAGACTAGCGTGTATCTTCTCGACCCATACAGATGGGCGATGGATGATCCCATATCCATCGGTGTTTGACATCAGAGATGATATACGGGTGCTCAGTAGAGACTGGGTACACTGGACGGACTAGCCGAGAACTCCTAGATGGTATTATACCTCACGTCAGATGGCAGTTCTCTGGTGACACTGGTACAAAGTAGTCTGTTGACCCGAGATCGTCATAGAGTCTTGTGTGGTTCCCACTGTGCTTTGATTTCCATCTTACCACGTCCAAGAGGGCGTGCAAAACGGTGGTTTTTGGGTACAGTCCCGAGTCACATGGAGGCAATGAGCGATAGGAGGGGATTCGTCTCTCCCGGTATATGGGGGTTGATGTTGCGCTGTGTTCGATTGGCTATAACAGGAAATCCCTGGCCAGGGTTGCTGAGATTTACTGGTAAGTGTTACCAGTAGTTTCTCGAACAGTTATAGACCTCATATCGACACGACTTATCGAGCTATTGGGGTCTGACGTTTACCACCCCTAGGCAAGATATGCGACATATCAGACGATCAGACCGGACTGTACGGTAGTGTTACTGGTCGGATTCACTGGAGTGTGAGCGGGCTTGCTCGTCGATCTTCAGATCGCTCAATACCCGGGTGGCCGTTACGTTTAGCAGACCGCTTGCGGCTTGTGGATGCTTGATATGATCATCATCTGCTGCCGGCGTATTGACGAGTCTTTAGAGTCCTACACAGAGGTTTCCTGGCTCAAGCGAAACGAAATAGGAGCGCATATGAGATATGTGCGGGACCGAGAATAATGCGTGTATGTGATACCGTATTCTATTCTCGCGATAAATATATCGAATGGTTGTATGCGATATAACCTAGTTATCGATTCAAGCGTTGATTCGATAAGCCGATATATTGTATACTAGTCGGTTGTGTGCGACATAACCGGGTCATTGAATCAAGTGTTGATTTAATGATTTAATGCATATTTATATATTTGATATATTACTTTGCATCAACTAGTACCGGTTTACTTAAGATGGATTTTCTCACTCGGATTGTGCGCATTACATATGCGATATGATTTTGTGCACTTGATTGTATCATGTTTGATGATACATGATTACTTGGTTAAGTGCAAAGAATAAACCATGGTTAAAAGAATGGTTAGGGTTTCATTTCCTTTATTTATTCATTTATTTATTTGTTTATTTATTTTTGATAAATGAATAAAAGAAAAGAGAAAAGAATGGTGGCTAATTTTGTTCTTTAGTTGAAGCTTCATGAAGCTTTGTTCAAGTCAACCATTCTTATCTCATCCTTAACCCTAACCATTCCCACTAACCATGATTCATTCTCTACACTTGACTCTAGTTAAAATTATGATAAGAATTCATTTTCTTTTCTTATTTCTTTTAACTTATGATAAGCTTTCTTCTTCTTCTTCCTTGACTTCAAGAAGAAAAGCTTCACCTCCATCAATGGTGATTGATGTTTTTGAGTGAGAAATCCAATTCTAAAGTTAACCCACTTCCTATTTCTTCATCCTCTACCTCTTGCCAAGTAGTAGAGTGTGTTTACTTCACAAGTTTCTTGACTTGGTGAAGTCGGAGCTTGATTTAGCGATGCCTCGACGTAGATCATCTTCGGCATGGACATCGACGACCTAGCTTGCCCATATTCCGACGAAGCCGATCCTAGAGCCCGGATTTGACTTGGACAGCGGAGAGGACTTCGTTGCGGAGCTATGGAGGTGGAGCACCGGATCTACAAAGGTTGTATTTCCGTTTTCCCAATAGTTAAGTGTTAACTAGTTCTTTTTCGCCTAGACATCTAGTTATCGATCCGTAGTTTAGGGTTTGTAGGCACCATAATTTTTGAAATTGCCATGGTTGATGGCTTGGGAGACCTCACTAGTGTGCCTAGGAACCCTACAACTTGCATATCCAATAAAGTTTATCTGTGATCTGGAATGCTTATTATTGCGTCTGACGAATGTACAATATCTATATATGATAGCTATTAGACGTCACTTATGTTTTACACCCGCGCTAGCCCAGCCCCCGCTCTGTCGTTAGTTAAGTAACCTAACGGGTGATGACGGGATCCCGTGGCGAATGCGGATGGCATAAGAGGACGTGGTATTTTCGTTGTTTTCTGCAATGATAGGTTAAATGATGGGACGCATTATTATAATGCTAAGAAAATAAACCGATGTTTAATCGTTGGAACAAATTTAAAAGAAACCGATTGGTTATTTTAAAAAGATCAGAATTTTTAATTGCGGAGCTTTAACCACTCCTTTTAAAAAGTATCAGGTTCCTTCGATTATATCAAGTTCACCACGTTCACGGTTTTGCCAAAACCATTCGTAGCCCTCCGTCATTTCATTTGGATATTCAGTAGTATTCAAGCTATGCATTTGACCAACGCCAGGGCATAGTGTTTGGTAGCTGCTGGAGTATTTCATTTGTTTGCATAGATAGATGTGTTAGTTTGGGACAGTCGTATTATCATTTGGCCAACGTCAGGGATATGTACGGATGGGTTCAAATTAACTAGGACAATGATGGGTAGAACTTGACATGTGGCTTATGACATTTTGACCAACGCCAAGGTTATAAGAGCATGGGGCAAAAAAAATACATATATCGGGAATTTCTAAAGAAACTGAAATTTGCAGAAAGAAGCATACCATTTTGGAGTTTGATGAATGTTGGTAGGATTCCTTCAACATTATCTTACGATGATATTTTGGATCCCGATCCTACTGTGAGTACATGCTACTTATCAGGAGATTCATCACTTAACGATCAATGCTATAAACCAAGTAGGTGCCTAGAAAGGTGTCAGCGGGGCTACGCCCCCAGAGAAAAGAGGTTATTTAATTAAGGAACTTCGCGAAAGCGTTGGAAAACCTCCCTCGAAGTATCGACACTAGCCTGGCTGAACAGTTAAGCAAGTATTGTGCAGTGAGAATTGTCCTGGCTAATTCTTCTTTTATGGTTTGAGGAGGGATTCGAGAAACAGTGGGAGCCATCCTGTTTAGATAAATTAAAAACCAATCTAAACTTACAACAGCATCATGCTAAAATGTTTTCTTCTCTCTCTCTTAAATTGCAGCGACCCTGTGACCACACATAGGTTACATCTAGATAACAAATTGACTGAATATGACTTATATGACTGGCAAAGGCCTGTCCAGATGTCCATTGGCTATGACAAGCTGGACCACCCCATTACTACTCAAGATCCCGCCGTCTCAGGTCCAGTTTCCACTGTCGCGAATATGAATATCCGTCAGACAAGGGAAAAAGGAAAGAGAAAGGCAAAAGTTTCGGGACTGGATATAGTAAAACAAGGACGTTCCTATTGTTACAGGAATGAACATTGGCAGAAAGATTGCAGGGCTTTAGAAGCCAGTAACCAGGATTCGAAGCATGTTGTGGCTTCATCTTCGGGTGTGTTTATGATAGAAAACTGTATGTCAGTTAACCCTACTTCCTGGGTATTGGATACCGGATCAGGAACTCACATCTGTAATTCATTACAGGCTCTGAGAAATCGTAGGGTTATCGGAATAGGTGATATGACCCTCACAGTTGCTAACGGAATGAGCATGGACGCTGAATCCGTAGGGGAATATCATCTTGGAATGACAACTGGACAGATATTGATTCTACGTAACTGTTTTTATGTACCAGGTACGACTTGTAATATCATATCTGTACCCTTACTTTCTAAGGAAGGATATGATTTTGCTTTTACAAGAGATGTGGTTCACATCCACCTAAATCAAGATTTGATTGGGTCAGGTACATTAGAAAACGGAATATACGTATTAAATCAAGCTCAGATTTTCAGTGTCCAGAACACACTTAAAAGAAAGTCTTCGGAAACAAATCAGGCTTTCTTATGGCATTGTAGACTAGGTCACATCAATGAGAGAAGGTTGACTAAGTTACATAGAGAAGGATATTTGAATCCGTTCGAATATCAATCTTATGCTACTTGTGAATCTTGTCTCAAAGGAAAGATGACAAAAACTCCGTTCACTGGACACGGAGTAAGAGCAAGCGAGCTCTTGGGACTCGTACACAGTGACGTGTGCGGTCCAATGTCTACACATGCGCGAGGTGGTTATTCCTACTTCATTACTTTTACGGATGATTTTTCTAGGTATGGATATGTCTTCTTAATGAAGCATAATTCCGAGGCCTTTGAGAAATTCCAAGAATACAAGAATAAAGTGGAAAAACAAACAGGCAAGAGTATAAAGACACTAAGATCTGATCGAGGTGGTGAATACTTAAGTGCCGAGTTCTTGGGTTACTTAAAAGAGAATGGAATTCTCTCTCAGCTTACTCCTCCGTACACACCACAACATAACGGTGTATCGGAAAGGAGGAATCGAACCCTATTGGATATGGTTCGTTCCATGATGAGTAACGATGAGTTACCGCGATCATTCTGGGGATATGCGCTAGAATCAGAGGCATATCTTCTGAACAGGGTTCCTACCAAGACAGTGCCTACCACCCCATATCAGATGTGGAGTGGGAAGAAACCCTATCTTCAGTATCTGAAGATTTGGGGATGTCCGGTTTTTGTTAAAAAACAGCATGCGGACAAGCTCGAGGCATGATCAGTACAGTGCAGGTTTGTGGGATATCCAAAGAACTCTAAGGGATATCTATTCTATTACGCAGAGGAAAAAAAGGTTTTTGTTTCTCGTAATGCCCAATTTTTAGAACAGCAAGTTTTAGAAAAGGATACAAATGGGAGCGAAATAGAACTGGAAGAAATTCCAGAACCACAAGCTATTACTGAAAGCTTGGAAGAACCAGAAGGTTCAGGAGAACAGGACATCCCGACGCCACTCCGCAGGAGTAGTAGGCAATCTCATCCGCCCGAGAGATACTACGGTTTTCTCATAGACGGGGATAGAGAGGATTGCACTATTGATTATGATGAGCCTACTAGCTTCCAGCAAGCCATTCAGAGCGGTGACTCGGTAAAATGGCTAGATGCAATGCGGACCGAAATGGAGTCCATGTACACCAACAAAGTATGGACTTTGGACATTGCTCCAGATGGGGTAAAACCCGTAGGATGCAAATGGATCTTCAAAAAGAAGATTGGTGTAGATAGACAGGTTGAAACCTGTAAGGCTAGACTTGTTGCAAAGGGTTTCCGTCAAAGACCTGGTTTGGACTATGACGAAACCTTTTCTCCAGTAGCTATGCTTAAATCTATTCGGGTCCTTCTTGCTATTGCTGCTTTCCACGATTATGAAATCTGGCAGATGGACGTAAAGACGGCCTTTCTAAATAGTAATTTGGAAGAAAGCGTCTATATGGATCAGCCAGAAGGATTCATTCAGAGTGGGAGCAGCGGTAAAGTATGCAAGTTGCTTAAGTCCATTTATGGACTAAAGCAGGCATCACGGAGTTGGAACATCTGTTTTGATGATGCTGTCAAAGAATTTGACTTTATCAAAAATCCAGATGAACCATGCATATACAGTAAGATTGTAGGGAGAGCTGTAGTATTCCTCGTCTTGTACGTGGATGACATTCTCCTAATAGGAAATGATATTCCTATGTTACAGTCAGTAAAAAGATTCTTGTCATATAAATTCTCCATGAAAGACCTGGGTGATGCCACCTACATTCTGGGGATCCGGATCTATCGTGATAGATCAAAGAGGATATTGGGACTTTCACAGTCCAGGTACATAGACACCATAGTAAAGAGATTCAGTATGGATGATTCTAAGCGCGGTAACTTACCGGCTTGTCACGGAATCACCCTCTCCAAAGAGATGTCTCCTAAGACTGATTTGGAAAGGGATCGCATGTCAATTATACCCTACGCTTCTGCGGTAGGCTCTATAATGTATGCGATGTTATGTACTAGACCAGATGTAGCATACGCATTGAGCGTAGTAAGCCGGTATCAAGCAAACCCAGGGGAGAAGCACTGGATGCAGTAAAGAACATTCTCAAGTACCTGAGAAGGACTAAGGAAATGTTCTTAGTATATGGCGGAAAAGACCTCCAGATGGAGGCCTTTGCCGACTCCGGCTTCCAGAGTGACAAAGATGACTCCAAATCCATGTCGGGTTATGTCTTTACCCTCAATGGAGGGGCGGTCTGTTGGAAGAGTTCCAAACAGGAGACCGTTGCTGACTCAACGATGGAAGCAGAGTACATAGCTGCTTGCGATGCCGCAAAAGAAGCAGTCTGGATGAAGAAGTTCCTCACAGAACTTCAGGTGGTTCCTACCAGTATTGGTCCAATACCTCTGTATTGTGACAACAACGGCGCTATAGCTTTAGCGAAGGAACCCAGGTCCCATCAGAAGTCCAGACACATCTTAAGGCGGTATCACCTGATTAGGGAGATCGTAGATCGCCGGGAGATCGAGGTAAAGAGAGTAGAGACGGAGAATAACATTGCCGATCCATTCACAAAGGCCCTTCCTCAGACGCAGTTCGAGAGGCTATTCGAGATAATAGGTCTACGATATGCCAGCTCATGGCCCTAGTGCAAGTGGGAGATTGTTAGTGTATATGCCCTAGGGGCCATTATTGTATCATACTAGATTGTATATTACTTAATGGAAGCTTGGGATATTCACAGTTATATATATACAGTCTTGCTAAAAATGGTAGTATGCTACTTGGTTTGTGTCTACTTTAATATGTGCATATGTTTCTTGTAACAAATCACTTATACATATTAGTAGAGCCCATAGGATCTTTTCTTGATTACCAGCGTCGTGATGGCAGTCACACTAGTGGGGGCTGGGTAGTCTGTAAGCAACATCCTATACAGGTCCCTGGTCGTTGGATTGTCGAGATAGGGCATCGATATTCCAGAGTAGACTAAGTGTATACGCTTCTCATCCCAGTTGGGGAAATGGTCTGTCCCACAGCCATCAGTACGTCATATTGGAGATAGTATACAGGTGCCCGTTAGGTTACGGGTACACCGGACAGGACTCGCCGGGGAACTGATTGGTTGGTATTATACCCATCGTCAGTTAACAGTTCCCAGGTGACATGAGTACAGCATAGTCCGCAGATTTGACACTGCTACTTAGCCTTGAGTGTGTCCCACTGTTCTTAGATTGCTACCCTACCACGGCTCAAAGGAGTCGTGCAAACAGGTAGCAGTTGGGTGCAGTCCCGAGCACTGGGAGGCAGTGGCGGTTAGATAGGATTCGTCTCTCCCAGTATTGGGAGATGATATCGCGCTGTGTCAGAGAGCCATTACACAAAGTCCCTGGCCAGGGCAAACGAGATATACTGGTAGGTTCCAATAGCTTCTCAGGGTGTAATGGGCTTCGCTCAAACACGACTTATACAGCTATTAGGGGACTGACGCTTGCCGCCCCCTAGGCTTGATATGCGATAGTCTTAGGCGAACAGACCGGACTGTACGGAGATTGTCACATCAGGCTCAGTGGGAGTTCGGATGATTTACCTCATCGGCCTTCTTATCGACATCTACCTGGGGACCGTTACGTACAGCTAGTGCCGCTTGCGGTCTGTAGTTAAACCCACTGCCAGCGTAGTGTCGAGTCTTTAGAGTCCCACACATAGAGTTTCCCTGCTCCAGGCGAAACGATATAGACGTCGTATGGTTTTACGATAAGGGTTCGGATGCATACGTGTGTTTACGCACGTATGACTTTTCGGACAGTTTTTACTAGCAGGCTTTGGTTTAAGCCAGATTCTAGTATCAGGTTATTGGATTTATACAGTCTAAAGTTTTTCCGTGATTTCACGGATTGGAGGGGCGTTCTCATAATTTGTCGAGAAGGTTCTAGAAGAGTGGTGACATGAGGGGTTGAGGTGGCTTTTTCATGATTGCTTTGTGTGACTCATTTATATGATTCATCATATCATTAATGCTTCATTAATGATCTAATGACTCACATGATGAATCACTCTCCTTGATTAAATGAAACATGGTGAATAATCAATTAATTGATATTATTTGATAATTCATTATGTATCATATATTCAAGTGAGAAGGACTTTTGTTCTCATTATCATTCTCACCTTCTCTCTCCTCAAGCTCACTCTCTCTTGAAACCCTAACCCTAACCTCTCATGTGTTGAGATCAAGGGTTAGATAGACTAAAACATCCATAACCTCACTCTATATCCTCTAGGTAGCTTAGATTAGCACTTTAAGCAACCTAGTTATCTCAAGTTTGAGATTAAGCTTGGCGTAGAAGCTTTCGGGTGGATCGTCTTTGATTCGAGGAGGCCGTGAAGTTGCCGATGTTCCAAGGAGCCTACGAGGAGTGGAGGACAGCGATGAAGACCCGAAGGACATGTAACGTGAGGTATAACTCCGGTACCGAGTAGTTAAACCTCTAGTATAACGTTAGCAATGGTTTAGATTACGATTCATGCGCTCAAGTCCGTGTTACGAAGCTTTGATAATCGTTTTTCATATATTCCGCCTCCCGCAAGTTAGTGGGGTGCGTGACATGGACTTACAAGGTCGTTTCATCTCCCTATTCTGATTCCAATGAGTCACCTCTTTCATTTCCCATGCTCTCCCCTTTTCTAGGCCTTGGGAAAAGTTTCATCATACACAACATTTTCTATGCATAGCATTGAATACTTCCTTTTATAACCTGAAGTCGTGCCTTTCTTCCTCTCTAAAGAGAAAACCACTTAGACCTTAGGGTGATCGCCTTGAGAAACAAACCAAAGGTTATGGCTTGCAACCGCTCCTATGCTCGTCGGCAACCCTGGGAGGTACCCATTGAGGAGATTATGCCTCGCTTCGTCGCACGGCTAGTAGACCCCCATTTACTGACACTCAGTGTGACGTAGTGATGTATGAGCTCCTGACTTGTAGGGGCTCTCCTCTTCCTATGGGCTCCATTTGGCTCCGGATGATCTTTCTATCCGTGCTTGCCGACATCCCCCCTCATCCGGTGGAGATGACTCCGGCGATTCTTGATATGGCAGATGACAAAATTGAGTGTTTCTATGAGGCACACTTAATTACCCAGCTTTTGAAGGATCGTTTGGTCCATTTACTAAGTCAAATGAGAGCTCGGCGGGCTATCATGTTCGCTTTTGCTGACGAGCACGGTGCTAACCGGTGGGGAGCAACTTCTCGCGAAAACCGTCGCTTCGACGTGTTGGAGAAGGCAGAGAGGAAACTGGAGAACTTTGTATTTTGTTTTGTTAACCCCTGTATCTCTGATCCCATATTTGGTGGTCTTTACCCTGTAGAGTAGTATATTTAAATCAATGTATTTCTCTTATTATTGACCGTTGAATGCTTTCTGTTGAATTTTTCTGTTCGTCATATATTTGTACGTGCATCCCGCCTGTGTACATGAGCTTTATACTTTACCCCTAGGAATTTTCTTTAAGTGCGAACACTATCGTCGTGTTGCCCACAAATCAGCGCGTTTTGGATACCATTTCCATTTAAGCAAGCATATAGTCACGAATGTACGCTTAATGGGATGTATACCAAAGAATCTCCTTACTGCCTTACATAGCTCATGATTTGTGCATATTTTGAATTGAGTACTGTCGTCGAGTGGATGCTTGCTTACACAATCTTTGAGAGCATCCGCCTTCCCTCGACATCTTAATCGTGAAATCGAGTTTGCGGGGATGGATCGAACGGTGCGCAGCCAATTTTCAGTCGTGCGAGATGAGGCTCAATCGGAAGTTTTCGGAGAGGGAGTTAGCTTCGAATGCTTTGGGGGAACTTCAAGCTCAACTCACTACTAAGACCACTTGTGCATGCAAACCTTGGCGGGTGCTTCAAGAAGCTATCACGGAGGCGGTAGCTCTTGATAAAGCCGTTATCTTTACCCGCGAGATGGTTGAAGCTCATAATGATGCTGAAAAGGAACTTGAGAGTCGGCTCGCCTCGTATCAGGCTCAACAGTCTCAGGCGGAGACCCGTCTCGTGGAAATAACAAAACTTGAAGCCGAGGTCCAGCGGAAGAATGATGAATTGACGAACTTATTGCACCGTCCGCCGGCTTGAAGATTTTTTTTTATATTCTCCTTTTCTTGTATTCACTCCTAAATGAGAGAGTATTTTGTATTCATTTTGATTCTTTTTATGACATGTATCTTGTATTCATTTTGAATTTATGAATAAAAGACATATAGATATTTTATATATCATGCTTGCATGTAACTCTGGTGAATGTGGCCCATATGCAGTTTATCTTGATTTTCTTGTAGGGCAGTGATGGCTTAGGAGATAGGGTTAAGATCGTCCACCTAAGACTTTTCAACTTCATGAGCCATGAGGGTCTCATAAAGACTTTTCACCCTACGAATCGAGAGGACCTCGTAGGTGTATTTCCTCCTTAGGAGTCGTGAGGATTTCTAAGTGCGTTTTCTCTTGAGAGTTATAAGGATATCACAAGAGAATTTTCTCCCTTACAAGTCGAGAGGACTCGTAAGTGGTTGGTGAGCTGACTTGTTTCCGAGTCGAAGCATTGCTTCGATGGGGAAGTCATTGGCCGACGTGTTTCCGAGCAGGAGGTCATTGGTCGACGTGTTTCCGAGACAGAGGTCATTGGTCGACTTGTTTCCGAGACGGAGGTGTCGGGGTTGACTTTACTTCCGAGACGGAGGTGTCGGGGTTGACTTTCTCCGCTTTCTGTGGTGTCAGGGTTGACTTGCTCTGCTTTCTGCGGGGTCGGGGCTGACTTACTCCGTTTTCTGTGGTGTCAGGGTTGACTTGCTCTGCTTTCTACGGTGTCAAGGTTGACTTGCTCTACTTTCTGCGGTGTCAGGGTTGACTTGCTCCACAACCCTGCTCCGTTTTCTGCGGTGTCAGGGTTGACTTGCTCCGTTTTCTGCGGTGTCAGGGTTGACTTGCTCCTCTTTCTACGGTGTCAGGGTTGGCTTGCTTCGTTTTCTGCGGTGTTAGGGTTTGACTCTAGGTTGTCTGTGAATTGTAGAGTCTTAGAACTAGGGATCGTGTCGTAGTTCTGATTGGTGATGCTGCGTCCGTATCTTGCTGGAACGAGGATGAACGCCGTTGCTGATCTCCTGGGATGCAGATGTTGCCGTTGAGATCTGACTCTTTCTTTGACAGAGTCTGGTGTGGAAATGTGGTTCCCTTCTCATTTATGCCCATGGATTGTATACAAGGGTCAGTATGGACTCTTCTGTAGGGCAAAAGTTTCATTCTTTCATTTTATTATTTCTTTCCGCGATACTCTACCATTTCAGCTTTTTATATCGTGAAAGACGCGACTGCCCAATCATTTCGTCTATTTCTCGCGGTGCCCAATCATTTAGGCTATTTTTATTTTTACTCGCTGCTTTTTATTGTGAGTTGCCCAATCATTTCGGCTATTTTTGTATGCATATCTTTTACTTGCCGATTTTGTTGCAAGTTGCTCTATCATTTCGGCTATTTTATATGCATTTATAGCTCGCTGACTTTTTGCTGTGAGTATGCGACTTGGAATCTGATACCAATCTTAGCATCAGCATCGCTGGGACTGGAATATTGCCAGGAGCAAATCATCATTTGCCATGAAAGGACTTGGAATTTGATACTGATCTAGGCATCATCATCACTACCACTGAGACATTGCCAGGAGCGAATCATCATTTGCCTCTGTCGATTCGAACAAAGGTAGCTTAGCAAACAGGGTTAGGATCCTGTCGACTAAGGCTTTTGACTTCATGAGCCGTAAGGGTCTCATAAAGGTGTTTCTCCCTACGAGGCGTGAGGATCTCGTAGGTGCGTTTTCTCCTTAGGAATCGTGAGGATTCTTAAGTGTGTGTCCTCTTATAAGTCGTAAGGATCTTACAAGAGTGTTTTCTCCTTATAAGTCGAGAGGACTTACAAGTGTCATTCACCACATGAGGACATTTCGCGCCATTGGTGGAACTTGGTGGGGGAGACATTTATTTGTGCCCGTGGATTGTATACAAGGGTCAACATTGAACCGTTTGTAGGGAAGGCGGGGAAATGTGATGGCCTAAGAACAGGTTCAGATCCCTGTAGCTTAAGGCTTTTGAATCTTATGAGCCGTGAGGGTCTCATAAGAGGGTTCTTCTTACGAGTCGTAAGGATCTCGTAAGTGTAATTTCTCCTGAGGAATCGTGGGGATCCCTAAGTGTGTTGCTCCCTTGTGAGTACAAGGTCGAGAGGACCTTGCAAGTGTGCATGAATTTCTTTTACGAGTCTGTGCCTTTTCGGGTTTTAACAAATTCGCCGGTAGCCCTGCTGCTTTTACTCACGGAGCCTTTTCGGGTTTTCATCCGTGCCCATCTTGCTTATGGACGTACCGTTTTTTTTGCGTCAGCCCAAGGATGCTGCGGTTTGTAGTAGTTTCAGGACTTTTCGGTCCGTAGTTAGTTTCAGGACATTTCGGTCCATTGTTAGTTCAATAACGTTTCGGTCCGCTGTTAGTTTTGGGACATTTCAGTCCGTTGTTAGTTTAGGGACGTTTCGGTCTGTGGCGCTTTTGAGGCGAGATTTTTCCGGATACTACTTATAGAGTTTGGGCTTGGGAAGATAGCGAGCGGACATAGGTGTCGTCATCTATCGTTGACCTGGGCCGTGACTCGTCAGGTGTTCATATCATAATATTGCAGTTTATATTCCCCAATTCTTATTCGTTTTATAAATAAACAGGTGCTTTTGACGCATGTCTGCTACATGTTACAGGTTACAGGTTCTTGGACAGAAAACAGTGCAAACGATGTAAAGACGATGAAAATGTGGACTTTAACCAACAAACAGAGAATCTTGATCAAGCCTACATAAGGAACAATTCACAAAGCAAGATTCAAGGCATCGACTCAAAGCGAACGGTTAAAAATCCATTGCAAATTGTTCACTGAAGATCTGGAACCAACCTAGAAGCCCAAATGGAAAAAGATATATATAAATAAGAAGCCCAAGCCAACAAGAAGCAACCCAGGAAATTTCACCAAGAGATCTCCCCAAAAGGCCGCGGAACCGCGGCCCAAGCCCACTAATGCCGCGGTTCCGCGGCCATTTAAAGCTCGTGTCGGTGTATCTTTCTGGTGTCGGTGCGTCGGTGCGGGGGTTTGGATTTTTCGTGGGCAAATCTGTAATTGCACATGTGCGAATCCCGTAACCCTAAATTCTCCTGTTTACTTATAAATTGTAATCAAAAATTGTAAAAACCTATGCCTCTTTTCAATAAACAAATTCAGATCTGTTCTGTATTATTGCTTGGAGGGAGCCATCAATAAAAATTAGTAAGTTAATTTTATTTCTTCACTTTTAATTCTCTTTTAATTAGAATGTCTTTTAATCCCCTAATGAGCGAGTAATCTCCTCGCTTGTTAGGGTTAGCCTTAGGAAAAGGTTTGAGAGATGAGATCTCTCACCCCTTTCATGCCATTTCATACCTAAGAATTAGAACTCCATGCATGCACGCACACCCCGCTCCCTACGGCACCTTATCTCTCGAGGTAATGGTGACACCGTAGTGTAAAGGACCGGTTGCGCGTGTTTTCCATGGAGGTTAGGGTAAGTATCGATAAAGTAAGGACAAGAATCTAGAGGAAGAAACATCTTCCCAAAAGATTCTAATCCACTTTATTGATAATTACTATAACATCTAATAGATCTAAAATAAGGCATTGAAAGCGGTGAGGGGACCTTTAATCTCCCAACTTCCCCTAAGCCTAACCCTAGCAAGACTTTAATTTAGATTAATTTAGTTTATTGATAGATCTAGGTTTTTTAGACATAATAAATCAATCCAAACAACATTTGGAATCAACTCGTAAAAACACATTAAGAAAATTACACATCTCTGTGGATCGACCCGTATTCACCGGCTAGCTGCAAAGCGACGCCGTTTCTGATTGCGATTAACAAGTATTTTTGGACTAATCAAATGGCGCCGTTGCCGGGGATGGCGTAAAAATTTCTTTTGTGTAATTTCGGGTTGATATAAATCTTAAAAAATCATAAAAATCTGAAAATAAAAAAATATATACAAAAATATTTTATCAACTTTTATCTGTTTGAAGGGTTTTGTCGTTTGAATCTTGCAGGAATAGCGAAGATTCTCGGATTTGGAATTTTACAGAGGGCAAATCAGAAAAGTGAACATCAAAACAGAGGAGAAATATCACAACAGAGAGATAGAATTTTTCTGGAGCTACGATCCCACTAAGAGACCGCGGTTCTGCCGCATATGCCCCATCAAAACCGCGGTTCCGTGGCGTTCTGTTGGCCTCTCTGCGTAAAATTTGCTCGGTTTGTTTTCTCCTTCTCCCCTCTGAAAATCCCCATATATCCTTTGTGAAAATTTTCTGCAGGATTTCTTTGCGCTAAAAATCTTCTCTCCCCTTCTAAATAACAGATTTTCTGCAGGTTTCTTTGCGCCGCGCTAAAAAATTGATTGCAAGTGAATTTACAGTTTTGCATAATTTAATCGGACTTTAAGGGGCTAATTGACCAAACTCAGATTGGGTGGGGATTTCATCACCTTTCCCAGGACCCCAGAAATCACTTTAAAGCATTTGCATTGACCACAATTAATTAAAAAATACTAGACTCGGCCCTAAGGATGTCGAGCTCAATAGGAAAAGGACTAGTATAGGCATCGACCGTTTATCCTAACTGACCTTGCGGTGCCTAGGCAAGTGTGTCTAGGCTAGTGGTTATTAATTAGGCCCACCACTGTGGTTCCTTCCCACTTACCTGGCACTTACCTGGCCGCAATTGTCGGTGAAGAGGCGGTTTGAGGTCCTATTTCTAGCCCTAGTTAGGAGCTGTCTAGCAGACCTAGGTGACCCTAGATCTAGGCCTGATTGTGCATGTGTGGTTGATACATTTGTGTCACAAGTCCCTTTTCAAAAATCTCTTTGCAAGCATTCTCACATAAATAAAAAGAAAAAAAAAGAAAAATCTTTTCAAAACTTGCAACTTGTCGCTAAAGAAATCTTGCACCTCGTTTCCACCACTTCTTCTCATTGATGTTATCTTACCTCCACATTCTGTTTTTTTTTCTTCTGACTACACTACCCCTTTTAGTGTATGTCACTTTGGACTAGGGATACTAACGCCCGATTAGTCCGTGTTTCGTTGGTACCGACCGACGAACCTTTCGACACCAAAGTCGAAATTCCCTCCATTTCCTTACCTCCACCTTCAAATTCTTCTTTCGAAGGTATGTTGGGACACGACCCCAACGATACCTTACCGACGGGAATGATTCCACCTCCGTTAGGTGCGAATAACCTGAATCTTCCGCCTGTTGTAGCGCCCCAACGAATCGCGCTCCAGGATCTCTTCTACCCCGTCCGCACTTCTTTACCTACATGTCTTTCACCCCCACCGGCAAATGGGGACAACTTTGAAATAAAACCATATTTCATCAATATGCTGCCAAAATTTCATGGTTTGGAATCAGAAGATGCATATATCTTTATCAATAAATTCCAAAATGTGTGCGCTATGATGAAAACGACCCAATTGAGTGATGACGCTATAAGGCTAAGGGTCATTCCTTTTACATTATGTGACCTAACCGAGAAGTGGCTATACAGCACCGCATCACATTCCATTAGAAATTAGGACGAGTTTGTGAAAGCTTTTCTGAAAAAGTTCTATCCTCATCACAAAACTGCTAGAATCCGTAACGAGATTATACAATTTTCACAGCTTCCTTCCGAACCATTTTGGAAGTGCTTCGAGAGATTTAAAGACCTACTCGTTCAATGCCCTCATCATGGGATCGAAAGTTGGCAACTCTGCCAAACATTATACGAGGGATTGAACTCGGAAACGAAGCAGTTGCTAGAAAACATATGTCAAGGTCATTTTCTCTCCAAGTCTAGCGACGAAGCGTGGCAGTTTCTTGAGGATTTTAGTGAGCAAACAATTCAGTGGGAGAGTACCAAGACCACATCATCTTCTTCTATTGGTCAATCTAGGGCTGGCATACATCAAGTAGATATGTCGATTGCTATGAAGGCCGAGATGGTCGCACTTATGAAAAAGCTAGAAGCCATTGAGACTAAAATCTCATCGCCTTCTCCTGCCCCTGTTATGCTTCCACGAACTGTTTGTGCTTGTTGTACGGATCCATCGCATCTAACCGAAGAGTGTCCTTATAATGCATCTACTCAAGGACAGGATCAAGTCAATGCTGCATTTCAGCAACGACAAAGAAACGATCCGTACTCTTCGACATACAATCCAGGGTGGAGGAGTCACCCAAATTTCGCTTGGAACCAAAATCAACAAGTCCAAGGAAATAACAATTTTCAAAGACCTCCTCCTCCACAAAAACAACAAGCACCTTCACAAACTCAAAACCAGCAGCCTTTCCAACAACAACCTTATACAAATCAAACGAACAATTTGGTTCAACCAAATGATGATAAGGTTATCTCGCTTGAAAAAAGTCTAGATGCATTTCTCAAGCAATCTACAGAATCCGCATCAAGATTTGAAAATTATGTTCAGTCTTTGATGCATAACAATGCCTCACAGGATCAAAGTATCAAATCTATTGAGGCACAAATTGCACAATTAACTGCTGCGTTGAGCGAGAGAGAAAAGGGAAAGCTTCCATCTCAACCATTGCCAAATCCCGGTCACACACAAAACGCATATCACAATCACAATGTTAATGCGGTGACCACGTTGAGATCCGGAAGAGTGTTGCAGAATAATGTGGGTATTAGTGATGACATCCCCGCCGGTGGTTCTTGTTCTTCTCCATCGTCATCTTCCCCTTCTTCATTTTCTTCACCTTCTTCTTCACCTTTTTTTTAGAGCCTATTCTCCACCCTTCACAAGGCTCTTCTTCTTCTAATCCGAACGGACCCACACTGGGATCCGTTCCTACTCCACATTCTACTCCACAGACATTTGACTCAACAAATTTTCAAAATGCTCCATTTCCAAACAGGTTGAGTCCCAATAAACCAACTGCACAAGTGGAGAAGATTGTGGAGTTATTTAAGCAGGTTAGCATAAATATACCTCTCTTGGATGCAATCCAACAAGTCCCTTCATACGCGAAAATCTTAAAGGGCTTATGCACCTCGAACAGAAAGGCATCTCAAGTACCTAAGAAAGTGCTAGTGGCTAGTGCAGTGAGCAATGCTATTAACCACCCTCAAACCTTACCCCAAAAACGAAAGGACCCCGGCTGTCCTACGATTTCAATCACAATTGGGGATAAGAAAATTAATCGAGCACTTTTAGATCTTGGGTCTAGTGTTAACCTGCTTTCCTACTCCATGTACGAACAATTAGGGGTTGGAGAGTTGAAACCCACTCGTTGTACTCTCCAAATGGCTGATCGATCAATCACCCATC
This sequence comes from Agapanthus africanus, assembly GCA_030015575.1. Taxonomy (NCBI): domain Eukaryota; kingdom Viridiplantae; phylum Streptophyta; class Magnoliopsida; order Asparagales; family Amaryllidaceae; genus Agapanthus; species Agapanthus africanus. The sequence goes on from CM057350.1 coordinate 480,679,353, forward strand.
CAAGGGGTGAGCTAGAGGATGTGTTGATCAAAGTTGGGGAGTTCATATTCCCCATTGATTTTATTGTTATGGATACACAACCTGTTGCTAACCCACGGAACCAAATTCCGGTGATCCTCGGTCTACTATTTTTGGCCACTTCCAATGCTGTAATAAACTGTCGCAATGGCTCTATGACTCTATCCTTTGGGAAGATGTATAGTGAGTTCAATATTTATAAGATGGGAAGTCTACCCCCCGTGCCTAAAACTAGTACACGAGAAGTTTGCTCTGTTCACGAAATCACGCAGGAGGACTGCGAGCTTGAAAGATTCTTGTTTGATGAAAACAGTTTTGACGCCACTAGTGCGTCCCTCCTTGAGCCTACCACCGTTGACACAACCGATATGGATTATGAATGTTTCACTTTTTCGGATGATGACGACTCACAGCCCGAATATGAGTCTTTTGAATTTATGGATGAGTTAGTTGAACCATCCGAATCGGTTGTTTGCAGTGATTTCGAACCTGTGTTGGAGTCCTTTGAGTTCGAGGTAGATTCCGCAATGATTCTTTCGCCTCCGAAACTCGAACTCATGTCCTTACCACCTCACCTTAAATATGCTTACATAGGTGAGAATGAGACTTTTCCCATTATAATATCAGCCTCTCTAGCCTTCGAGCAAGAGAACGCTATTTTAAAAGTCTTACAAGATAGGCGTCAAGTTTTCGGTTGGACTATGGCGGACATCGAGGAGATCAGTTCCCTTATAATTGAACATCATACGAAATTGATGGATGATGCCAAGTCAATAGAGGACCCACAGAAACATTTTGGGGGTATTGTGGTTAGTCAACCTCCTCCTTTAGAAGTTGAACCACCCCCATTTCTTTTAAGAAGCTATGAGAATGCCAACATTCCACTGATTGCTGATCATTCACATTCTCGTTTTGATGCATCACCACCTCCTGTATATTCACCTCCACACCTTCCATACCACCACTTCTATCTTCCCCAATTCTTTTTGGATCGTTATAACTTATTCTTCCACCAACCAATACTCTTTACTGATAAATTTTTTAACTGGTTGGTGTTGACGTTTGGTCTATACTAGGTTTGGCAGTAATGTCTAACATAGTTTAAATGAAGTTTGGGGGAGGGCCTTTCTGTATATATTTTTGTTTTTCTTAACAATAAAAAAAATTATAAATAAATAAACAGGGAAGTGCCGGTATTTTGACCCTCTTGGTTTAGCATGACAGTGAGGACACTGTCAAGTTCAAGTTTGGGGGTATGCTCGGTACGTCTTCTTCCTTCGCATTCATGTGTACATATTTTTGCATTTGCATACTTATTTGAAAACCCATAAAAATTGAAAAATTTTGAAAAATTATAAAAATAATTGTATTCAATTTTGGCCTTATTTGACTAGAGTTTAACATATAGGTTAACTAGCTAGGAGCAACTAGATCTTAAACTTAGTGAATTAAAAACCCTAAAAATAACATTCCTTAAAGTTTAACGGGAGAAAGTATATGCCTTGTAGTTTATTTAGAAATAGGCAAATTTTGGGTTCACTTCTTGGACTAAGTCGAAACAAGGGAAGAGTATTGATGTTCTTATTAGAGTATAAGTTTGAAAAATAGTTCCTAGCTTAAGTCTAGATTCTGAAAATGTATACCCTACAACTTGCACAATCACGCACCTTGAAACTTGGAATAGTAGAAGAGACCTTGAAATGCTCTTGTCTAAAAGTCCTTAGTATAATGAAAATAAAGAAAAAAAAGTGAATAAAGGAAAAAAAAAATGGACACTGGTTTTTGTGATTACTTAAGGCTGTAAAAATAGAAAAATCTTTAGCGAGGGTGCTTCATCACCTAGTGCCTTAGACCAACTGGTTTGGGAGTCATTGCTAAAAGCCTTGGGTATTGCAAAACTAGGAAGTACGGTTTAAAGTGCTAACGCATCTTGTAATCGGTTGTTGGTACCTCAAGAAGAATTAACAGTCGTATGAAGGATGTGTAAGCGAAATTCAAAATTCACGAATTAATAAGTGCTTTGGACAATGGACGAGAGTACGATTGCTTGATTTGAATTTCCAAGTGTAGGGGTGATATTTACACACACGTAGGGATATGTGATTAGAGTTTAGATAAGAGAAAGGGATGAAAGATAGAACTTGTATCTTTAGTAGAGTTGATAGAAATTCCTAAGTAGAGATGAAACCCTAGAAGGAAGACTTAAGAGATGTCGAAAGCTAAGTAGGTTTACATAACATATATAATCTTAAGTTAAATAATGAGGAAGTGTGAAGAATGTGGGTGGATAATTTGCGAGTCAAAAGATAATAGAATTCCTTGTTAGAAAACCTAATTGGAGAACAAAAGTCGAAAGGCCGAATTGATAGGATTTTGTGGGTGTAATCCGCTGAAAACCCTCAGGAGACAACACTCCTCCTACTAGGGACACCTAGAGGTTTAACGGCTTGTTGCACGTGCTCAGTGCAATCGCGTTTCCCTGCGAAAGTGCGGTTAGGTTAGGATTTTAGTGAATAAAAAATAAGTTTGCTCGAGGACGAGCAAAAGATAAGTTTGGGGGTATTTGTTCATATCATAATATTGCAGTTTATATTCCCCAATTCTTATTCGTTTTATAAATAAACAGGTGCTTTTGACGCATGTCTGCTACATATTACAGGTTACAGGTTCTTGGACAGAAAACAGTGCAAACGATGTAAAGACGATGAAAATGTGGACTTTAACCAATAAACAGAGAATCTTAATCAAGCCTACATAAGGAACAATTCACAAAGCAAGATTCAAGACATCAACTCAAAGCGAACGGTTAAAAATCCATTGCAAATTGTTCACTGAAGATCTGGAACCAACCTAGAAGCTCAAATGGAAAAAGATATATATAAATAAGAAGCCCAAGCCAACAAGAAGCAACCCAGGAAATTTCACCAAGAGATCTCCCCAAAGGGCCACGGAACCGCGGCCCAAGCCCACTAATGCCGCGGTTCCGCGGCCATTTAAAGCCCGTGTCGGTGTATCTTTCTGGTGTCGGTGCGTCGGTGCCGGGGTTTGGATTTTTCGTGGGCAAATCTGTAATTGCACATGTGCGAATCCCGTAACCCTAAATTTTCCTGTTTACTTATAAATTGTAATAAAAAATTGTAAAAACCTATGCCTCTTTTCAATAAACAAATTCAGATCTGTTCTGTATTATTGCTTGGAGGGAGCCATCAATAAAAATTAGTAAGTTAATTTTATTTCTTCGCTTTTAATTCTCTTTTAATTAGAATGTCTTTTAATCCCCTAATGAGCGAGTAATCTCCTCGCTTGTTAGGGTTAGCCTTAGGGAAAGGTTTGAGAGATGAGATCTCTCATCCCTTTCATGCCATTTCATACCTAAGAATTAGAACTCCATGTATGCACGCACACCCCGCTCCCTACGGCACTTTATCCCTCGAGATAATGGTGACACCGTAGTGTAAAGGACCGGTTGCGCGTGTTTTCCATGGAGGTTAGGGTAAGTATCGATAAAGGAAGGATAAGAATCTAGAGGAAGAAATATCTTCTCAAAAGATTCTAATCCACTTTATTGATAATTACTATAACATCTAATAGATCTAAAATAAGGCATTGAAAGCGGTGAGGGAACCTTTAATCTCCCAACTTCCCCTAAGCCTAACCCTAGCAAGACTTTAATTTAGATTAATTTAGTTTATTGATAGATCTAGGTTTTTTAGACATAATAAATCAATCCAAACAACATTTGGAATCAACTCGTAAAAACACATTAAGAAAATTACACATCTCTGTGGATCGACCCGTATTCACCAGCTAGCTGCAAAGCGACGCCGTTTCTGATTGCGGTTAACAAGTATTTTTGGACTAATCATCAGGCGTAGTATTTTTTTAGAAACCGGCCGTTTATTGGCCTGAAGGGTCTTTCGCCATGCATATCCATAAGCATGTAAGCCCCACCTTGGTAGACTTTGTCTATGATGTATGGGCCCTCATAGTTTGGCTCGAATTTCCCCTGTTAGGCACGATTAGGGATCATAGGTCTTTTGAAAATTAGCACGAGTTCGCCTTGGCAGAATGTTCTCGGTCTAGTCAACCTTTCGTATGAGCGCGTCATCCTTGCTTTGTAAGCTTCTAGGTTTTGCTGCGCCATGAGACGAGTTTCATTGAGGGAATCGAGCTCCTCGAATCGAAGATGGGCGTTCTCTTCGTTTGTTAGTTCGTAATGAACCGCCACTCGTAGAGAGGGTAACTCTATCTCGAGGGTGAGTACCGCTTCTGTGCCGAATACCAACGCGTACGGCGTTGTTTTTGTGGCCGTTTTGAACGTAGTCCGATACGCCCAGAGAGCTTCATGCAGTCTCTCGTGCCAGTCCTTTTTATTTTTGGACACCGTCTTCTTTATGATCTTCGTCAAGGTTTTGTTGAAAGCCTCAGCTAGACCGTTAGCTCGGGGATTGTAGACCGAAGAGTATCTCCGGTCTATGTTATGCTGCTGTGCGAAGCGACCGATTCTGTGACTTCTGTAGGCCGACCCGTTATCGGAGATAATCTGTCGTGGAGTGCCGAACCGATAGATGACGTGCATCTTGAAGAAATGGAGAATATTTTCCGTCTTCACTTCTCTTAGCGGTACTGCTTCTGCCCACTTGGAGAAATAATCGGTTGTCGCTAATATGAACCGATATCCTTTGGATGACGCTGGTTCGATGGGCCGGATTATGTCGGTTCCCCACATTTTGAATGGACAGCTAGCTACTGTTGGGTGTAGCAGGTTTGGATGCTGGTGGATGATGTCTCCATGAATTTGGCACGAATGGCATTTCTTTGCGTATTCGAGGCAGTCATGTATCATCGTGGGCCAATAGTAGCCCATCCTTTTGATCTTCAGCTTCATCTTTGGCCCAGCTTAGTAAGAACCGCAGAGTCCATCGTGAGTTTCTTGGACGAATCTTCTTGCTTCTTCCGGTCCCAGGCACCTTAGCCACAGAGAGTCAAATGATATCTTATACAGAGTATCATTAACGAAGGCGAAAGACAGAGCTCGTTTCATGAACTGATGTCTTGAGGATGCATCTTCAGGTGTTCGGCAGGATTTGAAGTAGTCTATAAAGACTTCTCTCCAATTCTTAGCCCTTCCTTGGTCCTCTATTTGCAGGGCCGTTTGCTTGGTCGCTTCTTTTCTTCAGACGACTCCGGAGATATTTCTGCTGGTGCAAGAACCCGACGGTTTTGTACAATGATTCTTATGTCATCGAGGTTTTCGTCTGCCAGTTCTTTAGCGAGTTTGGCTAATGCATCTGCTTTGCTATTTTCTGCACGCGGTATGCTTTCTAGGGCATAGGAAGGGATTTGAGTCAGCAGTTGTTGCACTCTCTCGCCGTACTTTACCAACTCTGGTTTGCACATTTGATAGTCGTCGTTTACTTGACTAACGACCAGCTGGGAGTCTCCGTATATGAGGAGGTTTTCGATTCCCATGTCGACAGCGATCTCAAGACCTGCTATCAAAGCTTCATATTCTGCTTCATTGTTTGTCATTGGTTCTGTTAAGGAAAATGCAAAGCCCATTATCCCTCCTTGTGGAGTTACGAGGATAAGGCCTACCCCAGATTTGATTATGGGGGAGCTGTGCTTTCGCTTCTTCATAGAAGATGCCCCATCAAAGTAGAGTTCCTATCGGGTATCACTCCCTTCTTTCTCCCGGTCGATTGAATCAAACGCGTGTTCGTCTGGAAACTCGCAATTTAGGGGTGAATCGGCAGGTATCGGATGCTCAGTGAGGAAGTCGGCGATGGCCTGTCCTTTCATTGCCTTGAGAGGTCGGTATGTTATCGAGAATTCCATTAAGAGTAGGGCCCATTTAGTGAGACGCTCTGTTAGTATGGCTCTTGACATCAAATATTTGAGAGGGTCCACTTTTGATATGAGATGGACCTCATGCGCTAAAGCATAATGCCGAGTCTTCGTTATAACGAAGATTAAAGCGAGGTAGTGTTTTCGATAGGGGAGTAGTTGTTTTCTGCCCACAGGAGAACTCGACTCAAATAGTAGAGGGCTCTCTCTTTCCCTTGTTCATTCTCCTGTGCCCATAACGCGCCTAAGGAACTTTCAAGGGCGGTTGTGTACAGGATGAGGGGCTTTCCCTTGACCGGAGCGGTCAGTAACGGCGGATTCTGCAGGTATTGCTTGATTTCGTCCAGTGCGCTTTGGCATTTGGGATCCTAAACGAACGGGGTTCCCTTCTTCATCAGGTGACTGTAGGGGCGGCATTTGCCGGAGAGGTTAGCTATAAACCGCCGGATATACGCAAGCTTTCCTTGGAGAGACTGTAGTTGCTTTAAAGTTCTTGGCGAAGGCATTTCCATAATTGCCTTGATCTTTGACGGGTCTATCTCGATGCCCCGGTGTCGTACGATGAATCCTAGGAATTTGCCCGAGGAAACTCTGAATGCGCATTTGAGAGGGTTCATCTTCAGGTTGTATTTCCGGAGGCGCTGAAACACGATCTTCAGATGCTCCCAATGTTCCTCGTACGATTTGATTTTCACCACGATGTCGTCAATATAACATTCGACAATCTCATGTATGAGGTTATCGAAAATCTTCGTCATGGCCCTCTAGTAGGTAGAGCTGGCGTTCTTTAGACCGAAGGGCATCACTTTGTAGCAGAATATGCCCAGAAGACTCCGGAAAGTGGTATGCTTCCGGTCTTCGGGGTGCATCTTTATTTGATTGTACCCCGATGATCCGTCCATGAAGGAGAAGACTTCGTGAGTGGACATGTTATCTAACATCAACTCGGTAACCGGTACAGGGAAATCGTCCTTCGGACAGGCTTTGTGGAGGTCCCGAAAGTCCACGCAGATGCGCACCGTCCCATTTTTCTTCATTACTGGGACGATGTTGGCGATTCAGTCAAGGTACTGAACTTCTTGGATGAAGCCGGAGTCGATTAGCTTCTTGAATTCGGTGTTAATGCTCATTTCAAGTTCGAGCCGCATTCTTCTTGGTGCTTGTTTGACTGGCTTGACGTCCGGAGATATCGCCAATTTATACACCGCTATCTCTGGATCTAGCCCCGGCATCTCGGAATAGTTCCATGCGAAGCAGTTTTTATACTGCATGAGCACGTCTTTTAGCGTAGCCACCTGTTCTTTAGAGAGCAACTCACTGACGAACGTTGGCCGCGGGTCTTTTGCCGTCCCCAAGTCGATTTTCCTTTGGTTGTCCGCAGTAGTATGCAGTCCATCTTCCAACTCTTTTGGTGCCGGTGATCAACTCATCTTCATCCTCATTTTTGAAGCACCAGAAGAGGTCATCCATATTCTCGGGCACTCCTTCTTCTGACAGTGTTATCACGTGATAGGTACGAGATCGTTTCCAAGACCGTTGATCTGGTTCTACTCCTGCTATATACGTTGGTTTTAGCACATGCCTTTGTGGTGGGGCTACCCTCCAACTGTTGGATAGAGCGAACCTGCCAAGTTGATATTGGTCTTCGACCCGGTTTTTGAAAGTGAAGCAGTCTTTAAGAGGATGACCTATTGCTCGGTGATAGGAGCAATAATCTGGTTGACAGACCTCGTTTGCTTGTTCAGGGTGCTTGGACTCCAGGAGCGTAATCATTTGATATTTCAGGACGAGGTCAAAGATTCTCTTTGTCTTTTCTCGAGGGAAAGAAGATTCTCAACCCATCTTTTTCATTAGAGATGGATTCCGGCTGACCTTTTCTTGATCGCGTGGCCTTTTGGATTCGTTTTGCCGCTGTCGAACGTTTTTTCCGTTCTTCATCTTGCTTTTGCCTCTGCATCGGGTCTTTTTCTTGTCTTGGGAATGCATGGCGGGCTGACGGTGAAGGGCATTGTCATCCTCTGTAGCCTGGTGAAGAAGGCGTTGCGTCTTGGCTTTCTCGTAAATGGCCATTTCGCGTCTGTAATCGTTCCGAACCTTTTGACTCGCTTCCCTTATTAGATTGTCCATCTGTTCTTCAAACGACGGACTCGGCATTTTTATGGCAGATCTTGTTGGAGATAGTGCCCTCAGAGTCAATTATTGGATCACAGGCACGTGATTGCAATGATTGAGGGAGGATCTATCCCGGTTGGACAGTCTTACTCGAGATGATAGTATGCTATCTGGTTTATCTTTATCATCGTATACTGCTTTAGGTGACCTGACAGGTCACTATTACACGTTGATAGAGCCCTAAGGATTCTTGCTTGACCACCAGCAGTATGAGGGCGATCATATAAGTGGGAGTTGGAGGTCTATAAGCACATCCTTAAAAGGTCCCTAGTCGTGGGAGATTCGAGACAGGGCATCGTTTCTCCAGAGTAGACTAGTGTATACAGTCGAGACCCCGACGAAGGGCGGTGGCCGGTCTCACAAGCCATTGGTGTCAGTTAGATCACCTAAGATGTATACAGGTGCTCATTGGGTTATGAGTACACCGGACAGGACTCGCCGAGAACATGCTAGTTGGTCATATACCAGACGTCAGATGGCAGTTCCCTGGTGACATGTGTACAGGTTAGTTCATCGACCTGGGGATCGTCATTTGTCTCGTGTGAGTTCCCAATGTACTTTGATTACTTCCCTACCACGCTCAAAGGAGACGTGCAAACAGGTTTTAGTTGGGTACAGTCCCGAGCCACATGGAGGCAGTGAGCGTATCTTCAGGGGTTCGTCTCTCCCGGTATTGGGGGTGAGGTCGCGCTGTGTCTAGGAGAGCCATTACACGAAGCCCTCGGCCGAGGCAGGAGATTTACTGGTAGGTATTCCAGTAGTATCTCAGGGTGTTCTGGGCTACGCTCCGACACGACTTGTACCGCTTTTGGGGGTCTGACTTTTACCAACCCCCTAGGCCCGCCATGCGATGCTCATAGACGAATGGACCGGACTGTACGGATATTGTCACTGACAGGCTCAGTAGGGTGTCAGGCTGAGTTCGCTCACAGACGTCCCTTTTGGTCAATACCTGGTAGCCCGTTACGTATTGGCTTATACCTCTGACGTGCTAGTGGTTAAATCCACAACCAAGGTGTTGACGAGTCTTTAGAGTCCCCTATATTCAGTTACTCAAGCTTTCGGACGAAAAGCTGTAGAGGCCGTATGGAGATATGGCAAGGTCCGATCAGATACGTGCGGTATTGCACGGATCAGGATCGGACAGTTTGTACTAGAGGCCGTATGGATATATGGCAGTGTTCGATCAGATACGTGCGGTATTGCACGGATCAGGATCGGACGGATTATACTAGCCGGTTTTGGTTTAAGCCCGATCCTAGTATAGTACAGTGTAGATTTTGTCTCATTGCATTTGTATTTTCAGTCGGAATACAAATGCGGGTGTGTATGCATAGTATCGGGGTTTTCTTGTAATTTATTACGGGACCAGTTTTCTGGAGTTGCCAGTTTGCTTTCCGTTTCGGCCATATTTCTTTGTATCGTTCATTGGCCGAAGATTGGTGGAGGAGGGCTTATTTGCATTTGTGCAAATAAGCATCTTGGAAGGGGGTCTTTTGCATTTTGTTGCATCATGATGGGTGGACCATACCTTGACTTTCCTTGGTTCATGATTGCTTGACTTTGTGAGCAATCATGGTTGTAGTTGATGGGTTTTTGGAGTGGGGTTTTGGTTAAAATGATTCTTGATCATCATATCCTTTTTCTCTCTCCTTTTTGGATGATAGTTTTTCCCCCACTTGTTTTTCTGTCACGCCCCGCTTCCCAGAGTACGCAAGATTGGGCACGTGACATAGCCAACCATGCTACCTGTGGGTAGGAAGTATCCATCCACAGTCACATTACGGTTGTAGAGATATCAAGAACAAGATAAATAAACTAATCTAGCACATGTCCAAATCCATAATAACGAGAGTCAATAAACAATAAGTGCGGAAGCAAATGATCCAATACAATAATAGAAAGGTACGTCCCATAATGCGGGATCGCACCTGGAAATAAAATGCAATAAACGAACTAACCACTATAGAACTTACAAATCAGCCTGCTGGCTGAAGTACTCCTGCTCGGTCGGCGACAGTGGTAAAGAATCTGGGCCATGCAAAACCCAGACGTCAGCGCGTCATGTCAACCAAGTATAATATAAACATGGTAATAAGCAATGCAGGTATGAACATGAATAAAGCAGTGCAATGAAGTAACAGTGCAGGGGAATGTGCAGTGGTAACTAAACTGTCCTATCAGTTTTCTACTCTAAAGTCTTTGAAATCAATTGGTGACTCGTCGATGTAACTCAATAGTATCCCGTGCGTGCCCGGGACCACGGTCAAGACCCTCGGGGCTGAATCCGAGACGTGCCGCTAGGCAGTAATAGGTAGCAGGATGGGCGAGTGATGTCAGCATCATCACTCCGGGGCTGGCCGAGCCCGTAAGACTGATCAGAACAGGTATCGAACTGTTGAGTTACAAGTCGGTTTCACCTTTGATTTCCCCATACCCCCAAGTTATGTATGTCAGGTCAGGTATTCAGTAATCAAGGACTAATGCCAACACAGGATCGGGTAACAGGTCAGGTTTGTCTGGATAGACAACAGGAATGGTCCATGAGGACCCCAAGTCAGGTTTGTTGGCATTAGGCATGAGATCAGGTAATCAGTCAGGTCGTGGTACAACAGGTTGAGTCGGTATGTATATATATGTCATGTGTAGCAGGGTCAGGCCAATATGTAGTGCAATCGAGTATATGCTCACAACAGGTATACAATCGAATAAGTAACAGCAGCAAGAATTTGAAGTAAACAGCAATAATAGTCACTTAATCACAATGGTGCTTTGTATTATCTTATTAACAGGTTCGAGCACCCTTGGGGTGCGATAATCACAAAGTAGTGCAATATCAATAACAGAAAGTAATGAAGCTATAGGTGTACGATTATCGTCCTTTAAATAGCAAAATGATTAACTGGCAGTTTTGTTATTAGGGTTACAGTGGCAAAATACGGTTTAGGTTACAGTATCATGATATATATCATATTTCGTCCAAATGAGAAAAGTAACAACACTGGTTAATCTTTGCAGGTTTAATGAGTCAAGCACACTTAATTTGTATAGCATAGCATGTAGCAAGTAATACTTGCCTCGATGGGTCGCGAGCGGGAAAGCGGAACTGCTCATAACTGCGGATACGTCGCGATGTGTGCCCGGTACACGGAACGGATCCGAATCACGCACAGCGTGATCACACGGGTCAGGCACACTCGCTGGGTCGTCGGGATCATCGACGTCGAGCCCGGCTCCGGCGAACTATGAAATACAAATTCAAGAACTAAAGAAAGAAAAGAAAAGAAAGAAGAAGAAGAAAGGGAATAGGGCTTACTGCTGTGGTATTCAGTGATAGAGGAGAGGCGAGGGATGACGACTGGGTCGACGGAACTCCGGCAAGAGGGTGTTAAAGTTTTCTGCAGGAAGCATCGAGGTTAGGGTTTGCGGGTTCTGGGCACAGGGGTGAAGGTGCTGTGGTGGTGGTGGTGTGGTGTTGAGGGTTTGCAGGGAGAGGCAAGGAGACGGATGTGGTGACGAGGGCGGTGGCGACGGCGAGGGGTCACCAGCGTGAGGCGATGGGTGCCGCGGGTTTCATGGGTTGCAGCGACGGTGTTGCAGTCCTGGTTGGGGAAATGGAGAGAGGGGTGAGGGAGGTGCAAAGGTGGTTGAGGAGGAGATGCAGTGGGTGTTGGGAGATCGTCGTCGACGAGGTCTGCAGTGAGGGGGTGAACGGAGGTGGTCGTGACGGCTCGAGGAAGAGAGGACGGGGTGGTGAGGAAGTGGAGGAGGTTACGATGGAGGTGCTGGGGTGATGGTGGCGAGGTCGTGGGGAGGTCGGCGGCGAGGCTGCGGCAGTTAGGGCAAAGCTAGGGTTGGGTTCGCGTCGGGTTCGATTTCTGCGAAGGAAGAAGGAGGAAAAATGTAAATATATATTGGATAGAGAGAGAGAGAGAGAGAGAGCTAGAGAGAGAGAGAAATAACCGGCGGGGCCCACGAGGGATTGGGCCTCGCGATTGGCTGCGAGATTTCTGAGAAGGAAATAAAAAAGGATTTAAAAGATTTACTTGGTTAACTGTAGAATATATTATAGTTTAGTATAATTAATTAAATGGGTATTTTGGCGCTAAATGAAACATTTCCAAATCGCGCCCGGGTTGCGCCCAATGTTTCAAATTCAAATTATAGGATTTTAAGCGAGTTCCAAATTTTGAAAAGAGGTGTTTAATGATTAAAATGCATGCCCCCAAGTCGGACACTTGTACGCGCGCGTAGTCGTCCAAACTTGCCCGTTTCGCCGAACGGGGTAAAATCTCGACGCGCGGACGCTACCACGCGACTAGTGGCGACGAGTAGGCCAACATGGATATTTTTAATTTCATTTTAGGTGTTAAAATTTGTTATGTGCCAAAATGACTTAACCGGTTAAAATTTAGCAATAAACACCAAACAATCAAGATAATTGAAATGAGCAATGCAACACTCAACTAGTACCAGAAATAGTATTATTGGGCTCGGGTGTTACATTTTCTCTCTCTCTCTCTCTCACCATTCAAAAGCCATGGCCGGCCATTCCCCTTAGGGGGCTGTCCAAACATTTTGGTGGGGGGGGAGGGTTTAGTTCATTTCATGTTGAAAAATCCCTATAACTCCATCTCCAAAAGATTATCTTATTATCCTCCACCAAAGGCAATTCCATAAACCCCAAAATGAGACTTGAGCACTACACATTCTACAGCAAATCTTGGGCACGTCGACTAGCCATCTTCGTGCCCGAGTTGCCTCGGTATTGAGGTGGGAGCCCGTAAAAGATGCAGACGATGTGGTGCCCTTCCGGCAAGGAGGCGACGACCGAAGTTTCTGCAGGAGATCGGGACGACGACGAGAAGACCGGAGGACTCGGATCAGTCGGTATATCTCTTTTCCCCATCTTGTAGTTTGCTAGGACTAGTTAATGGTTCGATCCGGGTTTTAGTGCGCGGTGGTGCCGGTTTGCTAGTTTGCAAAATTAAAGTTTATCACCGCTTCCGCATTTGGCCGTCGGATTGACGGCCGGGGCGCCGCCGTGCACTTACAGATCTTCGTTCTGGTTCAACGTCAGTGTCTTTTAAAAGGGCATCCTTTTCTTTATCAAGGTCTTTTATGACATGGCAGCCATGGAACTGCTCCCGTTTCTTGGACTGGACATATCCAAGCCCGATCATTTCCATTTTCCTATTGGGCAATTTTCGCTGAGTTTCGGGGACGTTCCAAATCCTGTTGTAGAACTGAGCTTGTCGAGGAGTCTGTTTGAAAGATACGCCTTGGCATCTAAATAACCTTTTCAATCCCTCTGTGTAGTATCTAGGCAGACGGATGGGTTGGAGCCTGTCGAGCGTAGGATCGGCACCATGCCAGACTTCTCTTTCGACTTTAGTCTCCATGGATCGATAGAATAGGATCGCCTTTTCACCTCTTCACCTGGGAGGGATGTAGAATGTCTACAACTCTTGCACACTATATGTCTCAAGCGCATCAAGCTCTCTGAAGTGCTGCCACGGAACTATGGCGATTTGCAAACTCTGATCATCTCCAGTGAAGGCCTGCATTGATGGTCGGACCGAGAACACTGCATTGACTTCGTCTTCAGAGTCACTACCAAATACCAGAAGAGGGGTAGATGGTCCCGGCCTGTTGTATTGGGGCGGCCCCGAATAGACTATCTCTTCCTCCTCCTCGAAATCGCTCCCGAAGACCGGAATAGCGGTGATAACTTTTTGCTTGTTTTCCGGTTTATGGCATCTTTCCGTGTCTTTAAAGTCTAGTAGAAAATACTTTGCATCTTCGTATTTTCGGACTTCATTTACGAAGAATGGGTTTAGTTCCCCCGTCACGGTATACTCGAGATTATCTTTGAAATATTTCATACACTGATGTTGTGTAGAAGAGATGATATTGTACTCGTGTAACCAAGGCCTGCCGAGCAAAGCGTTGTAGCAGGTCTTGGCGTCAATGACATGAAACTTGATGTCAGTGATGAGCAACCCAAAGCGTAACGTCAGTATCACAGACCCGAGCGTCCATGATGACTGGGAGTCAAACCCGGAGATGGTGATTTTATCCCGAGCAAGGTGCTGAACGCTCATGCGGATTTCTTTTAACACCCTCACATTTAGGAGGTTAACAGAGAACCCGTTGTCAACTAAGATTTTCCTTATCTTGATGTCATGGCAGTACCCGGTGACATACAGGGGACGGTTGTGCTCGCACGTTCCGAGGAGGAGATCTTCGTCGCCGAAAGTGATGTTAGCTGTGTGCACTTCTTCCAACTCATCCCTCATCTTTTCTTCGGCAAGGAAAGCTTGGAACTACTAAGGCTCTTGTAATGCCTTAATCAGGGAATCTCGTGCTTCTTTAGACAGGAGAAGGACATCCAAGATACTCAATTATGAGGGTATGTTCCTCAGATGTGCCAGGACATTGTAATCCACCTTGTTTTTCTTAGGTGGGTCCTTGGCTGTGAGCTCTTTGACGACTTGGTCATCGAGGGCGATATCCTCGGGGATTTTTTCCTTCCCCTTATCTTTTTTGTTCAATCCTTTGTTTGTGGGTCCGAGATTCTTTTCGGGTAACGTACTACTGCACAGCTTAATATTCTCATAGTTCTTTACCTCTTCATCTTTTCCTGAGGTGGATTCTTTGAAGAGAGGGTCGAGGGCTATTTCTTCATCAGAATCGCTTCCGAAGGTAAAAACTTAGGATCCCCCGGAATCAACCATGTGACAGTTGCCGACAGTTCTTTTGTACTCATCCGTCATGCTTCTTTGCTCCCGACGAGTTTTGCGCTTCATCCGCTTGAAATGTTGTCGGCGAGCAACATATCCCTGCCACCACTTTGTAAAGGCCATGCATTGTTCGGTTGGGTGTGAAATCCTCTAATAGTAAAAACAGTAGCTAGGATGTACATCCTCTTCGTCAGGGTGTATACTGCCAATAGTATCTCCTTTGAAAGATGGCAGCTTCATTCCCATTGACAGGGCTTTAGCGAACCGTTTCCTTGTCTTAAGCCTATTTTTGTCTGCCGCGGGTGTGCTTCAATCTGGTTGGAGTGCTTTGTGACTCATCCCCACCATGACTTCTTTAATTTGATGCCGACGCCTGGCCCTTTCGAATATGGCCATTTCACGCTCGCGATCAGCTTTTCTCTTCTGAAGGACTTCGTTCAGCAGCATGTCAATCATCTCGTCTGACGGCTCCAAGGATTTTGGCACCGATCCTTCCCCCAGCACCTCTATATTATCTTCTGATGCCGAGTGAGCTTCTTCGTCGTTTATTGGAGAATGAGAGATCATGTGACAACTTGCCACATAATCTTCAGGTTCATCTGACGAGTCTTCTCCCCCATCATTGTCGTCATCTCCATCCTCAAGGATGTGGTTGAGAAACTCTTGGAGTGTGACCGAGGTTCACGTCTTCTGGTTATATTCTTCCAGCGCGTCAATATGCTTTTGCAGCTCCATGCGCTTGTCGTCAGGCTGCGCGGGCTTCTTGTTCTTCTTCTTTTTCTTCGAAGACTTTGACGGCTGGGCCTGGATGTTTTGCCTTTCGCTACCAACTCCCGATGTTGGGTGCGGTTTCAACATCCCCTCAATAATCTCTGGCTCTAGCAGGCTTTTCCACCTGATCGCCGAACATGTTTGAAAATCTTTCAGCATTCTTTTAGTTTTTGCAGAAAGAACAACTTCCCATGGAGTTTCCTCTATAAATGAGCATGATGCTCCTGGCATGTCCATCTTTTTCGGAGCATGTGGCTGTGGCGGGTTTACCCTCCAGTTTTCAGATAGCAAGAATTTGCCTTGCTGGTACTGGTCCTCAATCTAGCTTTTGAAGACGAAGCAATCTTCGATCGGATGGCCCAACATTCGGTGGTAAGGGAAGTAATTGGGATTATTGGCGTCACCGGGCTGCAGTGGGCGCTTCGGATCCAGCAGGGTGATGAGCCTGCTGTGCACCGCTAGTTCGAACAGTCTTCTCATTTTATCCTGGGGAAATGAGTAAGGACGTCTTAACTTCTCGTCGAGGAATCACGATTTGTTGCCTTGGCGAGCAGCTGGTTTCGGATCACTCGGCTGTTGTTGAGCATTGGCGACGAAGGTCGTTTTCCCTTTGCCTTTTTGATTTCGAAGCTCCGTATTTGAAGAGGAAGGCCTATAGCCCATCTAGTCCATTTGGGCCAGCTTGTCGATCAAGGCTTGGAAGGTGGTCGGCTTGAAGAACATCATGAATTCTGATATAATTGCCTGCGGATCAAGGGTCCCTACGAACATGCCCACAGCAGGAGCTTCTTCTATGCGTTGTTCGCATCTCGACCATAGGTTCCGCCATTGAATTGCATACTGAACCCAAGTCTCTCCTGGCTTCACCCTAGCATTGATCAATACTGTGATCGGGGTGTGTTCGCTGGCGCTTGCAAAACTCTGGGTGAATAGTAGCTCCATTTCTGTGAATGTTTTGATGGAGTCATTCGGAAGTTCCGAGTACCATTCAAAAGCTGTCTCCGCTATGCTGCCGACAAACTGGCGAAGCAGCAGTTTATCGTCACCCCCCAGTATTACCGCACAAGGCTCTGCATTGAGCAACGTGCTGGTGTGGATTACCCGTCCCCTTATATGTAGGGTTGCTAGGCACTCTCAAGAGGTCTCACAAGGCATCAACCATGCCCATTTCAAAATTAAACGGTGCCGAGAAACCCTAGAACGGATCGTCGGCTAGAAGTTTAGGCGAAAAAGAAACTAGTTAACAACTTAACTAAAGTTTAAACGGAAATATAACCTTTGTAGATCCGGTGCTCCACCTCCATAGCTCCGCAACGAAGTCCCCTCGCTGTCCAAATGAATTCCCGGGCTCTAGCGTCAGCTTCGTCGGAGAAATGGCGAGCTAGGTCGTCGATGTCCATGCCGAAGATGATCTACGTCGAGGCATCGCTAGATCAAGCTCCACCTTCACCAAGCCATGAAAACTTGTGAAGGAAACACCCTATACTACTTGGCAAGAGGTAGAGGATGAAGAAATAGGAAGTGGGTTCACTTTAGAATTGGATTTCTCACTCTTTATCATCACTTGCCATTAATGGAGCAAGTTTTCTTCCATGAAGAAATGAATAAGAAGAAGAAGAATGTTATGATAAGAATTTTTTAAAATAGAAAAGAAAATCCATTCTTATCATAACTCTTACCTTGGTTAAGTGTAGAGAGAGAACTATAGTTAAGTGGAGTGGTTAGGTTTTAACATGAGACAAAATGGTGACATAATGAAAGCTTCATGAAGCTTCATTTACAAACAAAGAAAAGCCACCATTTTCTCACTCTTTTTCTTTTTCCAAATGAATAAATAAATAGAATAAATGAATAAGAAAATAATAAACCCTAACCACTCATAAAACCATGGTTCAATCTTTACACAAACCCAAGTTTGCATGCTTCATCAAACATGATACAAGCAAGTGCACAAAATCATATCGCATATGCAATGCGCACATCCGAGCGAGAAAATCCATTTAAAGTGAACCGATACTAGTTAATGAAAAGTAATATATCAAATATATAATTATGCATTAAATCATTAAATCAACACTTGATTTAACGATCCGGTCATATCGTATATAACCGACTAGTATCCTATGTACCGGTTTATTGAATCAATCCTTGATTCGATAATTAGGGTATATCGCATATAACCTAATCGATACATTTATCGCGAGAATGTAATACGGTATCACATACACGCATTACTCTCGGTCCCGCACATATCTCATATGCGCTCCTATTTCGTTTCGCTTGAGCCAGGAAACCTCTGTGTAGGACTCTAAAGACTCGTCAATACGCCGGCAGCGGATGATGATCATATCAAACATCCACAAGCCGCAAGAGGTCTGCTAAACGTAACGGCCACCCGGGTATTGAGCGATCAGAAGATCGACGAGCAAGCCCGCTCACACTCCTGTGAATCCAACCAGTAACACTACCGTACAGTCCGGTCTGATCGTCTGATATGTCGCATATCTTGCCTAGGGGTGGTAAACGTCAGACCCCAATAGCTCGATAAGTCGTGTCAATCTGAGGTCTATAACAATTCGAGAAACTACTGGTAACACTTACCAGCAATTCTCTGATCAGCCCTGGCCAGGGACTTCCTGTTATAGCCAATCGAACACTGTGCAACATCAACTCCCTATACCGGGAGACGAATCCCCTCCTATCGCTCATTGCCTCCATGTGACTCGGGACTGTACCTAAAAACCACCGTTTTGCACGCCCTCTTGGACGTGGTAAGATGGAAATCAAAGCACAGTGGGAACCACACAAGACTCTATGACGATCTCGGGTCAACAGACTACTCTGTACCAGTGTCATCAGAGAACTGCCATCTGACGTAAGGTATAATACCATCTGGGAGTTCTCGGTGAGTCCTTCCAGTGTATCCAATCTCTACTGAGCACCCGTATATCATCTCTAATGTCAAACACCAATGGATATGGGATCATCCATCGCCCATCTGTATGGGTCGAGAAGGTATACGCTAGTCTACTCTGGTATATCGATGCCCCGTCTCGATATACCCACGACTAGGGACTTTCAAGGATGTACTTATGGACTACCATGTCCCCAGTAGTATGATCCGCATCATAGTCTAGGTAGTCAAGTACACATCCTAAGGGCTTTACCAACATGTAATAGAGAGACAATCAGTGTACACGTTAAGGTAAAGTTCAACCAGATAGCATACTATCATGTCGAGCAAGAAAGTCCTCACTATATATGTCCCAGCATCCACTACAATATACATCCTATGTATAGTAATGGCCTCTAGGGCATACATATAACTAACAATCTCCCACTTGCACTAGGGCCATCTGTAGCAGTGGTTGAAGTATCTCATACTCAACCATCCCATAAAAGTCTCTCTTTGGGAACAGGCCTTTGTGAGTGGATCCGCTGTGTTGTCCTCTGAGTCTACTCTCCTGACCTCGATCCCCTGGAGATCAACCATCTCCATGATCAGGTGATACTGCCTTAGAATATGTCTGGATCACTGATGGGACCGGCGTTCCTTGGCATAAGCCACAACTCCATTGTCACACAATGGGAGGAACGTAGTTCATCTCATGAACCAATATACACCCAAACAGCCTCTTTGGTAGCATCTTAAGTAGCGATGTATCCTGCCTTTATCGTCTAGTATGTTACGGTATCTAGCTTGGAACTCTTCCAACATACCGTCCCTTTACTGAGGGTAAAGACAATGCCTACGACTGACATTCAGTCGGCTTTATCACCCTGGAACCCTTCCAGTGATTCTCCCCAGAATCAATTGATACCATCTCACTACAACTAGTGAGAATCCTAACATCCAATTAAATCTATCTCATAGATCCAAAACCCAGGATTTAGGAGGTATCACTTTGATCCTATATGGAGAATCATTGTGATAAGCGGAGATTGACCGAGCGTAGCATAGGAAACTGCTTCCCTATCAAGAGCATGTCATCCACGTACTCTACGAGGATCGCTACTATACTCCCTATTACCTTTTTGTATATACAAGGTTCATCTACCATTTTGATGATGTCAAACTCTTTGACTAACACATCAAAACAGATGTTCCAACTCCGCGATACCTGCTTTATCCTATAAAGTATCTTGTACACGTTTCCGCTGCTCCCACTGTCTACGAAGCCCTCTGGCTGTGTACTTATAGACGTTCTCTTCTAAAAACATCATTTAGAAAAGCAGTCATGGCACCCAACCGCCAGATATCGTAGTCATGGTATGTAGCCGTGGCAAGTAGGATCTGGATGGACTTAAGCATAGCCACTTGAAAAGGTTTCATCATAATCCACGCCTGGTCGATGACGAAAAGCTTTAACAAGTCTAGCTTTGAAAGTCTCAACTTTTCCATCTACACCAAGTAATCTTCTCAAGATATACTTGCTCCTGATGGGGATTTAACCCTTCAGATATTGCAACCAAAGTCCATACTTTGTTGGTGTACATGGATTCCATCTCAGATCGCTAAGCATCCAGCCATTCTTACAGAGTCCCACTCCTGATGGCCAGTTCGAAACTAGTTGGGTCATCATCTCATGATGCAATCCTCGCTCCCACTGTCATAGAGAAACCGAAGTAGCTCTCAGGTGGGTGAGGAACCCTACTAGATCGGCGGAGAGGCTGAGGTTCGTTGGTAACTATTGAATCCTTTGGTTCTGTCAAATCATTAGCTGCAGTTTTGTATAGCTGGAACCTTTCCAGTTCTACATAACAGACCTTGCCTCGAGCTTGTCCGGATTTTGCTTTTCAGACATAGGCCGGACAACCCCAAATCTTAACTAACTTAAGAGATGGGCTCTTCCCTTATCATATCAAATATGAAGTGGTAGGCAACTCATTTGATTTGAACCCTATTCAATAGGTATGCAGCTTCTTAAGCACATAACTCCCCAAAAGGAAATAGGTAGCTCAGTAATACTCATCATAGAGCACACCTTATTATATAGGGTGAGATTGCTCCGCCCCGATATACCATCATGCTATGGTGTATACGGAGGAGTAATGCTGAGAGAGAATCTCATTCTCCTTTAGAATAGTCCATAAATTCCGTGCTCAAGTATTCTCCTCCTTGATCTCATCAAAGGACATAATACTTATACCCGTATTGGTTCTCTACTTCTAATTTACATTCTGTGAATATCTCAAATGGTTCTGACTTGTGTTTCAACAGGAACATATGTCTGAATCTTGAGAGATCATCAGAGAACGTAATGAAGTATAAAGAACCAGTCTTGGCATGTGCAGACAGGGGACCTGTATACATCATCATGTATCATCCCAAGAGTTTACTAACTCTTTCTCTGTTTCCAATAAACAGAGCTAGTGTCATTATATCTTTGTGACATGACTGACAAGTTTCACAAGATGTAAATTCAAACTGATTTAAATATACATCTAAATGTAACTTCAGCTAGTCGGGTCGCATTGATATGACCTAGTCTACAATACCTCAAGAAGGATTCGTTCATTTCTGAACTCTTTCTCTTGTGTGTGTTCCGTATACTAAGAACTGCAGTTTGATTCAGAACATCAATGCTTTTAGATAACGTGCCTGAACCGATCAACTTTTGATATAGGACATGTTCAAAACATTATCCAACAATACAAAATTATATCCTTCCTTTACTAATAAAGAGACTGATATGATTTTGTATATCAGGTTCGGTATCTAATAGCATTTGTTCAGAATCAATGTATTGGTAATACAGGGTGACAGTGACCAACAGACTTGGCTACAACTCTTGCCCCGTTTTCTGCCTCATGAAACTTATCACCCGTTCTCAGTTCTCTACCTTTCTGTAGCCCTATGTAACAGATTACATATCTGGGATCCTGATCTGGTATCACATACCCAGGACGTAGAGGATACAGAGAAACAGTTCTTTGTAATGAACACACCCGAAGATGATGCATCAGCATGCACTCTCTTCGTTTGGGCGGCACGGGAAATCTGGTATTCCCCGTTTTCCTGCTCTGTCTTATAACAATTATAAATTGGAGCGGGACCAACGTTCCCCAGCTCAGTATAACAAGCGGGTTCGGTCAATAATCCGTTTTATTATCTTGATTAAGGCGTGACATGGTCGCTACCAGGAGAGAGAGAGAAGAAAACACTCAGCGTGCGCTCTTTCAAGAATAGATTGGTTATTATTTTATCTAATCAGGATGGCTCCCACTGCTTTTTATCAAATCTTCCTTCAAACCCTAAAAGGAAAGACTAGCCGGGATTAATTACATACTACAAGTTCGCCAATCTTTCAGCCAGGCCAGTGTCGGTACTTTGAGGGAGGTCCCCCGTGCTTTCGCACGAACCTAATTAATGTAAACCTCGTTTTCCCAGAGGCATAATCTCGTTAACACCTTTCTAGACACCTACTTGATCGGCTAATTGTAATGTGTAAAACTCTCCCAGGAGTAACTCTTACTCGCAGCGGGTATCGGGATCCAACTATCTCATAGAAGGTATGCAATCTCATTGCAAATTTCAACACTTGAAATTCCCGATAATATTTTGCCCCTAGCATACTATGACCTTGACGCAGGCCAACAAACCATAGAGCGCTAGTCAAGTTCAACCCGTCATTTCCTGATTGAATTAAACCCACCCGCACGACCCTTGACGCAGGCCAACAAAGTCGCACGACTACCCTAATCCAATCTGCATCATATGCATAAGCAGATAAATACTAGTTAGCTACCGCACACTACGCCTTGACGCAGGCCAACAAACGTAGCACGAATACTAACTAGCACTTATCTGAAATGACGGAGGGCTACGACAGGTTTTTCTGAAAACCTATTGCGTAATGAACTTGATATCGTTGTAGAATCAAATGAGTTTTGAAATGGAGTGTCTTTGAGGCTTTTCTAGTTTTGCTAAAGGAGTCACTCCCGGTGAAGGGATCGTCGGTCCTTTCCACATCGAATGAGGTGCGGGATATATCATATATATCACTATGCAAAGCAAAAACTCTTAAAAGCAATCAAAAGACAAACCGAGTGTGTAGCATCTGCCAGTTATTGCTAAAGGAGTCACTCCCGGTGAAAGGATCTCGGTCCTTTCCTCATCGAATAAGGTGCAGGATATATCACATATACCGCTGTGCAAAGCAAGAACTGTAGCTACCTATTTTATTTTTGAAATTCGATTCTACAACATCTCAGGTTTCTTTTACTTTCATTAATCACATTAATGAAGTCCCATCATTTAAGTACCTAAACATCACAGATAAATACGACGTACACTTATGCCATCCGCATTCGCCTCGATGTCCTCTCGTGCATAGTTAGGTTAGATAACTAACGGCAGAGCGGGGCAGGGCTAGCGCGGGTGTAAAGCATAAGTAACATCTATATAATATATCATATATACTATATACAGTATCTATCACAGAACATCACATGATCACATCACAGATATCGCAGCAGAAGAAACATATGAAACATTGGATATACTAGGACGTCCGTGTTTTCAATTCGAGCCAGTATAAAACATGGATTCCACGGTCGTGATGAATAGCCAAACCCACACCCCTAGACCCCTACGAGAGCGGCAAGCAACCCTACCAATTCTAGAGTTAGGAGACCCGGACTCGACTCCTCGAGTTGGTCTCCCACTGGACTCCAGAACTCGGTTACTTGTGCCCTCCTCCTTGGGTCTATCCTAGTGCGGAAAAGTAAATAATATACAAAGGGTGACATCTTCCGCAACCTGGAAGTGCCTCAATAAAAGAATATTACATACAAGTTTTTACATGAATGAAAATGAAAAACACTCATCTCACATAAAAAACCCCGGCTATTCAAACACGACGATCCAATATAACATATCCAGCAACACATAACATCACATGTCATCAACGTAAGTAAATATGTCCATCCCAATTGTCGTTGACATATAGCAACGAAACCGGCGATATCACATATTACACTTACGGTCACAGAAAAGAAAGTGTAAAACTACAACAGTTGGAATCTGCAACCTCCATAGACATCGCATGCCTAATCAAATGAATTCCTTAGACATCACATGCCTAACAATTATAAACCCCGCATTTTAGTCTCATTATCGAAAACACTTTTCAATATCAAGTCGGGCAATTCAACAAGATTCCCGACATTCTGATCGAATGCTCGTCGCAAACTTTAGTAGACGGTCGCACCCCCTCCGCCATCGACGAAGTGCACCAAGGCGGAACACCGCTGCCACGGGTACCCGAACGGATGCTTTCGGCAACGGGGTTCTCCTACAGTCACTTGGTCGGGGCTATGCAGTGAGGCTGTCTATTAAGTTTACCCGGCGAGTATCCGCGTACGCTACGTGATTGCGACGGACTTTTGATCACATCAAAATTCCGTAGCAACCGATCAAGTGAGACTAAATTGCTAGATTTATAACATTCATTCAGTTATCTCATAACTTCTTGTGAATTCCAATTATTGTATCCCATTCCAGATAAATAGAAAATGTTAAACTTTACGATCGAACAATCGAACACCCAAGTTTTCCCAATACAGATCAACACATGAAATAAGTCTAACAACATTCAGTTCGTGCCTCAGTACCAACGGTCCAGCCGTAGAAGGGTCAAGCCAACGCCTCACATGTGGCACGCCGTACTGCCCTAAACCCTAAGGTTCAAAGGGCAGTTCAAGACGGTCACATAATCGAGTTAAGGTTTGTTGTCTTCTAGAGGGACCATCGAGTTACTTGCACTACTTAGAACGTCGTTAAACTACGGAAAAATCCAACACTTGGAAATTTCCCGACAGGGGAAAAATTGGGTATTTATATCCGGTCGAACTTTTTAACATATTCTAAAATTTATCCGGAAAGCCACATAGACAAAATCTGATACTCCGATCGAAACACCGAATCCCCAAAACAACCCCAGAAAATTCAACTCTTGAATAAATATTAAAAAATCCCAGAAAATCCAGCATCTGAAATTATGAATTACTGTACAAAAATTATTGGGCAATCTAATAATTTGGCCGCGGAACCGCCGCATAAGCAGGGCTTATGCCGCGGTTCCGCCGCACTCTGGAAGCTTCACTGGAAAAATTTTGCATCGTAATTCATAGAATTCCCTGCTGAATTTTTTAGCAATTTTTAATTTGGAAAAATCCACGTTTTCAGAAAAAGGACAGAGAGCAATTTGGAGTTAGGGATTTTGATCGATCGGACTTCAAACTGCGTCTAGACTTCGCCTAAGGCTCTAGCTAGGCTCTGATACCACTGTAGGGTTCCTAGGCACTCTCAAGAGGTCTCACAAGGCATCAACCATGCCCGTTTCAAAATTTAACGGTGCCGAGAAACCCTAGAACGGATCGTCGGCTAGAAGTTTAGGCGAAAAAGAAACTAGTTAACAACTTAACTAAAGTTTAAACGGAAATACAACCTTTGTAGATCCGGTGCTCCACCTCCATAGCTCCGCAACGAAGTCTCCTCGCTGTCCAAATGAATTCCCGGGCTCTAGCGTCGGCTTCGTCGGAGAAATGGCGAGCTAGGTCGTCGATGTCCATGCCGAAGATGATCTACGTCGAGGCATCGCTAGATCAAGCTCCACCTTCACCAAGCCATGAAAACTTGTGAAGGAAATACCCTATACTACTTGGCAAGAGGTAGAGGATGAAGAAATAGGAAGTGGGTTCATTTTAGAATTGGATTTCTCACTCTTTATCATCACTTGCCATTAATGGAGCAAGCTTTCTTCCATGAAGAAATGAATAAGAAGAAGAAGAATGTTATGATAAGAATTTTTTAAAATAGAAAAGAAAATCCATTCTTATCATAACTCTTACCTTGGTTAAGTGTAGAGAGAGAACTATAGTTAAGTGGAGTGGTTAGGTTTTAACATGAGACAAAATGGTGACATAATGAAAGCTTCATGAAGCTTCATTTACAAACAAAGAAAAGCCACCATTTTCTCACTCTTTTTCTTTTTCCAAATGAATAACTAAATAGAATAAATGAATAAGAAAATAATAAACCCTAACCACTCATAAAGCCATGGTTCAATCTTTACACAAACCCAAGTTTGCATGCTTCATCAAACATGATACAAGCAAGTGCACAAAATCATATCGCATATGCAATGCACACATCCGAGCGAGAAAATCCATTTAAAGTGAACCGATACTAGTTAATGCAAAGTAATATATCAAATATATAATTATGCATTAAATCATTAAATCAACACTTGATTTAACGATCCGGTTATATCGTATATAACCGACTAGTATCCTATGTACCGGTTTATTGAATCAATCCTTGATTCGATAATTAGGGTATATCGCATATAACCTAATCGATACATTTATCGCGAGAATGTAATACGGTATCACATACACGCATTACTCTCGGTCCCGCACATATCTCATATGCGCTCATATTTCGTTTCGCTTGAGCCAGGAAACCTCTGTGTAGGACTCTAAAGACTCGTCAATACGCCGGCAGCGGATGATGATCATATCAAACATCCACAAGCCGCAAGCGATCTGCTAAACGTAACGGCCACCCGGGTATTGAGCGATCAGAAGATCGACGAGCAAGCCCGCTCACACTCCTGTGAATCCAACCAGTAACACTACCGTACAGTCCGGTCTGATCGTCTGATATGTCGCATATCTTGCCTAGGGGTGGTAAACGTCAGACCCCAATAGCTCGATAAGTCGTGTCGATCTGAGGTCTATAACAATTCGAGAAACTACTGGTAACACTTACCAGCAATTCTCTGATCAGCCCTGGCCAGGGACTTCCTGTTATAGCCAATCGAACACTGTGCAACATCAACTCCCTATACTGGGAGAGACGAATCCCCTCCTATCGCTCATTGCCTCCATGTGACTCGGGACTGTACCCAAGAACCACCGTTTTGCACGCCCTCTTGGACGTGGTAAGATGGAAATCAAAGCACAGTGGGAACCACACAAGACTCTATGACGATCTCGGGTCAACAGACTACTCTGTACCAGTGTCACCAGAGAACTGCCATCTGACGTAAGGTATAATGCCATCTGGGAGTTCTCGGCGAGTCCGTCCAGTGTACCCAGTCTCTACCGAGCACCCGTATATCATCTCTGATGTCAAACACCAATGGATATGGGATCATCCATCGCCCATCTATATGGGTCGAGAAGGTATACGCTAGTCTACTCTGGTATATCGATGCCCCGTCTCGATATACCCACGACTAGGGACTTTCAAGGATGTACTTATGGACTACCATGTCCCCAGTAGTATGATCCGCATCATAGTCTAGGTAGTTAAGTACACATCCTAAGGGCTTTACCAACATGTAATAGAGAGACAATCAGTGTACACGTTAAGGTAAAGTTCAACCAGATAGCATACTATCATGTCGAGCAAGAAAGTCCTCACTATATATGTCCCAGCATCCACTACAATATACATCCTATGTATAGTAATGGCCTCTAGGGCATACATATAACTAACATTATACACGTGGAATTTAGGGATCGTATATCCCGGCGGGTACTTTATTTGATCATACCAACCTGGATATAGTCGTCCAGTTCTAACGACTTGGTCAGTAGCTTCACTTGCCTGATGAGGTCGTATCTGTTGAGCTATGTAGTCATCAAACGCAGATTTCGAGATTGTCTCCTCTCTGGCTGCTGATAAAGCCGGAAGAGGGTTTGATGTCCCTCCTCTGTCGTCTTCAATGATTACTGAGGGATCTTCGGCTGGAGGGTCCGGCTGGATCATCATCCCTACCATATCTTGGAACATGAGCGCCGTTGTTTTATATTAGTCGCTTATTCCGCGGCTTCTTTATCTTTTTCTTTTCGAGCATTCTTCGGAGGAACTCGGCGTCGGTTTCCTTCTCCTGGCACTGATCTGACGATACTTCTGAGCTTTCTTTCTGCCCAGTAAGTGTGGCCATCTTTGTCAGCATCTCCTGGAGCTTTTGCTGCTGTTGCTCCTGAGCCTTAGTCACTGATCGTGTAAGTGGTCGATGACCCGTGGAGGTACGACTATCTTCTTTTCCGGATGCTATGTAAATGGTGTGCACTACCATGCCCCCAGACATGGGGCGTTTGGATTTAGTGCCCTTGAGCTTTATCGCAGACACGGGGATCTTCTCTGGCCTTCTCCTTTTATGGGCGGTCGAAGTTGAGGGGGATGTTGCCGCCGATGCTTTCCGTGGTACAACAGCGGTGAGATGGTCCTCCTCTTGCTGAACCTTCATTTTTCTTTGTCGGCGAGAGTAGTCTTTTTCGATTACAGAGTCTTAGACTCTTCGCAAGACCCTGTGGATTTTGGAGGACAGCCACTGAGGAGGCTGCTCCGGCTTCGCCTTAATAACATTTTCAGCGGGTGGAGGAGACTTTTTCAACACGGCGGTTGGAGAGTTCTTGCACACCCTCCTGAGCGGCTCAAAGCTGTTCTCCATTGGAACAACAATATCAACTTCCACTATTGGAACTGGTGGGGTAAGTCCAGAAGGGGAACTGCCCCCAGCTTTCCTCACTCAGCGCCAGTGGCGACGTCGAGCATTCCTTGCAGATGGGACTGGTTCAGTTACGAGAGTAGCTTCATCGTTCCCCCTGCTCTGATGAGAGGCTGCTTTTGGTGCTAACCTGTTGAAGACTGACGTCCGTTGAGAGGGAACGGTCAATCTTGCAAATGCTGACTTTTTGGTAGGGGAAGTATTTTTAGCGCCCTCGCCTGCAGCAGGAGTTGCAATGGCTATCCGCTTCGGGATAACTTCTTCAGGTATTGCAGGCTTCTTTACGGGCCCACTGGAGCTCAGGCTTAGTCTATCGAAGACTGAGGCGTTGGACTTGGACGACCCATTGAGAGGGACCGTGGTAGTTGCAAGCCGATCGAAAACCGACTTCTTTGGAGCTTTCTGTGATGGTATTGGGACACTGAAGCTTGCTGGTGGGATCATGGTCCCAAAGAACAGTCCAGTGGTGGCCTGCGTCACCTGTTCCACTGGCATGACGAAAATGGAGGCCGTTTGGGGCCATAGGTCACTCCTCCAGCGAGGACGGAGTGGGAGTTGCTGTTGCAGTTAGTGCAGCTGGAGGCCATTGCTCTTCTTTTCTTTGCATGGGAACAAGACACCAAATCTTAGTACCTCAAATCCATAGGCAACCATAGCAAACCACGATTTGTTCACGAAACACGACATACGAAGTGTGGAGTGGAAAGAGGAAAAGGTCCCACCGGGCGTGCCAGAATCTGTTTACCGCCGAAAATAGGGACGAAACCGCGTAGGTTATCTTGCCTGAATTTGGGGGCAGATACTATTTGGTTTTATCCTTCCACCACTCCGAAGATGCCAAGTTGATTTATGGCACCGTATATCAGAGGTTTAGACGGATGCAGCCGATGTAGCAGACTTCGTCAGATTCCCCCTCGTTTACGAGGGGGTTTTGATTGTGGGGATGCTTTTCCCTGCAGGCGCAAGCCCCTGCAGTTAATTACGCTACTGCATCGCAGTAACCACTTTCTCCTTCTCCAGATGTTCAGTTCATGTCGTGTGTGTTTGTTTTATTTTTGGTTACCCGTGGATTGTATACGGAGACTAATTTATGTTGTCACCCGTAGGGCGGGGATTAGTCTAAATTCGTATTTTCTTAGATTTTGGTTTGTTTGATTTAAGGGTCGTTAATCTTATTGAGATTAAGATCAACTTAAATGTTTGTTGAGGATACGTTAGTATAATTTTAGACTAAGATATACTCAACAGGGTTTCAGGATCACTTAGATCCGATGACAGAGCATTTGGGCTCTATCGCTTTAGTTTAGGGACGTTACGGTCTATTAGGTTTAAGGGCATCATAGTCCGTGTAAATTTAAAGACATCATAGTCTGTAAGGTTTAAAGACATCATAGTCTGGTTTAAAGACATCATAGTCTGTAAGGTTTAAAGACATCATAGTCTGTAAGGTTTAAAGACATCATAGTCTGTAAGGTTTAGAGACATCATAGTCTGTAGGGTTTAAAGACATTATAGTTTGTGTTTAAAGACATCATAGTCTGTAGGGTTTAAAGACATCATAGTCTGTAGGGTTTAAAGACATCATAGTCTTTAGGGTTTAACAGTTTGGGGATGCGCCAAAAATAATTGGTTATTGGGACCCTCCATCTTTCTGAAGACGTTGAAGAATTACAACGATATGTATCAGAGGTATGAAGAGATGTACCTTTGAACCAGAGAATGTTCATCAAAGATTTGATGATCTTGTTTGGGACAAAGTCCAATTTGGAAGAAGACCTATGGGTTTGGTCGATTTTGGGGTTTGAACAACCTTGGGCTCGGCCTACTTGATTATTTATTTAGGCTTGGTCCCGTCTCTGCATCAGCAATGCTGAGCATTGAAATGGGTTTTGACTCCCTTTATTCCTTTTGTTTTACTTGTATTCTTTTATATGGAGTGTTAAACACTCAGCTCCCTGTCGTGCTCATGTGTGAACACGTGATCCGCCTTCAAAATGTGAGCGCTTCTTTTGGACATATTTATTTTCCATATGAGTGCTGAGAAATTGTTTCATTAAATGGTCACGTGCGGACACGTGAGGTATTCTCCAAATGTAAGCACTGTATTTAGGTGCTGAGTGCTTAGTTCATTAACGATCACGTGCCAACACGTGAGGTGCTCTCAAAATGTGAGCGCTGCTTTTGGGCTCACTCCCTTTTCTGCATAAGTGTTAAGCACTTTTAAAGGTCCACGTGGGATCACGTGAAGCGTCACAAAAGTGGTAACTGTTTCTGGGGTTTATACCCTTTCTCTTTTGGAAGTGCTAAGCACTTTAGTGGGGTCACGTGGGATCACGTGACCTGATCTCAGTTATTCTCTTTCATTCATCAAGGGTGCTCACGTGG
Organism: Agapanthus africanus; assembly: GCA_030015575.1. Classification (NCBI taxonomy): domain Eukaryota; kingdom Viridiplantae; phylum Streptophyta; class Magnoliopsida; order Asparagales; family Amaryllidaceae; genus Agapanthus; species Agapanthus africanus. Next base: position 480,709,816 of record CM057350.1, read on the forward strand.
GAGCACGTGATCGGTCGTTATCATGTTGGGTGCTAATATTTTTACATGCATGGTGATCTTGAGTTTTGAGACTTTCAAGCTCACTGTTTTGTAAGAATTAAATTTTTAGGACTTAGTTTTTCTCTTAGGTTTTGGATCTGTATGGCAGAATCTCCCCGATGAGAATTAAATTCTCAACTTGTGGGGAGATCTGCTTCTGCAGATCTTTTACCATAAGGGAGAACTAAGTTCTCATATGAAGGGTTAAACCCTTATTTTATCAAGAGGAATTAAATTCCTATATAATTTTTGGGAGAATTAAATTCTCTGAACTTAGATCTTCCCCTAGGTTTTGGATCTGTATGGCAGAATCTCCCCGATGAGAATTAAATTCTCAACTTGTGGAGAGATCTGCTTCTGCAGACCCTTTGCCAGAAGAAAGAACTAAGTTCTTTGGAAGAGTTAAACTCTTGTGGAGGCGAAGTAGAGATAAGATGTTCTCTATTTTTTTTCTTTTCTCTTATCTAAGTTTTCTCTTTCTGTTTTCTCTTTTGAACTTCAAGTTTATTGGGGGTTTCTTCTATTTCTTTCTTCTGTATATCTTCTTTTTGTGTCTCTTGGCTCATATTTATAGGAGAAAGAAAAGAATCAATTTGTTTAGAAAATCCCTCATTGAGAGATTTTGATCAACCAAAATGATCCTTTAGATCAATCTGTGAATTTTATTCACCGTTGGATTTTTAATCCAAGGACTTCCGTTTTACAGAAGATATTTCTCACAAGATTAGAAAAATATTTCCCTATACTGAATCTTCTTCTGTAAATTGGTGGTTTTTAATCACCATTGGATTTTTAATCCAACGGTGCTCTGCTTTACAGAGCGCAATCTTTCTTGTTTAGGGAGATCTAAGGAAATATTTTCTAAATAGGGCTTTGATCCCTTTTATTTAGAATTTAATTCTATCGGTTCAGAAAGCATAGGAGCCCATCACGTGTAGCACGTGACCCCACAAAGTTAAGCCCACCAAAGAGCATCACGTGCTATCACGTGAATTCTTCTGGCCAATTGTTTGTTTTAAGAAGGCGCCTGTATACTTTGTATATAGAGGTCACGTGTCTGCACATGAGGCTCAGTTTCAGCCTTGTTTTGTGAAGCGCAGTGCATAATATCACGTGTGGGCACGTGATGCTTCATTTGGGGACTTTTCCCATTGCTTTTTATATTTATTATTCATTTTTCATAAGGGAACAAGAATGTCAGAATATCTTCTGTCTTGACTTCTTTTAACGGGACAGCTTCAGCCCATATGAAGAAGTAGTCTGTTGCAGCCAATATGAACCGGTAGCTTTTGGATGATGGAGGATCAATTGGGCCAACTATGTCGGTTCTCCAAACTTTGAAGGGCCATGACGCCACCGTAGGATGCAGCAGATTGGGATGTTTGTGAATGAAATCACCATGAAGTTGGCAGATATGACATTTCTTTGCATGCTCTTTGCAATCCCTTATCATGGTGGGCCAGTAATATCCAAGCCGTTTGATCTGAATCCGCATTTTGGAGCCAGACTGGTGAGCCCCGCAGACGCTCGAGTGAACTTCTGTCATGACTTTTTGGTCTTCGACCAATGACAGACATCTGAGCCAGAGTTGGTCATATAATCTGCGGTATATCGTATTATTTATAAACACATATCCGAGAGCTCTCTTCTTCAGCTGAACCCTCGCAGATTTTTCTTCGGGTAGCTTGTCGTATCGGAGGTACTCTATGAAGGGCTCTCTCCAATCGGGCTCCTCTTGAATGATCAGAACTTTTTTGGCAGGATTGCTCTTTTCGTAAAGAGACTGGGGGCAAAATTTGCCGGCTCCTGACCGTGATCAGAATTTAATCCATGTCGGGATTAGCCAGCTCTTTGGCTAGGCGAGCGAGTACGTCGGCTTTTCTGTTCAACGCCTTAGGGACTCTCATTAGTTCAATATGAGTGAACCTTTTCATGAGTTCTACCACCCGGCCTCTATATAGAGCTAACTCGGGTTTATATATCTTGTAGTCACCGCTTACTTGGTTGACGACAAGCTGGGAATCACCGTAGACTCGTAGCCGAAAGATTTTCATTTCTATGGCGAGCTCTAAACCAGCTATTAGAGTTTCGTACTCAGCCTCGTTGTTTGTACGAGACTCGGTAAGAACAAAAGAACGTCATAGGGTTCCAATCAATGGCGTGATGAACACCAATCATATCCCTGCTTTTATCTATGGGATGCTTGATTTGCTGGAGGTCCTGATTGATGAGGCTCCGTCGAAGTAGAGCTCCCAACATGGCTCGTCATTCTCGAGGAGCAGCACTTGTTCGTCGGGTAACTCGCAATTGAGCAGCAACCCTTCTGGTATGGGATGAGCAGCGAGGAAGTCGGTGAGGGCTTGTCCTTTTACTGCTTTCTGAGGAGTATAAATTATGTCAAATTCAAGAAGCATGACAGCCCATCTCTCCATTCTACCGGCTAGGCTTGCTTTGGTCATTAAGTGTTTGAGCGGGTCGACTTTAGAGATCAACATAACCCGATGAGCGAGCATATAGTGCCTCGGCTTCTTCACAGCGAATATTAGAGTCAGGCATTGCTTTTATCGGGGAATAGTTATGTTCCGCCCTGACTAAAGTTCGACTGAGGTAGTAGAGGGCATTCTCTTTTCCCTCCTCATTGTTCTGGGCAAGGAGTGCACCGAGTGACTCATCTAGCGCGACAGTATAGAGAATCAACGGTTTATTTAGAATAGGGGCAGCAAGCACTGGAGGGTGCAATAGATACTGTTTGATTCTTTCTAACGCTTCTTGACATTCGGCATCCCAGACAAAAAGAGCCCCTTTCTTCATGAGCTTTGAGAAGGGCCTACATCTCCCCGATAAATTTGAGATAAACCTTCGTATATAAGGAAGCATGCCTTGAAAAGATCATAGCTGCTTCAGATTCTTCGGAGGGGGCATCTCCATGATGGCCTTTATCTTGGATGGGTCAACTTCGATCCCTCGATGTCGGACTATGAAGCCTAGAAATTTTCCCGATGACATGCCAAAAGCGTACTTCAGAGGATTCATCTTCAGATCGTATTCCTTCAGTCTAGTGAGAACGGTCCTAAGATCTTGGATGTGATCGGCCTTGGCTTTAGTCTTGACGACCAAATCATCAATATAACATTCGACGACTTTATGGATTAGGTCATCAAAGATATTGGTCATTGCCCTTTGATATGTAGCACCTACGTTCTTCAATCCGAATGACATCACTTTGTAATAGTATATGTCGATCGGGGTTCGAAATGATGTATGCTTCTCGTCCTCATGCGACATTTTTATCTGATTGTACCCAGACGAACCGTCCATGAAGGTGAACAGCTCGTAATTTGAGGTATCATCGACCATCATTTCCATGACCGGAAGTGGGAAATCATCTTTACGGCATGCCTTGTTAAGGTCTCTGACATCGACGCAAACCCGGTTCTGCCCATTTTTCTTCTTTACTGGGACAATGCATGCGATCCAGTCTGCGTATTTCTCTTCCCTGATGAAGCCAGCATCGATAAGTTTGTTAGTTTCCTCGATAACCTTTTCTTCCAGCTCCCTTCTCATTCTTCGAGGAGCTTGTTTGACATGCTTAGCATCAGGAGATATAGCCAGCTTATGCACGGCCACTTCAGGGGAGAGGCCAGGAATTTCTTTGTACGTCCACGCGAAACAATCAGCGAACTCATGCAGCAGAGCGATTATCTGCTCTTTCATTTCCTGTGACAAGAGTGAGCTGATGTAGGTCGGCCTTGGGTTATCGGGCGTTCCCAAATCAACCTTGGTTAGCTCGTCGAAGGTTGCTTGTCCGCCATCTTCGAACCCTTGAGGGGATTCTTCTGGATCGGCTAGCTTATCTTCATTATTTGACTCTTCACTGGCTTCACCGATATGGATCGTGTAGCATTCCTTGACATCAGGTTGAATGAAACCTATGCCCCATCTATCTGGGATTCGTCCATCGATGAGTGCTTGGACCTGAGGCGGATGCCATAGACTTTCGTAAAACTTCTCTTCGGAGTCCGTTTGATATAGCTGATTAGTTGTGTGTAGGTTTTACGATCACCAAAAATATTTTACCGTAATCAGAAACGGCGTCGCATGTAGCTAGTCGGTGAATACGGGTCGATCCACAGGGGTGTGTAATTTTCTTACGTGTTCTTACGAGTTGATTCCAATGGTGGTTTGGTTTTGCTGATTGATTCTAAAAACTAAGTTGTACGATGTTAAGGAACTTGTTAGGGTTAGGTCTAAAGTAGGGTTGATAAGATTAATATTAACACCTCTTTCAATGCCCTCGATTAAAACTTTTTAGAAGTTATAACAATTATTAGTAAAGGGGATTAGGATGCTTGGGAAGAAACGAAGTTTCTTCCTCTAGATCCTTGTCCGTCCTTTCCTACTAATTGCTATAACCTTCATGGACGTCATGCATGCCCGGTCGTTTATACTACGGTTTCACCGTTACCTCGTGGGTAGGGTGCCGTAGGGAGCGGATCATGCATGCGTGTATGAAGTTCTATTTGTTACAAGTTATTGGGTTTGACAGAGATGAAGGATATTCATCTCTCAACCCCTCCCTTATTCCTAACCCTAACAAGCGAGGAAATTACTCGCTCATTAGGGGATCATTTAAAAATAACATTTTGAAATCACTTACCGATTGCATTTAAAAGAACTACACTAGATTAAACTAGGACAATGGGATTATTTATCTAAGGCAAGAATTAAATTAAGAGAACCGGGGCAATAAATTAATTGTAAACTAGGGCAGAAAAATTAAAATGAACTTACAAGAAAATGATGCTCTTCAATCCTCAAAGAATCTGAATTTTTATTAATTGAAAAGAGGCTTCTGATTACAATATTGTGATTACAATTTATAAGTAAACAGGGAAAACTAGGGTTACAAATTCTCGCGCATGTGCTTTTACAGATATGCCCACGAAAAATCCCAACCCATGCACCGACGCACCGTCACAAGACATTTGCACCGACACGGGAACTTAATGGCCGCGGAACAGCGGCATGGGTAGGCCTTGGGCCGCGGTTCAGCGGCCCTTTGGTGAGTTCAGCTCACCATCTTTCCTGGGCTGCATTATGGTTATTTGGGCTTCTTTATTCTTCATTACTTTTCTCAATTGGGCTTTTTATTCTCTTCTAGATTTTCCAGTGAATAATTATGGTGGACTTTAACCGTACGCTTCGCGATCTTGGACTTTGCATTGCCTTGTACTTTGTGAACTCTATCTTTTATGTAGGCTTGATCAAGGTCCTTCTATTTGTTGGTCACAGTCCATTTTTTTCATCATCTTTACATCGTTTTCACTGTTTTCTGTCCAAGAATCTGTAACCTGTAACATGTAGCAGACATGCGTCAAAAGCACCTGTTTATTTATAAAAAGAATAAGAATGGGGAATATAATAATGCAATATTATGGTGTGAACAAATACCCCCAAACTTATCTTTTGCTCGTCCTCGAGCAAACTTATTTTTTATTCTCGATAAAAACCTAACCTAGCCGCACTTTCGCAGGGAAACGCGATTGCACTGAGCACGTGCAACAAGCCGTTAAACCTCTAGGTGTCCCTATTAGGAGGAGTGTTGTCTCCTGAGGGTTTTCAGCGGATTACACCCACAAAATCCTATCAATTTGGCTTTTTCGACATTAATTCTCCAATTAGGTTTTCTAACACGGAATTCTATTATCGTCGACTTGTAAATTATCCATCCATATTCTTCACACTTCCTCATCATTTAGCTTAAGATTATATATGTTCTATAGAATCACTCAGCTTTCGGCATCTCTTAAGTTTTTTTAGGGTTCCGTCTCCACTTAGGAATTTTTCTATCAACTCTACTAAAGATACAAGTTTTATTCTTCATTCCTTTCTCTTATCTAAACTCTAATCACATATCCCCACGTGTGTGTATAGATCACCCCTACACTTGGAAATTCAAATCAAGCAATCATACCCTTGTCCGTTGTCCAAAGCACTTATTAATTGGTGAATTTTTAATTTCGCTTACACATCCTTCATGCGACCGTTAATACTTCTTGAGGTACCAACGACCGATTACAAAATGCGTTTGCGTATTAAAATGTACGTCCTAGTTTTGCAACACCCAAGGCTTTAGCAGTGACTCCCAAACCAGTTGGTCTAAGGCACTAGGTGATGAAGCACCCTCGCTATATATTTTTTCTATTTTTGCAGCCTTAAGTAATCACAAAGACCGGTGTTCATTTTTTCTTTATTCATATTTTTTATTTTCTTCATACTAAGGATTTTAGACAAGAGCATTTCAAGGTCTCTTCTACTATTCCAAGTTTCAAGGTGCGTGATTGTGCAATTTGTAGGGTATACATTTTCAGAATATAGACTGAAGCTAGGAATTATTTTTCAAACTTATACTCTAATAAGAATATCAATATTTTTCCTTTATTTCAACTTAGCCCAAAAAGTGAACTCAAAATTTGCCTAGTTCTAAATAAACTACAAAGACATATACTTTCTACCGTTAATCTTTAAAGAAGGTTATTTTTAGGGTTTTCAACTTACTAAGTCTAAGATCTAGTTGTTCGTAGCCAGTTAATCTATTTGTCAAACTTAGTTCAAATAAGCCAAGATTGAATACAATAAATTTTTATAATTTTAGAAATTTTTTAATTTTTATGGGTTTTCAAATAAATATGCAAATGCAAAAATATGTACAAATGAATGCGAAGGAAGAAGACGTACCGAGCATACCCCCAAACTTAAACTGGACAGTGTCCTCACTGTCATGCTGTACCAAGAGGGTCAAAATGTCGGCACTCCCCTGTTTATTTATTTATAATTTGTTTTTTTATTTTATTTAATTGTTAAAAGAAAAACAAAAATATATACAGAAAGGCCCCCCCAAACTTCAGTGAAACAATGTTAGACATTACTGCCAGACTTTGCACAGACCAAACATCAACACCAACCAGTCGAAAAATTTATCTGTAAAGAGTGTCGGTTGGTGGAAGAACATGTTGCACCGATCCAAAAAGAATTGGGGAAGATAGGAGTGATGGTAGGGAAAGTGTGGAAGTGAATAGATATGATGTGGTGATGAATCAAAAAGAGAATGAGAATGATCAGCAGTCAGTGGAATATTGGCATTCTCATAGCTTATGAAAAGAAATGGGGGTGGTTCAACTTCTAAAGGAGGAGGTTAACTCACGACAATACCCCCAAAATGTTTCTGTGGGTCCTTTATTGACTTGGCATCATCCATCAATTGCATATGATATTCAATTATGAGGGAACTAATCTCCTCGATGTCCGCCATAGTCCAACCGAAAACTTGCCGCCTCTCTTGTAAGACCTTTAAAATAGCGTTTTCTTGCTCGAAGGCTAGAGAGGCTGATATTATAATGGGAAAGGTCTCATTCTCACCTATGTAAGCATATTTAAGGTGAGACGACATGGACATGAGTTCGAGTTTCGGAGGCGAAAGAATCATTTCGGAATCTACCTCGAACTCAAAGGACTCCAACACAGGTTCGAAATCACTGCAAACAACCGATTCAGATGGTTCAACTAACTCATCCAAAAATTCAAAAGACTCATATTCGGGCTGTGAGTCGTCATCATCCGAAAAAGTGAAACTTTCATAATCAATATCGGTTGTGTCAACTGTGGTAGGATTAAGGAGGGACGCACTAGTGGCGTCAAAACTGTTCTCATCAAACAAGAAACTTTCAAACTCGCAGTCCTCCTGCGTGATTTCATGAATAGAGCAAATTTCTCATGTACTACTATTAGGCACGGGGGGCAGACTTCCTAACTTGTAAATATTGAACTCACTAGACGTCTTCCCGAAGAATAGAGTCATGGAGCCATTGCGACAGTTTATTACGGCGTTGGAAGTAGCCAAAAATGGTCGACCGAGGATCACCGGAATTTGGTTCCGTGAGTTAGCAACAGGTTGTGTGTCCATAACAATAAAATCAACTGGGAATATGAACTCCCCAACTTTGATCAACACATCCTCTAACTCACCCCTTGGATGGGTGATTGATCGATCAGCCATTTGGAGAGTACAGTGAGTGGGCTTAAGCTCTCCAATGCCTAATTGCTCGTACACAGAATAAGGTAGCAAATTGACACTAGCACCAAGATCTAGTAGTGCTCTATTCATGTTCTTGTCCCCAATTGTTATCGAAATAGTAGGACAACCGGGGTCCTTGTGCTTTTGGGGTAAAGAATTGACAAGAGCATCGCTAATAGCACTAGCCACAAAAACTTTCTTTGGTACTTGTGACTTCCTCTTTTTGGTGCATAATTCCTTTAAGATTTTTACATATGAAGGAACTTGTTGGATTGCATCCAAAAGAGGGATATTTATGCTTACCTGCTTGAACAGCTCAACAATCTTCTCCATTTGTGGAGTTGGTTTACTGGATCTCAACCGGTTTGGAAAAGGAGCATTTTGAAATGTTGTTGAGTCCAATTTTTGCGGATCAGATTGCTGAGTTGGAACGGAACCCCGTGTAGATGTGTTCGTGTTGTGAAAAGTGGGTCCGTTCGAGCTAGAAGGAATGGAGCCTTGTGAATGATGGAGAACAGGCTCTAACGAAGAAGAAGAAGGTGAAGAAGAACCACCGGCAGGGGTGTCATCGTGAATACCCACATTGTTTTGCAACATTTTTCCCGATCTCAACATGGTCACTGCATTTACGTTATGAGTTTGCTGTTGATTTGCAGCATGTGCGTGACCGGGATGAGGTAGTGGTTGAGATGGGAGCTTTTCTTTTTCGCGCTCGCTCAATGCTGCATTGAGTTGTGCAATTTATGCCTCAATAGATTTGATGCTTTGATCGTGTGAGGCACTATTTTGCACCAAAGATTGAATAGCAGTCTCTAATCTTGCTGTAGATTGTGTAGATTGCTTTAGGAACGCATCTAGACTTCTTTCGAGCGGGCTAACCTTATCATTGTTAGGTTGAACAAAATTGTTTGGCGCGTAAGAATTGTTAGGCACAAAATTGTTCACTTGATTAGGGTAAGGTTTGTTAGTTATATGTATGCCCTAGAGGCCATTACTATACATAGGATGTATATTGTAGTGGATGCTTGGACATATATAGGGAGGACTTTCTTGCTCGACATGATAGTATGCTATCTGGTTGCTCTTTACCTTAACGTGTACACTGATTGTCTCTCTGTTACATGTTGGTAAAGCCCTTAGGATGTGTACTTGATTACCTGGACTATGATGCGGATCATACTAGTGGGGACATGGTAGTCCATAAGTACATCCTTCAAAATCCCTAGTCGTGGGTATATCGAGATGGGGCATCGATATACCAGAGTAGACTAGCGTGTACCTTCTCGACCCATACAGATAGGAGATGGATGATCCCATATCCATTGGTGTTTGACATCAGAGATGATATACGGGTGCTCAATGGAGACTGGGTACACTGGACGGACTCGCCGAGAACTCCCAGATGGTATTATACCTTACGTCAGATGGCAGTTCTCTGGTGACACTGGTACAGAGTAGTCTGTTGACCCTAGATCGTCATAGAGTCTTGTGTGGTTCCCACTGTGCTTTGATTTCCACCTTACCATGTCCAAGAGGGCGTGCAAAACGGTGGTTTTTGGGTACAGTCCTGAATCACATGGAGGCAATGAGCGATATGAGGAGATTCATCTCTCCCGGTATAGGGAGTTGATGTTGCGCTGTGTTCAATTGGCTATAACCGGAAATCCCTGGCCAAGGTTGCTGAGATTTACTGGTAAGTGTTACCTGTAGTTTCTCGAACCGTTATAGACCTCATATCGACACGACTTATCGAGCTATTGGGGTCTGACGTTTACCACCCCTAGACGAGATATGCGACATATCAGACGACGAGACCGGACTGTACGGTAAGTGTTACTGGTTGGATTCACAGGAGTATGAGCGGGCTTGCTCGTCGATCTTCTGATCGCTCAATACCCGGGTGGCCGTTATGTTTAGCAGACCGCTTGCGGCTTATGGGTGTTTGATATGATCATCACCTGCTGCCGGCGTATTGACGAGTCTTTAGAGTCCTACACAGAGGTTTCCTGGCTCAAGCGAAACGAAATAGGAGCGCATATGAGATATGTGCGGGACCGAGAATAATGTTTGTGTGTGATACCGTATTCTATTCTCGCGATGAATGTATCGATTGGTTGTATGCGATATAACCTAGTTATCGAATCAAGGATTGATTCGATACGCCGATACATTGGATATTAGTCGGTCATATGCGATATGACCGGATCGTTAAATCAAGTGTTGATTTAATGATTTAATGTATAATTATATATTTGATATATTACTTTGTATTAACTAATATTTTTTCACTTTAAATGGATTTTCTCACTTGATGTGCACATTGTATATATGATATAGTTTTGTGCACTTGTTTTTATCTTGTTTGATGATACATGCAAACTTGGGTTTGTGTGTGTGATTAAACCATGGTTATGTAATGGTTAGGGTTTTGATTTTATTTACTTATTCATTTATTTATTTATTCATTTTGGAAAGATAAAGAGAAATGGTGGCTTGATTTGTTTTCTAGTTGAAGCTTCATGAAGCTTTGAATAAGTCCACCATTTTTGTTTCATACTTAACCCTAACCATTCAACCTAACCTTAGTTTATTCTCTACACCTAACTATGGTTGCAAATATGATAAGTATCATTTTATTTCCTATTTTAAAACACTTATCATATTCTTTTTCTTCTTCTTCTTCTTCAACAAAGAAGAAAACTTGCAACCATTAATGGCAACATGAGAAAAAGAGTGAGAAATCCAATTCTAAAGTGAACCCATTTCCTATTTCTTCATCCTCTACCACTTGCCAAGTAGTATAGGGTGTTTTCTTCACTAGTTTCATGACTTGGTGAAGTTGGAGCTTGATCTTGAGTTGCCTCGACGTAGATCATCTTCGGCATCGAAGTCGACGACCTAGCCCGCCCATTTCTCCGATGAAGCCGACGCTAGAGCCCGGGATCCGATGATCGCAGCGAGGGGACTTCATCACGGAGCTATGGAGGTGGAGGACCGGATCTACAAAGGTTGTAGTCACTTCCCTTTTAGCAGTAAAGTTGTTTATTACTTGTAGTTTCGCCTAATATCTAGTTAACGATCCGTATTAGGGTTTCTCGGCACCGGAAAATTTATAATTTGGCATGGTTGATGCCTTGTGAGACCTCATTAGGGTGCCTAGGAACCCTACAAGGTTGCTGTTGGAAAGGTTGCTATTGAAATTGAGTTTGTGGAGGTGCTTGTTGTTGTTGTGGAGGAGGCCCTTGAAAATTGTTATTTCCTTGGAATTGTTGATTTTGGTTCCAAGCGAAATTTGGGTGACTCCTCCACCCCGGATTGTATGTCGAAGAGTATGGATCGTTTCTCTGTCGTTGCTAAAAGGCAGCATTGACTTGATCCTGTCCTTGAGTAGATGCATTGTAAGGACACTCTTCGGTGAGATGTGATGGACTCGAGCAACAAGCACAAACAGTTCGTGGAGGCACAACAGGGGCAGGAGAAGACGATGAGATTTTGGTCTCAATCGCTTCTAGCTTTTTCGTAAGAGCTGCCATCTTGGCCTTCATAGCGATCGATATCTCTACTTGATGTATGCCTGCCCTAGATTGACCACTAGAAGAAGATGATGTGGTCTTGGTACTCTCCCACTGAATTGTTTGTTCACTAAGATCCTCAAGAAACTGCCACGCTTCCTCACTAGATTTGGAGAGAAAGTGACATTGACAGATGGTTTCTAGCAACTGCTTCGTTGCCGAGTTCAATTCCTCGTATAATGTTTGGCAAAGTTACTAACTTTCGATCCCATGATGAGGGCATTAAACGAGTAGGTCTTTAAATCTCTCAAAACACTTCCAAAATGGTTCGGAAGGAAGTTGTGAAAATTGTATAATCTCATTGCGGATTCTAGCAGTTTTGTGATGATGATAGAACTTCTTAAGAAAAGCCATCACAAACTCGTCCCAATTTCTAATGGAATGTGATGCTGTGTTGTATAGCCACTTCTCGGCTAGGTTACATAAGGTGAAAAGAATGACCCTTAGCCTTATAGCGTCATCACTTAATTGGATCGTTTTCATCATAGCGCAAACGTTTTGGAATTTATTGATAAAGATATAAGCATCTTCAGATTCCAAACCATGAAATTTTGGCAGCTTATTGATGAAATGTGGTTTTATTTCAAAATTGTCCCCATTTGCCGGTGGGGGTGAAAGACATGTAGGTAAAGAAGTGCGGACGGGGTAGAAGAGATCCTGGAGCGCGACTCGTGCGGGCGCTTCAACAGGCGGTTGATTCGGGTTATTCGCACCTAACGGAGGTGGAATCATTCCAGTCGGTAAGGTATTGTTGGGGTTGAATCCCGACATGCCTTCGGTGGAAGAATTTGAAGGTGGAGGTAAGAAAGTGGACGGAACTTCGACTTCGGTGTCGAAGGGTTCGTCGGTCGGTACCAACGAGACACGGACTAATCGGGCGTTAGTATCCCTAGTCCAAAGTGACATACACTAAAGTGTAGTGTAGTCAGAAAAAAAAATGAAAGACAGAATGTGGAGGTAAGATAACGTCAATGAAAGGAAGTGGTGTAAGTGAGGTGCAAGTTTCCTTCAGCGACAAGTTGCAAGTTTTGAAAAGATTTTTCTTTTTTTTTATGTGAGAGTTTTGCAAAGAGATTTTTGAAAAGAGACTTGTGACGCAAATGTGATCAACCACACATGCACAATCAAGCCTAGATCTAAGGTCACCTAGGTCAGCTAGATAGCTCCTAACCGTTCCAAAGGGCTAGATAGGACCTCAAACCGCCTCTTCACCGCCAATTGCGGCCAGGTAAGTGCCAGGTAAGTGGGAAGGAACCACAGTAGTGGGCCTAATTAAAAACCACTAGCCTTTGACACACTTGCCTAGGCACCGCAAAGTCAGGTTAGGATAAACGGCTGATGCCTATACTAGTCCTCTGTCCTAATGAGCGCGACGTCCTTAGGGCCGACTCTAATATTTTTTAATTTAAGAGCGGTCAATGCAAATGCTTTAAAGTGATTTCTGGGGTCCTGGGAAAGGTGATGAAATCCCCACCCAATCTGAGTTTGGTCAATAGCCCCTTAAAGTCCGATTAAATTATGCAAAACATTAAATTCACTTGCAATCAATTTTTTTAGCGCGCCGCAAAGAAAACTGCAGAAAATCTGTTATTTAGAAGGAGGAGAAAGAATTTTTAGCGCAAAGAATTCCTGCAGAAAGTTTTGACAAAGGGTATATTGTAGGTTGCAGAGGGGAGAATGAGGAAACAAACCATGCAATTTTCACGCAGAGAGGAGGTTAAACAGCCGCGGTTTAGTGCGCTAAACGGCCGCGGTTTCGCGGTCTGGTGATGGGATCGGCTCCTGAAAAAAATTGTACGGCTCTGTTGTGAACTTTCCCCTCTGTTCTGATGTGATTTTTTCTATTTTGTCCTATGTAAATTTCCAAATCCGCGATTCTTTGCTGTTCCTGCAAGATTCAAACGACAAAACCCTTCAAACAGATAAAAATTGATAAAATGTTTTTGTATTTCTTTTTGTATTTTCAGATTTTTATGATTTTAAAAATTTATATCAACCCGAAATTGCACAAAAAAAATTTTACGCCATCCCCGGCAACGGCGCCATTTGATTAGTTGTGTGTAGGTTTTACGATCACCAAAAATATTTTACTGTAATCAGAAACGGCGTCGCATGTAGCTAGCCGGTGAATACGGGTCGATCCACAGGGATGTGTAATTTTCTTACGTGTTCTTACGAGTTGATTCCAATGGTGGTTTGGTTTTGCAGATTGATTCTAAAAACTAAGTTATACGATATTAAGGAACTTGTTAGGGTTAGGTCTAAAGTAGGTTGATAAGATTAATATTAACACCACTTTCAATGCCCTCGATTAAAACTTTTTAGAAGTTATAACAATTATTAGTAAAGGGGATTAGGATGATTGGGAAGAAACGAAGTTTCTTCCTCTAGATCCTTGTTCGTCCTTTCCTACTAATTGCTATAACCTTCATGGACGTCATGCATGTCCGGTCGTTTATACTACGGTTTCACCGTTACCTCGTGGGTAGGGTGCCATAGGGAGCGGATTATGCATGCGTGCATGAAGTTCTATTTGTTACAAGTTATTGGGCTTGACAGAGATGAGAGATATTCATCTCTCAACCCCTCCCTTATTCCTAACCCTAACAAGCGAGGAAATTACTCGCTCATTAGGGGATCTTTTAAAAATAACATTTTGAAATCACTTACCTATTGCATTTAAAAAAACTACACTAGATTAAACTAGGACAATGGGATTATTTATCTAAGGCAAGAATTAAATTAAGAGAACTAGGACAATAAATTAATTGTAAACTATGGCAGAAAAATTAAAAGGAACTTACAAGAAAATGATGCTCTTCAATCCTCAAAGAATTTGAATTTTTATTAATTGAAAAGAGGCTTCTGATTACAATATTGTGATTGCAATTTATAAGTAAAAAGGGAAAACTAGGGTTACAAATTCTCGCGCATGTGCTTTTACAGATATGCCCACGAAAAATCCCAACCCATGCACCGACGCACCGTCACAAGACATTTGCACCGACACGGGCACTTAATGGCCGCAGAACCGCGGCATGGGTAGGCCTTGGGCCGCGGTTCAGCAGCCCTTTGGTGAGTTCAGCTCACCATCTTTCCTGGGCTGCATTATGGTTATTTGGGCTTCTTTATTCTTCAGTACTTTTCTCAATTGGGATTTTTATTCTCTTCCAGATTTTCCAGTGAATAATTATGGTGGAATTTAACCGTACGCTTCACGATCTTGGACTTTGCATTGCCTTGTACTTTGTGAACTCTATCTTTTATGTAGGCTTGATCAAAGTCCTTCTATTTGTTGGTCACAGTCCATTTTTTCATCGTCTTTACATCGTTTTCACTGTTTTCTGTCCAAGAATCTGTAACCTGTAACATGTAGCAAACATGCGTCAAAAGCACCTGTTTATTTATAAAAAGAATAAGAATGGGGAATATAATAATGCAATATTATGGTGTGAACAATAGCCAACACCCGAACTTTTAAAAGTATTCCCGCATCTCGGGCGCATAATATCTGGGATTGAGGACGACCCTTATGCCTCTCTCGTATGGAAAGCATGTCACAGACAAATCGTCCGGGTGCGCGACATGATTTCGCCCATAAAACAGGATGCCCTTATGTCCACTTTTCCTTCCGGGAACATAGACAGTTTTCAGCTGGTCCACGGTGGAGATTGACAATGCATCGAGCTTTTTGCACATCTGCTTCGGTATCCTTGTGACTGCTAGGGACCCTTCCGTAATTTTGAGGGTTTCTCTTAGCTTCGCTGTTCGCACGAGAGCCCGATTTTCAAAATAGTTGCAAGACGGATCCTCTTCTTCTGATTCTTCAGTGTCACTGCCTAAACGAGGGCGAATTTTGCTGTCGGATGAGCCTTCAATATCGGACTTGTCCGTATCGCTACCGAAATGAGGGTGAGTTTTACGGAAGGATGGACTTCCAGCGTCAGACTCATCAGTGTCACTGCCAAAACGCTGACGCACATGGGGGTTTTTGCTTTTGAAAGTGACAAAGGCTCAGATTTGCTTTTAATTTTCGGGGCCGCTTTGTTTTCGGTCAGTGGTGGCTTAGCATTCTGGGGGTTGACAAAGTACCAGGAATCTTCATATCGGACTTCATGCACACCGAACGGCTGGATGTCTCCGTCAATGCATCTTTCTTCGCCATTTTTAGTATACTTCATGTATTGATGGAGAGTTGACGGAACAATGCCGTAATCATGGAGCCACGGCCGCCCCAAGAGAATTTTATAAGACGTGTCGGCGTCGATCACGTATATCTTAGCTTCGGTGTGCAGGTCCCCAAACCTAACCGGCAAAGCTATGGATCCCAGAACTTGCTGGCAGTTTTGATTGAAGCCCTGGATGACAATCCTTTCTCTTGATAGGTGTCGGAAGTCCATTGATAAACTCTTTAGAGTCCGCAAGTTCATGATGTTCACTGAGGACCTCGAATCAATCAATATGCGATTAATCCTATCTCCATCACTGTACCCTGTCACATAAAGCGGTCGGTTGTGCTCAGCTATTCTTAGTAACAGGTCTTCATCTTTAAATATGACCGTGGCTGTATGCAGAGTGTACTGGGATTCTTTCATATCAATTTCCACAAAGCGGGCCTGGTACCGCTCGGGGTTTTATAAAGCGTGAAGAGAACATCTCTAAACTCCTTAGATAGGACCATGGCATCGTAAATGCTCAGGAGAGACGAAAGCTTTCGGAGATGAGCCGAGATATTATAGTCCACCGAGAAAGGACCCAAATTTTCATAAGCCGGCTCCCTGCCATCTTCTTCACTAGCGACTTATTTTTTCTTCCCTTTTAGGGCGTTGCCTCGATTTGGCGGTAGAGCCTTACCGCCTCTGAGATGGATTTGGTTGGCCTTCATGGCGAGCTCCTCGTCCTCCTCTGGAAAACAGAGTTCTTCCTCAGAGTCACTACCAAGGTGGACGACGTAGCAGGTCACTATAGAGATCTTGTTATCGGAGTCTTCTTCTAGCTCCTCAAGAATCTCAGCTACTTCCACGGGGAAGAACTCCTTCAATTGAATTAAAGTTCTTTCCTTTTGTTCATAGTCTTCGAAGGAATTAATATATTTTTGAATGGTCGATCTCCCTACAGACTCTTTTTCGTGTCGAGCCGCATTTTTCTTCTTCTTAAGCTTTTTAGATTTTGAGCCCGATTGAGCCGAATTGGTAGCTGAAACGGTGGGCTCTTTCTGCCCTTCCCATTTCTTTCTGGGCTCTTTCTGAAGTAGCTTTAGCATCTTCTTCATCTTTTTAGACATGTGCATGCTCCATGGAGGCTGCGGCGAGTCAGTTTCATTTCTCAGGGTAGCGAGTTCAGCTGTCTGCTCGTAGAAGGTTTCAGCTTGTGTCTGTATGAAGTTAGTGGTTGCATCTTGGTTGTTCACCAACACACTCTTGGACAACTCGACCTCCCCAGCCTTATACTGCTTCTCGACCCAGTCTTTGAAAATACAGCAATCCTCGATCGCATGGCTCACTACTCGGTGGTACAGGCAATATAGAGGACTGTCGGTCATTTTTGCTTCGTGAGGTCTTTTCGACTCTGGCACTTGTAAACCATTGTTCAAGGCATCTTTGAATATCTTGCGAACCTTGTCCCTTCTGAAAGAGTAAACCTTGTTCTTTTTCTCCTCTAGTGAAGGCCTTTCTCCTCCCAGCACTGGCTTTCGAGACCGGTTGGTCTTCGATTCACCTGCTTTTCGCTTGTCTTCATTGTCGGACGTATTGAATACATTGGTATTGCTGGAATTTCCACTTCTACGATTGTCGTCCCTCTTGCTCTTCCAAGTCTTGTCTCTCTGAGAGTCCGGGGTAGATTCTTGCTTCGAGCGTTCCAGCATTTAGACTTTCTTGGTCAGCTCTTGAAACTTCTTGAGGCCTGTTGTACATAAGAATGGGACCATCCAATTGCTGAGGTTCCCAATAAGGAGGTTGACGGACTGGTCCTGCTCTAGCGGCGGTTCGCACTTGACAGTGAGGTTGCGCCATCGGGCAATAAAGTCCATGTTGCTTTTGTTTTTCCCCGACTTGGTTCTCACGAGGTCAGCGATAGAGATTTTACCACTAACACTCATGAATCTTTGCCGAAACAGAAACTCCATTTGGGCGAAAGTAATGACGGACCCATATGGTATACTTGCGTACCAGTCGAAAACGACACCGGTCAGGCTGTTGACAAATTGACGAAGAAGGAGTGCATCATTTCCCCTTGTATTTCCGCAAATAGCCGAGGTAACTAGTGTTAGTGTATATGCCCTAGAGGCCATTACTGTATCATACTAGTTTGTATATTACTTGATGGAAGCTTGGGATATTCACAGTTGTATAGACAATCTTGCTCAAAATGGTAGTATGCTACTTGGTTTGTTTCTACTTTAATGTGTAAATGTGTTTCTTTTAGTATATCACCTATACACATTAGTGGAGCCCTTAGGATCTTTGCTTGATTACCAGCGTTGTGATGGCAGTCACACTCGTGGGGGCTGGGTAATCCACAAGCACATCCTTATACAGGTCCCTAGTCGTAGGACTATCGAGACAGGGCATTGATACTCCGGAGTAGACTAGCGTATGCGCTTCTCATCCCAGCAGGGAGACGGTCTGTCCCACAGCCGTCAGTACGTCGTACTTGAGATAGTATGCGGGTGCTCGTTAGGTTACGAGTACACTAGACAGGACTCGTCGGGAACTGTTGGTTGGTACTATACCTATCGTCAGTTATCAGTTCCCAGGTGACATGAGTACAGCTTAGTCCGCTGACTTGACACTGTCACTTCGCCTCGAGTGTGTTCCCACTGTACTTTGATTACTACCCTACCACGGCTCAAAGGAGTCGTGCAAACATGTAGTAGTTGGGTGCAGTCCTGAAGCACTTGGAGGCAGTGACGGTTAGACAGGATTCGTCTCTCCCGATATTGGGAGTTGATATCGCGCTGTGTCATGGAGAGCCATTGCACATAGTCGTTCCTGGCCAGGGCAAGCGAGATATACTGGTAGGTTTCCAGTGTTATCTCAGGGTGTTCTGGGCTACACTCCGACACGACTTGTACCGCTATTTGGGGACTGACGTTTACCGCCCCCTAGGCCCGCCATGCGATATTCTTAGACGAACAGACCAGACTGTACGGAGACTGTCACATTCAGGCTCAGTAGGAGTTCAGATGGGTTACACCCCGTCAGTCTTCTTATCGGCATCTACCTGGGGGCCGTTACACACAGCTAGTGCCGCTTGCGGTCTGTGGTTAAACCCACTGCCAGCATAGTGTCGAGTCTTTAGAGTCCTACACAGAGAGCTATTCGCCTTTGGGAAAAAAGGGTAGAGGTCGCATGGTTTTGCGACAGGGTTCGGTCACATCCGCGCACTTATGCACGTTTTGTGTCCGGGCAGTTATTACTAGCGGGCTTTGGTTTAAGCCAGATCCTAGTATACGTTTTGGGATTGGTTTTATCTCGTTTGTATTCGTGTTCCTCGGAACGCGGATGCGGGTGTGTATGCACGGTTGACCGAGACAGAGGCAGAGGATTCTCATTAGGGTTGTTGACTGTTGACTTTTTCTAAACCCTAATGAGAATATGAAATATGATTAATAATAATATTAATTAAGTATTATTGTGCCATGGTTGGGTTGAAAGTTTGACCTTCTTGACTTGTTGACTTTGTTGACCGTTTGACTAGCTTGGACTTGTTGACCATCATCATTACAATGGCTATCATTTCATGGCTATGACTTCTGCTTGCTTGTTTGTTCACAAAATGCATTAAATGCATGAAATGATATTGCCATTTAAATGAACCATCACATAATACTTGATTAAAATTATTATTATGATTATTTTTGTTTTTGAGAGCATGGTTGCAAAAGTCTTCACTCATTCTATCATATTGACTCTCTCTCATCTAAGCTCTCTCCATTGCTCTCTCTCTTCCTCTAGCTCAAGGAAAAATCCCTCTTATGAGTTGAGAACCATTTTCCTTTGAGATAAAACACCAAGACCACTCTCTACTCATCCTAAGGAAGAAGGTTTAGCAAACCTAACACTTTAGTTTCCTCTAGATTGAGGTTGGAGCCAAAGGTAGAAGCTTTCGGGTGGATCCATCTTCGGCACAAGGAGACGACGAGGTGAGGCCGATCCGACCACCACAAGGAGTCGAAGAGAAGGAGTTCAAGTTAAGATATAACCCCTAAAATAGTAGTTAAACTCTTAGTTAGGTTGTTAGATAGTTTTTTTAGCAAAGATCTGTTTTTAGAGTCCATGTTACCTTTCATGAAACATCGTTTTTCACCATTTTCGCATCCCCGAAAGAACCGGGACAGGTAACGTGAACTTACAGTGGTATCAGAGCCTAGCTAAACACTATCTAACATGTTATCAAAGTATCTAGAATTTCGATCGGAGAAAAAACCGCAAAACACCCCGAAAAGTGAACTTTCTGCCGATTTTTTTTTCTGTTCAAAAAATAATAAATCATATACTAAAAATCGGCTCAGGGTTTTTAAAGAACACCCAAGAAAAACGATCCAGTGACTCGGTCAACTCGCCGCGGAAACGCGGCAAGAGCATGCTCTTGCCACGGATCCGCGGCCGAGTTGACTCGGCCGTGGGTCGTTTCTCCTGCAGTGTTCTTATATTGATGTTTTGGGATTTTTAAGATGGTTTGTTTCTGCCCAGATTTTCCAGAAAACAAATTTGTGTTTTGGGGTGGTTACAAATCCGTATTTTGATCGAACCTCTATAGACTTTAGCTAACGGGTTATATCTGTGATGTGATATATGTATTGAATGTCTGCTAATCGCTATACGTCGATTAGTGGGGGTTATACATATATGTGATCTGTAATGTTGCTGGTATGTGTATATGAATTCGTTGGATTGTCGCGGATGAATAGCCGGGGGGTTGTGAGATGAGAGTTTTCTTTATCTTTCAATTCATGTAATTTGTAATTGATGTAATATTATTTATATGGCCGCACATCCGGGATGAGGTTGTAGCCGCCATTGTATAATTTCTTTTACTGTTTTTGCTCCTAGGATAGACCCAAGGAGGGGGTGTACAAACTACCGGGTACCTCGAAGTGCCGAGTGGCCTACTCACGTTGTTGAGGGAGGTTGCTTCACTTCGGGTATTTGGCGGGTAGTTTGTCGCACCCGTAGGGGTCTAGGGTGGGGTATTGGCTATTCATCGCGACCGAGTAATCCGCTTTTCGTTACAGGCTCGAACGGAATGCGGATTCCTAGTATATCCAATGTGTTCATCTGTGATCTGGAATGGCTATCATTGCATCTGACCAATGTGTATATATCTATATATGATATCTATTTAGGCGTTGCTTATGTTTTGCATCCGCACTAGTCCAGCCCCCGCTCTGTCGTTAGTTAAGTAACCTAACGGGTAATGACGGGACCCCGTGGCGAATGCGGATGGCATAAGCGTACGTCATATTTTCGTTGTTTTCTGCAATGGTAGGATTAAATGATGGGACGCATTAAAATTAATGCAAGAAAATAAACCAAGTAAAGTCGTTGGAACAATTTCAAAACCACTCGGTTTCTTTTCCAAAACAACTTTTAAACGCGGAGCTTAAGCCACTACTTTTAAAAGCTATCTCGTTCCATTGATTATATCAAGTTCACTACGTTCACGGTTTCGCCAAAACCATTCGTAGCCCTCCGTCGTTTCATATGGATAGTCAATAGTATTCAAGCTGTGTTTGTTGGCCAAAGTCAAGGCACAATGATTGGTAGCTATTGGATGTTCATATGCAGCATAGATAGATGCGTTGGTTTGGGACAGTCGTACTGCCTTGTTGGCCAAATTCTAGGGTTGGTATGGGTGGGTTCAAATTAACCTGGAGAATGACGGGTAGAACTTGACATGTGACTTAAGATTTGTTGGCCAAAGTCAAGTTCATAAGAGCATGGGGCAAAAATCCACATCGGGAGTTTCTAAAGAAACTGAAACTTGCTAGTGCTGCATACCATTTGGAGTGTGATGATTCTGGTAGGATTCCTTCAGTTTTATCACACGATGATATTTGGATCCCGATCCTACTGTGAGTATATGCTACTCCTCGGGAAATTTCTCACTTAACGATCAATGCTATAAACCAAGTAGGTGTCTAGAAAGGTGTTAGTGGGGATACGCCCCCAGGGAAAAGAGGTTATTTAATTAAGGAACTTCGCGAAAGCGTTGGAAAACCTCCCTCGAAGTACCAACACAGGCCTGGCTGAACGGTTTGTTGGGGTAAAAATTTACACCCCCGTTGACCGAGTCAAAGTCAAGGTCAACCCCAAGCCAGGTGGGCCCAAGCCCAGGTCAAGCGGGCCCATGCCCAAGTCGAGCTTGTGGCCAGCCTCCCCATGCCAACAACAAAATCATGTGATAAATAATTTTTATGTAATTTTTTATACATGAATGTATGCAAAATGGGCATAAAGCCAATATTTTGTAAGCCCGTGGCTTATGTGCAAAAATGAAATGGCACATGAGCCATGAGATGGCTAAAATGCCATTTTTGCAAAGCCCAAGGGGCTATATGTAAATATGTAAGCCTATATAAGGCGACATGATGAATAAAAAAACAGAGACAACTTTTCATTCTCTCCACAAAAATTTTTAGATCTGAGATCTTTTGTGCCTCCTGCTCCTTCTCCAAGGTTCTAAACCTTCTCATTTCATTTGAATTAAATCAAGAGTTTTACTCTTTCTTTTCAAAAACTAAGAAGTCTTCCACCACAAAACCCACAAAGGGGAACTTGGATCTACCATTAGATCTCAGAAAGGAGAGATTTTTAGATCTCACATCTCTTGATCATCAAGATCCAGCCAACAGAGGAGGAAGAAGAAGAACCCCTTTCACTAAACCCAACAACAAAAAAAAAACAACCCAGGAGTCCAACTCCTCTTTGATTTCACTTCAGAGAAATCTTTTTAGGCTAAAAGCCTCTTTTCTCGCCGGCGCTCAAGCGCAGAGCGCCCACGTGCCGACATGTGGCGCGCTTGCGCTCAAGCGTAAGCGCTCGAGCGCAAGTCGCCCTCGTGCCGACATGTGGCGCTCTTGCGCTCAAGCGCAAGCGCCCGAGCGCAAGTCACCCCGGTATCGACACGTGGCGCGCTTGCGCTCCAGCGCAAGCGCTCGAGCGCAAGTCGCCCCCGTGCCGACACGTGGCGCTCTTGCGCTCAGCGCAAGCGCTCGAGCGCAAGTCGCCCCCGTGCCGACACGTGGCGCCCTTGCGCTCCAGCGCAGGCGCTCGAGCGCAAGTCGCCTACGTGCCGACACGTGGCGCTCTTGCGCTCAAGCGCAGGCGCTCGAGCGCAAGTCGCCATCGTGCCGACACGTGGCGCTCTTGCGCTCAAGCGCAGGCGCTCGAGCGCAAGTTGCCTACGTGCCGACACGTGGCGCGTTGCGCTCCAGCACTCTGCGCTCGAGCGCAAAGCGCCCACGTGCCGACACGTGGCACGCTCGCGCTCAAGCGCCTAGGCGCTGGCCCCACGCATCCTTTGGATGTCTTTTTCCCCTTTACTTATATATACATGTATATATATACATATGTATACAAATGTACACATACACGTACTCCGCGACACTGTCCCTGTTAGAAAAAAATTTCTAACGGGGCGCTGCCCCGCACCCCGCAAGGGGGCTGCTAGCCCCCTTGACCCCCAGCCCGCTATCCGGGTAGCGGGACCCCCGTAAAAACTCTGCGTGGCTCCTGATATATCCAAAACACCCCTTTCAAAACACAACACACGTACACTGCACATTGAGTTCGCATGACCAGTTTAACCCGTCAATCGGAGGTTCCTTCGCTCCAAAGGCGAGGGGTAATTAACGGCAGCTTAGTCCGCGACTGCCGGAGATTCGGATCCCCATAATCATTAAACCCCGGCCTACCCTAGGCAGGGGGAATCTGTAGTACGCCTGACAAGCGCGCGCGTATTCCCATCTCAATGGGGTGACGAAAAACACCCTACAGATTCTGGCACGCCCGGTGGGACCAATCTCTCCTTCCATATTTCGGGTTAAGCGTTCATGCAAACTCAATCAGTATACATGTCTATATTTAAACTAAAATAATGCCTTTTCATGTAGGTTTTCAAGCAATCACTCTCCAACAATGTCTCCAAGGACGATCTCAGCTCTCAGCACGACTCCCGTCTCCTACACGATGAAGATAGACTCTAGGACGGTCCTTCCGGCCAGTCTCGGACGACAATGGGAGGAGCCGCTGCTACCATTTGGCTTTATTATGTTCATGCCAGTTGGCGCCATCCCAGCTCCTCAAGCCCCGGTGGCAGACAAACCGGTCTCGAAAGGAAGGAGACCAAATGTGGTGATCTCAAGGGCGCCCCAACCCAAACGCAAGTCCGTGTCTGAACGACTTTCCTTGGCCCCAGCTGGGGGCAAGGCCATCAACACAAACAAAGCTACAACGTGTCCTGAGCAAGCTCCAGCGGTGCCCTTGACCACTGCTCGATCGGATGTCTTCTCTAAGCTCCCCTCTGATCAACTCACAATGGCTTCCCGGGTAGCGGATGCCCGCAAAGCCTTCGAAATCGAGAAGCTGAGGAAGAAAAGGCTCAGATATAGAGCCAACAAAAGGGCTAGGGCTACTGCCAGGCTAAACCTTATGAGGTTCGAAGAACAGGGTTACCCCGCTAAAGATGAGGGGATGGCTGAATGTGTTATCCACACTGTCTACGTGGTGGGCACACGCAGCAAGAGCAAGGACGGGGCCACCACATCTCAAATCCAATCTGGCTTGAATGTGGTTGCCACTTCCCAAGAACAGCCGCCTCCGCTGGATGATGAAAACCCTCTCGATGAGGCTGATAGGCAGAGAGAGCCCTCAATTCATGAAGAGTCAGGCTCGGAAAGCGAAGATGAGCCAACTTTCCGTCCTAAGACCGCAGAGCAGCAACTTCTCCAAGAGCTCCGAAAACAGCTCAGAAGCAAAGATAAGGAGATGGCCAAGCTCTATTCGAAGATCGACGACTTGACAAATGTCGTCTTACGGCTTACGGCCCAACTTACCTCTCAGCCGCCCAATCAAGCACAGGGCTCAGCTCATGAACCGGGAAACGGTGTCCCGAGACAGCCGACGCCCGTTCCCTCAAATCCAAAAGTGGGCGGACCGCATGAAAATCAGTCGCATCCTATCTCAGCAAATGTCTTGGCTACCGATGACAGTAGCCCGCTAACTCAAGATCAAATTATGGATTTGGTTGCCAGCAAAGTCAAAACATTGGTGGCCGAAGCCGAAGCGCAAAAAGATATCAGCAGTAGTGGGAGACCATATCCTGCTCAGTTTGATCTGGTAGAATTTCCTAGCGGCTATGTCATCCCCAAATTCGGAAGATTCGATGGGACGGGAAATGCGAATCAGCATGTCGCCCACTTCAAAGCTTCATGCGGGAATACTGGGGGCAATGATGCGCTTCTCCTCCGCCAGTTCGTTAATAGCTTGACCGATGTTGCTTTCGACTGGTACGCGAGCATACCGGATGACTCCGTCACAACTTTTGTCCAAATGGAGTCTCTGTTTCGGCAGAGGTTCATGAGCATCAGCGATAAGATTACCATTGCCGAGCTCGTAAGGACCAAGCCCAAGAACAACGAAAGCAGCACGGATTTTATAACCCGATGGCGCAATCTCTCCGTCAAATGCGAACCGCCGATAGAGCAGGACCAATCTGTCAGTCTCCTTGTCGGAAATCTCAACAACTGGATGGCCCCGTTTCTATGTACCGCGGGTCTCAAAACATTCCAAGAGCTGACCAGGAAAGTTCAGATGCTGGAGCGCTCAAAACAGGAGTCCTCCTCGGATTCCCAAAATAATAATAGGTCCTGGAGAAACCGAAAGGACGATAATCGCAAAGGCGGAAACTCCGATGATTCTGAATCTTTCAACACTTCGGCTAACCGAAATAAGCAAGGGATGAGCGGGCCTAGCGCCAACCAGCCTCGGAAGCCAATGTTCGGAGAGGGAGGAGAATCTCCACTGAAAGAGAAGCTGGATAAGGTCTATTCCTTCAGAAGGGACAAAATCCGTAAAATATTCAAAGACGCCCTGAAGAACGGTCTACAACTGCCAGAGTCAAAAAGACCGCAGGAAGCGAATAGGACCGACGACCCCAAATACTGCCCCTATCACAGAGTGATAGGTCATGCCATTGAGGACTGCTTCGTCTTCAAAGATTGGGTCGAAAAGCAATACAAGGCAGGAGAGATAGAACTGTCCAAAGGCGTGTTAGTAAACAGTCAAGATGCGACCGCCAATTTCATACAAACGGAGACCGAAGTTCTTCGTGAAACTGATTCTCTCAGACATCTTCCTTTCTCTGAAAACAATCGACCACCACGTCATTAAACTGGGAACAATCGACCACCACGTCATTAAACTGGGAACAATCGACCTCTAAGTCGTTAAACTGGGAATGTAAAAAAATATATATATATACATGTGTAAATAAAAAAAAAGTGTAAATAAAAGAAAAAAAATAAAGCCGAAATGATTGGGCAACTCGCAATAAAAATCAGCGAGTGAAAATAAAAATGAGAATAAAGCCGAAATGATGGGGCAACCGCGAATAAATAGCCAAAATGATAGGGCAATCGCGATCTTCGCGATAAGAAAAGCTGAAATGATAGAGCAATCGCGGTAAAACAAAAACGAAAACAAAAAAAAATCCAGTTTCCCAAAATTCTTTCGGCCCTACGGTTAGTCCTCAAATTGACTGCCGTATACAATCCACGGGCTCAAATAATTCTCAGCATACCCATGCCCTACCGCAACCACCAGTTACGCGGCTGGTCTCCGCCTTTGGGATTATGCTTCATTGGAAAGACCCACTCATGTGTCCTCACGATGCATGAGGAGAACAAACCTTCGTGAGATCCTTACGACTCACGAAGGAAAAACACACTTAAGAGTCCCCACGACTCCTAAGGAGAAAATACACCTGCGAGATCCTTACGACTCTCAGGGAGAAGATGCTTTTATAGGACCCTCACGGTCCATAAAATTGAAAAGTCTTAGATGGTAGGGATCTAAACCTGTCTCCTAAGCCATCGCTCCACAACCCCTAAGTGGCGAATGATGAGTCGCTCCTGGTACCATATTCCAGTGTAGCGATGCAGACACCAACCAAATCCCAATCCCCAAGTGGCGAATGATGAGTCGCTCCTGGTACCATATTCCAGTGCAGCGATGCAGACGCCAACCAAATTCCAAATTCCAATCCCTAAGCGGCGAATGATGAGTCGCTCCTGGAACCATATTCCAGTGCAGTGATGCAGACGCCAGCCAAATTCCAAACTCAAATTCCCAACCGGCGAATGATGAGTCGCTCCTGGTACCATATTCCAGTGCAGCGATGCAGACGCCAACAAAGTCCTAAAATTTTATGGCCCTACGGTCTGGATCATACATCCTGCAAAACCGTATACAATCCACGGGCGTAAAACAATCTCAATCTTTCCAAAAAAAATATAATAAAATAAAATAAAAATAAAAAAGGTATGTCCACAAGCAAAATGGGCACGGATGAAAACCCGAAAGGGTTCCGTGAGTAAAAACAGTAGGACTGCCGGCGAGTTTGTGAAAACCCGAAAGGGCGCAAACTCGTAAAAAAGAGATGAACTGCACTCACAAAGTCCTCTCGACTTTGTGAGGAAAAAATTCCCGCGTGAGATCCTTACGACTCACAAAGGAGCAACACACTTAGGAGTCCCCACGACTCCTAAGGAGAAAATACACCTACGGGATCCTTACGACCTATAGGGAGAAAATGCTTTGTGAGACCCTTACGGCTCACAAAGTTGAAAAGTCTTAGGCGATAGGGACCTAAAACCTGTCTCCTAAGCCATCGTTTCCTAATAAGCAAACGCAAATGATGATTCTCTCCTGGCACCATATTCCAGGGTAGCGATGCTGATGCCAAACAAAAAAAAAACAATTCCCAAATCCTCTCATGACAAATGATGATTCGCTCCCGGTACCATATTCCAGTGTAGCGATGCTGATGTCAACCCAAATCAAATCAAACCAACAACCTCTGCGGCGGAATCATGCTTCGTCCCAGATTTTACACCGTGTCGAAATCATGCTTCGCCTCGGGATAACGACCTCCTCGTCGGAATTATCCTTCGTCTCAGAATACACCCCGTGTTGAAATGATGCTTCGCCTCGGTGTACCTGCCTTCCTTGTCGAAATTATGCTTCGTCTCGGAATCAAGTCAGCCAACAAGCTCTGCGCCGGAATCATGCTCCGTCTCAGAATATACCCCGTGTCTAAATCATGCTTCGTCTCGGAATCAAGTCAGCCAACAAGCTCTGCGCCGGAATCATGCTCCGTCTCAGAATATACCCCGTGTCTAAATCATGCTTCGCCTCGGAATATTTGCCTCCTTTGTCGGAATTATATTTTGCCTAGGAATCTACCTCTGCATCGAAATCATGCTTCGGTCAGAATGTATGCCGATCTCTGGAATTATGCTCCGCTCTTCGGAAAGATGCTCCGAACTCTGGAATTATGCTCCGCCCTTCGGAATGATGCTCCGATCTTTGGATTTATGCTCCGCTCATCGGAATGATGCTCCGATCTTTGGATTTATGCTCCGCTCATCGGAATGATGCTCCGATCCCCGGAATCATGCTCCGCAGATCGGAATGATGCTCCGACCCTGGAATTATGCTCCGCGCTTCGGAATGATGCTCTGATCCTTGGAATTATGCTCCGCTCTTCGGAATGATGCTCCGATCCCTGGATTTATGCTCCGCCCTTCGGAATAATGCTCCGATCTTTGGATTTATGCTCCGCTCATCGGAATGATGCTCCGATCCCCGGAATCATGCTCCGCAAATCGGAATGATGCTCCGATCCCTGGAATTATGCTCCGCCCTTCGGAATGATGCTCCGATCTTTGGATTTATGCTCCGCTCATCGGAATGATGCTCCGATCCCCGGAATCATGCTTCGCAAATCGGAATGATGCTCCGACCCTGGAATTATGCTCCGCGCTTCGGAATGATGCTCCGATCCTTGGAATTATGCTCCGCTCTTCGGAATGATGCTCCGATCCCTGGAATTATGCTCCGCCCTTCGGAATGATGCTCCGATCTTTGGATTTATGCTCCGCTCATCGGAATGATGCTCCGATCCCTGGAATTATGCTCCACAAATCGGAATGATGCTCCGATCCCCTGGAATCATGCTCCGCTTATCGGAATCATGCTCCGATCCCTGGAATCATGTTCCGCTCATCGGAATGATGCTCCGATCCCCGGGAATCATGCTCCCGAGGGATACTCCGACCCCGGAATTATGCTCCGCGAATCAGAATGATGCTCCGATCCACGGGAATCATGCTCCCCGGGATAATGCTTCGCCTCCGGAATGATGTTCCACCTCAAAGTTCAGCTTCAAGATCCATCAATTTCATGCACACAACTCAAATGTGCGGTGTGCATTTATTGATGGGGGGCACTTTGTTGGGGTAAAAATTTACACCCCCGTTGACCGAGTCAAAGTCAAGGTCAACCCCAAGCCAGGTGGGCCCAAGCCCAGGTCAAGCGGGCCCATGCCCAAGTCGAGCTTGCGGCCAGCCTCCCCATGCCAACAACAAAATCATGTGATAAATAATTTTTATGTAATTTTTTATACATGAATGTATGCAAAATGGGCATAAAGCCAATATTTTGTAAGCCCGTGGCTTATGTGCAAAAATGAAATGGCACATGAGCCATGAGATGGCTAAAATGCCATTTTTGCAAAGCCCAAGGGGCTATATGTAAATATGTAAGCCTATATAAGGCGACATGATGAATAAAAAAAAGGAGACAACTTTTCATTCTCTCCACAAAAATTTTTAGATCTGAGATCTTTTGTGCCTCCTGCTCCTTCTCCAAGGTTCTAAACCTTCTCATTTCATTTGAATTAAATCAAGAGTTTTACTCTTTCTTTTCAAAAACTAAGAAGTCTTCCACCATAAAACCCACAAAGGGGAACTTGGATCTACCATTAGATCTCAGAAAGGAGAGATTTTTAGATCTCACATCTCTTGATCATCAAGATCCAGCCAACAGAGGAGGAAGAAGAAGAACCCCTTTCACTAAACCCAACAACAAAAAAAAAACAACTCAGGAGTCCAACTCCTCTTTGATTTCACTTCAGAGAAATCTTTTTAGGCTAAAAGCCTCTTTTCTCGCCGGCGCTCAAGCGCAGAGCGCCCACGTGCCGACACGTGGCGCGTTTGCGCTCAAGCGCAAGCGCTCGAGCGCAAGTCGCCCTCGTGCCGACACGTGGCGCTCTTGCGCTCAAGCGCAAGCGCCCGAGCGCAAGTCACCCCGGTGTCGACACGTGGCGCGCTTGCGCTCCAGCGCAAGCGCTCGAGCGCAAGTCGCCCCCGTGCCGACACGTGGCGCTCTTGCGCTCAAGCGCAAGCGCTCGAGCGCAAGTCGCCCCCGTGCCGACACGTGGCGCGCTTACGCTCCAGCGCAAGCGCTCGAGCGCAAGTCGCCCCCGTGCCGACACGTGGCGCCCTTGCGCTCAAGCGCAAGCGCTCGAGCGCAAGTCGCCTACGTGCCAACACGTGGCGCTCTTGCGCTCAAGCGCAGGCGCTCGAGCGCAAGTCGCCTACGTGCCGACACGTGGCGCGTTACGCTCCAGCACTCTGCGCTCGAGCGCAAAGCGCCCACGTGCCGACACGTGGCACGCTCGCGCTCAAGCGCCTAGGCGCTGGCCCCACGCATCCTTTGGATGTCTTTTTCCCCTTTACTTATATATACATGTATATATATATACATATGTATACAAATGTACACATACACGTACTCCGTGACACTGTCCCTGTTAGAAAAAAAATTTCTAACGGGGCACTGCCCCGCACCCCGTAAGGGGGCTGCTAGCCCCCTTGACCCCCAGCCCGCTATCCGGGTAGCGGGACCCCCGTAAAAACTCTGCGTGGCTCCTGATATATCCAAAACACCCCTTTCAAAACACAACACACGTACACTGCACATTGAGTTCGCATGACCAGTTTAACCCGTCAATCGGAGGTTCCTTCGCTCCAAAGGCGAGGGGTAATTAACGGCAGCTTAGTCCGCGGCTGCCGGAGATTCGGATCCCTACAATCATTAAACCCCGGCCTACCCTAGGCAGGGGGAATCTGTAGTACGCCTGACAAGCGCGCGCGTATTCCCATCTCAATGGGGTGACGAAAAACACCCTACACGGTTAAGCAAGTATTGTACGGTGAGATTGATCCCGACTAATTCTTCCTTTTTGGTTTGAGGAAGAATTCGAGAAACAGTGGGAGCCATCCTGTTTAGACAAACTAAAAACCACTCTAAACTTACAAGAGCATCATGCTAAAGTGTTTCTTATCTCTCTCCTAATTGCAGCGACCAATCGTCATGACCGGACTTAAGTTATTACTAGATAAAAACATACTGACAGGGCCAAACTACAAAGATTGGCTCAGGAATGTCAAAATGACAATCACTTATGACAAGCTGGGGTATCTTCTTACCACCAAAGCTCACCCTGTCCCAGGTCCCACCTCCAGCGTCGCGGATAAGGAAATCCGTAAGACCTAGGAGATTGACTGCGCGAAGGCCAAGTGCCTCGTGCTTGCCTCTATGGAAAATGAACATCAGAGGAGGCACGAGAATATGGACCTTGAATCCATATTTCTCCATACAAAAGAACTGTATGGAGAGCAATCCCGTATCGCCAGATACGAAGTCTCGAAAAAGCTGTTTTCGACGAGATTGGCCGTCGGATCATCTGTAGCGGAACACGTACTTAAGATGATTGGATATATTGAAGAGCTCGCGGACCTTGGGACCACGTTAGAGAACGAGCTCTATATTGACTTGATTCTCCAGTCCCTTCCTTCCACTTACGCCCAGTTTATCCTGAACTTCAACTTGTAAGAAAAAGAAGCTGAACTTTCAGAACTCCTCAACCTGCTGAGGAGTGCAAATGGCACCCTACAGAAAGGTAGGGAAATATCCACTTAATTGTTAGTGTATATGCCCTAGGGGCCATTATTGTATCATACTAGATTGTATATTACTTAATGGAAGCTTGGGATATTCACAGTTGTATATACAGTCTTGCTAAAAATAGTAGTATGCTACTTGGTTTGTGTCTGCTTTAATATGTGCATATGTTTCTTGTAACGTATCACTTATACATATTAGTAGAGCCTATAGGTTCTTTGCTTGAGTACCAGCGTTGTGATGGTAGTCACACTAGTGGGGGCTGGGTAGTCTATAAGCAACATCCTATACAGGTCCCTAGTCGTAGGATTATCGAGACAGGGCATCGATACTCCAGAGTAGACTAGTGTGTATGCTTCTCATCCCAGTTGGGGAGATGGTCTGTCCCATAGCCATCAGTACGCTGTACTGGAGATAGTATACAGGTGCTCGTTAGGTTACGGGTACACCGGACAGGACTCGCAGGGGAACTGTTGGTTAGTATTATACCCACTGTCAGTTAACAGTTCCCAGGTGACATGAGTACAGCATAGTCCGCAGACTTGACACTGCTACTTCGCCTCGAGTGTGTCCCACTGTTCTTAGATTGCTACCCTACTACGGCTCAAAGGAGTCGTGCAAACAGGTAGCTGTTGGGTGCAGTCCCGAGCACTTGGAGGCAATAGTGGTTAGACAGGATTCGTCTCTCCCGGTATTGGGAGATGATATCGCGCTGTGTCAGAGAGCCATTACGCAAAGTCCCTGGCCAGGGCAAGCGAGATATACTGGTAGGTTCCAGTAGCTTCTCAGGGTGTAATGGGCTTCGCTCCAACACAACTTATACAGCTATTAGGTGACTGACGCTTTCCGCCCCCTAGGCTTGATATGCGATAGTCTTAGACGAACAGACCGGACTGTACGGAGATTGTCACATCAGGCTCAGTGGGAGTTCGGATAATTTTCCTCATCGGCCTTCTTATCAACATCTACCTGGGGACCGTTACGTACAGCTAGTGCCGCTTGCGGTCTGTGGTTAAACCCACTGCTAGCGTAGTGTCGAGTCTTTAGAGTCCCATACAGAGAGTTTCCCTGCTCCAGGCGAAATGATATAGAGGTCGTATGGTTTTACGACAAGGGTTCGGACGCATACGTATGTTTACGCACGTACGACTTTTCTGACAGTTTTTACTAGCCGGCTTTGGTTTAAGCCAGATTCTAGTATCGGGTTATTGGATTTATACAGTCTAAAGTTTTTCCATGTTTTCACGGATTGGAGGGGCGTTCTCGTAATTTGTCGGGAAGCTTCTAGAAGAGTGGTGACTTGGGGGGTAAGGTGGCATTGCATTAAATGAGATTAGTGACTCATTTGTGTGATTCATCCATGTCATTAATGCATCATAAATGCTTAATGACTCATGGAGATGAATCACTCATAGATATTTATGAAGCATGGTTGTTAATTCTATTATTTCATTTTTGGATAAATAAATAATTCTTCATATATATTATGATAGATCATTATCTCATTTCATTATCATCTTCACCTTCTCTCTCCTCAAGCTCTCTCATTCTTCAAACCCTAACCCTAACCTCTCATGAGTTGAGATCAAGAGTTAGATAGACTAATACATCCATAACCTCACTCTATATCCCCTAGGTAGCTTAGATTAGCACTTTAAGCAACCTAGTTATCTCAATTTAGAGATTAAACTTGGCGTAGGAGCTTTCGGGTGGATCGTCTTTGACTCGAGGAGGCCATTGAGGTGCCGATGTTCCAAGGAGCCTACGAGGAGTGGAGGACAGCGATGAAGACCCGAAGGATATGTAACGTGAGGTATAACTTCAAATCCGAGTAGTTAAACCTCTAGTAGATTGTTAGCAATGGTTTAGATACGATTCATGCGCTCAAGTCCGTGTTACGAAGCTTTGATAATCGTTTTTCATATATTCCGCCTCCCCGCAAGTTCGTGGGGTGCGTGACATGGACTTACAGTGGTATCAGAGCCAACTAAACCATTTTTAGCTTGTTAGCAACTAATTAGAAGTTCGATCGACGGAAAACACGAAAACAAAACCCCGAAAATTCCAAGTTTCTGTTAATTTTAAAAGTGTCTAAAAAAATAATTGACATACCTTAAAATTCACAGCAGGGAATTTAATGAATTCTGGGAAAATACGAGGGCTCAACTCGACTTGACAACCGTGGAACCGCGGCCAAATGGTGCTTTTGACCGCGGATCCGCGGCCGAGTCAACTCCGAGTT
Source organism: Agapanthus africanus (assembly GCA_030015575.1). NCBI lineage: Eukaryota > Viridiplantae > Streptophyta > Magnoliopsida > Asparagales > Amaryllidaceae > Agapanthus > Agapanthus africanus. The sequence continues at coordinate 480,743,776 of CM057350.1, forward strand.
GACTCGGATTTGCTCTGTAATTCATTATTTTTGGTGTTTTGTTTTCTAGTATGTTCTGTTTCTACTCAGCTTTCTTCAGTACAGGTTTGCTTTTGGGGTAGACACAGAATATGGTATTCGATCGATGTTCTAAGATATTTGCTAATTGGGTTTTTATCTGTAATGTTTAATGTGTTCGTAAACCTCCCCTAACTGCTAGTATGTCGGTTGGCAGGGGGTTGCACATTTATGAAATGTTTACTGTTTGTGTATATGGACTTGATTGGAATGTTGTGATGATTAGCCGGAGTTTGAGATGTGTTTAATATTCATTCAATCTAAATGTAATTTGATGTAATATTCTTTTGCGGGGCACATCCAGGTTGCGGTTGTAGCCACCGTTGTATTATTTCTTTTTACTGTTTTTGCTCCTAGGATAGACCCAAGGTGGGGTACACAAACTACCGGGTACGTCGAAGTGTTTAGTGGCCTACTCACGTTGTTGAGAGAGACCGCTTCACTTCGGGTACTTGGCGGGTAGTTTGCCGTACCCGTAGGGGTCTAGGGTGAGGTAATGGCTATTCATCACAACTGTGTAATCCGTCTTTTATTGCAGGCTCATAGCAAATGCGGATTGCTAGTATATCCAATAAAGTTCATCAGTGATCTGGAATGCTTATTATTGTGTCTGACGAATGTACAATATCTATATATAAATAGCTATTAGACGTCACTTATATTTTACACCCGCGCTAGCCCTGCCCCCGCTCTGTCGTTAGTTAACTAACCTAACGGGTGATGACGGGACCCCGTGGCAAATGCGGATGGCATAAGAGGACGTGGTATTTTCGTTGTTTTCTGCAATGATAAGTTAAAAGATGGGACGCATTATTATAATGCAAAGAAAATAAACCAAAGTTGAATCGTTGGAACAAATTTAAAAGAAACCACTCGGTTATTTTAAAAGATCAGAATTTTTTAATTGCGGAGCTTTAACCACTCCTTTTAAAAAGTATCAGGTTCCTTCGATTATATCAAGTTCACTACGTTCACAGTTTTGCCAAAACCAGTCGTAGCCCTCCGTCATTTCATATGGATAGTCAATAGTATTCAAGCTGTGTTTGTTTGGCCAAAGTCAAGGCACAGTGTTTGGTAGCTATTGGATAGTCATATGTATCATAGATAGATGCGTTTGTTTGGGACAGTCGTACTGCCTTGTTTGGCCAAAGTCAAGGGTATGTACGGGTGGGTTCAAATTAACCTGGATAATGACGGGTAGAACTTGACATGTGACTTATGATTTGTTTGGCCAAAGTCAAGGTCATAAGAGCATGGGGCAAAAAATCCATATCGGGAATTTCTAAAGAAACTGAAATTTGCAGAGAGAGCATACCATTTTGGAGTTTGATGAATGTTGGTAGGATTCCTTCAACATTATCATACGATGATATTTTGGATCCCGATCCTACTGTGAGTATATACAACTTATCAGGAGATTCGTCACTTAACGATCAATGCTATAAACCAAGTAGGTGCCTAGAAAGGTGTCAGCGGGGTTATGCCCCCAGAGAAAAGAGATTATTTAATTAAGGAACTTCGCGAAAGCGTTGGAAAACCTCCCTCGAAGTATCGACACTGGCCTGGCTGAACGGTTAAGCAAGTATTGTACGGTGAGAATAGTCCTGGCTAATTCTTCTTTTATGGTTTGGGGAAGGATTCGAGAAACAGTGGGAGCCATCCAGTTTAGATAAACTAAAAACCACTCTAAACTTGCAAGAGCATTATGCTAATAGTGTTTTCTTCTCTCTCTCTCTCTTAATTGCAACGACCTTGTGACCACACATAGGTTACATCTAAATAACAATTTGACTGAATCTGACTTATTTGACTGGCAAAGGTCTGTCCAGATGTCCATTGCCTATGACAAGCTGGAATACCCTATTAATACTCAAGATCCCGCCGTCCCAGGTCCAGTTTCCACCGTCGGGGATATGAATATCCGTCAGACAAGAGAAAAGGATAAAGCAAAAGCCAAGTGCCTCGTGATAGCTTCAGTTGATGGTGTATACCAGAAGCAGCACGAGAAGATGGACTCAGTTTCCATCTTTCTCCATAACAAAGATTTATATGGAGAGCAATCTCATATCGCAAAATATGAGACCTCGACCGAATTAATTCAAGCGAGGTTGGCCGACGGGTCATTTATAGGGGACAACGTCCTTACAATGACTAGCTATAATGATGAGCTCCAGGACCTGGAAACCAAGTTGGGAAACAGGTCAGATACTGACTTGATTCTACAGTCTCTACCTTCTACCCTAAAGGAAACCAGGGAAGCAGAAGGAAAGAGAAGGGCAAAAGTTTCGGGACTTAATATAATAAAAAAGGGTAGATCCTGTTGTTATGGGTTTGGGCATAGGCAGAATGATTGCAGGGCTTTGGAAGCCAGTAGCCAAGATACGAAGCATGTTGTGGCTTCAAACTCAAGTGTGTTTGTTATTGAGAACTGTTTTTCAATTAACTCTACTTCCTGGGTATTAGATACCGGAGCAGGATCTCATATCTGTAATTCATTACATGCTTTGAGAAACCGTAAAGTTATAAAGGTAGGTGATTGGTCTCTCAAAGTTGCAAACGGAATGACAGTGAACGCTGAATCCATGGGAGAATATCGCCTAGGTTTGATAAGTGGGCATATATTGATTTTACGTAACTGTTTATATATACCTAGTATGACTTGTAATATCATATCAGTGTCCTCTCTTTCGAGAGAGGGATATGATTTTACATTCGTAAGCGATGTAGTTAACATCCACATAAATCAAGTTCTGATTGGGTCAGGTACATTAGATAACGGTATATATGTATTAAGTCAAGCTCAGGTTTTTAATGTCCAGAATACACTTAAAAGAAAGTCTCTGGAATTAAATCAGGCTTTCTTATGGCATTGTAGACTAGGTCACATCAATGAGAGAAGGTTGACTAAGTTACATAGAGAAGGATATTTGAATCCGTTCGAATATCAATCTTATGCTACTTGTGAATCTTGTCTCATGGGAAAGATGACAAAGACTCCGTTTACTGTACACGGAGTAAGAGCAAGCGAGCTCTTGGGACTCGTACACAGTGACGTGTGCGGTCCAATGTCTACACATGCGCGAGGTGGTTATTCCTACTTCATTACTTTTACGGATGATTTCTCTAGGTATGGATATATCTTCTTAATAAAGCATAAATCCGAGGCCTTTGAGAAATTCCAAGAATACAAAAATGAAGTGGAAAAACAAACCGGCAAAAGTATCAAGACACTAAGATCTGATTGAGGTGGTGAATACTTAAGTGCCGAGTTCCTAGGTTACTTAAAAGAGAATGGAATTCTCTATCAGCTTACTCCTCCATACACACCACAACACAACGGTGTATCCGAAAGAAGGAATCGAACCCTATTGGATATGGTTCGTTCCATGATAAGTAAGGCTGAGTTACCACGATCATTCTGGGGATATGCACTAGAATCAGCTGCATACCTTTTGAACCGAGTTCCAACTAAGACTGTGCTTACTTCACCATATCAGATGCGGTGTGGGAAGAAACCCTATCTTAAGCACATTAAGATATAGGGATGTCCAGATTTTGTAAAGAAGCTGCATGCGGACAAGCTCGAGGCACGATCGGTACAGTGTAAGTTTGTGGGATATCCAAAGAACTCCAAGGGATATTATTTCTATTACGCAGAGGAACGAAAGATTTTTGTTTCTCATAATGCTCGCTTCTTGGAAACTGAGTTTTTAGAAAATCAGATAAGTGGGAGCGCAATAGAACTGGAAGAAATTCAAGAACCACAAACTATTACTGAAACCTTAGTAGAACAAGAAGGTTCAGGAGAACCGGACATCTCAGCGCCACTCCGCAGGAGTAGTAGGCCATCTCATCCGCCTGAGAGATACTACGGTTTTCTCATAGACGGGGATTGAGAAGATTGCGTCATTGATAATGACGACCCTACTAGCTTCCAGCAAGCCATTCAGAGCGGCGACTCGGTAAAATGGCTGGATGCAATGCGGACCGAAATGGAGTCCATGTACATTAACAAAGTATGGACTTTGGACTTTGCTCCAGATGGGGTAAAACCCGTAGGACGCAAATGGATCTTCAAAAAGAAGATTGGTGTAGATAGACAGGTTGAAACCTATAAGGCTAGACTTGTTGCAAAGGGTTTCCGTCAAAGACCTGGTTTGGACTATGACGAAACCTTTTCTCCAGTGGCTATGCTGAAATCCATTCGGGTCCTTCTTGCTATTGCTGCCTTCCACGATTATGAGATCTGGCAGATGGACGTAAAGACGGCCTTTCTAAATGGAAATTTGGAAGAAAGCGTCTATATGGATCAGCCAGAGGGATTCAATCAGAGTGGGAGCAGCGGTAAAGTATGCAAGCTGCTTAAGTCCATTTATGGACTAAAGCAGGCATCGCGGAGTTGGAACATCTGTTTTGATGATACTGTCAAGGAATTTGACTTTATCAAAAATCCAGATGAACTATGCATATACAGTAAGATTGTAGGGAGAGCTGTAGTATTCCTCGTCTTGTACGTGGATGACATTCTCCTAATAGGAAATGATATTCCTATGTTACAGTCAGTCAAAAGTTTTTTATCACAGAAGTTCTCCATGAAAGATCTAGGTGATGCCACTTACATTCTGGGGATCCAGATCTATCGTGATAGATCAAAGAGGATGTTGGGACTTTCGCAGTCCAGGTATATAGACACCATATTGAAAAGATTCAGTATGGAAGATTCTAAGCGCGGTAACCTACCGGCTTGTCACGGAATCACCCTCTACAAAGATATGTCTCCCAAGACTGATTTGGAAAGGGATCGCATGCCGATTATACCCTACGCTTCAGCGGTAGGCTCTATATTGTATGCGATGTTATGTACCAGACCAGATGTAGCATACGCATTGAGCGTAGTAAGCCGGTATCAAGCAAACCCAGGGGAGAATCACTGGATAGCAGTAAAGAACATTCTCAAGTACCTAAGGAGGACTAAGGAGATGTTCTTGGTATATGGCGGAAAAGACCTCCAGATGGAGGCCTTTGCCGACTCCGGCTTCCAAAGTGACAAAGATGACTCCAAGTCCATGTCGGGTTATGTCTTTACCCTCAATGGAGGGACGGTCTGTTGGAAGAGTTCCAAACAGGAAACCGTTGCTGACTCAATAATGGAAGCAGAGTACATAGATGCTTGCGATGCCGCAAAAGAAGCTGTCTGGATGAAGAAGTTCCTCACAGAACTTCAGGTGGTTCCTTCCAGTGTTGGTCCAATACCTCTGTATTATGACAACAACGGCGCTATAGCTTTAGCGAAGGAACCCAGGTCCCATCAGAAGTCCAGACACATCTTAAGGCGGTATCACCTGATTAGGGAGATCGTAGATCGCCGGGAGATCGAGGTGAAAAGAGTAGAGACGGAGAATAACATTGCTGATCCATTCACAAAGGCCATTCCTCAGACGCAGTTCGAGAGGCTATTCGAGATGATAGGTCTACGGTATGCCAGCTCATGGCCTTAGTGCAAGTGGGAGATTGTTAGTGTATATGCCCTAGGGGCCATTATTGTATCATACTAGATTGTATATTACTTAATGGAAGCTTGGGATATTCACAGTTGTATATACAGTCTTGCTAAAAATAGTAGTATGCTACTTGGTTTGTGTCTACTTTAATATGTGCATATGTTTCTTGTAACGTATCACTTATACATATTAGTAGAGCCCATAGGTTATTTGCTTGATTACCAGCGTTGTGATGGCAGTCACACTAGTGGGGGCTGGGTAGTCTATAAGCAACATCCTATACAGGTCCCTAGTCGTAGGATTATCGAGACAGGGCATCGATACTCCAGAGTAGACTAGTGTGTACGCTTCTCATCCCAGTTGGGGAGATGGTCTGTCCCATAGCCATCAGTACGCTGTACTGGAGATAGTATACAGGTGCTCGTTAGGTTACGGGTACACCGGACATGACTCGCAAGGGAACTGTTGGTTGGTATTATACCCACTGTCAGTTAACAGTTCCCAGGTGACATGAGTACAGCATAGTCCGTAGACTTGACACTGCTACTTCGCCTCGAGTGTGTCCCACTGTTCTTAGATTGCTACCCTACCACGTCTCAAAGGAGTCGTGCAAACAGGTAGCAGTTGGGTGCAGTCCCGAGCACTTGGAGGCAGTAGTGGTTAGACATGATTCGTCTCTCCCGGTATTGGGAGATGATATCGCGCTGTGTCAGAGAGCCATTACGCAAAGTCCCTGGCCAGGGCAAGCGAGATATACTGGTAGGTTCCAGTAGCTTCTCAAGGTGTAATGGGCTTCGTTCCGACACGACTTATACAGCTATTAGGGGACTGATGCTTGCCGCCCCCTAGGCTTGATATGCGATAGTCTTAGACGAACAGACCGGACTGTACGGAGATTGTCACATCAGGCTCAGTGGGAGTTCGGATGATTTTCCTCATCAGCCTTCTTATCGACATTTACCTGAGGACCGTTACTTACAGCTAGTGCCGCTTGCGGTCTATGGTTAAACCCACTGCCAGCGTAGTGTCGAGTCTTTAGAGTCCCACACAGAGAGTTTCCCTGCTCCAGGCGAAACGATATAGAGGTCGTATGGTTTTACGAAAAGGGTTCGGACGCATACGTGTGTTTACGCACGTACGACTTTTCGGACAGTTTTTACTAGCCGGCTTTGGTTTAAGCCAGATTCTAGTATCGGGTTATTGGATTTATACAGTCTAAAGTTTTTCCGTGTTTTCACGGATTGGAGGAGCGTTCTCGTAATTTGTCGGGAAGCTTCTAGAAGAGTGGTGACTTGGGGGGTAAGGTGGCATTGCATTAAATGAGATTAGTGACTCATTTGTGTGATTCATCCATGTCATTAATGTATCATAAATGCTTAATGACTCATGGAGATGAATCACTCATAGATATTTATGAAGCATGGTTGTTAATTCTATTATTTCATTTTTGGATAAATAAATAATGCTTCATATATATTATGATAGATCATTATCTCATTTCATTATCATCTTCACCTTCTCTCTCCTCAAGCTCTCTCATTCTTCAAACCCTAACCCTAACCTCTCCTGTGTTGAGAACAAGGGTTAGCTAGACTAATACATCCATAACCTCACTCTATATCCCCTAGGTAGCTTAAATTAGTACTTTAAGCAACCTAGTTATCTCAATTTAGAGATTAAGCTTGGCGTAGGAGCTTTCGGGTGGATCGTCTTTGACTCGAGGAGGCCGTTGAGGTGCCGATGTTCCAAGGAGCCTACGAGGAGTGGAGGACAGCGATGAAGACCCGAAGGACATGTAACGTGAGGTATAACTTCGAATCCGAGTAGTTAAACCTCTAGTAGATTGTTAGCAATGGTTTAGATACGATTCATGCGCTCAAGTCCGTGTTACGAAGCTTTGATAATCGTTTTTCATATATTCCGCCTCCCCGCAAGTTTTTGGGGTGCGTGACATGGACTTACATGTCTGTTGGAGGACCTTCCTCTTCTAGGTCCATGGCGAAAGCCAAGGGAAAGAAGAAGAAAAACCGCACCAAACCAAGGGGCGGTGTTAGTAAAGTGGAAACGAAGGGAAAAGCAAAAGCAACAAAGGTAGCGAGAAAGCTTGTGGGGAAGGAAGAGTGCTTCTATTGTCATAAGAGTGGACACTGGAAAAAGGATTACAGGGCTTGGAAGGCCATGAACGAGGACCCGAAGCAAGTTGCGGCTTCGGCTTCAGGTGTGTATGTTATTGAAAACTGTCTATCAATAAACTCTACTTCCTGGGTATTGGATATCGGATCAGGATCTCATATCTGTAATTCTTTGCAGGCACTGAGAAAGCATAGGGTTTTGAAGGCAGGTGATATAACCCTCAGAGTTGCAAACGGAGCTGGCATGGATGCTGAGTCCGTGGGGGACTATCACTTGGGAATGTCAGATGGACATGTTTTGGTTTTGCGTGATTGTTATTTTGTATCCAATGCAACTTGTAATATCATATCTGTATTTTTATTATCTAAAGAAGGTTATGAATTTGCATTTGTAAGCAATGTTGTGAATATTCACCTTAATCAAGTTTTGATTGGGTCAGGTACATTAAGCAATGGTATATACGTATTAAACCAACCACAGATTTTCAATGTTCAGAATACACACAAAAGAAAGTCTCCGGAAATCAATCATGATTTCTTATGGCATTGTAGACTAGGTCACATCAATGAGAGAAGGTTGACGAAGTTACATACATAAGGATATTCGGATCCGTTCGAATATCAATCATATGCAACTTGTCAATCCTGTCTCAAAGGAAAGATGACAAAGACTCCGTTCACTGGACATGGAGTAAGAGCGAGCGAGCTCTTGGGACTCGTACACAGCGATGTGTGCGGTCCAATGTCTACACATGCACGAAGCGGTTATTCTTACTTCATTACTTTTACGGATGACTTTTCAAGGTACGGATATGTCTTCTTAATGAAACATAAATCTAAAGCCTTTGGAAAATTCTAGGAATATAAGAATGAAGTAGAAAAACAAACCGGCAAAAGTATCAAGACACTGAGATCTGATCGAGGTGGTGAATACTTGAGTGCCGAGTTCCTGGATTAGCTAAAAGAGAATGGAATTCTCTCTCAGCTTACTCCTCCATACACTCCGCAACATAACGGTGTATCAGAGAGACGGAACCGAACCCTATTGGATATGATACGTTCCATGATAAGTAACGCTGAGTTGCCGCGATCATTCTGGGGATATGCACTGGAATCAGCTGCATACCTTTTGAACCGAGTTCCAACTAAGACTGTGCCTACCACACCATATCAGATGTGGTGTAGGAAGAAACCCTATCTTAAGCACATTAAGACATGGGGATGTCCAGCTTTTGTCAAAAAGCAGCATGCGGACAAACTCGAGGCACGCTCAGTACAGTGCAAGTTTGTGGGATATCCAATGAACTCCAAGGGATATTTCTTCTATTGCGAAGAGGAACAAAAGGTTTTTGTTTCTCGTCATGCCTGCTTCTTGGAAACTGAGTTTTTGGAAAATCAGATAAGTGGGAGCGCAATAGAACAGGAAGAAATTCCAGAACCACGAGCTATTACTGAGATCTTAGAAGAACCAGAGGGTTCGAAAGAACAGGACATTCCTACGCCGCTCCGCAGGAGTAGTAGGCAGTCTCATCCGTCCGAGAGATACTACGGTTTTCTCATAAACGGGGATAGAGAGGATTGCATCATTGATAATGATGAGCCGACTAGCTTCCAGCAGGCCATTCAGAGCGTTGACTCGGTAAAATGGCTGGATGCAATGCGGACCGAAATGGAGTCCATGTACACCAACAAAGTATGGACTTTGGACGTTGCTCCAGATGGGGTAAAACCCGTAGGATGCAAGTGGATCTTCAAGAGGAAGATAGGTGTAGATGGACAGGTTGAGGCCTATAAGGCTAGACTTGTTGCAAAGGGTTTTCGTCAAAGACCTGGTTTGGACTATGACGAAACTTTTCTCCAGTGGCTATGCTGAAATCCATTCGGATCCTTCTTGCCATTGCTGCCTTCCACGATTATGAGATTTGGCAGATGGACGTAAAGACCGCTTTTCTAAATGGAAATTTAGAGGAGTGTGTCTATATGGACCAGCCAGAGGGTTTCATTCAGAGTAGGAGCAGCGGAAAGGTGTGCAAGTTGCTTAAGTCCATCTATGGACTAAAGCAGGCATCGCGGAGTTGGAACATCTTGTAAGTCGATGTACAACACCCCAGTACTTGTGGGGAGGCGGAATTTTCAAAAACGAACTTGTTTAGTGAACAAACATCGACTAACCGCTTGAATCGAAGCTAAACGATAACTAACTACAAACATAGAGTTTCTATGCTACTATGTTTAGGGATTATACCTAATGAATCGTGTCCTTCGTCTTTGCGAACTCCACCTCCTCCTCGGCCTTCTCGAAGTAGTAGACGATCCACCCGAGAGCTTTACTCCAAGCTTAGCCTCTAAACTTGAGGCAACTAACCTTCTTTAAGTGTTAATCAAAGAAGCTAGGTGATATAGAGTGAGGGTTATGGTTTAATTAGTCTAACTAATCCTTGTACTCAACACATGAGAGGGGAGGATTAGGGTTTGAAGAGGGAGAGCTTCAGGAGAGAGAAGGTGAAGATAATAGTGAAGTGAGAAGAATGAGTTATCATAATATATATCAAGCATTTCTTTTTATCAAGAAAAGAAAAGAAATCATTTTACAACCATGCTTGATAAATATCTTGTGGTGATTCATCTCCATCAGTCATTAAGCAATTATGAAGCATTAATGACATGGATGAATCATCCATATGACTCACTAATCTCATTCAATGTATATGCCACCTAAACCTCCTTAGTCACCATCTTCTAGAAGCTTCTCGCGCAATTACGAGAACGCCCCTCCTTTCCGCAAAAAAACGGAAAAACTTTAGACTGTATAAATCCAATAACCGGATACCAGTAACTGGCTTAAACTAAAGCCGACTGGTAAAAACTGTCCGAAAGTCGTACGTACGTAAACACACGTATGCGTCCGAACCCTTGTCGTAAAACCATACGACCTCTATATCGTTTCGCCTGGAGTAGGGAAACTCTCTGTGTGGGACTCTAGAGACTCGACTACTACGCTGGCAGTGGGTTTAACTACAGACTGCAAGTGGCACTAGCTGTACGTAACGGTCCCCAGGTAGATGTCGATAAGAAGGCCGATGAGGAAACCCATCCGAACTCCTATTGAGTCTAATGTGACAATCTCCATACAGTCCGGTCCGTTCGTCTAAGACTATCGCATATCGGGCCTAGGGGGCGGCAAGCGTCAGTCCCCTAATAGCGGTATAAGTCGTGTCGGAGCGAAGCCCATTACACCCTGAGAAACTACTGGAACCTACCAGCAAATCTCGCTTGCCCTGGCCAGGGACTTTGCGTAATGGCTCTCTGACACAGCGCGATATCAACCCCCAATACCGGGAGAGACGAATCCTGTCTAACCGCCACTGCCTCCAAGTGCTCGGGACTGCACCCAACTGCTACCTGTTTGCACGACTCCTTTGAGCCGTGGTAGGGTAGCAATCTAAGAACAGTGGGACACACTCGAGGCGAAGTAGCAGTGTCAAGTCTGCGGATTATGCTGTACTCATGTCACCTGGGAACTGTTCACTAACGACTGGTATAAAACCAACCAACAGTTCCCTGTGAGTCCTGTCCGGTGTACCCGTAACCTAACGAGCACCTGCATACTATCTCCAGTACGACGTACTGACGGCTGTGGGACAGACCATCTCCCCAACTGGGATGAGAAGCGTACACACTAGTCTACTCCGGAGTATCGATGCCCTGTCTCGATAATCCAACGACTAGGGACCTGAATAAGGATGTGCTTGTAGACTACCCAGCCCCCACTAGTGTGACTGCCATCACAACGCCGGTAGTCAAGCAAGATCCTAAGAGCTCTATCAATACGTATACTCACATATTAAGATAGAAAAACCAAGTAGCATACTACCATGTTTAGCAAGACTGTCATATACATGTGAATATCCCAAGCTTCCATTAAGTAATATACAAACTAGTATGATACAGTAATGGCCTTCTAGGGCATAAACACTAACAATCTCCCACTTGCACTAGGGCCATGTACTGGCGTATCGAAGACCGATGATCTCGAGTAGCCTCTCGAACTGAATCTGAGGTAGGGCCTTTGTGAATGGATCAGCAATGTTCTCTTCAGAAGCAACTCTCCGAACCTCGATCTCCTGACGATCAATGATCTCCCTGATCAGGTGATACCGCCTTAAGATGTGTCTGGACTTCTGATGGGACCTTGGTTCCTTCGCTAAAGCTATAGCTCCGTTGTTGTCGCAATACAGAGGTATTGGATCAACTATGGTAGGAACCACCTGAAGTTCTGTTAGGAACTTCTTCATCCAGACTGCTTCTTTTGCGGCATCGCAAGCAGCTATATACTCCGCTTCCATCGTTGAGTCAGCAACGGTGTCCTGCTTGGAGCTCTTCCAGCACACCGCCCCTCCATTGAGGGTAAAGACAAAACCCGACATGGACTTGGAATCGTCCTTATCACTTTGGAAGCCGGAATCAGCAAAGGCCTCCAACCTGAGGTCTTTTCCGCCGTAAACCAAGAACATCTCCTTAGTCCTTCTCAGGTACTTGAGAATGTTCTTTACTGCTATCCAGTGCTTCTCCCCTGGGTCTGACTGATACCGGCTTACCACGCTTAGTACGTAAGCTATATCTGGTCTGGTGCACAACATCGCATACATTATAGAGCCTACTGCAGAAGCGTAGGGTATAATAGACATTCGTTCCCTTTCCAAATCAGTCTTGGGAGACATCTCTTTGGAGAGGGTGATTCCGTGACAAGCCGGTAGATTACCGCGCTTAGAATCTTCCATACTGAATCTTTTCAGTACAGTGTCGATATACCTGGACTGCGAAAGTCCCAACATCCTCTTGGATCTATCACGATAGATCCGGATCCCCAGAATGTAAGAGGCATCACCCAGGTCTTTCATGGAGAACCTGTGTGACAAGAATCCTTTGACAGATTGTAGCATAGGAATGTCATTTCCTATCAATAGAATGTCATCCACGTACAAGACGAGGAATACGACACTTCTGGCTACAACTTTACTATATATACACGGTTCATCTGGATTTTTGATAAAGTCATATTCTTTGACTGTCTCATCAAAACAGATGTTCCAACTCCGCGATGCCTGCTTTAGTCCATAAATGGACTTAAGCAGCTTGCATACTTTCCCGCTGCTCCCACTCTGATTGAAACCCTCTGGCTGATCCATATAGACGCTCTCTTCTAAATTTCCATTCAGAAAAGCCGTCTTTACGTCCATCTGCCAGATTTCATAATCATGGAAGGCAGCAATAGCAAGAAGGACCCGAATGGATTTGAGCATAGCCACTGGAGAAAAAGTTTCATCATAGTCCAAACCAGGTCTTTGACGAAAACCCTTTGCAACAAGTCTAGCCTTATAGGTTTCCACCTGTCCATCTACACCAATCTTTTTCTTGAAGATCCATTTACATCCTATGGGTTTTACCCCATCTAGAGCAAAGTCCAAAGTCCATACTTTGTTGGTGTACATGAACTCCATTTCGGTCCGCATTGCATCTAGCCATCGTACCGAGTCGCCGCTCTGGATGGCCTGCTGGAAGTCAGTAGGTTCATCATCATCTATGATACAATCCTCTCTATCCCCATCTATGAGAAAACCGTAGTATCTCTCAGGCGGATGAGACGGCCTACTACTCCTGCGGAGGGGTGCGGGAATGTCCTGTTCTTCTTGAACTACCGGTTCTACCAAACTTTCAGTAGCAGTTTGTGGTTCTGGAATTTCTTCCAGTTCTATTTCGCTCCCACTTATTTCCTTTTCTAAAAACTGATTTTCCAGAAAATGGGCATTACGAGAAACAAAAACCTTTTGTTCCTCTGCGTAATAGAAATAATATCCCTTGGAGTTCTTTGGATATCCCACAAACATACATTTTACTGATCGTGCCTCGAGCTTGTCCACATGCTGCTTTTTAACAAAAGCTGGACATCCCCAAATCTTCATATGTTGAAGATGGGGTTTCTTCCCAGTCCACATCTGATATGGAGTGGTAGGCATAGTCTTGGTAGGAGCCCTGTTCAAAAGATATGCTGCTGATTCTAGCGCATAACCCCAGAAAGATCGCGGTAACTCAGCATTACTCATCATGGATCGTACCATATCCAATAGGGTTCGATTCCGTCTCTCCGATACACCGTTGTGCTGTGGAGTGTATGGAGGAGTAAGCTGAGAGAGAATTCCTTTCTCTTTTAGGTAACCTAGGAACTCGGCACTTAAGTATTCTCCACCTCGATCAGATCTCAGTGTCTTAATACTTTTGCCGGTTTGGTTTTCTACTTCATTCTTATACTCTTGGAATTTCTCAAAAGCCTCGGATTTATGTTTCATCAGATAAATGAATCCGTACCTTGAGTAATCATCCGTGAAAGTAATGAAATAGGAAAAACCACCTCTTGCATGTGTAGACATTGGACCGCATACATCGCTGTGTATGAGTCCTAAGAGCTCGCTCGCTCTTACTCCTTGTCCAGTAAATGGAGTCTTTGTCATCTTTCCTTTGAGACAAGATTGACAAGTGTCATAAGTTTGATATTCGAACGAGTCCAAATATCCTTCTCTATGCAACTTAGTCAACCTTCTCTCATTGATGTGACCCAGTCTACAATGCCATAAGAAAGCTTTATTTAAATCTGGAGACTTTCTTTTTAGTGTGTTCTGGACGTTGAAAATTTGGAGTTGGTTTAAAACATATATACCGTTATTTAGTGTACCTGACCCAATCAAACCATGATTAAGGTGGATGTTAACAACATCTCTTACAAACGTGAAATCATAACCTTTATTTGATAACAAGGAAACTGATATGATATTACACGTTAATCTTGGTACAAAATAACAGTTATGTAAAACCAAAATGTGTCCACTCGTCAATCCTAGGTGATAATCCCCGACGGACGCAGCTCCCACGCTAGCTCCGTTAGCAACCTTTAGGGTCATATCACCTTCCTTCAGCACTCTACGGTTTCTCAGTGCCTGCAATGAATTGCAAATATGAGATCCTGATCCGGTATCCAATACCCAGGAAGTAGAGTTGATCGACAGACAATTCTCAATTACAAACACACCTGAAGTCGAAGCCACAGTTTGCTTCGGTTCCTGGTTCTTGGCGTTCCATGCCTTGCAATCCTTCTTCCAGTGCCCTTTCCTGTGACAATGGAAGCACTCATCCTGGCCCACTACCGGTACCGCAAACTTTTTCTTTCCCTTCCCTCCCACCTTACTAACACCTCCTCTAGGTCTGGGGACGGCCTTCTTCTTCCTTCCTTTGGCCCTAGCCTTGGACCCGGAAGAAGATGCACCGCCAACAAACATAGCGGGTGTTTCCCTTGCCTTCTGCAAGGTGCCCTCTGCACTCCTTAACATGTTCAGGAGTTCCGGAAGTTCAACTTCTTTTCTTTGAAGGTTGAAGTTCAGGATAAACTGGGCGTAGGTGGGAGGAAGGGACTGGAGAATAAGGTCTGTATAGAGCTCATTATCCAAAGTCGTCCCAAGGTCTGCGAGCTCTTCAATATAGCCGATCATCTTTAGGACATGTTCTCCTACTGATGACCCGACAGCCAACCTCGCTCGAAACAAGTTCTTAGAGGTCTCGTATCTTGCTATACGAGATTGCTCTCCATAAAGTTCCTTTGTATGGAGAAATATGCCATCAAGGCCCATATCCTCGTGCCTCCTCTGATGTTCATTGTTCATTGAGGCAAGCACGATGCACTTGGCTTTCGCGCAATCTAAATCCCAGGTTTTGCGGATTTCCTTATCCGCATTGCTGGATTTGGGACCAGGGACAGCAGGTGCCGTAGCGGTGAGGACTTACCCCAATTTGTCATAGGTCAAAGCCATTTTGACATTCCGCAGCCAATCTTTATAGTTTGGCCCTGTCGGTATATTTTTCTCTAAAAGTAACTTAAGTCCAGTCATTTTCAGGGTCGCTGCAATTAGTAGAGAGAGAAGAAAACTCTTTAGCATGATGCTCTTGCAAGTTTAGAGTGGTTTTTAATTTATCTAAACTGGATGGCTCCCACTGTTTCTCGAATCCTTCCTCAAACTATAAAAGAAGAATTAGCCAGGACTATTCTCACCGTACAATATTTTCTTAACCGTTCAGCCAGGCCAGTGTCGATACTTCGAGGGAGGTTTTCCAACGCTTTCGCGAAGTTCCTTAATTAAATAACCTCTTTTCTCTGGGGGCGTAACCCCGCTGACACTTTTCTGGACACCTACTTGGTTTATAGCATTGATCGTTAAGTGACGAATATCCTGATAAGTAGCATATACTCACAGTAGGATCGGGATCCAAATATCATCGTATGATAATGTTGAAGGAATCCTACCAACATTCATCAAACTCCAAATGGTATGCATTTCTTTGCAAATTTCAGTTTCTTTAGAAACTCCCGATATATATTTTTGCCCCATGCTCTTATGACCTTGGCTTTGGTCAAAATGTCATAAGTCACATGTCAAGTTCTACCCGTCATTATCTTGTCAATTTGAACCCATCCGTATATACCCCTGACTTTGGTCAAATGATAATACGACTGTCCCAAACTAACTCATCTATCTTATGCAACAAATGAAAACCCAGCAGCTACCAAACACTATGCCTTGACTTTGGCCAAAATGCATAGCTTGAATACTACTGAATACCCAAATGAAATGACGGAGGGCTATGAATGGTTTTGGCGAAACCGTGAACGTAGTGAACTTGATATAACCGAAGGAACCTGATAGCTTTTAAAAGGAGTGGTTAAAGCTCCGCATTTAAAAATATCTGGTTTTTAAAATTAACCGAGTGGTTTCTTTTAAATTGTTCCAACGATTTAAACTTTGGTTTGTTTTTCTTTGCATTATAGATAATGCGTCCCATCATTAACCTATCATTGCAGAAAACAACGAAAATACAACGTCCTCTTATGCCATCCGCATTCGCCACGGGGTCCCGTCATCACCCGTTAGGTTACTTAACTAACGACAGAGCGGGGGCTGGGCTAGCGTGGGTGTAAAACATAAGTGACGTCTAAATAGCTATCATATATAGATATTGTACATTCGTCAGACGCAATAATAGGCATTCCAGATCACAGATGAACTTTATTGAATTTGCAAGTAATCCGTGTTTGTTTTGAGCCTGCAACAAAAGACGGATTACACAGTTGTGATGAATAGCCATTACCCTACCCAAGACCCCAACGAGTACGGCAAACTACCCGCCCGGCAGTTTGTGCACCCCACCTTGGGTCTATCCTAGGAGCAAAAACAGTAAAATGAAATAATACAACGGTGGCTACAACCGCAACCTGGATGTGCCCCGCAAAATAATATTACAACAAATTACATTTACATCAAATGAATTAAATAATAACCCATCACATAACCCCGGCTATACATCACAACAGTCCAACACAGTTCATATCCACAAACAGTAAAAACCATTACAGAAATGTGCAACCCCCTGCCACCGACATACTAGCAGTTAGGGGAGGTTTACGAACACATTATACAAACACAGATATAATCCAACAAGCAAATACTGTATAATTTCGATCGATTAAACACTTTTAATTTTGCTCTAATACTTCTCTGTAAATCTGAAACCTGAGCAAAAATAAAATATTCAAGAAAATACCAAATATCACAGAGAAGCAACACAGGAAATTTGGGTTCCTGAATCGCCAACTCGGCGGCGGAAGCGCGGCGGATCGGTGCGATCCGCCGCGGTTCCGCGGCGCTTTAGGCGATTCAGGGGCCCAAATTTCTTGGGTGTTCTTCTACTGTCTTTTTAAGCTTTCTGAACCTGCCTGAAAAATTTTGGACTTCATTTAAAAATCGACAGAAACTTGTGATTTCGGGTTTTTCCGGTTTCGTTTTTTCCGTTCGAAATTCATACAAATTTGCAAGTAAGTTATTTATTGTTTAGCGAGGCTCTGATACCACTGTAAGTCGATGTACAACACCCCAGTACTTGTGGGGAGGCGGAATTTTCAAAAACGAACTTGTTTAGTGAACAAACATCGACTAACCGCTTGAATCGAAACTAAACGATAACTAACTACAAACATAGAGTTTCTATGCTACTATGTTTAGGGATTATACTTAATGAATCGTGTCCTTCGTCTTTGCGAACTCCACCTCCTCCTCGGCCTTCTCGAAGTAGTAGACGATCCACCCGAGAGCTTTACTCCAAGCTTAGCCTCTAAACTTGAGGCAACTAACCTTCTTTAAGTGCTAATCAAAGAAGCTAGGTGATATAGAGTGAGGGTTATGGTTTAATTAGTCTAACTAATCCTTGTACTCAACACATGAGAGGGGAGGATTAGGGTTTGAAGAGGGAGAGCTTGAGAAGAGAGAAGGTGAAGATAATAGTGAAGTGAGAAGAATGAGTTATCATAATATATATCAAGCATTTCTTTTTATCAAGAAAAGAAAAGAAATCATTTTACAACCATGCTTGATAAATATCTTGTGGTTGTTAGTTATATGTATGCCCTAGAGGCCATTACTATACATAGGATGTATATTGTAGTGGATGCTGAGACATATATAGGGAGGACTTTCTTGCTCGACATGATAGTATGCTATCTGGTTGATCTTTACCTTAACGTGTACACTGATTGTCTCTCTGTAACATGTTGGTAAAGCCCGTAGGATGTGTACTTGACTACCTGGACTATGATGCGGATCATACTAGTAGGGACATGGTAGTCCATAAGTACATCCTTCAAAGTCCCTAGTCGTGGGTGTATCGAGACGGGGCATCGATATACCAGAGTAGACTAGCGTATACCTTCTCGACCCATACAGATGGGCGATGGATGATCCCATATCCATTGGTGTTTGACATCAGAGATGATATACGGGTGCTCAGTGGAGACTGGGTACACTGGACGGACTCGCCGAGAACTCCCAGATGGTATTATACCTTACGTCAGATGGCAGTTCTCTGGTGACACTGGTACAGAGTAGTCTGTTGACCCGAGATCTTCATAGAGTCTTGTGTGGTTCCCACTGTGCTTTGATTTCCACCTTACCACGTCCAAGAGGGCATGCAAAACGGTGGTTTTTGGGTACAGTCCCGAGTCACATGGAGGCAATGAGCGATAGGAGGGGATTCGTCTCTCCCGGTATAGGGAGTTGATGTTGCGCTGTGTTCGATTGGCTATAACCGGAAATCCCTGGCCAGGGTTGCTGAGATTTACTGGTAAGTGTTACCAGTAGTTTCTCGAACTGTTATAAACCTCATATCGACACGACTTATCGAGCTATTGGGGTCTGACGTTTACCACCCCTAGGCGAGATATGCGACATATCAGACGATCAGACCGGACTGTACGGTAAGTGTTACTGGTTGGATTCACAGGAGTATGAGCGGGCTTGCTCGTCGATCTTCTGATCGCTCAATACCCGGGTGGCCGTTACGTTTAGCAGACCGCTTGCGGCTTGTGGGTGCTTGATATGATCATCACCTGCTGCCGGCGTATTGACGAGTCTTTAGAGTCCTACACAGAGGTTTCCTGGCTCAAGCGAAACGAAATAGGAGCGCATATGAGATATGTGCGGGACCGAGAATGATACCAGTATGTGATACTGTATTCGATTCTCGCGATTTGTAATATTGATCGGTTATATGCGTTATAGCCGGGTTATCGGATCAAGTGTTGATTCGATAAGTTGTTACTATTGATATTAGTCGGTTATATGCGATATGACCGGGTCGTTAAATCAAGTGTTGATTTAATGATTTAATGTATAATTATATATTTGATACATTACTTTGCATTAACTAGTATTGGTTCACTTTAAATGGATTTTCTCACTTGAAGTTCACAAGTTGTATATATGATATACTTTTGTGCACTTGATTGTATCATGTTTGATGATACATGCTAACTTGGTTAAGTGTAAGATTAAAACCATGGTTAAGTTTATGATTAGGGTTTTGTTTATTTGCTTATTTATTTATTTATTTATTTTTCATTTTGGAAAAGATGAAAGAGGAAAATGGTGGCTTTCTTTGTTTGTAGTTGAAACTTCATGAAACTTTGACTACATGACCATTTTGTCTCATGCTTAACCCTAACCATTTAAACAAACCATGGTCTACTCTCTACACTTAACTAGGGTTAGGATATGATAAGTATTCATATTATTTTCTATTTTGTAAATACTTAGATATTCTTTCATCTTGCTTCTTCTTCTTCTTCACTTGAAGAAAGCTTGCTTCAACAATGGCAACTTGAGAAAATGAGTGAGAAATCCAATTCTAAAGTGAACCCACTTCCTATTTCTTCATCCTCTACCTCTTGCCAAGTAGTATAGGGTGTTTCCTTCACAAGTTTTCATGTCTTGGTGAAGGTGGAGCTTGATCTAGTGATGCCTCGACGTAGATCATCTTCGGCATCGTTGTCGATGACCTAGCCCGCTTTTTCTCCGATGAAGCCGATGCTAGAGTCATGGTTCGATTTGGACAGCGGAGAGGACTTCATCATGGAGCTATGGAGGTGGAGAAACGGATCTACAAAGGTTGTATTTCTGTTCTTTTAGTTTAGTTGTAAACTAGTTTCATTGTATCGCCTAGACTTCTAGTTAACGATCCGTATTAGGGTTTCTCGGCACCCGTAAAATTTGAAATTGGCATGGTTGATGCCTTGTGAGACCTCATTAGAGTGCCAAGGAACCCTACAGTGGTATCAGAGCCTAGCTAGAGCCTTAGGCGATGCGTAGACGGAATTAGAAGTCCGATCGAACCGAAACCCAAACCCTAAAATGCTACATTTTTGAAATTCGTGGATTTTTGTGAATTAAAAATATGCAGAAAAGTAAGCAGGAAAAAATAAGTATTACCGTGAAGTTTGGGCCCCTAATTCCATAATTCGACTACAGTGGTATCAGGGGTTTGGCGGCGCTTCCGCGGCCAAAATTTGGACTTAGTCCCTCAAATTTCATATATTTATTCTTAGGTCCTTTCTTGGCAATTTTTTATTTGAATTTTTTAATTCCACTCAAGTGTTGAGTTTTCTAGGGTTTTATTGGGGATTCGTTAATTTGATCGGATTATTTAACTTCGTTTATGTTTTTCCGGATATTTTAGAAACTGTTAAAAAGGTCGACCGGATATAAATACCCACTTTTTCCCCTGCCGGGAAATTTCCAAGTGTTGGATTTTTCCATGGTTTAAAGACGTTCTAAGTAGTGCAAGTAACGCGATGGTCCCTCTAGAAGACAACAAACCTTAACTCGATTATGTGACCGTCTTGAACTGCCCTTTGAACCTTCGGGTTTGGGGCAGTACGGCGTGCCACATGTGAGGCGTTGGCTTGACCCTTCTACGGCTGGACCGTTGGTACTGAGGCACGAACTGAATGTTTTTAGACTTGTTTCATGTGTTGATCTGTATCGGGAAAACTTGGGTGTTTGAATGTTCGATCGAAAAGTTTAACATTTTCTATTTATCCGGAATGTGATACAATACTTGGAATCCACAAGTAGTTATGAGATAACTGAATGAATGTTATAAATCTAGCGGTTTAGTCTCACTTGATCGGTTGCCACGGAATTTTGATGTGATCAAAAGTCCGTCGCAATCACGTAGCGTACGCGGATACTCGCCGGGTAAACTTAATAGACAGCCTCACTCCATAGCCCCGAACAAGTGACTGTAGGAGAACCCCGTCGCCGAAAGCATCCGTTTGGGTGCTCCCGGTAGCGGTGTTCCGCCTTGGTGCACTTCGTCGACGGTATTGGGGGTGCTGCCGTCTACTAAAGTTTGCGACGAGCATTCGATCAGGATGTCGGGAATCTTGTTGAATTGCCTGACTTAATATTGAAAAGAGTTTTCGATAATGAGACTAAAATGCGGGGTTTATAATTGTTAGGCATGCGATGTCTAAGTAATTCATTTGATTAGGCATGCGATGTCTATGTAGGTTGCGGATTCCAACTGTTGTAGTTTTACACTTTCTTTTCTGTGACCGTAAGTGTAATATGGGATATCGCCGGTTTCGTTGCTATATGTCAACGACAATTGGGATGCGCATATTTACTTACGTTGATGACATGTGATGTTATGTGTTGCTGGATATGTTATATTGGATAGTCGTGTTTGAATAGCCGGGGGTTTTTTTATGTGAGATGAGTGTTTTTCATTTTCATTCATGTAAAAACTTGTATGTAATATTCTTTTATTGGGGCACTTCCAGGTTGCGGAAGATGTCACCTTTTGTATATTATTTACTTTTCCGCACTAGGATAGACCCAAGGAGGGGAGCACAAGTAACCGGGTTCTGGAGTCCAGTAGGAGACCAACTCGAGGAGTTGAGTCCGGGTCTCCTAACTCTAGAATTGGTAGGGTTGCTTGCCGCTCTCGTAGGGGTCTAGGGGTGTGGGTTTGGCTATTCATCACGACCGTGGAATCCGTGTTTTATACTGGCTCGTATTGAAAACACGGACATCCTAGTATATCCAATATTTCATATGATTCTTCTGCTGCGATATCTGTATTGTGATCATGTGATGTTCTGTGATAGATACTGTATATAGTATATATGATATATTATATAGATGTTACTTATGTTTTACACCCGCGCTAGCCCTGCCCCGCTCTGCCGTTAGTTACCTAACCTAACGGTGCACGAGGGGACATCGAGGCGAATGCGGATGGCATAAGTGTACGTCATATTTATCTGTGATGTTTAGGTACTTAAATGATGGGACTTCATTAATGAGATTAATGAAGTAAAAGAAACCTAAGATGTTGTAGAATCGAATTTCAAAAATAAAACAGGTAGCTACAGTTCTTGCTTTGCACAGCGGTATATGTGATATATCCTGCACCTTATTCGATGAGTAAAGGACCGAGATCCCTTCACCGGGAGTGACTCCTTTAGCAATAACTGGCAGATGCTACACAATCGGTTTGTCTTTTGATTGCTTTTAAGTGATTTTGCTTTGCACAGAGATATATATGATATATCCCGCACCTCATTCGACGAGGAAAGGACCGACGATCCCTTCACCGGGAGTGACTCCTTTAGCAAAACTAGAAAAGCCTCAAAAGCACTCCATTTTTAAAATCATTTGATTCTACAACGATATAAAGTTCATTACGCAAAAGGTTTTCTTAAAAACCTGACGTAGCCCTCCGTCATTTCAGATAAGTCCTAGTTAGTATTCGTGCTGCGTTTGTTGACTCAGTCAAGGCGTAGTGTGCGGTAGCTGATTAGTGCTTATCTGCAAAGCATATGATGCGATTGGATTAGGGTAGTCGTGCGGCCTTGTTGACTCAGTCAAGGGTCGTGCGGGTGGGTTTAATTCAATCGAGAAATGACGGGTTGAACTTTACTTGTGGTCTATGATTTGTTGACTCAGTCAAGGTCATAGATCGCTTGGGGCAAAATATTATCGGGAATTTCAAGTGTTGAAATTTGCAATGAGATTGCATACCTTCTATGAGATAGTTGGATTCCGATACCCGCTGCGAGTAATTGTTACTCCTGGGAGAGTTTTATACATTACAATTAGCCGATCAAGTAGGTGTCTAGAAAGGTGTTAACGAGGTTACGCCTCTGGGAAAACGAGGTTTACATTAATTAGGTTCGTGCGAAAGCACGGGGGACCTCCCTCAAAGTACCGACACTGGCCTGGCTGAAAGATTGGCGAACTTGTAATGTGTAATTAATCCCGGCTAGTATTTCCTTTTAGGGTTTGAAGGAAGATTTGATAAAAAGCAGTGGGAGCCATCCTGATTAGATAAAATAATAACCAATCTATTCTTGCAAGAGCGCACGCTGAGTGTTTTCTTCTCTCTCTCCAGGTAGCGACCATATCACGCCTTAATCAAGATAATAATACGGATATTTGACCGAACCCGCTTGTTATACTGAGTTGGGAACGTTGGTCCCGTTCCAACTTATAATTGTTATAAGACAGAGCAGGAAATTGGGGATTACCAGAATTCCCGTGCCGCCCAAACGAAGAAAGTGCATGCTGATGCATCATCTTCGGGTATGTTCATTATACAGAACTGTTTCTCAGTATCCTTTACGTCCTGGGTATATGATACCGGATCAGGATCCCGCATATGTAATATGTTACATGGGCTACAGATAGGTAAAGAACTGAGAACGGGTGATAAGTTTCATGAGGCAGAAAACGGGGCAAGTGTTGCAGCCAAGTCTGTTGGTCACTGTCACCCTGTATTCCAAATACATTGATTCTGAACGAATGATATTAGATACCGAACCTGATATGCAAAATCATATCATTCTCTTTATTAGTAAAGAAAGGATATAATTTTGTATTGTTGGATAATGTTTTGAACATTTCCTATATCAAAAGTTGATCGGTTCAGGCACGTTATCTAAAAGCATTGTTGTTCTAAATCAAACAACAGTTCTTTAGTATACGGAACACACACAAGAGGAAGAGTTCAGAAATGAACGAATCCTTCTTGAGGCATTGTAGACTAGGTCATATCAATGCGACCCGACTAGCTGAAGTTACATGTAGATGCATATTTAAATCAGTTTGAATCTACATCTTGTGAAACTTGCCAGTCATGTCACAAAGATATATTGACACCAGCTCTGTTTATTGGAAACAGAGAAAGAGTTAGTGAACTCTTGGGATGATACATGTTGATGTATGTAGGTCCCCTGTCTACACATGCCAAGACTGGTTCTTTGTACTTCATTACATTCTCTGATGATCTCTTTAGATTCAGACATATGTTCCTGTTGAAACACAAGTCCGAACATTTTGAGATATTCACAGAATATAAGTTAGAAGTAGGGAACCAATAAGGTATAAGTATTATGTCCTTTGATGGGATCAAGGAGGAGAATACTTGAGCACGGAATTCCTGGACTTTTCTAAAGGAGAATGAGATTCTCTCTCAGTATTACTCCTCCGCATACACCATAGCACGATGGTATATCGGGGTGGAGCAATCACACCCTATACGATAAGGTGTGCTCTATGATGAGTACTACTGAGTTACCTATTTCCTTTTTGGGAGTTATGCACTTGAGAAGCTGCATACCAATTGAATTGGGTTCCAATCAAATCAGTTGCCTACCACTTCATATGTGATATGGAAAGGGAAGAGCCCATATATTAAGTTAGTTAAGATTTAGGGTTGTCCGGCCTATGTCTAAAAGCAAAATCCGGACAAGCTCGAGGCAAGGTCAGTTATGTAGAACTGGAAATGTTCCAGGTATACAAACTGCAGCTGATGATTTGATAGAACCAAAGGATTCAGTAGAGACCAACGAACCTCAGCCTCTCCGCCGATCTAGTAGGGTTCCTCACCCACCTGAGAGATACTTCGGTTACTCTATGACAGTGGGAGCGAGGATTGCATCATGAGATGATGACCCAACTAGTTTCGAGCTGGCCATCAGGAGTAAGACTCTATAAGAATGGCTGGATGCTTAGCGATCTGAGATGGAATCTATGTACACCAACAAAGTATGGACTTTAGTTGCTATATCTGAAGGGTTAAATCCCCATCAGGAGAAAGTATATCTTGAGAAGATTACTTGGTGTACTTGGAAAGGTTGAGACTTTCAAAGCTAGACATGTTAAAGGTTTTCGTCATCAACCAGGCGTGGATAATGATCAAACCTTTTCCAGTGCCTATGCTTAAGTCCATCCAGATCCTACTTGTCACGGCTGCATACCATGACTACGATATCTGGTGGTTGGGTGTCTTGACTGCTTTTCTAAATAACGATTTGGAAGAGAGCGTCTATAAGTACACAGCCAGAGGGCTTCGTAGACAGTGGGAGCAGCGGAAACGTGTGCAAGATGTTTTATGTGGTAAAGCAGGCATCGCGGAGTTGGAACATCTGTTTTGATGTGGAAGTCAAATAGTTTGACATCATCAAAATGGTAGATGAACCTTGTATATACAAGAAGGTAATAGGGAGTATGGTAGTGATCCTCATAGAGTACGTGGATGACATACTCTTGATAGGGAAGGAGTTTCCTATGCTACGCTCGGTCAATCTCCGGTTATCACAAGAATACTCCATAATAGGATCAAAGTGATACCTCCTAAATCCTGGGTTTTGGATCTATGAGATAGATCTAATTGGATGTTAGGATTCTCACTAGTTGTATTGAGATGGTATCAATCGATCCTGGGGAGAATCACTGGAAGGGTTCCAGGGTGATAAGGACGACAGAAAGTCAGTCACAGGCATTGTCTTTACCCTCAGTAAAGGGACGGTATGTTGGAAGAGTTCCAAGCTAGATACCGTGGCATACTAGACGATTAAGGCTGGATACATCGCTACTTAAGATGCTACCAAAGAGGAAGTCTGGGTGTATATTTGTTCATGAGATGAACTTAGTTCCTCCCATTGTGTGACAATGGAGTTGTGGCTTATGCCAAGGAACGTCCGTCCCATCAGTGATCCAGACATATTCTAAGGCAGTATTACCTGATCATGGAGATAGCTGATCTCCAGGGTAATCGAGATTAGGAGAGTAGACTCAGAGGACAGCACGGCGGATCCACTCACAAAGGCCTTTTCCCAGAGAGAGACTTTTATGGGATGGTTGAGTATGAAATACTGCAACCACTGCTATCAGATGGCCCTAGTGCAAGTAGGAGATTGTTAGTTATATGTATGCCCTAGAGGCCATTACTATACATAGGATGTATATTGTAGTGGATGCTGGGACATATATAGGGAGGACTTTCTTGCTCGACATGATAGTATGCTATCTGGTTGATCTTTACCTTAACGTGTACACTGATTGTCTCTCTGTAACATGTTGGTAAAGCCCGTAGGATGTGTACTTGACTACCTGGACTATGATGCGGATCATACTAGTGGGGACATGGTAGTCCATAAGTACATCCTTCAAAGTCCCTAGTCGTGGGTGTATCGAGACGGGACATCGATATACCAGAGTAGACTAGCGTATACCTTCTCGACCCATACAGATGGGCGATGGATGATCCCATATCCATTGGTGTTTGACATCAGAGATGATATACGGGTGCTCAGTGGAGACTGGGTACACTGGACGGACTCGCCGAGAACTCCCAGATGGTATTATACCTTACGTCAGATGGCAGTTCTCTGGTGACACTGGTACAGAGTAGTCTGTTGACCCGAGATCGTCATAGAGTCTTGTGTGGTTCCCACTGTGCTTTGATTTCCACCTTACCACGTCCAAGAGGGCGTGCAAAACTGTGGTTTTTGGGTACAGTCCCGAGTCACATGGAGGCAATGAGCGATAGGAGGGGATTCGTCTCTCCCGGTATAGGGAGTTGATGTTGCGCTGTGTTCGATTGGCTATAACCGGAAATCCCTGGCCAGGGTTGCTGAGATTTACTGGTAAGTGTTACCAGTAGTTTCTCGAACTGTTATAGACCTCATATCGACACGACTTACCGAGCTATTGGGTCTGACGTTTACCACCCCTAGGCGAGATATGCGACATATCAGACGATCAGACCGGACTGTATGGTAAGTGTTACTGGTTGGATTCACAGGAGTATGAGCGGGCTTGCTCGTCGATCTTCTGATCGCTCAATACCCGGGTGGCCGTTACGTTTAGCAGACCGCTTGTGGCTTGTGGGTGCTTGATATGATCATCACCTGCTGCCGGCGTATTGACGAGTCTTTAGAGTCCTACACAGAGGTTTCCTGGCTCAAGCGAAACGAAATAGGAGCGCATATGAGATATGTGCGGGACCGAGAATGATACCAGTATGTGATACTGTATTCGATTCTCGCGATTTGTAACATTGATCGGTTATATGCGTTATAGCCGGGTTATCGGATCAAGTGTTGATTCGATAAGTTGTTACTATTGATATTAGTCGGTTATATGCGATATGACCGGGTCGTTAAATCAAGTGTTGATTTAATGATTTAATGTATAATTATATATTTGATATATTACTTTGCATTAACTAGTATTGGTTCACTTTAAATGGATTTTCTCACTTGAAGTTCACAAGTTGTATATATGATATACTTTTGTGCACTTGATTGTATCATGTTTGATGATACATGCTAACTTGGTTAAGTGTAAGATTAAAACCATGGTTATGTTTATGATTAGGGTTTTGTTTATTTGCTTATTTATTTATTTATTTATTTTTCATTTTGGAAAAGATGAAAGAGGAAAATGGTGGCTTTCTTTGTTTGTAGTTGAAACTTCATGAAGCTTTGACTACATGACCATTTTGTCTCATGCTTAACCCTAACCATTTAAACAAACCATGGTCTACTCTCTACACTTAACTAGGGTTAGGATATGATAAGTATTCATATTATTTTCTATTTTGTAAATACTTAGATATTCTTTCATCTTGCTTCTTCTTCTTCTTCACTTGAAGAAAGCTTGCTTCAACAATGGCAACTTGAGAAAATGAGTGAGAAATCCAATTCTAAAGTGAACCCACTTCCTATTTCTTCATCCTCTACCTCTTGCCAAGTAGTATAGGGTGTTTCCTTCACAAGTTTTCATGGCTTGGTGAAGGTGGAGCTTGATCTAGTGATGCCTCGACGTGGATCATCTTCGGCATCGTTGTCGATGGCCTAGCCCGCTTTTTCTCCGATGAAGCCGATGCTAGAGTCATGGTTCGGTTTGGACAGCGGAGAGGACTTCATCATGGAGCTATGGAGGTGGAGAAACGGATCTACAAAGGTTGTATTTCCGTTCTTTAAGTTTAGTTGTAAACTAGTTTCATTGTATCGCCTAGACTTCTAGTTAAAGATCCGTATTAGGGTTTCTCGGCACCCGTAAAATTTGAAATTGGCATGGTTGATGCCTTGTGAGACCTCACTAGAGTGCCAAGGAACCCTACAGTGGTGATTCATCTCCATGAGTCATTAAGCAATTATGAAGCATTAATGACATGGATGAATCATCCATATGACTCACTAATCTCATTCAATGTATATGCCACCTAAACCTCCTTAGTCACCATCTTCTAGAAGCTTCTCGCGCAATTACGATAACGCCCCTCCTTTCCGCAAAAATACGGAAAAACTTTAGACTGTATAAATCCAATAACCGGATACCAGTAACTGGCTTAAACCAAAGCCGACTGGTAAAAAACTGTCCGAAAGTCGTACGTGCGTAAACACACGTATGCGTCCGAACCCTTGTCGTAAAACCATACGACCTCTATATCGTTTCGCCTGGAGTAGGAAAACTCTCTGTGTGGGACTCTAGAGACTCGACTACTACGTTGGCAGTGGGTTTAACCACAGACCGCAAGCGGCACTAGCTGTACGTAACGGTCCCCAGGTAGATGTCGATAAGAAGGCCGATGAGGAAACCCATCCGAACTCCTACTGAGTCTAATGTGACAATCTCCATACAGTCCGGTCCGTTCGTCTAAGACTATCGCATATCGGGCCTAGGGGGCGGCAAGCGTCAGTCCCCTAATAGCGGTATAAGTCGTGTCGGAGCGAAGCCCATTACACCCTGAGAAACTACTGGAACCTACAAGCAAATCTCGCTTGTCCTGGCCAGGACTTTGCGTAATGGCTCTCTGACACAGCGCGATATCAACCCCCAATACCGGGAGAGACGAATCCTGTCTAACCGCCACTGCCTCCAAGTGCTCGGGACTGCACCCAACTGCTACCTGTTTGCACGACTCCTTTGAGCCGTGGTAGGGTAGCAATCTAAGAACAGTGTGACACACTCGAGGCGAAGTAGCAGTGTCAAGTCTGCGGACTATGCTGTACTCATGTCACCTGGGAACTGTTCACTAACGACTGGTATAAAACCAACCAACAGTTCCCTATGAGTCCTGTCCTGTGTACCCGTAACCTAACGAGCACCTGCATACTATCTCCAGTACGACGTACTGACGGCTGTGGGACAGACCATCTCCCCAACTGGGATGAGAAGCGTACACACTAGTCTGCTCCGGAGTATCGATGCCCTGTCTCGATAATCCAACGACTAGGGACCTGAATAAGGATGTGCTTGTAGACTACCCAGCTCCCACTAGTGTGACTGCCATCACAACGCCGGTAGTCAAGCAAGATCCTAAGAGCTCTATCAATACGTATACTCACATATTAAGATAGAAAAACCAAGTAGCATACTACCATGTTTAGCAAGATTGTCATATACATGTCAATATCCCAAGCTTCCATTAAGTAATATACAAACTAGTATGATACAGTAATGGCCTTCTAGGGCATAAACACTAACACATCTGTTTTGATGAGACGGTCAAAGAATTTGGCTTTATCAAAAATCCAGATGAACCATGCATCTATAGTAGATTTGTAGCGAGAACTGTCATATTCCTCGTTTTATACATAGATGACATTCTCTTGATAGGAAATGACATTCCTATGCTACAATCTGTCAAAGGGTTCTTGTCACACAGGTTCTCCATGAAAGACCTGGGTGATGCCTCTTACATTATGGGGATCCGGATCTATCGTGATAGATCCAAGAGGATATTAGGACTTTCACAGTCCAGGTACATCGACACCATACTGAAAAGATTTAGTATGGAAGATTCCAAGCGCGGTAATCTACCGGCTTGTCACGGGATCACCCTCTCCAAAGAGATGTCTCCCAAGACTGATTTGGAAAGGGATCGCATGTCTATTATACCCTACGCTTCTGCGGTAGGCTCTATAATGTATGCGATGTTGTGTACCAGTCCAGATGTAGCTTATGCACTGAGTATGGTAAGCCGGTATCAGTCAAACCCTGGGGAGAAGCATTGGATAGCGGTAAAGAACATTCTCAAGTACCTGAGAATAACTAAGGAGATGTGCTTGGTGTATGGAGGAAAAGACCTCCAGATCGAGGCCTTTGCTGACTCCAGCTTCCAGAGTGACAAGGATGATTCCAAGTCCATGTCGGGTTATGTCTTTACCCTCAATGGAGGGGCAGTGTGTTGGAAGAGTTCCAAACAGGAAACCGTTGCTGACTCGACGATGGAAGCGGAATATATCGTTGCATCTGATGCCGCAAAAGAAGCCGTCTGGATGAGGAAGTTCTTGACAGAACTTCAGGTGGTTCCGTCCGTTGTTGATCTAATACCTCTGTATTGCGACAACAACGGGGCTATAGCTTTAGCGAAGGAACCCAGGTCCCATCAGAAGTCCAGACACATCTTGAGGCGGTATCACCTGATCAGGGAGATCGTGGATTGCCGGGAGATCGAGGTTCGGAGGGTTGGTACGGAAGATAACACTGCAGATCCACTCACGAAGGCCTTACCCCAGACTCGGTTTGAGCGGCTGATCGAGATGATAGTCTTCGATACGCCAGTACATGGCCTTAGTGCAAGTGGGAGATTGTTAGTGTATATGCCCTAGAGGCCATTACTGTATCATACTAGTTTGTATATTACTTGATGGAAGCTTGGGATATTCACAGTTGTATAGACAATCTTGCTCAAAATGGTAGTATGCTACTTGGTTTGTTTCTACTTTAATGTGTACATGTGTTTCTTTTAGTATATCACCTATACACATTAGTGGAGCCCTTAGGATCTTTGCTTGATTACCAGCGTTGTGATGGCAGTCACACTCGTGGGGGCTGGGTAATCCATAAGCACATCGTTATACAGGTCCCTAGTCGTAGAACTATCGAGACAGGGCATCGATACTCCGGAGTAGACTAGCGTATGAGCTTCTCATCCCAGCAGGGGAGACGGTCTGTCCCACAGCCGTCAGTACGTCGTACTTGAGATAGTATGCAGGTGATCGTTAGGTTACGAGTACACTGGACAGGACTCGTCGGGAACTGTTCGTTGGTACTATACCTATCGTCAGTTATCAGTTCCCAGGTGACATGAGTACAGCTTAGTCCGCTGACTTGACACTGTCACTTCGCCTCGAGTGTGTTCCTACTATACTTTGATTACTACCCTACCACGGCTCAAAGGAGTCGTGCAAACAGGTAGTAGTTGGGTGCAGTCCCGAAGCACTTGGAGGCAGTGACGGTTAGACAAGATTTGTCTCTCCCGGTATTGGGAGTTGATATCGCGCTGTGTCATGGAGAGCCATTGCACATAGTCGTCCCTGGCCAGGGCAAGCAAGATATACTGGTAGGTTTCCAGTGTTATCTCACGGTGTTCTGGGCTATACTCTTACACGACTTGTACCGCTATTAGGGGACTGACGTTTACCACCCCCTAGGCCCGCCATGCGATATTCTTAGACGAACAGACCGGACTGTACGGAGACTGTCACATTCAGGCTCAGTAGGAGTTCAGATGGGTTTCACCTCGTCAGTCTTCTTATCGGCATCTACCTGGGGGCCGTTACGCACAGCTAGTGCCGCTTGCGGTCTGTAGTTAAATCCACTGCCAGCGTAGTTTCGAGTCTTTAGAGTCCCACACAGAGAGCTATTCGCCTTTGGGCAAAAATGGTAGAGGTCGCATGGTTTTGCGACAGGGTTCGGTCACATCCGCGCACTTGTGCACGTTTTGTGTCCGGGCAGTTATTTCTAGAGGGCTTTGGTTTAAGCCAGATCCTAGTATACGTTTTGGGATTGGTTTTATCTCGTTTGTATTCGTGTTCCTTGGAACGCGGATGTGTGTGTGTATGCACGGTTGACCGAGACAGAGGCAGAGGATTCTCATTAGGGTTGTTGACTGTTGACTTTTTCTAAACCCTAATGAGAATATGAAATATGATTAATAATAATATTAATTAAGTATTATTGTGCCGTGGTTGGGTTGAAAGTTTGACCTTCTTGACTTGTTGACTTTGTTGACCGGTTGACTAGCTTGGACTTGTTGACCATCATCATTACAATGGCTATCATTTCTTGGTTATGACTTTTGCCTGCTTGTTTGTTCACAAAATGCATTAAATGCATGAAATGATATTGCCATTGAAATGAACCATCACATAATACTTGATTACAATTATTATTATGATTATTTTGGTTTCTGAGAGCATGGTTGCAAAAGTCTTCACTCATTCTATCATATTGACTCTCTCATCCAAGCTCTCTCCATTGCTCTCCCTCTTCCTCTAGCTTAAGGAAAAATCCCTCTCATGAGTTGAGAACCATTTTCCTTTGAGATAAAACACCAAGACCACTCTCTACTCATCCTAAGGTAGAAGGTTTAGCAAACCTAACACTTTAGTTTCCTCTAGATTGAGGTTGGAGCCAAAGGTAGAAGCTTTCGGGTGGATCCATCTTCGGCACAAGGAGACGACGAGGTGAGGCCGATCCGACCACTACAAGGAGTCGAAGAGAAGGAGTTCAAGTTAAGGTATAACCCCTAACATAGTAGTTAAACTCTTAGTTAGGTTGTTAGATAGTTTGTTTAGCAAAGATCCGTTTTTAGAGTCCATGTTACCTTTCATGAAAAATCGTTTTTCACCATTTTCGCATCCCCGAAAGAACCGGGACGGGTAACGTGGACTTACAACTAGGGCACCTAGGTCGCTAAACTAGATAGCCTAGAGGATGTAGAGTATGGTGATGGATTAATTTGTCTCATAACACCTTTGGTTTCTCAACACATGAGACATGAAGGGTGGAAGTAGAAGAAGAAGCTTGAGGATGAGAGTAAGAGGCAACTCAAGAAAAAATGGCTAAGGGTTAGTTGTGTTGTTGTGAGATAGTTGAAGCCATCCAATAAATATCTCAAGT
Source organism: Agapanthus africanus (assembly GCA_030015575.1). Lineage (NCBI taxonomy): Eukaryota > Viridiplantae > Streptophyta > Magnoliopsida > Asparagales > Amaryllidaceae > Agapanthus > Agapanthus africanus. Next base: position 480,777,103 of record CM057350.1, read on the forward strand.
CTCCAAAATATCTTAAGTCAACACAAAATATCTCAAGTCAACAAAATATCCCACAACAAAACAAAAAACCAAGCATGCTAGAATAGTAACCATAAGTCACGATAAAGCCAGGCCACAATTAATGAAATAAACACCTCATCCTCTCCACCTTATTAACCATTTAATCCTAAATGGTTAAAACTAAATGAGGTGGCAACTTCTAGAAGCACCTTGTAATAAATTACAAGAATACCCTTCATCCATGCTTGACTTTGGCACATGAGGTGGCGGGTTTGGTATACATACCCGTATCTGTATTCCGAAAAATATGAATACTATGAGACGAAAATAATCCAACAATATAATATTAGAATCCGTCTTAAACCAAAGCCACTAGTATTATCCGCCCGAATCCTGATACGTGCCCAAGTGCACTATATGATCTAACCCTGCCATAAAACCATACGGCCTCTATATCATTTCTCCCGAAGCAGGAAAACCCTCTGTGTGGGACTCTAAAGACTCGTCAATACGCTGGCAGTGAGTTTAACCACAAGCACATCAACGACACTAGCTGTACATAACGGCTACCCAGGTATTGAGCGAAAGGGAGGCCGACGAACAAACTCATTCGAACCCCTACTGAGCCTGTCTGTGACAATATCCGTACAGTCCGGTCTGTTCATCTAAGAGTATCGCATATCAAGTCTAGGGGATGGATAAAGTCAGACCCCTAATAACGCGACATTTCGTGTCGGTATGAAGCCCATCACCAACTAAGAAACTACTGATCCAAATCAGTAATTCTCGACTACCTTGGCCAAGGATTTCTCGTGATGGCCACCCGTGCACCGCTCGACATCAACCCCCAATACCGGGAGAGACAAATTCCCGACGATCTGCTCACTGCCTCCATGTGGCTCGGGACTATACCCAACTAAAACCTGTTTGTACGACTCATTTGAGCCGTGGTAGGGTAGTAATCAAAGCACAGTGGGAACTTACACGAGACAAATGACGATCTCAGGTCATCAGACTAACCTGCACACATGTCACCTGGGAACTGCTATCTGACAATAGGTATACTACCAACTAGCAGGTTCCTGGTGAGTCCGCCCAGTGTACTCATAACCCAATGAGCACCAGTATACTATCTTAGGTGAACAAACTAACTCCAATGGCTTGTGAGACTTGGCCACCGCCCCTGGTCAGGGTCTCGATCAGTATACACTAGTCTACTCTGGAGTATCAATGCCCAGTCTCAATACTCCCATGACTAGGGATATTTAAGGATGTGATTATAGACCACCCTACTCCCACGTATATGATCGCCATCATAATGCTGGTAGTCAAGCAAGAATCCCATGGGCTCTATCAACATATAATAGTGATTTGTAATACCACATAAAGCATGTACATGATGATAAAGACAAACCAGATAGCATATTATCATCTTGAGTAAAACTGTTCTATCCGTATAGGTCCTCCCTCAATCATCGTAATCGCGTGCCTGCGATTCAATAATTGACTTGAGGGCACTATATCCAACAATCTCCTACTTGCACTTAAGGCCAATTATTGCGGTATCGCATACTCACAGCTCGTGTGATACCGAACACCCAACTTCTCTACTAATCAGTTTCGCAAAGCTCGTTTGTGAAACTATTGTGTTCGAGAAATAGCCTCGGTGTATAGATCCGCTCCAATGACTCTTTCTATATCTCTCTATATCTCAACTTCACGGAGAAAGACTATCTTCCGAAATGAGCAATACATGTCTTAGAATTTGTCTGGATATCTGATGGGTCCCAGTTCATAAATGAACTCCAAATCAAACAAACTTCTTAGACCGTATCGTCCACTAAACTTAATCAGTATCTTGCACCATGCCTTCCACAGTATCCGCTTGGACCATCTGTCCAATATACTGTCCCTCAAAAGAGGGAAAACTATAACTCAGATAGCCACTCTGTCATCCAGGTCACCTTGGAAGCCTGAAATGATAACCGTCTCCCGAAGGAGGCTACCGTTACCATATCCCAAGAACATCCACTTATGTTCATAGCTGCTTCCCAATGTTTCTACATGATTGGATTAATATATATGCTTATTGCAGCCTGTGCAAAAGCAATATCTGGTGTGGTACTTGACATCTCATGATTGACTCAATTACCTAAGCAAGTGATATGCCTATCATGCAACTCCCTCTCCCCATCAGTCTGTAAGACATCTCTTTAAAGAGGGCGACTCCATCACCTGCGGGTACACCACCATGCTAGGAGTCGTTCATTCTAAAACACCTTTAGAATAATGTCAAAGTACCCAAATTGGGATACTTCTCAAATCTAGATCTAAAACCGTAGATCTAGTGACCAGAATCCCTGATATTTTATCCAGATCCTGTGTGGAGAAACCAACTTGTGACAACCACAGTATAACCGATCGTAGTATAGGAATATCACTTCCTATTAAGTGCATGTCATCTAAATACCTGGGTATCACTCTCTACTACTTTCTTACCAGATCCATCTCCTATTCTGATGAAGTCAAACTCTATGACTGTCACATCAAAACTAGATGATCTTTTTCCGCTATACCTGCTTTAGTCTATAAATAAACATAAGCTACATGCCTACTATGCTTCCGCTGCTCCTACTGACTACAACAATCTTCTGGCAGAGTCACATACACATGTACTTTCTAAAACTAATTTAGAATGACGTTATACTCATCCTCCTGCCAGGTCTCATAGTCTAAAACAGCAGCAATGACAAGTCTGGGTAAACAAGAACCGCCCTGTCACCATCTCTCAGAAGACCGAAATACCTCTCGGGTGCCTGAGGTTACCCACCAAATCTGTGGAGTGGCTAATGGATTGTCGAATCCAATTGAATTTTTAGGTTCTACTAAATTTTCAGTAATCGTTTGTGGTTCTGGGATCACTTCAAGTTCTATTATACTCCCACTAATGTTTTCTGAAAAGAATCCATTTTACTAAAACTGTGGCGAGTCAAGAACAATATAACTATTGATCTACCTGATGGCAAAAAGTTAACCCTCGTCAAAGCCCGGGATAACCCACAAACTGCCATTACTGAAACGTGCCTAGAGTTTATCCGGATTTTGGTTTTAAGCATCAGCAGGACAACTCCATATACCTTAACATCGTTAAGATATGAATTGATTCTATATACCACATAGAAACAAAGGCACTAATTTAATTGGAGCCAGATTCAAAATCATACAGCTGTTTCCAGTGCATATCAACCAAATGGAAGATGGCCAAGCAGCATTACTCATCTAGGAGTGCATCCACATATGAGTAATCTGAAAGAGAAGCAAGTTCTTAAAACTATTACTTACAACGGAATACCTAGCAAAAGTATCTACATCTTCGACTACCTTGAAGAATCCTGATATTTTGAACAAATGGTTCTCTACTTTATTCTTATACCTATAACTTTTCAAAACTTGGACCCTGTATTTCAACGAAATACTTGTCTAAAACTAGAGAAGTCAAAAGTAAGGAGAATATAGCACGAGTACCAACCCTCTGTCTTGCAACATATGGTTCTCTACTTCATTCATATACCTATAACTTCTCAAAATTCGGACATTGTATTTCAACGAAATACTTGTCTAGAACTGGAGAAGTCATGAATAAACAAAATATAGTATGAGTACCAACCCATGTACCCTAACGGATATCGGACAATATACAATACTTTGTATAAGTCCCCTGAGTTCAATAACTCAAATCCTGTGCGTCGTAGGTTGAAAAACTGTGCTATGATTAAGAAGAATTACACCGCTGTTGAATGCACCTTACCTAATCACCAGCTGATATAGGTAAATGCCATAGACATAATATCAAAAAGTTATACCTCGCTTTATAAAATAAACGTACAGATATATCAGTTTGAAATTGGTGCATAACAACGGATATTCAAAACCAAATATTTGTCGTCAGGCAAAACCAGGTGATTTCCTTAAATATCACCAATTACAAAGAATTCCGATATACAGAGGATCTAATCACCTAATTCCCAATATCTTACTCCCGCTCACCATCTGTAACGCCATACAGATGTGAGAATCAAATCTGGTAAATACATACCCTTGAGTTAGAATCTAATTGGGAAAACAGTTTTCACTTAATATCACACTGTAGAACTGAAACATGAAAATGTCTCGAAGGGGTAACCGGGTATTCCTAGTAAAGCCTCTTCCACTATCCTGATTCACGACAGTAACCGTATACTTCCTTGCTCTCACTCCAATCCCTTTATATGTCTTTACTTATTACCTTCTGTACACCACACTTGGGCTAATTGATTTTCTTCCTTCCCTATCCTTCAGCACCAGCTTAAGGTTAAGAAGAAGACTGTCCAATAATCCCAATTGGTGTACTCTCCTAATATCAGGAGCCCTGGCAACCTGAGAGAAGGTGAATAGAAAAGACAACTGAATAACCATATTCTATTTCTCCTGAACCAGAATCCATTCTCGAACTGAAACAAGTTCCTTCGAGTTCGTATGTAACTATACGATGGTATATCCAAGCAATATGGATGTTCGTAGTGATATGAAGTGTTCTGGAGAAATTCAAAGTGGATATAGGAGTGGCAGGGGTATACACGGTGTCGTTGTGAATGATTATTCCCCGCCGAAAGACGCGACCGGGACGTTGGGACGTCCGGCCTGAATTTTGGGGGCAGATGCTATTTGGTTTTATCCGTCCACCTCTCCGAAGATGCCAAGTTGATTTATGGCACCATATATCGGAGGTTTAGACAGATGCGTCCGATGTAGCAGACTTTGTCAGATTCTCCCTCGTTTGCGAAGGGTTTTTTGATTGTGGGGACACTCTTCCCTGCAGGCGCAAGCCCCTGCAGTTAATTACGCTACCGCATCGCGGTAACCACTTTCTCCTTCTCCAGATGATCACTTCGTGACGTGTGTGTTTGTTTTATTTTTGGTTGCCGTGGATTGTATACGGAGACTAATTTATGTTGTCGCCCGTAAGGTGTGGATTAGTCTAAATCCGTATTTTCTTAGATTTGGGTTTGGGTTGGGTTTAAGGATCGTTAATCTCGTTTGAGACTAAAATCAACTTAAACGTTTGTTAAGGATACGTTAGTCTAATTTTAGACTAAGATCTACTCAACAGAATCGTTTAGATCCAACAAAAGAGCATTTGGGCTCTGTTGTTTTAGTTTAGGGACATTACAGTCCATAAGTTTAAAGACTCATAGTCTATGGAGTTTAAGGACATTATAGTCCATAAAGTTTAAGGACGTCATAGTCCAGTTTAAAGACGTCATAGTCTATGTGGTTTTGGTTCAACCATTTGGGGATGCGCAAAAAGTTATTGGTTATTGGGACCCTTCATCTCTTTGAAGACGTTGAAGGATTACAACGACATATATCAGAGGTATGAAGAGATGTACCCTTAAACCAATGTTGGTTGTGAGATCTGTAGTCAAGTTTGGGACTAAAATCAGTTAAAAAGATTTATGAGCATATGGGCTCAATTAATCTGAATTAGGGGTCTGTGGCCAACTTGGGCTCGGCCCACTCAGTTTAAATAAAATGTTGAACATTTATTTGGGCGTTAAACATTTGTTTGGGCTTAGACTCTTTTGTTCAATAATGCTGAGTATTAATTTGAGTGTTGAGCACTCCTTATGGCTCTGGGGTTTTATTTAAAGAACACGTTGTGTTCCCTCAGCGCCCACGTGAGGAGCACGTGGTTCGCTTGGTACTGAGCGCCAGACTTGGAGCGCTAATGCGCTTCTTATGAAATAGCGCACACGTGAGGGGCACGTGGTGTGCTTGGCACTGAGTGCCAGACTTGGAGCGCTAATGCGCTTCTTACGAAATGGCGCACACGTGAGGAGCACGTGGTGCGCTTGGCGCTGATCGCCAGATTTGGAGCGCTAAGGCGCTTATTATGAAGTAGCGCACACGTGAGGAGCAAGTGGCGCACTTGGCGCTGAGCGCCAGATTTGGGTGCTGAGCGCTCATTATCAATTCTGTGCTCTGATAATTAAGTTCTCGTTTATAAGAGACTTTGTCTCGTGGCTCTAAGAATAAGGTTCTTATTTTATGGGAGATGCTACGATCTCTTATGTTTTTTATGAAAGACTTTGTCTTTATGGATCTGTGATCTGAAGAGAATTAAGTTCTTCTCTCCCCTTTTATGATGAGATGCTATGATCTCTTTTTGTGAAAGACCTCTGTCTTATAGATCTATGATCTAAAAAAAGAACTAAGTTCTTCTTCTTTTTATGAGATGCTTTGATCTCTTTTTTTTATTTACCTTGAAGAAATTCTTCTTCCGAGAGCCTGCTCTTCTCTTTGAAATTTCTTAAAGTTTGTGGGGGGAGGGTCCTTCGTATGAAACTTATGGGGAGTTTCTTTTTTTTATCCAAGACTTGAAGTCTTGAAGCCTTTATATAGCGGAGGCTGATTTGTTGAATCAGTTAAGGATATTTTTTCTCTGATTGATTTGGGGATGTTTCCTACTGTTGGATCTTTGATCTTAGGGCTGCTGTTTTACAGAAGACAATCTTCTTGTTTTTACCAAGATTGGGAAATATTTTCCCATACAGAGCTTATTCTGTATCTTGGTGATTTTTAATCACCATTGGATCATAGCTCCAACGGCGCTCTGATTTACAGAGCACAATCTTTCCTGTTTGGAAAGATTCTGAGGAGTATTTTCTTAACAAAATTTTATTCTGGTAATTTGATGATTTATCATCTTCGTTGGATCTTTGATCCAATGGTGGAGAACATTTAATTCTAGCGCTTGGCGCTCTCGTGCCTTACACTTGAGCGCTGCTTCAGAGTCTTTGACACTTAGCGCTGGCGCACTTGGCGCTAGCGCTGTCGTGCTTTGCACATGAGCCCTGCCTCAGAGTCTTTGACTCTTAGCGCGGCGCTCTTGGTGCCAGCACTCTCGTGCTTTGCACGTGAGGCGCTGACTCAGAGTCTTTGACTCTTGGCGCTTGGCGCTCTCGTGCATTGCACGTGAGGCGCTGCCTCAGAGTGTTTTAACTCTTGGCGCTGAGACATTTGTTACATTCTTTGCATGTGGAGTTTTTCCCTTTATTTTTTATTTTATTGTTATTATTTTATAAGGGAGCAAGTTTTGAGTCAGAATTTTGGCGGGAACAAATTCCCCCCACTACTTTGCCCACGTAAGTATGTACGTGGGTGAAGTAGTGCAGAGTTATGCATGGACACAGAATTGAGGGCTTAGGAGACAAGTTTATGGTCCTCGTAGCATAAGACTTTCTTCGTATTCATGAGCTGTATGGGTCTCAAGGAGGTTATTTCTCCCTACAAGTCGAGAGGATCTCATAGGTGCATATTTTCCTTAGAAATCATGAGGATTTCTAAGTATTCATCACCTCTGTGAGTCGTAAGGATCTCACTCGGGAATTTTCCCTTACGAATCGTGAGAATCCGTAAGTATCTTCTTTATTTCATCGGCGAATGTGGATTTGGCGAATGTGGATCGTAGATAGTCCATCTTGACCTTCTTGTAGGTCAGCGATGGCTTAGGAGACAGGGTTAGGATCTGCCACCTAAGAGTTTTCAAATTTATGAGCCATGAGGGTCTCATAACGACTTTTCTCCCTACGAGTCGAGAGGATCCCGCAGGTGTATTTTCTCCTTAGGGGTCGTGAGGACTCCTAAATACGTTTTCTCTTGAGAGTCGTAAGGATCTCACAAGAGAATTCTCCCCTTACAAGTCGAGAAGACTTGTAAGTGTCTGTTTCCCTCCTCATCGATGTTTGACTTCGGAGAGTGTGGCCCATAGATAGTCCATCTTGACCTCCTTGCAGGGCAGTGATGGCTTAGGAGACAGGGTTAGGATCTGCCACCTAAGACTTTTCAATTTTATGAGCCATGAGGGTCTCATAAAGACTTTTCTCCCTTCGGATCGAGGGGATCCCGCAGGTGTATTTTCTCCTTAGGGGTCGTGAGGACTCCTAAGTGCATTTTCTCTTGAGGGTCGTAAGGATCTCACAAGAGAATTTTCTTTTCATGCGCGGAGACACTAATTTCCCTGGCGGTCGAGACGAATCGAGAGATTCTCGCAAAGATATTGATTTCCCTGTGGGTCGATACGAATCGAGAGGTTCTTGTCAAGGACGCTGATTTCCCTGAATCGAAATATTCTGTAAAGGACACTGACTTCCCTGAGGTCGAGAGGTTTAACCAAAGACACTGATTTCCCTGAGGTTGAGATGAATCAAGAGATTCCTGCAAAGACACTGATTTCCCTGCGGGTCGACGCGAATCGAGGTTCTCGCCAAGGACGTTGATTTCCCTATATTGAGATATTTCGCCAAGGACACCGATTTTCCTGGGGTTTAGATGTATCGAGAGATTCCTGCAGAGACGCTGCTTTCCTTGTGGGTCGACGCGAATCAAGAAGCGATGGCTTAGGAAACAGGTTCAAATCTGCCGCCTAAGACTTTTCAATTTTACGAGCCGTCATGGTCTCATAAAAGACTTTTCACCCTACGAGTCGAGAGGATCCCGTAGGTGTATTTTCTCCTTAGGAGTCGTGAGGACTCCTAAGTGTATTTTCTCTTGAGAGTCGTAAGGATCTCACAAGAGAATTTTTCCCGCTTTCAAGTCGAAAGGACTTGTAAGTGGTTGTTTCCCTCCTAGCCGATGTTCGACTTCTAAGAGTGTGGCCCAAGAATAGTATGCAATAGTCCATCTTGGACCGACTTGCAGGGCCCCGGTGCTTAGAAAACAGGTCATTATCCCAATTGCCTAAGGCTTTGCCCAACGTGTCGAGACGAATCGAGAAGTTCTCGCAAGGGTTTCCTAACGTCATAGTTAACTCCTGCTAATAGAAGTCCGTTAGGGTCTGCGGTACTAGAGTTTTTTACCCGTCGCACCGTCGTGTTGGCCGATATATTCCCCGATATGCAATCTGGTTGTTCGGGTAGCCCCGCGACTGTCGTATCTCTGATCCCTTCGGGGGCTGAACAAGACATCTTCAAGCAATCTTCCAGGTGGTATTACCGTCGAAAGAGCAAGCGTTAGGGATATTCCATGTCACTTTTTACTTGAGGCCAGGCTCAGTTTTGGAGCCCCGATGAGTCATGACCACTCCACGCTGGTGTGGGATGATCTCCGATAGTCTTTTCAGGTCTCATTTGAGTTGCCGTCAAGACCCTGAAGCGAGGGATTTTCCTTGGCTTCGTTTGTTGACATTGTGTCTGTAATATTGCGATGAATGTCGAGGTTGTCTTTGGGTTGTCTGTGAACCGTTGAGATTTGGAACTAGGGGACTTTGTCGTGGCTCCATTTGTTGATGTCGCATCCGCATCCTGCTGGAATGAGGAGGAACGCTGTTGTTGATCTCTAGGCTGTAGATGTTACCGTCGAGACCTGGAACTAGGGACTTTGCCATGGCTTCGAGGTTGTCTCTAGGTTGTCTGTGAACCGTCAAGATTTGGAACTAGGGGACTTTGCCGTGGCTCCGTTTGTTGATGTCTCATCCTGCTGGAAGAGGAACGCTGTTGTTGATCTCTAGGCTGTAGATGTTGCCGTCGAGACCTGGAACTAGGGACTTTGCCATGGCTCCGAGGTAGTCTCTAGGTTGTCTGTAAACCGTCGAGATTTGGAACTAGGGGACTTTGTCGTGGCTCCGTTTGTTGATGTCGCGTCTGCATCCTGCTGGAGGAAGAACGCTGTTGTTGATCTCTAGGCTGTAGATGTTGCCGTCGAGACTTGGAACTAGGGACTCTGCCATAGCTCCAAGGTAGTCTCTAGGTTGTCTGTGAACCGTCAAGATTTGGAACTAGGGGACTTTGTCATGGCTCCAATTGGTGGTGTCGCATCCTGCTGGAGGAAGAACGTTGTTGTTGATCTCTAGGCTGTAGATGTTGCCGTCGAGACCTGGCTTCCCTTTGACGGAGCCTGGTGGGACAATATGGTTCCCTTTTTCGTTTATGCCTATGGATTGTATACAGGGGTCAGCGTGGACTTACCTGTAGGGCAAAAAGTTTCATTCTTTCATTTTTTTATTTCTTTCCGTGATGCTCTATCATTTCAGCTTTTATATCGCGAAGTTCGCGATTGCCCAATCATTTCGGCTATTTTTTGCGGTGCCCAATATTTTCGGCTATTTTTTCTTTCTACTCGCTGCTTTTTATTGCGAGTTGCCTAATCATTTCGGCTATTTTTGTATGAATATATTTTACCTAATGATTTTGTTGCAAGTTGCCCCATCATTTCAGCTATTTCATATGCATTTTTGGCTCGCTGGTTTTTATCGTAAGTTTAAACTTGGAATTTGATACCGATTTAGGCATCAACATCGCTACAACTGGGATATGGCCAGGAGCGAATCATCATTTGTCTTTGTCAGTTCGAACAAATGTGGCTTAGCAAACGGGGTTAAGATCCTGTCGACTAAGGCTTTTGACTTTATGAGCCGTAAGGGTCTCATAAAGATGTTTCTCCTTACGAGTCGTAAGGATCTCGTAAGTGCGTTTTCTTCTTAAGAATCGTGAGAGTTCTTAAGTGTATGTTCTCTTATAATTCGTAAGGATATTACAAGAGTGTTTTCTCCTTATAAGTCGAGAGGGCTTACAAGGGTCGTTCACCATGTGAGGATATCCCTCGTTGATGGTGGGACTTTGTTGGGGAAATGTTTATTCGTGCCCGTGGATTGTATACAAGGTTCAATATTGAAATGCTTGTAGGGCCATATTGGGATGTATGATGGCCATTCTCCTTGGATCTCTCACCTGTCTGCTTTCGTCTATTCTTAAGAACAGGTTCAGATCCCTATAGCTTAAGGATTTTGAATCCTATAAGCCGTGAGAGTCTCATAGGGGAATTCTCCTTACGAGTCGTGAAGATCTTGTAAGTGTAACTTCTCTTCAGGAATCGTGGGGATCCTTAAGTGTGTTGCTCCCTTGTGAGTCGTAAGGATCTCACGTAGGTAATTTCTTCTTAGAAGGTCGAGAGGACCTTGCAAGTGTCTTTTAACGAGATTGCGCCCTTTCGGGTTTTCACAAATTCGCCGGTAGCCCAGCTGTTTTAACTCACGGAGCCCTTTAGGGTTTTCATCCGTGCCCATTTCGCTTATGGACATACCTTCTTCTTTTTTACGTCAGCCCAAGGATGCTGCGGTTTGTAGTAGTTTAAAGACGTTTCGGTCCGTCGTTAGTTTTAGGACATTGTGGTCCCTATCTAGTTTAAGGACATTACGGTCCACTGTTAGTTTATGGACGTTTCGGTCCATTGTTGCCATATTTGAGGCGAATTTTTAGTTTACGGACATTTCGGTCCATGGGGCTTTCTCTATGAATGAGCACGATGCCCCCGGCATGTTCATCTTTTCGGAGCACGTGGTTGTGGCGGGTTCACCTTCCAGTTTTCAGACAACGCGAGTTTGCCTTGCTGGTATTGGTCTTCAACCCAGTTTTTGAAGACGTAGCAATCTTCGAGTGGGTGACCCATTACTCTATGGTAGGGACAACAGTTAGGATGGTTAATGTCACCAGGTTGCGACGGATGTCTTGGATCCGGTAGAGTGA